>CM040244.1:167813057-169273357 GCA_022545495.1 Chrysanthemum lavandulifolium
ATGAGACTTGAAAAATTAACTTACTTTTGGTCCTTAGCCACAATGGCTTGAAATCGAGTTAACAGCAGAACCCTATCTATTTATATCATCGATAAACTACGAATCAACCCAATCTAGCATTGCATCACCGATTCCATTTCCATTGCCCAATGATGATTCGAGTTGACTTTCATTGACCAAATCAACTTTGCTTGAAATTGATATAAAGCTCAAAGCTTTAAGAAGCTTATAAAGCTTGTTTGAGTTTAAAAGTAAGCAACTAGAAACTTAGATATAAATTCAGCGGATTTTGTTCTGATGTAACCATGAAACATGAAATCTTAACATGAACTTGAATTGATACTAAAGAGTTGCAATACATTGAAACAAGTTAATTTGATACAATAAAACTAGAATAACAACTAAGAATCTATTTAAGGTTTAAAAATTAAAAGCGACATACATTTTAAAATTAAACTAAGTGCCACCCTTTTTCTTCCTTCTTGTTACTTCTTTTATACCAAAAGACTTCTCTCACTCTCTGAGAGCTAATCCCATGTATTTGAGGCCTTGGATGACTTGGAGAGATATTAGCGTTTGATCTATTTTGGCGCGAACATAAATAAGCGGTTAGGGTGTTTTGAGTGTGAGATTGAAGAAGCATTTAATGTTTCTTGGAGGGTAGTTGAGGTGGAAGGATAAGGGGGTGTGAAGGTGGTGGGGGGGATGGGAGGGTTGAGTGTTGCGAGGCTAGTTGGTGGGGAAGAAGGAAAAAAAAAGCATGGGGTGGTTGTTTGACTTATGAGTTTGTGGGTGTAATATAAAGGGAAGGGGTCGAAATGAATATTGGTCATAAATGGGAAAAAGCGGTCATTTGGTTTTGAAAAGGGTCGAGGGGTATTAAAGGTTTAATAAACAAAGAACTGTGTGTAATTTAAAAATCAAGGGACCAATCTCGCTAGATTCAAAAGATTGTTCCAAGGACCAAAGTGACAAGCTCCGATAGTACAAGGACCAAACTTGACATTTTCAATTTCAAGAACCATTTTTGCCAATTCTTAAACTTGAAGGACCAATCTTGTAATTTCTTAAAACTTTGATATTTTTCACCAAAGGACTAATTTTGACAACATGATTTTAAAGGACCTTTGGTGATTTTTCTTTGAAATTAAGTGCTCGGGACTATTTCGACAATTTTGAACTTGGGTGTTGAGCGCCAATTATGCAAACTTAGCTCATTTTTCATCGATTTTAAACATTTTGCATCGAAACACATAAATTGCAATTTTGAGATATTTTGATATTTTGATGCATTTCGAGCATTTTAAGCGTTTCGCGGTTGATTTGACCAAAATGATGAGTATTACACACTCGTCGAGCGCGATAAAAGCCTAAAACAAGAAATAACGTAACTTTTAAACCAGAATCGAAACTTGACAAATTAATAGTCAAAACTCGTGGAAAACATAAATAAACATAATAGAAAGTTGAAGGAACGTCGTGGGACACTCAGAGGATAATATATGAGCTCGAGAATGGGTAAACGGATAGTTTATGAAAATTACGACTTCGCCCTCTAAAACACCATGGCCGCCACCCTCCTCCCATTCCTATTTATTTTAAGTCCCCAACCCAAGTATAAAAGCCCCATCCCACCTCATTTCACTAGTTTACTTTCTCTCTAAAACACACATATACGCCACTTTCTCTCTAGTATTTCTCTCTAAAACAAAACCCTAACCCTAAATAACCACCACCACGCCGCCACCTTTTTCGCCACCTCCGACCACTTTTCCCATGAGTGAACATACACCACCACCACCATCTTGTAGATCTCTCTTCCTCTTTCCATCCATATATATATCTCCTATAGAAGCCTTCATTAACACCTCCAAATCTTACAAAAACGATTCGTGATTCTAGGTTTTTTTTTTTTTTTTTTTTTTTTTTAAAAACCTTTATGCGTAGAAAGAGCTTAGGCGTAGACAACAGAAGTTACGAGTAGGATATGGTTACGAGTAGGATGGCTTAGGCGTAGGATTCCTTAGGCGTAGGAAATACTTATGCGTAAGTTTAAAGTTAGGCGTAGAAAAACTTATGCGTAAGATTTAGTTATGCGTAAGACAAGCTTAGGCGTAAGAAAATACTTAAGCGTAAAGTGTTCTACGCGTAAGTCTAAGCTTATCGTGTGAGTTTTAACTCTTTTTGTAAGGCACTATGCGATTCGGCACAATAAAAGCCTAAAACAAGAAATAACGTAACTTTTAAACCAGAATCAAACTTGACAAATTAATAGTCAAAACTCGTGGAAAACATAAATAAACATAATAGAAAGTTGAAGGAACGTCGTGGGACACTCAGAGGATAATATATGAGCTCGAGAATGGGTAAACGGATAGTTTATGAAAATTACGACTTCGCCCTCTAAAACACCATGGCCGGCCACCCTCCTCCCATTCCTATTTATTTTAAGTCCCCAACCCAAGTATAAAAGCCCCATCCCACCTCATTTCACTAGTTTACTTCTCTCTCTAAAACACACATATACGCCACTTTCTCTCTCTAGTATTTCTCTCTCTAAAAACAAAACCCTAACCCTAAATAACCACCACCACGCCGCCACCTTTTTCGGCCACCTCCGACCACTTTTCCGGCGAGTGAACATACACCACCACCACCATCTTGTAGATCTCTCTTTCCTCTTTCCATCCATATATATCTCCTATAGAAGCCTTCATTAACACCTCCAAATCTTACAAAAACGATTCGTGATTCTAGGTTTTTTTTTTTTTTTTTTTTTTAAAAAAAAAACCTTTATGCGTAGAAAGAGCTTAGGCGTAGACAACAGAAGTTACGAGTAGGATATGGTTACGAGTAGGATGGCTTAGGCGTAGGATTCCTTAGGCGTAGGAAATACTTATGCGTAAGTTTAAAGTTAGGCGTAGAAAAACTTATGCGTAAGATTTAGTTATGCGTAAGACAAGCTTAGGCGTAAGAAAATACTTAAGCGTAAAGTGTTCTACGCGTAAGTCTAAGCTTATCGTGTGAGTTTTAACTCTTTTTGTAAGGCACTATGCGATTCGGCACAATAAAAGCCTAAAACAAGAAATAACGTAACTTTTAAACCGTAACTCGAAACTTGACAAATTAATAGTCAAAACTCGTGGAAAACATAAATAAACATAATAGAAAGTTGAAGGAACGTCGTGGGACACTCGAGGATAATATATGAGCTCGAGAATGGGTAAACGGATAGTTTATGAAAATTACGACTTGCCCTCTAAAACACCATGGCCGGCCACCCTCCTCCCATTCCTATTTATTTTAAGTCCCCAACCCAAGTATAAAAGCCCCATCCCACCTCATTTCACTAGTTTACTTTCTCTCTAAAACACACATATACGCCACTTTCTCTCTCTAGTATTTTCTCTCTAAAACAAAACCCTAACCCTAAATAACCACCACCACGCCGCCACCTTTTTCGCCACCTCCGACCACTTTTCCCGAGTGAACATACACCACCACCACCATCTTGTAGATCTCTTTCCTCTTTCCATCCATATATATCTCCTATAGAAGCCTTCATTAACACCTCCAAATCTTACAAAACGATTCGTGATTCTAGGTTTTTTTTTTTTTTAAAAAAAAAAAAAAAAAAAAACCTTTATGCGTAGAAAGAGCTTAGGCGAGACAATGTGGTTACGAGTAGGATATGGTTACGAGTAGGATGGCTTAGGCGAGGATTCCTTAGGCGAGGAAATACTTATGCGTAAGTTTAAAGTTAGGCGAGAAAAACTTATGCGTAAGATTTAGTTATGCGTAAGACAAGCTTTAGGCGTAAGAAAATACTTAAGCGTAAAGTGTTCTACGCGTAAGTCTAAGCTTATCGTGTGAGTTTTAACTCTTTTGTAAGGCACTATGCGATTCGGCACAATAAAAGCCTAAAACAAGAAATAACGTAACTTTTAAACCAGAATCAAACTTGACAAATTAATAGTCAAAACTCGTGGAAAAACATAAATAAACATAATAGAAAGTTGAAGGAACGCGTGGGACACTCAGAGGATAATATATGAGCTCGAGAATGGGTAAACGGATAGTTTATGAAAATTACGACTTGCCCTCTAAAACACCATGGCCGCCACCCTCCTCCCATTCCTATTTATTTTAAGTCCCCAACCCAAGTATAAAAGCCCCATCCCACCTCATTTCACTAGTTTACTTCTCTCTAAAACACACATATACGCCACTTTCTCTCTAGTATTTCTCTCTAAAACAAAACCCTAACCCTAAATAACCACCACCACGCCGCCACCTTTTTCGCCACCTCCGACCACTTTTCCGGCGAGTGAACATACACCACCACCACCATCTTGTAGATCTCTTCCTCTTTCCATCCATATATATCTCCTATAGAAGCCTTCATTAACACCTCCAAATCTTACAAAACGATTCGTGATTCTAGGGTTTTTTTTTTTTTTTTTTTTTTTTTTAAAAACCTTTATGCGTAGAAAGAGCTTAGGCGCGAGACAATGTGGTTACGAGTAGGATATGGTTACGAGTAGGATGGCTTAGGCGAGGATTCCTTAGGCGAGGAAATACTTATGCGTAAGTTTAAAGTTAGGCGTAGAAAAACTTATGCGTAAGATTTAGTTATGCGTAAGACAAGCTTAGGCGTAAGAAAATACTTAAGCGTAAAGTGTTCTACGCGTAAGTCTAAGCTTATCGTGTGAGTTTTAACTCTTTTTGTAAGGCACTATGCGATTCGGCACAATAAAAGCCTAAAACAAGAAATAACGTAACTTTTAAACCGTAACTCGAAACTTGACAAATTAATAGTCAAAACTCGTGGAAAACATAAATAAACATAATAGAAAGTTGAAGGAACGCGTGGGACACTCGTGAGGATAATATATGAGCTCGAGAATGGGTAAACGGATAGTTTATGAAAATTACGACTTGCCCTCTAAAACACCATGGCCGGCCACCCTCCTCCCATTCCTATTTATTTTAAGTCCCCAACCCAAGTATAAAAGCCCCATCCCACCTCATTTCACTAGTTTACTTCTCTCTAAAACACACATATACGCCACTTTCTCTCTAGTATTTCTCTCTAAAACAAAACCCTAACCCTAAATAACCACCACCACGCCGCCACCTTTTTCGCCACCTCCGACCACTTTTCCGGCGAGTGAACATACACCACCACCACCATCTTGTAGATCTCTCTTTCCTCTTTCCATCCATATATATATCTCCTATAGAAGCCTTCATTAACACCTCCAAATCTTACAAAAACGATTCGTGATTCTAGGCTTTTTTTTTTTTTTTTTTTTTTTTTAAAAACCTTTATGCGTAGAAAGAGCTTAGGCGTAGACAACAGAAGTTACGAGTAGGATATGGTTACGAGTAGGATGGCTTAGGCGTAGGATTCCTTAGGCGTAGGAAATACTTATGCGTAAGTTTAAAGTTAGGCGTAGAAAAACTTATGCGTAAGATTTAGTTATGCGTAAGACAAGCTTAGGCGTAAGAAAATACTTAAGCGTAAAGTGTTCTACGCGTAAGTCTAAGCTTATCGTGTGAGTTTTAACTCTTTTTGTAAGGCACTATGCGATTCGGCACAATAAAAGCCTAAAACAAGAAATAACGTAACTTTTAAACCGTAACTCGAAACTTGACAAATTAATAGTCAAAACTCGTGGAAAACATAAATAAACATAATAGAAAGTTGAAGGAACGTCGTGGGACACTCATAGGATAATATATGAGCTCGAGAATGGGTAAACGGATAGTTTATGAAAATTACGACTTGCCCCTCTAAAACACCATGGCCGCCACCCTCCTCCCATTCCTATTTATTTTAAGTCCCCAACCCAAGTATAAAAGCCCCATCCCACCTCATTTCACTAGTTTACTTTCTCTCTAAAACACACATATACGCCACTTTCTCTCTAGTATTTCTCTCTAAAACAAAACCCTAACCCTAAATAACCACCACCACGCCGCCACCTTTTTCGGCCACCTCCGACCACTTTTCCGTCAAGTGAACATACACCACCACCACCATCTTGTAGATCTCTCTTTCCTCTTTCCATCCATATATATATTTCCTATAGAAGCCTTCATTAACACCTCCAAATCTTACAAAACGATTCGTGATTCTAGGTTTTTTTTTTAAAAAAAAAAAAAAAAAAAAAAAAAAAAAAAAACCTTTATGCGTAGAAAGAGCTTAGGCGAGACAATGTGGTTACGAGTAGGATATGGTTACGAGTAGGATGGCTTAGGCGAGGATTCCTTAGGCGAGGAAATACTTATGCGTAAGTTTAAAGTTAGGCGTAGAAAAACTTATGCGTAAGATTTAGTTATGCGTAAGACAAGCTTAGGCGTAAGAAAATACTTAAGCGTAAAGTGTTCTACGTGTAAGTCTAAGCTTATCGTGTGAGTTTTAACTCTTTTTGTAAGGCACTATGCGATTCGGCACAATAAAAGCCTAAAACAAGAAATAACGTAACTTTTAAACCAGAATCGAAACTTGACAAATTAATAGTCAAAACTCGTGGAAAACATAAATAAACATAATAGAAAGTTGAAGGAACGCGTGGGACACTCGTGAGGATAATATATGAGCTCGAGAATGGGTAAACGGATAGTTTATGAAAAATTACGACTTGCCCTCTAAAACACCATGGCCGCCACCCTCCTCCCATTCCTATTTATTTTAAGTCCCCAACCCAAGTATAAAAGCCCCATCCCACCTCATTTCACTAGTTTACTTCTCTCTAAAACACACATATACGCCACTTTTTCTCTCTAGTATTTCTCTCTAAAACAAAACCCTAACCCTAAATAACCACCACCACGCCGCCACCTTTTTCGCCACCTCCGACCACTTTTCCCATGAGTGAACATACACCACCACCACCATCTTGTAGATCTCTCTTTCCTCTTTCCATCCATATATATATCTCCTATAGAAGCCTTCATTAACACCTCCAAATCTTACAAAACGATTCGTGATTCTAGTTTTTTTTTTTTTTTTTTTTTTTTTTTTTTTTAAAAACCTTTATGCGTAGAAAGAGCTTAGGCGCGAGACAATGTGGTTACGAGTAGGATATGGTTACGAGTAGGATGGCTTAGGCGAGGATTCCTTAGGCGAGGAAATACTTATGCGTAAGTTTAAAGTTAGGCGTAGAAAAACTTATGCGTAAGATTTAGTTATGCGTAAGACAAGCTTAGGCGTAAGAAAATACTTAAGCGTAAAGTGTTCTACGCGTAAGTCTAAGCTTATCGTGTGAGTTTTAACTCTTTTTGTAAGGCACTATGCGATTCGGCACAATAAAAGCCTAAAACAAGAAATAACGTAACTTTTAAACCGTAACTCGAAACTTGACAAATTAATAGTCAAAACTCGTGGAAAACATAAATAAACATAATAGAAAGTTGAAGGAACGTCGTGGGACACTCGTGAGGATAATATATGAGCTCGAGAATGGGTAAACGGATAGTTTATGAAAATTACGACTTCGCCCTCTAAAACACCATGGCCGCCACCCTCCTCCCATTCCTATTTATTTTAAGTCCCCAACCCAAGTATAAAAGCCCCATCCCACCTCATTTCACTAGTTTACTTTCTCTCTAAAACACACATATACGCCACTTTTCTCTCTAGTATTTCTCTCTAAAACAAAACCCTAACCCTAAATAACCACCACCACGCCGCCACCTTTTTCGCCACCTCCGACCACTTTTCCGGCGAGTGAACATACACCACCACCACCATCTTGTAGATCTCTTTCCTCTTTCCATCCATATATATATCTCCTATAGAAGCCTTCATTAACACCTCCAAATCTTACAAAACGATTCGTGATTCTAGGTTTTTTTTTTTTTTTTTTTTTTTTTTTTTAAAAACCTTTATGCGTAGAAAGAGCTTAGGCGAGACAAATGGTTACGAGTAGGATATGGTTACGAGTAGGATGGCTTAGGCGAGGATTCCTTAGGCGTAGGAAATACTTATGCGTAAGTTTAAAGTTAGGCGTAGAAAAACTTAAGCGTAAGATTTAGTTATGCGTAAGACAAGTTTAGGCGTAAGAAAATACTTAAGCGTAAAGTGTTCTACGCGTAAGTCTAAGCTTATCGTGTGAGTTTTAACTCTTTTTGTAAGGCACTATGCGATTCGGCACAATAAAAGCCTAAAACAAGAAATAACGTAACTTTTAAACCGTAACTCGAAACTTGACAAATTAATAGTCAAAACTCATGGAAAAACATAAATAAACATAATAGAAAGTTGAAGGAACGTCGTGGGACACTCGTAGGATAATATATGAGCTCGAGAATGGGTAAACGGATAGTTTATGAAAAATTACGACTTCGGCCCCTCTAAAACACCATGGCCGCCACCCTCCTCCCATTCCTATTTATTTTTAAGTCCCCAACCCAAGTAGAAAAGCCCCATCCCACCTCATTTCACTAGTTTACTTCTCTCTAAAACACACATATACGCCACTTTCTGTCTCTAGTATTTCTCTCTCTAAAAACAAAACCCTAACCCTAAATAACCACCACCACGCCGCCACCTTTTTCGGCCACCTCCGACCACTTTTCCGGCGAGTGAACATACACCACCACCACCATCTTGTATATCTCTCTTTCCTCTTTGCATACATATATATATCTCCTATAGAAGCCTTCATTAACACCTCCAAATCTTACAAAATTGATTCGTGATTCTAGGGTTTTTTTTTTTTTTTTTTTTTTTTAAAAAAACCTTTATGCGTAGAAAGAGCTTAGGCGCGAGACAATGTGGTTACGAGTAGGATATGGTTACGAGTAGGATGGCTTAGGCGAGGATTCCTTAGGCGTAGGAAATACTTATGCGTAAGTTTAAAGTTAGCGAGAAAAACTTATGCGTAAGATTTAGTTATGCGTAAGACAAGCTTAGGCGTAAGAAAATACTTAAGCGTAAAGTGTTCTACGCTTAAGTCTAAGCTTATCGTGTGAGTTTTAACTCTTTTTGTAAGGCACTATGCGATTCGGCACAATAAAAGCCTAAAACAAGAAATAACGTAACTTTTAAACCAGAATCAAACTTGACAAATTAATAGTCAAAACTCGTGGAAAACATAAATAAACATAATAGAAAGTTGAAGGAACGTCGTGGGACACTCGAGGATAATATATGAGCTCGAGAATGGGTAAACGGATAGTTTATGAAAATTACGACTTCGCCCTCTAAAACACCATGGCCGCCACCCTCCTCCCATTCCTATTTATTTTAAGTCCCCAACCCAAGTATAAAAGCCCCATCCCACCTCATTTCACTAGTTTACTTCTCTCTAAAACACACATATACGCCACTTTCTCTCTAGTATTTCTCTCTAAAACAAAACCCTAACCCTAAATAACCACCACCACGCCGCCACCTTTTTCGCCACCTCCGACCACTTTTCCCATGAGTGAACATACACCACCACCACCATCTTGTAGATCTCTCTTCCTCTTTCCATCCATATATATATCTCCTATAGAAGCCTTCATTAACACCTCCAAATCTTACAAAACGATTCGTGATTCTAGGTTTTCTTTTTTTTTTTTTTTTTTTTTTTTTAAAAAACCTTTATGCGTAGAAAGAGCTTAGCGCGAGACAATGTGGTTACGAGTAGGATATGGTTACGAGTAGGATGGCTTAGGCGAGGATTCCTTAGGCGAGGAAATACTTATGCGTAAGTTTAAAGTTAGCGAGAAAAACTTATGCGTAAGATTTAGTTATGCGTAAGACAAGCTTAGGCGTAAGAAAATACTTAAGCGTAAAGTGTTCTACGCGTAAGTCTAAGCTTATCGTGTGAGTTTTAACTCTTTTTGTAAGGCACTATGCGATTCGGCACAATAAAAGCCTAAAACAAGAAATAACGTAACTTTTAAACCGTAACTCGAAACTTGACAAATTAATAGTCAAAACTCGTGGAAAACATAAATAAACATAATAGAAAGTTGAAGGAACGCGTGGGACACTCAGAGGATAATATATGAGCTCGAGAATGGGTAAACGGATAGTTTATGAAAATTACGACTTGCCCCTCTAAAACACCATGGCCGCCACCCTCCTCCCATTCCTATTTATTTTAAGTCCCCAACCCAAGTATAAAAGCCCCATCCCACCTCATTTCACTAGTTTACTTCTCTCTAAAACACACATATACGCCACTTTCTCTCTCTAGTATTTCTCTCTCTAAAAACAAAACCCTAACCCTAAATAACCACCACCACGCCGCCACCTTTTTCGGCCACCTCCGACCACTTTTCCGGCGAGTGAACATACACCACCACCACCATCTTGTAGATCTCTCTTCCTCTTTCCATCCATATATATATCTCCTATAGAAGCCTTCATTAACACCTCCAAATCTTACAAAAACGATTCGTGATTCTAGGGTTTTCTTTTTTTTTTTTTTTTTTTTTTTTTTTTAAAAACCTTTATGCGTAGAAAGAGCTTAGGCGAGACAATGTGGTTACGAGTAGGATATGGTTACGAGTAGGATGGCTTAGGCGTAGGATTCCTTAGGCGAGGAAATACTTATGCGTAAGTTTAAAGTTAGGCGTAGAAAAACTTATGCGTAAGATTTAGTTATGCGTAAGACAAGCTTAGGCGTAAGAAAATACTTAAGCGTAAAGTGTTCTACGCGTAAGTCTAAGCTTATCGTGTGAGTTTTAACTCTTTTTGTAAGGCACTATGCGATTCGGCACAATAAAAGCCTAAAACAAGAAATAACGTAACTTTTAAACCGTAACTCGAAACTTGACAAATTAATAGTCAAAACTCGTGGAAAACATAAATAAACATAATAGAAAGTTGAAGGAACGTCGTGGGACACTCGTGAGGATAATATATGAGCTCGAGAATGGGTAAACGGATAGTTTATGAAAATTACGACTTGCCCTCTAAAACACCATGGCCGGCCACCCTCCTCCCATTCCTATTTATTTTAAGTCCCCAACCCAAGTATAAAAGCCCCATCCCACCTCATTTCACTAGTTTACTTTCTCTCTAAAACACACATATACGCCACTTTCTCTCTAGTATTTTCTCTCTAAAACAAAACCCTAACCCTAAATAACCACCACCACGCCGCCACCTTTTTCGCCACCTCCGACCACTTTTCCCATGAGTGAACATACACCACCACCACCATCTTGTAGATCTCTTCCTCTTTCCATCCATATATATATCTCCTATAGAAGCCTTCATTAACACCTCCAAATCTTACAAAACGATTCGTGATTCTAGTTTTTTTTTTTTTTTTTTTTTTTTTAAAAAAACCTTTATGCGTAGAAAGAGCTTAGGCGAGACAATGTGGTTACGAGTAGGATATGGTTACGAGTAGGATGGCTTAGGCGAGGATTCCTTAGGCGAGGAAATACTTATGCGTAAGTTTAAAGTTAGGCGAGAAAAACTTATGCGTAAGATTTAGTTATCGTAAGACAAGCTTAGGCGTAAGAAAATACTTAAGCGTAAAGTGTTCTACGCGTAAGTCTAAGCTTATCGTGTGAGTTTTAACTCTTTTGTAAGGCACTATGCGATTCGGCACAATAAAAGCCTAAAACAAGAAATAACGTAACTTTTAAACCAGAATCGAAACTTGACAAATTAATAGTCAAAACTCGTGGAAAACATAAATAAACATAATAGAAAGTTGAAGGAACGTCGTGGGACACTCGTGAGGATAATATATGAGCTCGAGAATGGGTAAACGGATAGTTTATGAAAATTACGACTTGCCCTCTAAAACACCATGGCGGCCACCCTCCTCCCATTCCTATTTATTTTAAGTCCCCAACCCAAGTATAAAAGCCCCATCCCACCTCATTTCACTAGTTTACTTCTCTCTAAAACACACATATACGCCACTTTCTCTCTCTAGTATTTCTCTCTAAAACAAAACCCTAACCCTAAATAACCACCACCACGCCGCCACCTTTTTCGCCACCTCCGACCACTTTTTCCATGAGTGAACATACACCACCACCACCATCTTGTAGATCTCTTTCCTCTTTCCATCCATATATATATCTCCTATAGAAGCCTTCATTAACACCTCCAAATCTTACAAAACGATTCGTGATTCTAGGTTTTTTTTTTTTTTTTTTTAAAAAAAAAAAAAAAAAAAAAAAAAACCTTTATGCGTAGAAAGAGCTTAGGCGAGACAATGTGGTTACTGAGTAGGATATGGTTACGAGTAGGATGGCTTAGGCGAGGATTCCTTAGGCGAGGAAATACTTATGCGTAAGTTTAAAGTTAGGCGTAGAAAAACTTATGCGTAAGATTTAGTTATGCGTAAGACAAGCTTAGGCGTAAGAAAATACTTAAGCGTAAAGTGTTCTACGCGTAAGTCTAAGCTTATCGTGTGAGTTTTAACTCTTTTTGTAAGGCACTATGCGATTCGGCACAATAAAAGCCTAAAACAAGAAATAACGTAACTTTTAAACCAGAATCAAACTTGACAAATTAATAGTCAAAACTCGTGGAAAACATAAATAAACATAATAGAAAGTTGAAGGAACGTCGTGGGACACTCGAGGATAATATATGAGCTCGAGAATGGGTAAACGGATAGTTTATGAAAATTACGACTTGCCCCTCTAAAACACCATGGCCGCCACCCTCCTCCCATTCCTATTTATTTTAAGTCCCCAACCCAAGTATAAAAGCCCCATCCCACCTCATTTCACTAGTTTACTCTCTCTAAAACACACATATACGCCACTTTCTCTCTAGTATTTTCTCTCTAAAACAAAACCCTAACCCTAAATAACCACCACCACGCCGCCACCTTTTTCGCCACCTCCGACCACTTTTCCGGCGAGTGAACATACACCACCACCACCATCTTGTAGATCTCTTTCCTCTTTCCATCCATATATATCTCCTATAGAAGCCTTCATTAACACCTCCAAATCTTACAAAACGATTCGTGATTCTAGGGTTTTTTTTTTTTTTTTTTTTTTTTTTTAAAAAACCTTTATGCGTAGAAAGAGCTTAGGCGAGACAATGTGGTTACGAGTAGGATATGGTTACGAGTAGGATGGCTTAGGCGAGGATTCCTTAGGCGAGGAAATACTTATGCGTAAGTTTAAAGTTAGGCGAGAAAAACTTATGCGTAAGATTTAGTTATCGTGAAGACAAGCTTAGGCGTAAGAAAATACTTAAGCGTAAAGTGTTCTACGCGTAAGTCTAAGCTTATCGTGTGAGTTTTAACTCTTTTTGTAAGGCACTATGCGATTCGGCACAATAAAAGCCTAAAACAAGAAATAACGTAACTTTTAAACCGTAACTCGAAACTTGACAAATTAATAGTCAAAACTCGTGGAAAAACATAAATAAACATAATAGAAAGTTGAAGGCGTCGTGGGACACTCGTGAGGATAATATATGAGCTCGAGAATGGGTAAACGGATAGTTTATGAAAATTACGACTTGCCCTCTAAAACACCATGGCGGCCACCCTCCTCCCATTCCTATTTATTTTAAGTCCCCAACCCAAGTATAAAAGCCCCATCCCACCTCATTTCACTAGTTTACTTCTCTCTAAAACACACATATACGCCACTTTCTCTCTCTAGTATTTTCTCTCTAAAACAAAACCCTAACCCTAAATAACCACCACCACGCCGCCACCTTTTTCGCCACCTCCGACCACTTTTCCGGCGAGTGAACATACACCACCACCACCATCTTGTAGATCTCTTCCTCTTTCCATCCATATATATATCTCCTATAGAAGCCTTCATTAACACCTCCAAATCTTACAAAACGATTCGTGATTCTAGGTTTTTTTTTTTTTTTTTTTTTTTTTTTAAAAAAACCTTTATGCGTAGAAAGAGCTTAGGCGAGACAATGTGGTTACGAGTAGGATATGGTTACGAGTAGGATGGCTTAGGCGAGGATTCCTTAGGCGAGGAAATACTTATGCGTAAGTTTAAAGTTAGGCGAGAAAAACTTATGCGTAAGATTTAGTTATGCGAAGACAAGCTTAGGCGTAAGAAAATACTTAAGCGTAAAGTGTTCTACGCGTAAGTCTAAGCTTATCGTGTGAGTTTTAACTCTTTTTGTAAGGCACTATGCGATTCGGCACAATAAAAGCCTAAAACAAGAAATAACGTAACTTTTAAACCGTAACTCGAAACTTGACAAATTAATAGTCAAAACTCGTGGAAAAACATAAATAAACATAATAGAAAGTTGAAGGAACGTCGTGGGACACTCGTAGGATAATATATGAGCTCGAGAATGGGTAAACGGATAGTTTATGAAAAATTACGACTTCGGCCCCTCTAAAACACCATGGCCGCCACCCTCCTCCCATTCCTATTTATTTTAAGTCCCCAACCCAAGTATAAAAGCCCCATCCCACCTCATTTCACTAGTTTACTTCTCTCTAAAACACACATATACGCCACTTTCTCTCTCTAGTATTTCTCTCTAAAACAAAACCCTAACCCTAAATAACCACCACCACGCCGCCACCTTTTTCGCCACCTCCGACCACTTTTCCCATGAGTGAACATACACCACCACCACCATCTTGTAGATCTCTCTTTCCTCTTTCCATCCATATATATATCTCCTATAGAAGCCTTCATTAACACCTCCAAATCTTACAAAAACGATTCGTGATTCTAGGGTTTTTTTTTTTTAAAAAAAAAAAAAAAAAAAAAAAAAAAACCTTTATGCGTAGAAAGAGCTTAGGCGTAGACAACAGAAGTTACGAGTAGGATATGGTTACGAGTAGGATGGCTTAGGCGTAGGAAATACTTATGCGTAAGTTTAAAGTTAGGCGTAGAAAAACTTATGCGTAAGATTTAGTTATGCGTAAGACAAGCTTAGGCGTAAGAAAATACTTAAGCGTAAAGTGTTCTACGCGTAAGTCTAAGCTTATCGTGTGAGTTTTAACTCTTTTTGTAAGGCACTATGCGATTCGGCACAATAAAAGCCTAAAACAAGAAATAACGTAACTTTTAAACCAGAATCAAACTTGACAAATTAATAGTCAAAACTCGTGGAAAACATAAATAAACATAATAGAAAGTTGAAGGAACGTGGGACACTCGTGAGGATAATATATGAGCTCGAGAATGGGTAAACGGATAGTTTATGAAAATTACGACTTCGCCCTCTAAAACACCATGGCCGCCACCCTCCTCCCATTCCTATTTATTTTAAGTCCCCAACCCAAGTATAAAAGCCCCATCCCACCTCATTTCACTAGTTTACTTCTCTCTCTAAAACACACATATACGCCACTTTCTCTCTCTAGTATTTCCCTCTCTAAAAACAAAACCCTAACCCTAAATAACCACCACCACGCCGCCACCTTTTTCGGCCACCTCCGACCACTTTTCCGACGAGTGAACATACACCACCACCACCATCTTGTAAATCTCTCTTTCCTCTTTCCATCCACATATATATCTCCTATAGAAGAATTCATTAACACCTCCAAATCTTACAAAAACGATTCGTAATTCTAGGTTTTTCTTTTTTTTTTTTTTTTTTTTTTAAAAACCTTTATGCGTAGAAAGAGCTTAGGCGAGACAATGTGGTTACGAGTAGGATATGGTTACGAGTAGGATGGCTTAGGCGAGGATTCCTTAGGCGAGGAAATACTTATGCGTAAGTTTAAAGTTAGGCGAGAAAACTTATGCGTAAGATTTAGTTATGCGTAAGACAAGCTTAGGCGTAAGAAAATACTTAAGCGTAAAGTGTTCTACGCGTAAGTCTAAGCTTATCGTGTGAGTTTTAACTCTTTTGTAAGGCACTATGCGATTCGGCACAATAAAAGCCTAAAACAAGAAATAACGTAACTTTTAAACCAGAATCAAACTTGACAAATTAATAGTCAAAACTCGTGGAAAACATAAATAAACATAATAGAAAGTTGAAGGAACGCTGGGACACTCGAGGATAATATATGAGCTCGAGAATGGGTAAACGGATAGTTTATGAAAATTACGACTTGCCCTCTAAAACACCATGGCCGCCACCCTCCTCCCATTCCTATTTATTTTAAGTCCCCAACCCAAGTATAAAAGCCCCATCCCACCTCATTTCACTAGTTTACTTCTCTCTAAAACACACATATACGCCACTTTTCTCTCTAGTATTTCTCTCTAAAACAAAACCCTAACCCTAAATAACCACCACCACGCCGCCACCTTTTTCGCCACCTCCGACCACTTTTCCGGCGAGTGAACATACACCACCACCACCATCTTGTAGATCTCTTTCCTCTTTCCATCCATATATATATCTCCTATAGAAGCCTTCATTAACACCTCCAAATCTTACAAAACGATTCGTGATTCTAGGTTTTTTTTTTTTTTTTTTTTTTTTTTTTTTTAAAAACCTTTATGCGTAGAAAGAGCTTAGGCGAGACAATGTGGTTACGAGTAGGATATGGTTACGAGTAGGATGGCTTAGGCGAGGATTCCTTAGGCGAGGAAATACTTATGCGTAAGTTTAAAGTTAGGCGTAGAAAAACTTATGCGTAAGATTTAGTTATGCGTAAGACAAGCTTAGGCGTAAGAAAATACTTAAGCGTAAAGTGTTCTACGCGTAAGTCTAAGCTTATCGTGTGAGTTTTAACTCTTTTTGTAAGGCACTATGCGATTCGGCACAATAAAAGCCTAAAACAAGAAATAACGTAACTTTTAAACCGTAACTCGAAACTTGACAAATTAATAGTCAAAACTCGTGGAAAACATAAATAAACATAATAGAAAGTTGAAGGAACGCGTGGGACACTCGTGAGGATAATATATGAGCTCGAGAATGGGTAAACGGATAGTTTATGAAAAATTACGACTTGCCCTCTAAAACACCATGGCCGCCACCCTCCTCCCATTCCTATTTATTTTAAGTCCCCAACCCAAGTATAAAAGCCCCATCCCACCTCATTTCACTAGTTTACTTCTCTCTCTGAAACACACATATACGCCACTTTCTCTCTCTAGTATTTCTCTCTCTAAAAACAAAACCCTAACCCTAAATAACCACCACCACGCCGCCACCTTTTTCGGCCACCTCCGACCACTTTTCCAGCGAGTGAACATACACCACCACCACCATCTTGTAGATCTCTCTTCCCTCTTTCCATCTATATATATATCTCCTAAAGAAGCCTTCATTAACACCTCCAAATCTTACAAAAACGATTCGTAATTCTAGGGTTTTCTTTTAAAAAAAAAAAAAAAAAAAAACCTTTATGCGTAGAAAGAGCTTAGCGCGAGACAATGTGGTTACGAGTAGGATATGGTTACGAGTAGGATGGCTTAGGCGTAGGATTCCTTAGGCGTAGGAAATACTTATGCGTAAGTTTAAAGTTAGGCGTAGAAAAACTTATGCGTAAGATTTAGTTATGCGTAAGACAAGCTTAGGCGTAAGAAAATACTTAAGCGTAAAGTGTTCTACGCGTAAGTCTAAGCTTATCGTGTGAGTTTTAACTCTTTTTGTAAGGCACTATGCGATTCGGCACAATAAAAGCCTAAAACAAGAAATAACGTAACTTTTAAACCGTAACTCGAAACTTGACAAATTAATAGTCAAAACTCGTGGAAAACATAAATAAACATAATAGAAAGTTGAAGGAACGTCGTGGGACACTCGTAGGATAATATATGAGCTCGAGAATGGGTAAACGGATAGTTTATGAAAATTACGACTTGCCCCTCTAAAACACCATGGCCGCCACCCTCCTCCCATTCCTATTTATTTTAAGTCCCCAACCCAAGTATAAAAGCCCCATCCCACCTCATTTCACTAGTTTACTTCTCTCTCTAAAACACACATATACGCCACTTTCTCTCTCTAGTATTTCTCTCTCTAAAAACAAAACCCTAACCCTAAATAACCACCACCACGCCGCCACCTTTTTCGGCCACCTCCGACCACTTTTCCGGTGAGTGAACATACACCACCACCACCATCTTGTAGATCTCTCTTTCCTCTTTCCATCCATATATATATCTCCTATAGAAGCCTTCATTAACACCTCCAAATCTTACAAAACGATTCGTGATTCTAGTTTTTTTTTTTTTTTTTTTTTTTTTTTAAAAAACCTTTATGCGTAGAAAGAGCTTAGGCGAGACAATGTGGTTACGAGTAGGATATGGTTACGAGTAGGATGGCTTAGGCGAGGATTCCTTAGGCGAGGAAATACTTATGCGTAAGTTTAAAGTTAGGCGAGAAAAACTTATGCGTAAGATTTAGTTATGCGAAGACAAGCTTAGGCGTAAGAAAATACTTAAGCGTAAAGTGTTCTACGCGTAAGTCTAAGCTTATCGTGTGAGTTTTAACTCTTTTTGTAAGGCACTATGCGATTCGGCACAATAAAAGCCTAAAACAAGAAATAACGTAACTTTTAAACCGTAACTCGAAACTTGACAAATTAATAGTCAAAACTCGTGGAAAAACATAAATAAACATAATAGAAAGTTGAAGGAACGCGTGGGACACTCGAGGATAATATATGAGCTCGAGAATGGGTAAACGGATAGTTTATGAAAAATTACGACTTGCCCTCTAAAACACCATGGCCGCCACCCTCCTCCCATTCCTATTTATTTTAAGTCCCCAACCCAAGTATAAAAGCCCCATCCCACCTCATTTCACTAGTTTAAAAACCCCAAAACCCCCCCCAATTTCCTTTTTTTTTCCCCCTTTGGTAAAAACCCCCAAAATTTTAAAAAACCCAAAAAGGGCCCCCTTTTTTTTTTAAAAAAAAAAAAATTAAAAAAAAAAAAACCTTTTGGGAAAAAAAAATTTTAAAATTTTTTTAAATCCAAATTTTTTTTTTTCCCCCCCCCAAAAAAAGAAAAAAAAAGGGTTTTTAAAAAAAAAAAAATTAAAGGGAAAAGGGAAAAAAAAAAAATTGGGGGAAAAAGGGGGGGAAAAAAATTTTTAAAAACCCCAAAAACCCCCCAAAATTTTTTAAAAAAACCCCAAAAAATTCCCACCCAAATCCTTTAAATTTTTTTTTTTTAAAAAAAAATTTTTTTAAATTTTTAAAAAAAAAAAAACCCAAAAACCCCAAACCCAAACCTTTTTTCCCCCCAAATTTCCCGGAAAAAAAATAAACCCCAAAAAATTTTAAAAACCCCCCAAAAATTTAAAAAAAATTCCAAAAAAATTTTTTAAAACCCAGGGTTTTTTTTTAAAAAAAACCCGGGTTTTAAAAAATTTCCCCCCTTTTTTTCCCTTTTAAAAACCTAAAATTTTTAAAAATTTTTTAAAAAAACCCTAACCCAAAAAAACCCCCGGAAATTTTTCCCCCCCTTTTTTTTTAAAAACCCCCAAAAAATTTTTTTAAAAAAAAAAAAAAAATTTTAAACCCCAAAAAAAAAAATTTTTTAAATTTTTTTTTTAAAAAAATTTAAAAGAAAGGGGAAAAGGGGGGTTTGGGGTTTTAAGAGGGGTTGGGAAAATATTTTTAAAAACCTTTTAAAAAGGGGCCCCCCCAAAATTTTTTAAAAAAAATTTTTTTCCCCCCCCTTTTAAGTTTATTTTTTAAAAAATTTTAACCCTTTTTTTTTAAAAAAACCAAAACCCAAAAAAAAACCCCAAACCCAAAAACCCTTGCCAAATTAAAAACCCCCTTGGAAAAAAAAAACCAAATTTTTTTTTCCCCCCAGGAAAATTTAAAAATTTTTAAAATTTTTAAAAAAAAAGGGTTTTAAAATTTTTTTTTTTTTTTTTAAAAATTTTTAAGGGAAAAAAAAAACCCCCCAAATTTTAAAATTTTTCCTTAAACAAAAAACCCTTTTTTTTAAATTTTCCCAAAAAAAAAAAAAAAAAGGAAAATTTTTTTTTCCCCCGGAAATTTTCCTTAAGGAAAAACCCCCTTTTTTTAATTTTTCCCCAAAAAAAAAAAAATTTCTTTTAAACCCAAAAAAAAAATTTGGGGTTTTTTTTTTTTTTTTTTAAAAAAAAAAGGGGAAAGGGAACCCAAAAATTTTGGGGAAAAAAGGGAAAGGGGAAAAAAACCCCCTTTTAAAAAAGGGGCCCCCCCCAAAAATTTTAAAAAACCCCAACCCAAGAATTAAAGGGTTTTAACCCTTTTAAAAAAATTTTTAAAAAACCAAAAAACCCCTTTTTCCCCTTTTTTTAAAAAAAAACCCTCCCAAAAAAACCAAAAAAAATTTTCCCCCCCCTTTTTTTCCCCCCCCCGGGGGTTTTTTTATAAAAATTAACCCCCTTTTTAAAACCCCCCCCCCCCCTTTTATTTTTTTCCCCCCTTTTTTTTTTCCCCCTTTTTTTCCCCCTTATTTCCCTTTTTTTTTAAAAAAAAAAATAAACCCCCCCCCTTTTTTTCCCCAAAATTTTTTTGGGGGAAAAAAACCCAACCCCCCTTTTTAAATCCTTTTTTTTCCTTTTAAAACCTTTTGAAATTTAAAACCAAAAAAAAAAAAAAAAATTTTTTTTTTCCCCTTTTTTTTTTTAAAAAAAAAAGGAAAAAACCAGGGTTTAAGGGGAAATTTTTTAGGGGGGAAAAAAAAACCCCCCCCTCCTTTTTTTAAAAAAAAAAAAAAAAAAATTTTTAAAAAAAACCCCAAAAACCCCCCTTTTTAATTATTTTTTAAAAAACCCTTTTCCCAAAAAACCCCAAAAATTTTAAACCCCCTTTTTTTAAACCAAAAAAACCCCCCAAATTTTTTAAAAAAAAAAACCCATTTTTAAAAAATTAAAAATTTTTTTAAAAAACCTTTTAAAAAAAAAAATTGGAAAAAAGGAAGGTTTTTCCTTTTTTAAAAAAAACCCCCCCCCCAAAAAAATTTTTTTTTAAAAAGGAAAAAAAAATTTAACCCCTTTTCCCAAAAAATTTTCCCCTTTTTTTTTAAGGTTTTTTTAAAAAAAAAAAAAAAAAAACCAAACCCAACCCAAAATTTTCCCCCAAAAAAAAAAAAAAAAAAAGGGGGGAAAATTTTTCCCCTTTTCCTTTTTAAAAAATTTAAAACCCCCTTAAAAAACCCCCCCCCCCCAAAAACCCCAAAAGGTTTTTTTAAAAAAAAAAAACCTTTTTTTTTAGGGCCCAAAAAAAAAAAAAAAAGGCCCCTTTTCCCCCAAAAATTTTTTAAAAAAAAAACCCCCCCAAAACCTTATTTTTTAAAAAATTTCCCAAAAAAAAACCTTTGGTTTTTTTTTTTTTTTTGGGGGGGGGTTTTTTTTTTAAATTGGTTTTAAAAAAAAAAAAGGGGGTTTTTAAAAGGGAATTTTTAAAAAATTTAAAATTTAATGGGAAAAACCTTTAAAAAAACCCAAAAACAAAAAGAAAAGGGGGGGAAAAAATTAATTTGGGAAATGGGGAAAAAAAAATTTAAAAAAAAAACCCCTTCAAAAAAAAACCCCCCCCCCAAAAAAAAAAAAAAAAAAAACCCCAAACCCCCCAAATTTTTTTTTAAAAAAAAAAAAACCCCCCACCCCCCCCTTTTCCCCTTTTTTAAAAACCCCCAAAAAAACCCCCCCAAAAACCCCCAACCCCCCCCCTTTTTTTCCCCCCCCCCCCTTTTCCCCCCCCCCCCCCCCCTTTTTTTTTTCCCCAAATCCAAAAACCCCCTTTTAAACCTTTTTTTAAAAAAAAAAAAAAAAATTTTTTTTTTTTAATTTTTTTTTTTTTTTTTTTTTTTTTTTTTTTTTAAAAAAAATTCCAGGGGAAAAAAAAGGGTTTAAAGTTGGAAAAATTTTTGGAATTTTTGGGAAACCCAAAGGGAAAATTTTTTTTTGGGAAAAAAGGGGGGGTTTTTAATTTTTTTAAAAAAAAAATTTTAAATTTAAAAAAAAATTTTAAAAAAAAATTTTTTTTAAAAAAATTTGGGAAAAAAAAAAAAAAAAAAAATTTTAAAAACCCGGGAAACCCAAAATTAATAAAAAGGGAAAAAAAAAATTTTGAAAATTTTCCCGGCCCCCAAAAAATTTGGGGCCCCCCCAAAAAATTTTTTTTTCCCCCCCAAAAAACCCCCCCCCAACCCCTTTTCCTTTTTAAAAAAAACCCCCCCAAAAACCCCCCCCCAAAAAAAACCCCCCCCCCCCTTTTCCCCCCCCTTTTTCCCAAAAAAAACCCAACCCCAAAAAAACCCCCCCCCCCTTTTTCCCCCCCCTTTTTTTGGGGTTTTAAACCCACCCCAAACCTTTTAAAAAATTTTTCCTTTTTTTTTTTTTTTTTTTTTCCCCTTTCAAAAAATTTAAAAAATTGGGTTCAGGGTTTTTTTTTTTTTTAAAAAATTTGGGAAAAAAAAAAAAATTAAGGAAAATTTTTAAAAGGGTTTTAAAGGAATTTTGGGGAAAAAATTAAAATTTAAAAACCGGAAAATTTTTAAATTTGGTTTTTAAAATTTTTTAAAAAAAATTTTCCGGAAAAAACCCAAAACAAAATTAACGGTTTTTAAAAAAAAGGGTTTAATTTAAAAATTGGGAAAAAAAAAAAAAAAAAAAGGGGAACCAAACCCAAAATTAATAAAAAAAAAAAAAAATTTAATAAAATTGGGGCCCCCAAAACCAAAAAACCCCCCAAATTTAAAATTTTTTTAAAAAAAATTTTCCCCCAAACCCCCCCCCTTTTTTTTTAAAAAATTTTTAACCCCCCCCAAAAACCCCCCAAACCCAAACCCTAAAAAAAAACCCCACCCCCCCTTTTCCCCCCCCTTTTTTTAAAAAAAAACCCCAAAAACCCCCAAATTTTTTTTCCCCCCCAAAATTTTAAAAGGAAAACCCCCCCAAACCTTTTAAAAATTCTTTTTTTTTTTTTTTTTTAAAAACCTTTCCCCAAAAATTTCAAAACAATTGGGTTAAAGGGGTTTTTTTTTTTTTTTTTTTCCTTTTTTAAAAAAGGAAAAAAGGGGTTTTAAAAAGGGGGGGAAATTTTTTGGGGGAAATTTTGGGGAAAAAAAAAAATTTTTTTCCAAAAATTTTGGTTTAGGGGGGGGCCCCAAAGGGTTTTAAAAAAAAAAAAATTTTTTTAAAAAAAAAAAAATTAAAAAAAAAAAAAAAAAAAAATTTAAAAAATTAAAAAAAAGGGAAAAAAAAAATAAAATTGGGGCCCCAAAAAAAATTTTTGGGAAAAGGGGTTTAAAAAAAACCCCCCCAAACCCCCCCCCCCTTTTTTTTTTCCCCCCCAATTTTTAAAAAACCCCCCCTTTTCCCCCCCTTTTTTCCTTTTCCCCAAAAACCCCAAACCCAAAAAAAAAAAAAAACCCCAACCCCCAAACCCCCCCCCCCCTTTTTTTGGGAAAACCCCCCCTTTCCCTTTGGTTTTTTCCCCCCCAAATTTTTTAAAAGTTCCCCTTCCCTTTTTCCAAAAACCCTTGGGGTTTTTTTTTTTTTTTTTTTAAAAAAAATTTTTGGGGGTTTTTTAAAAATTTAGGGGGGGGGGAAAATTAAGGGGGGGGGTAAGGATTTGGGTTTTAAGGGGGCCCCAAAAAAAAATTTCCCAAATTTTTTTTTAAAAATTTTTTAAAAATTTTAAATTAAAGGGAAAAAAAAAGGGGAAAAAAAAAAAGGTTAAAGGTTTTTAAAAAATTTAAATTTGGGGGGGTTTTAAAAATTTTTTTAAAATGGAAAATTTTCCCCCCAAAAAACCCCCAAACCCCCAAAAAAATTTTTTTCCCCAAAAAAAACCCCAAAAAAAACTTTTTTAAAAAACAAAAAAAAAAACCCCAAAAAAAAAAAATTTTTTTTGGGGGTTTTCCCCCCCCCCCCCCCCCCCCCCAAAATCTTTAAAACCCCCCCCCTCCAAAATTTTCCCCAAAAAATTTTTTCCCCCTTTTCTTAAAAAAAACCCAAAAATTTTTTTTTTTTTAAAAAACCTTTTTTAAAACCCTTTTAAAAGGGTTTTAAAAAAAACCCCCCCTTTTTGGGGTTTTTTTTAAATTTTTTAAAAAAACCCCCCAAATTTTTCCAAAAAAAAAAATTTTTTTTTTTTTTTTTTTTTAAAATTTTTTGGGGAAAAAAAAAAGGGGGGGAAAAAAAGGGGGGAAAAAAAAAAATTTTTAAAAAAAAACTTTAAAAAAAAAAAAGGGGAAAAAAAAAAAAAAAGGGGGAAAAGGGTTACCGGGGTTTTTAAAACCCAAAAAATTTTTTCCCCCCAAAAATGGGCCCCCCCAAAATTAATTTTTCCCCCAAAAAAAAAAACCCAAATTTTTTTTAAAAAATTGGGAAAAAAAATTTTAAAAAAAAAAAAACCCCCAAAATTTTTTTAAAAGGAATTTTTAAAAAAAAACCCCCCCCCTTTTTTCCCCCCCCCCCCCTTTCCCCCCCTTTTTTAAATTTTAAAATTTTTAAAAAAAAACCCCCCAAAAACCCCCTTTTTTTAAATTTTTTTAAAAAAAAAAAAATTTTTTTTTTTTTAAAAAAAAAAAAAAAAAATTTTTTTTTTTTCCGGGTTTAAAAAAACCTTTTTTTTTTTTTTTAAAAAATTTTTCCCCCCCCAAAAAAAAAAAAAAAAAAAAATTTAAAAAATTTTTTTTTTTTTTTAAAAAAATTAAAAGGAAAAGGGGGAACCCAAAAAATTAAAGGGGGGGGGGGAAAAATTTTCCCCAAAAACCCTTTTTAAAAAAAATTTTTTAAAAAATTTAAAAGGTTTCCCAAAAACTTAAAATTTTTTTTTCCCCTTTTCTTTTTTTTTTTAAAAAAATTTTAAAAATCCAACCCCCCAAATTTTCCCCCCAAAAAATTTTTTTAAAAAACCCCCTTTAAATTAATAAAAACCCATTTAAAAAAAAAAAAAAAAAATTTTTGGGGTTTTTTTTTTTTTAAAAACCAAATTAAAAAGGAAAAGGGTTAAAGGGGGGGGAAAAAAAAGGGGGGGTTTTTTTTCCCCCCAAAACCCCTTCCCTTTTTTTTAAAGCCCCCCAAAAAATTTTTAAAACCCCCCAAAATTTCCGGGTTTTTTTTTTTTTAAAAAAAAAAACCCTTAAAAAAAATTTTTTTAAAAAAAAACCCTTTAAAAACCCTAAAAAAAAACCCCAAAAAATTTTTCCCCCCCCTTTTTGGGGAAAAAAAAAAAACCCTTTGGTTCTTTCCCCTTTCCCCCCCCAAAATTTTTTTTAAATTTCCCAAAAAAACCCCAAACCCCCAAAAAAAATTTTTTTTTTTTTTTTTTTTTTTAAAAAAAACCCCTTTTAAAAAAACCCCCCCTTTTTTTCCCCCGAATTTTTAAAAAATTTACAAAAAATTTTTTTCCCCCTTTTTTTTAAAATTTTCCCCAAAAATTTTAAAAAAAATTCGGGGGTTTTTTTTTTTTTAAAAAAAAAAAGGGGGGAAAAAAAATTGGTTTTTAATTTTTTAAAAACTTAGGGGAAACCAAAAAAAAAAAAAAAAAAAATTTTTGGGGGAAAAATTTTTTTTAATTTTTTTTTTAAAAAAAAACATAAAAAAAAAAAAAAAAAAAAACCCAAAAACTTAAAATTAAAATTTAAACCGGGGGAAAAAAAAAAAATAAAATTAAACCCCCTTAAACACCGGGGCCCCCCCCAAATTTAAAATTTTTTTAAAAAAAGTTTCCCCCCCCCCCCAACCCCCCCCCTTTTTTTAAGCCCCCCCAAAAACCCCTTAAACCCAAAAATTTAAAAAAAACCCCCCCCCCCCCCCAATTTTTTCCAAAAAAACCCAAACCCCCAAAAACCACCCCGGCCCCCTTTTTTTCCCCCTTTAAAATTTTTGGGAAAAAACCCCCCCCAAATCTTTAAAAATTTTCCCCTTTTTTTTTTTTTTTTTTTTTTTTTTTTTTTTTTTTTTTTTTTTTTTTTTAAAAAAAAACAAAAATTTTTTTAGGTTAAGGGGGGGGAAAAATTTTTTTGGGGGGAAATTTTTGGGGAAAATTTTAAAGTTTAAGAAAACCTTTCGGAAAAAATTTGGAAAGGTTTTTGGGGAAAAATTTTTTTGGGGAAAAATTTTCCCAAAAAGGAAAAAAATTAACGGGGTTTTTTTTAAACCCTTTTTTAAATAAAAAAACCAAAAAAAAAAAATTAAAATTTTAAAAAAAAGAAAAAATTTTTAAAAAAAAAAAAAAAAACTTGGAAAAAAGGGGCCCGCCACCCTCCCCCTTTTTTTTTTGGGGGAAAAAAAACCCCCCTTTTTTTTCCCCCCCAAAAATTTTTTTTTTTTTTCCCCCCAACCCAAAAAAAAGCCCCCCTTTTCCCCCCCCAAATTTTCCGGGTTTTTCCCCCCCCCTTTTTTTCCCCCTTTTTTTTTTCTCCAAAAAAACCCCTTAAACCCTAAATTTTCCCCCCGGCCCCTTTTTTTTTTTTTTTTTAAAAGGGGGGGCCCCCAAAAGGTAGTTTTTTTTTTAAAAAAAATTTTTCCCTTAAGGGAAAATTTTTAAAAATTTTCCAAAAATTTAAAAAAAATTTTTTTTTTTTTTTTTAAAAAAAAAAAGGAAAGGCTTTAAAATTTTTTTTTAAAAAAAATTGGCCCCAAAAAAAAAAAAAAACTTTTAAAAAATTTTAAAAAAAAATTTTTTAAAAAAAAAAAAAAAAAAAAACCCAAAAAAATTTGGTTTTTGGAATTTTTTAAAACCTTTTTAAAAAACCCCCCCCCCCCCCAAAAAAATTTTCCCAAACCTTTTAAAAACCCCCAAATTTTTTTTAAAAAAAAATTTTTCCCGGGAAAAAAAAAAACCCCAAAAAAATTAAAAACCCCCCCTTTTTTCCCCCCAAAGGGGAAAAAAAAAAATTTTTTTCCCCCTTTTAAAAAACCCCCAACCCCCCCTTTTTTTTTTTTAAAAAATTTTTTTTTTTTTTTAAAATTTTTTTTTAAAACCCAAAAATTTTTTTTTGGGGGGGGGAAAAAAAAAAAAAATTTAAAACCCCCCTTTTTTTTCCCAAAATTTTTGGGGAAAAAAAAAATTTAAACCCCAATTTTTTTTTTTTTTTTTAAAAATTTAAAAAAAAAAAAATAAAATTTTTAAAAAAAACAAATTTTTCCCCTTTTTTTTTTTTTTTCCCAAGGGAAAAAAAGGGGGAAAAAAAAAGGCCCTTAAAAATTTTCCCCAAATTTTTTTAAAAAAAAAGGGGCCCTTTCCCCAATTTAAATTTTCCCCAAAAAACTTTTAAAATTTTTTTTTTTAAAAAAAACCCCCTAAAAAAAACCCCCCCCCACCCCGAATTTTCCCCCAAAAAAAATTTTTAAATTTTTCCCTTTAAAAAAAAAAAAAAAAAAAATTTAAAAAAAATTTGGGTTTTTTTTTTTTTTTTTTAAAAAAAAAAAAAAAAGGTTAAAAGGGGAAAGGGAGGGAAAATTTAAGGTTTAAAAAAATTTTTTAAAAATTTTTAAAAAAAAACCTTTAAACCCCCCAAACCTTTTTTTAAAAACCCCCCCAAAAAAAGGGAAAACCCCTTTTTTGGGGTTTCCCCCAAAAAAAAAAATTAACGCCCAAAACCCTTTAAATTTTTTAAAAAAAAAAAAAAAAAAAAAAAAAATTTTTTTTTTTAAAAAAACCCCAAAAACCCCGGGTTTTTTTCCCCCCCCCCCCCCCTTTTTTTCCCTTTTTTTAAATTTAAAACCCAATTTAAAACCCCCCTTTTTTTTTTTTTTTTTTTTTTTTTAAAAATTTTTAAAAAAACCCAAATTTAAAAAACCCCCCCTTTTTTCCCCCCCAAAAAAAAAAAAATTTTTTTTAAAAACCTTAAAACAATTTCACAATCAAACAAGAGCAGAAAAAATTTCATTTTGATGACCTTGATTCTAAAGAAAAATCATACCATGACATAACATTAAATCTTTAGATCACCACTTTTGTTGTACAAAACGGACTTTTGAAGATATATTGTATGAAAATATTTTAAATTAAATCACTCTCCCCTCAATCGATGACCGAAGTCGATAATTGAGTGACTTAAGTTTTGATAAAATGAAGTCCGTGATTTTCAAAATTTAGTCCAATATATTTTCAAAACAATATATTCCATTTTCAAAACAATTTATTCAAAATTGTTTAAAATGGTATCCCGCCTAAAGATACGTTAGTGGTTGAGAAGCTTCCGTTGTTGTTGTTGTAGGGTTGGAAGAAAAACCGTCGCAAATGCAGTGAGACTTCTTTCACGTTGCATTTGAATGCCAACCGAGGTCCATTAAGCTCGTTTCTTCACTTGTCAAGAAAACCATCTCTTGATGCGAAGAAGACCTCTTACTTTGCATTTCATGCCAACTCTCCATTGAAGTCCGGTTAAGCTCTGTTTCTTCATTTGTCAACCCAAGATATAGTTACCCTTTCCTTCGGCATCCAATCATCTTCAATTGTGGGATCCGGATCGGAACATTCTTATATACCAATATACCGCATATGTTAGTGAACACACATACAAATATATGGTGGTCGACAACACCCAAACGAGAATCGACTAATAAAAGTCAATTCAACATAACAATCGGATCATATAAGGTGGGGTTTATGTGTTAATCAAACTCTAATCATCTAAACCTAACAATCATATCCTAAATTCCTAGTCCTTCGACACGAGGCAAATATCATTTTAATTAAGCACGAGGATAATTAAGAAAGCTCGTTAGATGATATAGATTTGAAAACATTCTCCCCTCAATCAATGACTCAAAAAAATTTAAAAGCGCGAAGTCATTGATTGAGTTTGCAAATAACACGAAAACTCGATTCGATTGATTTTCCAAGCAACTCATTTTACCACCATTTTGAAATACAACAAATATTTTCTCAAGAATTTTAGACGGAAAAACATTTGTGTAGGAACAACGATCCTTCGACATACTTTCCTCAATTAGTTTTAGGATAAGTGCAAAATTGTGAAAATCGTTTAAGCGTAGCACTTTCCTTCCTTTTAAGAGCGGGTTGCTATCGAAATAATAGCAAACCATTGTTTAAGCACGGGTTCTGATCAAGTAAGCTGCAAGCCATAATTTGACGTGCGGGTTACGATGCGAAATAAGCGTAAGCCATAGTTTAAGCCCAGTTCTGATCCGAAATAGCGTAAGCCATGGTTTGTGACATGTTTAGAAAAGAATATTTAAACCTCCTGCTCGAACTTCATCTATGGTCCCGTGCCATTATTGAATGACATTTCTAAGACCGTAGATGTTATCGATACGAAGACATGTCTTGAGAAAAACATATTTTGATATTTTGAAATTTTACGATTTTTATGGTTTTGAAGGTTTTATATTTTTCTATTTTCTTTTGTTGGTTTTATATTTTTGTATTTTGTTTTTCGAATAAATATTTACAAGGATAGAATAGATGATATAGTTAAAGAAGATGATGATCTGAGTACCGAGATAAGGATATCGAAAGCCCGTTGTAGAAGATAGAAGTCATCATCCTTAAACATTCACCACCAAAGCTTCCAAGGGCTCTAGAATTGAAAGAAAATGAACCATCTGAAAGTGAGACTCGCGCCTTCCCCCAAACCGAAAATCCTTTAGTTGAGCAGATTCAAGCTCTATTTCAAGCTTGCCTTAGCCAGTGCGTAAAAGCACACCATTACCATAAATCCATACCGCCCATTTAAGAACGATAATCGAGGATCTCCATTCGAGGTTATATCATCAACAAGAAGAGAGAACGTATCATCCCACTCATAAATAATCTTCTCAAATTTCTTTTCCATGAAGTCGTAAGCGATCCATTCCAAAAGGTGTCAAGAGAACACTTCCCGTGTAGTTGAAAAGATGCGATCGGTCTCTTAGTATAATGCTCAAGAACTCTCCGAATACACTTCATAAGGGAATGAAGAACACCTTCCCATGTTCACATTTTTCTTCCCGATGAGCGTGTATGAAGCTCAAGAACCGTATACACCAATATCCAAGAACTCTCCGAATACACATCATGAGGGAATGAAGAACACCTTCCCATGTTCACATTTTTCTTCCACGATGATCGTGTATGAAGCTCAAGTATCAAAGTATACCAATACCCAAGGAATGAATAATCGATAACATTGAAGAAGCGGGGCAAGTCATCGATTATCTCTGCGGGTGACAATCTCTGCGGATGTCAACAGGAATAAGTGATTATATCTACGAATCACGATTAAGCACTCAAGTGAAACAAGTGAGCATCCCAATGTACACGATCTCTCTCCCGATCATTGCGATACCATCGAAATCACCACACACTAGTGTACCTCTTTATCTTCGTAAACTTTTTCTAACATCACTCCCCCACGTCGTTGGAATAATAACACAAAGCCTTCATGAGTAAAACCTTGAGTTTCTCTGCGGTCATGACATTTGTTTTACCGGGATATCTTCAATCACTTAGAAGAGTTAAGTTCATCAAGTTTACTCGTCATGAGTCAAACCTTGAGTTTCTCTGCGGTAATAACATTTGTCTTCCGGGATATCTTCAATCATTTGGAAGAATTAAGTTCATCAAGTTTACTCGCTTTGTGTTTATATGTGAGTCTCCTTTCTCCTTCTTTGGTTTTGACACTTGTAATCAGTGACTCATTGAAGCTGTGTATACTAGAAATTTGTTGAGAAGAACACTTGAACTCTTGTGAGAATCAACTTGTCAAGAGACTCTCGACTATTTTATCAACCCTTATGTGGACAATTTGAAGTGACCAGCAAGAAGAAAACCCGCTATACCATACTTGAAACCAAGTCAACTTCCCACATTTGTATCTTAAGCTTGCACCTAATGATGGAAGAGCTGTAGAGAATTTATGCTTCAAGCAAATCTCTAAGTACTCACTACCCAAACAAAGTATGAGACATTAACACCTCTTGCGATTATCCACACTGGTCATATCGTGTGACATGATCGAGTAAAACAAAGTAACTCCTAATAGTGATAGTTAACTGGGTCTTCAACCATCCACCTCGACGCTTGGTAACTAGATAAACCAAGTCTTCAACTCAAATTCTTAAGCCCGAGCAAGTTATCAAATAAAACACGCCTTTGTGAAAGTCAACTTCAATCTTAAATAAGTGATAAATGATTAACTCGAGTAATCACCTTGTGTCACATGTCCAACAATAGTCAATATCAACGTCTCGAGTAGTCATCGCTAAAGAATATGAGCAAGTCTAATTGGGAATTGAATCGACTTATAACTTTCTCCCAATTAGTGCTCTCCCTAAACCGACAACTGCATTTGATAAATGCCCAGATTAAGAAGAAGTCTTTAGATCGTTAAATGCAACTCGTCTTTAGTCTTCTAACATGTAGCGTAAAATGTAGATCTGTATGACTCGACCTTCTTCAAGATTGTTCGGATGGGGAATAGATAGTTAACATCTTCAACTCACACCAAAAAGCATTCCACCAAAAACATCCCAATTAACTTACATCTTGCAAATCCCTTAACTAAAATCCCTCCCAATCAAACAAGAACAGAAAGATGTTCATCAAGGAAATCAGCAATCAGGCCGCAACGAACACACAAGATGGTAACACCAAACTACCAATCACATCAAACAAGAACAGATAGATTGTTCGGAATCATCATGTTGTTGTATACGTGAAGCATTAACCGGAAGCACTTTGTCGATAAACTCATCAATCCGAGTGAAGATGTCAACCAACGGCTCTTAGAAGAGAAAAACTCCATGTGAAGATGACCCGATAAGAAGAAACTCGGTTCTTACATGAGTTTAGAGCCGTATGACCATTTATATTCTCAAATGTCAATCAACAATGCAAAAAATTCACACTTCTTCTCCCCTCAAGAATTGCATACGGAGATGCCATTCTTGACTAAATAAGTGAACATTATCCAAATGTAGTCTATTCACACTTCTCCCCAAAAAATCGCACGGGATGTCGCCATCGTCATTATAGTTGAGAAAGTGGAATCGAGAAAACAATCAATGATAGGCGGTTCACTTAATGGACCAAGCGCATGGAAAAAGTATGAAGCATGTTGATGAGAATGGTCATTAGTGAGAAGATTTCTCTTCTTGAGAAGATAAAGCGCTTGACACGTACACTTTTCTTTTCTTTGGAGAACGAGGCATGAGCTGTTGTGTTCATACGTCATAAGAAGATTTCTCTTCTTTCAAAGATAATCGCATGAACGTACACATTTCTTTTCTTTGGAGTCGAGGCCACGAATCGATGTGAGCAGGCGTCATAATCTCTCTTTTCAACTCTCTTAGCAAAACATGTAATCAATCACCATTATCATTCGGTGGGCTCTTTGTAGTGACATCGATGGAGAAAACCCAATATGATGAATTTGACCTTGAAGTAAACTACCCGAACTCGTGACTTAAACTTGCACATGTGTAACAAAGAGTGGTGTCGAAATTCATGCCCATTTGAATCTCTAAGTGCTCGATACTCTTCAACCAACCAACCATCAAGTATAAGACGTACATCACCTCTTGAAAATCCACAATTGAATGTGACACTGAGCACTACAACGTAACTCCTTTAAGTGATAGTTATTTTGAGATGATAAGAGCCCAATTCCCCCAAGTGGTAGATGAAAAGGAAAAAGTCACCCAACAATAACTAGATTTCCAATTCTTCGTTTTTGATAATAAGCTTGAATAAGGATCTCGAAGAATCTTCATCCAACCATCCCCGATACCTTCAGATACTAAGTACACTCGCCCGTGATACTTCACTTCAACCTCAAATAAATAATATTGAATTAACGCCGTTGTCACATCGTCTGGTTAACTGCTCAAATCTAGCCTTCTTTGACATTTAAACGAACTCTGATAATGGTTTCATCCCGACCATGGTTAAAAGCACATAACCCCATAAAACCATGTGATAACCAAATTGCCATGAAAAAAACCCAAACACACCCAATTCATGAAGTACACCCTTTTATCCCTTCTTTGAAGCGAAACCGTAGCATCGACATCAAGTAAGATCCAAAATTACACTTTCTTTCTCCAAGATGGTTCCATCATTACGGATTTTACAACTCTATGGTTTAAACCGAGAAATAGTTTCTTTCGCGGGATTTTACAAAACCAAGAATAAACCGTAAGATAGATCCGAAATGCACTTTACTAATACCGGGATGTTTCCATTGTCACAGGATTTTACAAGTCTATGATTTAAACCGAGAAATAGGTTCTTCGGCGGGATTTTACAAAGTCAAGACAAAACCGTAAACAATGTCGACTTGAAGGTGTTATGACAAATTTGGTTTCGGTGAATATCTGCTTTAGGGGAACATGCGTGGTTTATCAGCGGTTCAATATCCAACATCATCAACATCAACCATCCAATCAACACTTTGGTAAACACATCATTCACACAATCTGTCGGCTATTGTAGTGACCACATGGAGAAGTAAACCCGATATATCAAACTCGAACATGACGTAAAATTCCCCAGATTTGTTACTTAAACTTGTACTAATCCTCGTGAACAAGAAACGGTGTACCCAATGTACAAAACCTCTTGACATTCTCAACTGATTGAGACACCGAAGTGATAGCTACGTTGTGGGTTAAGTGAGAAAGAATCACAAACGCAACTAATTGCCAAGTCTTTATCACATTCAATAAACGCCCAAACAAGTCATCTTCGTGAAAGGGTAGAACGAAAGAAGACGAAATAAGTGACCGTGCCCGGAAAATCTCACTTCAAAACCAAATAAGAAATACCAAATGCAAACAACCCCGTAGTCAACTCTTGTTCAATAAGCACTTCAAGCCGTGAAATAATGTATTCTCGTATGGCGTAAAATCAAAGTATTCAACCGCCTATCACCTCAAACCTTATCATCCAATCACATAACACAACGAATCTAATCATCAAATCTCATCACATTAACAAATCTCTTGAGTAAAACTTATAATTCAAATCTCATATCTATGAACCAATATTCAAATCCAAGCCCATATAATCAACACTAGAATCCGTAGAAATACTGCGACAAGACCCTTAGCCATCTTTTTCACAAATTTTAAGCTCAAGCCGTGAATGTATCCTCCGTGAAAATTAACCAATATTACCACTCATTTACCGAAATTTAACATTGCATCCAATATTTTTGCAAACAAAATTTAAGGATAACAATATTTATTTAGAACCTCGTCACTTTGAGTGAACCATCAGTCTGAAATCATTAAATCATTTAAGCCCGCTTCATAAAACATACACAAACTTGGTCCAATAGGTGATAACCTTGTAGCCCATGAAATGATTTGAAATATCCGATCCAACCACAATATTCACTCAAATCGGTTAAAAGGCCCACAGAAATGATATAGCCCAACACAAGAAGTAACACCCGATCCAATTTTTCACATCATCTATCCGGGTATTATAAAAGTGACATATCCTAATTTTTAGGTCATAACCAAAACCTAAAACACACCAACACTTTCATCCGCCCCCTTTCTTCAGAAAACCAAATGCCTCCTTTTATCATCTCTTCTCAAATCAAACCCTAAAATATCTCAAACACATCAAACAGTCTGCCCCCACCATCACTGAAATCATCCATCTTCAAAGCATCACGCCTTCAACTTATCTCTCAAACCATACGAAATGAATAAATACTTGACCTTGAAGCAAATCAAACACGCCCATTCCTCAATCGTTCTATATACCACGCCACAGAGATGGCACGAGGGTATAACGAATATGTCACAGGGATGGCAATGAGTCCTCAATCGAATAGACCACAGAGATGGTTATGATGTGATTGATGGGGCGCCACGTGGTTGGCTTTGATATACAACGAATAAGTGACTCATCTTCCATTGATTCTTCCATGACCTTGCCACAGGGTTGGCATAGGGTCAACGAGTAGGCCACAAGGATGGCAAGAACATATGAGACGGTTTCAAGGGTCCTTACGCCTAACTCAGGTAGGTTAACTTATCATTGAAATAATATGAGCATGACCGAACCAAGAAAGAGAGTGACTTTATAGTCATTTCTCTTATCTTATTGTTCGAATAATAATCAATGGTAGGATACCATGATGTTTCGATTACACGAGACATTGATCAATGAAGAAAAGTGTATTTTGGATATGACCTCATTAATATCCCAACACAACTCTGAGATCTCATACACATTATCATATAATAATATATCCGTTTTGAGCATAGTTGTAGATGAATCTTTGAGTCGAACAAGAGAGTGGAGAAAAACAAACTGTTTTGTTCCATTCTTGAAAAGTTCGGATAGATTTGAAGCGAGTCTTCATATATTAGATCGATGAAGAGTATTTCTTTCATATGCATGACACTTGAAGTGCTTCATTAATGTTTGATAGCTATGAAAGAAAGAGCTGAGATCATGATCTTGAATTGTTGTTTTATTTTCGTTTTTGAGTCTTGATAGAGTTGAAGTAGACGATGGATAATATGGGATATGTTGATGGTGGTAGTATTTGTGTCGAATCTGTGAAAGTATTGTGGACAGATGATGTTTTGATAAATGGTATTTGATATTTTGTATTATATTGTGGTCGTGGTTATGTCTGAGTCATCTTCTTCATCTATTCATTCAGTCCAATTCGCTAATTGTTTTGACACCAAGTCGCTAGGTCATGTTTAGCAAGTCGCTAGCAGTTGAAAACACAAGTTGCTAACTAGTAAAGACTAGTCGCTAGCTATTTACATTGACAACTCGCTACCAGATTTAAACTACAACAAGTCGCTACTTAAAAGTAAGTCGCTAACATATTTAGTTTGACTCAAAAGTCAAACCGCCATACCACAACTCGCTACATGTGTACACTGAATCTAGACTTGTAAAGACAAGTCGCCAGGTCTGTTTTTGGGTTCATCAAGTCGCTAGCAAGAATTTTGTACTTTTTCCGATGAGTTTTCCGACCACTTTTCCGACCAAATTCATAGCAAACCCAGAAAACTTCACAGAGACGCTGCTTTTTTGACTCATTAGACCACGTTTTCACCAATATAACATAAAGCATATATTTGTTAAAACTGTTTGAATAAACCAATAAAGACAAACCAATGGACCAAATGACTTTTATTTGTTGAACAAAAGAAAGAGAATCTGAGATGCTTGATAAAAATCATTAACCACAATACTTGAAAACCAAAATATTCCGTCCAATAAAGTACCAAAACAGATTAACCAAGATGAAACAACCACCAACAAATCAACACAACACAACAACCTTGGCTCTGGTACCAATTGTAGGATCGTTATTTTTATTGTGTTGATGATTCGGGTGGTCTTGGGAGATCAAAATACATGTTTACCATTTTAGAGAGAGAAAGTAGAGAGAGGGTGTTCTTGCTAGAGGTTTACACAAATTGTAGAGTATTAGATTAATGAGAAGCACCACCCCTTCCATGGATGGAAGGGGTATTTATAGTGACATAAGACACGACCTCCTATCGGCCTGTGGATCAGGGATACAGTGGGTAAAGACCCGTCATTCCTCCACGGTGTTGCACTAAACTATACTACGTTACAAACTGATAAATAAACTACTAAATAACGTGACAAACGACAAGTCTACGAGCTAACTTAAGCTAGATAACATTTGGGGTGACCGACTCTTCACTATGGAATTTTCTAATTCCTAACAAGTTACGAGTAGGATATGGTTACGAGTAGGATGGCTTAGGCGTAGGATTCCTTAGGCGTAGGAAATACTTATGCGTAAGTTTAAAGTTAGGCGTAGAAAAACTTATGCTTAAGATTTAGTTATGCGTAAGACAAGCTTAGGCGTAAGAAAATACTTAAGCGTAAAGTATTCTACGCGTAAGTCTAAGCTTATCGTGTGAGTTTTAACTCTTTTTGTAAGGCACTATGCGGTTCGGCACAATAAAAGCCTAAAACAAGAAATAACGTAACTTTTAACCCGTAACTCGAAACTTGACAAATTAATAGTCAAAACTCGTGGAAAAACATAAATAAACATAATAGAAAGTTGAAGGAACGTCGTGGGACACTCGTAGGATCATATATGAGCTCGAGAATTGGTAAACGGGATAGTTATGAAAAATTACGACTTGACACCTCAAAACACCATGGTCGGCCACCCTCCTCCCATTCCTATTTATTTTAAGTCTCCAACCCAAGTATAAAAGCCCCATCCCACCTCATTTCACTAGTTTACTTCTCTCTAAAACACACATATCGCCACTTTCTCTCTAGTATTTCTCTCTAAAACAAAACCCTAACCTTAAATAACCACCAACACGCCGCCACCTTTTTCGCCACCTCAGACCACTTTTCCGCGAGTGAACATACACCACCACCACCATCTTTCAGATCTATCTTTCCTCTTTCCATCCATATATATATCTCCTATAGAAGCCTTCATTAACACCTCTAAATCTTACAAAAACGATTCGTGATTCTAGGGTTTTCTTCTTTCTTTTTTCTTTAAAAAAAAAAAAAAAAAAAAAAAAAAAAAAAAAATAACCTTTATGCGTAGAAAGAGCTTAGGCGTAGACAACAGAAGTTGCGAGTAGGATATGGTTACGAGTAGGATGGCTTAGGCGTAGGATTCCTTAGGCGTATGAAATACTTATGCGTATGTTTAAAGTTAGGCGTAGAAAAACTTATGCGTAAGATTTAGTTATGCGTAAGACAAGCTTAGGCGTAAGAAAATACTTAAGCGTAAAGTGTTCTACGCGTAATTCTAAGCTTATCGTGTGAGTTTTAACTCTTTTTGTAAGGCACTATGCGATTTGGCACAATAAAAGCCTAAAACAAGAAATAACGTAACTTTTAAACCGTAACTCGAAACTTGACAAATAAATAGTCAAAACTCATGGAAAAACATAAATAAACATAATAGAAAGTTGAAGGAACGTCGTGGGACACTCGAGAATGGGTAAACGGGATAGTTTATGAAAAATTACGACTTCGGCCCCTCTAAAACACCATGGCCGGCCACCTCCTCCTCCCATTCCTATTTATTTTTAAATCCCCAACCCAAGTATAAAAGCCCCATCCCACCTCATTTCACTAGTTTACTTCTCTCTCTAAAACACACATATACGCCACTTTCTCTCTCTAGTATTTCTCTCTAAAAACAAAACCCTAACCCTAAATAACCACCACCGCCGCCATCTTTTTCGGCCACCTCCGACCACTTTTCGGTAGAGTGAACATACACCACCACCACCATCTTGTAGATCTCTTCCTCTTTCCATCCATATATATATCTCCTATAAAGCCTTCATTAACACCTCCAAATCTTACAAAAGCGATTCGTGACTCTAGGGTTTCTTTTTTTTTTTTTTTTTAAAAAAAGCTTTATGCGTAGAAAGAGCTTAGGCGTGAGACAACGAAGTTCTGAGTAGGATATGGTTACGAGTAGGATGGCTTAGGCGAGGATTCCTTAGGCGTAGGAAATACTTATGCGTAAGTTTAAAGTTAGGCGTAGAAAAACTTATGCGTAAGATTTAGTTATGCGTAAGACAAGCTTAGGCGTAAGAAAATACTTAAGCGTAAAGTGTTCTACGCGTAATTCTAAGCTTATCGTGTGAGTTTTAACTCTTTTTGTAAGGCACTATGCGATTCGGCACAATAAAAGCCTAAAATAAGAAATAACGTAACTTTTAAACCGTAACTCGAAACTTGACAAATAAATAGTCAAAACTCATGGAAAAACATAAATAAACATAATAGAATGTTGAAGGAACGTCGTGGGACACTCGAGAATGGGTAAACGGGATAGTTTATGAAAAATTACGACTTCGGCCCCTCTAAAACACCATGGCCGGCCACCTCCTTCTCCCATTCCTATTTATTTTTAAGTCCCCAACCCAAGTATAAAAGCCCCATCCCACCTCATTTCACTAGTTTACTTCTCTCTCTAAAACACACATATACGCCACTTTCTCTCTCTAGTATTTCTCTCTCTAAAAACAAAACCCTAACCCAAAATAACCACCACCACGCCGCCACCTATTTGGCCGCCTCCGACCACTTTTCGGCGGTGAACATACACCACCACCACCATCTTGTAGATCTCTCTTTCCACTTTCCATCCATATATATATCTCCTATAAAAGCCTTCATTAACACCTCCAAATCTTACAAAAGCGATTCGTGACTCTAGGGTTTTTTTTTTTTTTTTTTTTTTTTTTTTAAAAAAAAAGCTTTATCGTAGAAAGAGCTTAGGCGTAGACAACGAAGTTGCAGTAGGATATGGTTACGAGTAGGATGGCTTAGGCGTAGGATTCTTAGGCGTAGGAAATACTTATGCGTAAGTTTAAAGTTAGGCGTAGAAAAACTTATGCGTAAGATTTAGTTATCGTATGACAAGCTTAGGCGTGAAAATACTTAGCGTAAAGTGTTCTCTGGCGTAAGTCTAAGCTTATCGTATGAGTTTTAACTCTTTTGTAAGGCACTATGCTATTCGGCACAATAAAAGCCTAAAACAAGAAATAACGTAACTTTTAAGCCGTAACTTTCGAAACTTGACAAATTAATAGTCAAAACTCGTGGAAAACATAAATAAACATAATAGAAAGTTGAAGGAACGTCATGGGCACTCGTAGGATAATATATGAGCTCGATAATGGGTAAACGGGATAGTTTATGAAAAATTACGACTTCGGCCCCTCTAAAACACCATGGCCGGCCACCCCCTCCTTCCATTCCTATTTATTTTTAAGTCCCCAACCAAAGTATAAAAGCCCCATCCCACCTCATTTCACTAGTTTACTTCTCTCTCTAAAACACACATATACGCCACTTTCTCTCTCTAGTATTTCTCTCTCTAAAAACAAAACCCAATCCCTAATTAACCACCACCACGCCGCCACCTTTTTCGGCCACCTCCGACCACTTTTCCGGCGAGTGAACATACACCACCACCACCATCTTGTAGATCTCTCTTTCCTCTTTCCATCCATATATATATCCTATAAAAGCCTTCATTAACACCTCCAAATCTTACAAAAAGGATTCGTGATTCGAGGGTTTTCTTTTTTCTTTTTAAAAAAAAACCTTTATGCGTAGAAAGAGCTTAGCGTAGACAACAGAAGTTACGAGTAGGATATGGTTATGAGTAGGATGGCTTAGGCGTAGGATTCCTTAGGCGTAGGAAATACTTAGGCGTAGGATTCCTTAGGCGTAGAAAATACTTAAGCGTAGAACACTAAAAGCCTAAAACAAGAAATAACGTAACTTTTAAACCGTAACACGAAACTTGACAAATTAATAGTCAAAACTCGTGGAAAAACATAAATAAACATAATAGAAAGTTGAAGGAACGTCGTGGGACACTCGTAGGATTATATATGAGCTCTAGAATGGGTAAACGAGATAGTTTATGAAAAATTACGTCTTCGGCCCCTCTAAAACACCATGGCCGGCCACCCCCTCCTCCCATTCCTATTTATTTTTAAGTCCCCAACCCAAGTATAAAAGCCCCATCCCACCTCATTTCACTAGTTTACTTCTCACTCTAAAACACACATATACGCCACTTTCTCTCTCTAGTATTTCTCTCTCTAAAAACAAAATCCTAACCCTATATAACCACCACCACGCCGCCACCTTTTTCGGCCACCTCCGACCGCTTTTCCGGCGAGTGAACATACACCACCACCACCATCTTGTAGATCTCTCTTTCCTCTTTCCATCCATATATATATATATCCTATAGAAGCCTTCATTAACACCTCCAAATCTTACAAAAACGATTCGTGATTCTAGGGTTTTCTTCTTTCTTTTCTATAAAAAAAAAAAAAAAAAAAAAAAAAACCTTATGCGTGAGCGGATCTTAGGCGTAGACAATGAAGTTCTGAGTAGGATATGGTTACAGTAGGATGGCTTAGGCGTAGGATTCCTTAGGCGTAGGAAATACTTATGCGTAAGTTTAAAGTTAGGCGTAGAAAAACTTATGCTTAAGATTTAGTTATGCGTAAGACAAGCTTAGGCGTAAGAAAATACTTAAGCGTAAAGTATTCTACGCGTAAGTCTAAGCTTATCGTGTGAGTTTTAACTCTTTTTGTAAGGCACTATGTGGTTCGGCACAATAAAAGCCTAAAACAAGAAATAACGTAACTTTTAACCCGTAACTAGAAACTTGACAAATTAATAGTCAAAACTCGTGGAAAACATAAATAAACATAATAGAAAGTTGAAGGAACGTCGTGGGACACTCGTAGGATCATATATGAGCTCGAGAATTGATAAACGGGATAGTTTATGAAAAATTACGACTTCGGCCCCTCAAAAACACCATGGTCGGCCACCCCCTCCTCCCATTCCTATTTATTTTTAAGTCTCCAACCCAAGTATAAAAGCCCCATCCCACCTCATTTCACTAGTTTACTTCTCTCTCTAAAACACACATATACGCCACTTTCTCTCTCTAGTATTTCTCTCTCTAAAAACAAAACCCTAACCTTAAATAACCACCACCACGCTGCCACCTTTTTCGGCCACCTCCGACCACTTTTCCGGCGAGTGAACATACACCACCACCACCATCTTGCAGATCTCTCTTTCCTCTTTCCATCCATATATATATCTCCTATAGAAGCCTTCATTAACACCTCCAAATCTTACAAAAACGATTCGTGATTCTAGGGTTTTCTTCTTTCTTTTTTCTATAAAAAAAAATAAAATAAAAACCTTTATGCGTAGAAAGAGCTTAGGCGTAGACAACAAAAGTTACGAGTAGGATATGGTTACGATTAGGATGGCTTAGGCGTAGGATTCCTTAGGCGTAGGAAATACTTATGCGTAAGTTTAAAGTTAGGCGAAGAAAAACTTATGCTTAAGATTTAGTTATGCGTAAGACAAGCTTAAGCGAAGAAAATACTTAGCGTAAAGTATTCTCTGCGTAAGTCTAAGCTTATCGTGTGAGTTTTAACTCTTTTGTAAGGCACTATGCGGTTCGGCACAATAAAGCCTAAAACAAGAAATAACGTAACTTTTAACCCGTAACTCGAAACTTGACAAATTAATAGTCAAAACTCGTGGAAAACATAAATAAACATAATAGAAAGTTGAAGGGCGCGTGGGACACTCGTGGGATCATATATGAGCTCGAGAATTGGTAAGCGGGATAGTTTATGAAAATTACGACTTGACACCTCAAAACACCATGGCCGCCACCTCCTCCCATTCCTATTTATTTTAAGTCCCCAACCCAAGTATAAAGCCTCATCCCACCTCATTTCACTAGTTTACTTCTCTCTAAAACACACATATCGCCACTTTCTCTCTAGTATTTCTCTCTAAAAACAAAACCCTAACCCTAAATAACCACCACCACGCCGCCACCTTTTTCGGCCACCTCCGACCACTTTTCCGGTGAGTGAACATACACCACCACCACCATCTTGTAGATCTCTCTTTCCTCTTTCCATCCATATATATATATCCTATAAAAGCCTTCATTAACACCTCCAAATCTTACAAAAACGATTCGTGACTCTAGAGTTTTCTTTTTTTTTTTTTTTTTTTTTAGAAAAAAAGCTTTATGCGTAGAAAGAGCTTAGGCGTAGACAACGAAGTTCTTGAGTAGGATATGGTTCTGAGTAGGATGGCTTAGGCGTAGGATTCTTAGGCGAGGAAATACTTATGTGTAAGTTTAAAGTTAGGCGTGAGAAAACTTATGCGTAAGATTTAGTTATGCGTAAGACAAGCTTAGGCGTAAGAAAATACTTAAGCCTAAAGTGTTCTACGCGTAATTCTAAGCTTATTGTGTGAGTTTTAACTCTTTTTGTAAGGCACTATGCGATTCGGCACAATAAAAGCCTAAAACAAGAAATAACGTAACTTTTAAACCGTAACTCGAAACTTGACAAATAAATAGTCAAAACTCATGGAAAAACATTAATAAACATAATAGAATGTTGAAGGAACGTCGTGGGACACTCGAGAATGGGTAAACGGGATAGTTTGTGAAAAATTACGACTTCGGCCCCTCTAAAACACCATGGCCGGCCACCTCCTCCTCCCATTCCTATTTATTTTTAAGTCCCCAACCAAAGTATAAAAGCCCCATCCCACCTCATTTCACTAGTTTACTTCTCTCTCTAAAACACACATATCGCCACTTCTCTCTCTAGTATTTCTCTCTAAAAACAAAACCCAATCCCTAAATAACCACCACCATACGCCACCTTTTTCGGCCACCTCCGACCACTTTTCCGGCGAGTGAACATACACCACCACCACCATCTTGTAGATCTCTCTTTCCTCTTTCCATCCATGTATATCTCCTATAGAAGCCTTCATTAACACCTCAAAATCTTACAAAAAGGATTCGTGATTCTAGGATTTTCTTTTTTCTTTTTAAAAAAAAAAACTTTTATGCGTAGAAAGAGCTTAGGCGTAGACAACAGAAGTTACGAGTAGGATATGGTTATGAGTAGGATGGCTTAGGCGTAGGATTCCTTAAGCCTAGGAAATACTTAGGCGTAGGATTCCTTAGGCGTAGAAAATACTTAAGCGTAGAACACTAAAAGCCTAAAACAAGAAATAACGTAACTTTTAAACGTAACGAAACTTGACAAATTAATAGTCAAAACTCGTGGAAAACATAAATAAACATAATAGAAAGTTGAAGGAATATCGTGGGACACTCGTAGGATAATATATGAGCTCGAGAATGGGTAAGCGGATAGTTTATAAAATTATGACTTGACCCTCACAAAACACCATGGGTACGGCCACCCTCCTCCCATTCCTATTTATTTTTATGTCCCCAACCCAAGTATAAAAGCCCCATCCACCTCATTTCACTAGTTTACTTCTCTCTAAAACACACATATCGCCACTTTCTCTCTAGTATTTCTCTCTCTAAAAACAAAACCCTAACCCTAAATAACCACCACCACGCCGCCACCTTTTTCGGCCACCTCCGACCGCTTTTCCGGCGAGTGAACATACACCACCACCACCATTTTGTAGATCTCTCTTTCCTCTTTCCATCCATATATATATATATCCTATAGAAGCCTTCATTAACACCTCCAAATCTTAAAAAAACGATTCGTGATTCTAGGGTTTTCTTCTTTCTTTTTTCTTTAAAAAAAAAAAAAAAAAAAAAAAAAAAAAAAAACCTTTATGCGTAGACAGAGCTTGGCGTGAGACAATGAAGTTACTGAGTAGGATATGGTTACGAGTAGGATGGCTTAGGCGTAGGATTCCTTAGGCGAGGAAATACTTATGCGTAAGTTTAAAGTTAGGCGTAGAAAAACTTATGCTTAAGATTTAGTTATCGTAAGACAAGCTTAGCGCGTGAAAATACTTAAGCGTAAAGTATTCTACGCGTAAGTCTAAACTTATCGTGTGAGTTTTAACTCTTTTGTAAGGCACTATGCGGTTCGGCACAATAAAAGCCTAAAACAAGAAATAACGTAACTTTTAACCGTAACTTCGAAACTTGACAAATTAATAGTCAAAACTCGTGGAAAAACATAAATAAACATAATAGAAAGTTGAAGGAACGTTGTGGGACACTCGTAGGATCATATATGAGCTCGAGAATTGGTAAACGGGATAGTTTATGAAAAATTACGACTTTGGCCCCTCAAAAACACCATGGTCGGCCACCCCCTCCTCCCATTCCTATTTATTTTTAAGTCTCCAACCCAAGTATAAAAGCCCCATCCCACCTCATTTCACTAGTTTACTTCTCTCTCTAAAACACACATATACGCCACATTCTCTCTCTAGTATTTCTCTCTAAAACAAAACCCTAACCTTAAATAACCACCACCTTTGCCACCTTTTCGGCCACCTCCGACCACTTTTCCGGCGAGTGAACATACACCACCACCACCATCTTGCGGATCTCTTTCCTCTTTCCATCCATATATATATATCTCCTATAGAAGCCTTCTTTAACACCTCCAAATCTTACAAAAAGCGATTAAGTGATTCTAGGGTTTTCTTCTTTCTTTTTCTTTAAAAAAACCTTTATGCGTAGAAAGAGCTTAGGCGTAGACAACGGAGAGTTCTGAGTAGGATATGGTTCTGAGTAGGATGGCTTAGGCGTAGGATTCCTTAGGCGAGGAAATACTTATGCGTAAGTTTAAAGTTAGGCGTGAAAAACTTATGCTTAAGATTTAGTTATCGTAAGACAAGCTTAGGCGTAAGAAAATACTTAGCGTAAAGTATTCTACGCGTAAGTCTAAGCTTATCGTGTGAGTTTTAACTCTTTTTGTAAGGCACTATGCGGTTCGGCACAATAAAAGCCTAAAACAAGAAATAACGTAACTTTTAACCCGTAACTCGAAACTTGACAAATTATTAGTCAAAACTCGTGGAAAAACATAAATAAACATAATAGAAAGTTTAAGGAACGTCGTGGGACACTCGTAGGATCATATATGAGCTCGAGAATTGGTAAACGGGATAGTTTTTGAAAAATTACGACTTCGGCCCCTCAAAAACACCATGGTCGGCCACCCCATCCTCTCATTCCTATTTATTTTTAAGTCTCCAACCCAAGTATAAAAGCCCCATCCCACCTCATTTCACTAGTTTACTTCTCTCTCTAAAACACACATATACGCCACTTTCTCTCTCTAGTATTCTCTCTAAAAACAAAACCCTAACCTTAAATAACCACCACCAGCCGCCACCTTTTTCGCCACCTCAGACCACTTTTCCCGGCGGTGAACATACACCACCACCACCATCTTGCAGATCTCTCTTCCTCTTTCCATCCATATATATATCTCCTATAGAAGCCTTCATTAACACCTCTAAATCTTACAAAAGCGATTCGTGATTCTAGGGTTTTCTTTTCTTTTATAAAAAAAAATAAATAAATAAAAAAAAAAAAAAAAAAAAAAAAACTTTATGCGTAGAAAGAGCTTGGCGTGACAACGAAGTTGCAGTAGGATATGGTTCTGAGTAGGATGGCTTAGGCGTAGGATTCCTTAGGCGTAGGAAATACTTATGCGTTATTTTAAAGTTAGGCGTAGAAAAACTTATGCGTAAGATTTAGTTATGCGTAAGACAAGCTTAGGCGTAAGAAAATACTTATGCGTAAAGTGTTCTACGCGTAATTCTAAGCTTATCGTGTGAGTTTTAACTCTTTTTGTAAAACACTATGCGATTCGGCACAATAAAAGCCTAAAACAAGAAATAACGTAACTTTTAAACCGTAACTCGAAACTTGACAAATTAATAGTCAAAACTCGTGGAAAAATATAAATAAACATAATAGAAAGTTGAAGGAATGTCATGGGACACTCGTAGGATAATATATGAGCTCGAGAATGGGTAAACGGGATAGTTTATGAAAAATTACGACTTCGGCCCCTCTAAAACACCATGGCCGGCCACCCCCTCCTCCCATTCCTATTTATTTTTAAGTCCCCAACCAAAGTATAAAAGCCCCATCCTACCTCATTTCACTAGTTTACTTCTCTCTCTAAAACACACATATCGCCACTTTCTCTCTCTAGTATTTCTCTCTCTAAAAACAAAACCCAATCCCTAAATAACCACCACCACGCCGCCACCTTTTTCGGCCACCTCCGACCACTTTTCCGGCGAGTGAACATACACCACCACCACCATCTTGTAGATCTCTCTTTCCTCTTTCCATCCATATACATCTCCTATAGAAGCCTTCATTAACACCTCCAAATCTTACAAAAAGGATTTGTGATTCTAGGGTTTTCTTTTTTCTTTTTTTTTTTTAAAAAAAACCTTTATGCGTAGAAAGAGCTTAGGCGTAGACAACAGAAGTTACGAGTAGGATATGGTTACGAGTAGGATGGCTTAGGCGTATGATTCCTTAGGCGTAGGTAATACTTAGGCGTAGGATTCCTTAGGCATAGAAAATACTTAAGCGTAGAGCACTAAAAGCCTAAAACAAAAAATAACGTAACTTTTAAACCGTAACACGAAACTTGACAAATTAATAGTCAAAACTCGTGGAAAAACATAAATAAACATAATAGAAAGTTGAAGGAATATCGTGGGACACTCGTAGGATAATATATGAGCTCGAGAATGGGTAAACGGGATAGTTTATGAAAAATTACGACTTCGGCCCTTCTAAAACACCATGGCCGGCCACCCCCTCCTCCCATTCCTATTTATTTTTAAGTCCCCAACCCAAGTATAAAAGCCCCATCCCACCTCATTTCACTAGTTTACTTCTCTCTCTAAAACACACATATCGCCACTTTCTCTCTAGTATTTCTCTCTAAAAACAAAACCCTAACCCTAAATAACCACTACCACGCCGCCACCTTTTTCGCCACCTTCCGACCACTTTTCGGTGAGTGAACATACACCACCACCACCATCTTGTAGATCTCTTCCTCTTTCCATCCATATATATATCTCCTATAGAAGCCTTCATTAACACCTCCAAATCTTACAAAAGCGATTCGTGATTCTAGGGTTTTCTTTTTCTTTTTTTCTTTAAAAAAAAAAAAAAAAAAAAAAAAAAAAAAAACCTTTATGCGTAGAAAGAGCTTGGCGTGAGCGACGGAAGTTCTGAGTATGATATGGTTCTGAGTAGGATGGCTTAGGCGTAGGATTCCTTAGGCGTGGGAAATACTTATGCGTAAGTTTAAAGTTAGCGTAGAAAAACTTATGCGTAAGATTTAGTTATGCGTGAAGACAAGCTTAGGCGTAAGAAAATACTTAAGCGTAAAGTGTTCTACGCGTAAGTCTAAGCTTATCGTGTGAGTTTTAACTCTTTTTGTAAGGCACTATGCGATTCGGCACAATAAAAGCCTAAAACAAGAAATAACGTAACTTTTAAACCGTAACTCGAGACTTGACAAATTAATAGTCAAAACTCATGGAAAAATGTTGGATCGATATACTTTAATCAAACTAACTTAACTAGCTTGTTAAGGTTTAATAACCTCGGATAAATCCTAAGTTATTAACAAAGAAACACTGAGCAATCTTTATCAAGTACGCGGAATTTACTCAACAAAGCTAAGAAGAATAACTTTATTATAAACTCTAAATCTGCTTATTATGCATATACTCTAATACAACTCTAAGATAATCGAACTTTTCTCTAAAACACTAATTCGTGAACTCTAAAACTCTTTTTCTGAAATCGTACATCTAATGCCAATCTAGGAGTCCTTTTATAGGCTCAAGGATATCCTAGTCGGTTTACAATTGATAACCTTGTACGACAAGTAATCTAAACATGGAATACAATACTTTCCATAAACAAATATAACAGTTCTTTTGTTCTAGAAGTACTTTGACTTTATCTTGCGTACTTTGACTCTGTCTTTAGCGATACTTTGACTATTTGAGTTCTTCCAAGACTTTGCAACTTACAAGACTTTCATGTCTTGATGCTTTGATATCTTGACACTTTCATATCCCAACAATCCTCCCCTAACTTGAATTCTACTTGCTTGACTTCAAGTTCCTTTGTGAATATATCTTTAATAGCTTCACCTTTAAAAACGGATTGTTTCTTTAGTCTATATCATTTCAGCATATGTTCTTGTCAAAGTATCTCTTAGAATTGTTCTCTTCACAGCAACATCCAGCAATCTCCATCTTTTCAGCAACACCGCAACATATGACAATTTGTACAATAATTCAATTTAAGTTGCATACTATTCTCATCACTTTCAAGTGAATCATTGAAAATTCAATGGATTTAGAACTCTTTACCAAAGCCATTATCTCTGGAGTAGCCAAATGTTTTGGTGTGTAAGACCATGGTACATTGATAACCATATGATTTTTAGCAAATCACCGACTATCAATGATTTGTTTTGTCTTTACCAAAAGTCGTACCTTCCGGACTTGTTAGTTCTTCTATCTAATGGTGAACTAATTACCAATAATGGTTTTCCACGCCTTTACCACAAACCATTTTCTTGTGGGCTAGCCAACTCTTCACATTCTTGATATGGTGAGTTGATTATCATCCAACTTATTAGCAAGTTGTCAACTAAAAGCAGTTTGATATATCTTTACGAGCCGTTTGCTCATGGATTAGTCAATCCTTTTGTAACCATGGTGGATTGATAACCTATTGATGTTATCATCACAAAACTGTTTATTCAACCTTTATTTCAAAATATTTATTACTTAACAAAAGGTTTCTTCTAAAAGTTGTTTTAAGCGGTTTAGTTCGAATAAACGGTACTTTGATGAAAATCTTGTCGATAAGCGATACTTTGAATAAAAATGCGATATATCAAAAAGTATTTATTCAAATAAAATTCATACCAGTTATAGATCATTCTCGACAATGGTAGTCCGGTCTATAAACAAATTAATCACCATGCAAGCGGTTTCATTAGCCTCTTCTACTTCCAATCCATGCTCTAGCATTCTTCTCATGAGATCAAGCTGTAAGAGGATATCTTCTTTACGCAAACATATGTATCATTGTTCCATTTTCTAGCTCAAAACATGAACTCCAGTTCTTCAAAGAATCTCCAATGAAACTATTTCCCGTTTTCTTGATTATTCCGATATCATCGATTACTCTCTTCATCGAGTTTCCCACATGGTTATGAGATCACCACGTAAAACCAATCAATCCCTTCTAATGGATTATCTTCAAAATAAGTCTTCACAACATGATATAAGTAGAATAGATCTACTCTATCTATAATATCGACAAATCCATAGCCTTTTGAAAACTTTGAAACTTTCATCTTCTTTATGAAATACCATGTAATCTCCATTCTTAGATTTCTCAACTTTGAAAACACTAATATTTGATCATTCATCTTCATGTCTTCATCTTCCTTTGTATAATCAAAATCTACCACTGAGATAATTCTTCAATTCATCACTAGTCTCGGATCTTAATTCAACCTTCTCTTTCTTTGAAAACCGAACATCTGTAACATCGGTTTTCTTTTTTTCTTTAAGCTTTTCTTCCTTTCGACTTTAGTCAATAAGCTTCTTCTAAAGTCTTTAATGCCGCAACATCTTTCTTATAAGCTTTCTCTCAAACATCATATAATCTTTTCATATCCATAATTTAGCTTTTGCAATCCTTTAAATCCTCTGCCTTTTAAATATGCCATCATTGCATTCCTTTCTTTAGCTAAATTAGGTCTTCTTGACATAAATCTAACGGTGTAGGAGGCGTAATGGTTCGGCAGATTTGACATCCAATTCATCTTGCACCTTTTGAGTCGCTTCTCTATTTAGAGCTTCTTGAGCTTCTTGTTCTTCTCTATCTTTAGCATCTATCTCTTCTTGATATCTTCTAGCTGCAACTTCATTCCTTGCAACTTCAAATGCTCTAAGTTCTGCCAAAGTGAGTTTCTTTTTCTTAGTTTCAACCAGAATGCCTTTCCCTTTGTCTTTAGGATCAATTTTAGGTTCAGAAGCTCTTGGTTGTTCTTCTTGTACATCTCTAATAGTAACTCCTCCTCTTGGTTGTGACAAATCTAACATTGTAGCAATTACTTCATCATCACTCGCAGAATGAATAGGTTTGAATGTAGCTTCCTCCTCTTCTTCTATAACAGTTGTAGAAGGACCAACTTCTTCATCAAAATTCAATACCCTTGGAGTTATTGGTGTTATTACATCTGGCCTAGATGTATCATGATCATCAGTACTTTGATATTCAGTACCTTGATCATCAGTACCTTGAACTTCAGTACCTTGATCATCAGTACCTTGAACTTGTACTTCTTCTTCTTGTTCCTCAAGAAAATCTTCTTTCTTCTTCATAACATCTTCTTCAGATTCTTTTGTCTTCATAACATCTTCTTTCAAATTTTCCTTTTCTAAATTCCTCCTCAAGTTGACAAAAGATGATTTAGGAACCTTCTTTCTGTTTAATTCCTTTCGAAGAACTTTACGACGTTTGTTTTCCTCTTTAACCCATAAGTTGAATCCTTGAATATAAGGTTTAACAAAATTCCTCAACCAGAAATAGTTACGCTTCAACTTCCTAATCGCTTTAGCTTGACGCTCAACAGTCTTGTTCAACCGAGCTAACTCCCTTGTTAAAGCATAGTTATCCAAAGTCAAACCTTCACGAGGTATAGTAGGATCGACACCTTGAAGGTGTGAATGTGCCTCGAAAGCGAAGCAGTTGTTGAGGAGATGGAGTAGGTGTTCTCTCAATCTGCTTGAACCTCGGGACACGGAGAAACATCACCTCATAACGATGCGGTACCTTCATGAGAAGCGGTGCTTGCGAGGCAAGTACCTTGTGAGGCGACACTTTGTGAAGCGGTACCTTGTGCGAGCAGTACCTTCACTTTCTTCATCCTCTTGACCGCATCACGAGCGACTTGTACAACTTCCATCATTGTAGTAGTTAATGGAATATCTCACTACGAACAAATTACTTAACAGCCATGAATGTATAAATTTTGGCATTGCACAATGATGTGTAATAAAGCGATGGGTTTAGGAACATCACCAATTGCTTATTTAAGAAAACACAGTACAAACCGTGGGTACATCAACCATGTTGACCCGGAGGAGATATGAGATAGCATCCCATCCAAAATAAGCCGTGAAAAATTAAACACTCATGCGTAGCTAAACCAACCACTGCGGATGCTATATTTGACCCAATTTGCTCCCGTGAAGTGCTTTTAGAGGCGATGCAATGGAGCAATACATGAATCAAAAACTTCCATTGAGGGCGAATAATGCTTTCTTGAAAGTTTGTTGATCAAAGATCCTTCATAACCAATATTCGAAAAGTATCCCAAATCGGTTGCTTGTCAAAGCGAATAGCCCCATCTGCATCATCAAATAATAAATCTTCTCGAATAGAGGCACGTAATCTTGATAGTCGTCCGACAGCTGTTGATCTAATATAATATTCATCCTCCTCCATGTTATCTCTAGCATTAGCCCAAAATTCTTGAATCCATGGTTCAATAACATCCGGCTCAACTAAAAGAGCATAACTAATAGGCGACCCAATAAGATAATCAATGATATCATAGAAAGCCACATTCGCCTCAGTCTTGTCCAAATTAGCCACCATATTGTGCTTCGAAACAGTTAAACGATTCACCATTGTTGAAAGAGTGAGCACAATAACAATTGTATCGAATAATAAAGAGATGGTAATTGGGAGATAAGTATGGAAAAGATTGAAAGTAATAATGAGAGGGAAAATCGGAAAGTAGTTATTTATAGGTGAGATTTGAAAAATCACAGCCTAAATAACAAAGTTACCGTTACTACCAATTACCCATCAATATTACCGTTGGAACAGTGCTTTAATATGACAAACGATTACTTTCCACATAGCGATACTTTCAGCGGTACTTTCCAGCGGTGCTTCGTGAAATACGATACTTTGCCAAATACCTTCATATACACTAAGTATAAACAAGCATCCTCCCTCGAGCAATACACGGGACTATACCTAACACCTTATAGTCCTCCCTCAAATATAGCTTACTAACTAATATCCTCCAAAACACGCGAAACTCCTTGTTTCTGTCATGCTCCTGAAAAAACCACTATCAACAATAAAATGATCTTTAAGCTCCTCTTACAGGTTGCCTGTCTAATAAGATGAAAAGTTAGTTACTTTGAGGAACCCAAGCCATTCTTGACTTGTGTTCCCTCGTGGAGTGACATACTCGCATTCTTTGAGTATATAATCTCCACCGATTTCTAAAGCATGATCCAGTATTTTCTTGTCATTCAAAACATGTGGATTTTCAACAAAACTTTCTTTTTCTTGTATCACAAAAACATCGATTCACTTTTGGTTGAGCGTCTTGTATGTCCCTTAGCGATGTTGTCCCTTTTAACCCATTCGGTTTTAACGGTGGTTCACGTGATCTAGATCCTATATGAATTGTGATACCTTCTAGGTTGATAGTGAGATCTTTTAGAATTTCTATTCCAAGTATGGTTTTCGATTACCTTGTCTCGGCGGTACTTTGGAAAATCTTGTGAGATCTTGAAGGTCTTCCTTGATGTGGTATCTATGATCGGTGTGAAGTTTTGTGATTAACCCTATTTGAATTAGTCAAGCTGGTTTGTGCTCTCTAGGTCTCGATTGTTAGACTTATTTCTTGGAAACTTGCTTAGATATTACGAGTGTTTGTCACAATCTTTGATTAAGTGAGTAGGACTATAAACACAAAACACAGTTTTTGACCTATATGACCAAAGTGATTTCTTCTATGTCTATGCCCAAAATTATTTTGCCTTCTTGATGGTGATAAAATTTGTTTTGACCAAAATTATCCCAAAAGGGTTTAGCGATCTTGTTTTGAAAAGGTTTTGCGAAAGTCTTGCTTGTTGAGCGATACTTTGGTTTAAAAGTCTTCTTTGGATTTTGAACATTGTTTTCAACAGTTTCTTTGGGTTTCTCGGACCTAGATTGAGCAACAAGCTTCTTCCTAAACTCTAGACTATCTACTCCATAACGAGAAACATCGGGCCTAGAGGATGATGACTAATAGGATGAGGAACGACATGATAACCATTGTCTTTCTTATATTTAGGAGGTGGTTCACTTGCGAGCCCTCGTTACTAGATGAATCTACATAGTTAATGAGCTCATCATCACTAGTGGTTATGTCCTCAAAACACCATCATCACGATCACTAGGTTGGTTTTCATCTATGTTACTAAAATCCATTCCAAATCCTAAGCTTTGTTCTAATGTAAGCCCTTCTTTGTTTTCAACATAAGCAACATGGGACAAGCGGACTCTCCCAAGCGACAAACTTAGCTAACAAATCATCTCTTTCCTTAGTTAATTTCTCAATTTGGCAATTTTACAGTTTAGTTTCCATTCTTTGAGTTTTAGCGGTAATCCTATTGTTCATACTTTTCATTAAGCCATTTCATTATTTTCATGTGTTATGATTTTAGCTTCTATAGACTAAAGTGATTTGGTAACTCGCTACCTCGGACCTAGCCCTAATACAATTATCTCTTTCAATCACATAAGCATTAAGTAATTTTGATAAAAATCATAACGGTTTGAGCATACCTCGAGATAGGAGGCGAGTTGGTGAAGTAGCCACCATAGCAAGAAAACAGGATCATCTTCTTTGCTCCAATCAAATCCTCCAAAGCCATCATCGATTCCAAAGCGGCATGTTGATTCTTTATCAAAGCGATTGCTCGGTCAATGCTTCCCTTGTGTCTTCAAGCGCATCTTCCTTTGCTACCATACGATAAGTCACGGTTCATCATCAAACTCTTCACTCCGGTCAACTTCGATAACTTCTCTTGAGCAACCAAAGCCTTTGTTTTAGTTATTGGAATTTCCTTGAGCTCAAGTTTAGGCTTCTCGGATGCTCTGTTTGCTTGATACTTAGCAAACTGCACTCCTTGCAAAGTGACCGGTCTTTTGACAATTAAAGCATTCAATTTTAGATTTGTCAAAAGTTATTCCTTATTTTGGTTTGAAATCAATACTTTTGCTGTCTTCTTCATGTACTTTTTGATTCTTGCGGTGATCAAAGCAACTTGCCACGATATCAATTTCTTCAAGTGCATCTTCTTGATCATGCTAGATCCTCTTCATAAGTGACGGGTAAGCTTGCTTGTTGTGCAAAGAAGGAGCACACAACTTCATCGAGTTCAAAGTGGTAGATGGTGGGGCTGCTTGAGCATATGATGGGGATTGTAAGCAGCGGTGACTTTGAGGCTTGATGCTTTGAGGAGAAGCGATGCTTTTGAAATCTTGCTCTTCTTCGATGATAGAAAAGCAATCTTGTGAGATTTGGAATTGGGTTGACCACTCGTCTCATGTTCATACACCTTCAATTGATGATAGAGATCATCAAAGTCCATAACATCAATCCTTGTTGTCCTCGATCATAGTAGCAATCACATGCCATGTAGGCGGCAAACTCCTTAGAAATTTCAAATTAGCATCCTCAAATGATACTTGTGCCTTGTATAACTCCAACATGTTGAGGAGATTTTGAAACCTATCATATCGACATCAAGACTCTCTCTTTCTCCAAGCTGTGAAAGTTTCAAGCATTGTTTGACAAGTTTACGTGCATCTTCTTAGAGGCTTCATTCCTCGAAATCGGTCTTGAGAGCGACCAGGTATTTAGCATCTTTAGCATCATGAAATTTGAGAAGATGACCATACGGAATGGCGAGACAAGAGAATGTTAAGAGCCTTCTCTTGATTCCTTAGGGTTCTTCTTGGTAAAAGCGCCTTTGGTGCTATAGGTTGTCGAGAAACTTGAGCAGGTTGCGAACAACTTCATTCCCATTCACAATTACATTCCACGAGCATGGTGCGTAATGGCAATATCTTGCCTCATCTTCATGCACCGGAGATCATATTCTCCTTCTTGATTATTGGAATTACGAGTGAGGTGATTGAGGGTGGTGGAACAACCGATCGACATCTTGAATATTGTAGGGTTTCTTCCTAGTCGAGTTTCCACACAAGCTCGATACCACTTGTTGGATCGATATACTTTAATCAAACTAACTTAACTAGCTTGTGAAGGTTTAATAACCTCGGATAAATCCTAAGTTATTAACAAAGAAACACGAGCAATCTTTATCAAGTCTGCGAATTTACTCAACAAAGCTAAGAAGAATAACTTTATTATAAACTCTAAATCGCTTATTATGCGGATACTCTAATACAACTCTAAGATAATCGAACTTTTCTCTAAAACACTAATTCGTAAACTCTAAAACTCTTTTTACGAAATCGTACATCTAATGCCAATCTAGGAGTCCTTTTATAGGCTCGAGGATATCTAGTCGGTTTACAATTGATAACCTTGTACGACAAGTAATCTAAACATGGAGAACAATACTTTCCATAAACAAATATAACAATTCTTTTGTTCTAGCGATACTTTGACTTTATCTTGCGATACTTTGACTTTGTCTTTAGCGATACTTTGACTATTTGACTTCTTCCGTGCTTTGCAACTTACGGTACTTTCATGTCTTGATGCTTTGATATCTTGACTTTCATATCGACAAAAACATAAATAAACATAATAGAAAGTTGAAGGCGTGGTGGGACACTCGTGGGATTATATATGAGCTCTAGAATGGGTAAGCAGGATGGTTTATGAAAATTATGACTTGCCCCTCTAAAACACCATTAGGCCACCCTCCTCCCGTTCCTATTTATTTTAAGTCCCCAACCCAAGTATAAAAGCCCCATCCACCTCATTTCACTAGTTTACTTCTCACTCTAAAACACAAATATCGCCACTTTCTCTCTCTAGTATTTCACTCTCTAAAACAAAACCCTAACCTAAATAACCACCACCACGCCGCCACCTTTTTCGGCCACCTCAGACCGCTTTTCGGTGAGGTGAACATACACCACCACCACCATCTTGTAGATCTCTCTCCTCTTTCCATCCATATGTATATCTCCTATAGAAGCCTTCATTAACACCTCAAATCTTACAAAAACGATTTCGTGATTCTAGGGTTTTCTTTCTTTCTTTTGAAAAAAAAAAAAAAAAAAAAAAAAAAAAAAAACCTTTATGCGTAGAAAGAGCTTAGGCGTAGACAACGAAGTTCTGAGTAGGATATGGTTACTGAGTAGGATGGCTTAGCGTAGGATTCCTTAGGCGTAGGAAATACTTATGCGTAAGTTTAAAGTTAGGCGTAGAAAAACTTATGCGTAAGATTTAGTTATGCGTAAGACAAGCTTAGGCGTAAGAAAATACTTAAGCGTAAAGTATTCTACGCGTAAGTCTAAGCTTATCGTGTGAGTTTTAACTCTTTTTGTAAGGCACTATGCGGTTCGGCACAATAAAAGCCTAAAACAAGAAATAACGTAACTTTTAACCCGTAACTCGAAACTTGACAAATTAATAGTCAAAACTCGTGGAAAAACATAAATAAACATAATAGAAAGTTGAAGGAACGTCGTGGGACACTCGTAGGATCATATATGAGCTCGAGAATTGGTAAACGGGATAGTTTATGAAAAATTACGACTTCGGCCCCTCAAAAGCACCATGGTCGGCCACCCCCTCCTCCCATTCCTATTTATTTTTAAGTCTCCAACCCAAGTATAAAAGCCCCATCCACCTCATTTCACTAGTTTACTTCTCTCTCTAAAACACACATATCGCCACTTTCTCTCTAGTATTTCTCTCTAAAACAAAACCCTAACCTTAAATAACCACCACCTTGCGCCACCTTTTCGGCCACCTCCAGACCACTTTTTCGTGAGTGAACATACACCACCACCACCATCTTGCAGATCTCTCTTTCCTCTTTCCATCCATATATATATCTCCTATAGAAGCCTTCATTAACACCTCTAAATCTTACAAAAACGATTCGTGATTCTAGGGTTTTCTTTTCTTTTTATTTAAAAAAAAAAAAAAAAAAAAAAAAAATGCGTAGAAAGAGCTTGGCGTGAACAACGAAGTTGCAGTAGGATATGGTTACGAGTAAGATGGCTTAGGCGTAGGATTCCTTAGGCGTAGGAAATACTTATCGTAAGTTTAAAGTTAGGCGTAGAAAAACTTATCGTAAGATTTAGTTATCGTAAGACAAGCTTAGGCGTAAGAAAATACTTAAGCGTAAAGTTTTCTACGCGTAATTCTAAGCTTATCGTGTGAGTTTTAACTCTTTTTGTAAGGCACTATGCGATTCGGCACAATAAAAGCCTAAAACAAGAAATAACGTAACTTTTGAACCGTAACTCGAAACTTGACAAATAAATAGTCAAAACTCATGGAAAAACATAAATAAACATAATAGAAAGTTGAAGGAACGTCGTGGGACACTCGTAGGATAATATATGAGCTCGAGAATGGGTAAACGGGATAGTTTATGAAAAATTACGACTTCGGGCCCTCTAAAACATCATGGCCGGCCACCCCCTCCTCCCATTCCTATTTATTTTAAGTCCCAACCCAAGTATAAAAGCCCCATCCCACCTCATTTCACTAGTTTACTTCTCTCTCTAAAACACGCATATCATACTTTCTCTCTCTAGTATTTCTCTCTAAAAACAAAACCCTAACCTAAATAACCACCACCACGCCGCCACCTTTTTCGACCACCTCAGACCACTTTTCCGTGAGTGAACATACACCACCACCACCATCTTGTAGATCTCTCTTTCCCATCCATATATATATATATATATATATATATATATATATATATATATATATATATATATATCTCTATAAAAGCCTTCATTAACACCTCCAAATCTTACAAAAACGATTCGTGACTCTAGGGTTTTCATTAAATCTTGTAGATCGGGTTGAGAAAAGGTAAATGGAACGTGGGTCAAGCTCGTTTAAGCTATGAGAAGCCACGTACGACCCTTCTAGGGCTCGTACAAGTCTCGACCTTGTTGGGTTTTGGATGAAACATGGGTCTAAAACTAATTTACATCTAATAAAACATGTAGCTAGTGATTTGGTATTGTGTGTTTTATCATATTGTTGGGTTTTTGCATTTTAGGCATAGTTTCATATGATGCATTTAGATTAGTTGATGGGTTTGATGTTTGGATGTTGATTGGAGGTTGATTGATTGTGTTTGGTTGTTGTAGAAGCCATTTGGGAGCTTTTGGCTGTGTTTGTTGGGGCGTACGAGACACCAAGACCCACGTATGGGTTGGTGGTGTGGCGTACGAGACCCTCATGGACCACGGGTCCGGGTCGGGTTGTTGTGGTATCTTGTTGGTTGTTGTTGTTGGTGTTTGGATGAGACGCGTGGAGCCGAAAAGCTTCTAGAGCTTGTTGGTTCACGTGGTCTTAACCGTGACCGTGTCATGACTATTAGGGTCATAACATTGGTTTCGGGTATATTTTGTTGATTGATTGGTTAGCGAGATTGATTTGGGTTGATTTGAGATTGTGTTGCGGTATTGTCATTATTTACTTGGACTTATAATATAAATTGTTAACTTTGAGAAACGTCGGTGTTACTTTGACTTTTTAGTCACAGTTGACCCCGATAACGCCGTAACATGGACTTTAGTATATTTTAGACTATAGATTGATTAAAAATCTGAGAAGTCATTACTCGTGCTTATGGACTCGAAACGAATAACGATATGAGATTTATATTGAATTTGATATATATATATATATATATATATATATATATATATATATATATATATATATATATATATATATATATATATATAAACATGAATAATAAATGGTGAAACATAAATAATAAAAGGCTTTTATACCAAAACTATCGATAACAAGACGTGTCTTGTTATTTACTACTTTAAATGGAAATTAAAAACTTAAAATGGAAAGTTTTTCTAATAAATAAGTATTTAACGTTTCGAGTGTACGTTTATCGAAATGTGCCATTTATGAGCATTTAATACTAGTTTCAAGTACTTCAATTATTTATGTTGTGTGCATGGGTTACGGATGACCTAACATTAATAGCATCGATCCACGTGGATAGTGGACTTATTAGGTTGACGAATCTAATAAGAACCCACTAGGTACGTAGGATAACGTTATTAATGGGTGAATTATCCTTATGACTCGTTAGGATGCGACTGGTTTATGGGATAATAAGCGACACGAATAAATGATTGAGTTTATCGAGTTGACGAATTCGATAAGGTCTACTATTTATTCCGAAACTTATTGGACTATAGAGCTTATCGCTTAGACGTCTTATGGTGTTGCATTGAGTCACATTGTGTTTGTTTGAGTGCATTCATGATATCATATTGAGTCTATACACACACACGACGATACCAAACGCTAGGAATAAACGGTGAAACAAGACATTTTTTGGAGATAAAGAAAAGGAATACATTGGGGTAGATAACGTTGATTTTGGGAAATATATATTAAAAATTGGTTTACATTAATAGGTTGTGCCGAGTCGATAGTTGCTGAGCCGTGATTAGTTGTTATCTTCTTGCTAGTGTTTGTTTGTGCATTGCTTGCTTGAGGTGAGTTTCATAGCCCCACTTTTATCTATGTTTTTAACTAATTGGGGTGAGAATCATGCTACTATTTTTGGACCTTTAAAACTATTTTGATTTGCTTGTGTGCTTGACTGTTTAGATAGATATGTGGTAGTTGTTGCCTTAGTCTAGGGTAGCAATCCTAATTGCTATAACACATTGCCTAGCTAAGTATAGACTTCTACCTCGGCCTAGTCCAGGGTTAGCAAATGGTTCTAGACTTTGCTACGACTGCATTGGCTAGTGTCGCTTAGAGCCCTACCTACCTATCTACTATGACATCGGATATGATATTGATGATATTGTGATTGTGATATTGGTATGTGATTGATGTGTATCTATCTTAGGTCTCGCATAGCAAATAAACTCTTACAGGTCTAGTATTTTAAACTTGAATTTAAACCTATGAACTCACCAGCGTTGGCTGACCTTTTAGCATGTCTTTCTCAGGTATTTAAGTGATGTTTGGAGTGCGTGTTCTGTGGAAGCTTGGCAAGGAGGCATGGTTCAAGGATCATAATCAAACTCTGATAATTTATGGGGACCTATTTTTATAAATCATGTTTGGGCCTTTTATTTTTATTTTGGGATTATTGTTTTGGATAATTAAATTTGGGGTTGGTTTTGAATGATAATATACCTATCTTGTTTTCTATACTTGTGTGAGATACCAATCAAATGTAACGCCCCGAAAACTCGATTAAGTCTTCGTTGTACCGAGATTTGGGGGTGTTACACAAATGATGATAGTGAAGTTGTGGATGTTCATCTCTATAGATCAATGATTGGGTCTCTATTGTATCTCACTTCATAAGGCCAGACATCATGTTTGCAGTTTGTGTGTGTGCAAGATTTCAAGTTACACCTAGAGCTTCACATCTCAATGGAGTGAAGAGGATATTTAGATACTTGAAGGGGCAACCTAAATTAGGCCTTTGGTATCCTAAAGATTCACCATTTGACTTGATAGCATACATAAACAGCGATTATGTAGGATCAAGCTTGGATAGAAAGTCTACATCAGGTGGATATCAGTTTTTGGGTTGTAGACTTATCTCAAGGCATTGTAAGAAGCAAACAGTGGTGGCCAATTCCACAACTGAAGCTGAGTATGTGGCTGCTGTTAGTTGATGTAGTCAAGTACAACTTTTTGAATACTAAAATCTTTATTGATAATAACAATACAAGCTGCATTATTAAAAATCGCGTTTTGCATTCTAAAACAAAACATATTGAGATTAGACATCACTTTATTAGAGATTGTAATGAAAAGAAATTAATTCAAATGGTTAAAATCTATACTGATAAGAATGTTGCAGATCTACTTACAAAAGCTTTTGATGTGGGTAGGTTTCAATATTTGATTGCCAGTATTGGAATGTTAAATTTCTAAATGTTTGATCTTACTATGTTTTTGTAAAGTTTTGTATGGATTTGTACTCTTATTTAAGTCAAAAAGTAATTTTGCTGCCAAGTGTTTGAAAGTGCTGCTTGTTTACTTAGTATTGCTGGAATCTGATGCTAGTTGAATTTCCAGCTGCTAAGTATCAATCTATGTTATGATTATTGTGGATTGTATTTTCTTGTGTTTTATGGTTTTGGGCTAACATTTTGCTGAATAAGAAAAAGGAGATTGATTGGTTTGATGGAAATTTGGAGTATGTACTGCTACAACAAACTTACTGCTGCTAGGCAAAAAGTTAGGGTTGTTGGGCCAAAGTTACTACTGCTTGGAAAATGCTGCTAGGTTTGAAAGTGTAGGGATTAAATCGTAACTTTTAATGTATAAATCCTAAATTGATTCATTCAATCGGATTTGTGCGCTCAAAAGTGTCTCGATTATAAACCCTAACACTCCTCTTAACATCATAACTGATAATTCCCAAATCCCAAAACCTAATTCACAATGTTGTCAAGAGTTTTTGCTGATAGTCATAATTTGGTTGCTATTCTTGACAAACCCTTACCAGAATCTGAAGGATTTGCTGAGATTATTGATTTTCTTGATGCTTGCCCTATAAGGTATGCATTATCAGTAACTCCTACTATATTTCTTTCCAACATCAAGCATGTTAATACAAATAAACTGTAAAAACGTTTGTTTATATTTAGCGATCTCGTTATGTTTTGTTGATAACAAATATAAAGTTATCATAAGTAAAATTATAAGAATACATGTTGTTTTTCAAAGTATATACATTTGGTCATTTACATAAAATGTTGTAATAAATAAATTGTTGTAATATAATATGTAATAGGATGGGTAATATCCAAGACCCATGACCCATACCCATGGAGCTAATCCATAACCCATGACCCATTGCATGACATCATGTTGGGTATTATCCATGACCCATAACCCAATGTCCATGACCCATGACCCATTGTCTAGATACATTGTATCTTGTTGGGTACCCATGACCCAAAGTCCATGACCCATGGCTCATAACCTATAACCCATAACTCGGATTGCAACCCAAAACCCGGATTGTCTCGACCTGCATGCCGGGTCCTGTGATTTGCACTAGCGGATCCCTTGGTGAGGATCCACCGAGCGTAGGACGAAGGCTTTTGTGCCTATAAATAGTGGCATTTCTTCATTGTTCCTCACCCTTCTTCTTAAAAACTCTCTCATATATTATCTCACTCTCCTAACCTCTGATCATTTGATCATTCTAGTAGTTCTTCTATCTTTTGTTGTGATTCTCATATAGGTCCTTCACAAAGGCGAGATCACGTTATCCTACAAGTCATCCAAACAAAGGGTCCTTGATTGATTTGTCCATCTACAAGATTTATGTAGCATAATCTTGTAATTCATATTTCACATAGTTGTTATGTAATAGTTGTGTAAAGGTTTAGTTCTACCTCATGGAAGAATTTGGTATTTAGTTTTGTACCGGAAAAAGTGTAAGCGACGTTGTGAGGCTTCTCCGCCAAGTTGAAGGAGCTTGTTGACATAGTGCTTGAACTCTCGAGTGGGGAACTCGGGGAGTGGAGTAGCGCAAGAAGGTGTCCTTGTAGCCGAACCACTATAAATCACTTATGTCGCTACTTTCTATCATTTTACTTTACTTGCTTTCTTTACTTACTTTCCTTATTGCTTCATACTATTTATCCATCCACACGAATTCACATAAGATCAAATCTAAATCTTTGAAACATAAATTAAAATTGGTAAAACTATTCAACCCTCCCCCCTTCTAGTTTTTCACAATTGGCATCAAGAGCAAGGTTTACAAAAGTTTTAAATTAAATTGTATTTTAAAAACTTTTCGATCACAATGAGTTTTGAAAATTATAGAAAAGGGCAATCTATGCAACGACCTCCACTACTTGAAACAAATAGTTTTATTTATTTGAAAATAGATTTGAAACTTATGTGAAATCTAAAGATATTGATCTTTGGTATATTATTGTTGAAGGTGATTTTCATGCAACTGTAAAAAGATGATAAAACCGGCAATAAACAAAACGTTTCATATGATCGTCTCACCGACGACCAAAAGAAAAAGCTTTCCAAAAATAGTGAGCCAAAAATGGTTTTATATAATGCCTTACTCAAAAAGGAATTTGAAAGAATTTCTATGCATAAAACCGCTAAAAAAAATTGGAATCCATTGGTTGTAACACACCAAGGAAATCAACAAGTTAAAAACAACAAAATTGATTTATTTGTTCAACAATATAAACAATTTTCAATATTGGATGAGGATAGTATTAATAATTCTTTTGCTAGCTTTAATACTATTATTACTTCATTACAAGCACTTGATGAGTCTTTTTCTAGTCGTAATAATGTCAGGAGATTTCTAAGGGCGCTTCCATCAAAGTAGAGACCGAAGGTGACGGCCATTGAAGAATCCAAAGACTTGTCAATCCTCACTCTCGATGAACTCATAGGCAACCTAAAAGTCTGTGAGCTCGTACTCGCTAAAGACTCCGAGGTCTCAAAGGAAAAGAAAAGAAATATAAATCTCTCGCTTTAAAGGCCAAGAAAGTCTCAAGTGATGAAGAAACCTCATCTTCGGAAAGTGAGGACGAAGAGTATACAATGGCGGTACGCGACTTCAAGAAGTTCTTTCAGAGAAAAGAAAGATATGTCAAGCAACCTTATAACGACAAGAAAGGGTTTCGGAAAAGCAAAGACGACAAGAAAGTGAAGGACGAACACAAGTGTTTTAAATACGGGGATCCAAATCACTTCATTAGTGAGTGTCCCAAACATGACGAACAAAAGGCGTTCGTGAGTGGTTCGTGTGGAATGAGTGAGGAAGAGAAGGAAGAAATTTGTCTCATGGCAAATGACTCCAACGAGGTATGTTCCGACTCTCTAAATTATAGTAGTTTATCGTTAGATGATGAATTCTTACATCTTGAATATGACAAGCTTTGCAAAATTAGTCTTAAGGTAATTAACAAAAACAAGATTTTGAAAAATAAAAATGAACTTTTCGAAAAAGAAGTTCTTGAACTAAAAGATAAATTAATGAGATTAGAAAAGGGAAAAGAAGTAAGTAGTGAATGTAAGCTTTGTGTAGAACTTCAAACGTTAGTTGATCACCTAGATTCTAAGATTGCAAGACTAAGTACTAATTACCTTGATAAAACACTTGATAGTGTTAAAACGGGTAATAATCAAAAGGGTCTAGGTATTCAGGAACACATTGCATTTTTAGGAAACACTATTTGTTAAAGCAATGGAAAAACCAGCTACTGTAGTTCCGGATCTAACGGATCCTTTGAAAAAGGATCTGGCTAGAGTAAATTTAGGGATCCGGGCACCTGCAGCAGTAAACACTAAAAATAACGCAACCACCTCTTCTAGAACCGAATTTTTTATTGTTAACAAAAAGAAACCAACCCATGTCACAGTTAGAAAGGTCACACAACCACCTCAACTAAAAAAAGGTCAAAGTTTTATGAAAAACAAAATTCAATCGTTTTCTAAATCGAACACAACTATAAGAAGGCCAAACTATGTCTATCCTGTAAGTAACCACCATCAAATAAGATGGAATCCATTTCAAAACTATACACCATGGAATTCGTTCTCACCATTTTCGTATATGCCTCATATGAATGAAATATATAACACCAATGGACCCATGAACAAATGGGGACCAAACTTTTAAGTTAATTGTTTTCTTAGGCTTGCCTAAATGTTGACTTGGATCCGGACGAATGGATCAAGGATAGCGGGTGCACAAGGCATATGACCGTTAATAAAGCATTGTTCTCCATATACGAATCCTTCGATGGAAGAAATGTGGTGTTCGGAAATAGCAAGAGCAAAATCATCGGAAAAGGCACAATCTCTCACAAATCCTTGACCATTAATGACGTATGTCACGTAAAAATCTAAACTTTAATCTACTAAGTATAGGTCAAATATGTGATAAAAAGTGCAACGTACTCTTTAGCGAAACCGGTAGTAAAATCTTGAAAAATGGTATTACAATAGGAAGAGGCATTAGAAAACATGGAGTCTATGGTGTTAAAATTGGAAATGAGCCAAAACAAAAAATTTGTCTTACCTCTATGGATGATACTTCGACCTTATGGCATCGAAGATTGGGTCACGCCAATATGCAACTTATTCAATCGCTATCATCCAAAGAACTTGTAAGAAACCTACCTAAACTAAAATACGAACATCATTTTTGTGATGCTTGTAACATCAGAAAACAAGTCTATGCTAGTCATAAAGTTAAAAATATGGTTTCTACAACTAAATGTCTAGAATTTGCTACATATGGATTTATTTGGTCTATCCGCTATCCAAAGTTACGGAGGAAATTTTTATACCTTCGTTATAGTGGATGATTACTCTAGGTACACATGGATAAATTTTTAAAGAATAAAACTGAAACGTTCGACTACTTTGAAATCTTAAGTAAGAAAATCCAAAGACAACTAGGAAGTCCTATATATTGTGTCAATTCGAACGGATCATGGTCGAAAATTTGATAATGAACTGCAATTCGGAGCTTTTTGTGATGCTAATGGTATTACCCATAATTTCTCGGCTCCTCGAGCTCCACAATCAAATAGGGTAGTTGAAAGGAAAAATAGAACCCTACAAGAAATGAGTCACACCATGATTAATGAGCAATATATTCCTCAAAAATTTTGGTGCAATGCCGTTGACACATCAACCTATATACTAAATCGATTCTTGATTAGACCTTTCTTAGGAAACACTCCATACGAGTTGTTACGAGGCAAAAAGCCTTCGTTAGAACACTTTCGAGTCTTTGGTAGTAAATGTTTTATACTTAACACTAAAGACTATTTAACTAAATTCAATCCAAAATCAACCGAATGTATCTTCTTAGGATATTCTCCTAATAGTAAAGCGTACGTAATACTAAATAAAGAAACCATGAAAGTTGAAGAATCTATAAATGTAAAATTTGACGAGAGTCCACCTAAAACTACCTTACCTCTTGTCGATGACGAGTTAATCGAAAGTGAAGTCTTAGAAATCAAAGAAAATATAAACAAGGAAGATGAACCATTAAACAATGAAATCATCAATGTTAAAGAGTCTAAAGATCATCCCGTAGAAAGGGTTATAGGAAAATTAAATGAAACAACTCTAAGGTCTCAATCCAAAACCAAAGTAGTCTATTTTGTTTTGTATCAACCATAGAACCTAAAAACACTCAAGAAGCCATAAAAGATGAAAGTTGGGTTATGGCTATGCAAGAGGAATTAAATCAATTTGTTTCTAACAACGTTTGGACACTTGTCCCTCCACCTAAAAACCAAACCATAATCGGAACAATATAAAAACAAGTTAGATGCAAACGGTGTCGTGTCTAGAAATAAAGCTAGACTTGTTGCTTAAGGATATAACCAACAAGAAGGCATAGACTTTGATGAGACCTATGCTCCCGTAGCTAGATTGGAGTCTATAAGAATCCTTCTTGCTTATTCTTGTGCTCATGATCTTAAGCTTTTTAAAATGGATGTTAAAAGTGCTTTTCTAAATGGTTTTATAAATGAAGAAGTTTATGTATCTCAACCTCCAGGCTTTGTCGATTTTGAAAAATCTAATCACGTGTACAAACTAAAGAAAGCTCTATATGGTCTTAAACAAGCCCCAAAATCTTGGTATGATATACTCAAAGAATTTTTAATCAAAAACAACTATACCATGGGGTTAGTTGACAATACAGTTTTTACAAAGAAAAAGGAGTCACAAATAATTATTGTTCAAATGTACGTGGACGATATTATATTCGGATCAACTTGTCAAGACATGTGTGATGATTTCTCAAGAATCATGCATGATGAGTTTGAAATGAGTATGATGGGAGAATTAAGTTTTTTTCTTGGTCTACAAATCAAACAACTAAAAGATGATATCTTCTTTAACCAATCCAAATACATAAAAGAAATGCTAAAGAAATTCGGATTAGAAGAGTAAAAACCAATAAAAACACCAATGGCATCCGATACCAAACTCACCAAGGATGAAGACAGTGAATCCGTTGATAACACCAAATACTGTGGCATGATTGGTAGTCTTCTCTACCTCACGGCTAATCGGTCGGATATCATATTTAGTGTATGTCTTTGTGTTAGGTTTCAAGAAGACCCTAAAACTTCACATCTAGAAGCCGTCAAAAGAATATTTAGATATATTAAGGGTACAACTCAATTGGGATTATGGTATCCTAAGGGGACGGGGGTAGAAACTATTGTATATGCAGATTCTGACCATGCAGATGATTATGTTGACCGAAAAAGTATAAGTGGTGTTTGCATTTTCATAGGGTGTTGTTTAACATCATGATTCTAAAAGAAGCAAGCAGAATTAGCCATCTCAACAACCAAAGCCGAATATGTCTCCGCCGGCAAAGCATTCTAACAAGCACTATGGACGAAACAAGCGTTAGTTGACTACGACATCCATCTAAGTGACATTGCCATTCTATGCGACAACAAAGGTGCTATAGATCTTAGCAAAAATCCGGTGTTGCATTCTCATACCAAACACATAAAGATCCATCATCACTTCTTAAGAGACAATGTTCAAAAATGGAAAATTTTGATTGAAAAAGCGTCATCCGAAGACAACATAGCCGACGTACTCACCAAACATTTGAAATGGGAGCAATTCAACTTGCTTCGTCTAGGTCTCGGTCTTATGGAACAATCGTCTTGAAATACTTTCTCTCTACAAGGTACGTAAACTTTTGTCTTACCTCTTCTTCTGAGTCTAGGATCTCTATTTCACACAACTCACTAACAATATAGGGATTTATTTTCAAAACTAAAGATACTTTCTATATAAGAAACTCTTCAAAATATTTTCTAAAAGATATTTCTCCCCCGTATCATTTTCTTTTAAATCACTCTCACGTCTAGGACAAAACTTTTTTTTATCGTTAAAGAAAAAACCTTTTTCATTGCATCTCATATGTCTTTTGAATGCTAAAGGGAATACATAACCAATATGTGTGTTTTGGGTACATTCAATCAAGCAAAAATGAATTAAGGAGTCTTCGGGTTATCTCACGTATATATATATATACGTACTTTTCCACTTCTATGTTCATTTTTCTTTTTTAAAGAGTCGAGATAACCGCAACTCCATATGGTTTCCATATAGGCACACACTAGGCACTATTGTTTCCAAAAACAATATTTTTCTGCTGCCTGAGAACACCAGTTCCACGGATCCCAACATTTTGATAGGGATGATCTTGTGACTCTCTGGAAACTGATAAAGGAAAAGGATGGCGGTGTTTATCCAAAGAAGGCATATGACAGATTAATCTGGAACTATTTGAAAGTTATGTTTGAACCAAGCCATGAAGATGAGGAGTGGAAAAAGCTTAAATATAACACAGTTCAACAATGGAAATTGTATCAATGTTGTGGAGTTCATGTGTTTTTTGTTCATGGCCTGGAGATCTACATGCTTGGAGAAAAAGATTACCCTCTCAACTTCAACAAAGCAATTGTAAGTCAGATGCTGCAACCAAAGAAATTGCAAGTGCAGTATGATTACTTTTTTGATGATCAAGCTTATCATTTGTTAAAGAAGTATGAAAGAGTTCTCAATCCAAAGAAGCAGAATTGATATGTTTGGAAGCATCCTCCTGGTGATTGTTCAAGCTAAACAGGAAACATGATGATTTTGGGAAGAAATATCATGTTTAGGGGAGGATTGTTGGGTTTTAGAGATACTGCTGCTCTTGGAAGATTCAACTGCTCTTGGATTTCATTGAAGAATGCTCTAAGTTACAACTGTTGCTATTATGATGTGAACTACTGCTAGTGTATTCAACCTACTGCTAGGTATTGTTGGAGTTGATCAAAGAAATACACTAAGTGGTAACTACTGCTAGACCAAATGAAACTCTCACCGGTATAAAGTTTTCTTCTTTGAAGACTAAGTCTCGCCGAATAAAGATATCTCTCGATGTATTTTAAACTCTTCTTTGGAATATTAGTGTCGGGTTGTATTTTTGGAATGACGTATACCTATTATTTAGTACTAGAAGGGTACCCGCGCAATGCGGCGGCGGGTACCCGGTAACTATTTTTTATGGTGAGCAAATGTTTTTTTATATATATATATGTCTTTTCTAGCAATAACTTTACGTATTTTAATTTCCGGTGAACTATGTATTTTAATTTATTACAATTTTTTTACATATCTTCATATGGTTTAAATGAGATGCATCAATATTGGAGGATGTTACAAATATGAGAATTTAAGACATTAATTATTTTTTTAATTTATATGTATGCTTAACTATTATGCTTAGAAAAAATAACTTTCTTTTAATGGAAATGTTTTTGGTCTTAAAAATTTTAAGACTACTATATTTAGAATGTCCCAAACCCTTTATAAAGGAGTATAGATTAGATAAACATGGAAAAGATTCTATAGTGATATACATTGTATAGGAAGTCATTGTAACCGATTAGGACTCCTTAATCTATAAAGGAAAACCTAGGTCATTGTTTAGAGTACGATTAGTTTAAACGACTTCAAGGTTGTAAAACCTAATACTATTAAGAGTATTCATATTATTCTAATAATATTGAGGCGTTTGGTTTTTAATCATTGTGTTCTTCTTAATTGATGAGTGTGTAAATACTCATCATTTTTGTCTTATCTGAGCTGCCAAAACACTTAAAAACACTCAAATATGCAGCAAAATACAAAATATATCCAAGGATTGTATTTCATATGTTTCAGATGCAAAATGTTTAAAAACAGATGAAAAGCGAGCTAAGTTTGCATAATTGGCAGTTTCAGTCCCTCAACTTTCAAATCTTGACAAAATCGGTCCCCGAGCATTTGTTTTGGAATAAAAGTCAACCCAAGTCCTTTTAAAATCAAAATTTATAAAAATGATCCTTGGGTAAAAAGTTTGGAGAATTTACAAGTTTGGTCCTTCAAGTTTCAAAATTGGCAAAAATAGTCCTTGGAAGTTTAAAAATGGAAAATTATCTTTTATGGTCCTTGTACTAATGAAACTTGGCAAGATTAACCTTTGGAATAACTTTCAAATATTGACAGGTTCAGCCCTTCATTTTTCAGAAAATTACAAAATGATCCCTAAGGTTTAACCAAAAATACATTTCCAATCCTTAAATAAATAAAGCCCAACAACCAACCCAGCCCAACCCCTCTTATGTATATACCGGTTTGACCTCAGTCAAACCCACTTCCTGTTTCCCTCTCCCTCACACACTGAAACTTACCACTGCTCAAAACCACCACCACCTGGCTACCACTTGGCTTCCACCTCACCTCTAGCTCCATGCCTATTTCACATTTTGTCTCCTCCACCAACACATCCCTCCAAAGTTCTTTAATTGCTCTAAAAACTGCTTCACGTTAACTTCAGGACTTTTGGCGCCAAAACATGATAAACGGCCATGATGAGTTTTAATCATCCACCGGCTTAAAGGAGTGGTGGGATTTGATTAGAGGGATGAGAAGATGCTTTTTGGATGGCTATAAAAGGCATTGAAGACACACTGAGAAGACTTTCACCAGTTTTAGACCACTTTGTAGTGTAAAATTTATTTAATGTCTGTTCCAGTTTAAATTTAAGTTCTCAGTGTAATTTCAAGTTTATTTCAAGTTAACTATCACTTTTGTATTGTAATTATTCCAAGTTTGATAAGATTTCAAGTTTTCATGTTTCTTGTTAATTCGTATTAAGTCACATATACTGATTAGAAGTCACACAAGCTCTTTTACCCTTCATACAAGCTCAGATAAGCTTATTGTAACTTTTCATGAGCCTGTATTAGACTCTAGTAGTTTAATTTAGAAAAACCAGAAAAGTCAAACAAAAGTCAAACTGTAGTTTTATGGTTAATATGAATTGCTGATACAATGGAGTTGGATTTGGGTTGATACTGAGCTGGAGTTGGGTTTATATCAGTTAGATAGTAGTTCATTGATTTTCTGTATGCAAGCCGTTGTGGCTGGACATTTCTTAAGATTAAGCCCCAAATAAGCTCACTCAAGCAATTCAGCAGCGCAGCTAGCAGCAAAACAGCTTATTTATAAGCTTCATACAGCTTATTTGGATCAGATATGGGGGGCAAAAGGGAGCTAGCTGGGTTGAGTTCAAGTGCCCACAAGCTCGAAATCTCACTCACTCTCTAGCTTATTCAGAATAAGCTCCAAACAGGGGCCCTTGAGGCTGTTGCAGCTTGCCTTAAGCACCACATGTCACTTATTTTTTTTTTTTCAGTAGCTTATCAGTAGCTTTTTAGTTAATTTAGGAAATTGTAGGGTACTTTTAGATATAGTCGGATTAAGAAAACTTAGGTTGTAGTTTATTTAATATCCCCTAGGCTAATTTCCCTCGTATGCTTAGTTCATCTTAGTTAGTCTAGGATTTTCCAAGATTGCTTGTTGTTTCCTCTTTTTACCTGTCTCTCCATTGAATTTAGCTCAGTTGATATCATTTTAGAATATGTCACTTTGAGAATTTAGCTCAAGATATCCTTGGGACTGTTAGAATGATTGCATATAAAAGATCCTAAGGGGTGTTTGGATCAAGGTTGTTATTTAAGTTGGAGGTTATTCTTATTGATAAGTCTGATTGCTTTAGCTTCATATAGGTTAGTTATAGTCACTTTAGTCATAATTCTGCATTTGTACCTACTTATAGTCAAAATTGCATAAATCCTTTTCGTGTGTGCAAATCTGTTTGAAACAGTGGTCCAGATTCTTGCTCTCAGGTTTAGTTTTAGTTAATATAGCTTGCATTAGGTCCATTTTATCATTAAACACCATTTTCAATAACTGAATCTTGCTTTGAAGTTCAAAATAGTCAAATTTTCAAAAAACTTCAAAAAGTCAAAATTTCATAGAAACCCATTTTTGAATAAACTTGCGAATTTCATGTAGGACTTAATATTAGGAGTGAAGACTTGTGCTTTTGGATATTTGTCATTCTGTTTCTTGTCTTCATCATAGTATTTTTTATAATTTTTAGTTAGTGTTGTAAACTGCTTATTTGCTAGCTTCTTTTAAGCTCTTTTTCACAAACCTCCCTTTTTGCTTATTCCTTATTTCTGCTTATTCAGTGTGTTTTTCTTGTTTTTGTTGCTTATTCTAAGTTCCCATAACTTTTTATAGCTTATTCAACCTTTGGTTCAAGAGTGGTAGCTTATTGAGGCTTTTAGCTTAATTTCAGTCTTATTCATATTAGTTGTGTGCCCAAATCATAGTTCCTGCATTCCATAGTTGTTTCATTAATTTTCCCTTGTTCTCGCTTTTATTTTATAATATTCTAGAAGTTTTCTTATTTTTCCTGTTCATCTTCTATTTTTCGCATTTAATCTCATTTTAAGCCTTTTAAATAGCATTTTATTCAAACAAATTAGAAAAAGCTCGAGAAAAATACAATTTCAATTTTATTAGTTTTATAATATTCAAAAAGTCATAAAAAGTATTTTTCTGAATTATCTTAGTTAAAATAGATTTTCTAGCATTTTAATTAGTTTTAAATAGTATTAAATTCATAATAAATTGAGAAAAGTCAAAAAATATATTTTCGGTTTTAACATTAGTTTTATAATATTTTAGATTTTCCAATTTATAATTTCATTTTTAGGTTAATTTCCTATTTTCTTGTATTTTAATGTATTTTAAATAGTTAAAATAGTTTTAATTAATAATAATTAGATAAATAGTTTTAAAATAATTTTCTTTTTCCAATAATTTTCTAGTATAATTAGGATTATAAAAATATATTTTCCATATCCGTAGGTATTTTACTTCTTTATTTTCACGTTTATTTCGTATGTTACGTAGTTTTTAATTTAAACATACGTTTTAGATTATAAACGTTAAACGATTTTAAATATAGAATTAAAATGACTTCAAAGTCTTTATTAGATTTAATTTCCTTAGTGTAATCAATCATAGCCCCTTTCCTGCTCAATATTCACCCGATCACGATTCGTTGTATTACGGTTTACACCTCGTTGGGACTTAACGACCCGGGGAAACACTAAACTCTCCTGGATAATTGCATTGCGTTCTCAAGTGATTGAATCTTGTTGACCATTCACCTGGTTAATTTGGATTGACCGTTTGGGACGAATCATTAATCATAAAGTGTTATATTCCGCGTGATACTTTGTGAATCAAACAGTTTCTTAACAGAAGCTGTAAACAAGATCTATATTTACAAGTGTAAACTGGGATAAACACAAATACAATCTTCCAAACCGTTTCTTTCGATCAAAAACACTTAAATAAGAATAAAGTTTAAAGCTTTTATGTTTTTAATGAATTAGAGGAAGTTTGATAGATTGCAAATAATTTAAATCACATAAAACAAACGATTATCAACCTAAAAGAGCTAAACTTTCTACTCTAAACCAAGCTTCTAAACACTATTAAATCCTTAAAACTTTCCAAGCTTCAAAAATAAGTGCAAAAATCAAAGTTTTAGTACGAAATAAAAAACCAAATCTAAAACTTTTGTTAAATAAATGAAACGTACAATATAAACACACTAAACAACGATCTTTAAGCGATTGATACCACTTGTTAGTTCACCATATTTAACATACACAAGCTATATTTAGCGAGATAAAGTATATATATATATATATATATATATATATATATATATATATATATATATATATATATATAGAAGGAACAAAGTTATGCTTATGAATAATGAAGAGTAACTTGCATAAATGAACCAACACCCTCAAATGAGGGTTACATTTGTTTATATAGTAGAGAAGCTAGGGCAACGCCCTATTAAGCTTCTAGTAATACGTTTAGCCTTGGCCCATGGGCTTACTTTATGGGCCGAGCCTTTAACTAACATATAAGTCTATTACATTAAGCAATCTATTACATTAATTAATGACCGACATTTTAATAATGATTACATGTAATCCCAACACGTACAACTGATAACGCTACACTCGTCGTCCGGGGTCAAGGAAACTTCCTTTTCTTCGAGCAAGTTTTATAACACCCTAGGCAGTGAACCTAATCGTTGTAGTGTAGTAATTAGGGTAAGCCATGGGTATTGATATCGTTCTCTAGGGGAATAGGAATGCTAGTAAGGAGTTACTACGCTAAGGTTAAGGTTGAGGAAGATTATTTTTATCTTTTTATATTTTATGAAATGGAAAGGTACGAATCTCGGGTATTGGATTTGGGGGTTGGTATTTCACCGATTACTCTACTATTATCTAATTATCTAAACTAAGGTTGTGGGAGTCTATGTCTAATTAATGTGTGCTCGTATGATAGTTTAAAGATGTGTTTACTTAGTTTGTATTACTCCTTAATTATCTCCTATTGGTGGTTGAATTGTCACGTCCTTATTCCTAGTTGCGTTGTGTGTCTAAAGTTGTAGGGTATGCGTTTCTCCCTAACTCTTTGAACTTACCAAAGGGTCTTGTCTACAAACCCACTAGGGATTATAAACTCCTACTCTAAGGCGCTCTTTGGATGATTTAGCCTACAACTACTCAGGTAATTATATTCTAAGGTTCACAAAGATGAATCAAGCATTAAGTACACAACGAATGACCTATCGCATTACTAGATCATTAATCAACTAAGATAAGAAACAACCAATCAATATTCAATAATTAAGTTTCATACTTTCTAAGCAAACACACAAATAAATTAGCGGACATGGAGAACATGCAAGCATACACACAAATAATCAAAGACATAATTGAATTAATGAAGTAAAGACTTATCTTGATGTAAGATAGGGTTTAAAACCCTAAAATCTTGTACAAGACACCTTAGGTTCGGTTTTAGGTTTTACTCAAAGACTCTCCACAAAAGACCGAAAAATTCGGATTCTATATATAAGATTACAATTGACGGCGTCACCTTATGTTTAGTGACGCCGTGTCGCCGTCATTAGGGTTTCGTCTTCGCCACGTTAACCTTGCGACGGCGTTATTTTATGTTCGTGACGCCGTCCTCTTGACTTCCGACATCGTGCGGATTGCATCTAGGCCGTCGAGTAGCGACGGCCTACTCTTTTACAACTAGACGTCGTCACTTGAAAATACGAGTTTTGGGTTACGGACCGTCACAATAATTTTGGGACGGCGCCGCCATTCTTTTGACGCCGTCGCCTTCTAGTTTCGAAAGAATCGTGAGTGTCTCGATTTTGACTTTGGCCATTTTCTTCATATATTCGCCTTTTCGTTCAAATAAGTGCTATTCCAGCATTTTGCCTTCACGAGACCTAAAAGTGAAAAGGAACGATATTAAGCAATAACGGATACAAAGTGATCAAATAAGGACTTAAACGACCCCTCAAAATGGTACCTTTTAAAACCTTATCAAATATCCCTACACTTGTTATTTGCTTGTCCTCAAGCAAATGTGCTTTAGCCAATTAATTTATAAGTTAGGGGTCATGAAGCATTAATTCAAAACGGTCCACAACACATATAAGCCCAAAAAGTCATAACAAGCACGGAATTACATACTAGCACCTCACATGGGGTGTTTGGATACTCACATCTCTCTCGGTGTATATATGAAATATAACAAATAGGAAATGGAAGATAAACACTCATTAACCGGTCCTAGTACATAGATTACCATAGGCTTGAGAATAGATCAAACCTCCATCGCTTTGGCGTAAGCACCTAGGAAAGACTATCAAAGAGGTCTTTTAAAGGGTTGTAATGTTAGGCTTACGGTAGGGAAATAAGGGTTTGGTGGGATAGGCTATTTAGTGGTGGTAAGTCAAAAATCCCTATTTTACAAGCATATGAAGAATGGCGTTGCTAAGCCAAGACTCGACACTCTAAACTCTAGATAACTGAAATAAATAAACATAAATTTAAAGATAGATGTAGGATGGTAGCCCGTATATTTTTTTTTTTTTTTCATACACTTTTACTCTACCATCCTCTAAGATAACATCAAAATACTAGGGATTTAGGCACATCCATACACTTGAGTTTTTATTACTCTAACACTAATTTGACCCGAATTGAAAAGATCAAAACACTTGGGGTACATTATTATGCAAACAAAGGGAATTTGAATTTAACGTTCCCTTCCCGTCATTTCATAAACTTTAACTTTTCCCATGAATCCCAATCGTCCCAAAACTGTATACAAAGGATATGACTCGACTTAGCAACTTATGTAAGCAACTAGATAATTGAACTAAGGGTTTAGGGTGATAACAAACATTTGCACTAAAAGTGAGTGCATAAGGGTAGGCTAAGGCGATTTGGGTGTATATTTGGGGTGGGGTGTAAACAATGCTCTTCATTGATATTCGGAAAACCGAAACATCACGAGAACCGCGAAAAGGATAGGCTCGAGGGGTTAACTAGGGTATCGTGTACTAAAGATGAGTACAACGCAAAGGGTGTGGGGAATTACTCAACCGATATGGAAGAAGTAATTATATTACGGGTATCAAACAAGGGTTATCCTAATGCCTCTTATCATTTAGTTATTCCTAACTACACAAGTGTAGCCTCACTTGCGATCTCGGAATGCATCACAAAACAAGTTCTAGAATCTAGTATACTACCGGTTCACACTCTAAGCATTAAAGATGAATGCTTTAATTACTACTAATCTAAGGCGATCCTCACATTTTGGTGGAATTTGGGTGGTAAAGGGTTTGTGCTAGTCATATAACTTCCTATCCGTGAGACGCTTTTGTTAAGACTAATGGCCCACTCCTATATGTCATGAAAAATTTTAAATTTGGTGCCAAAATTACCCTAACCGACATTTTCTCATGGTTTATTACACAAACACAATTCGACAAAGCAAATAGTCAAGGATAAGCATAGTTTCAAAGTTCCGTTTTATTTTCCCTCCTACACTTAAACCGAACATTGTCCCCAATGTTCCCGAAAGTATCAAAGTTATGATAAAGAAGGTAATTAAAAGCGAAAGAAACTAATACTCCCCGATTAGCTCGGTAGGATCCGTGTAACGTGGTGGTTAAATCCTTTTCAAGAAGAATTATTGCGTGAAAAGCTCCTCCAATCTTATGTAACTTCTTCTTGACAAACTAAACCTCACACTTGAAGAAAACAAACGAAACCTTCGCGTAAAATCGCGGTAATAATATATATAAGACTCGATTTAAACTAGGATATAATGCTTGTGGAATGGATGTTTCTGAATTTCTAAGAAAATTAAGACTGGAAAATTCCAAAAATTTATAAGTAGCTCGAAAACGAGAAAAAGTAATCGATGTTTTACTCCTTCGACGCCGTCACAAGTTATCCCGACAAAAAGCGGTGCGATTTTACGGAAAAAATTCGGAAAATTTACATCTTTAGAATCTGGAGAAATATCGCAAAACATCCATTATGACTCGATACAAGCATTTGACTCAAACAAACAAACATAAATATCTTTTAGTTAATTGTTATTCTCATGTTTACGTTTCTTTTGAAAACGTGTAATCCTCCTACACTTATCCCTTATGTAAAATACCTTTATATGTAATTAAGACGAGGTTAAAAACAAAATAAAGCATTTTTACAAATTTAAACATGAGGATAAACAATTAATAAAAATATATGACACTAACAAGCAAACAATTAAGCATGGGTTGCCTCCCCTAAGCGCTTTTCTTTATTTAAGAGTCTTGTAGCTAGACTCATAGTCGTGCTCCTACGTTTTCTTAATCTTAGAGGCCCATTCGATCTCCTTAACTCTTCTTTCATCACGAATATATTCGGGCCCTAGTTCAAGACAAGCGGTGTAGTAGACATTGTTTTCCAATCTACTTCGAATGCCGGAATGTTATCTACATATAAATCATCCATGCCCTTATAATTCTTATTTTTACGGGGCATTATATATTTAACACTTTCGGCTTCATTTGAGAACTCGATTGTCCCTTCTTCTTTATCATAAACCATCTTAGACTCTTCTATAAATGGTTTCCCAAGTATCACATCTCCTAAAAACCCATCAATGATTCCTTTGACATTTTCCAGAATCATGAAATCACACCTATATGTGAAGTTACCTATGAACACGTGCAATCCCTTAACCCTCCCACATAGTTACTTGCTTTCCTAGGCGAAGGGGTCCTCATAGGCTCTAGCTTTTTGCTCATGATCCAATTGTAATAGAGCCTAGACATTATATTCATGGGTGCCTTATAATCAACGTAGGTGTGATCCTGTATAAGTATCCAATCATACACGGTATTTTGATGTTTTAGGGTTTCCCTCCTTATACGAGGCTCGAAGGTGGTCTTGGAAAATTAACCACATTATGGTGATAAGCGGTTTCTTTCCTTTTAGGGTATGAATCAAAGTACTCCTAAGTTTTCCTTCTCCTTACTACCCTCCATAATTTCTAACATCTTATAGTCTCCTTCTTCTAGATCATCATCCGAATCACTTGTAGTCGAATCACTATCTAGAGGTTGATCGATTCCTTAAGGGCTTCCTCAGTGTATTCTCAATTATCATATTTAATTTCCTAAGCTCTCCAATCTCACTCATGATACGGGCTCGGAGTTGGTTAGCAGAGGCTGGGTCAAGAAGTGGGTATTTGTTTGGTGGTGAAGCGTTGTTTGGTTGTTGGTTATCGAGTGGTGGTTGGTTATCACCTTCCATGATGAAAAGTGATGGGGTTACGAACAAAGGTCACGAAGAAGGGGGATAGACTAAGAGAAAGCAAAAAAAAAAAAAAAAAAAAAATGAGAAAAATTTACTTGATAGGAATCAGCAAAGAAACCTAAACGAGGTGGACTACTAACTAGCTATTCTATTCCCAGCGGCTCCAAAACTTGATAACGCTACACGCGTCGTTCGGGGTCAAGGAAACTTCCTTTTCTTCGAGCAAGTTTTATAACACCCAGGCGATGAACCTAATCGTTGTAGTGTAGTAATTAGGGTAAGCCACGGGTATTGATATCGTTCTCTGGGGAATAGGAATGCAAGTAAGGAGTTACTACGCTAAGGTTAAGGTTGAGGAAGATTATTTTTATCTTTTATATTTTATGAAATGGAAATGTACGAATCTCGGGTATTGGATTTGGGGGGTTGGTATTTCTACCGACTACTCTACTATTATCTAATTATCTAAACTAAGGTTGTGGGAGTCTATGTCTAATTAATGTGTGCTCGTATGATAGTTTAAAGATGTGTTTACTTAGTTTGTATTACTCCTTAATTATCTCCTATTGGTGGTTGAATTGTCACGTCCTTATTCCTAGTTGCGTTGTGTGTCTAAAGTTGTAGGGTATGCGTTTCTCCCTAACTCTTTGAACTTACCAAAGGGTCTTGTCTACAAACCCACTGGGGATTATAAACTCCTACTCTAAGGCGCTCTTTGGATGGTTTAGCCTACAACTACTCGTGTAATTATATTCTAAGGTTCACAAAGATGAATCAAGCATTAAGTACACAACGAATGACCTATCGCATTACTAGATCATTAATCAACTAAGATAAGAAACAACCAATCAATATTCAATAATTAAGTTTCATACTTTCTAAGCAAACACACAAATAAATTAGCGGGACATGGAGAACATGCAAGCATACACACAAATAATCAAAGACATAATTGAATTAATGAAGTAAAGACTTATCTTGATGTAAGATAGGGTTTAAAACCCTAAAATCTTGTACAAGACACCTTAGGTTCGGTTTTAGGTTTTACCCAAAGACTCTCCACAAAAGACCGAAAAATTCGGATTCTATATATAAGATTACAATTGCGACGGCGCCACCTTATGTTTAGTGACGCCGTCGTGTCGCCGTCATTAGGGTTTCGTCTTGGCCACGTTAACCTTGCGACGGCGTCACCTTATGTCCGTGACGCCGTCCTCTTCGACCGACGTCGTCGGATTGCATCTAAGCCGTCCGAGTAGCGACGGCCTACTCTTTTACAACTAGACGTCGCCACTGAAAATACGAGTTTTGGGTTCGGACCGTCACATAATTTTGGGACGGCGTCGCCATTAGCACCGACGCGTCGCCTTCTAGTTTCAAAGAATCGTGAGTGTCTCGATTTTGACTTTGGCCATTTTCTTCATATATTCGCGCCTTTTCGTTCAAATAAGTGCTATTCCAGCATTTTGCCTTCACGAGACCTAAAAAGTGAAAAGGAACGATATTAAGCAATAACGGATACAAAAGTGATCAAATAAGGACTTAAACGACCCCTCAAAATGGTACCTTTTAAAACCTTATCAACAACGCTAAAAAGTCATAGAACGTTGAATCTGTTTTGGAGATCAGAAAGAAGAAGCTGGAACTAAAGGAACAAAAGTTTAGAATCCTATAAATTGAGCAATGTCAAAAAGACGAAATGTTCTATGCAACCTATTGATCACTTGACTGGAGTACAACTCGAACGGGTCGAGACGGCAAGGCAGACGATCAAGGCGAGGTGTAATTTACCATATTAGTTTACGTTTTAATTATCTATATTTAACTTATGAATAAAAATTTTAGTTTTTAATAAATAAAAGAAAATGATTGAAATGTGAGATATTGTGATCATTGTGGGTGAAAAATTATGAGAATGAGAGAAAGTAAATGAAAGGAAAGAAAGTAAATGAAAATAGAGAATTAAGATAATGGTGATGTAGAAATGATAAATTAATGTGACCAATTACAAGTAATTTTCTTGATATAAAATCTTAAAATAAATATATCAACACATCATCTTTTTAATAAATAAGAGTGCGCTTGCTTCAAACTCGGAAAAGTGAAAGAAAAAGACAATGATAATGATGAGGAAAAGGAAAAGAAAAAAACGTATTTTCCTCAATTTATTGAGTAATTGCCCATTACCCACTATTGAATAATAACCCATTACCCAATATTAAGTAATAGATCGTTACATTATACTCTACCAAGCACATATTTTTACTATCTTTGTCATTCCTCACCTCCCATAACTCCTAACAAACATGCCATGAACATATGATTTATCTAGAAAGCTTGAGTTTAACACGTGACAAACTCATAACGGCACACGCTGGCCACACACTCGCTATTTCCCTTGTGCATAACTACTTGTTTGGGTTTTGCATTGGGCCGAGCACATTATCTAAATATAAAATTTTGTTTTTACTATCAAGTGTCACCAATCGAATTATCGAACACTACATTTGCTACATTTCTACTAATAAATTTTGTTTTTATCTTCTGTAAGAGTAACATTTTAAATTAAGTGAGGAGATTTTTCTAGCTTATTCTTGTACTTTTTTATTAACTATTTTTACTTATATCCGTCGAATAATGTTTGGGAAATATAGAATTTAGCTCAAGTGTTTCTATAGATTTCTGATTTCGACATCAATTTTATGAATGCAAAATTTCCTTGCATTCTTAAGCTGGACGCAGTCAAATATAAAAGATCCGTTGGTCATCAAAGTTGACCGATGTCAACATCGGTCATTCTCAATGTGATGGTTGGGTCGGAAGTCGGTCGAGCATGGGAAAAAAATACAATCGGTCGAATTTTCGACCGATTATTACACATGCATTTTTTTTTAACTTGGTCATCGACTGTGACAACTTGATCGTGTTTGGTCGTCGGAGAGAAAGGCGATGTACCATGACTGAGTCACGATCGTGTCCAAATTTTATCTTTTATATAATAAAGGAATTACATCATTTTGAGATGATTTTGTCGATTCATTCTTTTGAAAAACAATTGGGCTAATAGGAGAGCTCGATTTACCATGCGTAAGAAAAATTGTGTGATGTGATTGGTTAATAAAAGTCAAAATTAAATTGATTTTAATCAAACTTTAATAAATTTGGTGGAGAAATTTGATTGATAAAAAAAACACATAAAAATATAGGTGTCAAATTTATGAACACAAAAACTTAAAAAAAGATGAGGTAATTAATAAAACTTTAGCGGTTGAATTTTTAAAAATTATATAGAGTTAAGTATAATATTATAAGCCTCCATATTTTTTAATAACTTTAGATTATAAATAAATACCCCCTTATACTTTATACCCTTTATACTTTATAGATCTTAAAAAATACAATGTACATGTTGTTTTAAAATAACAACATATAAATTTGCATAAAATTATAAGCATCAATTTTTTTTACTATATACGTTCAATAAGGAGTCATTTATTTCATTTTTAAAAGTTTAACTTATGGGGACACGAGTTTACATTTTAAATACGGCTAAATTACTAAAAACGAGAATATAATTACTATCAAATTGTAAGCACGGGTTACTTTAATATAAAAATAAATATACGTGATTGTACCTATAACAATGACTCGTGTAATTCTTATTTATTTATATAAGAATATCTAAAAAATATTTTTAAAAAACTTTAAGGAGTGTACTTTAACTTTATCAACACTCATTATGTACTATTAAACTTGCATCATGTGACAACATAATATCAATAGTGAAATCTAAATAACAAAATCAACATCTTTGTCAGCTAAATAAAATTAAATCTTGAGTCATGTAACATAAAGTTTTATAAATATTTAACCAAATTCTAATGGATATTAATGCATAATGAAAAACTCGTGCATAATTATTAGTTGTATTTATATCACAATTTTTACGGGCAAATTCTTATATGTGTATAGACTGAACTAAAATGTTAAAATTAATTTGGTTTATGTGTAAACTTCGTGCGTGCACAAAACTTATAACTATATAATTATATGCAATTACGACATAATATTTATTATTAATACAGAAACTAAATACAACTTAAATAATCCAAAATGGAATTTTAATATCTTTGCAATACGAGAATAATGCTTTGGGAGCATCTTTTATCAGAAAAAGGGGTTCACACGTTGGAATAAGATTTCAACATCATTCCTCGAAATATTATTTGTTAGAACTTGAGTATAATTTTACTTGATCATTTATTTGTGAAAGGGATTTCTTAAAAACAAATCCAGACCGGAATAGTGATCTATATATTAAATCACTTTGGGTCTCCAACAAACTCTTTTCTAAAAAAGAATTGATATTTACACCATATTTTTTGATTCATGCATCATAATTTATGAATTACAGTTTGTATTATACAATACTGTAATGCACAAATTATGATGCATATATAAAAAAAAATGTGGTGTGAGTATCACCTCCTTTTCTAAAAGCATTGTGATGCCTACTTTCAACTTTTTAAAGTATAACAACAATTATGCGTGAGGAATGATGTTGAAATCTTATTCCAATGTGAACCCCTTTTTCTAATAAAAGATACTCCCAAAGCATTATTCTCGAATTACAAAGATATTAAAATTTCATTTTGGATTATTTAAGTTAAATTTAGTTAGTTTTGGTTTAGAAAGAATGAAAGGAAATTTTGTATACACAACTTTTATTGTCAATTGAAGATTGGCTGAATAATCTTAAAATTACACAATAAATGTAAAAGTAAACAAGAATAAAAATATCGAGCTCGTAATGCGACTATGGAACCACAATTTTTTTTTCTTTCATTCATTTGAAGTTGGCCATTTTGGAATGTGATCGGTTAGAGTAAGAAATAAATTATGTCTTAACCATGCTTAGAGTGCAAAATGCAATGTGCCATTCGTATGTCATTCGTCCAAAAAAAATTTCAACGGTGCTGTCATTCGTCCTGCACCATTGGCCATTCCATCAACTAGTGTCTTTTATTTTTATTTATTTATTTATTTTTGTGAATAAGCGAGGTATTTTGTGAGACATACATACACCAAGTTTTGTTTTTGTTTTTTTTTTTTTTTTTTTTTTAAGGATGTTTTAAATATTAGCGTGTTATTCGTGAGATGCCAAAGTGGCGCTGAAATGACATACTAATGAGGGTTATTAGAAATGTGTTGCACCTAGCTCTCTTGCAAAGTAGCATCCCATATGCATGCGACCAGGTGTCCTCAATTAAAAATACGAACAAATATATCCCTTTTACATAAATACGGTTTAAATACTTCCGACGTTCCTGACAAAATTGATGGCAATAGCAGTAATAAGTAGCATGAAGCAGTATCCAAAAGCGACATCGTTATATTCTAATGCTTATTTGAGTAGCATTTGTAAAACAGTCGTTGACTATCGTTTAAACAAAATCTCAAACATTGACATACTTACCAAATAAAGTTTATATTTCAAACCCTAATTGCTAGCCGGTTTATTAGGCTCAAAACATAAGTTGCCCTTTTATCCCAAAAAAAAATGTTCATGTGTTGAGCGTGTGAGGTGTGAGCGCGGAAAAATAAGGAAAAAAACCTTGTCTCGTTTGAAAAGTGACACCACCGTTCACGGGAAAAGAAAATACCACAAAAAAAAATATCGAGCGGCATTAGACTCCCGAAAAGAATAAAAAGAGACAGTATATTTAGATGAGAAAGAGTGTTATTTACTTATTTATTGATTGTTGTGATGATTATTTGTAATTTTTGAGACTTATGGTAGCTAAATTAAACTCAAACTCAACACAAAATCAATTAAAAAAAAATAAAAAAAAAATAAAAAAGTGCTGTTTAACGCAAGCCATGACACCCAAACACTCAATGGCATGGGAAAGGACGTGTGATGATGGCTTGGCTTTTGCTCAAGCTAAATCTTTGCTACGTTGGGTTGACGCTACTCAAAGGCCACCATACTCAATGCACGAAAATGTTCTTTTGATGACATGAGTTGATGTGGCGAGGGGACCACAAATCCGAGGACGAAAACGACCCTTCAACACAATGTAACGAAAACAATAAAACCACACCATCACCAACACAATCTTTATAAATATCACACAACACAAATAGCTAGTCCCCACCCCCCACATATCCACTAATAATAAAAACACAAACACTCAAAACCATAATCTCAATCCTAAACTCAAGAACACCATGTCTTCCGAACACTTACTCAATCCCAAAGAAACAGCCTACGACACAACTGAAAAAGTCCATATCATAGGACTAACATCCTCGGACGACACAGACATTGATTACTACACAACATCCCCTCCACCATTTTCATGGCGCAAACTTTGGTTGTTCACTGGACCAGGTTTCTTAATGAGCATAGCATTTCTAGATCCAGGTAAGTAACCAATGCAGATATATACTTTATTTTTAGTTTTCGAGAGTTTAACACTAAGTGCATACACTGTTGCAGGTAACTTAGAAGGTGATTTACAAGCAGGTGCAATAGCGGGTTATTCGTTATTATGGCTGTTAATGTGGGCAACTGCTATTGGGTTGTTGGTGCAACTGTTGAGTGCTAGGCTTGGTGTAGCAACTGGAAGACATTTGGCTGAGTTGTGTAGGGAAGAGTATCCGAATTGGGCTGGGAAGCTGTTATGGGTTATGGCTGAATTGGCGTTAATTGGTGCTGATATTCAAGAAGTTATTGGGAGTGCTATTGCTATTAAGATTTTGACTAATGGTGCTTTGCCACTTTGGGCTGGTGTTCTTATCACTGCTTTTGATTGGTATCAAATTATATAACTTCTTTTTTTGTTTTTTAATAAGTCTATGGGGTAATTAGTTGTTTTTATTATTTATAATTATTTAGGAATGTTTTTATTATTTATTATTTATAATTATATCAGGGTTAGTTGGGATTGCTTATTATAAGTGTTGTCGCGTTTTGATACTACTACATATTATCAGTTTTGAGGGTGGTTTTGGATTGCTTATTTTTTAAGCAGATAAATTACTTTTATGTTTTGATGAACCTTTTATTTAAAAGTAATTAAGCACTATAGAATAATAGCCTGGTTCGTTTTTAAAAGCAAATAAGTCAGTTTTAAATGACACAAACTTTGGTTATCCACGGTACCAGGTTTCTTAATGCTTTTTAAGTTTTATTTGGGTGTTTCTTAAGATTTGTATTTGGCTTTGGGGGTTTAAGGTTTTCATCAAAATGGATCTTTGACATGATTTGGGTCAAAATTTAAGGTTCATGTTTTGGATTGTGCAATGAAGATGGGTGCTTTATCTTGTTTTTAGTGATGGTTTGTTTCAAATGTTTATGAAGCTTGTCTTTTTGGGACTGTTTTTCTGTATCTGTTTTGATGGGGTTGTGATAAACATGTATTTAAAGGCTAACGAAGTTATTATTTTTTATTAATATGTGTTGTTTTGTTACGATCTTGATTGCAGTTTCATCTTTCTGTTTCTTGAAAACTATGGCGTGAGGAAGTTAGAGGCCCTTTTCGCGCTTCTTATTGCAGTCATGGCAGTTTCATTTGCATGGATGTTTGCTGAAACTAAGCCCGATGCTAAAGAGCTTCTCATTGGTATGAAAACACTTTCATTTCTACTGTTTCGCAAAGTCCATACCTTATCTTCACTTTACGAAGCCCTTGTTATTGTTTTTATAGGTATTGCGGTCCCAAAACTCAACTCCAAAACAATACAACAAGCAGTAGGAGTTGTTGGCTGCATTATAATGCCTCATAACGTGTTCTTACATTCTGCACTTGTACAGTCGAGAGAAGTTGACCCAAGAAGAATTGGTCGAGTTCGTGAAGCTATAAGATACTACTCAATTGAATCCACCATAGCACTCATTATCTCATTTGTTATTAATCTTTTTGTAACAACTGTGTTTGCAAAGGCGTTTTTTGGTACTGGTATAGCTGATAAAATCGGGCTTGGGAACGCGGGTCAGTTTCTTGAAGATAGATTTGGTGGTGGGTACGTGCCGATTTTGTATATCTGGGCTGCTGGGTTACTTGCAGCTGGACAGAGTAGTACTATTACGGGTACTTATGCGGGCCAGTTTATAATGGGTGGTTTTCTTGATTTGAGATTGAAGAAATGGGTACGGGCCTTGATTACTAGAAGTTGTGCGATTGTTCCCACTTTGGTTGTTGCATTAATTTTTGATAGTTCTGAGGATACGATGGATTCTTTGAACGAATGGCTTAATGTGCTTCAGTCCATTCAGATTCCTTTTGCTCTTATTCCCTTGTTGTGTTTGGTGGCTAAAGAGGATCTCATGGGCGTTTTCGCAATTGGTCCTGTTCTAAAGGTATGATCTGTTAATCCTTAACATACATTTTAGCTGAATCCCTTGAAAAGATTAATATCCAAAAATTAGGCCTTTTTATGTTCTATGGCAATTTCGTTCCTTTTGGACCCGTGTTAAAAGTTTGTTTAATCTGACCCGAACTTAGTTTGACTAGTTACTTGGTCTGTTAACCTACCCAATTGACCCACCCACCCGTTTTGCCACCCCTACATGATAATATTGTTTTTCTTGGTATGACTTGCAGACAATCTCGTGGCTTGTGGCTGCTTTGGTGATAGCGATAAACGGCTACCTATTACAACAATTTTTTGCTGAAGAAGTTAGCGGAGTAGCCTTTACATCTATAGTAACCATTTTTACGGTTGCATATGTTGCATTCACAGTATATCTTATTTGGCGAAGTGTCACCGTGTCAACATTTGGTTTCTTTAAACAAAGAAACCAAACAACTTAACCAGAACTTGTAGAAGAGTTATGACGAGGCAACTTTTACTTCATGAACATAATTGTAATTCTAGAAACCTGAAATCTTGCTTTTCGAGAGTAGCAAGATGCTGTAGTCATTATTAATTGACTAGTTGTCATGGTCGTTATAGAGTGCACTGGAGATGGGTGATCATAATTGTAGTATCAACACGACCATTTTGCATTTTCGTGTGTTACGGTGAAAATGATGTATTAGTTGATTTTCAACATACTTATCATTTCGACCATGTGATATTATGTATCTGAACAGATTGGATAAACCACTGTTGTGCTTTGGATTTCTAATTATATGAAGTAAGATCTTGATTGTTTATGTATGGTCTATTGTATCACATGGCGATAAATGCACACTAAACACAAAAATCTAAAAATTCGAGTTTAGAGACGTTTGTCGAGTTTCATGAATTATATAGCAGTAGACTAGTACTCGAGCAATACAAAACAGTACATGTTTTCACATAGCAAAAGCATAGTATGAAAAGACTCACTGTTTCATAACCAGACCTGATAGAAAAATGTGGTCAATCTTTTTGTTGAACGCCAGGATTATTCCCTTATTTAGTTAGAACATTTCCGTATAACCAGACTACTAATGTTATTGAATCTAAACTGCTAACTTAGATTCAGTTGGATTTTTTATTTTTGTTTTTTATCTAAGTTACATGGAAATATAGGTTACTTTGGGCAACAGCCAACAAGAATTACTCCTAAAACGTTGCGTTGGATTACAATGTGTTCATCAACTTTCACCATCAGCTCTTTTAGCTTATAGCTCCAGCAACCGAATTAGAGTTTCATTTGTCATTCTCTATCTTTATTATAGTCTGTAGACTGTAGTATTACAAAACAGTATAGGAATCACAATAAGTCACATTCTTTTTGCCTAAAGGAGTGTGATTGGGATTGCTTCTGCTTTATAGAAAAAGCCCTTCAAAATAGAGTTTGAATTTGCTTAACCTGTTAAAATTAAATAAAAGGAAACCATAAATAAATTATAAAGTTTTAAACCTCCTCAACGTTCAAACTAGGGGTGACGATCTTGGACACAACACAAAACACTGACTTGAGACTCACACGAAAATAAACATGTTAATATTTGATCTAAGCAGGTTTTGTGTCGTGGTTGTGTTGACTAACTCAACATGTCGTGTTTCATTTGGATATGAGAAATGAGGAAAGGGTTGCGGGTAAAGGGAGATGGGTGAACAATGAATCGCGGTGGGAGTGGGTTTGGAGTAGGAGTACGTCTTAGTGGGAGGGTATGTAGGGAGTGTTGAATAACTTGTAAATAAATGCAGCAACAACAATGGCACCCTAACAAATGCGAACTAACAGCCCAAAGAATCACTAACTATAACCCGAACGACAACCGAAAACCACTTCAAACAGCAACAATGAACCTGCAAGAAAATAACAAAAAGGACACAAACTGCACGGAATAACTCCTGTCCTTTAAGCTTTATACGAACTCGTATATTTGCTGCGAGTCTACAAACGTACAAGCCCCAGGATTTGATGCAGCCAACACGTGTTTATTCGGCAGCAACCGAGTCAACACAAAACACCGGTGATAGTAGAAAATGTTTCTACGAATGAAGTATGATGGGAAGTACTAACAGGTTTCGTTAATCTGGTTTTTTTGTGATACCTTGAATAAAGAAGAATGCCTTTATTTATAGTAAAAATCAAACCCCCACTAAAAGATAGTTTGAGGAAAAATAGGACCAAATATTTGACCCAAAAAACCAACCAGTTGCATCATATTAAACGTGTAGTCAGTTAGCTTTCTACGTGCATGAGAATTTGGAGGAGAACAAGTCATCAAGACTCCACAAAGTCCTATTCTCTTGTCATGCACTAACTGCTCTTTAGATTTCACATATTGACCTTGTATCTTATTGAATTCTAATTTATACCCCCACCATACTTGCATTATTTGTAAAGTAATAAACTATACAACCTCATCAAATATCCAACAATCCCCACCAGGTTGGATAGTTTTCTACTATTCTAGTAGGTCATGTCGCAAAGGTGTCACAAAGATTAAACCTTGCATTATAGAAGTAGGCATAGTAAAATCGATTCAATGGTGTCCTAAGATTAAACCACGAACCTCAAGATATAATGGTGTCCGAAGATTAAACCAAAATCTTTAGATTTTACCGGCATACTTGTACACATTTCCTACCGTAACCGTTGTTTTCTCACTGAGCGCTAATATGGCCATGCGCTTAAATCCTTTTTCATGACCCTCTAAGAGAAACCAATACTCTTCATTCAAGGCGGCACCACCTCTAGATCATATAGGCAAGGCTTGTAACATCTTCGTTGCTAAGATGTCTCTAAAGCCTTGTTAAGAGGTTTTACCTCATCCTTTCCTCGGCAACGCCGTACTATCTATACTATACATGAGTCAATAATTCGATAGTACCTTCGATCAACTAGTGATTTCGTTATTACCCATTAAACTCGTGAAGTAGGAACACTACTAACAAGTCGGGTTTCCGTCACTAACCGATTCACATATAGTTTCATACTCATGTCTCTAGTTACTCTCATTAAGTCTCTCGTCAGAGGCTCAATAAGATCATCAATCACATCTCACACACTTAATAAGTCTCTCGTCAGAGGCTTAATAAATGCAAAAATTAAGTTTCTAGATCACTTAATAAACATGTCAATAATGGTACCATTCTCAAATCGTTAATCACATTCCCTCACAAAGGAATTTGAGATATTAAATCTCTGTTCACTTGAATTCGTTAATCACATTCCCTCACAAAGGAATTTGAGATATTAAATCTCTGTTCTCTTGAATTCTTTGTTCTTAGCCAACAGACGGTAATTGCACTTTCCTTCTTGAAGTGTGAGCTACGCACTATGTTTCTTGTTCATTCAAAAAAAAACAACTCAATGCTTAAGTGAGTAAATTTCACCATCTTGTGAATATCAAAATTATCACTTGATTTATACCAACTTGTATACAGTATCTCAAATTGATTCTTATATTCATGATCCATTAGCCAAAAAACATCATTTTTCTAATCACAATAATTTCTCAAAATTATAGCAAGAATCAACTTGGAATATTTGAAAACTTCAGTCATACACGAAAGGATGCGTTCTACGTGTCTCACAGTTTAATGAGCAATTCTGGAAACACCGGCGTTTATTTACAAAATCTCACTTTATCGTAAAACTATAAGTTTGGCAAACAGTCTCTTGATCAAATTCTTTATGCAACACCATTTTGCAATGCTAAAAAAAATTTGAACAAAACGAAAGAAATGTGTAGAAAGAAACTAAACCATTTTAACTTAAACACATATATATTAGAACACACGTTAGAAATTAAATGAGCAATAGCCATCATGCTAGTGCTAGAAGTGTTGCTAGACACCACTTGATTCAAACAAAGTTTCTTCTTAAACTTTGATTCCACACAGTTAATTGAGTAACACACGTCTGTCTCAATTAATGCTTTTATGTCTCAACTATAAAAGTCTCAGGATCATTTAATTTGATTCAAATTTGCAATGCAACTGGACAAGAACACGTCATTTGAATCAATAAATGAAAAACATAGGTAACAAAGGATTAATCAACAACTAAGTTTAACATCAGATCTGCATTCTCGCATGTGTACTTATAATTTTCACACACACCAGCAGATCACACATGCATATCTTATTTAAATTAATGTTTGACCTTTGCCTTCTTTTAAAATCGCATAGTACATCTTCATGCATATTTTGGAAACATTAATAAAAAATATCTAAAATTCAAGAGATGTTATATCTCGAATATAACTCGTAAGATAAAACAGACTTGTAAGATAAGACAGGAAGCATTGATTAACGCTTGAAATCAACATATTTATATTTCTATATAACCAACATATAACAGATATAAAAAACCTTTAAGAAGATTGTTGAATATAAACGTATCATATTGTTGTACCTACTCGTACAACAAGATAACAACACAAGAATTGATAATCAAGTAGTAACGATACCTCATCAACAATCATGGAATAAACTCATATAGAAGCAAGATCACTGAGAACGGCGGCTACAAAAAATAGGCCCGAACAACAACCAAGCGAAGTACCTTAATTGTTGCTGATATAAAGCTTAAAGATTGTTGAATAACTTGTAAATAAATGCAGCAACAACAATGGCACCCTAACAAATGCGAACTAACAGCCCAAAGAATCACTAACTATAACCCGAACGACAACCGAAAACCACTTCAAACAGCAACAATGAACCTGCAAGAAAATAACAAAAAGGACACAAACTGCACGGAATAACTCCTGTCCTTTAAGCTTTATACGAACTCGTATATTTGCTGCGAGTCTACAAACGTACAAGCCCCAGGATTTGATGCAGCCAACACGTGTTTATTCGGCAGCAACCGAGTCAACACAAAACACCGGTGATAGTAGAAAATGTTTCTACGAATGAAGTATGATGGGAAGTACTAACAGGTTTCGTTAATCTGGTTTTGTGATACCTTGAATAAAGAAGAATGCCTTTATTTATAGTAAAAATCAAACCCCCACTAAAAGATAGTTGAGGAAAAATAGGACCAAATATTTGACCCAAAAACCAACCAGTTGCATCATATTAAACGTGTAGTCAGTTAGCTTTCTACGTGCATGAGAATTTGGAGGAGAACAAGTCATCAAGACTCCACAAAGTCCTATTCTCTTGTCATGCACTAACTGCTCTTTAGATTTCACATATTGACCTTGTATCTTATTGAATTCTAATTTATACCCCCACCATACTTGCATTATTTGTAAAGTAATAAACTATACAACCTCATCAAATATCCAACAGGGAGTTTGAAAACTTATTAGGGGTTTTGCAAAATGTGGTTATTTCTAATGATTGTAGGGATCAATGGAGATGGATGCTACAAGAGAATGGAGACTTCACGGTTAAAGCGTTAACAAGATTAGTGGAGAAAAAGGTATTGCGGGTGGATAATGGGAATCAAGATACATTATGGAACAATTGGCTTCCTAAAAAGGTAAACATTTTCGTGTGGAGGGCTTTGAAAGGAAGATTACCGGTTCGTGAGGAGCTCGACAAAAGAGGCATGAATCTAAATACTTTGCTTTGTCCGTGTTGTGATAGTATGGTGGAAACTTGCGCCCATAGCTTGGTTACATGTAACCTAGCTATGAGTATTTTGGAAAAAATATTTAGTTGGTGGAAGATTGGGAATGTCAACGCGTATTCCATACATGAAATTTTCACACACAATGGGAACGTGGATATTCCTACTTGCTCGAGACGTCTTTGGCAATCGGTTACTTGGACTTCCAGATACTTCATCTGGAAAGAGAGAAATGCTTGAGTTTTTAAAGGGAAAGTGTCAAGTAGTATAAATAAAATCGTTCAAGACATTCAACTTAAAAGTTACGAGTGGATAACAAGAAGATCGAGAAAGAAATATGAGTTAGGTTGGCAGCAATGGTTGTGGGAGCCGCACAAGATTCAGCTACAGTAAATTCGGTTAGTTATTTGTGTTCACAGAAGCAACTTAAAGAGGTGATCTACTGCACGGAATTATTTGCTGTGTAATGCTGTTTGGTTTTGATGTGTATTGCTGGTTATGCTGTATACTGATGTTTGTTTTTGTGTCTGTGATTGGTTGGTTGACAACAACAGGGCATTGGTGGAGTTTACTTCATAAGGGTAATGCTTGGCTTCTGTCAGTGTTTGGTTTGCATTCTATTTTGTATAACATGAATAGTTTGAGGTTTTATTGTGTTGGTTTCTATAGTTTGTTTGTTTTTGTCTTTTGGGTCGTTTTGTATTTTTGTTTCTTTTTGTTGTTTTAAATAACAATAAAATAAAATGTTGCCTTTCACGCTGTTCAACCTATTTTAACCCACCAAGATAAATCACATCCGGTTTTCGGGTTTAACTGACAAAATAAACCTGACCTAAATGACCAAACAGTTTTAAAAATAATTAAACAATCCCAAACACCCTCTAAATTTGAGAAAAGTAAAATAGCCAAACAAAGCCCTAATTGGGAGATAAAACAAGGAACAAGGGAAAATAAGGAGACCTTAATCTATCTATTGTTTTAGGTTCTTCTTCAGGTGAATTATTTCTCTCTCTTCTATACCTTTAATTTCATTTATCAATTTGATTCCTTTTTGTTTTCTTATTATTGGTGCTTCGTAAATTTGCTTTTATGATTCATTATTTACCACACTGATGAGTATCGAAAATAATTTTTTATATTATAATTGGCTAATGTGTTTTTCCATGATTCCTGTGAAATGGATGACATTGTTTCTCACTAAAAATATGGTTTCTTGAATTGTTTATTTGGCTCGACTTATATTTCATATGTTACTTTTTGACTTATGAGCTTATTATGACTTGAGAGGTACTTGTTTAAGCTTATTTTCGGGCTTACGTGTGTGTTTTCGGTTTATGTTTTATAAACCCATCTTGTCGGCTTATTTTGAAACTTATGGGTTTATATAAGCTCATAATTAGCCGAAAAAATTAGGTTTATGAAACATTAGCTGAAAACACATCTCTCAGTTTTCATAAGCCATAAACTAAGTTTAGACAAGAAAAATTGGCTTATGAAAAGTATTTCTTTACATGGATAACATTTTTGAGATTTGAGAATTTTACGGAATAAGCATCAGTTTTATGGCTTGAATACGTGTTAGATATGTGGCTTGTTAGTTTGACCTGAACATAGATTGGTACTTCTATTTGGTGGAGTTAGTTCTAAGTTATTCAGTGTTAGTCTCATCAAATCACTTGAATAGGTTGGTAGGTAGGTACTTTAATTTATGCGAGTTAGTTCTAAGTAGGCTATGCTATTTTCTGGGTAGGATGTGCTGTCTTTTCGAGGTTGATGACCAGCTTAGCTTCTGTGTGTTGCAGGCATTCTTGTATACGTAGAATGTACCTTCTTTTTGTGTCATGGCAGGATTGTCCTAGAACCTATTACCTGCATATGCTTGTTAGTTTACTTTGATAAACCCTAGCTAATAGCCACGTGCTTATGATCACCACTAACATCATCTGAAACTGCCGTTGCAGACACCATTTGTATCTGTTTCCTTTGTCGCTAAGAACGTAACACCCACTAAGTAACTATGCACGAGGGTGGAAGTTTTGATGCAAGTGTAGTTAGGAATTACTTCCTAACTACAAAGGCAATTGTATCTGAATACCAATTAGGCATTCATTCCACAAAGGCAACACCACATACGTTAGGAAATATTTCAAATTATACTTCCTACGCGCTCAAAGATGTATGATAAGTAAACTAGTTGGGGTGCACAAAGAATTTGTAGCCAAGTATTTTCATAAACATTGAAAATTGCTGGACTGCAACATGTATGTTTTCTAAGAATGGAAAGAGTAATTGATAGCGACATGTATGATTTCTAAAAGGTACACTGTAATGAAACGAACAATACACATAAAGTTGAAGTGAACAGAAACTTGTCATATTACAAACACAAGTCAGTAAGTTAAGGATGGATGCAAGGATCAAAGAACCTAATTTCAAAGTTAAGCACATATAAAGCATGGTGTGATAAAATTTATAGTTTAACAATCTTTGAATAAATTATTTGCTTAAGCCATGATTTAATATGTTTTAGGATGTTAACAACCTTTAGTTCTACCAAGAATCATTTATATACGCTACAACTTGTGTTTGTGGAACCGGTTTGTTCACACGAAATTGGTTATATATAAGTTAATTAATCACCTTGTCTTAAGTACATAACCAAAGATGAGTGGGGTGAGTACCTTGATCAGAAGCTTGGAGGATAAATATGTTTTAACCTCTCTTCTTGCTATTTCTGGTTTTCAATGGGGTTTTGTTGACTTCCGAGAATCCATCCCTTGTTTTCTCTTATGTTTAATTTATTTCCATGCATACACATCTGACCAAATTCAGATATAAAAGAAAAAGATACTAGGTTTACCTGATGGTATGAAGCCTGATTTTAAGAGAACTAGGTTGACTTAGAATTAGTAACCTACAACGAGGAAGTAACTTTGGTAACTAACATGTAACTATATTAATGATTACGCCACTAAACAACGGGGAGGATACTTGCATCACATATTCTACTATGAGTTAATCGTAATATCTACCGTTGTTGGTCCATGTATAGCATTATTATTTTCTGTCCTTTGCATAGTGTGTCCGAGTTAATGGAATATTTTTGGTTCTAAGAAATAACAAAAATATATTTTAAGCTCAGTCAGAACAATCAGTTGATGCTGGACATGACGTCTTAAACTTATTATTCGTTTATGAAGAATTATTAGTCTACATCTAACTCTTTTCACGTTTATGTTGATATACATAAAGAGTTATGTTTAGTTTCAAGATGAAGTGATTTTTTTTAGTATTGTATTATCCCCTTCCTTGTATATATACATGTTTGTGTCTACTTTTGGCTAATCATATACAATTCCCTTCGCTGTTCATTCAGTGCTACAGACAATCATGGCAGATGATGATCTAGAGATGGCTCTCAAATCTTCATCTTCTCTTCTAGAGCAGCTTAGCAAGGCATTGGTTGAGCTAGAATCCCATAAAAGCAGTGCTGCAGCTACAGTTTCATTCACAGAAATATCTGACCACTTTCGTAACCTTGAGGAGAAAATGACGACTAAATACAACGAACTCGAAGCTAAAGAAAAATCTTTCAAACAAGAGTTATCTGATGGCCTCTCATTACTTGCTGCAAAGGAAGCGGAAGTTGCTGCAAAAGAGCAAGATATGTTTGACCGCATTCAACTCCTTAAAGATGCTGCTGTGGCTGCCATTATACAGGCACGAGCCAATCATCCTCCGCCATCTGCGGGAGATATTTTGGATGTCACTGGTAACAAGGTAAACTGCTCTCTTGATGAAACAAATGCATCCCTCACTGGCACAGCCAAAGGAGAATCCTCTGTTAAAACAGCTGGTGAGGTTACCTTCCATCAAGAGCTGACTCGATTTTGTGAGCAGATGGATTCGAAAGGGCTTTTGACTTTTGTTATGAAGAACCGAGAAAACATTACTGTTCTATGTGAGGAACTTAGTAATGCACTTAAGAGTTCCATAGACCCAGCTCGCTTAATTATTGAGTCTCTTGACGGGTTTTACCCTCCTGATAAGAAATATAATAAGGAGGATATCGCAGCTTTACTCGGCATGCGAGAATCCTGTGTTAACCTTATGAAGGCCTTGAATGCCTTATTGGCTAGGGCTGACACAGGTCCCGACCACCTACTGAGTTATGAAATTAAGCAGCAAGCTAAGGCTATTGCTAATGAATGGTGGCCTAAGCTGACTCATGGTGGTATCAATAATGCTGCCAGTGGCAAGTCATTGGAAGCTGAAGCATATTTGCAGCTTCTTGCGACTTTTAGGATTGCCTCAGAGGTTGGGGAGGATGAACTCTGCAAGCTTATGCTAGCAGTTTGTGAGCGAAGGCAAGCACCTGAGCTCTGCCAGTCTCTTGGCTTAGCACACAAAATGCCAGGTTGGTGTTTCTTTAATGGAGATAGGCCTTTTGCCTACAATGGCTTAACATGTTTCCCTTCTAGGATTATTGGTCTGCATTTGTACTACATCCTAGGTTTATAAAAAAACTGTGTGGGGGGTACTGAATCTTGGTTTTGTACAGGTGTTATTGAAGAAATGATTAGCAAAGGGAAACTAATAACTTCGGTGCATTTTGTGCATGCCTTTGAGCTTGTGGAACAATTCCCCACTGTACCCCTTTTGAAGAATTATTTGAAGGATATGAGGAGGAAATCACAAAGGAAAAATGGTAACTCGGCTAATAAAGATATTGCTCAGGTGAATTTATGGTCCTTTGTATTATTAAAGGGGCATTTTAGGTATTTGATTATCACCATCATGTTGTCTTCGTCTTTTGTTTATGTAGGATGAAGTAAACTCGAAAGAGCTAACAGCACTAAGAGCTGTTATCAACTGTGTTCAAAAGTACGATCTTGAAGCTGACTACCCACTTGACACACTTCACACACGCGTCGGTCAGCTAGAAAGAGCAAACCCTGATAATAGGAAGACTCGTGAGCCAACTACTACAAAACCACCCCAAAATCAGAAGAAGCGGTATCGTGAGCCAACTACTACCAAACCAGCCCACAATCAGAAGAAGCAACATTTAAATGCAGGTGGAGTTTATGGACACCTCAGTCCTGCCCCCGCTTATTTGCCAGTTAATAGCAGGCAGCAGGCTGCTCGTCCAGTCTACATGGACAGAGGACCATATGCTGCTTCATATTCAGATACTTATTCTCATGTTAATCCCTACAGCTACCCGCCACCTCCTCATCCTACATATGGTCAACATGTTTACGAACAAGACCCTTACTACTACCCTCCAAATGATACAGCGCCACCACCACCTGCTTACTGTGGGTATACTAGCGGTTTACCGTCTTCGTATCACCCTCCAAATGATACAGCACCACCACCACCTGCTTACGGTGGCTATACTAGCAGTGTACCGTCTTCCTATCAACCATATATGTAACTCGTTAAACAATGGTATTTTCCATTTAACTTTATTGTTAGCTACAGTCTATCTTTTGCGAGGCAAAGCTTAAAGCCTTAAAGATTGTTTAGGACTAGTTTTTTTCCTTTTGGCCCGGTGACTTGTACATTAAATATGGTATTAAAATTTTGGGGAATGAGTCAAAGTGCCAAGTTTCTTGTATTTGAAGTTTTTGATGTTGCTGTGATTGGTGGCAATTTCTCATGTTAAAAAGTAGAAATGTGGGACTTCCATTGTAATTTATGAAGAAAAGAAAATTGTTTTAGTGCAATCTTGAGTCACTGGTGGTATATATTTTTCTTACACCAAGTTGTATTAAAATAATCTTTTATAGCCTTTTCGGATGCATATTATATCACTTGGTTATTTCAATTGGTCCAAGTTCGATGTATTGTTATCAGAGTCTGTTAATACTATTTGTATTTCTGTCAAAAGAAAAGGCAAGTTGTATGTGATATGTTGACAAGAAGTAATTTAAATTGAAACTTGTTAGAAAGTTGTGTTCACCTAAAATTGCATGTATCGTTTTCACAACTATATATATATTTTTTTTAACCGTGATTTCCGACCTTCTTGGCCGACTAATTCACGGGTTTAATTCCGCCACACACACTCAAAAAGAAAGTTCTCCCTTTCATGAGGTTGGCGTGACCACTTAAAGTTGTTTGCACCTAGCAGGATTTGAACTTGAGACCTCACACATTTTAGAGTAGTCACAAGCCCTTTTTACACATGATTCAAAATTGATTTGAGTGTAACTAACAATAATTGAAAAGATACCATCAACATTAAGGGTTCAGTTTAGTGTGAATTTATGAGGACATGACACAACAAATTAAGTAACAATGAGTGTCAATAAAAAGAAGGCTCAGGAATGTCTGGACCAGGATGATGGAGGTAGAATACTTCGTGACATAAATTTAGCAAGGGAGATCTTCGGGAATTTTCATCGATGACACAGGAAAAGATTGTACTAATGGACTAATGGTTAAACAGACAAATCAAACGACCTCGATACAAGGATATTAGGTTGGTTTTTATGACGGGTGGTGCACCTCCACCACCTCACCTTTTAGCTCGCGGTCCCCATAAAAGCAACCCACTACCACGCGCGATGGTGGGGTTTTTGGCAGTGGTAAACAAGAACCAAGACACAAAGGTGAAAAATGAGGCACGGGTGCTTTTGTTATTATTTATTTGGTTTGTGAGTGTGTATATAGGGTATATTGTGTGGTATGTTTTTATAAAGTGTGATATTTTTATATTTTGTTGTGATTGCGATCTCTTTACTACGAGTGTTTGATTTGTGTTTGTTCTAAGAGAGAAAAAGCTGAGTTCGCTCTGATATGGCGGGGGGTTGTTTGTGATCTTGCTACTAGTATTCTAATAAGAAACACGCACGATCACATGGTACCGATAAGCTACATCCTTTCCTTTTTGGTCATCCCCTTGTGAGTTTGACATTCAGTAATCATTCGTATTTATGCAAACATTCTTTTATCTACATTATAATCACATCCACGTGAGTGTGTTTTGCCCATGTTTTAAAGCTTGTTTGATGAGTAGCATGTAGCGTTTTGAGTTTTGTTTAAACAGTGGCATTCAAACACTAATGCTACTGTTTTTTTTGTCAAACACAAAATGTACGAAGTTTGTTAGCAATACACTCAAAGCTAGCAAAATAACTATAGTTTTAATTTCGAAACACATAATTGGAGCACAATCGATCTGAATTTCACGAAAGTATTTGTTTAAGCTTATTTTTAGAGTTATAAGTTCAGTTTATATTTTATAAGCTTTGTTTTAAAACTTATAATTATAAGCTTGTATAAATTTATTATAATTAAACAATACTAGATGAACCACTAAATTTTAAATTAACCAAGAACCTTTTTAATCTTAATTGCATGTAAACAGAAAATGTTTTTTTCTTAAAACTTAAAGTGGATAATGTGTTATTTCTAAAATACAATTCTAATTTTAATGTTTTAATCTTAATGGTTTTAAATTTCAGTCTTTTCTTTTTACTCCTACAAAAAACATATTTGACTTATGTTTAAAAAAAGTTGTTTTATGTTGCTAATCATACACAATAAAGTTGCTTTCATTTACAGTTTTATTAAACTAATTTTATACGTTTTTTGATGCAATTTAAAGTTTGTTATTTTGACTGAGTTATCGTATGTTACAAACTGTGTAATTAAATATTGATTATTTTATATTGTATACATAAATGTTACACAAAACACTTTAACAAAAATATCACAACTATAGTTATTTCATAAAAAAATCTCATCATATATCGTGGATCTTCCGTGAAATATAAACCAAAATAAAATAAAATACAACTGGGGCATTGGTCCAGGTGGGTGGGCTTTGGTTTGAGTCGATAGACTGGGTTCAATCCCATCCCGATCTTTAACTCCAGATAGTGCATCAACCTCCAGAAACCCATGCCACCTGGAGACTTTGTGGATAAGAGCTCAAGAGTCCGGAGTCTCACCACTCCAGGTTGGTGCCCCACTAGGCCAGGAGAGTTGCCCGGAGCTATTCTGTTAATACAAATAAGCCGTAAAAATGTTTATTTATATTTTACGATCTTCTAATGTTTTGTCGATAACAAACGTAAAAACATTTTAACGAAACAAATAAAATACGTAAATTGTTTGAACTAATAGTTTCTAACATATTCACATTTTCACATAAAACACTAAAACAAGTATAAGTGATTTTATGATTTAGTAATACATATGTACAACAACTAGTGTTTACATATTTGGATAAAATATACACATAACTAGTATGTAGTATATTGGGTAATATAAATGGGTAGAAACTTAAGCATCACAACCCATTGGGCAAATACATTGAATGTAGTTGGATATAACCCAAAGCCCATAACCCATGGATCTTGACCCATAACCAATTGCATGACATCATGCTTATATCATACATGGATAATATCCATAACCCATGGATCAACCCATACCCAAGTGACCAAGTGCATTGCACTTAAAGATACATTGTATCTAGCCAAAGATCCATGGTTCAACCCACGACCCATGACCCATAACCAAAATACCCATGGGTAAGGGAGCGCCCCACGGATCCCTAGCAACGCTAGACGGATCCTCGTGGAAGGATCCGTGGGATCCAGGAACAGATGGGATTTTCCTCTATAAATAGTGAGCCATTTCTTCATTATTTCTCACCCTTTCTAACACACTTTCTCCCCGAGTTAAATCTCACTAACCTTAGATCCAAGAGATCTATGTTTGTAGTTTTGTTTTGTGTGATCTTTAGGTTCCTCTTAAAGCGCAAGATCACCACTTTGAAGTCGAGCAAGCTCAAGTCCATGAGTTGCCATGCTTCCTCATCATCAAGGCTATTGAAGTCTTCTTGTTGATGATTCCTTTCTTTTTTCAAAGAAGTGTAGTGTTGAAGACATTAGTGAAAGATGTCTCAAGTGTCAAGACGAAGATATTAGTGAAGGGTATCTATCGTCAATAGCATAAGCACTTGTTGTAGGTGCTTAAAAGTCAAGACAAGAAGCATTAGTGAAAGGTGCTTAGAAGTCAAGACTTGAAGCATTAGTAAAAGGTGCTTAGAAGTGAAGACACAAGACATTAGTGAAAGGTGTCTTGTAGATCTAGTCAAAGGCATTAGTGAAAGGTGCCTTAGATGTACATTCGATATGGTGTGTTTCGATGTACAACATAGACTAGTATTAGATCCAAGGATATTGATATCCTTGATGATGTTGTAAAGGAGTAGATCTCCTTTGGGATTAGTCGTTGGTGTAGTGTGGTAGTAGTTCCTCCATTGCAATGGAACTAGAGCCTAGTACCTAATAAAGGGTAGGCGACGTTGTGAAGGTGTAGTTCACCTTGGAGTGAAAGAACTAGGTACTTAGCCTAGTACCTTATAAAGGGTAGGCGAAGTTGTGTAGGTTTGGTTCACCTTGAGTGAAAGAACCGGTGGTTAGCCTAGCAGGAAAAAGGATAAGCGACGTTGTGAAGGCTTCTCCGCCATAAGGAGATTGGTGTAGTGTTTACGAACTCTCGAGTAGGTGACTCGGGAGTGGAGTAGGCAAGGAAGGTGTCCTTGTAGCGAACCACTATAAATACTCGCGTTGTGGTTTTGTGCTTCTTACTCTTATCTTTTCATTACATATCTTTATATGCTTGTTTATCAACATCCAACACACACAACCAAATAGATTGACATAAGTCTATCTAAATAGTTTAAAAGGAAGTTTTAATTGGTAAAACTATTCAACCCCCCTTCTAGTTTTCCACATTCCTTGTGGGGTGGACAATAGGTGGTGCCAAAAGGCACTCGGGGTCAAGTTATTCCCTCCAATCTATACCTTTTTGTGGATAAACCAAAATAAAATAAACTTATAAACTCAAAAACAAGCTTAAATAGATCCCCTGATTTTTTTTAAATGCGAGTTGTTAAGACCAGTGGTAATAAGCCCACCAGCAAGCGTCTTTGAGCCATATACGACACGTTGAGCTTTAGTGTCACACCACTAGAACGCATCTTGGAGCCACGAAATAGAGAACTCGATCGTGGTGTAAGACCCAGTTGTGGGATCGTCGAAAGGGGCTAACAGTCCAAAAAAAACGATAGGCATTTTTATTAAAAAAAATTAAAATTTATATTAATTTTATCCCTATAAATACCTCAATAATCTTTCAAGTTCATTCACACTTTCAAACACATTCTTTATTATACATTATACTCTTCTCATCTAAAACAGATAGATTGTAACAAATTTATGTTTACATCCTCGGATAAAGAAAAAGTTAATAGTATTAAGCTAGAGTTTTTAAAAGAGGCGACAACATACTATATGAATTATTAAGCTTCCACTTATAGAATCCCAAAAAATTCGACACCACGAAACACGATACATAGAGATCGTTACAATGCTCATGATCGTCTAGTTGCCGCTTACTTCTCTCAAAATCCAATGTATGACGAAGAAAAATATTGTACGCAGTTTCGAATGAGCCAATTACTATTCACACGCATTGTTCGGAAAATAATTGATTATTCGTCGTATTTTCAACAAAGTACTGATTGTTCGGGAAGAGTTAACATTTCCACATTGATGAAGTGTACCTCTTCAATTTGTCAATTGGCACACAACACCGTTTTTGATACTCTAGACGAACATCTGCAAATGAGTGTAAAAACTTCCTGTGATGCTCTTGAATTTTTTTGTAAGGCTATTATGGACTTATATGGAAATGAGTTTTTGCAAAGACCTACTTAGATTGATTTCGAAAAACTCTATGCTTATCACGAGGAGAAACATGGGTTTTCGGAGATGATAGGAAACATAGATTGTACTGGTTGGTCGTGGGCTAACTACTCAAATGCATATCGTGATCAATATTGTGTGGGTGATCACGGGCCGCATCCATTCATTTTACTGGAAGCGGCTTCCTCACCAGACTTATGGGTTTGGCATGAGTTCTTTGGTGTTTTCGGGGGGACCAATGACGTCAATGTTATACGTCAGCTGTCTATTTTCAATAATTGTAAAGACGGGAAAGCACCAGAGGTTTCATTTATGACTAACGATATGCATTATAAGTAACAAATGATACGAGGCGAATAATGTATAAGAAAACTCATGAAGCAGTAAGAAAATATGTGGAACAAGCGCTTGGCATATTAAGAAAAAGTGAGCTATAATAAAAAAATCTCGGCCGATGACTCTTTAGAAAATAATAGATATAATGTACACATGCATCATATTTATGTAATATGATTATAAAAGACAAATGAAAGATAATATCTCCTGACTTTTCTCTAGAGAAGCAACATCATGATGATCTCGTACAATGCAAAAACAAACGTTACAAGTTATTAGCGATTTAGTCAACAAGGAAACTCATCTAAGCCTTAAATTCGATTTGGTGGAACACATTTGGCGTCGAATAAATGCACAATAATTTGTAATTTCATTTTATTTTAATTTATATTGTAATTTTTATTTTATTTGAATAATTAATGTAATATTTTTTAATTATTAATGAAATTTTAGTTTTAGTATTTAAATGAAAAAGAAAAAGAAAAAGAAAAAGAAAAAAAAGTTTGTGATAATGTTGGTTGTCATATAACAATATGTTGGTGGTGATGTTGGTTGTGAAGAAATAATTTGACGTGACACTAAGGTGGCGGTGGTGATGTTGGTTGTTATTACCACCAGCCTAACATTAAATCCGTAGTAGTAAGGGTGTCAATTCTTGACACGTCACGATAACCGACACGATTCCAAGACGAAATTGAACAAGTTTGGGTCAAAAAGAGGTCAAAACGCTTAATAAACGAGTCGTGTTTGAATTGAGTAAGTATTAAACATGTCAACCCGAGAACCCGTTTAAGTCTATGCAAAAATAAAATATACAACTTGGATTTATGTTGGATTATGATTAAATGTATTTTGTTATGTGTTAATATAAATAAGCCGTAAAAACGTTTATTTATATTTTACGATCTTTTAATGTTTTGTAGATAACAAACGTAAAATCATTTTAACGAAACAAATAAATTACGTAAATGGTTTGAGCCAATAGTTTTCTAACACACTTACGTTTTCACATAAAACACTAAAACAAGTATAAGTGATTTTATGACTTAATAATATATATGTACAACAACTAGTGTTTACATATTGGGAAAATATATACATAACTAGTATGTATTATAATGGTTAATATAAATGGGTAGAAACTTAAGCATTTAACCCATTGACCAAATACATTGAATATGGTTGGTTACAACCCATAACCCATGGAGCTTGACCCATACCCATGGAGCTTGACCCATAACCCATCACATGACATCATGCCTAAGTCATACATGGTTTTAATCCATGGCCCATAGTTTCAATCCATGAACCTTGGACTAGATGCATTGCATCTTGGAGATACATTGTATCTACTTTGATACCATGATCCATAACCCATGACCCATGAACCAAAATACCCATGGGCAAAGAGGAGCGTCTCACAGATCCCTAACATTACACTAGATGGATCCCTTAAAGGTGGGATCCATGGGATCCGTGGAACAGAAGATGTTTTCTCTCTATAAATAGTGAGCCATTTCTTCATTGTGTCTCACTCCCTTTCTCACATACTTTCTCTTTGAGTTAAAAACTCTTTAACCCCAGATCCAAGTGATCTATGTTTGTAGTTGATACGCTTACACAGCGCGTTCGGGGTCAAAGGAATTTCCTTTTCTTCGAGCAAGTTTTATAACACCCTAGGCAGTGAACCTAATCGTTGTAGTGTAGTATTAGGGTAAGCCACGGGTATTGATATCGTTCTCTAGGGGAATAGGAATGCTAGTGAGAAGTTACTACGCAAAGGTTGGGGTTGAGGAAGATTATTTTTTTTATCTTTTTATGTTTTTTTAGGAATTAGAAAGGTACGAATCTCGGGGTTTGGATTTGGGGTTGGTATTTCTACCGATTACTCTACTTATCTAATTATCTAATCTAAGGTGTATGTAGTCTATGTCTAATTATTGTGTGCTCGTATGATAGTTTAAAGATGTGTTTACTTAGGTTTTATTACTCCTTAATTATATCCTATTGATGGTTGAATTGTCACGTCCTTATTCTTAATCGCCTCGTAGGGTATGCGTTTGTCCCTAACTCTTTGAAACTACCAAAGGGTCTTGTCTACAATATCTCTAGGAATTATAAACTCTAACTCTAAGGTACTCTTTGGATGGTTTAGCCTACAACTACTCTAGGTGTTATAGTCTAAGGTTCACAAAGATTAATCAAGCATTAACTACACAACGAATGACCTATCGCATTACTAGATCATTAAAAATTAAGATAAGAGACAACCAATCAATATTCAATAATTAAGTTTCATATTCCTAAGCAAACACAAAAGTAAATTAGCGGGACATGGAGAACATGCAAGCATACACACAAGTAATTGAAGACATAATTGAATTAATGAAGTAAAACACTTATCTTGATGTAAGATAGGGTTTGAAACCTAAAATCTTGTACAAGACTGACCTTGGTTCGGTTTAGGTTTTACTCCAAAAGACTACACACTGAAAACCGAAAAATTCGGATTCTATATATAAGATTACAATCGCGACGGCGTCACCTTATGATTTGTGGCCGGTGGTCACCGTCATTAGGGTTTCGTCTTGGCCACGTTAGTCTTGCGACGGCGTCACCTTATGCTTGTGACGCCGTCCTCTTGACCTCGGCGCCGTCTGGATCAAATCTAGGCCGTTTGAGTGCGACGACCTACTCTTTTAAAGCGACACCGTCACTTGAAAATAAGCAATTTGGCTCTCAGATCGTCACAACATGTGCTCGACGGCGTCGCGGTAACACCGACGCCGTCCCCTGTATTTCAAAGGTATGGTGGCTCGATTCTTGACTTTGGCCATTTTCTTCGTATATCCGCGCCTTTTCGTCCAAATAAGTGTCATTCCAAACAATTTGCCTTGAGAGACCTAAAAGTGAAAAGGAACGATATTAAGTAATAACGGATACAAAAGTGATCAAATAAGGGCTTAAACGACCCTCAAAATGTACATTTTAAAACCTTATCAAATATCCCTACACTTGGTATTTGCTTGTCCTCAAGCAAATGTGCTTTTAGCCAATTAATTTATAAGTTAGGGGTCATGAAGCATTGGTTTAAAACAATCCACAACACATATAAGCCCCGCAAAAGTCATAACAAGCACGTAAATTACATACTAGCACCTCACATGGGGTGTTTTGATACTCACATCTCTCGGGTGTATATGAAATATAACAAGTTGGAAATGGAAGATAAACACTCATTAACCAGTCCTAGTACATAGATTACCATAGGCTTGAGAATAGATCAAACCTCCATCGCTTTGGCGTAAGCACCTAGGAAAGACTATCAAAGAGGTCTTTAAAGGGTTGTAATGTTAGGCTTACGGTAGGGAAACAAAGGGTTTGGTGGGATAGGCTATTTAGTGGTGGTAAGTCAAAAATCTTTATGTTACAAGCATACGAAGAATGGCGTTGCTAAGCCAAGACTCGACACTCTAAACTCTGAAATAAACAAACATAAATTTAAAGATAGATGTAGGATGGTAGCCCGTATTTTTTTTTAACTCTCTATTTTTTTTCTTTTCTTTTTTTTTTCTAATTTTTTTTGATTTTTTTTTTCATACACTTTTACTCTACCATCTTCTACGGTAACATCAAAATGATAGGGATTTATAGGCACATCCCTACACTTGAGTTTTTATTACTCTAACACTAATTTGACCCGAATTGAAAAGATCAAAACACTTGGAGTACATTATAACACAAATAAAAGGAATTATCCCTTCCCGTCATTTCATAGACTTTAACTTTCCCCATGAGTCCCAATCGTCCCAAAACTGTGTACAAAGGATATGACTCGACTTAGCAACTCATGCAAGCAACAAGATAATTGAACTAAGGGTTTAGTGTGATAACAATAATGCACTAAAAGTGAGTGCATACAAGGTAGGCTAAGGCAATTTGGGTGTACATTTGGGGGTGGGGTGTAAACAATGCTCTTCATTGATATTCCGGAAAACCGAAACATCACGAGAACCGCGAAAAGGATAGGCTCTGAGGGGTTAACTAGGGTATCGTGTACTAAAGATGAGTACAACGCAAAGGGTGTGGGGAATTACTCAACCGATGTGGAAGAAGTAATTATATTACGGGTATCAAACAAGGGTTACCCTAATGCCTCTTATCATTTAGTTATTCCTAACTACACAAGTGTAGTCTTACTAGCGATCTCGGGATGCATCACAAAACAAGTTCTAGAATCTATTATACTACCGGTTCACACACTAAGTATTAAAGATGAATGCTTTAATTCCTACTAATCTAAGGGTGATCCTCACATTTTTGGTGAAATTTAGGAGGTAAAGGGTTTTTGTGCTAGTCATATAACTTCCTATCCGTGAGACGCTTTTGTTAAGACTAATGGCCCGCTCCTATATGTCATGAAAAATTTTAAATTTTGTGCCAAAATTACCCTAACCGACATTTTCTCATGGTTTATTACACAAATACAATTGGACAAAGCAAATAATCAAGGATAAGCATAGTTTCAAAGTTCCTGTTTTATTTTCCCTCCCTACACTTAAACTAAACATTGTCCCCAATGTTCCCCGAAAGTATCAAAGTTATGATAATAGAAGGTAATTAAAAATGAAAGAAACTAATACTCCCCTGATTAGCTCGGTAGGATCCGTGTGTGAAGTAGTGGTTAAATCCTTTCCAAGATGAATGTATCGTGAAAAGCTCCTTCCAATCTTATCTTCTTCTTAATAAATTAAACCCGCACACTTGAAGAAAACAAACGAAACCTTGGCGTAAAATCGGTGGTAATAATATATATATAAGACTCTACTAAACTAGGATATAATGCTTGTGGAATGGATGTTTCTGAAATTTACGGAAAATTAAGACACGGAAAATTCCAAAAATTCATAAGTAGCTCGAAAACGAGAAAAAGTAATATGTTGTTTTACTCCTTCGGCGCCGTCAGTTGCGATCTGACGCCGTCAGTTATCCCGACAAAAGCGGTGCGATTTTACGGAAAAAATCGGAAAATTTTCATCTTTAGAATCGGAAAAATTTCGCAAAACATCAATTATGACTCGATAGAAGCATTTGACTCGAACAAAACACATATATATCTTTTAATTAATTGAAATTCTCATGTTCACGTTTCTTTTGAAAATGTGTGTAATCCTCCCTACACTTATCCTTTATGTAAAATACCTTTATATGCAATTAAGACGGGGTTAAAAACAAAATAAAGCATTTTTACAAATTTAAACATGAGAATAAGCAATCAATAAAAGATATATGACACTAACAAGCAAACAATTAAGCATGGGTTGCCTCCCACGAAGCGCTTTTCTTTATTTATGAGTCTTGTAGCTAGACTCGTAGTCGTGCCCCTACGTACCGATATAAGTAAGCATATCCTTAACAATTTCATAAGGATCAAACTTATCATTTAAGTTCCTAGTAGTACGTTCGGTTCGATATTCCTTTTCAAACTTCTCTCCATCGGGATCATAGATTGTTATCCTAATGTGCCACTCTCCATTACCATCACTAGGCGGTCTATACCAATCCCACTTATGTTTAGGCTTCTCAATTTTCCACTTATTCATGACAAGGTTGACGGGAAAACTTCCTAAGAACTCGGTCATCTTCCTAAATACTAAGGTGTCCTCGAACGGGTTAACTTCCATGTCCTTAGCCATTTCTTTTTCTTGGAAAGTTGCTTTACTAGTAAAGGCTTCATCTAGGTAGAAATGTCGTTGGGGACCTATGAGGTTCTTATCTATCCAAGGTCCATATCTAGAAGGAGTTCTATCCAACCAAATCTCATGTGGGATTTCCTCTTCTTTGTAGTACGTATGCTTTTTGACATCGTAAATTGACCTAGCACTCCCCTCTCCTACCACTATCTTGGACATCTTACAATAGATGATGGCACTAGCGGTAGCTAAGAATCCTCTTCCTACTAGTAATGGGCATGTCGGGTCCTTATTCATGTCTAGCACATGGAAATCGGCCAAAAGAGTCAACTCTCCTACGTGTACTACCATGTCTTTTATTATCCCTACCGGATATGCAACACTACCGTCCGCTAGACCTAAGATGGTTTCCGTTGGTTCTATCTTACCTAAGTTAAGGCTTCTATGGAGGGACAATGGAACAAGATTGATGCATGATCCTAAGTTGGCTAGAGCATCGAGAGGTTTGGAAGTTCCAAGCCTACACGAAAGAGTAAATAGCCCGCGATCGTCTAACTTCTTAGGTAGATTATTTCGCACAAAGGCGGACCCATGTTTTCCAAGTTTAAGTTCTAACTCATATTTTTCTTTTAAAGCATTATAATAAGGTGCATGAGCTAAGACTTCAAGAACTGGTTTTTCTTGATGGAGTTCCTTGTACTCCTCCTCTAGATTGTTCTTGGTTGACGGGTTTCTCAAGAGTAGGTTCTACCAATGGTGCAGGGCCTTGGTACCTCATTTTGGATTGCTTGGAACCCTTGTTGATAGCATTTACCGAGTGAACCGTTGGGTGTGAGGGACATGGATGTGCACTCTCCCATGGTGAACAAGAACATGAAGTTGATGAAATCGAATTCACTTTTGGGTTCTTTATAGTATCACTTGGGAGTGCTCCAATTTCTCGTTCATTAAAGGCTTTTAAGAGGGCATCAAGCTTGTTTGTCATCTCGCCTTGTCTTCGCTTAAAATCGACTTCAAGCTTAGTCAATTGAGTCTCTTGAGATGACATGAATCTAGATGCAATTGCCTCAAGATTAGTGGGGTTCCCGGTGTTTAGAGAATTGAACCTATTAGGTGGACTAGATGAGCCTTGGGGTGTGCTTGAGTTTTGGTTCCACTTAAGGTTAGGGTGATTTCTCCATGAGGGGTTGTAAGAGTTTCCTAAGTTGTTTTGTTCGGGCTTGAAAGTGTACCACTTCTCTCCCGCTCCGTCGTGTGCGTGGGCGTAGTCCGCAAAAGCTTGTTCGGGGAGTCTTGTGCAATGACGAGTGTCATGGGGACCACTACATAACTCACAAGGTAGAGTGATTTTATTCACTTGATGTGAAGACTTAGGATTTTCGTAGGAACTCATTAAGAATTTAACTTGATCTTCAAGTTCGAGCATCCTACGGTCGGAAGGTTGTGAGTCTATGGGAGGCAAGGAGATTGCCTTAACGGTTTTGGGCAGCTCACGGGGGTCATTCCAACTTTCATTGTCATAGAGAGCAAGGTCCTCTATTATACCCCATGATTCTTCGCGGTGAGATCACTAAGTTTTCCACCGCCGCTTGGTCAATGGATCGCCATGTGGGGAAGTTGACATGATCATAAAGAGTTGGACTTGGAGCCAAAGATCAATGCCATGATGAGGACTTTATGAAGTAAGTCCTTGAATCGAGTCCATGCTTCAGAGAGATTCACCTTGACGTTGTTGGAATATCAAGATGTCATTCCTAAGCTTAGTGGTTCTCCCGGTGGGAAAAATTGAGCAAGGAAGCGAGAGGTGAGATCATCCCAACTTGAGATGGAGCCGGCGAGAAGTCCTCAAGCCAATTACTAGCTTGGTCCCATAGAGAATTGGAAGAGACGCAGACGCGTGGTCTCCCGAGTAGTAGCATCAAGGTCGATGGAATCGACAATTTTAAGGAAATCCTTAAGATCTTGATTAGGATCTTGAACGAAGTCCATGGAATGCACATCCGTTTTGCACCAACCGGATGGTGTCGGATCACAGTACGTAGTTTGGGCTTGGTCGGGAAGCTCAATGGTGTTCCTATAGCCTAGGTGGCTTGGTCTCGAGTATTCACCAAGAGTACGGGCTCTTGGCGGGTCATTTGGTGGTAGGTTGATGAATGGTGGTGGGTTATCACCTTCCATGATGAAAAGTAATGGGGTTACGAACAAAGGTCACGAAGAAGGGGGATAGACTACTAGGAAGCTAAAAATGAGAAAAATTTACTTGATAGGAATCAAGCAAAGAAACCTAAAAGAGGTGGACTACTAACTAGCTATTCTATTCCCTCGTGCGCCTAAAACTTGATACGCTTACACGTAGCGTTCGGGGTCAAAGGAACTTCCTTTTCTTCGAGCAAGTTTTATAACACCCTAGGCGATGAACTTAATCGTTGTAGTGTAGTATTAGGGTAAGCCACGGTATTGATATCGTTCTCTAGGGAATAGGAATGCTAGTGAGAAGTTACTACGCTAAGGTTGGGGTTGAGGAAGATTATTTTTTATCTTATTATGTTTTTTTAGGAATTAGAAAGGTACGAATCTCAAGGTTTGGATTTGGGGTTGGTATTTCTACCGATTACTCTACTTATCTAATTATCTAATCTAAGGTGTATGTAGTCTATGTCTAATTATTATGTGCTCGTATGATAGTTTAAAGATGTGTTTACTTAGGTTTTATTACTCCTTAATTATCTCCTATTTATGGTTGAATTGTCACGTCCTTATTCTTAATCGTGTTGTGTGTCTAAAGTCGTAGGGTATGCGTTTGTCCCTAACTCTTTGAAACTACCAAAGGGTCTCGTCTACAATATCTCTAGGAATTATGAACTCTAACTCTAAGGTACTCTTTGGATGGTTTAGCCTACAACTACTCCAGGTGTTATAGTCTAAGGTTCACAAAGATTAATCAAGCATTAACTACACAACGAATGACCTATCGCATTACTAGATCATTAACAATTAAGATAAGAGACAACCAATCAATATTCAATAATTAAGTTTCATATTCCTAAGCAAACACAAAAGTAAATTAATGGGACATGGAGAACATGCAAGCATACACACAAGTAATTGAAGACATAATTGAATTAATGAAGTAAAACACATATCTTGATGTAAGATAGGGTTTGGAACCCTAAAATCTTGTACAAGACGACCTTGGTTCGGTTTAGGTTTTACTCCAAAATACTACACACCGAAAACTAAAAATTCGGATTCTTTATATAAGATTACAATCGCGACGGCGTCACCTTATGATTTGTGACGCCGGTCGCCATCATTAGGGTTTCGTCTTGGCCACGTTAGTCTTGCGACGGCGTCACCTTATGCTTGTGACGCCGTCCTCTTGACCTCTCGCGCCGTCGGATCAAATCTAGGCCGTCGAGAGCGACGACCTACTCTTTTAAAGCGACACCGTCACTTGAAAATAAGCAATTTGGCTCTTGTATCGTCACAACATGTGCTCGGCGGCGTCGCGGGTAACACCGACGCCGCCTCCTTATATTCAAAGTATGAGTGGCTCGATTCTTGACTTTGGCCATTTTCTTCGTATATCCGCGCCTTTTTGTCCAAATAAGTGCCATTCCAGCAATGCCTTCGAGAGACCTAAAAAGTGAAAAGGAACGATATTAAGTGATAACGGATACAAAAGTGATCAAATAAGGGCTTAAACGACCCCTCGAAAAGGTACATTTTAAAACCTTATCAGTAGTTTTGTTTTTGTATGATCCTCTAGGTTCCTCTTAAAGGCGAGATTACCACCTTTGAAGTCAAGCAAGCTCAAGTCCATGAGTTTCCATGCTTCCTCATCATCAAGACTACTGAAGTTCTCTTATTGATGGTTCTTTTCTTTCTCCTAAGAAGTGTAGTGTTGAAGAAATTAGTGAAAGATGTCTCAAGTGTCAAGACAAAGATATTAGTGAAGGGTGTCGATCGTCAGTATTGTAAGCACTTGTGAAGGGTGCTTAGAAGTTAAGACTAAAGGCCTTAGTGAAGGGTGCTTAGAAGTCAAGTCACAAGACATTAGTGAAGGGTGTCTTGAAGATCGAGTCAAAGGCATTAGTGAAAGGTGTGTAAGGTGTACATTCAATATGGAGTGATTCGATGTACAAGATAGATTAGTATTGGGTCAAAGGATATTGTTATCCTTGTTGATGTTATTATAAGGAGTTGATTTCCTTTGGGTTAGGTGTTGGTGTAGTATTGGGTAGTAGTTCCTCCATTGTAATGGAACTCGGTATCTAGCCTATTACCGGATAATGGGTAGGCGACGTTGTGATAGGTTTGGTTCTCCTTGGTGAAAGAACCCGGTATCTAGCCTTGTACCGATAAAGAGTAAGCGACGTTGTGAAGGTTTCTCCACCATAAGGAGTCGGTGTTGTGTAGTGATTACGAACTCTCGAGTAGGTGACTCGGGGAGTGGAGTAGGGCAAGGAAGGTGTCCTTGTGGCGAACCACTATAAATACTCGCGTTGTGGTTTGTGGTTCTTACTTTTTATCTTTTCATTACATATTTATATTTCTATATATTTTTTTATCAACATCCAACACACATCCAAATAGATTGACATAAGTCGATCTAAATAGTTTAAAACGAGTTTTAATCGGTTAAACTATTAATGTGGAAAACTAGAAGGGGGGGTTGAATAGTTTTACCGATTAAAACTTTGTTTTAAACTATTTAGATGGACTTATGTCAATCTATTTAATGAGTGTGTTGGACGATAATATATAAGCATATAAATAAGTAATGCAAAGATAAAGAGTAAAGGAACACAAAACCACGACACGATTATTTATAGTGGTTCGGCTACAAGGATACCTTCCTTGCCCTACTCCACTCCCCGAGTTCCCCACTCGAGAGTTCGTAAGCACTACACAACACAACCTCCTTAATGTGGCGGAGAAGCCTTCATAACGTTGCCTACGCTTTATCCGGTACAAAGCTAGACATCGAGTTCTTCCATGAGGTAGAACCAAACCTATCACAACATCTCCTACACTTTATCCGGTACAAGGCTAGATACCGAGTTCCATTACAAAGGAGAAACTACTACCCAACACTACACCACAACGCAACTACCCCAAAGGAGACACAATCCTTGTTACAACACTAGAAGGATATCAATATCCTTTAACCCAAACTATCTATCTTGTACATCGATGAACCATATTGAATGTACACTCTTGGCATCTTTCACTAATGCCTTCGACATGACCCTTCGGCACCTTTCACTAATGCCTTCGACACGACCCTTCGGTACCTTTCACTAATGCTTTCGACACGACCCTTCGGCGCCTTTCACTAATGCCTTTGACACCTTTCACTAATGCCTTCAACACAACACTTCTATGGAAGGATAAAAGAACTATCAACAAGAGATACTTCAGTGGTCTTGATGATGACGAAGCTTAGAAACTCATGACCTTGACATTGCACGTCTTTAAGAGGTGGTGATCTCACCTTTAAGATGAACCTACAGAATCACACAAATATAAAACTACATAGAATGATCCTTTGGATCTGAGGTTAGAGATGTTACAATACTAAGAGAGAGTATGTGTAAAAGGGGTGATGAGCAAGAGAGAAATAGCTCACTATTTATAGACAAAATTGTCTCTTGTTCCATGGATCCCTCCCGGAGGATCCGCTAGTGCAATCCTAGGGATCCTACCTTGGGTCGACTTAAGTCCGGATTTCGGGTTGCAAACCGGGTTATGGGTTATGGGTTATGAACCATGGGTTATGGGTAATGTTTTATGGATACCCAACAAGATGCAATGTATTTAGACATTGGGTCATGGGTCTTGGGTCATGGATCATGGATAATACCCAACATGACTTCATGCATGATGTCATGCAATGGGTCATGGGTTATGGATCAAGCTCCATGGGTATGGGTCATGACTTTGGGTTTAACCCAATAACATTCATTGTACCTAGTCAATGGATCATGGGTCATGGGTCATGGACTTTGGCTTTTACCCATTACAATATATACAAAGTATATATGTGCATTTCCATATTATGTAAACACTAGTTGTTATACATATGCATTTCTATAAGATGTAAATAATATTAGTTGTTTAGTGTTTTGTATGAAAATGTAAGTGTGTTAGTAAACTATTGGCTCAAACCATTTACATATTTTATTTGTTTTGTTAAAATAATTTTATGTTTGTTATCGACAAAACCTTAGAAGATCGTAAAATATAAATGAACGTTTTTATGGCTTATTTGTATTAACAATCTCCCCCTTTTTGTGACAAACATAAGATTATTTTAAGGAAAAACTAAAATTCGTAAAAGTTTGAATTAGAGTTTTTACTCTCTTCTCCCCCTTTTTGTCGAAACAAAAAGAGCGTCGAAAAGAAACTAACACATTGTTGTGAGAAAAACATGTGAAAAGTAACAATATGAAAAATAGAGAGTAAGAAGAGAGAAGGATTCTTGTCTTAGCTCCCCCTTGACGGATGCTTCCCTTTGTTGAGGGCGTCAAGTAATTAGGAAGACTAAGCGAGTGTGTTGCAATATGTTTGCAAATGGATTCGCCTTTTGACGAAATGCTCCCCCTTGACGAGTGCTCCCTTTTGAGGAGGACGTCAAGTAGTAAAGAAATCCTAAGTGAAATTATTGCAAGCATTTTTGCAATTGCTTTGCTTTGACGAAAACCTCCCCCTAGTTGAGGGTGTCAAAGTCTTCATGTGTATTTTGAAAATCTACAAAACAAGGGTTAGAAAGCAAGTATATGATGCGTAATTTTCTGCAAATGATATTCAAATTAGTGATAAAAAGATCTTCTGTTGCACGGATCCCACGGTTCCTCCCTGTGAGGGATCCGTCTAGGCAAAAGTGAGGGATCCGTATACCTGCATTCTTATGACAACAATGTGGATGTGAAATGTGATATTTAATCATCAAGAAAAGTTATGTATTATGGCACCTAAACATATTCTCATAACCGTATAGCCCACAACATGTAATATCATTCAATAAAATGAGAGAAATGATGTACATAACTCTAAAACTAAGAAAATGATCAAAACATGAAGTATGATTCCTAGCAAGTCTAAGTTACACCTAAGAAGAGGACACCACTTGAATTCCTATGCTTGAGGATGATTATATTTGTTGACCTCGTCGAAGCATTCGAGGAGGTGATAGAACATGAAGCGTAGCTCGTCTCGTACTTCATGTACTAAGCCTTCAACATGTTGACAATGATAACAATCTTTGTCATGGCTAAGGAATGGTGGTGGTAGGAATGAAGTGGTTTGAGGTGGAAGGTTGGATGAAGAGGGGGGAGGTTCCATAAAAGATGGAGGGATTTGTGGTGGCACATTTAGAGGTGGTTCAACTACGGATGAAGGTGATAGAATATGTGTTAAAGATGGTGGCAGAGAGGTATCTACTTCCATGTGACCCGGTTGTTAATTTTGTTGATTCCTCATAATCCAAAATGGACTATTTGAGGGTGATGGAGAAAAGGGTACGGGTGCTAGTGTTGTTTCAACACCAAAGTTTTGTTGTTGCGCTATTTTCTTAATTGAGCAAAATGTTGGCAATGGTGCTGGATGAGATGGCCTAGAAGGCAAGTCCTCTAAGTTGTAGAGGTGTGGAGATGAGAGTGGAGTGGTGAAAGAGATAGCTCTGTGTACTAGAGGTGATGGTTTAGTAGAAGTTGGGGTGTTTGGTTTAGGAGGTATAGTAGTGTTTGGCAAGGGTTGTCTTGTGGGAACAATCCTTTTGGGAATTGGTTTGATTGGTAAAGTTGGTTGTGAAGAAGAATTCTAGTATTTGAGCCCTTGACAGGTGATGACTCGGTTGAGGAAATCTCATGAGCCATATGAGCATTTTTCTTGGAGGAACCTTTGGTTGAAGAGGTTGTGCTAGATGCTTTAGTCATAGTGAAAGAGAAGATATAATGGGTGACTTAGCTACTGAATTTGAATGGTGGTTTGGGAGCATAAGCACACTTGGTTTATAAAGGATGGAATTAGGTTAGTGAATTAAATTTTAGACCACAAGGAATTTTGGCATGCACTAAGGTCAACTATAGTGTTTGTTCTATCCTAGGGAGTCATTTAAGGCAAGGTAAAGTGTTTAGATTACCAAAGGAAATTTGAAATTGATGAGTAAAGTGAACTTAAACTGTTCTATATTCCCGATTCCCATGGATCCCTAACTTTGGGGATCCGTCTAGTTATAAACTGGGGATCCGTCTTTCAGATAGTAATGAAGTGGAGTGATGATATTCTATCAAGGTCTAGTACCTATAAGTCTTGAATGTTTAGGTTCCCTAAGATGTCTTAAATGGTATAAGACTTTAAATGTCCAACCATAATGAGAGAGGATATTTAATGATGGTTTTTGGTAATAAAATGGAGTTTTTATGTTTGCAACTAAGTGCTTAAGCATGATACTAAGATTTTGAGGGTGTCAAATGAAGTCAAATGATCATGGAGATCAGATGATAACTCAAAAAAAATTTGAAAAAAATCCTTAAAAATCATAAGAAATGAAAAACTAGTTTTTAGCATATTTTGAGATAAGGATGACTAAAATCAATTTGCTAAAATTGAGAGAAAATATCAAGTTGGGTGTTTTAAGATGTGAGAAACAGTGTGTGATCATTGGAAAATATGGTGAGTTTTAAAGAAGTGAAAATCAAAACACCTTGAATGTGATCCTAAGATATCTATGAGTAAATGTGAGACCAATTGAGCTTGAGGAAGACTTAAGTGATCCTAAAGTCACATGTTTAACTAGTCTAATGAGGTCTGGAAGATTGGATTGATGTGAAAGTGTAGAACTCCCATATCTGTTGACCCGGATCCCACGGATCCTTCATATGAGGGATCCGGCTAGTTATAGCCAGGGATCCGGTAACTGTTGACCAGTAGCTTCACATAATATGTGCAGAATTTGCACCTCTTAACAAATTTCAAACCTAATCATTTCTACATCAAGAAATCATGTATGTAAGCAAAGATATCAAGCATGGTATGTAAAAGTGACATATAGGCAAGCAAATTTGAGGAAGACCGACTTTTTGATATTAGTCAAGTAGTCGTAAAATTCCTATTAGGGTCTCCTAGGTTAGGGTATATTTGTTTTACATCATACCATCTACTACTACTAAGTCCTAAGATAAAGAAATATTGTTTAAGATATTTACAACACATTGTTCGAATTAAGGTCCTCGACCTTACCTCCCTTTTCACTCAAACTTCTCCTCCAACACCTCCGAGCTTCACCTTCCAACCCTTCAAGCTTACTTCTTCTTCTTCCCCATAAGAAAGTTGGCAAGACATTTAAACATCCCCATCATTTGTTGAAACCCTTGAGATGGGCTTCGGATGTCCGTAAATTGCTCAATGTAAGCTACGAGGTCAAGTTGGTAGTTGCCTATAGGGTTGCTTCCTTCTCCCTCCCTTTCTTCGGATGAGTCCGTTGGTGGATGAGGTCTCTTGACTTCAACCATAAACCTCGTTGTCTTCTCATCGGATAAGGTTACCATGACCTTGTTTCAAAAGAAGTGGTCATCGGTATAGGGAAATGGTTCTAGGGCGAAGACAAAGTTAGCCATTCGTGTGAGGAGCTGGCATAAGGTAGCACCATCTTGTCTGTCTTTGACACACTTGCCATCCGCTTTGTTAGGTCACCATATTTATAACACAAGCATCAATATAAGAAATAGATAAGAAGAGATCGGATGAACACAATCACAAACACACGAATAAGAAAATGAAGAAAGGTTATGCGTAGGTGAATAATGAAAGTGAACAACCAACCCTCAAGTGAGGGTTTACAAGCATTATTTATAGGAAGGAACTAGGGCAACATGCAAGTTCCCTTCCTTTCTTTTATGGGTTTGGGCCAAGGCTCATGGGCTTTCTACATAAGCCTTGGCATGATTACTAACTTAAAAGCCATATTAAGCTAACTATTACATATTAATTACTAACACTTGAAATCTAGTTTAGGAGTGATTCCAACAGTCTCCCCCTAAGTGTTAGTGATTGATAATATGAACGTTGAAGGTGCTGATGTAATAGTAGCTTTGACGTCTTCTAAAATTCTTCTTTCTTGTGAGAAGAGTTGCCTTGATTCGAACAATCTCCCCAGTGTAGAGAAATTGTTTCCTTTGAAAAGTTCAGCTTTGACGTCATCATTATCTTTGTTCTTTGATCTTTGTTCTTTGTGATGGTTGTGATAGTATGTTGTTGTAGTCTGCATTAGGTCTGCTCCGTTGCTCCAGTGTCTCCATGTCTTTCTCCAACATGCTCACACGCTCTTTAACGTTGGATTTCAGTACTGATGTAGTTCTCTTAGTCTTTAAACTTTGTAGATTCTTTGACATTGACGAAGAATCATTCCGACTTTGTGTTGCCTTTTGTGAGAACTACAATTAGTGATGTTGTTGGTATGAGCATGTGAAGAATCTGCATGATCAGTCCGCTCCAGAGCTTCCATAAGAAGAAAACATAAGAAAGGTTAGTGATAAGCGGATTCCAACACTTACAAGTTTGAACTTCGAGCGTGTTAACAACATAGTATGAAAACACAACTCTAATTATCACAAAGGCTGTTCCTGAACTGGAGTCCCACAAGTGAGATAACGCGATGCATCAAGTACACCTCAGATTCGGATGAGTCATTGAGGTACACCAAGCATCACCTCACGATTGAGACCGTTTGAGACACACTAAGCGTAATCCACGGGAGTTACGAAGTGACTGCCTTGTGGTCGTTTGATGTTGACCACAGCAGAGTTTCCATTTAATCACCGAGGATCACATATGTGAACCTCTCATAAATGTTCTCGATAGATTGCTAAGATCATGAAGGACACGATAATATATCACTTGCGTTCTTATTGTTGAGCGACAAGCGATGAATTGTCAAGTGTACCTAAGAGATCTTTGATGAATCTCATGGCTCTAGACTCAATAGTGCACTTTGGTTTTCTGGCGGAGACTAGGAGAGGGTCTCCTTCTTCAATACCAAAGCAATCTCTAAGAGAAAGCCGATAGTTTACATAGGGTTCCTGTGAGAATGAAACAAGCTTCATTGGGAGAAACTTGAGTGGCTAAGAAGGTTTAGTGCATGCGCCATCGGGTCCATGATGACTTTTATCTTCAATACCGGTGTCATCTAGTGACGACCGGTAGCATATGAATTGAACCCGTATCCGCCCTAAGTTGAATAACTGGAGGGCTATTTCTTTTCACCCTTTTCTTTGCATTTCTTTTAATTCTTCAACTCCTTCTTTCTCCTATTCTCATATTCTCCTTTTATAATCATACCTAGGGACTTCTAAGTACTAACTAATTGTGATGTCCTTGGGTAGATCCCTCCGACTCTGGCGGATCATAGGACAGTTATTCCTAACCTTAGTCACCTTATAACTCCATGACTAACCTATGTTGCCACAAAACCATTTTCTTGAAAATCTCTCAAAGTGTTTGTGAATGAAAACATTTTGTACCACCGTGAGAGTTTTATCTTTAGCGTAAATACTCCCCTCCACACGTGCTTAAGTGTTTAGACAGAAATCTGCACGGTGAGAAAAGAGCGCGCACTTTTGAATTGATCGACTTAAGATAGACAATCCCCCACGAGACACGGTTATGTTGCATAGTTAAAGAGGTACATTGACAGCTTTTAGGTGACAACTAACTCTAGTAACTACCTTGTAGGTGTGGACAAGCCTCGAAAGGTTGTCAAACCCGTCAAAGTTCATGTCTATCAAGAGTTCCTCGAATAGGTACAATCTACTCGGATAAGTCTAGGAAGACAAATATTTTCGATTTATGACAGTTTAGAGCTCGTCAATTCATGGGTTAAGTCTTATCACACGAAGATTCAATAGAAAATCAACATATTTCTTATCACATTAATTTTCTCCCCCTCAAAAATGGCATATAAATGTTATTTTTGATGAAATTTTGATATCGAATATGATCATTTCAAGTTTTGTGGGAAGATTATCACGAAGAACAATTTGTGAACAAAGTTTTTAATCAAATACTCCCCCTCAACAAGTGATATAAACTTTTGAGGTTTTGAAAATCATAAGGAGAAGTACTTGTCCTTTTGAGAAAAACTTTGAAAAGTGAAAGTTTTGATAAGTTTTACTCAAAAGTAAGAAGCTTTTGCTCCTTTTATAAGGATTGTGGCACTGAAGCGTACCACAGGGTCCTTTCATTACAAGAACGGGTTGTACACTGTGATGTGTGCACAAGCCATTGTCATTTAAATAATCACACATCCAAATCAATATTGAAAATGAAACAGTTTAAGGGTACGGAAGATTCGGGTAGTCCAAGAATAATGCTAGGAATGCGAATCGGGCGTTGATAGCTTGAGAGCAATCTGGGACGACCACCTACGAAGCTCTCCAATGTTACAGGCGGTCCTTCAGACAAACTTTCATCGATCCGAGTGATGATCCTCTTAACATCCCTTTTCTCCTTAGAATTCCATCTCTTCTTCGACCCGATGCCTTCATGTATCTCCTTTAACCGATAAGCTAACCCATCCCTGACTTTCTTTAGTGTGTGATCTCCAAACTTATGAAGATCTCTACACGCCATCAAGCAGTTGCGATGTAGTTCACTACGGTAAACTACTCCAAACGGTTTGCTGATGATAGTGTATTATGGAAGATGGTTGATGTCGGGAAGTTCTAGCCGAGGTGCCGTGAAGTTGACACGTGTTTGATACGATTTAATGACAAGTTGCAAGTCTTCTACACGTTCTCGGATCACTATGCTTCGATGAAGATGATCACGGACTTGATGTATTCACGTTGGATTCGATCGAGAATTGTCTCATTCTTCCCTTTACCTTGGCAAGGTACGGATCTTCAATGTCGTTGAGAGACAAATTCGAAAGTCCGCTTCACGAAATCATAGTCCCTTTCGTCTTGTCTTTTGACCACGATATTCTTGAGGAAAGTGTAATCCCATTTAGACAAGAGAGCTACATGCTTAATGACAACGATCCCTTTATCCTTGTACACTTCATGTTTAGACCTTCAAACCGGTAGCTTTTGTAGTAGATTCTTGATTGTTCCGCCAATGGTGAATCCCATACATTGCATCGATGTCATCTTGTTCCACGCTATTGGAAAACATGTGAGTAGCCTTTTCCTCGATGGCTATGCGGTTGGAGTATATGGTCAGGGAGCGAAGTGTAAGTGATGTAGCATATTTCTTTGAACCATCGCTACCGTGTAGAAGAAATTCGGTCATTGTTGAAGAAGTATCGAATGAAATCTTAGGTTGATCACGGTTCACAATCGTTGGTAGAGGTCTGGTCCATCGGTGTAGTATGGAGCCTTGTCATTTCTGGTGAAGTCAATGTTTGATTCAGGGTTGAGCCAATCAATGTTGTTAGACATGGCTCGTGCTATATTTTCAAGATGATATTCAACTTCAATAGCACTTTCCGAGCTGTCTTTGAGCAGTTGAAAAGCTTCATTTTTTATGCGTTTTAACTCTGACTTGGTCATCTTCTTCACCCGAAACTTTTCTTGAAGTAACTTAGCATGCTCCAATGTTCGACCTTCTACCATATCTTGATCATCAGTTAGGGCGGGAGTAACATCAACAAGTGTAGAGAACCAGTCATACTCGGTGTCATCTTCGTCTAGCCATGAGATGACATCAGCCTTAGTCGACTTCTTCTTCTTCTTTGGTCTAGATGAGGATGCTGGTTTCTTTGCTGAGGCGGGAGAGGTGGGTTGTTGTTGGGGCTCAGGGACTTCCTCATCGTCACCACCAGTGTATTCGAAATAATCACCAGATTTCTCATGCGGTGTGGTAACTCGAGTCTTGAGGTTTGTCGTGAGCTTGGTGGAGATCTTCTTGCGGTTGGAGTCCTTTGGGGTGGAGGTGGCATGGAGGATGATTCACCGCTTTTTCTTGGCGTTTAGGCTCGTTATCTTTATCTTTATCCGTATCTTCATCGTCTCTTGGGCGCTTAGGCCTTCGACTTGCTCCTTGCATGAAGTCTTGAGTTGATATTCTAGTAGTGCCTCAAATAGTTTACTTTTGACGAGGTGAAAGTTGCGGATCGTTGAGACATTTGTAGCACCGGCTTGAAATCAACTCGCATCGAGAGAACTGCGAGTTCCATTGGATTGATCGTCATTGTTACCGGAGTGGATTGCATTGTTTGCTTGACCAATTTCATGAGATTTGGAGAGGCGTCTGTAAACATCTCCTTGTAACTCCGGGAACAATGTCGAGTAGGAACTTGTGAGTATAGCCCCTAATCATTTCGTTCGGTTCCCTTGGACATCACGTTGCATGAACTTGGATATACTCCCTTTCACTTGACATCTTGTCTATCTCGTCATGTAGAAGATTGATATTGTCACTAGTTGATTCAACTTCTTGTTGGTCACGTCTTTCTTCCCGACCGCTGATGACTTTGACAATCTTGGTTTTAGCGGGATATCCAAGAGTCAGTTGGTTTCTTCACGATTTAGATGTGGATCTTGTTTTCCTTTGGATGGTGGAGGTGAAGAGTGAGAAGGCGAGTCGATGATGAGGAGACGTGAGGTGACTCGGGTCCTTAGGTGGCTCAAGTTTCCTCCTTGGAGCGTGCGGGACCTGTCTAGAAGAAAATTATCATAATCAAGATCTTCATCATTTCCGGACTTAGCCGTTTCATCGACCTTTGTATCATCACCGGAGTTTTCTCGTCTTTTCCATGTCGGTTCCTCTATGTCATAGTTGATGGAATCATCTATCCGCCTTTGTTGTTGTTCGTGGGTGGTGGTATCGGTTTCCTTATCGGGTTGATTAACCGCGCCGGAGGCCGGTGTGGCTTGCGTTCCACCACTTGACCCTCCGGGGCCATGAGTTTGATCCAGCACGAATTCATCGACAAGATATTTGAGTCCGAGGTTCTTCAACTTCTTTTGATAGTCTTTTTCATTGTCAAATGGTTCTTCTTCAGAACTTTCCTTATAATGCTCAAGCACAGGAGTTTTCCCTTTTCCTTTATCAGCTTTTGTACTGGGAGGTTTTGCTACTGTTTGTGTGTCATCGGTTGGAGTTTCAGATTAGAAGACCTCTTCGTCTGATTCAGTATTCTCAGAGCTTTCATCCACTAGATTTTGTTACGGTTCAGGCTTGGTAATTGGGATGGCTTCCTTAGAGGGAACTTTCCTTTTGAGAGTATGTGACCTCTTAGGAAACTTTTTCTGACTCTCAGTGCTTGTAACACTCCCTGCACTACCTCTCCTGGTTTTCCTAGTCAGTGTACCGGAGGACTTTTCATCAAGAAAACCTACTTTGCCTTCATCAACCGCCACGGATACCTTTTGTATGAATAAAGTTGTTTGACCGCATCGGTTAGAAGGTGATCCGCAACACTGCACTCTTTTTTGTTGTAGATTCCTTAAATCTGATTGTGAGTGTAGGCTCATACAACATGGAGTGATTGTTGGGGTCATTGGTTCTCAAGGGGATATGAGGATTATACCCCAGAGCTCTTTGGATCAACAGTTTGGTATATCTGATATATGGGATCTTGGAGCCAAGCTTTTTAAGGAATGACATCATGTCGTCCCATATCAGAGCTTCAACTTCAATGTCTTTCATGTTGACCAAAGCCCAAAATATATGTAGTTCCATGAGCTTGGGATGCTCATAACCACTATCACGTCCAGAAATGGATTTGGTGATGATATTGTAGAGGGTTCTTTATGGTTGAGGAATATTCTTAAGATCCATGTATGAATGCTTTGTGATTACTCCTGAAGCTTCGTCATAACCAATGTGGATCATGAATTGCAGAACAGCCTCTTCAGTTGGTGTGGCATTGTATTCGGTTGGCTCGATGACAGGAATGGGAAGAACAACCCTTAAGTCTGCTGGTGTGATGGTGACTTGTTTGTGGTTGGCGTCACCGTCACAAAGATTTTGACCTTTGATCTTCGCATTGTATGCTAGAACGGTGAATGTAGATCTCCCGACCTTGTAGCGTAATTGGTGAGCATGTTCGATAAGGGTGATTCTTGAGAATGTCCACAGACTATTAAACAAGAAGACTACGGCGGTGAGACTATCAAAATCAACACGAAGGTTATTCTTTCCGATATTCATTGGATAGCCATTAGGGAAGATATCTTCAACGGTGAGAACGTTTGGTGCTTCCATGTTTTGCATTTGAGCGTCCATGTCGTGATCTGAAAGATATTTAGCCAAAAGAACCAACATATCGAAAGACATTACGTTAGTCAACATATGGTTTTATTGTCTAATTATTGAATGTGATATGTCGATGATTGTTACGAGTCCAATGTCACTTGTTAGTCCAATAGTCCAAAGACGTCGTGATAAGTTTCGTGAGTTGATTTACTTCAAGTTTTAAAGTCTATGTTTTTCACTTATTTTTCACAACTTATTAAACATTTAAGCTTATTAGTGACATTATTGGTTTCGTGGCGTTATGATTTATTTATTTACAAGTTTGCATGCGTAACAATTCATAATTAAGGTTAAAACTAGGCTTAGGCGTAGAAATGACAAGCTTATGCGTAAACATGAGTGATTATACGCGTAAACGTAAGCTTATGCGTAGGTTCTTGACTTACGCGTAAGAAATATTATGCGTAGGAAAAGAGGGCCTTATGCGTAGAGCTTACGCGTAAGCGTATATGGAACCTTACGCGTAAGGCTTACTCGTAAGAGTGAACCTTATGCGTAGAGGTTACTATTTACGCATATCCTTCACAGGAAACGCGTAGTCCCCAATGTAGAACCTTACGCGTAAACAACATCATATGACTGTCTTTTTAACCAGAAACTTTCACAATTTATAAGCAATTAGTGTTTCTGGGTAAATTCCAAGCATGGATATGGTCAATTAAACTTGTAAACAACATCATATGACTGTCTTTTTAACCAGAAACTTTCACAATTGAAGATCCCCAAACTTACGCTTAAGAACCCTAAATTGAAAATCGTCCAATTCATGTTTCTGGGTGGATTTGAATGATGAAAACGTTTATAGTAAGAACATTTGAGCCTTTTAACATCATTTTATTAGTCCAAACACACCAATGAAGCATTTGTGTTCACGACACGCGTAGAACACAAATCTTCCTCAAACACAATATTGAACCGTTGGATTCTCAAACAAATCAAAACCCATGTTTGTTTTAACCCAAAGATTGATAAAAACACTTACAGATAAGAGATCAAAAACACGGATTTGTCGGATGAATATTATGCTTAGGATTGGGTAGTTGGGAAGTAAATGAGGTGAAGTTAATGTGGAAGAGATATTTTGTTAAAAAAAGTTTGAGCTTTTAACAGTTTTAGTCCTTCCACCTTAACCATTTACAACCAATACCCATAACTTCCATTTTGGTTACCAAACGAGAGTATTTGGAAAAGAACTTTGACGACACTCCCCCTCGACTTAAGAAATAATGAAATTTTATAAATATGAGTTCGAGGAGTGTCAATCACAAACATTATTTAACACAATCACAAACACACGAATCACAATCACAAACACAAGCATCAATATAAGAAATAGATAAGAAGAGATCGGATGAACATAATCACAAACACACGAATAAGAAAATGAAGAAAGGTTATGCGTAGGTGAATAATGAAAGTGAACAACCAACCCTCAAGTGAGGATTTACAGGCATTATTTATAGGAAGGAACTAGGGCAACATGCAAGTTCCCTTCCTTTCCTTTATGGGCTTGGGCCAAGGCTCATGGGCTTTCTACATAAGCCTTGGCATGATTACTAACTTAAAAGCCATATTAAGCTAACTATTACATATTAATTACTAACACTTGAAATCTAGTTTAGGAGTGATTCCAACACACTTGATCATGTAATAGGCGAGGTTGAAAGGACTCGAGTTGACAAGGCAATAGATCATGTAGACTAGACATGCGTTGGGAAGATCCTTGTTTCCCACCAAGCAAAGTACATTCTCCCTAAGAACTAGTTCCCATTTTTTGTATAAAGGGAACATCTTTGAAAGTTCCATTTGGAAGGGATCCCGATAGATGACCTTTAATTTCCTAGTGACCCTAGACGGGGAGGTTCTTTAAAGAAAAATGGTATCTCTTACCGTAGCCGGTTTCGGGAGGGGTGTGAAGTAAACCTCATGCTCATCGACCATATCATGAATGTTGGCTAGTGACCATGCATTTGAGTATAAGCATACTCCTTGGTGAGGGATACCAAGTATCCGAACAAACTCAACGAGGGTCAAGGTATAATTGTGTTCATTGATGACAAAAGCAATTGAGATGGTTCCATCCTCATTCCTTATGATCCTAATACTCTTGTAGAACTCAAGAATAAATACGAGGCATATTTGTTCGTTGATGGTTAGAAGACATTGAAAGTTGATTCCCGCAAGGACGTCTGGGATGTCGGTATTGTTGAGAAATGAAGGTTCGACTACACGGCCCTCGTGAAACAACCTCTTTTGTAACATTTTGAAAGACTTTCGGTATTCGGGGCTAAGACCTTCCTTTCTATGGTACATTGGTATGTAGTGTGCCATATCTTGATAGTCTTATTGCCTAGAGCTTGGCATGATTGATCCTAAACACCAAAATCACAATGTTGTGTCAATTATGTGAATAGTTCCTTAATGATGTTCATCACAATTTTTGCTCAACACATCTCTATTGAATTCAAAATGAGTTTTAATTTGTATTAACAATGTTACTTCTTTGATTAGTTTATCTTAGAAAACAATGTGATAACAAATTGTTATAAACCCACATGAACCAAAGTTCTCAAGATGAAAAATTGTGCTACTAGGAACTAGATAATGGAGATTACAATGTAGTGAAGATAATACTTACACAAGTGATTACTTTCCTTGGAATGATGAAGAATGATCTCCTATGAACAGTAATTTAAGGTTTATGTTCGTATGTGGGAGAGTAAAGTTGGAAGTAAAAATCTACAGTGATCATCAAGCACTTATTCTGTCTTCTGATGTGCCAGTTCCCACGGATCCCTTGAAAAATTGATCCAGCTAGTTCAATCGCGGGGCTCCGGCAGATCAACAGCAAAAAACAATTTAAGTGAGCGTGATAATTTTGACATGGGAGTTTTAATTTTTGATTATTGTTGATGGTTTTGCTCTATAACTTAAGATTTGTTTTTGGTTCGAGGTTTTGACGAGTTTTCGTGTTTACAAGTCCTTTTTGATGAGGTTCCTTTTTTACGAATAAATCATAAGTTGGGAAGTTAAGAATCATGACAAAATACTATTTTATCATGATATGTAAAGTTTCACATGGACACTATTGACATATATTACTAATGTAATGCCAATATCCTTATGTAAGAAATGATGACCAAAAACTTTTGATTAGTCAAGTTATCCTTACGAGGTAAAGACGTGATTGTACAATAATTTGTATGACCAGGCGTTCGATGGTGATCGAAGGGTATGAGGGGTGATATGCTTGCGCCAAACTTGTAGCCAATCTGCAATAAGAAATAGTAGACACTTCGTTAAGTGATTGCGCAGGGGTTGGACCCTGCGAACCTCCTCCACGTGAGAGTAAGTATGTGATATGTGTTGTAAGTAATGTAGAGTATGTGAAATACTGTGTTGAGTGAACATACCATTGAAATGACTCGTCCAACCTATTTATAGATGAATAAATAAGCTTAGAGAGTGTTTGCGCAGGTTTCGGAGATCATGGGGGCGTCCCAGGATTTGTGGTAACCGCTAGGGCTTCATCCCCATTCTCTCTGTCTTGGCGGGGAAGCTAAGGAGATAGTGGGAACGTGCGGGAAGACCAAGTCAATGTTCTCCTTTGTCTTAGTGCCTTCAAGAGAAGACTCCGAAGGGCATAGGCCTTCGGCTGGCAATTCCTAATTGGTAACCATATCAAGGATGAATGATTTTATGCCACCAATGACTTATGAAGAAAGACTTGGGTCTTCGTAATGCAAATTCAACTGAGGTCGAAGGGGAGTCCTTCGACCTGATCAGAAGGTACGTCATCAAGCCCCCCAATCAAAAGTGATATGTACGAACTAGAAATATTGCTTACGACTCAAAAATATATACAAAACCTCTCCTCCGTCACAAAATTGAATGAAGATGAAAAGTCAAATATATTTTGACCCCGTTATTAATGTTGAGTACTTATCCTAACCACCCCTATCTTGGTAAATTCAAACGTCCCTTCAAAGTTTAAAAAGGATTTGAAATCCGAAAGTTACGTGATATCTCAAGACACGTGTAGGGCTAGGATTTTACATGCGAGAGGGTAAATAAAATTAAAAATAGTAAAACCCTAACTCATTTTTTATCCGTCGCCCAAAATTTACACCACTAAGTTGTCTTCCAAGCGAGCTTTCGAACAAACAGGTTAAGTATTCCTTCGTATCACTACGTTTTCAATACTTTTTTGTTGATTAGAAGTTCCATGTCTGCCAATAAGAAGTTTGTAATAAGGCAACAAGGTTGTACCTTGACCAGGGAAGAGCTTAAAGCCTTCCTTACTGATTATCCCATTCCCAAACAATATAAAGTCATGTTACCCAGCAAAAACCAAGGTATTTATGATGCCCCAAAGAACTATGTAGGCTTATATACACATGCATTCACCACCTCCAACCTAAGGATACCATTGCATCCCCTGATGTTAGAACTCCTTCAATACTATGAAGTACACATATCTAGGTTCAACCCGTTTGGCCTAGCCAAGCTCACAACATACATTGTCATGTGTAAAGCTATGGGTATGAACCGTCATTGACTGTGCTTAGAGGTACCTTGGAGGAGACTGGCTTACATTGGCCAAAAGGGGTGAACGGGATGTGCCCATTCTGATTGATAGGCCTTTTACAAATATCAGAAACTGGAAAGGAAAGTTCTTTTTCATTCAAGATACCATTGTACCTCCAAAATACCCTGCTTTGCTAAACCAAGAGTTTCAGTTTGATGAGAAGAGGTTTAATGATCCCCCGCCTATATCTTGTGAAGAGGAATCCCCTGTATCAGCGCCTAGCTCGACATCCAGCTGATTGCCAGACTTTTCTTGAGCCAATACTATTTATGGCTGGCCTTGCTGAAAGTTGGGAGGGGTCTCCGTTACATCCTGAGATTGTTTATTGTGGAGAAAGTATGTAAATTTTCAATAAAATAAGATATAGGAACTTATCTTTCTGATATTTATCTGTTTCCTTGCTTTTTGCAGAAATGTCATTCCAAAATTTCATTGTTGTTGGTTGTGCTAAGGAAGTCAGCTTTCTCCTGAAGGATCCCCAAGAAGCTAGCTATGGTGTGGGTTCTCCTTCGGTGTCTGTTAACAACAATGATGTTGATGCCCAACCGATTGAGCCTGTGTCATCTGCTCCTCCTGCGAAAGAAAAGGAGCATGTGGATGTTGAAGACTAGTTAGTTGAGAATGTGGCAGACTCAGATGAACCTGCTTCAGAGGAACAGCTGGCTATCGTAGGACCCTCCGGCATAGGGGACAGGGTCCGAAGCAGGAAAGTTACAAGCTCGAAGGATGCTAAGTCTGCATCGAAGAGGAAGCTTATTTTGCCCACTTCTCCCTCTCGAACTACCCGGCATAAGAATGCTCAGGGTAAGGCTGTGGTGTTTCCAGCCATCGAAGGGCCCAACACTGATGATATTCATGGTAAGTCTTCTTCCCTGTTGCAAAACATTTATCTGCATATTATGTTATACTAACAAGTGTATTTATGTTGCAGGACTCCCTGATACGAAGGAGCTTCCGTCCCCCCTAGCTTGTCACTTGCTCGTTGAGCGTGTGACCCCATCAAGCTGGAAGGGGGTTATGGATAACATGTCCTTGTAAAGACTCTGCGACCTTCATGATAAGAGCTATGTAAGAGAATGCATATTGGAGAATCAGCTCAACACTAGGACGAGGGAGCTTCTTCATGCCGTCACTAAGGCTAGGGAAGAGATGGACGTCATGCTTGCCAGGGAGAAGGATAGGGACAAGTAGTACGCAGACCTGCAGGTAAAGTGTGAGGATGTGTAGGATATTGGATTTCACATACACATCAAACCATAACACAAAGTGGGCGTATAAAGGTGAGTTCTAGAGAGAGAAAGTTAGAGGTTTAGGGAACTTAGTGAGAGAAAGAAAAATCTTATTATGAGCTCCAACTCTCTACCTTGGAAGGTAGAGAGTATTTATAGTCTTATAATAAAACGCCACACAACGGGCTGTGGATCAGGCATACAGTGGGTAAAGACCCGTCCGTCCTCCACGGTGTTACAAAACTAAATACTACTTAACACAAAATAACTATGACTACGAGCTATCTAACGATTACATATACTTGAGGTGACCGACTCTTTAATACCTGGAATTTCTAATTCCTAACAATCTCCCCCTAAGGGAGGTCACCTCAAACATATACTAAAATTACATTGAATACAAACAGATATTACAATAACAGTTGTTCTTGCATTCTTGATGTAGTACTTTGCTCCGAAGCTCGTAGTCATTGATTCCGCTCATTGCATATTTGGTTATCCAAGTGGAGGTCTTTTACTGATCCACGTGATAATAATTTTGAGCCAGCTTTTGAGATCATCAGCAAACAAATATCTCTGAGACATCCATTGTGGTGTTGGTATTATGTGATGTTGTGACTTTCGGACCGACATGCTCACATTCTGGATCATGATATCTTCTCATCGAGTAACTAAGCTTTCATTGATTCATGATATTGGCGCGTAGCGAAGCATGGAGTGAAAATATCGAGTCATTGATGCACTTATCATGATTTCTTTTGAGATGAATGTGTAGTGTGAGCATGCGGCCACGGATTGACCGCTTCATTACGATCACCGCAAGCGTCGGGTGTACCGCATAAACCGGTTAGCAATAAAGCGCACGAAAGTGTCTTTGATCACTTCGTTGAATTGAAATACACGCCCACGGTTCCCGTTGATCAAGACAAGTACTACCGTGATCGGTATAATTCAAGAATTTCCTTGACGGGGTTCGCATGTTGCTCTAGTGTTCTCAAACCGGAACATCTCAAAGATGACAACACGGAGTGAGTGAACCGTGAATAGAAATTCACCGATTGATGAAAAGATATTTGAAAGACAATCGTGTATTGCTCAATAGAAATTGTTTTGCAATACAACGAAGGTTTTAATGAAAATCAATTATCAATCATAAAACACCTTTTGATTTGAAATATTTGAACACGGTCAATGTGCTAAAGAAAAGAGTTTTAAGCACAATGGCGGTTTTTCAAAGGTATCCGTCAATCCATAACTCGGACCGTGATTGATTCAAAAGATTGAATAGCCCCATTGTTTACATTCGGTTGTCACATGGTTGATCTAATTGATAGATCTCACATGCCACCTACCAGGATCTTGTTTGATGTTGGCTCGAAGGCTTTCCATCTTCATTGTGAATATGTAAACACATCACTCGGATGTTACGGCAATACCACAAGGATAATGCGTGGGACTCAAGATATAATCTCTTCCACATTGTGTGAAAGCAGAGAGTCTTCATTGAAAGTGTCCTAATGAGATTTATTGATGATCTCGTGGCACTAGACTCAATATGTGCATATTTGGATCCCGTGTGGGAGACTAGGGAGAGGGTCTCCTTCTTCAATATCAACAATCTCTAAGAAAAGTCGATAGATTATGTAGGTTCCCGTGAGAATGAAACAAGCCCTTTTAAGAGGAACTTGAGTAGCTTGGGAAGTTAGTGCGGTCGTCCTTTGGGTCCATGACGTCTTGTCTTCAATACCGATGTTACCATCAAGTAGCATATGAATTGAAACCGGTTTCGCCTAAGCTTGAAAATATGGAGGCTATTTGTTTTCACCCTTTTCTCATTCAATTCTTTTTAATTCTTCAACCCTTGATTGCTTACCGAGACTTCATAGGAAGAACCTTGTTGGGTTTGTTCCAAGACTCGCTCTGTCTCGATCCGCACTCTTCCCATATCTCACTTTTCTCCTTTATCATCATACCTAAGGACTTCTACACTAAGCGGTGGATTGTCCTCGGTAGATCCCTCCGGATTACAGCGGATCATGGGAACAAATACCTAACCTTATCATCCTTATATCACCATACATAAAGTAAAGTTGGTCGGTCTATTTGGTATTGTTCATCTGCAATTGGAACCAATTGAAAACCATTTGACAATCAATCCAAATGTTGGGAATTAAGGAAAACTCTCGATTACGCGGAAGCTTACGTCAAGAGATTCTACGAAGAAGAAAGGATTCTACCGAAGTTATACTTGAAAGAAATGTTAAAGCAGAACATTGTGTTGTCACGAAAGTGGGAACCACGAGAGAGATAAGCTCGGTTTAGAGTAAAAGTCACGTATGTATAGGTTGGCGCGTATTATGTAGAGCTTATCGGAATAAACAATATGATTAACAAAACAATATGATTAGTTGCATGCTTGTCTAGATGCATGCTTAGTCTAGTTTAGTAGTAGGCGTAAATTGTCAAGCGCTCATTAGGGTTTCTTGCCTATATAAGAAACCATGATAGATTGTAATAGATAAGCTTTTCTCAAGTTTCTCAAGTCTTGTATTCTATCCGAAACATAGAGTTTCTATAATCAAAGATCCATAGAGGATCAAAAGTGTTCTTAGTTATTATAACTTGTATTTATTTTCCGCTACAATACCAAGTTGTGAGATCTTCTATTAGTTTGCTTGTGATTACATAGGCAACACTAACGATCTCCGAGTGCTTAAGATCTATCAAGGTCTTTGTATGTTTCTAACAAGTGGTATCGAGCCTCGGGAAAGTCTCTACGATACTAAGAACCATTCTCACCCCCATACAATCAAACATTCATTCACCATGCCGGATCCGATAATGAAAATGAAGTCACCAACACAAACAACACCAACACCACTTCCATGCAACGACTCGGTCTCACAAACAACAATGGTAAATTCCTTATTTAAAGTGGGAAGAGTATGAACTTTGGACTATGAAGATGGAAAGCTGGATTTCAATATTGATTGGAATCATGGGAGGTAGTAAAGAAAGGAAACAGTCTAAAGAAAATGATTCACGATGTGGATGGGAAGTTTATCATGGCTCCACCAAAGGCTGCTGAAGAAATCGGCCATGCGAGAGAGCATAAAGTAAAACTATTTCGCTTCAAGCCATACCGAAGATCATCTAGGTGATTTTCACCATATGGATGATGCTAAAGACATATGGATGGCTCTCAAAGCAAGATTCGGTGGAAATGAAGAATCAAAGAGAATGAGAAGTCCATGCTAAGACAACAGTTTCGGGACTTCAATATATCGGAAGAAGAAGGTATCCAAGGGATCTGACGGGTTCCATAGGATCTTGAGTCAATGAATCATTTGAATGCTAAACCGGATAATGAAGATTGCAACTCAAAGTTCTTGCGGTCCTTGCCACCATCATGGTTGCATGTTAGTATTGCACTCAAGGCTAAAGGAGGGTTGGACATGCTCACTTTTGATGAGCTATACAATGACTCGAACTCTTGAACCGGATGTCGGGACTCCCTACCGTACATCTTCTTCTAACCATGCAGCTTTTGTTGGGACATCTCATTCCAACATGATGGTACAAGCTCCTAGCTCAACTATTTTCCATCATCTCCCGTTCCAACTACTTTCCGACATCCCGCTCTCCCACTCCACCACATAACACTCGTCCCACTCCACAATCTTCACAACCTAAGACTACCGGTGTGATGGAGGATGTTCTTCATTCGTTTGTTGTCGACTATGATACTCAAGAATATCTTGCATATGAAGACTTTGATCGGTTGGACCTCTTGAAATGGAGGAAATGAAGTTGAAAATGGGTGACATTCTTTGTCGATGGACATCAAAAGGTTTGAAGAGAAGGTGGAAGGAAGTTTGTTTTCAAGGAAAGGAACCACTCGCTTTGATAGGAGGAAAGTCAAGTGCTACACTTGTCATCGGATGGGGCATTTCTCAAGAGAATGCAAGGACGAGAAAAGAATGGAGATGGAGCCAAATATCTTTCCTATCGTGACAATAGGAAGTCGAGAGCTGGAGCTTGACTCTCCTTACCATGGATGAACAGGTCAACTGGATCGCACATGAACTCGTTAATGAGGAAGCTCATGATCTTGACAAGCTTGGACCGCTTGCAAGGTACACTTGGATGAAAGGCATGATCGGTTTGCCTTGATGGGACTATCTCGGTACAGTTGTATATTTGGTCGTAGTCTTAGATACAATGAACTTAAAGAAGAATTTGATGCTATGAAACCTAAGTTTGATGCATGCTATATTGATAATGAAGCTCATAAACTTGCATTAAAAACTGTAGAAAGACAAAAAGTGTGTGTTAATACAAATATCGTCATTAAACGTTATTTATATTTTTGATCTTTGCCTAAGTTTTGTTAACGACAAAAGTAAATTTAATTTATAAAAGCTTAAAGCTTGTCAAGTTTATTAGATATTAAAACAAGCTTTCTCAAACAATATATTCATCATTCAAGCATTTACATTTATGATTAGTAACATCTTGATATGACTCTAATCATTATGTATGATAGTAGTTTGTAGAATGTGTTAGGTTCTTAAAACCAAACACTACTTAAGCATTTGCATATTTCTATTAATAGTAATACAACATTTGACATCATGTATTACATCATGGAGATCATTGGAAGATTCCATTAGATATTTTGTGAAGATTTGTACTCTTCATATCTTGCACAATCTTACTTAGATAGAGTTGACTTTAGGCAAGATTTGATATCTTGATCGTCGATCAATGGCGGTACCAATTTGGTACAGGCGGAACCTTTTAAGGGTCCGCGGTCCGGATCGCCCTCGTCAAATTGGCTATAAATAGCAATGCCAAGCCAAGTAGTTTCGATCCCTTTCTAACATACTCTCATACATATCTTCTCTCTAACCTTTCTAACTCGGTTTCATATCATATTAGTGATCTCTTTTGTAGCAAAGAAGATCAAGTCATATTCAAGCTTCAACGAGAAGTTGGAAGTCTTGTTTGTTTAGTGTTGTATGATCTAGTGTTGATCTATACTTCATTGTTGTATCAAACCATCATAATCTTGTGAGTGTGAGTGGTTAGTATTTTAGTCCTCAAAATACATTGTGTGTGGGAGTAGTTGTACCCTTGGAAAGAACTCGACATCTAGCTTAGTGTCGGAAATAGTGTAAGCGAAGTGTAAAGGTTTTCTCCGCGGTGAAAGGAGCTTGTTGACTAGTGAAGTTAAACTCTCGAGTGTGAGACTCGGGAGTGGAGTAGGCAAGGAAAAAGAGTCCTTGTAGGCGAACCACTATAAACAACTTGTTGTGGTTTGATCATTTCTTTCCTTATTTACTTATTACATATTGCTTGCATATTTCATTAACATACTTAAGATCAATATCAATTGATCTTTCAATAAGTTTCAAAACAAAGTTTTAATCGGTAAACTATTCAACCCCCTTCTAGTATTCTACAATTGGTACGAGCCTCGTTGCTCAAGAATTTCTAAAATAACTTGTATTTTATAAACTTGAAACGATCCATGGATTCGAAAACTTTAAAGAAGGGCAATCTATGCAAAGACCACCACTCTTTGAAACCAATGGATTTATCTATTGGAAAACCGTTTGAAACATATGTAAAATCAAAAGATATAGATCTTTGGTTTATTATTGTTAAAGGAGATTTTAGTTCTACAACAAAGGATATTTCCGTTGATGAACAAAAGAAATTAGTTGCTAAAAATAATGAAGCTAAAATGATGCTTTATAATGCTTTACCTAGAAAAGAATATGAAAGAATTTTTATGTGTGAAACCGCCAAAGATATTTGGGAATCTTTAATTGTTACACATCAAGGTAATTCACAAGTCAAGGATAACAAAATTGATCTTCTTGTTCAACAATATGAACAATTTGTTATCCCCGAAGATGAAACCATTGATTGTGGCTTTGCTCGTTTAACACTATCATTACATCACTTAAAGCACTTGATGAATCTTTTCGTAGTAAGAACTTTGTCGGAAATTTCTTAGAGCACTCCATCCCAAATGGAGAGCTAAAGTGATCGCTATTGAAGAATCAAAAGATCTCTCAATAATGTCACTAGACGAGCTAATTGGCAACCTCAAAGTTCACGAAATGGTAATGGAGAAAGATTCGGAGATCATCAAAGGAAGAAAGGAGAAGATCAAATCCGTTGCTCTTAAAGCAAAGGCGGAATCAGCGATGATGGTGAATCTTGTTCCGATAGTGAAGATGAGGAGTATGCCATGGCCGTTAGAGATTTCAAGAAGTTCTTTAGAAGAAGAGGAAAGTTTGTAAGACAACCTCGAGAAGAAAAGAAGCCATTCGAAAAGATCGGGATGATAAGAAGATCAAAGGTGAAAGAAAGTGTTTTAGATGTGGTGATGCAAGTCATCTCATAGGAGAATGTCCCAAGCCACCTAAGAGCAAAACTCAACGAGCTTTTGTAAGTGGTGCTTGGAGTGATAGTGAAGACGATGAAGAATCAAGCAAGGAAGAGATCGCTCTAATGGCACATGAGTCAAATGAGGTACTTTCCGACTCTTCTTATTCTTCTATAGATGATGACACCTTGCAAAACAATATAATCAATTGTGTGAGCTAAGTCTAAAATCATAACTAAAAATAAATTTCTAAAACTAAAAGGAATTTTGGAAAATGAGGTATATGAGTTAAAAGAAAAGCAAAACGACTTGAAAAGGAAAAGCAAATGACAATGATTGTAAATCATGTCAAGAGCTTAATCTTGAAATAGAAAAACTAAAGCTCACACAAGAAGTTTTAATAGAAAATAATTCTAAGTTTAAAAGGTTTAACAAAAACATCGCTATTGCCGATGAAATAGTTAAAATCCATAAAACACCGTGGAGACATGAATGGGCTAGGTTTTAATGAAGTATTAATTCCTAAGAGTCAAAACAAAGCGGCGAAAAGGACGAACATTCATCAAAATCGTCAGCATCGAAGACGGACCGACGGAACCAAAAAGGGTTCGTCCGTTGTCTAAAATGGTACCATGGTACTTCAAACAGTAATGTAATGTTCGCAATACGGACCGTCTTGAATTTGTTAAAGTAACAAAGAAAACCAATGATAATGTTAAACTAAAACCGGACATTATATCGGGAGTAGGACTTATTAAAATGAATTTAGATCAAAATTACTCAACAACGACATAAAACTTCTTTTGCCAAACGCCCCTTTCCTAAGAGCAACCACAACGTTAAACCTAACTACCAACACAACGGTTGGAATCAAAACTTTCCTAGACCATATCAAACTCCAGATTACATGCCATGGAACCCTTATCCATCATTTCCATACATGAATCAAATAAATGGTATGTTTAACCCAAACGGACCCTAGAGATATTGGGGACCAAATGTTTGAGTTATTCGCTTCTTAGGTATGTTTGAAAGTTGGATTGGAACCCGATGAATGGATAAAAGATAGTGGATGCTCACGACACATGACGGCAACAAAGTCTCTTCTCATCATACCAAGAGTATGACGGAGGTAATGTCACTTCGGTAGCAATCTCAAAAGCAAAATCATTGGCAAAGGTACGATTGCTCATAACTCTCTAACTATTGAAAATGTTGCTCATGTGGATAGGTTAGGATTTAATCTACTTAGTATTAGCCAACTATGCGATAAAAAGTATAAAGTACTATTTGATGAAAATGGTAGTAAAATACTAAAAGATGGTATCACCATAGCTAAAGGAGTTAGGAAAAATAACATATACGTCATGAAAATAGACAAAACATATAATGACAAACTTTGCCTAACAACATTAGACGATAGCTCATCTCTTTGGCATAGACGCTTAGGTCACGCTAATATGAGACTTATACAAAACCTATCTTCAAAAGAGTTAGTTAGGAATTTGCCAAAACTAAAATATGACCAACACTTTTGCGACGCTTGCAAAATTGGTAAACAAACACATAGTAGTCACAAATCTAAAAATATGGTATCTACATCTAAGTGTCTAGAATTATTACATATGGACTTGTTTGGACCATCCGCTATAAGAAGCTATGGAGGCAACTTATACACTTTGGTCATAGTAGATGATTACTCAAGGTTTACTTGGACGTTATTTTGAAAACCAAAATGAAGCTTTTGATAAATTTGAAATACTTAGCAAGAAAATTCAAAATCTTCTAGGTGTCAAATTGTGTCGATCCGAACGGATCATGGTCGTGAATTTGACAACGAAACTCAATTTGGAAACTTTTGTGATACTAATGGTATAACACATAACTTTTCCGCTCACGAACACCTCAATCAAATGGAGTAGTAGAACGTAAAAATAGAACAATTCAAGAAATGAGTAGAACAATGCTTAATGAACAAAACATTCCTCAAAATTTTGGTGTAACGCAGTTGACACTTCTACATATATTTTAAATAGAGTCCTAATCGTCCTTTCCTAAACAAAACACCATATGAACTTTATAAAGGTAAAAGCCAACATTAGGATATTTTAAAGTCTTTGGTTGCAAATGTTTTATTCTTAACACTAAGGATTATCTCACCAAGTTTGACCCAAAGTCTTATGAAGGTGTATTTCTTGGTTACTCTCAAACTAGTAAAGCTTACATTGTCCTAAATAAAGAAACAATGATAGTCGAGGAATCGTTGAACATAACATTTGACGAAAGTCCACCTCCCTCTAAGACATCACCTTTGGTAGATGATGACTTAGTTGAAAGTCAAATAATTGAAAGTCAAATTAATAATAATAAGGAAGATGAACCATTAAATAAGGAAATTGTCAACATAAAAGAATCTAAAAGTCATCCATTAGAAAAGGTCATAGGAAAACTTAATCAAAGAACCTTAAGATCACAAGCTCAAAATCAAAGTAATCATTTTTGTTTTGTATCCACCATTGAACCAAAAACCATAAATGAAGCAATAAAAGATGAATCATGGGTAATGGCCATGCAAGAAGAATTAAGCCAATTCGTTAGAAATGATGTTTGGAAACTAGTTCCAAAACCCAAAGATCAAACTATAATTGGAACAAAATGGGTCTTTCGAAACAAAATGGATGAAAATGGTATAGTATCTAGAAACAAAGCTAGGCTTGTTGCACAAGGTTATAATCAACAAGAAGGAATTGACTATGATGAAACTTATGCACCGGTAGCTAGACTTGAATCTATTAGAATATTACTTGCTTATGCATGTGCTTATGATTTTAAATTATTTCAAATGGATGTTAAAAGTGCTTTTCTTAATGGGTTTATTAACGAAGAAGTGTATGTTGCTCAACCTCCGGTTTTACCGACTTTGAGAAACCACATCATGTCTTCAAACTCAAGAAAGCATTATCTGACCTTAAACAAGCACCTAAAGCTTGGTACGACCGTCTTAAGACTTTTCTTATTGATAACAAATATACTATGGGATTAGTAGATAATACTCTTTTACTAAGAAAAGGAATCGCAAATTATTATTGTTCAAATATCGTTGATGACATTATATTCGGATCAACTTGTCAAGAACTATGTAATGATTTCTCTAAAATCATGCATGACGAGTTTGAAATGAGTATGATGGGTGAGTTAAACTTCTTTCTAGGACTTCAAATTAAACAACTAGAAGATGGTATTTTCTTTAACCAATCTAAATATATAAAAGATATGCTTAAGAAATTTGGTCTTGAAGATTCCAAACCAACTAAAACACCCATGTCTTGGACACTAAACTCACCAAGGACGAAGAAGGTGAATCCGTAGATAACACTAAATATAGAGGAATGATTGGTAGCCTACTCTATCTTACGGCTAGTAGACCCGACATTATGTTTAGTGTTTGTCTATGTGCTCGCTTTCAAGAAAACCCAAAGGCATCACACTTAGAAGCATTAAAAGGATTTTAGATATATTAAGGGAACAACGTGTTTAGGATTATGGTATCCCAAAGGAACGGGTATAGAAACCATAGTGTATGCCGACTCGGATCATGCCGTGATTATGTCGATAGAAAAGTACAAGTGGTATTTGTACTTTTGTTGGACATTGTCTCACCTCATGGTTTGCAAAGAAGCAAACGGCTTTAGCCATCTCTACTACTGAAGCCGAATACGTCTCAGCCGGAAAAGCATGTCAACAAGCTCTTTGGATGAAGCAAGCTCTCGTAGACTACGGAATTCATCTCAACGATATTGTGATACTTTGCGACAACAAAGGAGCCATCGATCTCAGCAAGAATCCCGTTCAACATGCTCGTACAAAGCACATTGAAATCCGTCATCACTTTCTTCGCGACAATGTTCAAAAAGGAAACATTTCAATCGAGAAAGTATCCTCCGAAGACAACATTGCCGACATCTTTACTAAACCTCTTAAACGAGAACCCTTTAATCTTCTTAGACTTGGTTTAGGGTTAATGGAACCAAGCATGTAGGATAAACATAGCCTAAAAACATTAGAATAGTCAAACCAAAACAATTTTTGTCTTGTTTACGCATCAGTAGCCACGGCACCAACGACAACACCGACGGAACCAAAAATTTGGTGCCGTCCGTCCGTGGTGTCTCTGAAACAAAACGACTTTATACATAACATCTTCTTCCTCACAACCCACTTTACCAAAGCGTGTAAAACTTAAACCAAGCTCATTATTGTCATCTTCCCACTCACTAATCATGAAGATAACATCATTGTAAGTATCCTAACTACATTTCATCTCTTAATTTCGAGTCTAGGATTCTTATTTATGCACAAAACTATCACAAATCATTACATGGGGTTTTATGTATGCTTTTATACCAAATATGAATTCAATTGGCAAATTGCATAACTAGTCATTCAAATTAGGTACTACATTATCATATTGCATAAACAAATCATGTTTCCCACTAATTGATAGATAATAAATATAAGGCCTTATTCAAACAACCAAACACCCCATGTCAAAAAGTTTTGAAAAGCTTCTCACTTGTAGGAAAACATTTTTCATTGCTAATACAAATAGAAACGTTAGAATTTTCATCACTTGCATGCTCTTGAATACTAAAGGTATTGCATAACTAATATGCACTCCCGGGTATATTCAAATGTAGCCACATTGAATTAGGAGCATTTGGGTTATCTCATGGTATTTGCCAAACACTCCACTAAAACCATTTTGTGCATAAAATGAGTCGAGATAACCGCAACTCCAAATTGTTTTCATATAGGCACACACTAGAATTAAAAAAAAAACATTAAAATTTATTTACATTATTTTTTAACATGTTAATTCTTGTCCTTAGGAATAATCATGGTAGCCGCAAGATTCTATGATCACAAAGACACCCTTAACTACATTCCCAAACACCACAAAACCAAAGGACTCACCAAGGAACAAGTAGAAATATTTGGGGTCTAGAATCAAGGTATTTCCACGAGGTAGAACCATTCACTCATCCTTCCTTGAGCATACCAATCTTCGTGAAGAACTAGCCGCCATTCAATTCGATTGTCTTCTTGACATTGATGAACCAATTTGTCCTAGGTTCGTATTAGAATTCTATGCTAGTGTGACCGGTTTTAGTGATGAAGATGATGAGTTTTGTCTTAGCTTTAGAATCAACCAAAATGACTACACCATCACTTTAAGTGACTTTGCTAGAGTACTAGGAATTCCCAACCGTGGAACTTGTGTCACACGGATAAGTGGTCACTCACCGCCTTGATGCAATCAATGACCGCTCTCTTCCCTACATAACCCGCTTAGCCGATAAGGATGTCATCCGTGAACACCTTTTAACCCAAAAGGTGATACAACCCGAGTTACCCGAAAGGGAAAAGAGGTAGACCGAGATCCATATGGAATGGAGCTCAATGAACTTAAGCAATTTAAGAAATGGGAGGAGTTACTTAGAGCAAACGTCATTAGCACCATAGGAATAGGGATCACATAAACGCTTGTCTTTGCCACATGCTTTACAACTTGTCCACCCGACAACCATTCAACTTAGCCTACTACATAGCTAGGAGAATGATTGATATTCCAACTCAAGGATCCGTTGCTCTTCCATACGGGATGCTTCTCACCCGTCTCTATAGAAACTTCGCTCCAATTCCACCTACCCCAAAAGGGATGCACCTTAACTATGATCTCATCCCTCACATCTTTGTGCCTTTGAGTGATGCTCGAGTTGCTAAGACTAAAGGCAAAAGAGCTAAACCTCCAACTCCTTCATCATCATCATCAAATAGCTCGAGGATGGTCTTCCAAGCTCTCGTCTTCCACCTCAAGAGTATTACACATCTCTTCCCGAGATTGAGAATGAATCAATGAATTCAAGCAAACTAAGGGAATGTTCAAGTGCCTTGGTAGGATGATGAACAAGATTTACAAGAAGTTGGACAAATAAGGGTACTTTAAGGAGTGTTTGGAACAATGCATTATCGTTAATGTTTGATACTATTTAGTTGTTTTTATTATGTAGGATGATAATATAACTTGAAACAATGGTATATGCTAACAATCTCATGCAGGGGGATAGCACAAGTATGCTATCAAATTTTACCCATTTTCACTATATTGTGAAAATCAATAAGCCTTGCTCTTAATCTATGCTCCACTGTGTTTACATATGTGTTATTTACTTTTCCTAACTAGAAATGTTTAGTATAACAGTTTTGAGAAAAATTTGTGTTTGGAAATTTCGTGTTTTAAGAAACACTGTCCAAATTTCAACCTCCACGGATCGACGGCACCATTATTTTGGTACCGTCCTTTATGTAATTTGGTACCGCCATATATCTGACAGCGGACCAGATGGCACCCTTTTTGGGTTCCGTCTGTATGATTTTGGTGCCGTGGATCCTCCGTAATTTTTCAATTTCGACTCTTCGTGATTCCAAATTATCTTCCATCACTTATAAATCAATCTTAACTAGTTTATCTTGTTATTAGAACTAGTATTATTCACTAAGGGATGTAAGAAATCCATTTCCACCAAAATTCAAAAATTTGAAAATCCACCCAAGGAGCCCTTTGGCATAAAGGAAGGAACCAAATTTTGGTACCTTCAAATCCGTGGTAATCTGAATATTAGGAAATTCCACCACTAGAACACATTTATTGCATATCTTTTCTTCTTCACTCCATCTTCTTTGTATGGATTGACTTGGGTGATATGACTAGCATTCAACCCACTTCCAAATCATTAGGAACCTCATCTCTTCAATGGTTCAACATCAAATCAAACCTTTTCTCAACAATTTCTTACCTCTATAAATTGAAAGGCTTTACCATGATCATCCTCACACCTTCTTCATTCTCATTACTATCTAGCAAATCAAAACCCAAGTTAAAATGACTAAATCATCACCAAAACCTTGCAAGAAAACCGCTAGAATGAGCGTAAGGCCTTGTTGTTTTGTCAATATTAGCTCATCATCCGAATCTTCACCACTCACAATCTCATCTCCCATTAGAGATGATACACACCTTACCTTAGCTACACCTACTTCATCACACATTATGATCACCACTCCACCACCAATAAAAACACCTACTTCACCTCCACCAGCACCCATCCAAACATCCAAGACACCTTCACCACCTTCACCAAGGTCTCCCACTCTCACTCCCATGGAGTTATTTTCAACTCCACCAACATCACCAAATCCTTTCCTAGAGGACTTGGAAGACTTGCCTCCTAGGCCAAGTCACCCACCACCATTGCCATCCTTTGGCACCATTGAGCGAATCGCTCATGAATCACCTCGGTCATCCATTGACCCAAACGCCCCATTAGGGCCAAGACCTCTCCTTTTCCACCCCATTCACAAGGACATTCATGGTCCTTTATACGGGGATCATCCACTTCCATCATCAATGTCCCCTCATATTGAGGACATTCCGGAGAGCATGTGGGATGACAATCCCACTAGAGAGGAGATTCAAGCCGAACTCCACAACCTCCACCAATTCAAAGGCATGGTGGATTCTCACTAAGTGAGACAATGCAAATGCAAAGTGCTTTGCTTGCATCCATCATGACCACTCCAAACATCCCCAACACCACCAACACATCCACCATTCCACCACCACAACCTCCGCAAACTTTCTACCCTCCAGGCACGGTTGCTCAACTTGTGAGCAAGCGGGTCAAACCGTGGAACGGACCCGGATTATGGTCCATGACTTCCACGAAGAAATGAGGTTCATCCTCAACCACATTCTTGAGCGCCTCAACGCTCTTTCCCATCCACCATCACTTTAGGATGGTTTTTAGAATAGTCGTTTATTTGTTTTTGTTTTCTTTCTTTCTTTAGGATAGTTTTATTTTCTTGTACTAGAAACACATCATTGTGTTCTCTTTTCATGATCTTTACTCATGAAAATTTTAACTAATGAATGTTGTTTATTATGTTGTTGGTGTCATTACATAGTGTTTGGAAATGCTTGTGAATGATCATTATCACTAACTTTTTTCTTGTAGCTTTATTTTCACAATCCATGTATCTTCCCATTAAAGCACCCAATTTAGGGGAGCTTTGAACAAGGGGAGATAATAGCTCGGCTCATTACATTCCAAGATAGCCTCTTCTTTTGTTGAGACAAAAGGGGAGAAAATATAGAACTTGAAATTATTTATATTTGACTTTTCGAAAAAGTCAACCGCATACAATTGACTTTCTAAAAGTCAAACAGAACCCTCATTGATAATACTTGACTTTTTTAAAAGTCAAATCGCATACTTTGACTTTCTAAAAAGTCAACATCATGCACAACTAGTGAATTCTTTGACTTTCATAAAAGTCAAAATTCATACACTTATATTATCATTTCCTTTTCAAAGTTCTAAAACTAATATTTTATAACTCTTGTACAAACTTTGTCTCTTTTATAAAAATAAAATTTATATTTTGTCCTCAACAAAAGGGAGATTGTTAATATAAATATCGTCATTAAACGTTATTTATATTTTGATCTTTGCCTAAGTTTTGTTAACGACAAAAGTAAATTTAATTTATAAAAGCTTAAAGCTTGTCAAGTTTATTAGATATTAAAACAAGCTTTCTCAAACAATATATTCATCATTCAAGCATTTACATTTATGATTAGTAACATCTTGATATGACTCTAATCATTATGTATGATAGTAGTTTGTAGAATGTGTTAGGTTCTTAAAACCTGTGACAATCCGTACTTTCAGGTCATTTCTTGACACGATACATGTTTCATTATTTCAACATTTTTAGTAAACTTGGTTTACTTGTTTCAAATTCGCGTAATCTTGGAGGTTTAGCGGCGAATTCATGTTCATGACATCACGTGCATTTCATATGGACTATGAGTAGTCTACATTTCATGGACATCATGTACATCTCATTAGTTCATTCACGACATTTCATTTCATATTTTACGCGTAAATTTTTATATTTAATAATTTTTATCGCGTGAGTTTTTACTTTGATTATTTAACTGTTACTTTCAAAATGATCCGAGGTATTTTTAAACTCACATTTAGTTCATAAAAACTATATTTTAGTTTTCCTAGTGTTTCACATTCATTTGGTATTTTAATCGTTAAAGTTTAATTATTACGTTGTTTTCTTAAAAAAATTTTACGATAATTATTTTATCACCCGATTTTCACAAGGAAAGTATTTTTACAATTTTTATCACCTCAATACATTCTAGTTTGATTTATTAAAAACTTACTTTTACCAAAAAGTCACTTACCTTTTCTTTACAAATTCTACAAATTATACAACAAATATACAAGTAAACATTTTGAAAAGAAAAAAAAAAAAAAAATATCTTGAGGTACAAGATCCCCCAAATCCGGTTTGGAGGGGGGGAAAGTCAAGGTGAGTCTTAATTGTAGTATGGTTCAATGTCTACTAATAATTCACAAGTCTTCAAAAGTCTTATTTCACTTTCATTTTTCACATAGTCTAAAGGTGTAAAAAATTTCATTCTCTCCTCTTTGCTCTACAAAACCGGCCTCATCAAGAAAAGCAAGGGATCAAAAGATTTTGCTAGATCAAGTGTGTTTATCAACCTAGAACATATCCTTTTCATGGTTTTGAAATAAAACCAAGGATATTTAAGTTAATCCTTTGTTACCTACACCTCTTCATTTGCACTAGTAAGCATATTCTCATCATTTTTATGTTTCCTTATCATTTTCATATGCTTCTTATCATTTTTGGAGCTTATATGCATGCATTGTGATTTATACCATTTATTTCATGATTTTAAGGTTTTATATACTTATTAGTCATCCTATAATTATTCCCAAGTTATTCTTTGGTCTTGATGGTGATTAGGAACCCATGACACCCTAAGAAGGTGTATGGTAGGATTAGATTAGTTTTGGAGTTGATTTGAAGGATTAGAATAGGTTTTGTCCGAGAAAACTATTTTCGTAAACTTTATTTTGTGATCTGTCCTTAAAATGAATTTCTGGAAAACCCACTGATGGTACGACATTTTGGCCTTGATAATTAGAAAATATACTTTAAAACGAATCCGTGTCCTTTTGAACGGACAAAAGCGGAGTTATAACGAAGCCGTGGTGAATTTTTAAAGTTTGACGATTTAAACGTATTTTTTTTCTGAAAACAGCAAGCAGTTTTTACATATTTCGGGTCAAAAACGAGCCTTAAGCTTCACAAATTATTTCGACTTCTCAAAAATATATTAGTTTACTTCGATACGAAGCTAAGGACATATTTTACGTAGAAAACGGATTTAAAACGACAAATATATGCACGTTTTCATAAAGTTGCCGTAAATATTAATTTCTGAAAATTATATTATTTTTACGTTACAAGTACTTTATTAGCTGTAAGGGCTATGTTTGCGGCAGTTTTTAACTATGATGCAAAACTTTTTATAACGAAGTGTCTTCTAGTAAAATCAAGTTCATCGGCCATATTTTTCAAAACAAAAAGCCGTTTGTCAAGCGGGGTTATAGTGATTTAATTACGGATGTTCAAACATTGGCCGAAACTTATTTTCTGCACACAATTAGCAAAAACCACCAACTTTAACCTTTAATATCTTTATGATCGAGACCTTTTGGACGAAAACTCCTGAACTGAAACTTCTAGATATCGACACAAACTTTCCAAAACCGTCGAGTTCGTTCTCTAACGATCGACGTACACTATTTTACGACTACTTTTCCGGAGTCATTTTTGTTGATTTCATGATTTTTCCGACGACATTGTTTTGCGACGAAAAGTGGTAATTTCACCAAAAGTCATTATAAAACCATTGTAGGATGACATTTTGACGTAAAACATGTAAAGTCATTTTGAAGGTTCAAGGCGTCAAAAGAGTATTTTTCGACGATTTAGTAATATTTTCAAAACCCGTAAATGGTATAAATAACATACGAAGTGCATGCATAACATTACATTGCCACTCATGACATATCATATCATTGATAATAGGTCCCGGTTGACGATTACATTATAAACCTCGGTGTACTTACTTTTGCCGTTATTCCGGTTTATCCAAGTGAGTTCCATAGCCCCACTTTTCTTGTTTTAATGTTGTTATTAAACTCTTTGGGGAGATACATGCTCAATAATGTTTATTGCATTCATGACTATTTGCAAATTACATGTTTAGCGAATTGAAATGCTTAGTCATGCGTAGTAACAGTTTGGCCATACGTAGTATTTACATGGTATATTCATTGGATGATGGTCTTGGTATATTCATTGGATGATGGTCTTGGTACATTCATTGGTGATGGTCTTGGTACATTCATTGGACCGATGGTCTTGGTATATTCATTGGGTGATGGTCTTGGTACATTCATTGGTGATGGTCTTGGTACATTCATTGGATGATGGTCTTGGTATATTCATTGGGTGATGGTCTTGGTACATTCAATGAACTGATGGTCTTGGTATAATTAGGTCAAGTAAACATCGATACATTAAGTCATGCACTATTATGTGAATTCATTTGATGATTTGTTTGAACATAAACTTTACACACTTTGGCGGTGGGTTGTGAACACACAAGTTGCAAGTTTTGTATGGGCGGGACTTGAACCGAGTGGATTTACAATGCCTTTGCTACATAAACGATTTTGAAAGACTTTACATTTCAACGATTTACAATGCCTTTGCGGCATAAACGATTTTGAAAGGCTTTACATTTCAAAACAAACTCTATGAACTCACTCAACCTTTGTGTTGACACTTTTAGCATGTTTTATCTCGGTATCTAAGGCATTCACTTCATGGCATGCATTTGGACACATCATGGAGTCGTGGTGACGACGCGTCTCACTTGGGTTTTACGTCTTGTAAAACATCGTTTGAATTGTAACAAACTTATTTCCGCACAAGTTGATTTACATTTGGGACCTACTTTGTAAACTCGATTATTTTATTAAATCAAACGATGTACTTTCCAAACGACACTTTAGGTCGTTCAATATAACGTGATTGTGATGCTATGACAATCAATCCCCGTGAATTCCATTCCATTGCAAAAGCAGTAATTTGGGGTGTGACAGATTGGCATCGAGCTTGATTATAGAGAACTAGGTTGCATCATTGACCCTAGACTATAACTACATTATCATAGCATCTCATCATTTCATCACAAGTGAATGTTCACTTTACATGCGGTTTTACGTACATTTTCGAGTTATTTACTTTCATTTCACAACGATTGTCACATGGATGCCCTTAAATACCCATCCCATTATCTTTTCCCCATACTCTAACGTGGAGAATTCCTTGTCATTCCCTATCACAATTTTATATCGGTGATTCATCATCGATAACGTCGAATGCCGGGATAAACTTTTATATAGGGCGAAGTCACTCTCACTCCTTTGTTTCACCACTAACATGTCGAGTTACACTTTATTCACACATTAAGTCTCTAAACCATCATTCATTGAAGTGCTTACAACACCTCATAACCCATCTTTTCGGAAACCGACGATCATTTTGGAAACATAACCTCAAACTTATCATTTCTTATCACATCTCTTTAGAGCGCTTATTATTAACATCGGATTTTGCTACGTCTCACATTTTCTCTTGTTTTGAAGAAGATATGGCATCAAGAAAGCTACAGTTGAAATGACCCAAACGGCTATTCGAAGTTAGTGAATGATAGCATTGCAAATGCTCTAAGAGTTGAAAGGAAACGGTGGTCGCTGGCATTCTTCGAGGCCATGGTCTTGAAGCCGCTAGACTAGCCGCTACTCACGGTAATGCCGGAGGATCGGGGTTAAGAAATGCTCGTACAAAGATTTCAAAATCTTGAACCCACTAAGTTTCGAGGTACCGAGGAGCTACAACTATGGTTAGATGGTTTGAAAAGTTGGAATCAGTATTCTTGCTTTGTAACCGTCCGGATGATGAAGGTTAAGTATGCTACGAGTACTTTACTCGATGGAGCGTTGTCATGGTGGAATTCATACGCTCAACCGATTGGTATGGAAAATGCTTTTAAGCTTACGTGGGAGGAATTTAAGAGCTTGGTGACTAAGAAGTTTTGTCCTCTAATGTAAATCAAAAAGTTGGAGACGGAGTTCTATGAATTGGTCACGATTGGGTACGACATTGAGACATACATTCGGAGATTCCAGGAATTGGCCGTGTTATGCCCGTCCATGGTTTCTGATAATGAGAAGTTGCTAGAGGCTTTCATTGGGGGACTTCCCGAGGTGATTCAAGGAGATGTGACTTCGTTTGATCCACAAACAATCGAGGAAGCTATTCGAGTTACTCAGAAATTGATGGCACAAGTGGTGAAGCGAGGTAAGTACACCAACACCAACCGAAACAACAACAACCCCAACAACCGCACCAACTACAACAATGACCAAAACAACAACAACAACAACGGTGATAACCAACTCAACAACAACAAAAGGAAATGGGAAGACGACCAAGGAGATTATAACAACAACAACCACAACCACAACACTAACCATCATCAACAGCAGAAAAGAGGGCAAGAAACTGCGATGGTATATGTTCTTTGCACCAATAGAAGACGAGAGGTTATCTTTGGAACCTACCCACTATGTAATCGATGTAAGTATCATCACACGGGTCTTTGTCCCGCTAAGTGCTACAAGTGTCAACAATCGGGACACCTTGCCAGAATTGTAGAGGCAAGGCCATGGTTACATGTTACAGATGCGGGGAGCAAGGACACTATCGGAATCAATGTCCTCAAAACCAAGGTCAACAAGTCGAAGGTGCTCATGGAATGTATATATGTTAGAAGGAGCTCGTCAAGGTATCAACGACGCGGAAGACCAAGGAGTTCGAAACTAACGATCTTATTTCTCCTTATGTACTATGTTGTACTAATTTTATGTCTTCCATCGTATCCGAAACTTTATAACTTAACGATGTATCACTTTTGCTAAACTACCCGTTGTAAAATATTCTCATCTATCGTACTTTATTTTCTTTCCGATTTGTTATCATTTACGTGGGTCTTAATTCTTGTTACTTTAACTATCATTTTAACGATACTTCTCCATGTCTTCTCTCCTCGATGTTCATCACAATTTTACCATCATTGACTCAACACCAAACATCATATGAGTCGATTAGTCCAAGCATTGTATAGTTACTCCTAAATTATACATAGCCCGATCACCTATGTCTAATTCAGAAGAATCATGCAATGAAGGAGTAGTAGTCTTATATGAGTAAGCAATTCGTAATCGAGCCAAATTTTCAAAGATTTTCTTCAAACCACTTGTTTCAGCTTGATCCGCGTGACAGTTCTTGTTTGATGAGTTGCAAAGATCGAGCTAGAAACAAGTTGTTACCTAAACCGATTTAGCCTAATCTCATGACAGTTCTTGTTTGATGAGTTGTGAGATTAAGTAAAATCGGTTACCACAAAGTCTTTGAGGGTTTTGCTCGAATGGGAAAGTTTGCTACCTCAAACCCTTAACCCGTTAGACCTAATAACGATTGAATCTGTGGACTGAATTCCTTTTGGATGGGCGAATGTGACAATCCGTACTTTCGTGTCATTTCTTGACACGATACATGTTTCATTATTTCAACATTTTTAGTAAACTTGGTTTACTTGTTTCAAATTCGCGTAACCTTGGAGGTTTAGCGGCGAATTCATGTTCATGACATCACGTGCATTTCATATGGACTATGAGTAGTCTACATTTCATGGACATCATGTACATCTCATTAGTTCATTCACGACATTTCATTTCATATTTTACGCGTAAATTTTTATATTTAATAATTTTTATCGCGTGAGTTTTTACTTTGATTATTTAACCTGTTACTTTCAAAAATGATCCCGAGGTATTTTTAAACTCACATTTAGTTCATAAAAACTATATTTTTAGTTTTCCTAGTGTTTCACATTCATTTGGTATTTTAATCGTTAAAGTTTAATTATTACGTTGTTTTCTTAAAAAAATTTTACGATAATTATTTTATCACCCGATTTTCACAAGGAAAGTATTTTTACAATTTTTATCACCTCAATACATTCTAGTTTGATTTATTAAAAACTTACTTTTACCAAAAAGTCACTTACCTTTTCTTTACAAATTCTACAAATTATACAACAAATATACAAGTAAACATTTTGAAAAAAAAAAAAAAAAAAATATCTTGAGGTACAAGATCCCCAAATCCGGTTTGGAGGGGAAAGTCAAGGTGAGTCTTAATTGTAGTATGGTTCAATGTCTACTAATAATTCACAAGTCTTCAAAAGTCTTATTTCACTTTCATTTTCACATAGTCTAAAGGTGTAAAAATTTCATTCTCTCCTCTTTTGCTCTACAAAACCGCCTCATCAAGAAAAGCAAGGGATCAAAAGATTTTTGCTAGATCAAGTGTGTTTATCAACCTAGAACATATCCTTTTCATGGTTTTGAAATAAAACCAAGGATATTTAAGTTAATCCCTTTGTTACCTACACCTCTTCATTTGCACTAGTAAGCATATTCTCATCATTTTATGTTTCCTTATCATTTTCATATGCTTCTTATCATTTTTGGAGCTTATATGCATGCATTGTGATTTATACCATTTATTTCATGATTTTAAGGTTTTATATACTTATTAGTCATCCTATAATTATTCCCAAGTTATTCTTTGGTCTTGATGGTGATTAGGAACCCATGACACCCTAAGAAGGTGTATGGTAGGATTAGATTAGTTTTGGAGTTGATTTGAAGGGATTAGAATAGGTTTTGTCCGAGAAAACTATTTTCGTAAACTTTATTTTGTGATCTGTCCTTAAAATGAATTTCTGGAAAACCCACTGATGGTACGACATTTTGGCCTTGATAATTAGAAAATATACTTTAAAACGAATCCGTGGCCTTTTGAACGGACAAAACGGAGTTATAACGAAGCCGTGGTGAATTTTTAAAGTTTGACGATTTAAACGTATTTTTTTCTCGAAAAACAGCAAGCAGTTTTACATATTTCGGTCAAAACGAGCCTTAAGCTTCACAAATTATTTCGACTTCTCAAAAATATATTAGTTTACTTCGATACGAAGCTAAGGACATATTTTACGTAGAAAACGGATTTAAAACAACAAATATATGCACGTTTTCATAAAGTTGCCGTAAATATTAATTTCTGAAAATTATATTATTTTTACGTTACAAGTACTTTATTAGCTGTAAGGGCTATGTTTGCGGCAGTTTTTAACTATGATGCAAAACTTTTTATAACGAAGTGTCTTCTAGTAAAATCAAGTTCATCGGCCATATTTTTCAAAACAAAAAGCCGTTTGTCAAGCGGGGTTATAGTGATTTAATTACGGATGTTCAAACATTGGCGAAACTTATTTCTCGCACACAATTAGCAAAACCACCAACTTTAACCTTTAATATCTTTATGATCGAGACCTTTGGACGAAAACTCTGAACTGAAACTTCTAGATATCGACACAAACTTTCCAAAACCGTCGAGTTTGTTCTCTAACGATCGACGTACACTATTTTACGACTACTTTTCCGGAGTCATTTTTGTTGATTTCATGATTTTTCCGACGACATTGTTTTGCGACGAAAAGTGGTAATTTCACCAAAAGTCATTATAAAACCATTGTAGGATGACATTTTGACGTAAAAACATGTAAAGTCATTTTTGAAGGTTCAAGACGTCAAAAGAGTATTTTTCGACGACGAGTAATATTTTCAAAAACCCGTAAATGGTATAAATAACATACGAAGTGCATGCATAACATTACATTGCCACTCATGACATATCATATCATTGATAATAGGTCCCGTTGACGATTACATTATAAACCTCGGTGTACTTACTTTTGCCGTTATTCCGGTTTATCCAAGTGAGTTCCATAGCCCCACTTTTCTTGTTTTAATGTTGTTATTAAACTCTTTGGGGAGATACATGCTCAATAATGTTTATTGCATTCATGACTATTTGCAAATTACATGTTTAGCGAATTGAAATGCTTAGTCATGCGTAGTAACAGTTTGGCCATACGTAGTATTTACATGGTATATTCATTGGTGATGGTCTTGGTATATTCATTGGTGATGGTCTTGGTACATTCATTGGATGATGGTCTTGGTACATTCATTGGACCGATGGTCTTGGTATATTCATTGACCGATGGTCTTGGTACATTCATTGGACCGATGGTCTTGGTACATTCATTGGACCGATGGTCTTGGTATATTCATTGATCGATGGTCTTGGTACATTCAATGAACCGATGGTCTTGGTATAATTAGGTCAAGTAAACATCGATACATTAAGTCATGCACTATTATGTGAATTCATTTGATGATTTTGTTTGAACATAAACTTTACACACTTTGGCGGTGGGTTGTGAACACACAGTTGCAAGTTTTGTATGGGCGGGACTTGGGCGAGTGGATTTACAATGCCTTTGCTACATAAACGATTTTGAAAGACTTTACATTTCAACGATTTACAATGCCTTTGCGGCATAAACGATTTTTGAAAGGCTTTACATTTCAAAACAAACTCTATGAACTCACTCAACCTTTGTGTTGACACTTTTTAGCATGTTTTATCTCGGTATCTAAGGCATTCACTTCATGGCATGCATTTGGACACATCATGGAGTCGTGGTGACGACGCGTCTCACTGGGTTTTACGCATTGTAAAACATCGTTTGAATTGTAACAAACTTATTTCCGCACAAGTTGATTTACATTTGGGACCTACTTTGTAAACTCGATTATTTTATTAAATCAAACGATGTACTTTCCAAACGACACTTTAGGTCGCTCAATATAACTGTGATTGTGATGCTATGACAATCAATCCCGTGAATTCCATTCACGCAAAATGTAATTTGGGGTGTGACAAAACCAAACACTACTTAAGCATTTGCATATTTCTATTAATAGTAATACAACATTTGACATCATGTATTACATCATGGAGATCATTGGAAGATTCCATTAGATATTTTGTGAAGATTTGTACTCTTCATCTCTTGCACAATCTTACTTAGATAGAGTTGACTTTAGGCAAGATTTGATATCTTGATTTGTCGATCAGCGGTACCAATTTGGTACAGGCGGAACCCTTTTAAGGGTCCGCGGTCCGGACGCCTCTGTCCAAATTGGCTATAAATAGCAATGCCAAGCCAAGTAGTTTCGATCCCTTTCTAACATACTCTCATACATATCTTCTCTCTAACCTTTCTAACTCGGTTTCATATCATATTAGTGATCTCTTTGTAGCAAAGAAGATCAAGTCATATTCAAGCTTCAACGAGAAGTTGGAAGTCTTGTTTGTTTAGTGTTGTATGATCTAGTGTTGATCTATACTTCATTGTTGTATCAAACCATCATAATCTTGTGAGTGTGAGTGGTTAGTATTTTAGTCATCAAAATACATTGTGTGTGGGAGTAGTTGTACCCTTGGAAAGAACTCGACATCTAGCTTAGTGTCGGAAATAGTGTAAGCGAAGTGTAAAGGTTTTCTCCACGGTGAAAGGAGCTTGTTGACTAGTGAAGTTAAACTCTCGAGTGTGAGACTCGGGGAGTGGAGTAGGGCAAGGAAAAAGAGTCCTTGTAGGCGAACCACTATAAACAACTTGTTGTGGTTTGATCATTTCTTTCCTTATTTACTTATTACATATTGCTTGCATATTTCATTAACATACTTAAGATCAATATCAATTGATCTTTCAATAAGTTTCAAAACAAAGTTTTTAATCGGTAAACTATTCAACCCCCTTCTAGTTTTCTACGATTGTGGTTTCAAAAGAATCAAATAGCTTATGAAGAAAAGATAAAAGTGTTACAGTTTGATCTAGAAGTTGCAAATAATTACTTAAAGCGTCTCGAGAAAGCAAAGGATGAAGTCGTGTCTCGAGAACCTAGAGCTTAAAGAAAAACTAGGCGAGGAAATAGCTAGGCATAAACAATGGTTAATTTCGGTGATAATCGCCAAAGAACTCTATAATATCAAACAAGAACCTCGGCTTAGGATTAGGTTTTCAAAAGTATGTAGGAGCGAAGCTAAGTATGATGGTCGAATCCACACCACTAAGTTAGCTAATTTTGTAAAGAAGGTGAAATGCATGTCAGACTGGTCCTATTAGAGGTGAATTTATGCCCACGCACCTATCCATCACTATTGACTTTGATGGATCACATCACCTATATGGCAAAAGTCAAAGACTTGCGGACTCGATACCTCATCTAATGATTTTGTCTCTTGCTCGACAAAGGACAATTCATCGGATCAAGGGTCTACTTCCTATGAAAGTCGTGATTCAAATGAGAAGTCCGACCTTCCCAAGCCCCGAACCAACACCCAAGCCCGCACCCCCGTCTACTTGTGAGCCCTCTAGGAAGGCTCACGAGAATCAACTTCCAAGACAGTTTCTCCTCAAGACTTATCTTTGAAATGTTTGAATAATCATCTGTTAAAATCAATTCCTTGAATGTATCTGCTTTTAAGTACTTCGCATGTAATCCAACATCTCCCTATTTGAATAAAACTTCTAAGAAGAAGACATGTTTTGTATGTGGCAAGAAATTTCATTTGATTAAGGATTGTGATTTTATGAACAAAGATTGGGTGCATATGCTACTCTCCGTAAACACAAACCTAATCGGACCAATGTTGCTAATATTCCACCTTATGTCCCTCAGCAAAGAAAGACCGACTCTCATTGGAGAGGTTCGGTTACTGCACCATATGTTCAACCCACTAGCCTATACTTTAAACATGGTCATTGGCCTACATATGTTGACTCTATGTATGGGATGGGATATGGGAGCACACCGTGAAGCCCTCAAGCAGTTGTTCTTGGACTAACAAGGGACCAAATTATCAATGGAGGACCAAGAACAATGGTGGATCCTCTAAAACTTCATGCCCTAAACTCGTGATTCATAAGGCGTGTTCAAGTCAAGAATGACTTGAACCTCCACTGAATACTAACTGTTTGTATATATTTTTGTTGTTGTTTGTAGGATCATCCCCTTAAGCATAAGAATATTGGTATTGTTGATAGTGGTTGTTCCAGAAGCATGTCTGGAAACAGGGATATGATGCACAATTTTGTCCCTATAGAAGGAGGAGGCAATGTGACTTTTGGAGGAAGTGATGGTAGTATCACAGGGAAAGGCACCATAAAGACACCTCATCTAGATTTTGAAAATGTGTACTATGTTAAGGAACTTCAGCATTTCAACTTGTTCTCTGTTTCACAAATCATGACACTAAGAATAAAGTTCTCTTCATCGAGAATGAATGTCTTGTGTTGCCTAAAGACTTCAAACTCCCGTAAGAAACTTCAATTCACTGAAGGTTCCTCGAACCCACAACTTATACACATTCAACCTTAATGAAGTTCAACCGGTGGTGACCTCACTTGCTTGGTGGCTAAAGCATCTCTAGATGAGTCCACAAAATGGCATAGGAGGATGGCGATGTGAATTTCAAGACCATTAACAAACTTTCTAAAATGGGTCTTGTTGAAGGTCTTCCCACCAAAGTATTCACAAATGATCATAATTGTGTCGCTTGCAACAAAGGAAAACAACACGAGCCTCTTACAAAGCTACCAATGCTATGAGCATCATTATCGAACCTCTTGATTGCTTCATATGGATCTGTTTGGTCCAACTCAAGTCGAAGCATTGATCATAAGTTCTTCGTTTGGTTATCACCGATGGCTATAGCAGATTTTGTTGGGTGTTCTTTCTCGTAACCAAAGATGAAACCTCTCAAGTCTTGATCGAGTTCATCACTCTTGTTGAAAATCAGTTGAACAAAAGGTTAAGGAATTCGTGTGATAATGGGACGAGTTCAAAATGCTATTCTTATAGAACTCGTGGGTCAAAAGGCATAAAAGGGACTATAGTAATCCAAGAACCCCACAACAAAATGGGGTGGCCGAAAGAAAGAATAGGACCTTAATAGAGGTCGCTAGATCCATGCTTGCAAACTCTAAACCGCCCACTATGTTCGGATCAAGTCATAGCACCGCTCGCTATGTGCTAAACAGGTGTCCATTACTGCACCACAACTCAAAATCCCATATGAACTTTCTTTGGAAAGGTTCCCGTCATTCACTACCTAAAACCTTTTGGTTGTCAAGTGACCATTCTGAACACCAGTGATCCGTTGGGAAAGTTTGATGAGAAGGCTGATGATGGTTATATTGTGGGTTATTCAGCTCATAGTAAGGCCTACAGGGTGTACAATTTGCAAGCAAAGAAGATAGAGGAGACATTGAACCTGAGATTTTTGGAAGATAAGCATAATGTTCAAGGACAGGGTCATACTTGGTCTTTTGACCTTGACTACTTAACTAATTCCTTGGGTTACACTAGACACTTGGCTAATCAAAATGTAGGTTCTCAAGAATCTCCAACTAACCATGCAGGTCCCTTTGATGATGACTCTGAAAATGAGTTTGAAGATGATGAGCAACCCATACTTGTGCCTTCTTTCTCCCCGAACAATATTGCAGGTACCACCTCCAAGGATACTGCTGATTCGAGTGATGAAGATGACTCTCATTATGCTGAGGACCTTGCTAGGCTTCAGACTCAAGAATTTGCTGCCAAGCTTGAAGCAGAAACCGAAAGAAGGGTAGCTAATGAAGGAGGCAATGAAACAACGTGTCTGCTGAAGTTGACTCACACACCTTCCATCCCCAAATCTCTTTGAAGGCTATCTTGTTCCTTCTCAAGTATCTTCGGACTTTGGTGAACCCTATACACGCTTTCCAAAACCTTCGGATCTTGGAAATCATCAACCCAAAGTCGGCATCTTCACCTCACCCTCTTATGATGTTGAATTTGAACCAACCATCACTAATCTTGATTCATCCATTGAAGTCAACCCCATCGCTACTCGGAGAATCAACATTGCTCATCCTCAATCCAACATCATAGGTGATCTTCGGCACCGTTAGAACTCAAGGGCTATCACAAGTCCTCAATTTGATAGATTGCTTTTCTCTTATGTCTCCAACCAACAGAGAAACAATCACACGACTTCAAACATTGTCTGCTTGCTTGTTTCTCTCTCAAGTGGAACCAACCGGTGTATCTCAAGCTCTTAATGATTCAAGTTGGCTAGAAGCAATGCAAGAAGAGATGCAACAATTTCACAATCAGCAGTTTGGATCTTGGTACCACTACCGATGGCAAATATGCCATTGGGACAAAATGGGTTTTGAAGAATAAGAGAGATGCTAGGGTGTTGTGATCAAAACAAAGCAAGATTAGTAGCACAAGGCTTCGACAGAGGAAGGGATTGATTATGATGAAGTGTTTGCCCTGTTGCGAGTTGAAGCAATTCGCATTTTCTTGGCTTATGCTTCTTATATGGGCTTCATGGTGTATCAAATGGATGTCAAAGGTGCTTTTACGTATGGTGATATTGAAGAAGAGGTCTATGTCACTCAACCCAAGGGCTTTGAAGACCCGGATCACCCAAATCATGTTTACAAAGTTGTTAAAGCTCTCTATGGCTTACATCGGGCTCCAAGAGCTTGGTATGCTAGGCTTTCATCATTCTCACCAAGCATGGCTATAGGAGAGGAGCTATCGATAAAACACGTTTCTCAAGAAGAATTACTCGGACATCATTCGGTGCAAGTATATGTGGACGACATTATTTTTGGTTCCACAAACGAAGCTTGGTGCGAGAGAATTTGAGGAACTAATGAAGGGTGAATTTCAAATGAGTGCTATAGGAGAGCTTACTTTCTTTTGGGTCTCCGTGTTCAAATAGAACAAGATGGCATCTTTATCACCAAGATAAATATGTGAGGACATTTTGAAGAAGTTTGGTATGGAAGGTGTTAGGATCGCCACAACACCTTATGAAGCTCCAAAGGCTAAAGCAAATAATGAACCAGATCTACCGTGAATGTTCATCCAGACAGTCCATGATTGGTTCATTGATGTATTTGATGACTTCAAGACCGATATTACATTTCTTTGTGAGTGTTTGTTCTCGACATCAAGTCACTCCACTTGCTTCCCATCTCAATCTTGTCAAGAAGATCTTTAAGTACCTCAAAGGCCAACCTCTTTAGGCCTTTGGTACCCAAAAGAATCTCCTTTCAAGTTGGAAGCATATAGTGACGGTGATTATGCTGGTGCAAATCTGGATAGAAGATCCACAACCGGAGGTCGCCAATTTCTAGGCAAAGGTTGATTTCTTGGCAATGCAAGAAACAAACTATTGTGGCCACCTCAACCATCAAGAAGCGAGTACGTTGTCTTTGCAAATTGTCGTGGACAAGTCCTCGGATTCAAACCCAATCTTTGGACTATGGGTACAACTTTATGAACACTACAATTCATATAGATAATCAAAGTACCATCCGAATAGTCAAAAATCCAGCTTTTCACAATGAACGAAACACATTGAAATCGTGCACCACTTTATAAGAGATGCTTATGAAAACATTTGATAAAAGTGGCTAAAATCCATACCGATGATAATGTGGCGGACTTATTAACAAAAGCGTTTGATGGACCAAGGTTTCAACACCTCGTGGTCAATATTGGAATGCTAAACCCTTGAATGCATAGTTTAAGGGAGGCATAGGCCTCGGGGAGGCATATGCCTCGTGGGAGGATTGTGCAAACTCTGCAGATTTTTGTTTGTTTTGTTTTGTATATTAGTTTGTTCTCTAACACTAACTTCTAATAATTCTCTAGTTTGTTTGTTTTTGTTGTTGTGTATGTTTTAGTGTCTGCTTTGCGCTTGTCTCAGATCGCTTTTTGTCATTCCTTATATCGGATTGCAGATATACATCCCATGATCAAGATCAAATTCATCAAGAGTGGCTCATTTGTACATGGTCGATATTTGAAAGAGTGTTGCTTGTTTCTTCCGATAACAAATCATCAAGCATACAATTTGATTCTCATCAAGATAATCTTGAAAGAAAAGAAATTGAAGACAAATTGTTCATTCATTCATTCAAGAAATAGTTTACGACTTACCATACTTACATAAAGTCAACCTTCTATTTTGCATCCTCAAGATACTAGTTGTACACTTAAGCTAAGCCTAATCTAGTGTATATCTTTCATTCGAAATCTAATGGAATGTCGGATATGCATTTGATGTCGGCTTTGCTTTTGTAGGTCTTCGTAACCACCCATTCGCCTAAGCGGTTGGTTGGATATGCATGACCAAAGACGACGAAGATGCTAAGGACCAAAATGGAAGGATGGATTGATGCAAACGATTGATGATGACGATGACCACGCAGGATGACGAAGAGAACTATCGTGTCCTTTGTGCTTCATCTATTCATTTCAACCAAAATGCAATCGATCCACCCTTCTTAAGCCCTTCTACTATACGATGTGTGTTCATGCACCAAAAGATGGCGCAGATGAGACCAAGAACCACCTCTCTATCTTTGGGAGTGGCGATTCTCAGCACGAGGTCTTTGTTGAGACCGAGGTCTTGGAGGTTGGGAGTAAGAAGTTCCTCCTTATAGGAGTCATCGTAATCATCGCAGATTCACTTGGATTCACTACACCGTCATCTTACGAAGAAGGGAGAAAGGGCGATTTATTTGGTCTTGGATAGGGTTGAGGAAAGTAATGGAACCATGGGTTTGATTCACCACTTGATGATGATGAAGAGGATGAGGAAGATGAGGAAGTGAGATCTATGATCTCAGGTTTGGTATTCATGGTGCAATTGGGCTAATTGAGTTTATTTTACTTCTAGGGTTTGTGGTAAATATTTGGGGATCTTGGTGAAGAGATGAGTTACATCGGGATCATTTTATAGACGGATTCAAGGTTCAATGAGTTTAATGCAAGTGGGTGGCACAGTAATTCTAGAAACTTACCGAAGATATTCTTATCTTTGATGCATCCTGCTGAAGCTACAACTTCAGCAGATTGATCATGTGTTTCTGCCGAAGTGTTACTTTGAGTTGGGTCAAAGATGCAATACACGTCAGCAAAAGTCAACCAAACGGTCCATTTTTCTTTGACTATAATTTGGGCAAAAACACTCCACCCACCATCACTCGCTTCAGAACAAACAAATTCCCTCCAATTCCACTTCCACAAACTCTCACCATTTCAAGAATCATAACCCTAAACACTCATATTTCTCATGGCTCTTGAATTTAAACATGATCACAACAAAGTTGCATTTCTGGGAAATGGCAAGGGATATGAGTTGTTCGAACCAATGGTAGAATTTCTGAAAAGGTCCAAGATTTGTTATGCTCTAACTCATTCTCCTGATGAGATATATGAATCTCTGATCACTCAATTCTGGGAAACTGCTGAGAAGAGGAACGAGACAGAGATTAGGGCTGTGATTGATGAAAAAGAGTACAATGTTACAGAGGACCTGATTAGGAGGAAGCTTCACTTGGAAGATGCTGATGGAGTATTTTACTCTAATCAGGAAGATGTGCTGAATGGACTTAGGGCTATTGGGTATCGAGGAACAAGAACAGATATGTGGCTAAAGAAGGAACTCTGCCCAAAATGGAGGTTCTGGTTCACACACCGCCCAATGCATGAGCAACAAGACCGGAGGATGGGACCATTCTACCAAACCGGGATATGGTATTGTGTGTCTTTCTCAAGGGGTAACTTTCAATTTTTCTAAGTATATTTTCGAAAACATGGTTGAAAATATTCAAAAGACAAAGGGAAAATTTTTAATGTACCCAAGGTTTCTACAAATGATTTTAGACACCACTACCCCAACCCAAGCTTTTTATCCCATAGGTTCTTTGACTGCTAAATTGTTTGCCACCATGAGAACTCACTTTCAGGGGGAACATCATCCCTTGCTAGCAGCCATGTTGCCTCAAGGTAATGAGGCTGCTGATGAGGAGAATGTGACTCTTAATCCACCTACCTCACTGTGTCTACTGATGGTAATCCATTGGTTAACATTGATGAGGCCCATCTTCAACTGCTGAAGCAACTCATGTTGCTCCGCACTGCCCACCCCGTCCCAGTCCTCCACCCACACTTGCTACTCATGATGAGTCAGATCTACATAGACCACCCACACCAAGTCCTGTTAGGGATCCTCTCAATGAAGATCTTCCTCACACTGAGCATGACCATGTTTCTTCTGAAAGGTCCAATGAGGCTCCCCTTACCACAGAGCAATCTGCTGGTGGAGCCGAGGACCCCATTACACTCTCATCTGTGTATGCTCTTGTCAACAGGTATGCTGCAGAGGTTAAGAATCTGAAAAAGGAGCTTGCAGAGACTAAGTCTTCTCTTGGAAGTAAGATTGAAGACCTGCAGAATCAAATCAAGGTCTTAGAGGACAAACTCAGAGGGAGCTCCAAAAGGAAACTTGTAGTTTCCTCTGATGAAGAACAAGAAGAACCTCATTTTGGGGATCTGGAGATATTGGCTGATGTCTCTCTCAATGATCTTTCATCCTTAGCTGCTACTTCCTCAAAGAAGAAGGAACCTGTTCTGTACACCAGAAGAAAGAGATCTGATCTTCATAAGGTTTCTTCTGAAGCTTCTAAAGAACCAAGTGCTGATAAGACTGCATCTGCTGATGAGCAAATGGAAGATATTTCTTCTGATCATAATGACATGGGCATTGCACCAGAAGTGACTGTTGTTGATTTATCTGAAGATGAGTGTGTTAAGAAGCCTGATGACAAAGGGAAAAATGTCATCACTGAAGATGAACTTGGTCCTAACCTGGTAAGTGAGGAGGAAAGACTGGGTCAAGCAAGTAGATTGGCAGAGTTTGAGATGTCAAAGGAAAGTGTAGCATTGGCTAAACAACTTGAAACAGAGGAATTCTCATCTTTAACTCATGAGAGAAGAAAAGAACTAGATGCACTGAGGGTTCAGATGCTGCACGAACACTTTGGGATATTCTCACCAAAGAAGTCATTTCAAGACCTTCTCTCGCTCAAAGTATACTAGGTGGAGATTTCTCGGTGACAATTATGTGGAGCGAATGATGGCTCGGGAAGACAAAGGAAGCAAGAAGCAATCGCACAAAAGAGGGCCATCAAAGCTCGAAGGCCAAAGACAAACCTCCTACCAAAGATGAAATAAGAAGGGTGGTGAAAACCAATACTCAATGTCCAACTCGCCTAACAATGAAACAAGTCAAGGCTTTTCCCGATCATGTCTCGTATCGCAAATATAACCGAATCATGCAGGAAAGATCATCATCTTCAACACATTCTACCAACTTAAAAAGGATTTGAGAATGAGGTCGTTCCAAGCCAAAAGACTCAAGATCGATGATGCTCCACCAAGGCATCATCTCCGGTCATTCTCGTCAAGCAACTTCAAGTTGCTTCCTCCATATCAAGAGTCCATTTGCTGAACCACATTCCAATACTCCTGAAGCACCTGGTATATCAGCTCCCACTTCATCAGTGGCTATCATTTGCACACAGGAAGCTTCTAAGGTTAAGGAAGCCGATCTTGCAGACATAAAAACAGAAAGGGCGAGAAAAATGCTTCACAGGATGAATGCACTACGTGAAGGTGTTTTAACTAACTCTCCTTATACCTCTTCAAGTCTTACCACACAAGTTCAAGCAAAAAATGCTCCATCTAGTGACCATATTAAGACGGGTGGGAGGAAGAAGAGAATGGCCAACAGATCTCCTGTGGATCTTGAAGCTGATGACTCCACTTTCATAATAGAAGGGTCTGCTGCTGATTTTCCTGATGGAAATTCAGATGAGGTAATAGCCTGGAAATTAAAGGATGATCAGATGAATGTTCTTCTTCGAAGGGACTCCACTTCAATGGAATTCACCTTTCTGAAGGAAATTCTACACTTGGTAGACAGGGCAGACTTACTTTCTCTGTTCACTCAAGTTACCACCCATTATTGCAACAAGGAACCACAAGGTTCTGGGATGTTGTTACCAGGAGATCTTCAAGCCCTGTTAAACTCTCACATTCCCAATAGCAAAGCATCTTCCATTTGGGAAAACTCACATCGGTGGAAGCTTGAACTCGGAGATTCTATCCTCTCCCTCGAGTGCATGTGCTTGAGACTAAGGGTGGCATCACTTGTCTACATGTTTTACGAAGAAAGTATCCTTTGCCCAAAAGACTAATGGAAAAGATGCTGAGTCAGAAATTGGAAATTCCTCCAGACCCTGTGGGAAATGAAAGACAGTCAACTCTAACACTGGTAGGATTGATCAAGACTCAACTCAAACAACTGCAATAGGCCTCTTCCTCATCCATATCAGGACGTTTGGTAATCTCTGAACTATCTTTGTTTTGTTCATTTTAGTTTGCATTATTTCTGTTATTTGTCTATTTTTGTCTAAATTTTTTTTTAGAAGTAAAAGACCTTCATAAAAAGAAAACTCACAAAAACATCATTTTAAAAATAGTGATAGCGTTTATTTAATAAAAATTAGGTCTTTAATTTTCCTTTTCAACTGATTATTAAGCTTTTTCAGTATTATAAACATGTTTTTAGTTAAAAAAAAAAAAAAAAAAAAAAAAAAAAAACTAGCTTTTATGCGGGTTTGTTTGTTGTCCAATTCGATGGTTTTCACTCACCGATATACCTTGTGTATGTCAAAGAGTTGGCTAGTCCAAAGGGTACAGACTTTGGTAAAGACACACCAAATCTGTTGATAGTCGTAATGGTTTGCTCAAAATCATAGGGTTTGCAACCACCCATGCTTAATCACGAGGGTTGTATGGTCATCAATTCACCATGGTCTATTCCTTTTCGAATCCAAGAATTGGCTAGCCCACATGTATATGGCATGTGGTAAAGGCAATCGAATCCATATTTGGTGCTCAATTCACCAATTCTAAGAATTGACTAGTCCGAGCAAACGGCCATGTGTAAAGACAAAACAAATCCGTTTCTATGGTTCTTTGGTTTGCCAATAAATCGATGGTTATCAATGTACCATAGTTTTCGAACTCAAACATGTGGCTACTCCAGTAGTAATGGCTATTGGTAAAGAGACATCAAATCCATTAATTTCAATGATTCACCTCTCACAGGAGTTAACACACCTGGAAGTGATGAGAATAGTATTGAACTTATCCGTTTTGATGTACATGATGTCATATGTTGCCGCAAAGATCCGGTGCTTTCTGATTACTTCATCATAGAGATGTTCTTCTTCGATTCTTTGTCACGATCCTCAAGCACCGTACTTTCATAGCTCGAAGTGTTTAAGATATGGGGAGGATCTTGTTTGGAAATTTTTCGTCAAATGGCACAATCCTCAACAAAGATTTTCGATCTATCAAGGAAACCGGAACTTAACCTTGTCAAATTCCGTTTAGGGAGGATTGTTGGGAATTAAGGAAAACTATCGATTACGCCAAGCTTCATCGTCAAGAGATTCTCAGAAGAAGAAAGGATTCTACCAAGTTATACTTCACAGAAATGTTAAAGGCACATTGTGTTGTCACGAAAGTGGGAACCACGTAGGAGAGATAAGCTCGGTTTAGAGTAAAAGTCACAGTATGTATAGGTTGGCACCAGATTATGTAGAGCTTATCGTAATAAACAATATGATTAACAAAACAATATGATTAGTTGCATGCTTGTCTAGATGCATGCTTAGTCTAGTTTAGTAGTAGAAGCGTAAATTGTCAACGCTCATTAGGGTTTCTTGCCTATATAAGAAACCATGATAGATTGTAATAGATAAGCTTTTCTCAAGTTTCTCAAGTCTTGTATTCTATCCGAAACATAGAGTTTCTATAATCAAAGATCCATAGAGGATCAAAAGTGTTCTTAGTTATTATAACTTGTATTTATTTTCCGCTACAATACCAAGTTGTAGAGATCTTCTATTAGTTTGCTTGTGATTACATAGGCAACACTAACGATCTCCGAGTGCTTAAGATCTATCAAGGTCTTTGTATGTTTCTAACACCAAATACTTGTGATATATTATCAAAGCATTTTGTACCTGAATTGTTTTTGATATTTTTAGAACAAGTGCTCCCCCTCAACATGTGCATCAAATGTTTGAAATTGTTTTGCACACGGAGGCAAGAGGAAGAATTAACTTCTTTGATTACCATTTTCTAAAAGATATCAACCTCACTTCCCTGATCAAATCAAGTAGATAAAGTATTTTGGGGAAGGATGAGGTTTTCATACATTTGCTCCCCCTCAATATGTGCCTCAAGGTTTGAAAAGAGTTTTGCACATACTAGAGGGAACCTGCACATTGAGATAAATGATCACGTTTCAAATCATAGGTTTAAGATAGATGCTCCCCTCAACATGTGAATGGAAAATTTGAAATCGTTTGTCACATGCGGGAGGATAACTTGTACATCCTTGTAAAACCATTTACCGAATCCTCAGTTTAAGTCCAATTTAAATCACAAATTCTCCCCCGATCACAATTATCAAATCATTGAGATTTGTGATCTCTGTAGATTCAAATTGATTTTGAAAGCTTTTAAGGAGAATTGTGACTAGATTATGAAAATGTTTTAACTGATAAGGATCGAATTTAGAGACTTTAAACTCCATTGATTAAACATGCATGTATATCTTTTGAAAACAATTGAATGCCAAATAACTTTTTAATTTAATTGAAATTATTCTCCCCCTCAATCAATGACATAGGTTGTTGATTGAGAGATTGATATTTTGACAAATAAGTCCAGATGATTATCAAGAATAGAGACTGAGTTATTTTTCAAAGCAGTTAGTTTTCAGCAGATAAATGTTTTTAGAATCAGAGCATGGAATTTTGAAAACATGATAAAAAAAATGGCTCTGTTCTTTCTTTAAAAAACGGGTTACTGCCTGAAATGACAATAAACCATTTATCTCTTTCTCTCAAAAATATATATATATATATTTTTTTTGAAGAATTCGAACAACATCTAAAGTCCCGTGTCATTCTTTGAATGATAGCACAAAGACCGTAGATATAGTCGAACCGGGAAAGAAAAAAAATATAACAAATTGACAATATTTTTTGAAGATTTTTCGAATTTTTCAGATTTTTATGGATTTTGAAGGTTTTATATTTTTCTATTTGATTTTTGAGGGTTTTATATTTTTGTATTTTTTGATTTTCGAATAGATATATACAAGAGATAGATGAGCATAGACCTTTACTCCTCGTCTTCCTCCTGAAGACGTTTGAGTGTTTCTGGTTGAAGGCTTTTCAAGCCTAGTCGTGGAAGTATGAACTCAAAACGTTCTCTTGGAAGAGCTTTGGTGAAGATGTCGCTAACCGATATTCGAGACCTCACAAAATAGAGTTCCACCACACCTTTTCCACTTGTTCCCTAATGAAATGATGTCGAATGTCGATATGCTTAGCTCTTGAGTGTTGAACGTTATTGCATGAAAGAACAATAGCACTTTTATTATCACAAGACAGAGGATTTTGTTAAATACAAAGCCATAGTCGATTAATTGAGATCTCATCCAAAGGATTTGAGCACAACAAGATGACATGGCTATGTATTCTGCCTCTGTAGAGGAAATAGAAGTACTCATTTGCTTCTTTGAAGACCAACTCACAAGCTTATCACCCAAAACGAAGCACCTCCGGATGTACTTGACGAGTATCTTGACACCGCATGATCAAGCATCTCGATAGGTCGTTAGTGACATACCGGTGTCCTTGGTACCGAGACCCATATTGATGGTTCCTTGAGATACCGAAGACCCGCTTAACCGCTTCAAGGTGCTTTTAGTAGGCTTAGCACGGTATCTAGCACACATGCAAACAATGAACCGGATGTCGGTCTACTAGCGATGAGGTACATCAGGATCCAATCATACTACGATATTTCGTTTGGTCAATCATGATCCCCGAGTGGTCCTCATCTAGTTTGGTTCGATCAATCATGGGAGTGTCAATGTGGTCACTTGAATCAAATCCAAATTTCTTTAAGATCTCGGTTGCATATTTAGATTGATTTATGAAAATGCCTCCGGACTTTGTGAAATTTGTAATCCCAAGAAAATGAAATTTGTCCCATCATTGACATTTGAAATTTTGAACTCATTTCATTTGAAAACGGTCACACTCATTGGGGTCGGTCGAGGCAAAGATGATATCATCAACATAAATTTGAACATGAATTAAATGTTTGCCCGACTTCACGGTGAACAATGTTGGATCAACTGCTCCTTTGCTAAATCCGGTAGATAGAAGAAACTTTGACAAATGTATCATACCATGCCCTTGGAGCTTGCTTTAAACCGTAAAGAGCCTTCTTTAAACAATAAACATGAGTAGGATGCTCTTGATTCACAAATCCTTCAGTTGGGCGATGTAGACGACTTCTTTAAGATCTCCGTTCGAAATGCCGTCTTCACATCCATCGATAGACTACCATGTTCCTACTAGCAAGATTAGCCAAAAGATTACGATTGCCTCGATTCGAGCAAGCCGAGCAAACGATTCTTCAAAGTCAATACCCTCCTCTTGACGGTGTCCTTTAGCAACTAATCGAGCCTTGTTCTTCAACACATCACCATGCTAATCAAGTTTCACTTTGAAGATCCATTTAAGAGCAATAATCATAGCATAGTCTGGAGCAGGTACTAACTCCCATACATCAAGTCGATCAAACTCATGAATTTCATCTTGCATGGCATTGAACCAGCTATCTTCATTCATGGCTGTTTTAACATCTTTAGGTTCGATCTTAGAGAGTACGGAGTTGAAGAAGCACCATAAGGCATCGGTTGCAAGTTGTTTCCGTGTGGATACTGGACGAGAGGGATTTCCAATGATGTTGTCTAATGGATGATCGTGAGTCCATTTTATAGGTGTTCATGCGGTAGTTGTTGAGGGACCAAGTAGCAGAGTCGATGTCTCTGAAGAAGATGGTTCGATGAAGATTCGAGGAGCAAATATGTTTTCAAATGGAGCATCTTGAGGAGTAGCAAAGGGTTAACTTCATCATTGATGCGTAAGCAGTTCCATGATGTACATTTGAAGAATGATGATTTGTTGATGAGATCAAGGATCGCAGCAGCGCTTCTTGACTTAATGATATTGAGACCGAAAGATTGACTTCAATCACGGGAATATGAGCGACCTCTGTTGTAGGAATCGACACCTCATTAGTACTTGGCTCATAAAGTTCATCAAACATAGGATCAAACAATTTCTTTAAATCATCTTGGATAGAGGTACATATGGAGTTCTTGGAGAAGAATTAGGTATAAGGGATGAACTAATGGGACTATTTTGAAGTGCGGGTCCTGAATGGATTGTCCAGAGCCATTTGACCGGTCACTCATCAAATGTAACGTGAATTGTTTCCATGATATTTCGGGTTCTTTTGTTGTAGATTCGTATCCTTTTTGTTTGGTGCATACCCTACAAAAACTCCAAAGTCCGCTTTAGCTCTCGTTTGCCTAAGTCTTGACCCTCATTAGTTGGATAACAAAGGCACCAAACACACGAAGGAAAGAGATTAGGTTTTTTGTTGTGGACCAGTTCATATGGAGTTTTTCCATGAACACCGTGAATCGTGGAACGATTTTGTGTGTAGCATGCAAGTGGCAATAGCTTCACCCGTAGAAACATTGGAACCTTTGAGTAAATCGGCATTGTTCTAGCGGCTTCCACAAGAGTTCGATTTCGTCTTTTAACTACACCGCTCGTTGAGGAGTTCGTGGAACACTTCTTTGATGGTCGATTCCAATGCTTTCATAAAATTCACTAAGTTGTTTGTTAACATACTCGGCACCATTGTCTGCTCGGATAATTCCGACGGTTTTGTTAAGTCGAACTGCACTGTTTGATGAGTTTGATGATGATATCGAGTTTCATCCTTTGTCCTTAAGAACTTGACCTAGGTGAATCTAGAGTAATCAAGAACCACAACTAACACATATGTCTTCCCAAAGATAACTGACTCTCATTGGTCCACATAAATCCATATGAAGGGTATGAAGAACTTCAGAATTGAGTTTGCGTGTTTAGGTTTATGGGTATACTTTTGCTTTTTCCCAATTGGCATGTTGAAAAAGATGATCTTTTCATACTTTAGTCTAGGTAAACCTACAACTAAGTCCTTTCGAGAGATCATTGATGGAGCCAAGTTCAAGTGATTGAGACGACGATGCCATGACCATGACTTTGTTTTGAAGCCTTTGACAAAGAAGCAAATTGAGAAGACTTCATCATATCATCGATAGAGATGGTGTATAGATTTGAACCACGAGTTCCTCTTAACAGTTCCTTACCATCAAGTTCTCTTACAAAACAAGTATGTTTTCTGAAGGCTACTTCTAGATCATAATCACATAATTGACCAACAGAGAACATATTATGACCAAGACCTTCCACATAGTATACTCTAGAGATAACACTATCACCAACAACATAATCACCATAACCCATAATTGCACCGAAATGATCATTACCGAATCTAATCGTCCGATGAATTTGCTCACGAAGTTCATGAGCGCGACCGGTCGCCAAATATATACTTGGAACAACTGAGTCCGGTACCACGTAAGCGATTTGAACGATCTGCGGTTGAACATGCATAAGAATGGATAATCGGATAATTGGGATCCCCATGCAAGAATGGGTTCCATTTGGTTAGTAACAATGGTTGGAACACCCACATCGTAAATAGAAGCATTCATATCGTAAATTAAGGCAATGGAATCATTATGAATAGATGCAGATTAGTGTCAGATAGCCCTATTCAAAGTGTGCTCACTTCTTAAGGAATAGTTCTACCAAGAGGCATCCATTTTCTAGTGGGCATTGTCGATTAGTCTTATGACCAACGGTATCCAATGATAGCCTATCTTACTAAATGTTCTTCCTATGGGTTTCCTTTGTTTTCTAACTTTCTTTCGTTTTGCCTTTTAGCCATCTTAGCATGATTTTAGCATTAACAATATTAATCGGACAATTAATATCATTAGGCAAAACATTAACACCACATTCATGATTAGAAATGTAATTCAAGCGGACATCAATACAAGGTTTGCAAATAGTATCGAATTGAATTAATTACAAGACGCCTATGGCTAATACTAGAATCAACACGATTCGCTTTATTCGCTCAAACTTAAAGTTCCTAGGTAGGTCTTCTACTCTCTTCCAATGCACATTCTTAGCTTGCAGGTCGTGTCCTTCCTTGTATTGTCTTGAGACTTTGACCTGCTTGCTTTAATGTCACTGATTACTCCTGTAGAGGGAATGGGAACATTAGTTGGTTTTGCTACTCTTTGCATCTCCTGTTTAGATGTTCTGGGATCTGAATTACATGCAGGCACACTAAGGTTCACTTTCTTAACACTAGAAGTGCTAGGATTTGTACTCCTAGAAGGCACACTAGAGTTCTGTTTCTTAGCATTGACAGATCTGGAATCTGAATTACTTAAAGGCACACTAAGGTTCACATTCAAAACATTGAGCATCAAATGAATATCATACTTGGCACTAGGCATCGAACATGGGATCAAAGGATTAACTCTCTCACCTAAGGACTTTGGGCATATTGTGATTAAGCATTCTAGAATTTCTTGAGATCATTTGGCATATAAGCATGCATGCCCAATTGCATTGTCAAGTGGTTTCTCTAATTTATCCTCTTCAACAATCTCACGTAGACATTCTAGACAATCCTTAAGGGATGAGAAATATGTTTGAATAGCAAGTTTGTTATTCTTGAGATGAGGGGGGACATATTTCACAGACAAAGCATATTTATTACAAGAGTGAACCTTTGATACACCATTCTCCCCATTGGTCATTGGCATCTTCCCTTTTACCTGACTCTTTAGATTCTCAATTTCTTTTTTGTAACGAGGCTACCGCTTCGTTATTTTTGTTCTGAGTGACCTTTATAGATTCAAATAACTCATTGAAATGTCGTTTAACCTTTTCATTTTCTTCTAGAAAACTTTCATTTTCCTTTTGTAATGCATTTACTAAGTTTTGAAGATGAAACGTTTGAGAATTCGAGAATCTAGGAGGAGGCATTTGGGAGCTGTCATATAGTTCGTTTGACCCTTTAATTGAGAGATTTGGGCTTTCAACTTTTCGATCGTGTTGCAATGAGCTTGAATCTGTTCATCACGTTTGTTAATTTGAAAAGCGCATCAAACTCGGAGCATCCGAGGATGTCTTGATATTTGAAGTTTTGACATTTTCTTTAAGATGATGATATTTTAGTTGTAAATTAAAATGCTCAACTTCTAGTTTAGAAAATGTTTAACCAAATTGTCGTGATCATCCGGTTCAATTTTCTCATTTAGTTTAGAATTAGTTTTTCAAGCTCAATGACACGATCATGAGAGACTTTCGAGCAAAGATAATTCATGAAATTGGGAAGCATTAATAGAACAATTTGTAGCGATGAAAACACATCTTGAGCAATACATTCGTAAATCGGGTTCTCATTTAGTGTATGCAAGTTCTTCCTCTCAATCTCATTATATTTTAGTGCTCGCTCATAGTCACTAACCTCAACTATCATTGCATCAAATTCCTTTTCCATTCCCTTAATATCAAGTATATATCCCTTTTAAGACTCTCAAAGTGATCTTTTAGAAGTTTAAAGAAAGGCATGACCTCGCTTAAATAGCATTCTTTTGTTTGTTCAAAACCCTTTCCCTTCAAGAATCCCGGTGGGTGTGATCCTTTTCTTACAAGTTTTCTCAAAATCAACAAATAGTTGAAAAATAACATATTGGTGATTAAGATCTTGCTTTTAGTAGCAATAGTTCTAGGAACTAGATACATTGGTGTATTGGGAGGATACACATCGCTTTAGGCATTTTCCTAAGGGAGAGTTTGTTTCAACAATATTTTCCGCTTTCGCTTATCTAAGTCCATTTTCCGAACACTTGTTCGGGAGTCAACAATGTCTCGATGCTTAAACATGTTCAAAGAAATCCAATTCTCCTTCTTGTAATCATGGGGAGTGATCTTTATTTTCTTCTCTTTACATTTAGGATTATCTAATTTCTTGTTCATCTTTTCCCTAGTGACTTCATCGATTTCTTATCTTCCTCGGCACTCAACGGAACTAGGTTTCGTCTAGGTTTAAGGATTTCATTGCCATCATAAAGAACCTTATGAGCATTTCTAGCCTTTTAATGACCTCTGGATTTGGTTCCTCAACAAGGGAATGCTATGCTTATCGCTAAGAATCTATGCTTAGTGATTAAGTGAGCGATCGAATGGTATTTCCTTGTACGTACAACTTATTTTCAAGCTTGTTTTTCAAAGTTTTTAGATTAGAAAAATCATTCAAAAGTTTTGATTCCTTAGCACTGAATTCTTGCTTAAGCATTTTAACATTTTCTTGAAGTTCTTGCTTTTGCTTAGCAGTTTTAGAAAGCTTTTCTTGCAAGGAGTTTAACTCTTGTTTTAATACTTCTTCTCTAAACCTACTTTTTCTAATAGTTGTACGCATTTGGTCATCCATCTCCTGCTCACGGGTGGTCAACTCAAACTTTACACGTTGTTCATAAATAGCAACACGTTCTTTATAGGCATTAAGTTCGAAATTAGAATCATCGGGGCACATGCGGTGAATTCATCAAAACATAATCATTGTTGATGCTGAAGATGCATCACTTGGTACAATCTCACTTTCACTTTGTTTCACATATTGATCATATGGGACAACATTGATATTACCCATATTTTCAATATCGACTCAATAATTACGTTGATTGTACCGTTATGTATCTTTTGCACATCAACTTCATCGTATAATTTTAATACCTCATAGATGAGTTTGTCTTTGGATGGACGAGCTTGTGGTGATGAAGAGACTTTAGGAGAGACCATTGGAGAAATGCTAGCCATGAAGATGGTTTGTGCAATGGGTTCTTCATCAACGTCGAGTCGTATGCATCACAATCGGCTACTTGAAAGGCATTCGATGATTATGCCCTATCTCCGAATTGGTTGCTCATCCACATCGCATCATATGTCTTAGCATTTCCCTCGACCAAGAACAACCACTCCTCTTCATCCAAAGCTACACCATTATCCCGAGCTTGTACAAGCAACATCTTATCCTCAAGTACTCGGCGATTCGTGGACGTTTTGGAGATGTGCGATTTCTTGCGATGTGTCCTCACCACCACGGTTATAGCATTTGATCGGCTTAGCTTGACCTTGATTTCCATTCCTTCCTCGATTTCGATTTGCAACATACCTCCACCGCTCCGCCTTTCTTTGATCAAAGCGCCTTTCTTGAACCTGGCGGCCCATTATTTTCCCATCTCTCGATCAAAGCATGATTGTGAAGATTGAGGCGGTTCGATCTCATTGTTGGTGTGAATTCTGTTAGTGTGAGGTGAAAGTGTCATGTTCTCTTTAACCATGAGTGCCAGTTGATTGATGAAATGTTCCATGACAGCATTAGCATCTGGTTGCTTGAACCTTGGATCAGGAATGAGTTTGTGATTACCATCTCCCGTGGGTACAACTTGAGAAGTTTTGGTGGTAATCCCATCATTTGTGTAAAAAGCAGTTGAATCATTTGTTGAGCTTGTTTCTCCCTGAGCTTTGAACTGATCAAGAATCCTCTTTTCAAACATGGCATGTCTCTCATTTTGAAGAAGAAAGGCATAGAGTTGCTCATAGTTTGTATTCTTCAATCCTTTAGTGAGCTTCACAGAAGTGACAAACTTGTGCCATTCGGGATTCATGTTGTTCACAAATTTTGAGTTCAACCTGAATGTTAGGCATAGTCATTCTGATGTTCCTCATATCATTAACAAGCTTGTGGAATCTCACATAGTACTCATAAACACTCTCATCTGGTTTCATCTTGAAGTGTTCAAATTCATCATAGAGTTGTGATTCTCTGTCTTCCATAGTTAATTCGAACACGAGAGAAGCATCTTGACATTATCCCATACCGCCTTTGCTTGGTGTTGTGATTGATCGACTTGTAGATGTCTTTTGGAAGACCTTGAAGTACAATGTTAGAAGCCCCGATATCAAAGATCGAATCTCTTTTTCTCCTTATCATCGAGCTCATCATATGTCTTTGGTATGTCAATTCCATAGATCATTGTTCCATCTTCACAGTATCAATTAAGTCTCTAGTCGTCTCAACCCGATACGGTCCTTCATCAATGGATTTGAGAATGTTGACACCATTTTCCTTTCCAAGACAAGACAATCGATTAGTTGAGCCCAAGAGTCGTAGTCGGTTCATCAAGCATGGGTGGGCGAGTATCCGAGCCAAGAGCTTGAACGTCCTCGGCAATAGTGGAAATGATTGTAGGAACGTTGGAAGACATGTTAGCGATTAAACGGGATTTTAAAACTCTATGATTAAACCGGGAACTAGATTCTTTCACGGATTTCTTGAATCAAGAGAAACCGTATTCAAAGGAAATCACCCAAGTCGCTAGGATAAAGCAAGGACCAAGTCGCTAAGTGCTAAGTCGCTAGAGTTCCAAGTCGCTATATAACAACTCGCTACAAACCAAGTCGTTAACAAAATTTTGGCAAAGAATTGCTAAGCACCAAGTCGCTAAATATTCAAGTTGCTAAATAGCAACTCGCTAGGTACCAACTCGCTAACACCAAGTCGCTAACACCAAGTCGCTAACAATATAAAGTACAAGTCGCTAACTTAAACCAAGTCGCCACTCGTAATGGGGAATCCACTAACTGTACTGTTTGTCGGCTTGTCTCACTAGACAAGTCGCTAACCCTAACTCGCTACGACTTTCAACTACAACTCGCTACCAAATTGTAAAGCAAGTCGCTACCAAGAAAACTTTTCCGTGGCTCAAGTCGCTAGCATGAAAAACACATAAACACCACTTTTCAATCCAAAACAACCCAACCAATCGTGATTCAAACCTTCTAAATCAAAACCTAAACCCTTGAGATGATTCTAAACACAAAAGTACTATCAAAATCCAAACTTTAACACTAGAAATCAACCAATGATGCAAAACCACTAAACTTTTTCAAACTCAAAACCACCTAAAACCACTAGAAATCCAAAGATATGTAAGATATGATCTAACCATGGCTCTTGATACCAATTGTAGGATATTGGATTTCACATACACATCAAACCATAACACAAAGTGGGCGTATAAAGGTGAGTTCTAGAGAGAGAAAGTTAGAGGTTTAGGGAACTTAGTGAGAGAAAGAAAAATCTTATTATGAGCTCCAACTCTCTACCTTGGAAGGTAGAGAGTATTTATAGTCTTACAATAAAACGCCACACAACGGGCTGTGGATCAGGCATACAGTGGGTAAAGACCCGTCCGTCCTCCACGGTGTTACAAAACTAAATACTACTTAACACAAAATAACTATGACTACGAGCTATCTAACGATTACATATACTTGAGGTGACCGACTCTTTAATACCTGGAATTTCTAATTCCTAACCGGATGCAATGGAAGACTTCAACAAAAATCCCCTTTTCCAAGATCTCCGAGCAGATGTGGAGAAGCTCAAGGGTTAGTTAGCCGAAAGCCAAGCTGAGTGCAACAGGCTATCTCTCGAAGGCGCGAAGGTCATAGGCTACAAAGAGCAAAGTTCCATTCTGACTACCAAGTGTGGAGGCCTTGAAGAAGAGAGGGCAAAGCTGATTGACCAAGAGATCAAGCTTAGGGAGAAGGTGGATGGGTTGGATCTTCGTTTGAAAATGCTCAAGAAAGACAGGGTTGATCTGGTGACCAAAGTCATCCCCTACATCGCTATGGAATTGTACCATAGTGATGATGTGGGCATTATGATTGGGAAGTTGATGAATGCAGTCATTTTTCATGGCAAATGTACTACTTTGGAGGAAGTGGCCAAGACAGGTGAACCGGTGAAACTTGCAAGTGTTCCATACTATAGGGCAACCCATGGGCAGGAATACGATGATGTCGGTAATGCCTTATCCGTTGCGGAGTTCCCATTCCTTGCTGAGGCTACAAAGGACCCAACGGCCTCCATTGAGGACCTATTGGCAAAGAAGCCAAGGAGGGTTCAACCTGCTTCTCCTTCCTAGAAGACACCATCTCCAAAGGTCCCATCCCCAGGTTCTGTTGATCCAACACATTCCAAGGTATGATGAAGGCTACCATGTGGTAGTAATTTGATCCCCCATGGTGGTATGTACCATGTTTCAAACAATATGTCTTTATGTCTCTTTCCAGGCAATATGCCTGATGAAACAATTGACTTTCATGTATGTGGTGATGGCCTCGGCCTAAGATAATATATGTTTGTTAATCGTTAAGGCTACGGCCTGTTGGACTAGTTATACTAGTCATTAATGAATATCTACATGATGGCCACTAGGGCTTATATTTTGCTAACTTTGATTCTTCTCTTTACGTTTCATTTGCACGTAAAACTTTTACAACCTAAGGCGTATGGTAGATGTATAGCCTGTAGGATCGTTATTTTATTGTGTTAGATGATTCGGGTGGTCTTGGGAGATCAAAATACATGTTTTCCATTTTAGAGAGAGAAAGTAGAGAGAGAGAGGGTGTTCTTGCTAGAGGTTTACACAAAGGTTGAATATTAGATTATGAGAAGCACCACCCCTTCCATGGATGGAAGGGGTATTTATAGTTACATGAAATACGACCTCCTATCGGCCTGTGGATCAGGGATACAGTGGGTAAAGACCCGTCCTTCCTCCACGGTGTTGCACTAAGCTATACTACGCTACAAACTAATAAATAAACTACTAAATAACGTAACCAACGACAAATAACGACACGTCTACGAGCTAACTTATGCTAGATCATAATTGGGGTGACCGACACTTTAACATGGAATTTTCTAATTCCTAACAATCTCCCCCTAAGGGAGGTCACCCCATGAAATACATTTTGCTTCCTAGCATTCTATCTTTGACTTCGTTCTTGAGCTCGTAGACTTCAATTCTTCAATTCTACAATCTTTGTGCTTAGCGGTGATTCTTCCAAGTCCGCATAGATTAGTACTTTAAGTGGAGGCCTTTGAACCGATCCACATCTTTGATGATCTTGAGCTTTCTTTGAGATCATCACCACAAGAAATCTCTGGATCATCCATAGTTGTGTTGCCTTCATGTGATGTTGTGACATTCGGACCGACATGCTCACACTTTTGAATCATGATATCTTTCCATCGAGTACGGAAGCCTTCTCGGTTCATGATATTTGCGGAAGAACATAAGCATAGTATGAAAAATCGAGCCGAGTTATGTAGATATGCACCGGTCATGATTTCTTCAAATTAAGTGTGGATCTTTGTGAGCATGCGGCTTTGGATTGACTCCTCAATTACGATCACCGCAACCGTCCAAGTGTACCGCAAACAACAGTTAGCAATAAACACACGAAGTGTCTTTGACCACTTCGTTGAATTGAGGTACACGCCCACGGTTCCCGTTGATCGATATAAATCTTGCTGTGATCGGTAGGATTCCTAAGAATCTCCTTGACAGGGTTTCGCATTTGTTCTAGCTGTTCTCAAACCGAACGTCTCAAAGAAGACAACACGGAGTGAGTGAACCGGTAATTAAGATTCACCGATTGATGAAAATGATTTGAAAAACAATCGCGTCTTTGCTTGAAGAAAGAGTTTTGCAATACGACGAAGGTTTTATGAGAAAGATCAATTTTCAAACAAAATACTTTTGTATTAGAGAATGAGTACACATTCGACATGCTAGCGAAAAGAAGAGATTCGCACATCGAAGCGGTTTTTCTAAAAGTATTTTTCAATCGAGATACTTTTGAATTTGAAAACATAAGTACACATTCGACGTGCTAGAGAAAAGAAGGTTTGCACATCGAGCGGTTTTCCAAAAGTATTCGTCAATTCCATTCTCGGACCAAGGTTGATTCACGAGTGAATCTCCCATTGTTTCTATCCGGTTGTCACAAGTTTGATCTTACGAGAAGATCTCACATGTCACCCACCAAGAGCTTGTTTGATGTTGGCTCTAGAAGGATTTCCATCTTCATCGTGAATATTTACATATCACTCGGATGTTTTGGCAATACCACAAGGATAATCGTGGGACTCTTAATATATACTTACTTTCCACATTGTGTGAAAAGCAAGTCTTCAAGAATTTAGTGTCCTAACGAGATATTGTGGATGATCTCTTGGCTCTAGACTCAATAGTGCACTTTTGGTTCTGTGACGGAGACTAGGAGAGGTCTCCTTCTTCAATATCAACCATCTCTAAGAGAAAGTCGATAGATTATGTCGGTTCCCGTGAGAATGAAACAAGCCCTTTTAAGAGGAACTTGAGTGGCTTGGGAAGTTTAGTGCGATCGTCCTTGGGTCCATGACGTCTTGTCTTCAATACCGGTGTTACCTTAGTAACAACCAAGTAGCATATGTATTGAACCCGGTTTCGACCTAAGGTTGAATTGATGGAGGCTATTTCTTTTCACCCTTTTCACATTGGTTCTTTTTCATTCTTCAACCCTTTGATGCTTACCGAGACTTCATAACTAGAACCTTGTTGGGTTTATTCCGATTACTAGCTCATCTCGATGCACTCTTCCCGTATCTCACTTTTCTCCTTTTTCAATATACCTAAGGACTCTACACTATCTAGTGGATAGTCCTCGGTAGATCCCTCCGATTCGGCGGATCGTGGGAACTAATACCTAACCTAACCATCCTTATAACACCATGCATAAAGTAAATTGGTCGGTCTTTTGGTACAGTTCATTCTTCCTTAAAACCAATTGAAAAATCATTTGGAAAAACAATCAAGGTACTTGTGATACGAGATCAAAGCATTTTGTACCTTAATAGTTTTGATCATTTAGAAAACCTCCCCCTCAACATGTGCATATGATTTAGAAATTGTTTAGCACAAGGAGGCAAGAGAACTTTGACATATTTTCTTTGATCACAATTTTCATCCGAAAAAGCCATTTGATTTTCATGGTAAAATTCTCCCCTCAATATGTGCATAGGATTTTGAAATCATTTTATCACATAGAGGCAAGAGTTAATTTGAAGCACATCCACAATCACAAAATCCATTAAGAAAGCCATTTGAAAACACAATCAAGGTACTTTATAATCTCTTTTAAAAACTTTTGTACCTCGATGGTTTTGCTCCCCTCAATATGTGCTTCGAGACGAAAGCGCTTAGCACATACGAGAGAGCGACTGTACAATTGAATCAAGCGATCACCTTTTATCAAATTTCATTATTAAATCACAAATTCTCCCCGATCAAAAATATCAAACCCTTTGAGATTTTGGATCCCAAGTGATTTAATACGGTTTATAAAACATGGGAGAATATGTGGCTGGTTTAAATACTCATCATGTTTTGGATAAATCCTCCTCCTCATCATGTGCATTGAGTATGAAGTCGTTTGGCACATGGAGGCGGGAGTGCCTTTAAAGGACTAAAATCAATTCCATTTAAGCAGATAAGAGATTTAACTCACGATCTCTACCCCGATCGAAATATCAAACCATTTGAGATTTGTGATCCCAAGTGATTTAAATCATTTAGAAAAATTTGGGGAAAGGCGTGGCAAGATTCAATTTTGAAAGATGAGATAAGGACCATTTTAAGACATTAAAGATTGTTAGTGTCGGTATGATAGTTTTAAGAGATCTTTTAAGTAAAACAAAACAATTTCACAATCAAACAAGAACGAAAAAATTTCATTTTGAAAGACCTTGATTCTAAAGAAAAATCATACCATGACATAACATTAAATCTTTAGATCACCACTTATATTGTACAAAGCGGACTTTTATGAAAAAATATCGTTTGAAAATATATAATTTGAAATCACTCTCCCCTCAATCCATGACCGTAGTCGATAATTGAGTGACTCAAGTTTTGATAAAATGAAGTCCGTGATTTTCAAAATTTAGTCCAATATATTTTCAAAACAACATTTTCCATTTTCAAAACAATTTAATTCAATTTACTCAAAAATTGTTTAAAAATGGTATCTGCACAAAGATTCGTTAGGTGGTTGAGAAGCTTACGTTGTTCTTTGTAGGGCTTTGAAGAAAAACCGTCGCATATGCGGTGAGACTTCTTCTTACGTTGCATTTTGAATGCCAACCGAGGTCCAATTAAGCTCCGTTTCTTCAATCACTTAGAAGAAAACCATCTGCGATGCGGTGAGACCTCTTACGTTGCATTTATGCCAACTCTCCATTGAAGTCCAATTAAGCTTCGTTTCTTCATTTGTCAACCCAAGAAATAGTTACGCTTTCCTTTCGGCATCCAATCATCTTCAATTGTGGGATCCGGATCGGGAACATTCTTATAACCAATATACCTGCATACGTTAGTGAACACACATACAGATATATGGTGGTCGACATCACCCAAACAGCAATCGACTAATTAAAGTTAATTCAACATAACAATCAGATCATATAAGGCATAGGGTTTATGTGTTAATCAAACTCTAATCATCTAATCCTAACAATCATATCCTAGGCACCTAGTCCTTCAACGTAGGTTAACATCATTTTCAATTAAGCATACAGGATAATTAGATAATCTCGTTAGATGATATAGATTTGAAAACATTCTCCCCCTCAATCAATGACTTATTTTTTTTGAAAAGGTTAAAAGCGCTGAAGTCATTGATTGAGTTTTCAATTTTATAAAAACACTGAATCTGATTGTTTTTAAAGCAACTCATTTACCACCACTTTTTGAAAACAACAAATATTTTTTCGAAGAATTTTAGACGGAAAACATTTGTGTAGGAACAAAGATCCTTCGACATACTTTCCTCGTTTTGAATTAGGATAAGTGCACGAAATATTTGAAAAATTGTTTAGCGCAACACTTTCCTTCCTTTAAAAGCGGGTTGCCATCGAAATAATAGCAAGCCATTGTTTAAGCACGGGTTCTGATCAAGAAAAGCGCAAGCCATTATTTGAAGCCCGGTTCTGATCAAATAAGCGTAAGCCATATTTTGAGACACGTTTTGAAAAGAATATTTACACCTCCTGCTCGAACTTCATCTATGGTCCCGTGCCATTATTGAATGACATTTCTAAGACCGTAGATGTTATCGATACCAGAAGACATGTCTTGAGAAAAACATATTTTTGGACTTTTTCAAATTTTTCTGATTTTTATGGCTTTTTGAAAATTTTATATTTTTCTATTTTGTTTTGTTGGTTTTATATTTTTCTATTTTGTTTTCTGAATAAATATTTACAAGGATAGAGTAGATGATATAGTTTAAGAAGATGATGATACGAGTACCGAGATAAGGATATCAAGCAGCCCCGTTGTAGAAGATAGAAGTCATCATCCCTAAAACTTTCACCACCAAAGCTTTCGAGGCTCTTGCATTGAAGAAAGAAATTGAACCATCGAAAGTGAGACTCTGCGCTTCCCCAAACCGAAAATCCTTTGGATGAGCGATTCAAAGCTTTCTTTCAAGCTTCTCTTAGCTGTGTGCACAAAGAAGCACACCATTATCATTAATCCATTGCTCCATTTAAGAACGATAATCGAGGATCTCCATTCGGGTTATATCATCAACAAGAAGAACGAAGAACGTATCATCCCACTCATAAATAATCCTTCTCAAATTTCATTCCATCAAGTCTCGACGTAATCCATTCCAAAAGGTTTTAAGAGACAACTTCCCGAGTAGTTGAATTGAAGCGGTCGGTCTCTTAGACTAGAGCTCACGAACTCAAATACACATACCGAAGACAAAGAAACTTATACCATCGAAATAGCAGATTAAGTCCAATAGCCAAAGAATAACCCCGATGTATACTTTCTCTCCCACAAGAAAGTGTATGAAGCTCAAGAACCCGAAGTACCAATGCCCAAAGAGAGAATAACCGATAACATTGAAGAAGCGGGCGAATCACCGATTATCTCTGCGGGTGACAATCTCTGCGGATGTCAACACCGGAATAAGTGATTATATCTCTAAATCATGATTAAGCCTCAAGTAAAACATTTGAGCATCCCCAATGTACACAATCTTCTCCACGATGATTGTGATAACATCAAAATCATCACACACTTGTGTACCTCTTTCATCATTAAAACTAACTCTTACATCTCTTCCCCACGAGTTGGAATAAGAACACTAAACGCCTTGATGAGTAAAACCTTGAGTTTCTCTGCGGTCATGACATTTGTTTTCCGGGATATCTTCAATCACTTAGAAGTATTAACCTCATCAAGTTTACTCGCCATGAGTCAAACCTTGAGTTTCTCTGCGGTAATAACATTTGTCTTCCGGGATATCTTCAATTACTTAGAAGTATTAAGTTCATCAAGTTTACTCGCGTTTAGATGCTTGTCTCCTTCCCCTTGTCGGTTTTGACACTTTGTAATCAAGAACTCTTTGTAAGCCCAAATACTTGAAATCTTTTGAGAAGAACACTATAAGCACAAATATATTTGTGAGAATCAACTTGCTTGAAGCGAGAATGTGAGCAAGTCTAATTGGGATTAATCGGCTTTTCACTCTCCCCAATTAGTGCTCTCCCTAAACCGACAATCTTTTAATAAATGCCCTAATAAGAAGAAGTCTTTTGATAATCACATGCAACTCATCTTTTAGTCTTCTAACATATAGCGAAAATGTAGAACCGATCAGACTCGACCTTCTTCAAGATTGTCCGGTTGGGAAAAGAAAGTCGACATCTTCAACTCACCAAAACAAGAATATCAAACAAAAGCATCCCAATCAACTTACATCTTGCACATCCCTTAACTAGAATCCTCCCAATCAAACAAGAACGAAAGATGTTCATCAAGGAAATCGACAATCGCCAGAACGAACACACGAAATGGTAACACCAAGCAAACAATCACATCAAACAAGAATGAAGGTTGTTCGAATCATCATGTTGATGTGCACGTGAAGCATTAACCGGAAGCACTTTGTCAATAACCTCATATCAGCTTGTGAAGATGTCAACTAACGGCTCTTAAGAAGAAACTCCATGTAAAGATGATCCGATAAGAAGAAGCTCGGTTCTTACATGAGTTAGGAGCCGTTTGACCATATATTCTCAAATATTAATAATACATGCCAAAAATTCACACTTCTTCTCCCCCTCAAGAATTGCATACGGAGATGCCATTCTTGACTAAATAAGTGAAAATCATCCGAATGTTCTATTCACACTTCTCTCCCGCAAAATCAGCACATGATGTCGCCATCTTCATTATAATCGAGCAAGTGGAGAAAATAATCAGTGGTAGCCCGGTTCACTTGATGACTGAAGCGCATGGAAAAAGTATGTAGCATGTTGATGAGAATGGTCATTAATTAGAAGATTTTCTTCTTGTAAGATAAAGCGACCGACACGCACACTTTTCTTTTCTTTGGAGAACGAGGCATGAACTGTTGTGTTCATACGTCATAAGAAGATTTCTCTTCTTGGAAGATAAAGCGCCTTTCAAACGTACACTTTTCTTTTCTTTAGAGTACGAGGCCTGAATCAAGTGAGCAGACGTCATAATCTCTCTTTTCACTCTCTTAGCAAAACATGTAATCAACCCCATTATCATTCAAGAGGCTCTTTGTCGTGACGGTGATGGAGAAAACCCAATATGATGAATTTGACCACAAGTAAACTAACCCGAACTCGTGACTTAAACTTGCACATATGTAACAAAGAGCGGTCTTTGAGAATTCATGCTCCATTGAATCTCTAATTACTCTATACTCTTCAACCAACCAACCATCGAGTATAAGACGTATGTCACCTCTTGAAAATCCACAATTGAATGTGACACTGAGCACTACAACGTAACTCCTTAAAGTGATAGTTATTTTGTGGTGGTATGAGCCCAATTCCTCCAAGTGGTAAAAGAAAAGGTAAAAGACACCCAACAATAACTAGATTTCCAAGTCTTCATTTTTGATAATAAGCTTGAACAAGGATCATGAAGAATCTTCATCCATCCATCCCCGATACCTTCGGATACTAAGTACACTTGCCCGTGATATTTCACTTCAACCTCAAACAAATGATAGTGAATTAACCCCGTTGTCACATCTTCTGATTAAAAGCCCAAATCTAGCCTTCTTTGACAGTAAAACGAACTTTGATAATGGTTTCATCCCGACCATGGTTAAAAGCACGTAACCCCGTAAAACCTTGTAATAACCATACTGCCATGACGAATACCCAAACACACATCCAATTTATGAAGTACACCCTTTTATCCTTTCTTCCAAAACAGAAACTGTAGCACCAGCATCAGATAAGATCTCGAAATACACTTTCCTTTTTTCCAGGATGGTTCCATCATAACGGGATTTTACAACTCTATGGTTTAAACCAGAAATAGTTTTTTCATGGATTTTACAAAACCAACAATAAACCGTAAGAAAGATCCGAAATGCACTTTACTATTACCGGGATGTTTCTATTGTCACGGATTTTACAAGTCTATGAATTAAACCGAGAAATAGTTTCTTTCGCGGGATTTTACAAAATCAAGACAAAACCGTAAACAATGTCAGCTTGAAGGTGTTATGACAAATTTGGTTGCGGTGAATATCTGTTTTAGGGGAACATGCAGCGGTTCATTAGCGGTTCATTATCCAACATCAATCATTATCATCAACCATCCAATTAAACACTTTGGTAAATACATCAATCACGCATTTTGTCGGCTATAGTAGTGATCACATGGTGAAGTAAACTCGATATGCCAAACTTGATCATGAAGTGAACTTCCCCAGATTTGTTACTTAAACTTGTACTAATCCTTGTGAAGAAGAAACGGTGTACCCAATGTACAAAACCTCTTGACATTCTCAACTGAGTGAGACACCGAAGTGATAGCTACTTTGTAGGTTAAGCGAGAAAGAATCACAACCGTAACTAAATATGCCAAGTCTTTATCACCCTCTATAAAAGCCCAAACAAGTCATCTTCGCGGAAGAGTAGAAAGAAAGAAGATGAATTAAGTAAACGCGCCCGAAAAACCTCACTTTAAATTCAAATAAGAGATACCGTACAAATAATTCCGTTGTCAACCTTTTCCAATAAGCACATTAAGCTGTGACCAAATGCCCTTCGTGAAAATGCATAAACCAAAGTATCGTGCCTCACAACACATCAAATCTCATTATCACCCCAAATCATATCAACAAATTTCTTCAGTATCAACGCACTTGCAGTCATCAAACGTACAAATTAAACATGAGACTTTTGTGATATATCAATGAATACCCAACACATCCGGATCATGTATATGGACATTAAATGAGGCCCAAGTCAACCAAACAATGATAAATCAAATTGTGATATATCAACATCTGTGGCCAATTTGATTTGTTAGAATACACGAGCCAAATCCAAAACCATGAGACCCAATTAATTGTAGATTCTGACCCATCTAACAAGAACCCATACTTTTCATTCATACTTTGCCAATCCCTTACATTCTCGGCCAATGAGATCAAGTCAAAAACATGATACAACTATTACAACATCTATAATCCCATGCGTTACCCCACACATATACCAATCTCAAGTGAATAGGTACGGTGTAAATCATTTGGACAACACTTCACAGATTGGGATTGTGCGAACAACATAGATTGGCCCAATATTAGAAAAGATAAGGCTTGGCCCATGATAGGAATGCTAACAACATAATGGTCCATTGCAATTCATACACCGGATGTATATAAAAAATGACCAAATCACGGAAGTATAAAACACCCATCCTATCCCTAATTTATCTCACCCAACCAAACCCTAATCATATCTCATCCGCCCCCCTCCTCATTTCTGTAACTCTCCAAACCCTAACACATCTTCAAACATAAACCGCCTCTTTATTCACTCATACCACTCCCAACACTGATCTGGGAAAGAAACGTATCACAACTTCTGAACCTAAAGATTTAGAACATCACCAAAGCTCAGTCCCCTATCTCCTTCACGTATCAAACAAAATTAAACCGATTTGCATCAAGTAATTCGATACAGCCACAAGTATCAAATTAATCTTGTCAAGCCACAGGGATGGCATGAGACATCACAGCCACAGGGTTGGTTTTATTTAAGAGATGGCCAAGAGAACAAACAAAGTCTTCAAGGTAGGTTTTAATTGTTTGATATACGTTTTATCTATGACCGAATCATGAAGAGAGGATGAGACCCCTTATGGTTTTGTTCTTTCTTCAACTTTATTCGTATACTGAAACAATCATAGATCTATGATGAATAATGTTTCGTGATATGGATCCTTTTGAAGGTCTCGACATCATATGATATACACGAAATTTATTACTGAGATCCATTTATTGTGAAACGTTTATTTGTACCAACGAATGAGTGAGAAGGAGATAACAGATTCTTGTTGTTTCCTTTTCATGTGATGTTCGAACAAAACCAAAAAGCTTAGTCTTTAAATAGTGTCTTCATTACTTAGATCTATGATGTGTATTTCTTTCTCGTGTGACAAGACTTTCGAGTCATGATGAACCTAAGATAGACACGAAGATTGAAACTGAGATCATGCTTTAATTTTGTTTTTGATCTTTGAGTCTTGGTTAAGAGATAGGTTATAAGATATTGGATGGTGGTTTTGTTTTGGATCTGTTGAGACAACTTTGAATCAATTCACTATCTTTGGTCTTGTATAACAGTCATTGGAATGGGCTGATGATGGTTTTAACCCTGAATTCATGTGATGTATTGATTGGTATTTGGTATTTGTTGGTCATGTGGTCGAGTTCAAGTTCATCTTTTTCTTCTTCCATTCTGTCAAGTCTAGTCGCTAGCCAATTCGCTAGTCAACTCGCTAGCCAACTCGCTAGCCAAGTTGCTAGCCAACTCGCTAGCCAAGTTGCTAGCCAATTCGCTATGACTTGTTAAATAACAAGTCGCTAGGTCACTTTGGAGTCAAGTCGCTATGTATAGCCAAGTTGCTAACCCTTTTAGTCACAAGTCGCTACTTGTTAAATAACAAGTAGCCAAGTCGCTAGGTCAATTTTGATACTCAACTCGCTAACCGTGATACAAAGAATCGTGACGCTTTGTGTCTAAGTCGCTAGCAAGATTTATATGTTTTCCGATGAGTTTTCCGACTACATTTCCGACCATCTTCATACTTACCCAGAAAACTTATCATAAAGTTGCAACTTTTTGACCCATTTTGACCCATAAAACAGTGACTAGATGACCCATTGACTTCACAAAAACTGTTGATATTAACGTGACACTTTGGACAAAAGCTTGACACATAAAACTGATATAACAAAGATGTTAACAACCAAAAGACCACATGAATATTTTGACCAAAGAGGATACAAAAACTTGTAAAAGCTGTTTACCAAACATAATAAACTGAAACGATTTTCCACTAATAAACCCACAAAGCAGCTTTTTCCAAGATACAAAACCACAACAAATCAACACAACACCATAACCTTGGCTCGTACCAATTGTAGGATCGTTATTTTATTGTGTTAGATGATTCGGTGGTCTTGGGAGATCAAAATACATGTTTTCCATTTTAGAGAGAAAGTAGAGAGAAAGGGTGTTCTTGCTAGAGGTTTACACAAAGGTTGAATATTAGATTATGAAGCACCACCCTTCCATGGATGGAAGGGGTATTTATAGTTACATGAAATACGACCTCCTATCGGCTGTGGATCGTGGATACGATGGATAAAGACCCGTCCTTCCTCCACGGTGTTGCACTAAGCTATACTACGCTACAAACTAATAAATAAACTACTAAATAACGTAACCAACGACAAATAACGACACGTCTACGAGCTAACTTATGCTAGATCATAATTGGGGTGACCGACACTTTAACATGGAATTTTCTAATTCCTAACATAGCCTCATTGTGTGTAATTACTTCACCAAGAATATAGCAATCGTATAATTTAATTGCTGACAGAGTGTTGCGACCCACTCCATCTTAATCCTTTAGGTAGCAAAAGGCTTGGAATACCTTAAGACCACGTAGGAAAGTTAATTTGAAGTTGAGATGGATGTTAAGCATATGAGTAAGACGTATTGTTAGTATTTGTACATCCCTTCAACATTGAAACTTACAAAATGACTTGGTGGATAAATCTTTGTTGTATTGAACGAAACAAGAGATTTAAGGGAAATGTGTTATATCATTAAGTGGGTAGGGAGGATTACATCATTTTAAGAAATGAATACTAGACGCCTACCATTAATGCTTCTTTTCCCAAGTGAGAAGAATGCAAATACATTGATTGAAAGCAAATTAAAAAATGTCCTTAGACATTGTAAGTTTCATATGTAAAAATTACGAAGGGTAGTGCCATTCCAAGTCCTATCAATAGCGTCTCCATCAAGGGTTTCCAGCTTGTAGGCTCCATTGCCATATGCTTCCGTTACTACGTAGGGCCCTTCCCATGTAGGCTCTAGTTTACCCAGATACTCATCTTTACTTGCGCTGTTGAGTCGGAGGACGTATTCTCCTGGCTTGAATGTCGAAGGTCGAACCCTGCTGTTGTAGTACTTTTCAATCTTTTATTTATGGATAGACCCTTTCTGTTTTGACACTTACTTCCGAAGGGATGACAGCTTCTGTGTCATATGTCAAGCTAGAAGTTGTCTCCCCATGACTTGACTTTGTGTTCGTTCTGTGGCCCCAAATTACTTGAGGTAGCTCATCCACCCAACCATGGTGGCTGTATCCAAGCCTTCGTTCTATGCCTTGGATGATGTCCCTGTTAGTAACTTCCACCTGTCCATTACCTTGAGGATGGTAAACGGAAGTGAAGGACTGCTTTATGTTCAGGCCTCTACAAAACACGGGAAACACTCCTTCGGCAAACTGCTTCCCATTATCTGAAATGATGATATGGGGTACTCCGAACCAACAAATGATGTGTTCCCACACAAACTTTTCCATATGCCTCTCTGTGATTGATGCTAAAGGTTTGGCCTCAACCCATTTTGTGAAATAATCGATGGATATGACCAAGAACTTTACCCCTCCTGGAGCAATCGGTAGAGGGCCTATGATATCTATCCCCCATTGGCTGAAAGGCCATGCGGATGTCACGGAGGTCATATCTTGTTTTGGTAGCCTTGGCACTCTTAAGTGGATTTGACAGGCTTCACACTTATGGATAATTTCTACTGCGTCCCTGTGCATCGAAGGCCAATAGTACCCTATCCTCATGATCTTAGAAACAACAGAGCGAGGTCCTGCATGTAGCCCGCAAGACCCTTCGTGCACTTCTTGAATTATGTTGGAAGCTTGCCTTGGTCCTACACAACGGAGCCACGGAGACAAGAAAGACCTCCGGTATAGGTAATTCCCCATGATCCTGTACTGTGGTGCTTTGATGCGGACCTTTCGTGCTAGCTTTTGATCCTCCAGCAGTATGCCACTTATTAAGTACTCTCTGATCGAAGTCATCCAATTTGACTCTTCCTCCATTATTACGTCAGACACCTCCTTTCGAACGATGGACCTTTCTGCCAACACTTCGACCAGAACCTCCTTAGTTAGATGAGCAAATGCCATTGATTCCAGTTTGCTAAGTGCATCTGCCTTTTTGTTTTAGTTTCTTCGAACACGCTCTATGTCTAGTTTCTTCGAACACGCTCTATGTCGTAGGAGGTAAAACCTTTGAGCATCTCATTGGCTTTATCCAGTAATCGCTTAATCACAGTCGCCTTGCTCGTAGGAGCCCTTGATTTGGTTGGCCACCGTTGTGAGTCAACAAAATAGCCAAGTCTTCTACCTCCATGTCTTTAGCCAGTCGGAGACCTCCTAGCAAGGCTTCGTACTCCGCTTCATTATTAGTAGCATCAAATTCGAAGCGGAGTTCATAAGTATACTCCTTTCTTTCAGGGTTTACTAGCATCAACCCTGCACCTGATCCGTCAAAGCTGGAGGCCCCATCGGTGTAAAGCTTCCACTCTTTGACCGTCTTCGTAGGCTTTTTGTCAGCAACTTTGTTGTCCTGCTTCGGTTCGAAGGGTGTTTCTGCTAAGAAGTCTACCAGTATTTGCCCTTTGACAGAGTTCCTACCCTTGTACTCGATTTCATGCTCTCCTAGCTCGATGTCCTATTTATCAATCCTTCCAAATTTCTCTGGCTTTGAAAGTATCTGCTTAATTGGCTTTTTAGTGAGCACGGTTATGCGGTGAGCCTGGAAGTACCTTCGGAGGTGCCTCGCAGCATGAACTAAAGCCAAGATTAACTTCTCCAACTCTGGGTAATTTAGCTCAGCTCCTTGTAGAACCCTGCTAACAAAGTAGATAGGTATTTACTTCTTTTCCTTTTCCGCTAACAAAATAGCACTGATGCTTTCGAAGGAGGCTGCGATGTACATAAACAACACTTCGCCTTTGATTAGGGCGGTAAGTGTAGGTAAAATTGCCATGAACTCTTTGAGCTTTTGAAAGGCAGCTTCTGCATCCGTGCTCCATTGAAACGTCTTTTTATCCGTGCATCCTTTAAGTGTCTTGAAGAATGGCAGGATCCGTCGCGCACCTTCGATAGGAATCACGAGGTTGCTAGCTTTCCGTTCAAACTTTGTACATCCTTGAGAGACTTAGGAGGCTGCAAGTCTGTGATGGCCTTAACCTTCAAAGGGTTAGCTTTAATACCTTGCTTTGTGATCAGGTGTCCCAGGAATTGTCCTTCCTCGACGCCGAAGGAACACTTCTTGGGATTTAACTTCATGTTGATGGCGCGAAGCTGATCAAATGTTTCCTTTATGTCGGAGAGCATATCCTCCTCCGTTCTGCTCTTGATGACCATATCATCTACGTATGGTTCGAGGTTCCTACCTATCTGCTTGCTGAAGGCTTTGTCCACTAGCCTTTGGTAGGTAGCACTTGCATTCTTCAGACCGAAGGGCATCTTCTTGTAGCAATACATGAATTTTCCTGTAAAAAAGGTTGTTTTCTCTTCGTTCTCTTCTACCATCTGTCGAAACCCTGATAAGGATTCCACCTTCCAATCAATTTCTGGTAGAGGATAGCAATCCTTCGGGCAAGCCTTGTCGATATCGGTGAAGTGTACACACACCCGCCACTAGGGGTGTCAAATATCCTGATCCGACCCAAACCCGACCCGGAGCCGAACCCGACTAAGCGTATTCGGGTCAGGTTACTCGGGTTAGAAATTGAATTCGGGTTATTCGGGTCAACCCGAGTAACCCGAATATTAAATAGGGTCGGGTATCGGGTTGAGTTTTTTTGGTTAAGTCGCGTTCGGGTCAACCCGTTTGACCCGAATAAGGATTTTTTTATTTTTTTATATATTTATTTTAGAAATATTCTATATAAATTAGAACAAATAGGCAATTTTGTCACTATTTAACTTATATTCGGGTTGACCCGAACCCGAATTGACCCGACCGAATTGACCCAAACCCGACTAACCCGAGTTCAAATAGGGTCGGGTTCGGGTAAATTATTTTTAGCCTTGACCCGACTTTGACCCGACCCGAATTGACCCGAACCCGACCAACCCGACCCGAATGACACCCCTACCCGCCACCCTCCATCATGCTTTTTAACCATCACTGGATTGGCTACCCAGGTTTGATACTTCACTTCCCTGAGTATGCCTGCTGCTACGAGCTCATCCACCTCCTTGCATGCCGCTGCATTCCTTTCGGGTGCAAGGCTACGACGCTTTTGCTTGATAGGTTCAATGTGCTTGAACTTATTAAGCTTGTGCTCAGTGCCGAAGGGCTTTTCATCTATGATGAGAGTTCTGGGGACCCCCGTCATGTCAAAGTAAGTCCACGCGAAGACATCCGTATTAGCCCTTAGTAACTTTTCCAGTTCTGCCTAAAAGGTGGCAGGAAGCTGCTTTCCAATGACCACCGTCTGATCAGGATGTAGGTCGTTTACCACGATGCGCTCTTCGGTATTAGTGCAGCTGAGAATATCCTTCGGAACCTATTCAGGACTTTGTTTGACCCTTTTGCCTACATCTGTAGGCTTTTTCGAGTTGTAGCTAGAGAAAACCGTTCCAATACCGAAGGGTGTTTGGAATTTGACCGCAGCATGTATGGTGGAGACAACGATACCCACTTTCTGCATTGCAGTTCTCCCTATTAATAGGTTATAGGGAGATTCAGACCTTACGATCGTGAAAACCAGGGTTTCTGTCCTTTTTAGCCTTCCTTCTCCAATCGTAACCTCTAGAGGGACTTTTCCCAAAGGCCATGAATGCTCCCCTGAGAATCCCACCAAAGGTACCTTCGAATCTACTCTCTTTCACCTTATCGAAGGCTTGAGCTTCAGAAAACAATGCTCATAGATCACTTCGTAAGAGCTTCCGCAGTCTAAGTAAGCTCTATTTACTTCTCTGTTGGAGATTAAGACTTTGATGACCACGGGGTCATTTGAGAGAACCCTTCCAATGATCGAAGGGAACGTAACATCTCCTACCCTGCACAATCCTTTCTCTGCTGCTTTTCTCTTTAAACCAGAATCATCCATGTAAACCATGAGGATTGGAGCTTCGACCGGTGTGGTATCTTTCCCCAAATGTGTGTCGGAGACTTTTTATTTACCTTTCTTTATGCCCTTCACCAAATGTCCCAATTGGCCAGACTTCTCGGCCTCTTCTATTTATTTCTTGAGCTCTCTGCAACTGTTGGTGTCGTGCCCATAATCGTCGTGGAAATAGCAGTACTTGGAGGTATCCCTGCTTCTTCCTCTACTTGCCAAACGAGGGGGAGGATCGAAGGCCTTCGCAGCCCTTTCCGTAGCAAGTATTTCCCTTGGAGATTTGGACAGATTTTCCAAGAGTCCGTGGTTAATGTTTTTGTTGTAGGGTGCGAACCTGTCCCTGCCTTTGTGTCTTTTTTTGGACCCTTCCCACGAAGAGTGCTTTGGGATCTTGCTGTGACTTTCTTTACTTTCGATCGGAGCCCCATTGGTGGACACTTATTTGGCTTTGATCAAGGTGTAAGTCTTCTCCATTAAGCCTTTGTAAGTTGTGGGAAGGTCAGTGGATAGGAATTCCACCAGACTTCTGTTTCATAGGCCATGCACAAAACCGAGATGCTGTTGGTCTTCGTAGACCCGTAACTGCAAGGTGTCATCAAGATATCTAGTAACGAAAGCCCGGTGCTCTCGCTTTCCTCCGCTTGATGTTGTGTCTTGTCAGGTGAGTCCTTGTGAACTTTTTCTACTGGCTGAAGTGTGATCTAAACTTGGCCTTGAGATCATCCAAATTCAATATGCTACCTGCTTTTTGCCCGTTTCGCAGGGTATAAGTGAACATGTGGCAAGCAACTGGCATAACCCATTTCTGCATTCTGATAGCCCATTCGAACAGATGTAATAAATTATCCGGGTCCCCCTTCCCATCATAAGTACCAATGATTGGCTCCGAACGGTCTATCTTTTATTAGTCAACCACTTGTGAATGGTCAACCATAAATGTAACACCCCAACCCGACAAGGGTAGAAGTGTCACATTCTGGTGTCATATCAGAACATACAATTAAAAGCGGAAGTCTTAAGAATAAAGTATCAAGTCATTTAAACAATGATTTACAAGGAAAATTACAAAACCCAAAATGTCTAAGATAAAATGAAATCTCAAAACAAAAGCCCGCCAAAATAAGTCCAAATAATAAGGTAACTAGGTTTAGTCCACTCGGATAATCCAACTCTCACCCATCGAATGCCCATCTTCAAACCTAAAACCGCAGGAAAGAAATGCGGCCGAGCTTAAAAGCCCAAAGTGAATGATATAACAAAACGAAGCTAAATAAAATCAAATGCGAAATGAAACAAAGGAAACGGATAACAAAGTCACGTGAAATGAGAACAATGAGTCAATGAGGATCCCTGCAGAATACAATTATACCGATATCCAAAACGAGCAGATAACAAGGAGAACGAAACAAAGCAAAGCATCGATGACATAAAAACAAGCACATACGAACCATGACATACGAGGCGAAACATAAGCAAACAAAGCGCCGTGATCCACACCACATATCAATGACATACAATCAATTCAGAACTCGGAAGACATACAAATCAAACAAAATCTAAAGGCAAACGGAAGCAATTAGTTAATAAGTGAGCATGGCAATTCACACAGTCAAAACCCTTAGTTGAAAGCATAACCAAGATTATAATAGCGGAAGTACTAACAAAGATCAACACATGGCAATACACGTAATAAGTAAGAATACAAGATAAAGATATAATTAAATGAATTAAAGACATAACAGGCAACTAAACAAATTAACAAGCCGACGTCATAAGTTGAACCATTTACCCAAATCAACCCAAGCATAGATGAATGTAAACATGGCGGGTCAACAATAAGGTGTAAGGATACAACGGATAGTCATAGTCCACGAGATCAACTCGAACGTAGTACACATGATAAAATGACAAAACTAACGATTACACATTAGCATGATCACCGACAATACAGAGGGTCACATAACGGTGAGATCACCTATCATCGATAGAAACAGTAACTCGAGATAACCGCATATTAATCACATCATAGCGGGATAATCAATGGTCACATAAAACATGAATAGTATAATCAAATTCAATAAGCGTATAATAACCCGATGCGTGAATGGAACCATAGTCCAAGTAACGGAATGAAAGTGTGATGATCAATGTAATGGAGTATCTATATCTTGGTAAAAGTGAATCATATAAGGGTATTGAGTAATGAACAAGTAATCTGATTATGGTGCGTTGGGGAATACGGAAGGTACAATATAGGTTCATCAAAAGTGTAAGGGTTATCGTAAATCTACCCGAGCCCGTAAACATATCATATCATATCATATCATAAGTAGCCATTGTATTCGGAGGGTGACCTCGGAATACCATACATAATAGGAGGAGACCTCAAGAATAAATGGAGTAGCTAGCTCCCGAAATGTGAAGACGCGGATTGCACCCGACATCATTCACCGAGACAAAGCTCCAATCGATCAAATCCTCGAAACATATCATATCTAGGATGCATCCATACGCCCCGGAAACATAGTGGCCAAATCATATACATATAGTGAGCTCATAATCATATCATAATGGGGACGGTGTGGAACATCACTCAACCACACTAAAGTCATGCCATTGGTGCATCAATGACACGGTCAGTTACCTTCGACTAGGAAACATATTTGGCTCGGTATCGATCGAAAGGTCAAAGCATATTCATATCATAAGGGTTCATATCATAATTCATATCAAAGTTTCATATCATAGTTCATATCAAAGTTCATATCAAAGTTTCCTATCAAGGTTCATATAGTTTCATATCAAGGGAGCATAGCAGAGTCATAGGGAAGCCCTAGTAAAGAGGCTTAGAGTAACGCATAACATATCAAGCTAGAATCGAAGGATGAATACGAATCATGAGAAACCTTAAGAAGTAAGGTCAGAATATCTGTACCTTATACCGCAAACGAAACACAACAGAAATACCAAGGTCGGAAGCAAACTCCATCTCCGGCGAATCTACACGAGTTCATGAGTGGTTTTATTAAAAACTTATTTAATTCAGATTACTTATTTTAGTCGGCCTTCCAGCTTTAGTAGCTTTCCATATTTAGTGTGTTTCCAAAATAGAAGGTTTCCATTTTAGAAAGTTTCCTTATTTAGCATATTTACACATCAAGCCCTTAAGTGTCCAATTTTACATATTACACCCTCATTATCCTTATTTATACGAAATACCCCAAGTTTCCGAATTTACAAACAAGTCCTCTATTTTAATAATTACATTTCGGTTTACAAATTTACCCGATTTACAAAATAAACCCCTAAGTCACATATTTTACGAAAAAGGTCCTCATGTTACATTTTATACTAACACCCCTGGTCCAAAGTATATTACAAAATAGTCCACAAGTTTTATAATTTACTTAAACAACCCTTTTATTTTGAAAACTCAATCGGTAATACAATAAAATCATCAAACCCTAACCCTAATTCCCCAAATCAAAAACAATCATTATTCCATCATTATTTCATCATTAAGATCAGATCTAGACCATAACATAAACCCTAGGTCGATCGTTCCATTTTTGTTATCCATTTATACATTTTTTTATAAAACCCGATTATAAACAATAATTCGACAAGGCCATTTTAGACAATAACAATTCGAATGAATATTTTTCCAAGATCATATGGGTCGATAGGTCTTAAATAAAATGTGTTTCACACCCATAAAATTAAATTTAATTAGATTAGATTTTATACACGTTTTATCCTCAAAAATTATTACGATTGATCCAAGATATAACAACTCAACAACCATTTTCCAGACCTTTATGATGACTAAGACACCCATAAAAATTATGTACACCACCCGAGAATTCATATAACCCGATCTATAGTTTTGCATACGTTTTAAGCATGTAATTCCCATTCGACTATTTAAACATGCATGATTCTTTTTATCATTTTATTTAGGTCATATATGATATAAATAGTATGAGAAAATACCCAATCAATTTTAGGACGTGTGGATCAAGCGTATGAATTTCATACCTATCGGATGAAGAATCGACCAAAGAAAATCACCCGATCGAACCAAGCCTCCAACAAACCAAAACCTATTTTTCCAGATACTCTTGATGATGAAGAACCCCGAAAAATGCTATATCCTTCCGTAAATTGTATGGAGTCGTGGTGAATTTTTGTGTGTTTTGAATTGAAAAGGAATGTGTAAATGTGATTTAATGTAATTGATTTTGTGGTTAATGGGGAAGCCTAAATGGCCGCCATCAAGGGGGAAGACCAAATTTTTGACTTTCCAATCTTATCTCTTCCAAATGTATGTAGTCCTTTTTGTAGTCTAGGTTAATTGTGTACATGTTGTAGAGTTATTTGGTACATTAGGACTTACTTATTTATGTTCTTTTAATTCATAACATAAGTTAATTATTTTCATAATGTGTGTATATTATTGATAATATAACTTGTTAAACGATGTTGACGTGTTTTCCGAGCTTGTAAAATTTTAAGTTTGAGGGCAAAATTGTCTTTTCACGCGTTTGAGATTTTAGGGTTTTACAACTCTTCCCCTCTAAAAAGAAAATTTTCGTCCTCGAAAATTGAAGTCGCAGAGGTACACAGAGACGTACATGTTCAAGGCAGATGTAGCAGTCCATAGACTCTGATGTGCTTCATCGGGGTTTTAAATTTATAGCAAGAATTACCGGTTAACTAGGAACACATTCGGGCAAGTATACCCTAGTCAAGTTGTAGTATAGTATATGGTAAATCAAGGTCGTCCCAAGAGACTTGGTTGCACTACAAGTGTCGTTTGTTTGTTTAAGCAAGTAACAAGTAACAAGTTGATGGTTATGATTGTCACGGATCAAACCAACAAGAAAAGCATTATAAGAACAAGTAACAAGTTGATGGTTATGATTGTCACATATCAAACCAACAAGAAAAGCAATATAAGAACAAGCAAGTATCAAGACATTCATCATTATTCCAATCAAACACAAAATCTCAATAATCATATCAATAACAAACATCTTTAAATAGAAAAGTAACAAGGTTTACCCAAAGTATGAATTACAATAGGCAAAGATGAAGGATTATAGCACTCCATCAAGCCTCCAATCAACTACAATAGTTCTACCAAGCCGGAAAATGATGTCCAAACGCCTTCAACAACCCTTGAGCACACTACACGAATTTGGCAGAGGTTTGTGGTCTTTTGGGGAAGATAAGTTGGTGTAATTGGTGGAAATTCGTCCTTAAGGGTGGAGGCTTGAATTTCACACAAGTTGGGATAGGATAGTTGGTGGAAACTCGTCCTTAAGGGTGGAGGCTTGAGTTTCACACCTTTGGGGTGAAGATATTGAGAGTGGTTGTGTTCTCTCTAGGTGGAAATTCGTCCTTAAGGGTGGAGGCTTGAATTTCACACCTTTGGGAAGGTAAGTTGAGAGAGGATGTTGTTTTAGGTGGAAATTCGTCCTTAAGGTGGAGGCTTGAATTTCACACCTAGAGATGGAGTGGTGGATGAAAGGGATGAGAAAGATGGAGAAGGATGATGAAATGAGGTGCCAAATGGGTTCTATTTATACTACTACCAAGGCCTAGGGGTATTCAATGCATTTCTTGGAGGCCAAGGAGATTGGAAAGGACTAGAAACCATGTAGGAAGGACTAGAATCATTTGGAACACGTTTGGAGTCTTAGTAGTGCGTAAATGGTGAACAGACCTCCAACCGGATCCGGTTGAGCTCCAACCAAATCGGTTGGTCTTCTTGACTCTCCAACCGGATCGGTTACGGGCTCGACCGATCGGTTAGGGCAAAATCACAAAATTCATAAACTACAAAGTTGTAGATCTTTCTCTTAGCTTTCCGTGGTCACAACCGGGGTCAAACGGAGTCCGTATGCAAAAGTTATGGCCAAAATGGTGAAAGTGTGTCGGGAACAACGAGTCTTCCAATATGTCTTCGTTTTAGCCTCTTTTCTTCATTTATTTCTCGTTTTCCTTCTTGAACTTTATTCTTGAGTCTTTGGACCACTAACTTGATGACTTTACTATCTCGAATATACTCCACAAGTCTTTCATTTGATGGGAACTCTTCGTATTTGGAGAAATCTTCGTGTTTTACTTCTTTTTTCCGTCTTTTTCTCCACTTTCCTGTACTTGGCTACAAATTAACTAGCAAACGCACTTTTGTACGATTAAGCATTAAAAGCATATGATTATAGCCAAATAATACACATAAAAGCACGGATAACGCTACTAAAAACATGCACAATTTGAGCGTTATCAAATTCCCCCACACTTAAACTTTGCTTGCCCTCAAGCAAATCTAAGAAAAGAAAAATGAAAGACAAACCTAAATGACAAAACGAAAAGAAAATTAAAAATCAAAATATTTTTGGTTTTTTTTTTTTTTTTTTTTTTTAACACAAACATAAAAATAAGCTAAAATGAGCGCAAACTCCCCACACTTAAGGTTTTGCTTGCCTCAAGCAAATATAGAAATTAAGAAAATAAAACCCACATGGTGCATAAGAATGATTAGAAAATGTGATGCAAATCTACCAAGTACAAGTACGAGATAAGATTCATCGTTTTAAGCTTTAAGAAGTGAAAAACTGAGATGTTTGACAATACCTTATGGATTCACTGGCTTGATAACATGGCTAAGCACCTCACGAAAAAGAACGGATGTATAATTCACTCAACACTCAATTTATTTAGTGATGGATAGTATTAAGGAATAGTACACTCATATAGCTCAGTCATGATCTAAATATTACCATAGGCTTGTACAAGAAACAAAACTCCACCGACGTGGCGTAAGCACCAAGTATAAACATCTAAAGAGGGCTTTTATTCGGGTTATAACGATAGGCTTAGGGTGAATAAAGGGTATGGATAAGGCATGGGAATATATGAAATTGGTGTTAAAAGAAAATAGAGTCAAGTCTAATACCCATGTTGCTAGTCACCGAACAAACCGCAAACCCGAAAATGATTATAGTTACAATCTTCTCTTCACATATCGATCACCAAGTACATATATATCACGTCTTAGCACTTTGGCTAATCGATAACTCAAACATACTCCCACTTCCTTCATCTACATAATAATATAGCACAATGGCTATAATTGTCATCACATATATTTTTTTTTTTTTTTTTTCTTTTCGATGGCTTATTCTTTTTTTTTTTTTTTCAACAATTTTTTTTTTCATACATCACATCTCCCCCACACTTCGTATAAGCATCACCACAAAAAATACAAAATATAAAGGTGATCAATCTTCATCTTTGTCGGAATGGCACACACGAATGGCAAAGTGTGGCTAACTCATAATCATCAAAAACAATCCAACAACCAAGCAACTAGCAACCAACCATTAGACTTCGACAAGGGGTAGGCTAAGGTTTAAAGTGAAAATCTTTTTGTATTTTTCTGGATGAAACAAAAACGAAAAGGATGGCTCAAAGGGTGTAACTAGGGGTATCTAGCGCTAACAAATGGGTCCATATAAGGGTGGTTAACTAACCGATGTGGTTAGCTAATATATCATTAGATGTAAACGGAAGGCCATTTGGTTTTTATTCCTAAGGTTGCCTCTTTATCACGCATAAACACTTATATCACACGAATGTGATCTTACTGCGGTCTGATAATGATTTACAAGTACAAGTTCTAGAATAAATAAAATCACCGGCACACTCATAGTAAAAGATTCAAGCATAAAAGATGTATGCTATATATGAAACAGGCTCAAATCCTCACAATTTAGTGGAAGGGCTATAAAATATGTGCTAGCAAATGTCATCGATCCCAGAATGGATTGCAATATTAATCGGGACACATCTCAAATTTTTCAAAAATTACCGATTTCACCAGTGGGTTGATCCAGTTATTCTAATATATTATCCTATACGCGTGAAAACAACTAGATCACAAGGGCAAACAAGTTCACAAAATTTTTAAAAATTAGATCCAAAAATTTCGAAATCTAAAAACTAGTTTCGCTTTTCACAATAATATTTTCTCCCCACACTTAAGTTAAGCACACAAAAGAAAAATAACTTAACAAGTTACGACTCTTTTTTTTCTTTTTTTTTTTTTTTTTTTTTTTTTAAAACCAAACATGACTTATTCTTGTCCCACGAGTTCTCGGTGGCTCCATTGAAACGCACAAAGAAGCGGAGAAGCAGGTCAGCGCCAAGCTTATTAAAAACCCAACTTCTTTAGGGAATCAGGGAGACCCGCCTTATACCTCTCACACAGTTTGTTTACAATGGGTGAGCCTTACTTTCGAGGTATTTGAAAAAGTTAATTTATTAAAATAATCTACCAAACAAACAAACAAAGAAAAAATAACAAAGAAACAAAATAAAGCAATTGCAAAAACTTCAAAGCATGTAAAGATAGGGAAAATTAAAATAATAAGTCTAAGTGAAACGAAACCTCCCGGGCTAAACATCACGATCGAACTCCATATGATAAAATGCTACGCAAGGGCTAGCATAAGCGTATGAGATCAATCGATTCCTCATCCAAAAAAACATGTCCAATCAAGAGTGTAAGGTTCATGATCCAACCAATCATTCCTCCATGAGCTTATTAAATCAGTAAAATAAAATAAACTACAAAACGCAGTAAAATTCTAAAATCACTTTCAGTAGGCATCACGGTTGCATTTAGCGCATGCAACAAGCCTTTAAACCCTCGGTGGCCGAGTGGACGAGTTATAGTCTCGTGAGGGTTTCGGTGAACATACCCACAAAGTTCGAAACATTTTATTTTTAAAACACATGCACTTATTTATTCACAATGTACCAAATTAACAAAACTTAAAATGGAAAAACCAAATAAAAGAAATGATACTCTTGCAAAAACAAAAGACATTTAAACTTATTTTATCTAAACACAAACACACAAAAACAAAAATGAAACCGATTTTTTATCAGATTAGTCCAAATTAATCGGTTACGAGGATTGACCGATCGGTTGGAATGAACCAAATCGTGACCAACCTTCCAACCGAACCGGTTACGGCGATGACCAATCGGTTGGAGGAGTTTTTCTAATTTTTTTTTTTTTTTTTTTTTAATATATATTTTTTAGAGAACTAGTTTTATTTCAAAACTTTTATTGATAAAATGAAACAAGGACACAAAAGGTTATGAACACAAAAATAAACACAACTAAACCAAACACATAAACACATAAACTAGAAGATGACCAAAAACATAACACGACACTTAAAATAATAAAAGAACAATCACAGAAAATGAAAATCACATAGACGCAAGCACACATAATTAGCCACGTAAAACAAATCAAACAACATAGTCTTATTCAAAATTTATACGAAACTAATATAAACAAAAATAACAAAAACAAATAACATAGAGACATGCAAGAGATCATATAACATATAAAACATAGAACACAAGAAACAAGAAAAACACAAAATGTATTTTTTTTTTTTATTTTTTTTTTTAACGGAACACACAACCGGATCCGGTTACGGGTAGTGACCGAACGGTTGTAGTGGTTTTATTAAGTACGAGGCTTCCAACCGATCCGGTTGGAGTGCCAACCGATTCGGTTAGAGTGATCTGGGTGGTTTTGGTGGGTTTTTCGCAAGAACTTTTGAACACACTTAGAAAGCAAACTTTGAAATGAGCATTTTAGAACACATGAAACGAAATCCCAACATCAAAAACTTGATTTTGATGCAAAGATCTTTTGAGCAATTTTGAAAAATGAGAGATTTTGAAAAGAAAGAGCATTCAAGCAAACATCATGAGCAAACATCAAGAGCTATCAAACAAGAGCAAAAAAACAATCATTCATGAGCAAGAGCAATTTAGCATTCCAACAAACAAGCAAACAAACAAACACCTAAGAACAAAAACCAAATCCCCGGCTGCGGCGCCAAAAACATGATGTGCTTCATCGGGGTTTTAAATTTATAGCAAGAATTACCGGTTAACTAGGAACACATTCGGGCAAGTATACCCTAGTCAAGTTGTAGTATAGTATATGGTAAATCAAGGTCGTCCCAAGAGACTTGGTTGCACTACAAGTGTCGTTTGTTTGTTTAAGCAAGTAACAAGTAACAAGTTGATGGTTATGATTGTCACAGATCAAACCAACAAGAAAAGCATTATAAGAACAAGTAACAAGTTGATGGTTATGATTGTCACATATCAAACCAACAAGAAAAGCAATATAAGAACAAGCAAGTATCAAGACATTCATCATTATTCCAATCAAACACAAAATCTCAATAATCATATCAATAACAAACATCTTTAAATAGAAAAGTAACAAGGTTTACCCAAAGTATGAATTACAATAGGCAAAGATGAAGGATTATAGCACTCCTTCAAGCCTCCAATCAACTACAATAGTTCTCTTTGTTGGGAATTAAGGTAAACCATCGATTACGCCAAGTATCTCGCCAAGAGATTCTTAGAAGAAGAATGGATTCTCTGAAGTTATACTTCAGAAGTGTTAAAGGAGATATCGTGTTCTTCTTTGAAAGTGCAAACCACGTAGAGAGATAAGCTCGAGAATAGAGTAAAAGTCACCAGTATTAAAGATAGGTTGGCGCCAGATTATGTAGAGCTTACTCGGAATAAACAATATGATTAACAAAACAATATGATTAGTTGCATGCTTGTCTAGATGCATGCTTGGTCTATGTTAGTATTAGGGCGTACATTATGGCGCTCATTAGGGTTTCTTGCCTATATAAGAAACCATGATAGTATGTAATAGTTAAGCTTTTCTCAAGTCTTTCAAGTCTTGTAATATATCGAAACATAGAGTTTCTATAATCAAAAGATCCATAGAGGATCAAAGAGTTCTTAGTTATTGTAACTTGTATTTAATTTCCGCTACAAAATACGAGTTATAGAGATCTTCCATTAGTTTGCTTGTGATTACATAGGCAACACTAACGATCTCCGAGTGCTTAAGATCTATCAAGGTCTGTGTGTGTTCAACAAGTGGTATCAGAGCCTCGGGAAAGTCTCTACGATACTAAGAACCATTCTCACCCCCATACAATCAAACATTCATTCACCATGCCTGGATCCGATAATGAAAATGAAGTCACCAACACAAACAACACCAACACCACTTCCATGCAACAGCTCAGTCTCTCAAACAGTAATGGTAAATTTCCTTATTTGAAAAGGGAAGAGTATGATCTTTGGACTATGAAGATGGAAAACTGGATTTCCAATATTGATTGGAATCTGTGGGAGGTAGTAAAGAAAGGAAACAGTCTAAAGAAAATGATTCCTGACAGGGATGGGAAGTTTATCATGGCTCCTCCAAAAGCTACTTGAAGAGGTTGGCTATCTGAGAGAGCATAAAGTAAAACTATTACGCTTCAAGCCATACCAAGATCATCTGTGATTTTCACCATATGGATGATGCAAAGACATATGGATGGCTCTCAAAGCAAGGTTCGTGGAAATGAAGAATCAAAGAGAATGAGGAAGTCCATTTGAGACAACAATTTCGGACTTTAATATCTCCGAAGAAGAAGGTATCCACAAGGGATCTGACAGTTCCATAGGATTTTGAGTCACCTAAACCGGTGAATGCAAAACCGATAATGATGACTGCAACTCAAAGTTTCTTGATCTTTGCCTCCATCATGGTTACATGTAAGTATTGCCCTCAAGGCTAAAGGAGGGTTGGACATGCTTACCTTTGATGAGTCATATAATGACTCTCGAGAACCCTTGAACCTGATGTCAGGACTCCCTACCGTACATCTTCTTCTGGCCATGCAGCTTTTGTTGGGACATCTCACTCCAACATGATGGTACCTGCTCCTGGTTCTAACTACTTTCCATCATCTCCAAGCTCCAACTACTTTCCATCATCTTGCACTCCCACTCCACCACATAACACTCGTCCCACTCCACCATGTTCACAAACTAAGACTAGTAGTGTGATGGAAGATGTTCTTCATTTGTTTGTTGTCGATTATGATACTCAAGAATATCTTGCATATGAAGACTTTGATCGATTGGACCCTCTTGAAATGGAGGAGATGGCGAAAATGCGGTGGCATTGTCGGTGGACATCAAGAGGTTTGAAGAGAAGTCGGGAGGAAGTTTGCTTTCAAGGAAAGGAACCGGCTCGCTTTGATAGGAGAAAAGTCAAGTGTTTCACTTGCCACCGATGGGGCATTTCTCGAGGAATGCAAAGACAGGAAAAGTGGAGATGGAGCTAACTACCTTTCATATCGCCAGTAGGCGAAGAAGTCGGAGCTTGACTCTACTCACCATGGATGAGCAGTCAATTGAATCTAGCATGAACCCGTGAATGAGGAAACTCATGATCTTGATAAGCTTGGATTCTTTGGCAAGGTGTACTTGGATGAAAGGCATGATCGGTTTGCCTTGATGGGACTATCTCGGTACACAATTGTATATTTGGTTGTAGTCTAAGATACAATGAACTTAAAGAAGAATATGATGCTATGAAACCTAAGTTTGATGAATGCTATGTTGAAAATGAAGCTCATAAACTAGCATTAAAAACAGTAGAAAGACAAAAAGTATGGTTTCAAAAGAATCAAATAGCTTATGAAGAAAAGATAAAAGTGTTACAGTTTGATCTAGAAGTTGCTAATACTCCCTCCGTCTCAGTTTTATTGTCATGAGTGAGAAAACACGGAGATTAAGAAAATCCCACTAAGTTAGTACATTTTTATGATAAAATGACACTTATGCCCTTTAAGAGTAGTACATCAATATTGTTATGCTAGTAAACGTAACTCTATCTTTTACAGTAAAAAAATGTTGGCACCAATTGAGTTCCCACCAATAAATTTTCCAAAAATTTAAATACTACTCCTATATTTTAAATAATATGTGGCGCCATATTACAAGTATCACATTTGAATATCACAGAACTTTGTATCCTTCCAAGAAAAGTCAATCAATATACTCGTACTCCTTAACTCATCACTAATCAAATTTACCATTAATTAAATTTATCAACACTTTCATTTTAGATTGACTATATGGAGCATTTAACAAATGCATCAACTAAAAAAAACACTACCGAAGTCCAACGTAATGCTATATACCAAGCTTTATTGCAAAAAAGTGTCAATGGGGTATTAAGTTTTGGATCAATAAGTAATGTGGCAAGAGAATTCGGTGTATGCGATCGTACCGTGAGTCGGATTTGGCGCAAAGCTAGACATCAAGTCGAGCAAGGATCAACAGTTGATTTATCTTCAAAAATGTTTAATGTTGTTGGACGAAAAAGGAAGCAAATCGATATAAATCTCGTGTCGGTGATTCCGCTAAGGTGTCGAACCAATATTCGATCTCTTGCAAGTTTAATGGATGTTTCAAGAGCAACTATGCATAGACGAATTAAAGAAGGTGCACTTAGACCACACACAAGTGCCATCAAGCCAACTCTCACTCCCGAGAATAAAAGAGCGAGGTTAAGATTTTGTTTATCAATGATTAATCATTCATTGTCAAGTTCGAGTCCTAAATTTCATGATATGTTTAATGTTGTGCACATTGATGAGAAATGGTTTTATATGTCAAAACCATCGAAACGTTATTATCTAGCGCCCGACGAAGATGAACCTTTAAGAACATGTAAAAGCAAAGCATTTATCACCAAAGTCATGTTTCTAGCCGCGGTTGCAAGACCACGTTTTGATGAATTCGGTAATGAAGTGTTTTCCGGAAAGATAGGTATTTTCCCGCTTACAACATTAGAACCCGCTAAGCGTTCAAGTAAGAATCGTGTTGCGGGAACATTAGAGACAAAACCTATTTTGTCGGTAACTAAAGATGTAACAAGGACATGGTTGATAAACAAAGTATTACCGGCTATTAGAGATAAATGGCCGCAAGGTCACGAGGGTCCAATATATATTCAACAAGACAATGCGAAACCCCATATTAATGTTAACGATAGCGAGTTTCTTGAAGCATCATCACGAGATGGGTTTGATATTCGACTTCGTTTTCAACCCCCAAATAGTCCGGATTTAAATGTATTAGATCTTGGATTTTTTCGAGCAATCCAATCACTTCAAGAGCAAGAGTCATTGGGCACAATTGATGAGCTCGTCGGTGCGGTTGAAACATCATTTGAAAGAATGCAATCCCATGAACTTAACAAGGTTTTTTTAACTCTACAAACATGTATGAAAGAAATCATGAAAGTTCGAGGTGGCAACAATTACCAAACACCACATATCGGTAAAGGTAGGTTGGCACTAGAAGGTAACTTACCGTTGCAAATTGATTGTGATCAAGATCTCATAGAAGATGTTGTTTCGTATTTGGATCAATAAGAAAAAGAAAAAAAAATGAAACGTCAGAAGAGTCAATGGAGTTCCTTTGGTAGCATTGGACTTTTTTTTTGTGAAAAATTGGAAGTTACCTGTACTTAGAATTTCATGTACTAATGTTAAGGGTAAAATCTTTTGTTTATACTCCGTATTTAGCAAAGTAGTAGCAGTGGACTTCTGTTTTGTGGTTATCAAAGTTGTACTTTGCTAGTTAATGTCTTTATTAGTCTAAGGGTAATAAAGTAATTTGATCTCATATTTCTTTCTATTTTTGGCAATGGACAATTAATTTGAGACAACCCAAAAAGGAAATATGGACAATAGATTTGAGACGGAGGGAGTAATTACTTAAAAGCGTGCGAGAAAGCAAACGATGAAGTCAGGTATCGAGAACCTAGAGCTTAAGGCAAAACTAGGCGAGGAAATAGCTAGGCATAAGGAATGGTTAATATCGGTGATAATCGGCTAGTGAAATCTATAACGATCAATCAAGTAACCTCCGGCTTAGGACTAGGCTTTCAAAAGTATGTAGGAGTAGAAGCTAGATATGATGGTCGTAAATCCACACCGCCAGGTTAGCTAACTTTGTAAAGAAGGTGAATTGCATGTCGTCCCTGGACCTATTAGAGGTGAATTTATGCCCATAGACCTATCCATCATTGTTGACTTTGATGGATCACATCATCTATATGGCGTAAAGTCAAAAGACTTGCGGACCTCGATGCCTCATCTAATGACTTTGTCTCTTGCTCGACGGCGGTGACAATTCATCGAATCAAGGGTCTACTTCCTATGAAAGTCGTGATTCAAATGAGAAGTCGACCTTCCCAAGCCCGAGCCTACACCCAAGCCTTCACCCCGTCTACTTGCAAGCCTTCTAGGAAGTCACCGAGAATCAACTTCAAGGCAGGTTTCTTCAAGACTTGTCTTTAAATCTTTGAATAATCGATCTGTTAAAACAATTCCTTGAATGTTTCGCATTTTAAGTACTTCGCATGTAATCAAACATCTCCTATTTGAATAAATCTTCCAAGAAGAAGACATGTTTTGTATGTGGAAGTAAATGTCATTTAATTAAGGATTGTGATTTTCATGAGCAAAGATTGGGTGCATGTGCTACTCACCGTAAACATAGATCTAAGTGGACCAATGTTGCTAATATTCCACCTTATGTCCCTCAAGGACTAATATCGACTCTCATTGGAGAGGTTCGGTTACGAGACCTTATGTGCAACCAACTAGCCCATACTTTAAACATGGTTATTGGCCTACATATGTTGACTCTATGTATCTTTGGGATGGGATATGGGAACCTTCTTTGAAGCCCTCAAGAGTTGTTCTTGGACTAACAAAGGACCCAATCATCAATGGAGGACCAAGAACAATGGTGGATCCTCTAAATCTTCATGTCCTAAACTGTGATCCACAGGCGTGTTCAAGTCAAGAATGACTTGAACCTCCATGAATACTAACACTTTGTATATATTTTGTTGTTGTTTGTAGGATCATCCCTTAAGCATAAGAATATTGGTATTGTTGATAGTGGTTGTTCGAAGCATGTCCGGAAACAGAGATATGATGCACAATTTTGTCCTATATAAGGAGGAGGCATCGTGACTTTTGGAGGAAGTGATGGAAGTATCACAGGAAAGGCACCATAAAGACACCTCTTCTAGATTTTGAAAATGTGTACTATGTTAAGGAACTTGACATTTCAACTTTTTTCCGTTTCACAAATCTGTGACACTAAGAACAAAGTTCTCTTCTCGAGAATGAATGTCTTGTCTTTGTCTAAAGACTTCAAACTCCCGGAAGAAACTTCAATTCACCGAAAGTTCCTCGAACTCACAATTTATACACATTCAACCTTAATGAAGTGCAACGGTGGTGACCTCACTTGTTTGGTGGCTAAAGCATCTCTTGATGAGTCCACTAAATGGCATAGGAGGATGGCTCATGTGAATTTCAAGACCATTAACAAACTCTCTAAAATGGGTGCAGTTGAAGGTCTTCCCACCAAAGAATTCACAAATGATCATAATTGTGTCGCTTGCAACAAAGGAAAACAACACGTAGCTTCTTACAAAGCTATCAATGCTATGAGCATCATTATGAACCTCTTCGTTGCTCCACATGGATCTGTTTGGTCCAACTCAAGTCAAGCATTGATCATAAGTACTTACATTTGGTTATCACCGATGGCTATAGCGATTTTGTTGGGTTTTCTTTCGTAACCAAAGATGAAACATCTCAAGTCGATGAATTCATCACTCTCGTTGAAAATCGGTTGAACAAAAGGTCAAGGGTATTCGATTGTGATAATGGGACGAGTTTAAAATGCTATTCTTATAGATCTCTGTGGGTCAAAAGGTATAAAAGGGACTATAGTAATCCAAGAACCCCACAACAAAATGGGGTGGTGAAAGAAAGAATAGGACCTTAATAGAGGTCGCAAGATCAATGCTTGCAGACTCTAAACTACCCACTATGTTACGGATCAAGTCTGTTGCACAGCGTGCTATGTGCTAAACAGGTCTCCATTACAAGACCACAACTCAAAACACCATATGAACTTCTCTTTGGGAAGGTTCCATCATTCACTACCTAAAACCTTTTGGTTGTCAAGTAACCATTCGAACACAAGTGATCCGTTGGGAAAGTTTGATGAAAAGGTCGATGATGGTTATATTGTGGGTTATTCGACTCATAGTAAGGCATACCGGTGTACAACTTGCAAGCCAAAAGGATAGAGAGAGCCGAACGATATTTTGGAAGATAAGCATAATGTGCAAGGAGGGTCATACGTGGTCTTTTGACCTTGACTATAGCGATTCCTTGGGTTACACTAGACACTTGGCTAACCAAAATGCGGGTCCTCAAGCTTCTCCCACTAACAATGCAGGTCCCTTAGATGATGACTCGAAAATGAGTTTGAAGATGATGAGCAACCTATCCTTGTGCCTTCTTTCTCCCTAACAAGATTGCGTGTACCACTCCAAGGAGAATCTCGATAAGAATGATGAAGATGAATCTCATTATGCCGAGGACCTTGCTAGGCTTCGACACAAGAATTTGTCGCTAAGCTAGAAGCGAGAACCGAATGGAGGGTTGCTAATGAAGAGTCAGAAACCACGTGTCTGCTGAAGTTGACTCTGTCACACCTACCATCCACAAATCTGGCGAAGGATATCTTGTTTCTTCTCATGTTCCTTCTCAAGTGTCTTCGGACTTTGGAGAACCTCATACACGCTTTCCAAAACCCTCCGATCTTGGAAATCATCAACCCAAAGTCGGCATTTTCACTTCACCCTCTTATGATCTTTGAATTTGAACCAACAATCACTAATCTTGACTCATCCATTGAAGTCACCCCATCGCTACTCGTGAGGATCAACATTGCTCATCCTCAATCCAACATCATAGGTGATCTTCGCACTGTGAGAACTCGAAGGGCTATAACAAGTCCTCAATTTGGGCATATTGCTTTTCTCTTATGTCTCCAACCAAGAAAGAGACAATCACACGTACTTCAAACATTGTCATTTGCTTGTTTCCTTTCTCAAGTGGAACCAACAAGTGTTTCTCAAGCTCTTAATGATTCAAGTCGGCTAGAAGCAATGCAAGAAGAAATGCAACAATTTCACAATCGACAAGTTTGGATTTTGGTTCCACTCCACGATGGCAAATATGCCATTGGGACAAAGTGGATTCTCAAGAATAAGAGAGATGCTAGGGGTGTTGTGATCAAAACAAAGCAAGATTAGTAGCTCAAGGCTTTAGACAAGAGGAAGGATTGATTATGATGAAGTGTTTGCACTGTTGCGAGTTGAAGCAATTCGCATTTTCTTGGCATATGCTTCTTACATGGGTTTCATGGTGTATCGATGGATGTCAAAGGTGCTTTTACGTATGGTGAGATTGAAGAGAGGTCTATGTCACTCAACCCAAGGGATTTGAAGACCCCGATCACCCAAATCATGTTTACAAGGTTGTTAAAGCTCTTTATGGCTTACATCAGCACCAAGAGCTTGGTATGCTAGGCTTTCATCATTCTCATGAAGCATGGCTATAGGAGAGGTGCTATTGATAAAACTCTTTTCCTAAAGAAGAATTATTCGACATCATTCGGTGCAAGTTTATGTGGACGATATTATTTTGGCTCCACAAACGAAGCTTGGTGCGAGGAATTTGAGGATCTAATGAAGGGTGAATTTCAAATGAGTGCTATGGGAGAGCTTACTTTCTTTTGGGTCTCCAAGTTCGTAGAACAGGATGGCATCTTTATCATCAAGATAAATATGTGAGAGACATTTTGAAGAAGTTTGGTATGGAAGGTGTTAGGATCGCCACAACACCTTATGAATTTCCAAAGACTAAAGCAAATAATGAACCGAGATCTACCGTGAATATTCACTGCATGCAGATCCATGATTGGTTCATTGATGTATCTAACGACTTCAAGGCCCGATATTACGTTTCTTTGTGAGTGTTTGTTCTCGACATCAAGTCACTCCACTTACTTCCCATCTCAATCTTGTCAAGAAGATCTTTAAGTACCTCAAAGGCCAACCTCTTTTAGGCCTTTGGTACCCAAAAGAGTCTTCTTTCAAGTTGGAAGCATATAGTGGCGAGTGATTATCTTGGTGCAACCGGATAGAAGATCCTGTTGGAGGTCGCCAATTTCTTGGCAAGAGGTTGATTTCTTGGCAATGCAAGAAACAAACCATTGTGGTCGCCTCAACTCATCAAGCGAGTATGTTCTTTTTGCAAATTGTCAGTGATGTGTCCTTTGGATTCAAAACCAATTCTTTGGACTATGGGTACAACTTCATGAACACTACAATTCATATAGATAATCAAAGTACCATCTGTGATAGTCAAAATCCAGTTTTCAAATCGAACAAAACACATTGAAATCGTGCACCACTTTATAAGAGATGCATATGAAAACATTTGATAAAAGTGGCTAAAATTCATACCGATGATAATGTGGCAGACCTGTTAACAAAAGCGTTTGATGGACCAAGGTTTCAACACCTCGTGGTCAATATTGGAATGTTAAACCCTTGACTGCATAGTTTAAGGGGAGGCATAGGCCTCAGGGGAGGCATATGCCTCAGGGGAGGATTTGTGCAAACTCTGCATATTTTGGTGTCATATCTTTCTATAAATAGTTTTCCTTGTTCAATAAATTTGCGTCTATCATTAGGTTTGTAAAAACATCATTTTGCCAATAGTGATAGCGTTTATTTAATACTTTTTATCTTTTTAATTTTCTCTAATCTGCATTTTTGCCTCTGATTTTCATAATTCTTTGCTAACACTAACTATCCCATGAACAAGATCAAATTCATCAAGTGTGATACATTGGTATATGGTCAAGATAGCTAAAAGATTGTTGCTTGTTTCTTCTGAAATTAAAAGTACTGAAGCAAACAATTTGATTCCACTGAAGTTATAATACTGAAGATAAGAAATTGAATTCAAATTGTTCATTCATTCATTCAAGAAACAGTTTACAGCTTACATAAAGTCAACCTACTACATATGCATCTTGAAGATACGAGCTGTACACTTAAGCTAAGCCTAATCTAGTGTATATATTTCATTCCGAAATCTAAGTGAATGTTGGATATGCATTAGATGCTGGCTTTGCTTTTGTAGGTCTTGCATAACCACCCATTCCGTCTAACTGGCTGGTTGGATATGCATGACCAGCTCGACGAAGATGCTAAGGACCAAAATAGAGGGATGGATTGATGCAAACGATTGATGATGACGATGACCCCACAGGATGACGGAGAAAAATAACGTGTCCTGTGTGCTTCATCTATTCATTTCAACCAAAATGCAATCGATCCACCCTCCTTAAGCCCTTCTTCTATACGATGTGTTGATGCACCAAAAGATGGCGCAGTTGAGACCAAGAACCACCTCTCTATCTTTAGGGAGTGGCGGATTCTGCACGAGGTCTTTGTTGAGACCGAGGTCTTTGGAGGTTAGAGTAAGATGTTCCTCCTTATAGGAGTCATCGAATCATCGTGATTCACTTGGATTCACTACATCGCCATCTTACGAAGAAGGAGAAAGGGCAATTTTTTGGTCGTGGATAGGGTTGAGGAAAGTAACGTGACCATGGGTTTGATTCACCACTGATGATGATGAAGAGGATGATGAAGATGAGGAAGTGAGATCTATGATCTCGTGTTTGGTATTCATGGTGCAATTTGGTTAATGGGGTTATTTGCATCTAGGGTTTGTGGTAATTATTTGGGGATCTTGATGAAGAGATGAGTTACATTGGGATCATTTTATAGACGGGTTCGAGGTTCAATGAGTTTAATGCAAGTGGGTGGCACAATAATTCTAGAAACTTACCAAGATATTCTTATCTTTGATGCATTCTCATTGAAGTTATAACTTCAGCAGATTGATCATGTGTTCTCTTTGAAGTGTTGTTTTGGGTTGGGTCAAAGATGCAATACACGCCAAGAATAGTCAACCAAACGGTCAATTTTTCTTTGACTATAATTTGGGCAAAACTATCAATCCACCATCACTCTCTTGAGCTAACAAATTCCTCTCATCCCGCTTTCACAAACACTCACCATTTCGAGAATCATAACCCTAAACACTCATATCCCTCATGGCTCTTGAATTTAAACATGATCACAACAAAGTTGCATTTACGGGAAATGGCAAGGGATATGAATTATACGAACCAATGGTGGAATTCTGAAAAGGTCCAAGATTTGTTATGCTCTAACTCATTCTCCAAATGAGATATATGAATCATGATTACTCAATTTTGGGAATCTGTGAGAAGAGGAGTGAGGCAGAGATTAGGGCGTGATTGATGAAACATAGTACATAGTTACAGAGGACCTAATTAGAGGAAGCTTCACTTGGAAGATCTTGATGGAGTATTTTACTCTAATCGGGAAGATGTGCTTAATGGGCTAAGAGCTATTGGCTATCGAGGAACAAGAACCGACATGTGGTCAAGAAGGAACTCGCCGAAGTGGAGGTTCTGGTTCACACGCGCTCAATGCATGAGCAACAAGACGGAGGATGGGACCGATTCTCTACACAACCGGGCTATGGTATTGTGTGTCTTTCTCAAGGGTAACTTTCAATTTTTCTAGGTATATTTTCGAAAACATGGTTGAAAATATTCAAAAGAAAAAGGAAAATTTTAATGTACCCAAGGTTTCGCAAATGATTTTAGACACCACTACCCAAGCCCAATCTTTTATCCTATAGGTACTTTAAGCGCTAAATTGTTTGCAACTATGAGAACCCACTTTGTGGGGAACATCATCCCTTGCTAGCACCATGTTGCCACAAGGTAATGAGGTGGCGATGAGGAGAATGTGACAAATGATCCTCCTACTTCACCTGTTGCTACTGATGGTAATCCATTAGTTAACATAGATGAGGGACCTTCATCAACTGTTGAAGCAACTCATGTTGCTCCAGTCCAGCCACCCTGTCCCAGTCCAACACCCACACTAGTTACTCAAGTTGAGTCTGATCTTAATAGACTACCCACACCAAGTCTGTTAGGGATCCTCTCAATGAAGATCTTCCTCACATTGAGCATGACCATATTATCGCCGAAGGTCCAATGAAGCTCCCCTACCACAGAGCAATCACTGGTGGAGCCGAGGACCTATTACACTTTCATCTGTCTATGCTCTTGTCAATGTGTATGTTCTTGAGGTTACTAGTGCGAAAAGGAGCTTGCAGAGACCAAGTCTTCTCTTGGAAGTAAGATTGAAGATCTGCAGAATCAAGTCAAGGAATTAGAGGACAAACTGAAAGGGACCTCCAAAAGGAAGCTTGTGGTTTCTTCTGATGAAGAACAAGAAGTACCTCATTTTGAGTCTCTGGATATGTTGGCTGATGTTTCTCTCAATGATCCTTCATCAGTAGTTGCTGCCTCCTCTAAGAAGAAGGAACCTGTCCTTTACAAAAGAAGAAAGAGATCTTATATTCATAAGGTATCTTCTGAAGCTTCAAAGGAACCTGATGTTGACAAGGCTGCATCTGCTGATGTGCAAATGGAGGATGCATCTTCAAATCATGGTCAATCTTCCTCTGTTCAAGAACCGTCAGGCTCTTCACCTTCAGCAGATCTTTCTGATGTTGTTGCCATGACCACTCCAGTTGATATTGCTACTGAGGTTCCTGTCATTGATTTAACTGAAGAAGAGTGTGCCAAGAAGCCTGATGATAAAGGGAAAGATGTAATAACTGAAGATGAGCTTGGTCCAGACCTGGTGAGTGAGGAGGAAAGACTAGGTCAAGCAACTAGATTGGCTGAGTTTGAGAAGTCAAAGGAAAGTGAAGTATTGGCTCATCAACTAGAAACAGAGGAATTTTCATCTTTAACTCCTGAGAGAAGAAGAGAACTGGATGCAATGAGGGTTCGGATACTCTGAACACGGGATATTCTAACTCAAAGAAGTCATTTCAAGACCTTCTCTTGCTCAAAGTATACTAGGTGGAGATTTCCTCATTGACAATTATGTGGAGCGAATGATGGCTCGGGAAGACAAAGGAAGCAAGAAGCTATTGCACAAAAGAGGGCCATCAAAGCTCAGAAGGACAAAGAGAAACCTCCTACTAAAGATGAAATGAGAAGGGTGGTGAAAAATCAATGCTCGATGTACAACTCGGCTTAACAATGAAACAAGTCAAGGCTTTTCCCGATCATGTCTGCTTTGCAAATACAATCGATCATGAGGACAAATCATCATCTTCAAAGACCTTCTACCCACTTGAGAAGGATTACGAGAATGAAGTCGCTCCGAAGCCAAAAGACTCAAGTCCGATGATGCTCCACCAAGGAATCGTCTCCAATCATTCTCGTTGAAGCAACTTCAAGTTGCTTCCTCATCGACAAGGATCCATCTGCTGAACCACTTACCAATTCTCCTGATGCACATGATGTATCAGCTCCCACTTCATCAGTGATACCCGTTGTCATTCTAGAAGATTCTAAAGTTAAGGAAGCTGATCTCACTGACATAAAAACAAAAAGGGCAATACAGATGCTCCACAGGATGAATGCACTTCGTTTTCCAACTAAGTCCCCCTCTACATCTTCAAGTCTTACCACAAATGCACAAGATGAAAATGCTCCCTCTAGGGAAATCTATCAGCCTGGGAGGAGGAAGAAGAGAATGGCCAAAAGATCTCCTTTGGATCTTGAAGCTGATGACTCAACTTTCATTATAGAGGCTCACGATTTTCACGATGGAAATTCGAGATGAGGTGGTAGATTGAAATTGAAGGATGATGAGATGAATGTCATTCATCGAAGGGACTCCACTTCAATGGAATTCACCTTTCTAAAGGAAATTCTACACTTGGTAGACAGGGCAGACTTACTTTCTCTGTTCACTCGTGTTACCACCTATTACTGCAACAAGGAACCACAAGGTTTTGGGATGTTCTTACCAGGAGATCTTCAAGTCCTGTTAAACTCTCACATTCCCAATAGCAAAGCACATTCCATTTGGGAAAACTCACATCGGTGGAAGCTTGCATCCTGGAGATTCTATCCTCTCCCTCGTGTGCATGTGCTTGAGACTAAGGGTGGAATCACTGTCTGCATGTTTTCTGAAAGAAAGTATCCTTTGCCCAAAAGACTTATGGAAAGATCTTGAGTCGAAATTGGAAATTCCTCCAGATCACGTGGGCAATGAAAGACGACCGCTTTAACATTGGTAGGATTGATCAAGACTCAACTTCAACAACCGCAATAGGACTCATCCTCATCCATATCGGGACACTTGGTACCCTCGCATTACTTTGTTTTGTTGCTTTTTATTTGTGTTATGTATATGCCTGTCTTTTCCGTGTTAAATTTTCGCTTAGTTAAAAAAAAAAAAAAAAAAAAAAAAAAAAAAACTAACTTTTATGCGAGGTTTGTTTGTTGTCCCATTATGATGGCTTTTAACTCACCCGATGTACCTTGTGTATGTCAAAGAGTTGGCTAGTCCAAAAGTGCAGCTTTGGTAAAGACACAACAAATGTTAATAGTCGTAATGGTTTGCTCAAAATCATAGGGTCTACAACCACCCATGCTTAACTGCTGAGGGTTGTATGGTCATCAATTCACCATGGTCTATTCCTCTTTGGAATCCAAGAATTGGCTAGTCTCTTCCAAATCTTATCTCTTCCAAATGTATGTAGTCCTTTTTGACTTTCCAATCTTATCTCTTCCAAAAGAATTGGCCATCAAGGGGGGGGGGAAGACCAAATTTTTGACTTTCCAATCTTATCTCTTCCAAATGTATGTAGTCCTTTTTGTAGTCTAGGTTAATTGTGTACATGTTGTAGAGTTATTTGGTACATTAGGACTTATTTATTTATGTTCTTTTAATTCATAACATAAGTTAATTATTTTCATAATGTGTGTGTATTATTGATAATATAACTTGTTAAACGATGTTGACGTGTTTTCCGAGCTTGTAAAATTGTCTTTTCACGCGTTTGAGATTTTAGGGTTTTACAATAAAAGTCAAACAGCTCAGAACAGAATGCAATTAAGTCCAGAGGAGTATAGTGTTTCCCCAGGTCATTAAGTCCCAACGAGGTGTGAAAACTGAAATACAACGAATCTGTGATCGGGTGAATATTGAACAGGAAAAGGTGATGATTGATTACACTAAGGAAATTAAATCTAATAAAGACTTTGAAGTCATTTTAATTCTATATTTAAAATCGATTAACGTTTTAAAACCTAAAACGTACGTTTAAATAAAATTACGTGAGCGTACGAAATAAAACGTGAAAATAAAGAAGTAAAATACCTACGGATATGGAAAATACAATCCTAAGAAACAATTAAACGATGCTAAATTACATCCTAGGGTGTTAAAATGCAAAACGCTAAAACCGGAACTCACCGAGCCCGAAAGTGAAAAAGATGAAATTTAAGTCCTATGAGTGCAAAACTAATTTTCCTACATTCTACATGACTAAAAATGATTTTAGGAAAAAGCCGGGTATGTTTTCAACTTTTATTTTATTTACTACGAATTAAAAACTATTTCAAACTAAATTAATTATTAAAATACTAAACATTTTTGGAAAAATATGCAAAAATTAGAAAAAATACTTTACATTATGCTAAATTTAAGAAAATAAAAGAGACCATAAGCGCTTGGGAAATAAGCAACTAAAAAGCTAAATAAGAGGTAAAGCTTAAAATGCGAAGTGCTTTAACATCGTTATATAATTAAATGTGCAAGGAAAAAACAAAAAGACCCCGGAGCGGATGGTGGGGGAGGCGTGGTGTTGAAAGTGCATGAGACCTGTGTTCGATTCTGGTCTTGTCACTTTTTCACTTATTTTATTTTTTTTTACAACTAATATGGGATAAGTTTTAACTAAAACTATACTTGCGTAAAACTTGATAATAAGTCATTATGACTAAAATAAGCAATGACCATACCAATTCACTTAAGGGACTGTTTGGATGAAATTTAACCAAAGTTGAGATCAAATCCAATTGCTTTTAATGAAAACCTTTATGTTAGAAAAGCTTAAATAAGTCGGTTTCACGCTTTTATTAACAAAGCAGATTTCAAGTTTAAACAACACCCTTGGAAATCACGACCAGGTAACTATCCCAAACACCCTTTAAACACCTCTAAGCCTATTTTTTAAGCACTACTCAAGCAATGAAATGACACAATCGTTAACATCTAAACAAAAAAACTATCTATAAGCAAATCTAATTAGGAAACAAGAGGATTAAATGGGAATCCTAAACTACTCCAAGTCTAATAAATTAAACAAGGTGAACTAAAGAACTACAATAAGCATATTGTAAGCTTAGGTGCGACTAATCGATCTAACCTACTCTAGGTGGTCCTAATATTCCAAATAAGCACTACCTAAATCTAAATAAGCCTTGAATTGAACACGACTGCAAAGACTTCTCAAGATTCGAGGTGTCTGTTTGTGAGGTGAAACAAAGAACAAAACAACATATGGGGACCTTTTGAGCTTATTTTTAAGCTGTTGGATAAGCTTTCAGGCCAGGACAAGCTGCAATAAAAAAAGAAGCACGGGTAATATTGAAATGCAACTGGTTAGAAGGCAAAATGGACACTGCAACAGCTTATAAATAAGCTGTTGACAAGAACTTTGGGCCGATTAATGCCGTCTGAACCCCAAAAAGAGTTGCGAAAGCAGTTCTAAAACTTGATTTTAACTAACTAAAAGTAATTCTAAGGTATGAAACTAAAACTAAACTAAGTTGGGCATTCAAGGATTTAAGAAAAATGAGTTTGCCACTTTTTAGACACCAATTAAGCTGAGAAATAAGCCCAAGAACAAAGAAATAAGTAATGTTGTCCTGAGCAGTAAAGAACAAGATAGAAAACTATTTTTTTTCTTGCTAACCAAACTTGCCTACAACTTATTCAATCATTTTCCAACCTAAAAAACTAACCTAAAATATTAAAAGGACATTGACTTGGCAAGTAAAGCGGTAAAACACGGTTTTGACCACTCTAGAACCCGACCCAAACACTCACCTAAAGCGAACTACTTTTGAATCTGTGAAGGTTTTAGAGCTTGGACAAAACTAACTAGTGAACTAAAGCATAAGCTCATAAGAGCTTAAAACTATCTTTAACAACTTTTCCAACTTGAAATTAAGACAGGATAACAAGAGAGCTAAAAACTGCTAGAACTTGAAAATTGGAATCAAAGACCAAACCGATATTGCATTGACTTAAAATTTAAAATTACATGAAAATAAAATGATATCGAAAAAATAAAATGAGCTAGAACACCCATTCTAGACTCAAACTGAAAACTCAAATTCAAACTAAAAACTAACTCCCTTTACAATGGTTACAATGACTACTTATACACCGAGGGTCTCCTCACTTCTCTCTCTCTCTCTCTTCGTATGAGATAAACACGCCAATTCACGCGTGCCTCTGCGACCTCTCTATCCACCGGGAGACAAGGATTCCCAAGATGTAATGGTACCACGTGAGGAGATGGGTTGGATTTGTCGTGAAAGGTGGGATGGACCGATGGAGGTTGAGTGGGAAGAGGAAAGGTGAAAGCGGTTGTGGGTTATGGTTTTTTATTTGTGTTCCTTTGCTATTAATAAAAAGGATCCGTTTGGCTTAGTAGTTATCACAAGGATCAATTGTGTAATTTTCAATTCTTAAGGACCGAACTCGCCAATTTTTCAAAGTTATTCCAAGGGTCAATCTTGCCAAGTTTCATTAGTGTAAGGACCGAATTTATTATTTTCCAAAATTTAAACTTTCGGGGACCAAAATGATAACATCAAATAGTGCATTTCGAGTGTTTTAAATATTGACTAAAATGATGAGTATTCAACACTTTCAACCGATAATGCTTGTAATTTATATCATTTATATGGCATTTACATTGTATGGATTATGGTTCTTGTTTTAACCATATAGGATGGGTTTCCACAGATACGAAGGGTATACCATAGGTTGCCCGTAAATGGTTACGAGCATCCGGAGGCTCCCCAAAGAGATGCGTGAGCCGCAATGGAACATCAGTTCTCCCGGAGAAATATCAAGTTAAGATTTATCATAGTATGTCGATCCTTTGAACAGAAAAGATCTTACTCGGCCTTCGACTTCCGAGATCCTACCTCATGATAACATCTCATGAATATTAAGTGTCATTACGATAATGCTTGTAATTTATATCATTTATATGGATTTACGCTTGTTTTCTATTGTTTTCCACTTTCGTAAAAGCATTGGAGCTCGCGGAACTAGAGAGATATCAAAAGATTTATCATAGTATGTCGACTTTGAAGAAGTTAACTCTCTCCCAAAGTAACTAAACGTGACACGTAAAACCAACTATATTAGGTCAAATGAGTAACTATATTAGGTCAAATGAGGTTCCCACCGATAACTACGCCGTAACTATTTCACCAACTACGGCGTAACCAAGTTTATTGAAGACTACGGCGTAACCACTAATAAGGTTATGCCGTAACCAGCAGATCTAGTGCAAAATACGAAGGAATTGATGGTTACGGTAACTCTTATATTAGTTATGCCAGAACCCGATCCGCCTATAAATACCCCACGAATTCCAAAGATTTCTAATCATCCCATTCCACACACAACAACCAGAGAACATGGGAAAAAGCCAAAGGCAGGTCTAGAGGAGCATACGGAGCTGTCTCCAAGGGAGAAATCACTCCCCTACGATAAGCATTAGCATTTTATCTTTTCTTTACTTTCTATTCATGTATTTCGTAACTTTGAATATTGAACTGACTTGTATGGTTAATATGAGCGGCTAAGTACCTCTTGGTGTTGGCCTAGTTATGATTCCTTAATTGTTTTGTTTGCGTTTACATTACTTCAGTATAATTATTTCTAAGTGTATCAATGCATAGTTTATTGGTAGCTACCCTTGTTTCGGTAGTTTTGAATGGAGGTAGAGGCCAATTGCCTAGGAGATATGACCAACTAACCCTAGGTGAGCGGACTGAGACGGGGAAGGGTAAGATATGACCAACTGACGACCCTTTCTACTTGTGCGATTTGACCAACTGATCACCTACCGTTTGGATGAACTTAAAAATTAGGGGGTGAGTGTTTAAGTTGCTAACACCCGGGCACTCACTATTATAAATCTAGCATGTAGCGGTACTTAATGACTTGGCTTAGGGACCAGAACAACAGGACTTATGAGGGACACCGACTTCTCCGTGGTGGAATCTTTGCTGATAGGTTAGGGCGAATTGCCCAAATGCTATCCTCTCGACTTTGACCTCACCTGAAGTAATTGGAAGTAAGTAGATGTAGACATAACTAGCTAGGAGGAATAACTAGGTTAGCACCACTCTCCTCTATTGATTTATCCTTTGCCTTTATTTGTTGTTTTCTGCTTTAGTAGTTAATTAATTAAATCCTTATCGAAATCATTATTAAAATCTGTGACACTTAGACTTAATAATCCAACACACATAGCTTTTGGGACGACCTTGGCTTTACCGAATACTACACTACACACGACCGGGTACACTACCCATTAGTGCATTAGGGTAGACCAAAGGTATAACGAGACTTTATAAATATTAAAACCTGGTCAGTAAAACTTGCATGAAGTTTTTGGCGCCGCTGCCGGGGAGTTATATTAGGATTAATATTAAGTCTTTCATTTCGTTTTAGACTTTTCTATTATTCTCACGATCATATTTCGAGTTTTCAGGTACCATGGAAGTTGTTAACATCGATGACCTCACTCTTGAGGAATATTTGGCATTGACAAGAGCAGAACAAGGGTCGGGTCTCGTAAGACCGGCAATTGGAGCGGATGTCCGTTTCGAAAACAAAGACCAATTTATGAGGGAGCTTCGTGCTAACCTTTTTTCAGGAAACAGGGACGAAGATGCATATGAGCACGTTGAAAATGTTCTTTACATCGCAATCCTTTTCAACATTCCGGGCGTGTCTCATGATGCTGTTATGCTAAGGGTATTCCTAATGATTCTTACTGGAGCTGCCAAAAGATGGATTGAAAGATTGCCCGCGGGGGCAATTAATACTTGGGCTCTACTCAAAAAGCACTTTATTTAGAGGTATTGTCCGCCGTCAAAGATTTCTAATCAGCTTTTGGAGATCCATAACTTCAAACAAGAAGACGATGAAACATTGTATCAAGCTTGGGATAGATACAACGATCTCCTTTACAAATGTCCTACACATGATCTGAACAACCAGCAAAATGTCAACATCTTCTATAAAGGAATCAACGTAACTACGAGATGATGTCGGACTATCAAGGACCTATTCGAACATGACTCCTACTCTTGCTATTGAAGCCATTCAAAAATGGTCGATCACTCTCAAAAATGGCACGACGGAGGAAGTAAAAGAAATCAAGGCGGAAGTTTCGATGGAATTGCAGCAATCGCTAGTAAAATTGAAAATCTTAGTCGAGACATGCTGAAAGTCAGAGAAACCGTTCATGCCATCCAAGTAGGTTGTGAAAGCTATGGGGGAGGACATCTCACGAAAAATTGTCCTCGTGTTAACGAAGAAAATATAATTGAAGAAGCAAAATATGGAGAAAATTGACCGTTTTATGGATATAATCAAAATAATAATGGGTACCGTGGAAATTACAACCATGGGCCTTATGGAGAAAGAAAGCCCAGTCTTGAAGAAACAATTAAAAAATTCCTGGAAATTTCAGCCCAAAGACAAAAGGAGCAAGATGAGTGGTTAAAGGAATTCCAGGAAAACACTGACAGAAGCCTTTCCAATCACGACACAACCCTAAAAAACCTTGAATCTATAGTGGAGAAGCTGAGTGAGAAAGTAAGAATGAATAACAATAAACCAGAAGGATCAAAACCCGCCATGGAATGTAAAGTGATTTTTATTGATAATGACTCAAAGATACAGGGTAATTCTCAGATTGAAGATGCGAATACTGGTGAAAATTCCGTCGAAAGTCTTGAGTTACGCCGTAACCCGTCTGAAGAGTTACCGCGTAACTATGTCTTTGACAGCGATCAAGGAGTTATGACTGATATTGATAGGGATGACTAAAGCGAGTTACGCCAGAACCATACATCACGCTACGGCGAATCGGGATACATGGGCGACAACTTTCTCAAGTAGACGAATCAGAACACAAGTAATTAACGGATGGTCCCACGACATTAATATGTGCCCTCCGTCCCCATCTAAAAAGAAATATCACCGTGCAAGGCGATACCAAGAACTAAGGGGACTCAGATGATCTATGGGCTTCATGGGACCCTAGAAACGAAACTTTATGACGGGGAGCCGATAAGGATAGGATCAAGAATAACAAATTTATGTGGGCTGCATATACTGATGAAAAAAGATTAGAAAAATTCTCCTTCGAGGAAGAAGAGGAGGCACCTATCACTCATTGGTCCACTCCAATAATCATAACTGACGATGAAGCCGCACGAGCCTAGTCGACGTGCATCCCATTCCGCGAGCATTGCAATGGTGGGGATAGTGAAAAAGAGGAAGAGTGGACGTGCCCTCACGAGCTTGAGAGACACAATATCAAGTTCGGTGATTTGACATTTGATGATTGGTACGCAATACAATTCGGGAATGCTAAGATTAACCCGAATCTTCTTAAAAAACTCAAGATTGACTACGAGGATCAGAATCGGAAAAAAGAAGTGGCTAATAATGACATCTACTGCATGGAAGATCATTTAAGTGAAACTGACAACAAGGAATTACGTAGTCACTGGTGCAAAAAAATAAAATCTCCTGGGGAAGTTTTTTGGGCATCATGCAACCCGTATGACGATAAATGTAATGGGGGAAGCAACTTAAGGAGAATGGGAGAAGACGAATTATTTTGGACCTCAACCAACAATGAGGAAAGAACAAGTTTGCCTTGGTTGGACAACCTGGGATTTGATAGTTGGGTGAAAATTAAGTATGGACATGTAGATACTTTAACAAAAGAAAAGATTTGGAAGGAGTACATGAGTAAAGAAAATTCAAACAACGAGAGTCCTAACAACACGAGTGGAATAACAGTTGAGAATGACAAAGAGTTGGTAAGAGATGAAAAAGAAGAATGCAAGCGTGTACTAGTGGAGAATCTGCTCGATGAAGAATGGTTTAAAGGTACCGCTTCTGATGACGATGACATTGAAGGGATTTTAGATTACCTTGAGTTGCAAGGGAATGAGGAATTTATTGACCCCGATGATGAAGCATATGAGCAAAGGAGGTGCAAACTCCTTGGGATTCCCTACAAGAGGCCACCACCAATTATTGTCGAAAAATATGAGTTCACTCGCTACCACTTGGGACCGGAGGAAAAATTTTGCAAAATTCGGAGGATTGAAACTAATGAATACCTCCGCACTGCCACGAATGTCGCCTGGGTGAGGCATAACCTGATGAAAGACATTGAAGAAGTCAGGCAAGTCCATAGGCCCCCATAGAGCCTCGCGGCTCTGAGTCTAACTTAAAGACTCAGAATAAAGAAAAGTGCTCTTTCGGGAGACAACCCGAATTATCTCTTTCTTTTGTTTTATTTCCATTTCGTAGGGTTTTGTGTTTTCTAACCATTTTGCAGAAACGAGGAAGTAATTCTTGCAGCTTGTCGATTCGACCATAGTTACGGCAGTAACTCATCTATGTGATTACGCCGTAACCAACCTTTTGCAAGCAGAATTTAAGACGATTACCAATTACGGCGTAATTCCATCTCGATGGTTACGCCAGAACCACCGCTTTGCAACTTATGTCAAGTTTTGCCGCCACTGGCGAACTCCCTTAAAGAGTTACGACGTAACCTTCCTCTGCTTTAATTCTTTCATTTTAAAACACAATAACCTTACATTAGTATTTTAAATGAACTTTGTGGGTGTGTTCCCTATAAACCTTCACGAGACTTCACTCATCCACTTGGGACACCAAGTGGTTTAAAAGGCTTGTTGCATATGCTAAATGCAACCGTGATTCCTACGAAAGTGAGTTAGGTTTGTTTTTCATTTTTCTTTTTTCATTTTTTTTCTTTTTAGAATTATGCTTGTCGGTAGTGTGATTTCAGGGATTGAAGTTTGCTCATGGATGCTTATACAAAGGCACATCTCTTTTTCGTGGGCCTTCTTTCTTTGTGGAGCAAATTTCAGGGAAGTTCTCGCTCTAATTCTACTTTTCTCTTCACCTTTATTTAATGCTTAGTACAAAAGGGACTTTGTACAATTCAAGTGGGGGGACGGGAGTAGAATTATCTCTTGAACATTATTTTGCCCTCATTTTTCTAGTTTATTTTGAAAAATTATGCCATTTTTAAAATTTTGACATGTTTTTCTTAACCTAACTAGATTAGACCTTAGCCGAGCACATACAACCCTTGATATTATATGGTGAGATTAGCCTTATCCGTTTCCAATATTTTACCCCAAATCCACCAAATTATGAGTGTGCTTGGGTAGCTTGTAAACTTTAGAACTTGGCCTTTGCATCATTTCGAGACCATAGACGAGGTATGTTGAGTTAGCTCGATGTATTTGGACTTTTCGCTTTAGAAGGCAATATTATAGGATTATCACCCAAATAGCCCACCATTGTGTGTCAATCGATTAGTCACCTCGACTTCTCGACCCCCATGTGAAACCCTTTTGTTGCACTCATCTTTAGTGCAAGATACCCCTAGATACACCCATCTGAGCCATTCCTTTCATTTTGTTAACCCAGTGTATTGTTTCGATACACCTATACACCTTAGCCTACCCTGTAGTCTTTATTTGTGATTGGGAAGTCATAATTTGCCTAAGTTCAAGGTTCAAGTGGAAAGGTTCGGAAATCACACTTTCATCGACAACATATTCCTGAAGATCATTAAAGACCCGCCGAATTCCCATTGTTCATCTCGAGTGGGGGGATATTATGTTTAGTTATTATTGTTATGTTAAAAAAAATAGTTGTTATGTTATTTAGTTATTGTAAAGTGCGATGTTATAAGCACTATGTCATGAGCTTTATAGATTTAGTATCGAGGAGGCCACCTCAGTCACATTTGAAGATTGGAGTTGGTAGTTATGCCAACAGTTGGAGAAAAGGTAGTGTGCCCATCACGACGTCCTCTAATGACACATCTACCTAGTATTTCATGATCCGGTTTCTTGACTTCAAAGCTTGAACTTTGGGCGGACGGTAAGTGGTGATGACTCTGTTATAGGTTTAGACTACCTGCTTGTTTTTTATTTTACACCATTTATATATCCCATGTCTTATCCTACCCTTTAGTCATGAAGCGTGTCTAGGTGATGCAATGAGCAATCTTTGGTGTCTTGGCCATGGATTTGGTCATGTATCATTGATTTTGTCCACTTCACCGTGACATGTTAGTAATGACGAGTCACCCTTAACCTTTGTCGTGTCTACCCATATTGCCTTCGAGAATTGTTTAGCCCTTAACTCTAGTGGTGGAGATTTGTGTAACCGCCAAGCTTATGATAGAATACATGCTATGATCATGCGATTGAGTGATCACCCGAAATTGACACTTAGAATAGTTGAGAGATTTGAGTGTTTCGTTCCCATTTCGTGAGGTGTTCGGCTTTGTTTTATTCTAGCATAAGGGATTTGTAAACTTATATTTTCCGTGTTATGGGAGATATCTTTTAGGAATCTTTCTAATAAGGTCTACTTGAGGGCAAGTAGAGTTCAGTGGGGGATATTTGATAACATCAAATAGTCCCGAATATTAAGTGTCAATTTCCGATAATGCTTGTAATTTATATCATTTATATGGATTTACGCTTGTTTTCCATTGTTTTCCACTTTCGTGTAAATTACGAGCATTGGAGCTAAAGAGACGCAGAATTGGAGAAATATCAAAAGATTTATCATAGTATGTCGACTTTGAAGAAGTTACGGCGTAACTCTTCTCTCACATTACCGTAACTAAAGCGTGACTCGTAAAACCAACTCATCGAAGGTTACGGCATAACTCTCCCCAAAGGCTACGACGTAACTATATTAGGTCAAATGAGGTTCCACGTCACGATAACTACGCCGTAACTATTTCACCAACTACGGCGTAACTAAGTTTATTGAAGACTACGGCGTAACCACTAATAAGGTTACGCCAGAACCAGCAGATCTAGTGCAAAATACGAAGGAATTGATGGTTACTGGCGAACTCTTATATTAGTTACGCCAGAACCCGATCCGCCTATAAATACCCCATGAATTCCAAAGATTTCTAATCATCCCATTCCACACACAACAACCAGAGAACGTGAGAAAAGCCAAAGGCAGGTCTAGAGGAGCATACGGAGTCGTCTCCAAGGAGAAATCACTCCCCACGATAAGCATTAGCATTTTATCTTTTCTTTACTTTTGATTCATGTATTTCGTAACTTTGAATATTGAATTGATTTGTATGGTTAATATGAGCTGCTAAGCACCTCTTGGTGTTGGCCTAGTTATGATTCCTTAATTGTTTTGTTTACGCTTACATTACTTTCCGATAATTATTTCTAAGTGTATGCATGCATAGTTTATTGGTAGCTACCCTTGTTCGGTAGTTTTGAATGGCGGTAGAGGCCAATTGCCTAGGAGATATGACCAACTCGACCCTAGGTGAGCGGACCGAGACGGAAGGGTAAGATATGACCAACCGACGACCCTTTCTACTTGTGCGATTTGACCAACCGATCACCTACCGCTTGGATGAACTTAAGAATTAGGGGTGAGTGTTTTGTTGCTAACGCCCGGCACTCACTATTATAAATCTAGCATGTAGCGATACTTAATGACTTGGCTTAGGGACCGGGAACAACAGGACTTATGAGGGACACCGACTTCTCCCGTGGTGGCATCTTTGTTGATAGGTTAGGCGAATTGACCAAATGTTGTCCTCTCGACTTTGACCCCACCAAGTAATTGGAAGTAAGTAGACGTAGACATAACTAGCTAGGAGAAATAACTAGGTTAGCACCACTCTCCTCTATTGATTTATCCTTTGCCTTTATTTGCTGTTTTCTGCTTTAGTAGTTAATTAATTAAATCCTCATCGAAATCATTATTAAAATCTGTGACACTTAGACTTAGTAATAATCTAACACACATAGCTCTTGGGAAGACCCCAGCTTTACCGAATACTACACTACACACGATTGGGTACACTGCCCATTAGTGCATTAGGGTAGACCATAGGTATTACGAGACTTTATAAATATTAAAACCGTCAAGAAACCTACATCACCGATTCATGCCGTAAAACTAGTGAGCGCCATTGATGGTTATAAGTTTGAAAAACGAGACCAATTATAGCGGGTCCCATGGATGGCGCCACCGATTGTAAAATAATTTAGACGACTGGGCCTTGATGGTGATCAAGGGTATGAGGGTGATATGCTTGCGCCAAACTTGTAGCCAACTGCAATAAGAAATAGTAGACACTTCGTTAGTGATTGCGCAGGGTTGGATCCTCGCGAACCACCTCCGGCGTGAGAGTAAGTATGTGATATGTGTTGTAAGTAATGTAGAGTATGTGAAATACTGTGTTGAGTGAACATACCATTAAAATGACTCGTCCAACCTATTTATAGATGAATAAATAAACTTGGAGAGTGTTTGCGCGTTCGGAGATCATGGGGCGCCCTATGATTTGTGGTAACGCTAGGCTTCATCCCCACTCTCTCTGCCTTGGCGGGAAGCTAAGGAGATAGTGGGAACGTGGGGAAGACCAAATCAATGTTCTCCTTTGTCTTAGTGCCTTCAAGAGAAGACCACGAAGGCGTGGGCCTTGGTGGCGAATTCCCAACTGGTAACCATATCAAGGATGAATGATTTTACGCCACCAATGACTTATGAAGAAAGACTTGGGTCTTCATAATGAAAATTCAACTGAGGTCGAAGGGGAGTCCTTAGACCTGATCGGAGGGTACGTCATCAAGACGTATAATGACTAGTTTGTAGTTTTGTCTATAAAGATCAACCAAGAATGCTATTCTTGATGATGTGTTTAATATAGATAACAACCTTTTGGAGGGTTGTGATATTGGAGTATACATATTAAGTCTACGAATCTTTACGTGCTATATGTAATGACATTATAATACTAATAAAAATAGGAAGCACATATTAATAATTTATCTATAAATAATTAGTGTAGAAGAACATACCTTTGCTATATATTCTTTTTATAATTTTTGAAAATTATAGACGCAAAATTCTTCATGAGCTTTTAAAATACTCGAATCCTAGCATGAAAAGTTCTCAAAAAAAATGTTAAAATGATCTATCACTATCCAACATTTAAAGTATAATGGTTTCTAAAAACATGACTTTTTGTTTTAAGAAATTTCCTTCTTTGTAGTTTTCAAACATACACGGATCGTATCAAGTTTTTAAAATACAATATACTCTAAGAAACTTGGTAACGAAGATTTGGTACCAATTGTGGAAAACTAGAAGGGGAGGGTTGAATAGTTTTACCGATTAAAACTTTGTTTTAAACTATTTAGATCGACTTGTATCAATCTATTTAATGTGTGTGTTGGACAATGATAGATAAGCATATAAATAAGTAATGCAAAGATAAAGAGTAAAGGAACACAAAACCACGCACGATTATTTATAGTGGTTCGGCTACAAAGACACCTTCCTTGCCCAACTCCAGTCCCCAAGTTCCCCACTCGAGAGTTTGTAAGCACTACACAACACAACCTCCTTAATGTGGCAGAGAAGCCTTCACAACGTCGCCTACTCTTTATCATGTACAAGCCTAGCATCGAGTTCTTTCACGAGGTAGAACCAAACCTATCACAACGTCGCCTACACTTTATCCGGTACAAAGCTAGATACCGAGTTTCATTACAAAGGAGGAACTACTACCCAACACTACACCACAACACAACTACCCCAAAGGAGACACACTCCTTGTTACAACACTAGAAAAATATCAATATCATTTAACCCAAACTATCTATCTTGTACATCGAAGCACCATATCGAATGTACATTCTTGGCATCTTTCACTAATGCCTTCGACACGACCCTTCGGCACCTTTCACTAATGCATTCGACACGACCCTCTGGTACCTTTCACTAATGCCTTCGACAAGGCCCTTCGGCACCTTTCACTAATGCCTTCGACATGACCCTTTGTTACCTTTCACTAATGCCTTCAACACAACACTTCTATGAAGGGAGAAAAGAACTATCAACAAGAGACACTTCAGTGGTCTTGATGATGATGAAGCTTAGAAACTCATGACCTTGAGATTAAACGTCTTTAAGAGGTGGTGATATCGCCTTTAAGAGGAACGTAGAGAATCACACAAACATAAAACTACATAGAATGATCCTTAGGATCTGAGGTTAGAGATGTTACAATACTAAGAGAGAGTATGTGTAAAAGCGGTGATGAGCAAGAGAGAAATGGCTCACTATTTATAGACAAAATTGTCTACTGTTCCACGGTTCCCACGGATCCCTCCCCAGAGGGATCCGGCTTGTGCAATCCTAGGGACCCGGCTGCTGGGTCAGCTTAAGTCCAGATTTCGGGTTGCAAAACGGGTTATGGTTTATGGGTTATGAACCATGGGTTATGGGTAATGTTTTATGGATACCCAATAAGATGCAATGTACCTAGACATTGGGTCATGGGTCTTGGGTCATGGATCATGGATAATACCCAACATGACTTCATGCATGATGTCATGCAATGGGTCATGGGTTATGGATCAAGCTCCATGGGTATGGGTCATGGACTTTGGATTTAACCCGACAACATTCATTGTACCTAGTCAATGGGTCATGAACTTTAGTTTTTACCCATTACTTTACCCATTACAATATATACAAAGTATCATATTATGTAAACACTAGTTGTTATACATATACATTTCTATATGATGTAAACAATATTACTTTTTTAGTGTTTTTTATGAAAATGTAAGTGTGTTATTAAACTATTGGCTCAAACCATTTACGTATTTTATTTGTTTTGTTAAAATGATTTTACGTTTGTTATCGACGAAACCTTAGAAGATCGTAAAATATAAATAAATGTTTTTATGGCTTATTTGTATTAACAATGTACTTAATATGACATTAAATTACGATTATAATTTGGATATCAATTAAATTGTTTTATATTTTATTTGTACGTAAATTTTATTATTTTCAAATATTTATATCACTTTTTGATTTAAACTAGTTAAAATGATAAACCGTCAATTTTTTCCACTGCTTGATCTATTTATTTAAACAGATTAAACGAGTTATACATGTTATGCATGTCTGAGTTTACGATTAATAAACAGGCCGTGTATAGGTAAATGTTATATCAACCCGACAACCTACGAACTCGAAGAGGTCAACAACCCGAACACGAGTCGAGGTCTATTTAATTAGTAGTAATATTTGAGATAAAAAGAGTAAAGAAACTTAGGCCTTGTTTATTTTTTCATAGAATCTTTTTTTTGCCACTTTTGTCTGCAGGCGGGCAGACGAAATAATTGAAGACTGTTTGTTTTTTTCTCCAGACATAAGTGGCTAAAATCACTTCTTTCCTCTTCAACAATTCAGACATAATTTAAATCCTTTTCCACTTCTTTCCCACTCAGCCACCACCTCCCACCTCCCACCATCCACCATCTCAGCCGCCACCTCCCACCATCCACCGTCTCAGCCGCCACCTCCTACCACTCAGCCGCCACCTCTCACCACTCAACCGCCGCTGGATTCCATTCTCTGTCGCCGCAAAAAGGTAAGGTTTTCTTTTTTTTGGTTAAGTACGAATTTAAAGAAGAAATTTCTTTTTATGTGGGTTATAGTTAATTGGTGTTGATTGTTTGATGTTTTTGTGTTTTCAGTTTGCTTTATTTGTTATGTTTGGGACTGTTGTTGGCTCTTCTTCTTTTTTTTTGATACTGTTATGTGAAAAGATATGTCTCATAAGTTTCTTTTGATGATTTGGGTAACATGATGTTAAATACTACTAATTTGTCTACAAGTTTATTGATGTTTAGTTTCTTAGTCATAAGTTGTTTAAATCAACTTATTAGCTTTTTCATAGGCATAGGTTCACGCGTTGTAGGATTTGGTTGTCGCTTAATACTTTTACGCCCAGATGGTTTTCCATCTTCGCTACTTTTGAGAAGTTCTATTATTCCTTTATAATGATGTTGGAAGGTAAAGTATCAAAAGGGATTTGATCGAAAGTCTTATAAGCAAAGTGTATTATCTTTGATATCGATCTTTTTAGTACTAATAATGATGAATCACAGCAAAATATCTTGTTGAAAGTCTCATTAATGTGTTTATTTATTTCTATGGAAGACATAATGGTTTGATGTATCTCTTTCAAGCACAATGTAAAGGTCGCTTGGCTCATTAACAGATGTAGCTTCAACTTTTTTCTTATTATGATTAGTCTCTGAAATCATTAACACGTCTTGTGTTCGTAACTGAGAATCAGGCTTGAATAGCCAAAGGATCGTCAACAAGTACATCTTTTGTTCTTTAGCAGACTTGAAGTTGTCTTCAAAGATGTCCCGTTCTTTAACTTTGGGTCGAGTTACAGATGTAATGATATCTGGTTCTTCAAATTTATGATAAACAAGTTATTCCTTGAATGTTCTATGTCTCTTTATAAGTGGACTTACATCATCCCTGGATCTCAGGTTTCCTACACGGTTCCAGTTTCCACTCAAAGAATCCCCATCATTACTTTTTTTTTATCACTTCCTTAGAATCGTTGTAATTTTGCATCTTTCATTAAAAGGTTCTGAAAGATATTCCATTGTTGTGTTATCGTGTCTTCTTCCTGTTTATTTTCAGCTGATCTAACAAGATCCTGGTTGACATCGGATTCTCGTTCTGCATTTGAACCTCCACCGATCATAGGATTAATGTAGTTAATATTTCTGATTACAAATTTTCATGATGAGGTCCTTACATCGCTACCTGAATCACATTCAGAACTAGAGTCACTCGAGTCAAAGCTGTCATCTTGTGATCCTTTCATATGTGACAGTTTCCCTTACGTCTGGAATTTTCCACATTCGAAGGCCATAGAAGATTCTTTGCTCATGTCAGTTGCTGTTAGGAATTAGAAAATTCCATGTTAAAGTGTCGGTCACCTCAATTATGGTCTAGCATATGTTAGCTCGTAGACGTGTCATTATTTACGTTATTTAGTAGTTAATTAGTTAGTTTGTAGCGTAGTTTAGTTTAGTGCAACACCGTGGAGGAAGGACGGGTCTTTACCCACTATATACCTGATCCACAGGCCGTAAGGAGGTCGTTTAGTTTGTAACCTATAAATACCCTCTACCTTGCAAGGTAGAGGGTTGGAAGTTCTAATCTAATATTCTACACTTTTGTTTATCTCTAGAATTCCTCTACTCTCTTCATCTCTAACCATGGCATTCATATACTATCATCATCCTAGACCACCCGAATCATCAAACAACATAATATTCACGATCCTACAATTGGTATCAGAGCCAAGGTTTTGTTGTTTGTGTTGATTTGGGTCTTATTCGAATGGTTTTTATTCGGTTCATGTATGCGGTTTTGATGTGTTTTGTGTCATAAGAGTTGTGATAACATGGTTTTGTTATTGATTGGTCGTTTCTCGTGTTGCTTAAACTTGTTTTATGGGGTCACAAATTTGAATTGTTGCTGTTTTGTGAGAACTTGTTTTATGGTGGTCATCAACGAATGGTTGCTGCTTCTAGTTGTACATGACATTTGTGAGCATATTGCTATAAGCTAATTTTATGTGATTCTCTACATGGTTTGATGTAACGTTCTTACTGGTCTTAATAATACTTTCTATGCTTGCTTCAAATGGGTTCTTTGAAACATTTTTTCTGGGTCATTTTTATAAGCGAGTTGTGATTACTGGTTTTCATATATGCGAGTTGTGCTATCATCCTTGGTCACATTTTTTATGGTCTGCTGCTGCTGGCTTTCATACAAGCGAGTTGTGTTTATGCTGTTTGTCTTAACTCGCATTTTTGAATGCGAGTTGCCATCGTGTCCAGATTCAGTGAATATGCTATGCAAGTTGGTCAGGTCAAATGCGAGTTGGTATGGTCAAATGCGAGTTGGGTTTTCTGGTCTAGTTTTAATGCGAGTTACTTAACTCGCATATGGTTTATTTGCACGTGCTTTTGAGTGAGTTGCTGCTGATGCGAGTTGCACTCAACCCGCTTTTGAGCGTGTTGTTACTTATGCGTGTTGTTAACTCGCATATGGGTTATTTGGTATTGAAGCGAGTTGGTAACAAAATTTGCAACTTGAATCAGAAGACTAGCGACTTGACTGATATGAACAAGAAGATGAAGAAGTAATACAACCTAATTGTCGACCTAATGAGACCAATACAAACTCAAGACTCAAATCTACAACTGCTAACCTCTTTTTCCGACATCAATCACCAAACATACACATCATAGATCTCAGTTGATTGCTTGTGTACATCAATGTTTAATAAGACCTTGAAGATCCAAGTTCACAAACTAACTCATCACAGATCCACTATAACTAAAACCATTCGAAAACAGAAAATTGATCTCAGATTCCTCTTTTATGGCTAAGAGGTATTTTAATGACCTTATCAGATTCTCACCACCACAAAGGACTTTCATCACTGATCCAAAAGCATATTCATTGATAATATTCGAATGTTAAGAGATGAATATAACAAGTGTGTCACTTCATCTCTTTTGGTTCGTGTGAATAAAATTAAAATAAAGGGGTCAATCAATCAAAAGTCTCAGATTTGGCTCGAACCAACATCATCATTGACCAAAACGAATCTCATATGTGTTTTCGTGATTACTCTAAACCTACAAGTCTTATACACGAAAAACATTTCATCGTTGATCTTTTGATGCTAAGCATCGTTGATATTATTCAAACATCTTATGAAAAAGGAAATAACAATTATGTGTTATCTCCTTCCATCGTTCGTTGGTTCAAAGTAACAAAGATAATTTATTTACCTACCTTGATATGATTGAGTCTGAACTCGTGAAAGTCCTCAAGCCAACCCTGTGGCAAATCAAAGCACCAAGCCATCCCTGTGGCGTGCTCATATCATGACTACCTTGGTAGAATGTTTTGTGATGGGGCGTATATGTGAGAGGCGGACTGAATTTTTTGTGAATAATTAGGGTTTGGAGTTTTACGTTTATTTTAGAGAGGCGGAGATATTGAGAGAGTTATTAGGGTTTGTAGGAGAAAGTTTAGGGCAAGGTTGTGTGAAGTATGTGTTTTATACCCCGAATTTGTTAGGTTTAACTCTGTCATGTGAATGGGCCGATCAGTTTCTTGAATTGGGCTTTGGAGTGGTTCGAAGTGTTGAGATTGGACTAGATGAGGTTAGCAGGTGAATATATCAATTTTGTGTAGTGGGCGTTGGTTGGATAGTATTAAGAATATAATTGTTTGTTTCGTGCATTATCAAGGACTGAGCTGATTATCTTTTGCCATGTGATGTTTTATGACTTGTGATATGTACGAGTATAGGGTCGAGTGATATTGTGGTTCAATGCAATGGTGGTGAAATAAATTTGTGGATACACAACTTTCAATGTTTTTCGATAATGTGTAATTGTGTGGTCATGATCTTTCACGGATGATATTTTTGTCTAAGTCTATTGCGAGCATATCATCTGGCTATCACATCTCATTGGATTTAAACTATTGTGTTGGATCCAATGTGGTGTTATGAAGTTGAGCTAATATTTTATCATTATGAGATGCGAGTGGTTACTTAGACATGAAAGTTGCTGATACGAGTTGAGACTTTATGAGTGATTGACAATGAGATTTGATGTGATGATAAGTTTTGTTGAGTTATGCGGTTTGGCACTCTGGTCTATACATTATCACGGAGAATATTACGTCACGGTCTGAATTGTTATTAAACAAGGTTGACTACGGGGTTGTGTGTGTTCGGTATTCCTTATTTGGATTTGAAGTGAGGATTTCCGGGCGCGTTTACTTATTTCGTCTTCTTTCTTTCTACCCTTCCGCGAAGATGACTTGTTTGGGCTTTTGTTTAGTGTGATAAAGACATGGCTATTTGATTACGGTTGTGACTCTTTCTCGCTTAACTCACAACGTAACTATCACTTCGGTGTCTCACGCAGTTGAGGATACGTCAAGAGGTTTTGTACATTGGATACACCGTTTCTTTTTCACGAGGATTAGTACAAGCTTAAGTAACAAATCTAGGGAATTCTACTTCATGATCAAGTTTGGTATATCGAATTTACTTCACCAAGTAGTCACAGGAATAGCCGTCAGAATATGTGGAAGATGTGTTTACCAAAGTGTGTATTGGATTGTTGATGACATTGTTGATGTTGGATAATGAACCGTTGATGAACCGCTGCATGTTCCCCTAAAACAAATATTCACCGAAACCAAAGTTGTCATAACATATTCAAGCTGACATTGTTTACGGTTTTGTCTTGATATTGTAAAATCCCGCGAAAGAACCTATTTCTCGGTTTAAATCATAGACTTGTAAAATCCCGTAACAATGGAAACATCCTGATAATAGTAAGGTGCATTTCTGGATCTATATTACGGCTTATTCTTGGTTCTTGTAAAATCCCGCGAAAGAAACTATTTCTCGGTTTAAACCATAGAGTTGTAAAATCCCGTAATGATGGAACCATCTTGGAGAAAGGAAAGTGTATTTTGAGATCTCTTTTGACGCTGGTGCTACGTTTTCTGTTTCGAAGAAGGGATAAAAGAGTGTACTTCATGAATTGGGTGATTGCTTGGGTATTCTTCATGGCAGTTTGGTTATTACATGGTTTTACGGGGTTATGTGCTTTTAACCATTGTTGGGAATTATGTGAAGTAGGATTTCACCATCAATACCGCGAAGGAGGATGTTGAGTAGAAGCGTAATCTGCTTGAAGAGATTCTGTTCAAGTATAGAAGTCGTGCCGTGTTTCGTTGAAGGGTGGAAGTCGACTAGGATCGCATGCGCTTTATTATTTAAATGCTAACCCATCATTATTATTGTAACGCCCGAGGTTAGCATGGGTATTATTGTACCGCTCAATATTATCTAGTGGTTTAGTCATTAAATGCATACTTGCATGTTTAGTCGATTGAGTAGTAATAGTTTAGGTTCCTTGTCTATAAAAGGAACCTCATAGTTTGTAATATTAAAACTCATCTCGAAACATAGAGTTTCGATTAATAAAAGATCCATAGAGGATCTAAGTGTTCTTAGTTATAACAACTTGTATTTACTTTCCGCTATAGAATACGGGTTGTAGAGATTTTCTATTAGTTTGCTTATGATTACATAGGCAACACTAACGATCCGCGAGTGCTCAAGATCTGTCAAGGTCTGTCTGTGTAACGATATTAGCCACAATGGTTGGGAATTATGTGAAGTAGGATTTCTGCTGTCAATACTGCAGAAGGATTCTGCTGAAGTAGAAGCAAAATCTGTTGAAGAAGAGATTATGTCAAGTATAGAAGCCGTGCGTGTTTACTGTTTGAAGGGTGGAAGTCGACTAAGATCAAGATGCGCTTTATTATTTAAATGCTAACCCATCATTATTCTTGTCGCCCGAGGTTAGCATGGGTATTATTGTACCGCTCAATATTATCTAGTGGTTTAGTCATTAAATGCATACTTGCATGTTTAGTCGATTGAGTAGTAATAGTTTAGGGTTCCTTGTCTATAAAAGGAACCTCATAGTTTGTAATATTAAAACTCATCCGAAACATAGAGTTTCGTTAATAAAAGATCCATAGAGGATCTAAGTGTTCTTAGTTATAACAACTTGTATTTACTTTCCGCTATAGAATACGGGTTGTAGAGATTTTCTATTAGTTTGCTTATGATTAGGCAACACTAACGATCCGCGAGTGCTCAAGATCTGTCAAGGTCTGTCTGTGTGTAATGAGATTAACAACCATGGTAGGGATGAAACCATTATCAAAGTTCATTTTAATGTCAAAAGAGGCTAGATTTGAGCTTTTAACCAAAAAGATGTGACAACGGAGTTAATTCACTATTATTTATTTGAGGTTGAAGTGAATTATCACGGGCGAGTGTACTTAGTATCTGAAGGTATCGGGGATGGATGGATGAAGATTCTTCATGATCCTTGTTCAAGCTTATTATCAAAAACAAAGACTTGGAAATCTAGTTATTGTTTGGTGTCTTTTACCTTTTCTTTTACCACTTGGGGGAATTGGGCTCTTACCACCACAAGATAACTATCACTTTAAGGAGTTACGTTGTTGTGCTCAGTGTCACATTCAATTGTGGATTTTCAAGAGGTGATGTACGTATTATACTTGATGGTTGGTTGGATGATGAGTATAGAGTACTTAGAGATTCAATGGAGGATGAAGTCTCGGCACCGCTCTTTGTTACATATGTGCAAGTTTAAGTCACGAGTTTGGGTTAGTTTACTTCAGGGTCAAATTCATCATATTGGGTTTTCTCATCAGCTGTCACAACAAAGAGCCTACTGAATGAAAATGGGGTTGAGTATAAGTTTGCCAAAATAGGATGAAAAGAGAGAGATAATGACGTATGAACACAACAGTTCATGCCTCGTTCTCTAAAGAAAAGAAAAGTGTACGTTTCAGTGCGCTTTATCTTCCGAAGAAGAGAAATCTTCTTATGACGTTTGAACACAGCAGTTCAAGCCTCGTTCCCTAAAGAAAAGAAATGTGTACGCTTCAGTGCGCATTATCTTCGGAAGAAGAGAAATCTTCTCAATTATGACCATTCTCATCAACATGCTTCATGCTTTTTCCATGCGCTTCAGTTATCAAGTGAACCGGGCTACCATTGATTGTTTTCATATTCCACTTGCTCAATATAATGAAGATGGCGACATCACGTGCTAAATTTTGCGGGGGAGAAGTGTGAATAGAATACTTTTGGATGATATTCACTTACTTAATCAAGAATGGCATCTCCATATGCAATTCTTGAGGGGGAGAAGAAGTGTGAATTTTTTGCATGGTTGATTGATATTTGAGAATATATGGTCAAACGGCTCCTAACTCATGTAAGAACCGAGACTCTTCTTACCGGATCATCTTCACATGTAGTTTCTTCTAAGAGCCGTTGGTTGACATCTTCACTCGGATTGATGAGTTTATCGACAAAGTGCTTCCGGTTAATGCTTCACGTATACATCAACATGATAATTCCGAACAATCTCTCTGTTCTTGTTTGATGTGATTGGTAGTTTGGTGTTACCATCTTGTGTGTTCGTTGCGGCCTGATTGCTGATTTCCTTGATGAACATCTTTCTGTTCTTGTTTGATTGGGAGGATTTTAGTTAGGGGATTTGCAAGATGTAAGTTAATTGGGATGCTTTTGGTGGGATGCTTTTGGTGTGAGTTGAAGATGTTAACACTCTATTCCCCATTCGGACAATCTTGAAGAAGGTCGAGTCTGATCCGTTCTACATTCTCTGCTACATGTTAGAAGACTAAAGATGAGTTGCATTTGATTATCTAAATACTTCTTCTTAATCTGGGCATTTATCAAACAGATTGTCGGTTTATGGGAGAGCACTAATTGGGGGATAACGATAAGTCAGATTCAATCCCCAATTAGACTTGCTCATATTTTTTAGCAGTGATTCCTCGAGAAACCTAATCTCCAGTTATTCCTCGAGGCGTTGATATTGACTATTGTAATATTGCAGTTGCACTATTGAATAATAATCCGCTCTTTGGTATTCCTTTGCCAAATCTTCACGGATTATTGTTGATGAAAAATAATCCGCTCTTTGGTATTCCTTTACCAAAACTTCACGGATTATTGTGCACTCTGTAAATCAACCACATGAACATTAAGGAAAATGACTACCTCATTCGCTTGAAGACATTATTGGTGAATCTTCCAGATCAGTCTCTATATGTATACCTTTAGGAAGATGGAATTGATGTTGAGGAATCATTTGTTCTGGTTCATTAAGTGGGTCAATGTACATCCGGTTGTACATTTATTCACGTGTTGGACATTTGACACAAGTTGATTACTTCGGAGTTAATCATTTATCACTTATTTGAGATTGAAGTTGACTTTCACAAAGGAGTGTTCTTATTTGATAACTTGCTCGGCTTAAAAATTTTAGTTGAAGACTTGGTTTATCTAGTTACCAAAGATCAAGGTGGATGGTTGAAGACCGTTAACTATCACTATTAGGAGTTACTTTGTTTTACTCAAATGTCACATGCATTTGTGATGTGGATAATCGCAAGAGGTGTTAATGTCTCGTACTTTGCTTGAGTAGTGAGTACTTAGAGATTTTCTTGAAGCATAAATTTCTACACCGCTCTTCCATCATTAGGTGCAAGCTTAAGATACAAATGTGGGAAGTTGACTTGGTTTCAAGTATGGTATATCGTGTTTTCTTCATCGGTGGTCACTTCAAATTGTCTACATAAGGGCTGATAAAAATAGTCAGAGAGAGTCTTCAGCAAGTTGATTCTCACAAGAGTTCAAGTGTTCTTTTCATAAAGATTTCAAGTATTTGGGCTTATACTATGTTGCTGATTCTGAAGTGTCACAACTAGCAAGGGGGAAGGAGACTCACATCTAAACACAAAGCGAGTAAACTTGATGAACTTAATTCTTCTAAGTGATTGAAGATATCCCGGGAAGACAAATGTTATTACCGCAGAGAAACTCAAGGTTTGACTCATGGCGAGTAAACTTGATGAACTTAATACTTCTAAGTGATTGAAGATATCCCGGGAAAACAAATGTCATGACCGCAGAGAAACTCAAGATTTTACTCATCAAGGTTTTTTGTGTTATTATTCCAACGACGTGGGGGAAGTGATGTAATAGAAAGTTTCTGAAGATAAAAGAGGCACACAAGTGAGGAGGCATTTGAGTACTTCAGGTTCTTGAGCTTCATACCCAATCATCAGGAAAGATAAATGTGCATTGGGTGGTTGTATCATTTATTCTTTGGAAATCTATTTGTGTATTCGGGCTCTTGAGCTCTATTCTAAGAGACGGGTTGCATCAATTCAACTACTTGAGGGAAGTGGTTTCTTGACACCTTTTTGGAATGGATTGCGTCAGACTTCAGTGGTTATGAAATTTGAGAAGATTATTTAAATGTGGGATGATTCGTTGCTGTTGTTCTATTTGATGATATAACCTCGAACGAAGAATCACGGTGATTATTCTTAAAAGGAGCAGCAGGATCGATGATAATGGTGTGCTTCTTTGTACACCGCTAATGGAAGCTTGAAAAAGCTTTGAATCGCTTTCGCCTAAAGGATTTTCGGTTTGGGGAAGCGCCAAAGTCTCTGCTTCTCAAAGGCTCATGTTCTATCTTCTATTCCGAGCCTCGAAGCTTTGGTGGTGGAAGTTTAAGAGATGACTAATTCTATCTTCTTCAACTGGCCGCTCGATAACCTTATCTCAGACTCGTATCATCATCTTCTTAAACTATATCATCTATTCTATCGTAAATATTTATCAAAAACAAAATACAAAAATATAAATCCAACAAAAGAAAATAGAAAATATAAAACCTTCAAAACCCATAAAAATCGTAAAATTTGAAAATTCCAAAAAATATTGTTTTCTCAAGACATGTCTTCTGGTATCGATAACATCTACGGTCTTAGAAATGTCATTCAATAATGGCACGGGACCATAGATGAAGTTCGAGCAGAGGTGTAATTATTCTTTTCTAAACATGTCTCAAAATATGGCTTGCGCTACTTCACATCGTGACCCGTGTTAAACTATGGCTTGCTATCATTTCGATAGCAACCCGTTCTTTTAAAGCAAGGAAAGTGTTGCGCTAAACCTATTTTCAAAATATTTCGCGACTTATCCTAAAAACAAAACAAGGAAAGTATGTCAAGGATCATTGCTCCTACACAAATGTTTTTCGTCTAAAATTCTTCGAAAAATATTTGGTGTTTTCAAAATGGTGGTAAATGAGTTTCTTTAAAAACAATCGATTCGTAGTTTTTGTAAATTGAAAACTCAATCAATGACTTCGCTTTTAAACTTTTCATAAAATGAGTCATGGATTGAGGGGATAATGTTTTCAAATCTACATCATCTAACGGGCTTTCTTAATTATCCTAATATGCTTAATTAAAATGATGTTAACCTATGTTGAAGGACTAGGTGCCTAGGATATGATTGCTAGGATTAGATGATTAGAGTTTGATGAACACATTATTCTATACATTTATATGATCCGATTGATATGTTGCATTGACTTTATTAGTCGATTGTTGTGTTGGGTGATGTCGACCACCATATATTTGTATGTGTGTTCACTAACGATGCGGTATATTGGTATAAAAGAATGTTCCCGATCCGGATCCACTAATGAAGATGATTGATGTTGAAAGGAAAGGGTAACTATTTCTTGGGTTGACAAATGAAGAAACGGAGCTTAATTGGACTTCAATGGAGAGTTGGCATAAATGCAACGAAGAGGTCTCACCGCATCGCAGATGGTTTTCTTCTAAGTGATTGAAGAAACGGGCTTAATTTGACCTCAATTGGCATTCAAAATGAAACGAAGAAGAAGTCTCACCGCATCGCCAGACAGCTTTTCTTCCAAGCCCTACAAAGAACAACTAAGCTTCTCAACCACCTAATGTATCTTTGTGCGGGACAAGTAGTGAATGATACCATTTTTCTAAAACTTTGAATAATATTGTTTTGAAAATGGAAAATATTGTTTTGAAAATAAATTGACTAAATTTTGAAAATCACCGGACTTTTTTATCAAAACCTATGTCACTCAATTATCGACTTGGTCATCGATTGAGGGAGAGTGATTTAAAATATAATATTTTCAAACAATATTTCTTCATAAAAGTTCCGGTTTGTACGTTAAAATGTGGTGATCTAAAGATTTAATGTTATGTCATGGTATGGTTTTTCTTTAGAATCAAGGTCTTTCAAAATGAAATTCTTTCTGTTCTTGTTTGATTGTGAAACTATTTTATTTTACTTAAAGATCTCTTAAAACAATCATACCTGACACTAACAATCTTTAATGTCTCAAAATGGTCCTTATCTGTCATTTTTTTAAAAATCAAAACTTGCCACGTCTTTCCCCAAAATTTTCTAAATTATTTAAATCTTTTGGGATCACAAATCTCAAAATGGTTTGAAATCTTTGATCGGGTGAGAGATCGTGATTTAAATCTCAAAACTGTTCTAAATGGATTTGATTTTAGTCCTTCAAAGGCACTCCTGCCTCCATGTGCCAAACGATTTCAATATACATAATGCACATGTTGAGGGGGAGCATTTATCTAAAAAAACAAAAAAAACAAGATGAGTTTTTAAATCAGGCACATTTTCTCCCATGTTTTCTAAACCTTATTAAATCACTTAGGATCCAAAATCTCAAAGGGTTTGATATTTTTGATCGGGGGAGAATTTGTGATTTAATAATAAAATTTGATAAAAGGTGATCGTTTTGATTCAAATGTGCATGCTGCTCTCCCTTGTGTGCTAAACGCCTTCGAATTTCGAAGCACATATTGAGGGGAGCATTTTAAAAGAATATAAACTATCGAGATACAAAAGCTTTTATGTTTTAACATAAAGTACCTTGATTGAGTTTTCAAATGGTTTTTTAATGGATTTTGTGATCATGGATGTGCCTCAAAAGAACTCTTTCCTCTATGTGATAAACTGATTTCACTTATCCTATGCACATATTGAGGGGGAGAATTTTACCATGAAAATCAAATGGCTTTTTCGTATGAAAATTTTGATCAATGAAAATATTTCAAAGTCCTCTTGCCTCCATGTGCTAAACAAATTCTAAATCATATGCACATGTTGAGGGGGAGGTTTTCTAAATGATCAAAACTATTAAGGTACAAAATGCTTTGATCTCGTATCACAAGTACCTTGATTGTTTTTCCAAATGATTTTTCAATTGGTTTCAAGGAAGAATGAACAATACCAAAAGACCGACCAATTTACTTTATGCATGGAGTTATAAGGATGGTTAGGTTAGGTATTCGTTCCCACGATCCAGCCAGAACCGGAGGGATCTACCCAGGGACAATCCACTAGTTAGTGTAGAGTCCGTAGGTATGATGAAAAAAGGAGAAAAATGAGAATATGGGAAGAGTGCGGACTGAGACAGAGCTAGTACTGGAATAAACCCAACAAGGTTCTAGTTATGAAGTCTCGTAAGCATCAAGGGGTTGAAGAATAAAAATAAATGAAATGAGAAAAGGGTGAAAAGAAATAGCCCACCAATAATTCAACCTTAGGGCAGTAACCGGGTTCAATACATATGCTACTGGTGGTTACTAAGGTAACACTGGTATTGAAGACAAGACGTCATGGACCCAGTGACATACTGCACTAAACTTCCCAAGCTACTCAAGTTCCTCTTAAAAGGGCTTGTTTCATTCTCACGGGGAACCAACATTATCTATCGACTTTCTCTTAGAGATTGTTGATATTGAAGAAGGAGACCCTCTCCCTAGTCTCCGACATAGGATATCAAATGTGCACTATTGAGTCTAGAGCCAAGAGATCATCCACAATATCTCATTAGGACACTAAATTAATGAAGACTCGCTGTTTCACACAATGTGGAAAGTGAGAATATATTTAAGAGTCCTACGCATTGTCCTTGTGGTATTGCCAGAACATCCGAGTGAAATGTAAAGTATTCACGATGAAGATGGAAATCCTTCTAGAGCCAACATCATACAAGCTCTTGGTGGGTGACATGTGGGATCTTCTCGTAAGATCAAGCTTGTGAAAACTGGATAGAAACGATGGGGAGATTCAATCTTGAATCAACCTTGGTCCAGGATTGGAATTGACGAATACTTTTGGAAAAACTGTTCGATGTGCTAACCTTCTTTTCTCTAGTACGTCGAATGTGTATTCATGTTTTCAAACACAAAAAGTATCTCTGATTGAAAAAATACTTTTGGAAAAACCGTTCGATGTGCGAATCTCTTCTTTTATCTAGCACATCGAATGTGTACTCATTTCAAATACAAAAAGTATTTATGATTGAAAATTAATCTTTCTCATAAAACCTTCATCGACAGCAAAACTCTTTCTTCAAGCAATACGCGATTGTTTTTCAAATCAATTTTCATCAATCGGTGAAACTCAATTATTTGGTTCACTCACTCCGTGTTTTCTTCTTTGAGACATTCCGGTTTGAGAACAACTAGAACAGTTGTGAAACCACGTCAAGGAGATTCTTAGGAATCCTACATGATCACAAAAAGACTTGTACCGATCAACGAGGAACCGTGGTCGGTACTCAATTCAACGAAGTGATCAAAGACACTTTCGTGTTTTATTGCTAATCGTTGTTTGCGGTACATTTGGACGGTTGCACCGATCGTAATCGAGGAGTCAATCCAAAGCCGCATGCTCACAAAGATCCACACTTAATTGAAGAAATCATGACCGTGCATATCTACAAAACCGGCTCGATATTTTCATACTATGCTTCGCCACTGCCAGGCAAATATCATGAACTAGTAAAGCTTCCGCTACTCGATGGAAAGATGTCATGATCCCGAAAGTGTGAGCATGTCGGGTCCGAAAGTCACAACTTCACATGATGGCAACACAATAAAGGGTGATCCGAGATTTATCGTGGTCGATGATCTCAATGAAAGCTCAAGATCATCAAATATGTGGATCAGTTAAAGGCCTCCACTAAAAGTACAAATCAATGCGGACTTTGAAGAATCGCTACTAAAGCACAAAGATTGCGAAAGTGAAGATTTCAAGTCTACGAGCTCAGAACATAAGACAAAATAGAATGCTAGGATTCGAAATGTAAAACATGGGGTGACCTCCCTTAGGGGGAGATTGTTAGGAATTAGAAAATTCCATGTTAAAGTGTCGGTCACCCCAATTATGGTCTAGCATATGTTAGCTCGTAGACGTGTCGTTATTTACGTTATTTAGTATTTAATTAGTTAGTTTGTAGCGATTTTAGTTTAGTGCAACACCGTGGAGGAAGGACGGTCTTTACCCATCGTGATACCGATCCACAGCCGTCGGGAGGTCGCTTAGTTTGTAACCTATAAATACCCTTTACCTTGCAAGGTAGAGGGTTGGAAGTTCTAATCTAATATTCTACACTTTTTTTTATCTCTCTAGAATTCCCTCTCTACTCTCTTCATCTCTCTAACCATGGCATTCATATACTATCATCATCCTAGACCACCCGAATCATCAAACAACATAATATTCACGATCCTACAGTTGCGCCATCAACAGAGTCGTTCTGTGGCTTGACATTGATCTTAAGTTCTAGTCCAGGATCATATTCTAAAATTCCACAGGATTAGGTACCTGGATTATAGCTTTCGTTTCTTTGCTCACTAGGCACAGATAGAAGATTATTTAGCCTTTATTTTTGCAAGTTACTAGTTATGAAACCCGAGCAATGTATATTTTGTATATTCTTTCTTTTTAGATTTCTTTTTATAGATAGCGAAGAGTTTCCACATATTTTCAATGGATCGTATGAATGAAATGGCTAGCTAAAAGCCTAAAATTCAAACTTTTTGTATCTCATCTGTTTTTTGCCTCATCTTGATGTTTGTTTTTGCTGTATAAGAGTCCACCTAATTTGACCAAGAAAATAATTAGAAGCATTTGTGGCTTCATCATCCTTGCATCTTTCTTAATTGAAGTAGGCATGAACATGATATAGCAATGATTATGTGTTTGTCTTCTTAATTGAATGTATTTTATATTTTGTGATATAGCAATGATATAGCAATGAAATAGCGGTGTTTGTGACTTCATTTATGTCATGTCAGTTTCATTTTTAAGTGACGAAAACCATATATCAAGTTATGCATTCTTAGTTTCTTGTTATGGAAGTGAAACACAAATACACAATACTACTGCAAGAAGTGAATATATCCATGGTTTTGATACCATCTTTCTCATTCTATGCTTAATATTAGGATCTATATCCAACAATATTTTTAGAGGTCATGCCTCCTATTTTCTCTCATACCCATCCCTATTTGCTATCAACTTATCATGCCTCAATCCAATTCATGTGGCTGTTGGTATTGTTGCTGTATGCAGGGTTGTTCCCTATAGAAACCCTCCTGAAATGATACAAACCATAAACGAGTTTAAATTTTGGTTCGGGAAATTTGGCAATCTGCATTCGATTTATATTAGGTTCACAAATTCAAAAGTACCAATTAGCTGAGTCCAACTAGTTTGAAACCAAAATTTTGTATCTGGTCTTGAAACGCTGATTATTATGTCCCTTGGATTCAAACTCATTTTCTAGTGTTTTAAATGGTCAAAACATATATGACGTGATTCATACATAGAAGATGGAATCAAATGCTACAAAAATCTGTAGTATGTCTTTCAATGATCATGATTTCTTTGATTGTGAGCTTGAAGTGTGAGCATGTGGTTATGGATTGACTTCTCAATTTCCATCACCTGCAACCGTCAGATGTTCCTGCAAGCAACAGTTAGCAATAAAACACACGAAAGTGTCTTTGTTCACTTTCGTTGAATATGGTTGCAAGAACCACGGTTCCCCATTGATCATTATAAATACTGCCTGTGATCAGGTAGAATTCTGAAGAATCTCCTTAACAGGGTTTCGCACCTTGAGCTAGCCGTTCTCAACCTAGAGCGTCTCAAAGTAGACAACACGGAGAGAGTGAACCAGCAAATTAAGATTCACTGAATGATGAGAAATTGATTTGAAAACAATCGCGTATTGCTGAAGAAATAGAGTTTTTGCAATATGACGAAAGTTTTAAGAGAAAAATCAAGTTTCAATCATCAATACTTTTTGTTTGAAAATTTTAAGCTCATTCAATATGCTAGAAAATCAATTGTTGAGCACATCAAAAGGTTTTTCCAAAAGTATACGTCTATCCATTTCCTGGAATAAGGTTGATTCAAAAGTGAATCGCCCCATCGTTTCTTTCCAATTGTCACAAATTTGATCCATGATGGATCTCACATGTCACCCACCAAGAGCTTGTTTGATGTTGGCTCTAGAAGGATTTCCATCTTCATTGTGAATACTTTAAGTATCACTCGGATGTTCTGGCAATACCACAAGGATAGTACGTAGGACTATTCCCTTACTTTTCACATTGTATGAAACAACAAGTCTTTATGAAAGTGTATCCTAATGAGATTTATTGATGATCTCTTGGCTCTAGACTCAATAGTGCATTTTGGTTTTCCTATGCGGAGACTATGGAGAGGGTCTCCTTTTTCAATATCAACCATCTCTAAGAGAAAGTCGATATATTAAATCGGTTCCTTGTGAGAATGAAACAAGTTCTTTTAAGAGAACTTGAGTAGCTTGGAGGTTTAGTGCAGTGCGTCACTGGGTCCATGACATCTTGTCTTCAATACCGGCGTTACCTTAGTAACCACCAGTAGCATATGTATTGAACCCGGTCTCTGCCCTAAGGTTGAATTATTGGAGGGCTATTTCTTTTCACCCTTTCACTTTTCATTTCTTTTTCATTCTTTAACCCATTAAGTTCTTACTGAGACTTCATCACTAGAACCTTGTTGGGTTTGTTCCAGTCCTAGCTCTATCTCAGTCGGCACTATTCCCTTATTCTCACTTTTCTCCTTTTTTAATCATACCTAAGGACTTCTACACTATCTATTGAATTGTCCCTGGGTAGATCCCTCCGGCTCTGGCGGGATCGTGGGAACTAATACCTAACCTTACCATCCTTATAACTCAAATAAAGTAAATGCAAGGTCGGTCTTTGGTGTTCCTCCATAATTGCCATTGAAAAATCAATCAAGGTACTTGTGATATAATATCAAAACATTTGTACCTTGATTATTTTTTATCTTTTATAAATGCTCTCCCTCAACATGTGCATCGGTATTAGAAATCGTTTAGCACATGAAGGAAGGATTACTTGTTTGAGTCTTAAACAATCACCATTTTATCATATTTTGTATTTAAATCACAATCTCTCCTGTTGGGAATTAAGGTAATCTCTCGATTCGCCAAGCACAAACCATCGATTCTCGCCAAGCTTCAGGTTGAAGAGATTCTCATCAAGAAGAATCGATGTCGCCCGGGTTATACTTCAATAGAGTGATAAAGGTATAATGTATTGTCACGAAAGTGGGAACCACGTAGGAGAGATAAGCTCGGTTTAGAGTAAAAAGTCAAGACCGTATGTATAGGTTGGCGCCAGATATGTAGAGCTTACTCGTAATAAACACGATGATTAACAAAACAATATGATTAGTTGCATGCTTGTCTAGTTGCATGCTTAGTCTAGTGTAGTATTAGAGCGTGAAATGTCAACGCTCATTAGGTTTCTTGCCTATATAAGAAACCATATTAGCTTGTAATAGATAAGTTTTTCTCAAGTTTCTCAAGTCTTGTATTCTATCCCAAACATAGAGTTTCTATAACAAAAGATCCATAGAGGATCAAAAGTGTTCTTAGTTACTATAACTTGTATTTATTTTCCGCTACAATACCAAGTTGTAGAGATCTTCTATTAGTTTGCTTGTGATTACATAGGCAAAGCTAACGATCCCGAGTGCTTAAGATCTATCAAGGTCTTTGTTTCTAACAAGTGGTATCGAGCCCGGAAAGTCTCTACGATACTAAGAACCGCCTCACCCCATACAACCAAACATTCATTCACCATGCCCGGATCGACATCGAAAATGAAGTCATTAACACAAACAACACCAACACCAACACCACTTCCATGCAACAACTCGGCCTCACAAACAAGAATGGTAAATTCCTTATTTAAAAAGGGAAGAATATGAACTTTGGACTATGAAGATGGAAAACTGGATTTCCAATATTGATTGGAATCGTGGGAGGTAGTAAAGAAAGGAAATAGTCTAAAGAAGATGATTCCCGATGAGATGGAAGTTTATCATGGCTCCACCAAAATCTTCAAGAAGTCTTGCCGCCATGCAGAGAGCATAAAGTGAAGACTATTCGCTTCAAGCCATACCAAGATCATCTATGTGATTTTCATCATATGGATGATGCTAAAGATATTTGGATGGCTCTCAAAGCAAGGTTTGGTGGAAATGAAGAATCAAAGAGAATGAGAAGTCCATGCTTAGACAACAGCTGTAGGGACTTCAACATATCGAAGAAGAAGGTATCCACAAGGGATACGACAGTTCCATAGGATCTTGAGTCACCGAATCACCGAATGCTAAACCGACAATGAAGATTGCAACTCAAAGTTCTTGAGGTCCTTGCCACCATCATGGTTGCATGTTAGCATTGCTCTCAAGGCTAAAGGAGGGTGGACATGCTCACCTTTGATGAGCTATACAATGACTCGTAACCTTGAACCGTATGTCGTCGACTCCTACCGTACATCTTCTTCTAACCATACGACTTTTGTTGGGACATCTCATTCCAACATGATGGTACAAGCTCCTAGCTCCAACTATTTTCCATCATCTCCTAGTTCCAACTACTTTCCATCATCATCTTCAACTCCCCCGCACCACATAACCCTCGTCCCACTCCACCAAGTTCTCAAGCTAGGTCTAGTAGTGTGACAGAGGATGTTCTTCATTCGCTTGTTGTCGACTATGATACTCAAAGAAGATCTTGCATACGAAGACTTTGATCGTGGACCTCTTGATATGGAGGAAATGAAGTCGAAAATGCAGTGGCTTTGTCGGTGGACATCAAAAGGTTTGAAGAGAAGGTCGGAAGGAAGTTTGTTTTCAAGGAAAGGAACCACTGCTTTGATAGGGGAAAGTCGTGCTACTCTTGTCATCGATGGGGCATTTTCAGAGAATGCAAGGACGTAAAGAATGGAGATGGAGCCAAATATTTTTCCTATCGCAGAAAAAAGCAGAAGTGGAGCTTCGCAACTCTCCTCACCATGGATGAACAGTCAACCGGACTACACATGAACCTCGTTAATGAGGAAGCTCATGATACCGACAAGGTTGGACCGCTTGCAAGGTGCACTTTGGATGAAAGGCATGATCGCTTTGCCTTAATGGGATTATCTCGTGATCGCCCCTTAAGCATAAGAATATTGGTATTGTTGATAGTGGTTGTTCCAAGCATGTCCGGGAACAGGATATGATGCACAATTTGTCCCTATAGAAGGAGGAGGCAATGTAACGTTTGGAGGAAGTGATGGAGTATCACAGGAAAGGCACCATAAAACACCTCATCCGGATTTTGAAAATGTGTACTTTGTTAAAGAACTTCAAGATTTCAACTTGTTCTCTGCTTCACAAATCGTGACACTAAGAACAAAGTTCTCTTCATCGAGAATGAATGTCTTCAGCCGTCTAAAGACTTCAAACTCCCGTAAGAAACTTCAATTCCATCAAGGTTCCTCGACTCACAATTTATACACATTCAATCTTAATGAAGTTCAACCGGTGGTGACCTCACTTGCTTGGTGGCTAAAGCATCTCTTGATGAGTCCACTAAATGGCATAGAAGAATGGCGCATGTGAACTTCAAGACCATTAACAAACTCTCAAAATGGGTCTTGTTGAAGGACTTCCCACCAAAGTCTTCACAAATGATCACAATTGTGTCGCTTGCAACAAAGGAAAACAACACGAGCTTTTACAAAGCCATCAATGCTATGAGCATCATTATCGAACCTCTTCAGCTGTTTCACATGGATCTGTTTGGTCCAACTCAAGTCAAGCATTGATCATAAGTTCTTCCGCTTGGTAATAATCGATGGCTATAGCAGATTTTGTTGGGTTTTCTTTCTCGTAACCAAAGATGAAACATCTCAAGTGTCGATCAATTCATCACTCTTGTTGAAAATCGCTAAACAAAAGGTTAAGGGTATTAGGTGTGATAATGGGACGAGTTCAAAATGCTATTCTTATAGAACTCGTGGGTCAAAAGGCATAAAAGGGACTATAGTAATCCAAGAACCCCACAACAAAATGGGGTGGCCGAAAGAAAGAATAGAACCTTAATAGAAGCCGCTAGATCCATGCTTTGACTCTAAGTTGCCCACCATGTTCTGGATCAAGTCAGCACCGCCGCTATGTGCTCAACAGGTGTCCATTACTGCACCACAACTTAAAACCCCATATGAACTTCTCTTTGGAAAGGTTCCCGTCATTCACTACCTAAAACCTTTCGGTTGTCAAGTGACCATTCGAACACAAGTGATCCGTTGGGAAAATTTGATGAGAAGGTCGATGATGGTTACATTGTGGGTTATTCACTCATAGTAAGGCCTACATGGTGTACAATTTGCAAGCCAAGAAGATAGAGGAGACGTTGAACCCGAGATTTTTGAAGATAAGCATAACATTCAAGGACGTGGTCATACGTGGTCTTTGACCTTGACTACTTAACCGATTCCTTGGGTTACACTAGACACTTGGCTAATCGTAATGCGGTGTCCTCAAGACTCTCCAACTAACCATGCAGTCCCTTTGATGATGACTCAAAATGAGTTTGAAGATGATGAGCAACCCATACTTGTGCCTTCCTTCTCTCCTAACAATGTTGCGTGTACCACCTCCAAGGATACTACCGATTCGTGTGATGAAGATGACTCTCATTATGTCGAGGACCTTGCTAGGCTTGGACTCAAGAGTTTGTCGCCACGCTTGAAGCAGAAACGAAAGAAGGAGTAGCTAATGAAGGAGTCGCAGAAACAACGTGTTCATGAAGTTGACTGTCACACCCTCCATCCCCAAATCAAGGCTACGCTGTTCCTCCTCAAGTATCTTCGGACTTTGGTGAACCTTATACACGCTTCCAAAACCTTCGATCTAGGAAATCATCAACCCAAAGTCGGCATCTTCACCTCACCCTCTTATGATGTCAATTTGAACCAACCATCACTAATCTTGATTCATCCATGAAGTCAACCCCACCGCCACTCGGAGGATCAATATTGCTCATCCTCAATCCAACATCATAGGTGATCTTCCGCACCGCCGAACTCAAGGGCTATCACAAGTCCTCAATTTGGACAGATTGCCTTTCTCTTATGTCTCCAACCAACAAAGAGACAATCACACGACTTCAAACATTGTCTGCTTGCTTGTTTTCTCTCAAGTGGAACCAACCAAAGGTATCTCAAGCTCTTAATGATTCGAGTTGGCTAGAAGCAATGCAAGAAGAGATGCAACAATTTCACAATCAACGGTGTGGATCTTGGTTCCACTACCGATGGCAAATATGCCATTGGGACAAAGTGGGTTCAAGAATAAGAGAGATTCTAGAGGTGTTGTGATTAAAAACAAAGCAAGGTTGGTAGACAAGGCTCGACAGGAGGAAGGAATTGATTATGATGAAGTGTTTGCTCTGTTGCTGTGAGTTGAAGCAATTCACATTTTCTTGGCTTATGCTTCTTATATGGGCTTCATGGTGTATCAAATGGATGTCAAAGGTGCTTTTTCAGATGGTGAGATTGAAGAAGAGGTTTATGTCTCTCAACCAAAGGGATTTGAAGACCCGGATCACCCTGATCATGTTTACAAAGTTGTTAAAGCTCTCTATGGCTTACATCAGCCCAAGAGCTTGGTATGCTCGGCTTTCATCATTCCTCATCAAGCATGGCTATAGGAGAGGAGCCATTGATAAAACTCGCTCCTCAAGAAGAATTACTCCGACATCATTCTCGTACAAGTGTATGTGGACGACATTATCTTTGGTTCCACAAATGAAGCTTGTGTGTGGAATTCGAGGAACTTATGAAGGTGAATTTCAAATGAGTGCTATGGGAGAACTTACTTTCTTTTGGGTCTCCAAGTTCAAGAACAAGATGGCATCTTTATCCGTCAAGATAAATATGTGAGGACATTCAAGAAGTTTGGTATGGAAGGTGTTAGGACCGCCACCACACCTTATGAAGCTCCAAAGACTAAAGCAAATAATGAACCGATCTACCGTGAATGTGCATCCAGACAGTCCATGATTGGTTCATTGATGTATCTGACCGCTTCAAGGCCTGATATTACATTTGCTGTGAGTGTGTGTTCTCGACATCAAGTCACTCCACTTGCTTCCCATCTCAATGCCGTAAAGAAGATCTTTAAGTACCTCAAAGGCCAACCTCTTTTAGGTCTTTGGTACCCAAAAGAATCTCCTTTCAAGTTAGAAGCATTCAGTGACAGTGATTATGCTGGTGCAAATCTGGATAGAAGATCCACAACTGGAGGCTGCCAATTTCTAGGCAAAAGGTTGATTTCTTGGCAATGCAAGAAACAAACCATTGTGGCCACCTTAACTCATCAAGGTAATACGTTCTGTTGCAAACCGCGTGGACAAGTCCTTTGATTCGTAACCAATTGGTCGGACTATGGGTATAACTTTATGAACACTACAATTCATATCGATAATCGTAGTACCATCCGCATAGTCAAAAATCCAGTTTTCACAATGAACTAAACACATTGAAATCAGCACCACTTTATAAGAGATGCTTATGAAAACATTTGATTAAAGTGGCTAAAATCCATACCGATAATAATGTGGCACCTATTAACAAAGGCTTTTGATGGACCAAGGTTTCAACACTCGTGGTCAATATTGGTATGCTAAACCCTTATTTGCATAGTTTAGGGGAGGCATACGCCTGTGGGAGGCATATGCCTCGTGGAGGATTTGTGCAAACTCGCAGATTTTTGTTTGTTTTATATTCACTGCATTTTTGTTTGTCTTTATATTTTAGTTTGTAATCTAACACTAACTTCTTATAATTTCTAGTTTGTTTGTTTTGTTGTTGTGTATGTTTTAGTATCTGCTTTGCGTTGTTGCGCTTGTCTCTGTCATCGCACTTTGTCTGCTCCTTATCTCGACTACGTTTATACATCCCATGATCAAGTTCAAATTCATCAAGAGTGGTTTTGTACATGGTTAGACAATTTAAAAAGTGTTGCTTGTTTCTTCCGATAACAAATGTCAAGCATACAATTTGATTCTCATCAAGATAATATCGAAAGAAAAGAAATTGAAGTCAAATTGTTCATTCATTCATTCAAGAAACAAGTTCTGACTTACCACATAAAGTCAACTTATTTTGCATCCTCAAGCTAAGCCTAATCTAATGTATATCTTTCATTTCAAACCTAATCGAATCGTCGGATATGCCTTAGATGTCGGCTTTTTTTCAGAGGTCTTGCATAACCACCCATTCGCCTAACCGGTGGTTGGATATGCACCACCGTAACGACGAAGATGCTAAGGACCAAAATGGAGGATGGATTGATGAAAACGATTGACGATGACGATGACCACGAGGATGACGAAGAGAACTATCGTGTCCTTTGTGCTTCATCTACTCATTTCAATCGAATACAATCGATCCACCCTCCTCAAGCCCTTCTTCTATACGATGTGTGTTCATGCACCAAAAGATGGCGCAGTTGAGACCAAGAACCACCTCTCTATCTTTGGGAGTGGCGGATTCTCTGCACGAGGTCTTTGTTGAGACCGAGGTCTTTGGAGGTTGGGAGTAAGAAGTTCCTCCTTATAGGAGTCATCGTAATCATCGCAGATTCACTTGGATTCACTACATCGTCATCTTCTCAAGAAGGAAGAAAGGGCGATTTTTAGGTCTTGGATAGGGTTGAGGAAAGTAAGAGAACCATGGGTTTGATTCACCACTGATGATGATGAAGAGGATGAGGAAGTCGAGGAAGTAAGATCTATGACCTCGTGTTTGGTATTCATGGTGCAATTGGGTTAAGTGAGGTTATTGGCTTCTAGGGTTTGTGGTAAATATTTGGGGATCTTGGTGAAAAGATGAGTTACATTGGGATCATTTTATAGACGGGTTCGAGGTTCAATGAGTTTAATGCAAGTGGGTGGCACAAGAATTTAGAAACTTATCAAGATTTTCTTATCTTTGATGCATTCTCACGATGCCATAACTTCAAAGCAGATTGATCTTGTGATTCACCAAGTGTTATTTTGGGTTGGGTCAAAGTTGCCATACACGTCAGCAATGGTCAACCAAACGGTCCATTTTTCTTTGACTATAATTTGGGCAAAAACACTTCATCCACCTTCACTCGCTTCAGAACAAACAAATTCCCTCTCATTCCACTTTCACAAACTCTCACCATTCCAAAATCATAATCCTAAACACTCATATTCCTCATGGGTCTTGAATTTAAATATGATCACAACAAAGTTGCTTTTCTGGGTAATGGCAAAGGTTATGAACTGTACGAACCAATGGTGGAATTCCTGAAAAGGTCCAAGATACGTTATGCTCTAACTCATTCTCCAAATGAGATATATGAATCACTGGTTACTCAATTTTGGGCAATCACGAGAAAAGGAGTGAGACAGAGATTAGGGCTGTGATTGATGAAATAGAGTGCATTGTGACCGAGGACCTAATCAGAAGAAAGCTTCACTTGGAAGATGCTGATGGAGCATTTTACTCTAATCAGGAAGATGTGTTGAATGGGCTAAGGGCAATTGGCTATCGTGGTACTAGAACCGATATGTGGCTAAAGAAGGAACTCGCCCCAAATGGTCCTGTTCACACACCGCCCAATGCATGAGCAACAAGATCGAGGATGGGACCGATTCTCAACCAGATCGATATGGTATTGTGTGTCTTTTCAAGGATAACTTTTAATTTTTCTAAGTATATTTTCGAAAACATGGTTGAAAATATTCAAAAGACAAAGGAAAATTTTTAATGTACCCAAGGTTTTTACAAATCATATTAGACACCTCTACCCAAGCACAAGCTTTTTATCCTATAAGTTCCTTGATCGCTAAATTGTTTGCAACCATGAAATCTCATCAAACAAGAACATCCACGAGATCAAGTTAGATAAGTGCTCATTCTTGAGCTCCATATCTTTGATGACCCAACTAGATTTTGGGACTCCCTATTGGTACAAGGAAACTACGTTATCTAATGAGGTGGTTCTAGAAGAAATACTTAAGAAAACATATGCATACGAAATGTGAGTAAGGCAATAGGAAGCGAAAGGATCGGCGTGAGGCGGTTATAGTCTAGGAACTAAAATGCAACCTAGTTCTCTATAACCAAGGCTCGATACCAATCATCACACCCCAAAATATCGCAGCGAACGATAGTGTCATTGGTATTATAACGTCATAGCACAAAGTATGGATACGTAAAACGACCTCTATAATGAGACGTTTTGAAAAGTTTACCATTCGATAAATAAGTTAAAGTTTACAAGCAAGAAATCCCAAAGTTTGATAATACACAAAGAGTTTACAAAACATGTCGAATGGTAATTGTTAAAAGCCCAAGACTTCAAAGTATGCCATGCGACCCAAAAGCTCCATGAAATGCTAACACCTTAAGACCTGAGATAAACATGCTAAAAAGTGTCAACACAAAGGTTGGTGAGTTCATAAGTTTGTTGAAAATGAATTGAAAAAGTCTATAAGAAATGTTGATGCAGCAAAGGCCTTGCAAATCCACTCGGCCCAAGTTCCGCCCATACAAAACTTGCAACTGTGTTTACAATCCATTGCCAAAATATGTAATTGTCAATCTTGTTTGTAAGTAGGACATAGGTGCATACGATATATATACATAAACTTAATGCAAAGAATCACGACCAACCGAACCTCACGATTTAAGTTTAACTTGTTTGTTGTGTTACATTGAATCACTTGAATAACATTATATTCACCCAAGGTCTCGTCTATCAAGGACACAAGGGTGGGGCCACCCGATAGTACTATCAATACCTCTCTGCCGGCCCCGCAGAGTTAACCAGATTGCTAAAGTTTGTATGTTGATGCATAATTGAAAACTAGTTTAGCACATTAAGGCGCATATCGCAATAAACCACACATAATGTCCAAAGTGTATAAGAAGTATATTGTAACACAATTGTATAAATGGTTTGAGTATTCGCAAGAGTGAAACAAGTATTTAAGCATGTATCTCCCCAAATAGTTTGTAAGAATTTAAACGAGTAAAAGTGGGTATGAACTCACAAGAGTATGTCAAAGTTTAGAATATTTGTGAAAGTAAATGAAAATAGTTTGAGCATGTATATCTCCCAAAGTAATTGAAAATGTATAAAAGTAGGGCTATGAAACTCACCGGTGTGATTGATATGCTAACAAAATGAAGTGCACGAAAGTGAGGCTCGGGAAACTATCCGCGACCTAAAATGAATGTTATGACTCGAGTTATGATATGTTGTCGTGAATGCATGATTTTGAAAACGATCACCCAATATGCTACTTGAAAACTAGTTATATATGAATATTGTTACTCGAATGTGTGAGCGGTTTCATGTCGAAAATAAATACTTTTGAGCTAATGGTGAAAATATAGTTAAAACTATGTAACGGTTTTAGTAATTGACAAATCGGTTTACATCGGACTTAACGTAATATATACATAGGAAAACTAACTCGCTTTTAACGTCCAGTTTAGGCCCTCAAAACCTTGATTAAAATCCTGACAGCTTACTAAAGTCGTGAATAGTGTTTTCAAGACGTTTTGACTCAAAGTTCGGTTAACCATAAATCACTCGTTTTAAGTCCGCTTTTCAAGTTCTTTATATCCACGCCAAGGTAATGAAGAGTACTAATATATTTTTAAACTTCGGAGACTTCACAGAAATTTTAAGGCCACTGTTTGGGTCAGTTAAAATTGGACTGCATGAATATTTTCCGGAAAATTATAGTTTTTAAATCGTAACTTGGAAACCACGTATATTTTTCGTTATAATTCCGTTTAGTCCGTTCGAAAGGCCACGTTCATGACTAAAATCTATTTTCTAAAACTTTAATAAAACTTTAGGTTCTGGTTCACACCTTGCTCAATGCATGAGCAACAAGGCGGAGGATGGGACCGATTCTCAACGAGATGGGATATGGTATTGTGTGTCTTTCTCGAGGATAACTTTCAATTTTTCTAAGTATATTTTCGAAAACATGGTTGAAAATATTCAAAAGACAAAGGAAAATTTTAATGTACCCAAGGTTTTTACAAATCATATTAGACACCTCTACCCAAGCACAAGCTTTTTATCCTATAAGTTCCTTGAGCGCTAAATTGTTTGCAACCATGAAAACTCACTTTCAGGGAACATCATCCCTTGTTAGTCGCTATGTTGCCCCAAGGTAATGAGGTCGCTAATGAGGAGAATGTGGCTCATAATTCAATTGTCCGATGGTAATCCATTGGTCAACATTGATGAGGCCCATCTTCATTGTTGAAGCAACTCATGTTGCTCGACCACCCACCGTCCTGTCCCCTCCACCCACACTTGATACTCATTTTGAGTCGAGCTTAATAGACCACCCACACCATGTCCCGTGAGGGTTCCTCTTGATGAAGATATTCCACATTGAGCATGACCAGTTACTACGAAGGTTCAATGAGGCTCCCCTTACCACGAGCAATCACTGTGGTGGAGCCGAGGACCCCATTACACTCTCATCTGTGTATGCTCTTGTCATGGTGTGTATGCCGCAGAGGTTAAGAATCAAAAGGAGCTTGCGAGACCAAGTCTTCTCTTGGAGGCAAAATTGAAGAACCTGAGAATCGAGTTAAGGTCTTAGAGCACAACCTACAAGGGTCTTCCAAAAGGAAATTGGTGGTTTCGTCGATGAAGAGCAAGAAGTTCCTCCTTTGGGTCTCTAGAAATGTTGGTGAAGTTTCTCTCAATGACCCTTCATCCGTGTTGCCACCTCATCCAAGAAGACGAAACCCGTTTTCTACACGGAAGAAAGAGATCGATCTTCACAAGGTTTCTTCGAAGCTTCGGAGGAACACGTAGTTGATAAGGCTGCATCTGGCGATATACAAATGGAGGATGCATCTCGGACCTTGGATGACTTCATCGTTCAAGAACCATCGAGACCCTTCACCTTCAACAGATCATCCCGATGTTCTTTGTCTTGACCACCTCGTTGATAATCTACATCAACATGTTGATTTAAGTACTCGGAAGAAATTTCGTAGTTGATCTTATGAAGAAGAATGTGCTAAGCAGCCTGATGACAAAGGAAAAATGTCATCACTGAAGATGAGCTTGGTCCTAACCTGGTGACCGAGGAGGAAAGACTAGGTCAAGCTAGTAGATGGGCAGAGTTTGAGAAGTCAAAGGAAGATACAGCATTGGCTAAACAATTTGAGACAGAAGAACTCTCATCTCTAACTCCTAAGAGAAGAAAAGAACTAGATGAATTGAGGGTTCAAATGCCTGCTGCACAATGGGATGTTCTAACTCAGCATGTCATTTCAAGACCTTCTCTAGCTCAAAGTATCCTAGGTGGAGATTTTCTTAGTGACAACTATGTGGAGCGAATGAGGACTCAGGGAAGACAAAGGAAGCAAGAAGAACTTGCACAAAAGAGGGCGATCCAAGCTCAAAAGGCCAAAAACAAACCTCCCACTAAAGATGAAATAAGAAGGGTGGTGAAAAACCAATATTCACGGTCCAACTCTGGCCTCACAATGAAACAAGTCAAGGCTTTTCCTGAGCATGTCCTATATCGCAAATATAACCAAATCATGGAGGAAAGATCATTATCTTTAGCAAAATCTCTCAACCTAAAGAGGACTTCAGAGAATGAAGCTGCTCTAGAAACCAAAAGACTCAAGGCTGTTGATGCTACAACCAAAGAATCTTCTCCAGTCATTCCTCTTTGAAGCAACCTCAAGTTGCTTCTTCTATGCCCAAGGGTCGTCTGTGAACCATCTTCCATTCCTCCTGAAGCACCTGAAGCATCAGCTCCCTCTCCCACAGTAACACCTGTTGTCACAGTAGAAGATTCTGAAGTCAAGGAAACTGATCTCGCAGAAACCAAAACAGAAAAGGCTATAAGGATATCCCACAGGATGAAAGCACTTCGTGCTTCAACCATGTCTCCATCTACTGATTCATGCTCCACTACAGAAGCACAAGATGAAAATGCTCCCCCTCAGGAGATCTATCTGCCTGGGAGGAGAAAGAAGTCTAAGGCCAAAATTTCTCCTTTGGATCTTGAAGCTAATGACTCATCTTTTATCATAGAAAGAATGCTGTGATTTTCCGATGGAAACTCGGAAGATGGGATAACTGGACATTGAAGGAAGATCGGATGAATGTTCTTCTTCGTAGGGACTCTACTTGATGGAATTCACCTTTCGAAGGAAATTTACACTTGATAGATAGAAGCGGACCTACTTTCTCTGTTTACTCAAGTTTCCACCCATTATTGCAACAAAGAACCTCAAGGCTCGGAATGTACCGCCAGAGATTTTCAAATCTTGTTAAACTCCCACATTCCCAATAGTAAAGCATCTTCAATTTGGGAAAACTCACATCGGTGGAAGCTTACATCACGGAGATTCTATCCTCTCCTCGGGTGCATGTCCTTGAGACTAAGGGTGGAATAACGATTATTGCTGTTATCCGAAAGAAAGTATCCTCTCGCCTAAAAGACTTATGGAAAAGATGTTGATTCGTAAATTGGAAATTCCTCCGGATCTGTGGGAAATGAAAGACAATCGCTTTAACATCGGTCGGATTGATCAAAACTCAACTGCAACAATTGCAATAGGCCTCTTCTTCTTCCAATCAGGACAATTGGTACTCCCTGCACTACTTTGTTTTGTTCATTTTAATCTGCTTTTCTTGTGTTATTTGCCTATGTTTGTCAAATTTTTATTAAGAAAACGACTTTCACCAATCCACACAAACATCATTTTAAAAATAGTGATAGCGTTTATTTAATAAAAATTAGGTTTTATATTTTCCTTTTCAACTTATTATTAAGGTTTTTCAGTTTTATAAATTATTTTTAGTTAAAAAAAAAAAAAAAAAAAAAAAAAAAAAAAACTACTTTTATGTAGAATTTTTGTCGACGGTCTTTAACTCACCCGATCTACCTTTTGTATATCAAAGAGTTGGCTAGTCCAAAGTGCAGCTTTGGTAAAGACACATCAAATCATTGATAGTCGTAATGGTTTGCTCAAAACCATAGGGTTAGCAACCACCCATGCTAGCTTCTTTGAGAGTTGTATGGTCATCAATTCACCATGGTCTATTCTGTTTGGAATCCAAGAATTGGCTAGTCCACATGTATATGGCATGTGGTAAAGACAATCGAATCCATATTTGGTTCTCAATTCACCAATCCTAAAATTGACTAGTCACGAGCAAGCGGCTACGGTAAAGACAAGACAAATCCGTTTATATGGTTCTTTGGTTTGCCAATAAATCGGATGGTTATCAATGTACCATGGTTTTCGAACTCAAACATGTGGCTACTCCAGTAGTAATGGCTATTGGTAAAGAGACATCAAATCCATTAATTTCGATGATTCACCTCTCACAGGAGTTAACACACCTGGAAGTGATGAGAATAGTATTAAACTTATATGTTTTGATGTACACAATGTCATATGTTGCTGCAAAGATCTGGTGTTTCACAGTTCAGTTGCTGCTCCTCCAGACCGTGTCCACTCATTACTCAAACACCATTATGGTTCAATCCTCAAGGAAGCCATTACAATCCTCAACAACAGTATAGATCTATCAAGGAAACTGGAACTTAACCTAGTCAAATTCCAGTTTAGGGGAGGATTGTTGGGAATTAAGGTAATCTCGATTAGAAGCACAAACTCACGATTACAGAAGCTTGAGTTGAAGAGATTCTGCGAAGAAGAGCGTCTTCTTGAAGTTATACTTCAATAGAAGTGATAAAGCAGACAATGTATTGCTGCTGAAAGTGGGAACCACGTAGGAGAGATAAGCTCAGTTTAGAGTAAAAAGTCAGCGCCGTATGTATAGGTTGGCGCCGTATATGTAGAGCTTACTCAGAATAAACACGATGATTAACAAAACAATATGATTAGTTGCATGCTTGTCTAGTTGCATGCTTAGTCTAGTGTAGTATTAGGAGCGTAAAATGTCAACGCTCATTAGGGTTTCTTGCCTATATAAGAAACCATATTAGCTTGTAATAGATAAGTTTTTTCTCAAGTTTCTCAAGTCTTGTATTCTATCCGAAACATAGAGTTTCTATAACAAAAGATCCATAGAGGATCAAAAGTGTTCTTAGTTACTATAACTTGTATTTATTTTCCGCTACAATACCAAGTTGTAGAGATCTTCTATTAGTTTGCTTGTGATTACATAGGCAAAGCTAACGATCCCCGAGTGCTTAAGATCTATCAAGGTCTTTGTTTCTAACATCTCCCCCGGCCAAAAATTTCAAATCTTTTGAGATTTGTGATCCCTATTTATTTAAATGATTTAGAAACATTTGGGGGAAAATGTGGCTTGGTTTTAAAATTTACTGATAAAGAACATTTTACCGCTCCCCCTCAATTTATGAGGGAGAGTGTTAGTGTCAGGTATGATAGTTTAGAGAGATCTTAGAGTAAAAGAAAAATTTTCATTTTGAGAGATCTTTGAGTATAACGAAAGATCATATACTGACACATAACACCAAAACTTTATTCACCACTTTATAACGTACAAATGGACTAATTTGATGATATATCGCTTGAAAATATGAAATTTGAAATCACTATCCCCCTCAATCGATGACCCAAGTCATAGATTGAGTGATAAAATTTATGAAAATTTGAGCCCGATTGATTTTCAAAAATTTGAGTCCGATTCATTTTCAAACAATGTTACCACCATGTACAATACAAATATTTTCCCAAAGAATCTTAGAATGAAAAATATTTGTATAGGAAGAGCCGTCTTTTTGGCGACGTGCTTTCCTCATTCTGTTTTTAGGATAAGTGCTCGATATTTATAAAAATCGATTTTGCACAACACTCTCCTTTCTTGAAAAGCCGGTTACAATTTGAAATAACTGCAAGCCATTGATTAAGCGTGGGTTACAGTCTGAAATAAGTGTAAGCCATATTTATGCATGTTTTGAGAACTTTTTGAACTTCTGTTCGAACTTCATTTAAAGACCCGTGTCATTATTGAATGACATTTCTAGGACCGTAAATGTTATCGATACCAGAAGACATGCCTCGGAAAACTATTTTTGGTATTTTATAATTTTCTGATTTTTTTATGGTTTTTGTTAGTTTTATAATTTTCTATTTACATTTTAGTATAAGATTTGTACAAACTATATTATTTAATTTAAGAAGATGTTGATATGAGTACCGAGATAAGGATATCGTTCAGCACGTAGTAGAAGACAATAGTCATCATCTCTTAAACGTTCACCACAAAAGCTTTCGAGGCTCCTGAAAATTCGACTGAACTTGAGCCTTCTCAATGTTAAGCTTTGGTAGCTTCCCCCCAAACCGACAATCTTCGTATTAGACAATCTTCGCAATTTGAAGCTTTGGTAGCTTCCCCGAAGTAAACGATAACACCAAAGTAACAGGTTGAAGCACTGATCTTCTCTGCGGTTATCAATGCCGGAATAAGTGATTAAGCCCGATCACGTGAACCTGTTGCGCGTTTTCGATGCACACATTGCTCTGTGGCTTTGAGCAGTTGCCTATTCGGGGGAACAATATATCAACATCTTCATTTCACCAAATGCATTCTAGTTATCTTACATATAACTAATCAGCCCATAATGTACACATGTACCCAACCAGAGTCGAAACGATAACACCAAAATAACATGTTGAAGCACTGATCATCTCTGTTGATATCAACTCCGGAATAACTGATTAAGTTCAATCAAGTGAACCTGTTGTGCGTCTCTGATGTACACATATCTCTCCCCTGATGGTTGTGATCTCATCGGAATCATCATAACATTGTGTACATGAAGCAATAACCGAAAGTAGGGGTGATCACGGTCTAAAATCGGACAGGACCGACCAAGACCAGACCGGACCGAGTCCGATTTCGGCAAAAATCTTAGACCGAGACCGGACCGAATGTGGTAGGTCCGGTCTCGGTCCGGTCCAACAAGGCCAAATTAGCCCAAATTAGTCGGTTTGTTGTCCGGACCGGACCAAGGACCGAATTAGCCCAAAAGCCGAGACTGGGGACTGGACCGAATATGGTCGGTCCAGTCCGGTCTTGGTCGGTCCGGTCCATTCGGGTCATTTGCTCAGCCCTAACTGGAAGCACTTTATCGTAAAACATATCGGCTCGTGAGAAGATGTCGATAAGCAATATCATCTCACACTCCAAATATTATTCTCATATTTCTTCCCACTGAAAGCTGACGTAATACATACCAAAATCCAGAGACCACTTCCCCTACGTAGTTGGATTAATACACCAAAAGCCACGAGTTAACCACTGAGTTTCTCTGTAGTTATGACATTTGTCTTCCCGGAATAACTTCAATTAAGAAGAAGTATAAAGTTCATCATGTGTAATCATTGTGCGTTTAGATGTATGTCTCCTTCCCTCTTGCTGGTTTTGATACCTCATAATCAGCAACACATTATACACACATGTACTTGAAATCTTGCGAGAAGAACACAATTGGCTCAAATGAATCTTGTGAGAATCAACTACTACAAAAACTCTCTCTGAATATCTTAACCAACCCAGATGTAGGCAATTTAAAGTGACCACTAATGAAGTAAACATGATATACCAAACTTGAAGCTGAAGTCGAATTCCCCTTATTTGTATCTTAAGCTTGTACTAATGTTGGAAGAACGGTGTCGAGAATTTATGCTCCAAGCAAATCTCTAAGTACTCAATACTCAATAAAAGTATGACACATTAACACCTCTTGTGATTATCCACAACATCATATGCGTGTGACACTGAGTACTATAACGTAACTCCTTAAAGTGATTGTTAACCAAGTCTTCAACCATCCACCCCGACTGCTGATAACTAGATAAACCAAGTCTTCAACTCAAATTCTTAAACAAATCAAGTTATCATGAAAGTCATGCATCCAACCAACCCCGACTTCAAGATAAAATAAGAACACGCCTTTGTGAAAGTCAACTTCAATCTCAAATAAGTGATATCCGATCAATTCCATAGTCACAATGTCAAATGCCCAACAAGTGAATGAAAATACAATCTAATGTACGTTGATCCACTGAATGAACCAGAGCAAATGATTCCTCAACATCAGTGTTTTCTTCCTAACGATATCCACGTGCTACCAACCTAGCCTTGTTTTTCAATCCTCATCCCAGTTTATCAAGTTTGACCTTGTGTATCTACTTTAAAGTGATAATCAAAGCGTGATCTGGATGAGGAAAGAGCTCCCAAACTTCAAGTAGTTCAAACTCTTTGAGCTTTTCTTGCATAGCTTCAATCCAACAGGATTTAGTCAATGCTTCTTGGTAAATTTTAGGTTCATTTGAGGATAGGAAAGTATCCTAGCAACAAAAATATGGCTTGAGTGGGTAGTTGGAGGCGTGTAGAGACTGAACTAGAAGATTCATTCAATAATGTCTTCAAGCGAATGAGGTTGTAATTTTCCTTTATGTTCATGTGGTTGATTTACATAGTGCACATTGGTAGGAACAATAATCTGTGAAGAGAAAGATTCTTCAAAACCATGTTTTGGGAAAGGAATACAAAAGAATGGATCATTATTCATGAGTGCAACTACAATATCATGACAGTCATTGTCAACACCTTGAGGAATAACTAGAGATCGGGTTTCAGATGTAGTCTGAGTTGTACTTCTAGATGGTGCATCTTGAACAATGAAGATTGAAGAAGGTGAACCAGTTGAGTCAGCAGATAACCAGAGCAGGAGCTTCAGGAACTGGATGATCAACATTCGTTGGAGATTGGAAATATTCATCAAACATAGGATGAAACAATAACTCCTAGTCATCCTTAGTAAGTGGAACATTAGGTGTTGGAGGAGAGTCGTATGACTATTTTTCACACATCCATCAACATGTAGTTTATTCACACTTCTCCCCCTCAAAAGTTGCATATGAGGTTGCTAATGCAATTTTTGATTGAACAAGCGAATAAGAATACAATCAACGGTAAGTAGATCCACTTGATGACTGACATTTAGTTTATTCACACTTATCCCCCTCAAACATTTCATATGAGGCTGTCAATGTCATTTTTTATTGAGTAAGTGAAATAAGAATACAATCAACGGTAAGTAGATCCACTTGATGACTGACTGAGCATGGGAAAGGCATGAAGCTTGTTGATGAGAATGGTCAAAAACAAGAAGATTTCTCTTCTTCTGAAGATAAAGTTTACTGAAGCGTATACCTTTATTTTCTTTGAGAAACGGGGCCTAAAGTGTTATATGCAGACGCCATAATGTTGACATTGAAGACCGAGGCTTGAACTGATGCGTTCAAACTTCATTGCAGACATACATCAACTTTGAATTTCCTGATCTCCTAAATCAGGGGAAATTCGTGCTTTAGTCATCGAGAATTTGATCCATCCCATGTAGTGAATGATCGATGCACCTGCAACTGAGTAAGGACTACCTGCACTAACATTACAAATTAACTTGATTGCATATATATGGGTTAGTGACATAAGTATCCAAACCCTTGGGGGTTTCACGGTGAACCATGGTTTTTTCAATAGTGAATAATTATCCAGTAGGTATCCATCTAAGACCAGCTATCTTAAAACTTTTCCCCGTTGGTATCCACCTAAGGCAAGATCTAGGAGTGTTTGGTTTCTCATGCACAGTGGAAGACTTGTTGAGAGAAAACCTTTGTCCTATAGCAATCTGCCTCCTATGTTTCTGAGTATATCTCTTTGGTTCTACGGGATTGTTGTTGTTTCTAGTCTCAGTGGATTGAACCTTAGCACGAGCATTTACTTTCTTCAGGAATTTTGTTAAACCATTATCATGATTTGCATTAAAGACACATTTCTGACAATTTGAGCAAACAGATTGTTTGGATTCAGAAAAAGATCTAGAATTCTTAGAGTGATCTACTACGGGAATTGCTTTAATCGATACGCAACTACTCTTGGAAACTAGACAATTCCTATTTGTTTGTTGAGTACTCCTAGGTTTTGGTTTGCTACTACTAGCCGTGTTCTGCAATACACTAGAAGTCATCATACGAGGTCGTAAACCTAATATTCCATCCTTTTGAAGTAGTGCCCTTTTCCTAGCCATTTCTAGATCATAGTTCTTATACGAGTCATTCATGTCATATGAATTATGGATCTTAATGCTCGGTTTAGACAATGTTTTTGAACTAATCCTAGAAGAGCTAGGTGTAGGTGTAGCTACTTGCTGAGGTTTAGCAAAACCAAAAGCATTTTTTTTAGGCAAATAAGGAATAACTGGTTTTGTCAAAACTTGTTTCGCATCAACTTGGGAGGCAAACCATATTTTAGAAAATTTTGGTCGTTCAGATCTAAACGCAGTCGGTTGTCTAACAACTAATTAGTTTCGAATTGGTTGTACAACTAGTTTTCCCAAGACTGATGGTTTTGCAAACTTAGAGTTCACACTATTCGCTGCATTTTTTCTTAGCTCGTTCTTTAATGTTGTAATCGTGAAACCCTTATCCTAAAGTTGAGTTTTGAGATCATCATGTTTAGCTATCAAAGAAGCTGTTTGTTCTATATTCTTAGTCCTTGTTTCTTTGATTGAGCCACACAGGTCATTATTATGCCTTTTCAAAGTCTCATTTTCCTTAAGTAATTTAGCCACATAAATTGCCAATTCATTATTTCTTGTTTTAATTGCATTAATGTCTTGTTTAGTCTTGACTAAGTTACTTTTCTTATGCTCAGAAATCAATTTCTTCAAATTGTTGATTGTCGAGTTTTTGTCTTGAAGTTGAGCTTTCAAAGTGTTTATTTTAAAAATAATTTACATGGTTTGTTAGTTTGTAAACTTTTCTCCTTACTTTGTATTGCAATTTAGAGTGAAATGCAATGTTTTTCAAGTTGTGAGAGTTTGTTTGAAAGTTCATCAAAAAATTTCTTTTCAACCATATCATTAATTTTGAAACACTTAGGCTCAAGCTCAGCCTCAGCCAAAGAACATTTGTCATAATCATGTTCAGCATCTTGATCAGTTTGTTTAAGTATATTTGCAGATGCATTTTGTTGAACAGTTAGGGCTACCTCAGCACATGACACTTGTTCATTTACATGTCTGATATCTGCATCCGCATCTTGTGTAACACGAGTCACAGAATTACTGCTTGTGTCAAGCTTATCTGTCTTTGTACCTCTACATTAAGTGATAACTGATCCATCATCCGATGCTATACCCGACTCAACATTCCTATCTCTTGATTGCACCCGACATTCATTCACCTTGTCATCATACTTACGTATGTGATGTGCTCTTTCCTCAATGTACTTTCTCACATTATCCAAGTGTTGGATTAATGTCTCTCTAAACACGTCTACTTTCATACCATTGTGACTAGCAAGGCACCTTTCTGTCATATAATCTTCATAATCCCTACTCTTATCACCATTGACAAATGACTGAAATTGTTTGCAGATCACTTGAAGAGCAGCCTTGGATCCAGATTCTTGAAATTCTTTTTTGTCAAGTTGTTGTTCAAGTTGTTCTAAGTTCAAGAACAATTTGCCCGTGAAAGTCTGTATATCTTGACCGAAGAACGTATTAAATGCACTTCTAAATCCCATCTTGAATCAGTTCCTTCAAGAAGTACCGTGAGGTGTGAAAGAAGTAGTCGAAATGTTCTAACCAATTATACTTAGCCTTGTCATGCAATTGCTGAAACTGGTGAAACTCTCTCTCTGATGAGTTTGATAGCAAAGATTCCATTACGAGTGATTATTGTTGTGGGACAACATCGCTATTTCTCAAATTAGCAGTTTTTGACTCAACAACGTTTGTCTGTTGTACTTTGTAGGGAATCTTATGTTCATCGATCATGTCGTACAAATTGAGTATCTCAGTAATGACAGAATTTGAAGTGTTTGACACGATATGATTGTGCACGGTATTTTATAAGTCTATGATTTTAACCGAGAAATAGATACTTTCGTGAGATTTTACAAAATCAAGACGAAACTGTAAGATATGACCAATAGAACGTGTTAAGATAACTGATGGATCGGCACAATGATATAATATTGTGTATTAGGAGTGATGATTGTTTGAAGGATTAGCTGAAGTGTTGTTTGGTCATGATTTAGTTTAGTTGATGCACGTTGTTATAGCGAAATTTAGGTCTAAAAACTTAAAACCTCAATAAGTTCTGTTCGGAACGGTTTTAGTCCTCGAAGGTTGACTCAAATAAACTTTAGTTTCGGGTTTAGTTTATTCTTCATGTCATTCTCCTCGTTCTCGCGGTCGTTTTGATGGGTAGAATGCTGAAAACGAAGTTACGGTTCAAAAGTTATGGCCGTTTGAAGTTTTGAGGTAAAAGGTCAACTTTGGTCAAACCGCAAGTAGTCAAACCGCAATATTCTTGATCAAAACGCAATTTCAAACTGCAATAAGATCAAACCGCAGCTTAGTACAAACCGCAAATGTCAAAACGCAATTGTATTGATCAAACCGCAAGAGCTCAAACTGCAGACTGGACAAAACGCAAATTCTTCAACTAGCAAGAGACAAATCTCAACAACTTCAAACCGCAATGATGACAAATCGCAAGACTCATATCTCAAGATCTTCAAAACTCAAGACTGAAAAATCTCAAGACTTAAATCTCAAGATCTTCAAACCGCAACAATAGACAAACCGCAAAGTGTCAAATCTCAACAAGTCAAATCGCAAGACCTTAACTCGCAAGCTGACAAACCGCAACAGTTGTCAAATCGCAGAACCAAGTCGCAACATAAAAATGACAAATCGCAAGTCACTATCTATCAGGTACAAGTGTCATTTTCAGTCAATTTTGTCTTTTAGCTAAATGTCAAACTTCAAATTTGTCCTTATGCTCAAATCGCAACAACAAACTATTAAAATAATCAAATCTCAACTCCAACATGTCAAATCGCAAGGGAAAATCTGCCAAATCTCAACCAAGAGCAATCAAATCGCAATGAAGAACATTGTATCCAAACTCACGTATACACTCAAAAACAACCACAACCAAGTTGAAACAAGCTTTCCAAACCCAAAACTAAGCTAATATGATAAACCTAAACAAGAAAGTATAACCAAATTACTAACTTAACCATTAAACAAGCTCAAACTAGTGAACACCACATAAAACTATTCGACCCACATAAAATAACAATAACCAATCTAAAAATCCGAGCACACACGAAGTAGATGATCAAACCATGGCTCTTGATACCAATTGTAATAGATTGGTTATCATAAACACACTAAACAAGATATGTATGGATCGAATATATAAGAAACTTAGAGAGAGAAAGTAAGTTAGGAACTTCTAGAGAGAGAGAAAGTGAAAGTGTATTATGAATCTCCAACCCTCTACTTTGTAGGGTAGAGGGTATTTATAGTTTTTACAAAATACGCCTCCTACGGGCTGTGGATCAGGTATAAAGTGGGTAAAGACCCGTCCATCCTCCACAGTATTACTTAACTAACTACTTAGTAATGACTAATCGTCTATGACTACGAACTTTTTAATGCTAACAAATACCCGAGGTGACCGAGTCTTGTACTTCTGGATTTACTGAATCCTAACAGTTTGGTTTTACCCTATGCCCCTGGTATACGAAACAGATTAAGGAGTTCACGTGTAAGGTCATGGATGAGTAGGAGTAGGCCAAATTAGTAAAAACACTCTTATTTGGAAGCCATAACAGAAGATGTGGTTACACTTATGGGCATGTTTATTCAATTATGCTTATAGTGTACTTCACCTAATATTTTAGCTGAAATTTTGCAGTAATTGCCTTTTAGCTGATATTGTAAGGTTCTTGTTACACTGTTTGAATTTACTATCATTCCAAGTCATTCCTTTGGGCATTCTTGATTTATGTTTGAAATCTTATTTGGTTTCACTATTTGCATTAACCATCTCTCATTTAGATGTGACAAAGTTGCTGTCACTTACAATTTCAATTTTGCAAATTGACCCATGAGTTAAGAGAACTCTCTTATTCGATAACCAACACTACTATTTCTCTTTAAGGTTATTAGAGTGTGAAAAATAGAAGTCAAAGAATATATAAGATTTTAGGCATTAGTTTTAGTTCTTGTATATCAGATTACACTGTTGAATCTCAAATTTGATTTCAGTTTTTTCTTTGTCAAAGTGTTCTGTAGTCATCGTCAATTAATCTGTTATATATTGTGATAGTGTTTCTGTTCATAGATAGGTTCATATTAATCTGTTACGATCGTCAATTAATCTGTTATACACAATATTGTGATCCTAAGAGTGGGGAACGGTTTTGGTTATGGTTATACAAAAAATCGAACATTCAGTTTCGGCTTCGATTTTTGCCAAAAACCGACCCAAAGTGAACCGTGCACACCCCTAGTTCATTTAGAGTTTGGTTGTGGTTCTCCTAATTGGAATTGTAGTAATGACTTTGGTATTCCTTTTTTATGATTAGTTTTGTTGCAACGGGTATCTACTTTACTCGGTAACTGTTATTATCTTTAGATCATACAAGCAAAGTATATGAACTAAATAATGATCTCCTTATGTGTATTTGTTATAGCTATAATGGAAGGTCCTAAGCAACGTAACAATTGGTCCAATGAAATGATCAAAGTCTTACTAGACACTTGCATTGAAGAGATGACAACGACTGATAGAAATGGCCTTTCTTGGGCTAGGTTAGGTCGGGTGCTGAAAGACAAGATTGGCGTCGAATTCACACAAAAATATATGAAAAATGGATTTGATAATTTAAGAGCGAAATATAATGGATGGCTTTATTTGAAGAATAAAACAGGGATCATCTATAACCCGGATACAAAGATGTTTACTCTAACACCAGAATAATGGGAAGACTTTAAGAAGGTGTGTGGTACTAAAACATTTAACACTTATGTCATTTTTTTCTACAAAAATAACTTATTTAGAAATTATTTGGAATTTGGGTAAAGATTGGCGGCTTCTTTGCAATCAAATCCATCACCTTACGTGGAACAATGTCAAATTGTATTTCAAAGTATTACCGCCAATGGTGATGGTCAATGGACCAATTCAGAAGGGTCCGGGTCATCGACGTCTGCGACATCGGCATCTGGGGCTTCGGCTATTAGGGAACGTGTTGGGGCACTTAATATTGATGAATACCCTTTGGTTGATGTGGATATTGATGATGAAGATGCTAGGAACTCCCGTACACAAAAGGTTGCATGATGAAGTTAGGCCTAAGAAAAAGGCAAAGACTTCTCGTGTTACTTTCGATGACTTGGTACGCTAATATGCTAGGTCACTAGTTTTACAAACACAAGTAATATAGAAAGAGATAAAGGCGATTGAACAAGTAAACACACACACACACAATATAAAATACGGTTAGGCGTAGGAATATATGTGAAAAGAAAACTTGAACAACCAACCCTCAAATGAGGGTTTACAAAATATTTATAGGAGGAAGCTAGGGCAACACTCCTAGTTCCCATCCTTTCTTATATGGGCTTGGGCCTAAGCTTATGGGCCTTCTACATAAGCTAGACCTTAAACAAACATAAAGGCCATAATAAGCTACCTATTACATATGAAATATAAATACTTGAAATCTGGTTTAGGAGTGATTCCAACAATCTCCCCTCAGTATATATGAATGTAAGCGGTGAAGGCGTTGATGTAATAGTAGCTTCGGCGTCTTCGACATTCTTCTTTCTTGTGAGAGGAATTGCCTTGATTCGAACAATCTCCCTAGTGTAGAGATAGTTTTCTTTGAGCGGTTATGCTTTGGCGTCATCTTAAACTTTGTTCTTTGATCATTGTTCTTTGTGGTGAAAGTGATAGTATGTTGTTATGCGCATCAAGTGCGCCTCAGTGCCTTATTTGCTCCGGTGTCTCCGTCATTCTTCAACATGCTCACACGCTCTTTGATGTTGGAAATCAATCTTGATGAAGTTCTTTAAGTCTTTGACTTTGTAGATTCTTTGATTTGATGAAGAATCATTACATTGTTGTGTTGCATTGAATAGAACTTCCATTAGTGATGATGTTGGCGTGAGCATGAGAAGAATCGACACGATCATTCCGCTCGGAGCTTCCATAAGAAGAAAACATTTCAAGCGGTTAGTAATAAGCGGTTTCCGGCACTTACAAGTTTGAACTTGAGAGTGTTAACGACATAGTGTGAAAACACAACTCTAATTCTTACAAAGGCCGTTCTGAGCTGGAGTCCCACAAGTGAGATAACGCGATGTCGAAGTACATCTGATTCGAGATAGTCATTGAGGTACACGAAGCATCACCTCTGTTGTAGACCGTTTGAGACACACTCCGCGTAATCACGGGGAGTTACGAAGTGACTTCTTTGTCGGGTGTTTGATGTTGACCACTGGCGGAGTTTCCATTCAATCGCGAGGATCGGATGTGAACCTCTCATAAATGTTCTCGACAGTTGCTAAGATCGTGAAGGACTCGATATGAATCCGAAGATCTTATTTGTTGATCAACAAGTGATGAAATGTCAAGTGTTCCTAAGAGATCTTTTGATGAATCTCGTGGCTCTAGACTCAATAGTGCGTTTTGGTTTTCTGGCGGAGACTAGGGAGAGGGTCTCCTTCTTCAATACCGGCGATCTCTAAGAAAGCCAATAGTTTACGTAGGGTTCCTGTGAGAATGAAACAAGCTTACATTGAGAGAAACTTGAGTGGCTAAGAAGGTTTAGTGCATGCGTCCTTTGGGTCCATGACGACTTTTAATCTTCAATACCGGTGTCACTAAGTGACAATCGGTAGTATATGAATTGAACCGATTATGCGCCCTAAGTTGAATAATCGGAGGCTATTTCTTTTCACCCTTTACTTTACATTTCTTTTGATTCTTCAACTCCTTCTTTCTCCGATTCTCATTTTCTCCTTTTACAATCATTCCTAAGGACTTCTAACACTAACTAATGGTAGTGTCCTTGGGTAGATCCCTCCGACTCTGGCGGATCATAGGACAGTTATTCCTAACCTTAGTCACCTTATAACTCCATGACTAACCTATGTTGCCATTAAAACCACGGTTTGTGAAAAATCTCTCAAATGGTTTGTAAATGAAAACATGTTTGAACCTTTGTGAGAGATAAGGTTTTGCATAAATACTCCCCCCCACATGTGCTTAATAGTTTTAATGGTTAAATGCACGGTGAGGAAAAGCGCACATTTTGAATTGATCCACTCGAGATAGACAATCCCCATGAGACACGGTTCGTTGCATAGTTAAAGAGTTACATTGTCGACTTTTAGGTGACAACTAGCTCTAATAACTACCTTGAAGGTGTAGACAAACCTCGAAGGTTGTCATACCGTCGAGTTCATGTCTATCAAGAGTTTCTCGAATGGTACTTTCTACTTGGACAAGTCCTTTGCGAGACACGTTTACATTACTAGCGAACTAGCTTGAAATTATTACCCGTCCGGGACAAGTCTTTTCGAGTTACAAACAGTTTAGTACCGTCAATTCGTTGGTTAAGTCCGAAGTACCTGATTCATTTGCATTTTGCACAACATATTTCTTATCACACAATTTTCTCCCCTCAAAATGGCATAAAAATGTTATTTTGAGCGGTTGACAATAAATATGACCATTTCGAGTGTTGCGGGAAGATGACCACTATGAACAATTTGTGAACAAAGTTTTAATTCAAATACTCCCCTCGACAAGTGATATAAGCGGTTGAGGTTTTGAAAATCATACGGGGAAGTACTTGTGTTTTGAGCAAAACCTTGAAAAATGAAAGGTTTGATAGGTTTTACTCAAAAATAAAAGCTTTCGCTCCTTTTATAAGGATTGTGGCAGGCGTACCACGGGGTCCTTTCTTGACAATTACGGGTTGTACCTTTGTTATGTGTGCACAAGCCATTGACATATATCATCATACATCCAAAATTTTTAATGAAAGAACCAAATCAAGGAGTACCGGGAAGTGCGGTGATGTTCCCGGGAGTACGAGCAGGCGTTGATAGCGGTGATGTTGATCTGGGTCGACCACCAACAAAACTTTCCAACGTTACAGGCGATCCCCCGAACAACCGTTCATCAATCATGGTGATGATCCTTCTCACATTCCTCCGATCACGAGAATTCCATCGCTTAGGGTTCCCAATGTTTTCACGTATATCCTTCAATCGATAAGCTAATCCGTCCCTAACCATCTTGAGTATGATCTCCAAATTTGTGAAGCTCATTACACGCCATCAAGCAATTGCGATGAAGTTCACTGCGATAAGCGACACCAAGCGGTTTCTTGATGGCGTTAATTGTGATATTTGGTTGATATCGGGAAGATCAGGCGTGGTGGAGTGAAGTTGACACGTTTACGATATGATTCAGCGGCAAGGTGAAGATCTTCAACACGTTCTTTGATGACTATCGTCGATGAAGATGGCGGTGACTTGATGAATTCACGTTGTACTTGATTGGAAATTGTCTCATGCGACCTTGAACTTTGGCAAGGTACATGTCTTCAATATCGTTGATGTTCAAATTCTCAAAGTCGACTTGAGAGAATGCATAGTCCCTTTCGTCTTGTCTTTTGACCACAATCTTCTTGAGAAAAGTGTAGTCCCATTTAGGCGATAGACCAACATGTTGGATGGCCGCGATACTTTTAATCTTGAACACTTTGCATGTTGAGACTTACGGACCAAGCGACACGTAGTAGATTCTTGACGTTCCGGCCAATGGTGAATCCATACATTGCATCTTGGTCATCGCTACCACTTTGTCGGAGAACATGTGGGTATACGTTCCTCGATGGCTATACAATCGAGTATATGGCGGGGAATGGAAGTGTCGAGATGTAGCGTATTTCCTTGAACCATCGCCACCGTGTTGAAGAAAATCTAAGTCTTTGTTGAAGAAATGTCGAAAGGAATCCTAGGTGATCGGGTTGGCCAATGGTAGGTAGAGGTCGAGACCGATCGGTGTAATATGGAGGATTGTCCCGTTTGGTGAAGTCGATGTTTGCTACAGGTTGAGCCAATCCATGTTATTAGACATGGCTCGAGCAATGTTTTCAAGGTGATATTCAACCTCGATTGCACTTTCATTTGTCTTTCAAAAGTAGGAATGCTTCATTCTTGATGCGCTTCAATTGATTCGTCATCTTCTTCACGGAACCTTTCTTGCAAAATCTTTGCATGCTCCAAGGTACTACCGTCTACCAATTCTTGACCATCTTGAGGGTAGGGAGTGTTGTTAACAAGTGTAGCAAACCATTCAAATTCTTGATTTTATCGTCATCTAGCCATGATCTGACGTCGGTATGAAGCGTCTTCTTCTTCTTTTGAAGGCTTAGATGATGATTACGGTTTCATCCTTGTTTGGGAGAGGTGGGTTGTTGTTGGGGCTCGAGGACCTCTTCATCGTCACCACCCGTATATTCAAAGTGATCACGGTTTTTGAGTGCAGGGTGGTAACTCGGAATCGTCACGAGGTTTATCGGTTGAAGAGCGAGGAGGAGATCTTCGTTGAGAAGGAGTCCGTTGAGGTGGGGTTGCATAGGCGAAGATTCACGGTTGCCGGCGTTTAGATCGAGTCCTTGTCCTTATCATCGTCATCTCTTGGCGTTTGGGTTGATCGGTGACTCCTTGCATGATGATCGAGTTGAAAAGCAAGTAGACCTTGAAAAATTTAGCTTCATCCGAGTAAGCGTTCGGATCGCTTTGACATTTGCATCACTAGTTTAGCGATTAACTTTCAGTTCGAGAGATCGACTTCTTTGGCCATTGTATGTTTAACCAATGCGGCGATGTTAGGGGTGAGTTATGCGGAAAATACTTCTCTAGTCACACAGGGGCGATGTCGAGAAGAAACTTGTGGGTATGATCTCTTCTTTGTCTTCTCCGGTTCCTTTTGGACTTTAGGAGCGATATCTTGAAGGTACTTTTGAGTGTAACCTTCAATCATTTCATTCGAGTTCCTCTTTCGATGATCTTTCATGAATTCTGGATAAACTTCCTTTCTTCTTGCATCTTGTCATGCTCGTTATCTGAGATCTTGTATGTGATCGACAAAGAAATTCAACTTGATGTTAAGTCGTTTTCTTTCGACTTGTTTCTGACTTTGGCAATCCGTTCATGAGCATGAGAAACCCAAGATTTAGGTGGTTTCTTCACGGTTTGGATGATGATTTGGTTGACTTCTTGGATGGTGGTTGTGATGAATGAGGCGAAGAATCCGATGATGATGAGATGTGAGGAGATTCGGGTCCTTTGGTGGTTGAAGTTTCCTTACGTGGCGTGTAGGACTATCGAGCACATCGTCGTAGCGACATCTTTATCTTTCTCGGTTTCGGTTCCTCAAAATCATATACAATAGTATCCTCTGCGGGCTTTTGTTGTTGCACAAGAGTGGTGGCACCGGCTCCCTTATCGGGTTGATTAACCGCATCGGGAGTTGGTGAAGATTGTTGCACCACTTGACCCACGGGGCCACCCATTTGGTCTTTAGCAAATTCTTGACCTTTTGAAGATGTCGGCGATTTTATACTTCTTCTGTATGATTTATCCGGTTGCTCTTCTTCTTCTTGAGCTCTCATCATAGGGTACAATTCTTTGAGTCTTCCCTTTTCCTTGGGCAATTTGGAGGACTTGGAGGTTTTGCTCTTGAGGCGGTGCTTGGTTGCGATTCTGAGTAATGAACCTCTTCATACATATCGGTATCTTGAGCTCTCGTCCACAAGCTTTCTTTGCGGTTCAAGTGTGGGAATAGGTTCGGCTTCCTTCTGGGAACAATCCTTTTAGAAGGAGGATTCCTTTTAGGAAACTTCCTTTGACTCACGATACTTGTTGCGCTTCTGCACTTCCTCTTACGGTTCTCCTTACGGTGTTCGGAAGATTTTTCGTCGAGATGACCAACTTTGCCTTGTCTAGCGCTTCGGATACCTTTTATGCGTTTGAGCTTTCGACATCTTGATTAGAAGGAAATCGGCAACCTGACACCTTGTTTCTTTGTAGGCGATTCCTTGATTACGAAAGATAGAATAGGCTCCGTCAACATATCGTGATTGTCGGGGTCATTGAGCCTCTTGGGAATATCGGGATGAAGTCCAAGTGCTCTCGGATCAACAGTTTAGTATATCGATGTAGGGAATCTTTGAGCCAAGCTTGTTGAGAAATGACATCATGTCATCCCAAATCGAGCTTCGATAGCGATGTGTTTCATGTTGACCAATGCCCAAAATATTTGCGGTTCCATGAGCTTAGGATGCTCATAGCCTTTATCGCGACCGAAGCAGACTTGGTGATGATCATGTAGAGAGTTCTCCATGGTTGAGGAATACTCTTAAGCTCTACGTGAGAATGCTTGGTGATTACTCCTGTAGCCTCGTCATAACCGATATCGATTAAGAATTGGAGAGTGAGCTCTTGACGGTGTGGCATATAGTTTGGTTGGTTCGACTTGAGAATTAGGAGAATAGCCCTTAAGTCTGCGGTGTAATGGTGACTTGTTTGTGATTGAGTCACCGTCGCGTGATCGTCTTTGACCCTTTCCATAGTGTTCAGGCTGTTGGATATAGATCTCGGGAGCAGTTGCGAGTGAGTGAGCATATTACGATACGGATGAGTCCTCGAATATCAATAGCAATTAAACACGAAGACTCGAGCAAGTGAGGGTGTCAAAGTCAACACGGAGATTATTCTTTCCTATCTTCATTGGATAGCCATAAGGATAGATATCGACAATGGGAGAACTTACGATGCATCCACATTCATTTGTTCGACCATGTCGTGATGCGAAATAACATTAGCCAAAAGAACCAACATATCGAAAGACATAATGTTAGTCAACGAAGGTCTTATTGTCTAGTTATTGAATGTACGGTGTCAATGATTATTCTGAGTCCTAAGTCACTTGTATGTCCAATAGTCCAATGGCGTCGTGAAATGTTTTGTGAGTTAGTTAACTTTAAGTTTTAAAGTTTATGTTATCACTTATGGTTCACAACATCTCAAGCGATTTAGATTTATTAGTGACATTATTGGATTCGTGACGATATGATTAGTTTATTTACAAGTTTGTACACGTAACAATTCATAACGAAGGTATGATCCGGGCTTATCGTAGGATTGGTAAAGTTATGCGTGAGCGAAATGATATATGCGTGGCGTAAACTTACGCGTGGGATCCTAACTACAGCGTAAGAAATATTACGTGTAAGAAAAATTGGACCTTATGCGTAGAGGTTACGGCGTGGGCATATATTAACCTTACGCGTAAGGCTACTCGTGAGAGTTGACCTTATGCGTGAGGTCCTTGTTTACGCATATCCTTCACGGGATCGCGTGGTCCCATATGTAGAACCTTATGCGTAGAAGCTACGCGTAAGACTAATCTTCGCATAACATGCTACGCGTAAGGTGATCCTTATCGTGAGTTACAACAACCTTGATTACGAATTTTAAGTGTAGCAAGCACGAAACAAAGCATCATATCATCAATTTTGACACATAACATTCATTTTATGACGGATCAAAACACAATTGCTCATATAAGCAGTTAAGCGTAGAAAACCTTACGCGTAGTTTAAAACCCTAAATCTCTGGCGTATGAATTTTAGCCATAGATTATGCACCAAAGTTTTTACGGTATGTCTTAGATGTTGTGAGAGTATAGTAACCAAGTTTTAACACTTAGTTTGCGGTGAATCAAAAATACCCAAACTCAAGAACCTTAAACCCTAATTTCTAATTACGACACAATTAGTGTTTACGGGTGGTTATAGAGCATGGAAATCATCAATTCATCATCATATAAACATTACACAACAATCTTTTTGAACAAAACACTTCACATTTTGAAAAACCCAAATCGACTTATAAACCCTAATTTTCAAAATCATTGATAAGTGTTTACGGGTGGGTTTGATGGTTAAAAGGATATCCTTGATGTATTTAAAGCGTTTTGACACATTCTTTTTAACCACAAACACACACACAATGATTGTGTGTTCATACGCATATCGTAGAACACATAATCACTCGTAACATAATTTTTAACCGTTGGATTTCCATGAAATTGAAAACCTTAGCTTAAAAACATGTTATAAACACAAAACAACTTACAAAGTGGTGATCAAAACACGGTTTCTTGATTGATTCTTAGGCGTAGGATGAAAAGTTGAGTGTAATAAATGAGAAGTGAAAGTGTTAGGTGGGAAGATTTTATTAAAAATAACTTTAAGGTTTTTGAGTTTTAGTCCTCCACTTTTCCTTTTTCAAACAAAGCCATTTAACTTCCATTTTGGTTACCAAACAAAGATTTTTAGGAAAGAAACTTGGCGACACTCCCCTCGACTTGAGAAAATAATGAAAGGTTATTAATTTTAGTCAGGGTGTCATTGAACAGAAAATTCACCACCATTGTTAAAAAACAAACGAGATATGATAACATGCAAGTACGAGATGTTTTGAAGCAGTTAAGTTTTGATTTCTCCCCTCAACACTTGATCGGAAAAATCTTGAATTTTGAAAGATTGTAGTGTTGAAGGAAGAAATGTACTTGCCATGTTGAAAGATTATAGATTAGAAGAATATTTTTGTTGTTTTATAAGATTTTATATTTTTGTATTTTGTTTTGAAAAATTTATTTACAAAAGATGTTTTGGTGTTTGACGGGTTTTAAGGCTGTTTTAAGAGGTCATCAATTCCTCTTGAGTCAAACACCTCATACCAATCCGGTGGACCAACTCATTAAACCTAGCGGGAGGCAAGGCTTTGGTGAGAAGATCGCGCGATTGATATTCGGTACCCAAAGTATAATTCAGCGGTACCTGTTCCACGTGGTCCTTGATGAAATGATAGCGAAGATCGATGTGCTTTGATTTGAGTCTTTGGCGGGTTGCGAGATTGCAATGGCACTCCGATTGTCATGATACATCGGGATTACATCGAATACGTAACCATAGTCTTTGAGTTGTGTTCTCATCCGGATGACTTGAGCACAACATGCGGACATGGCTACATATTACGCCGGTTGATGACGGCGATGTACAATCTGCTTCTTTGATTGCCAAGACACGGTTTATCACCAGAAATTGTAGAGCTCTGAAGTACTTTTCCTTGAGTCTAAGCATCCTGCGTGGTCGGCGTGAAAAAGCGATTAGTTCAAAACCGAGAATCCCGGATACGGATCCCCAGTTAATGGTTCCCTTGATGTATCGGAGGATTCTTTTAGCCTCGAGAGGTGGGTTTCGGTTGGTCGTGACGATAGCGGGAGCATAGATAAGCGGCAAAGACAATATCAGTGCGCTGGTTGTTAGATACATGAGGGACCCAATAATACTTGGTATTTGGTAGGGTCAACTAATTTCCCATGTAAATCGACATCTAGCTTCTTGGTATGAGTCATTGGTGTGGCATAAGTATCACAGGTTTTCATTCCAAATTTGTTTAACAATTCAAGGGCATATTTGGGTGACTCAAGAAAATACCACGGGGTGATTGATGAACTTGCGGTCCTAGAAAGAGCGTGAGTTCACCCATCATGGACATTTCAAAATTTTTCTTCATTAGTTTTGCAAAAGCGGTTGAAAACTTTTATGTGTAGACCCAAAATGATGTCATCCACGTAAATTTGAACAATTAAGATATGTGCCCGTGATATTGTATAAAAGAGTTGGGTCAACCGAGCCTTTGGTGAAATTATTGGCAATGAGGAAAGATGATAGCTTATCGTACCATGCAGGGGCTTGTTTGAGACCATAAAGAGCTTTGTTCGGTTTGTAGACATGGTTCGGGCACTCGGGATCAACGAATCCATCGGTTGGTGACATAAACCGTTTCTTTAAGTTGTCCATTGAGAAGCGCCGTTTTGACATCCATTTGAAGACCGTCATATTCATATGAGCATGAGCGAGAAATATCGAACGACCTCAAGGCGAGCAGCACCGGAGCAAAAGATTCTTCAAAGTCTATTCCTCTTCACGGCGATAACCCTTAGCAACTAGGCGTGACTTGTTTGGATGGCGTTCCTTGACATCAATTTGTTTTCCAAATCCATTTTAGACCAATGGCGTAGACCCTGTTGGTCTTTCAACGATTCCATACTTCAAGGCGTTTGAATTGGTTGAGTTCTTCTGCATGGATTCAATCCGGTTGTCTTTTGTCATTGCGTCTTTAATGTTTTAGGCTCAGTTAGCGGGCGGTGAGTGCATAAATGCAATGTTCACCATCGTGTGAAGGCGTTGTCTCGTAACGGTTGGTTGATTCGGGTTGCCAATAATGTTAGCGGAGGATGGTCTTTTGTCCATCGGTGTGTAGAGGTTGATGTTGGTATACATTGTGCGGATTACGAGGATTCAAATGGTTTGTTGAAGATTCGCGACATCGGTGCGGCGATCTCATTAGCAAGCGGGTTGAAGAAGCATTTGGATCAAAATCTGCGGTGGGGTACTTCATTGAGAATATCATCATTTGGTTCATCATTGTTGGAAGCGGTGTGTTCAAGCTGTTGTGTTGGAGTCAAGCGGTGTAGGTGCATCTTCAACGATGGTTGTTGTAGCAGTGTATCGGTATAGGAATATTATCGGGTTGTGCGGTGAGCAATGGATACACACAGAGCACGTTCATCAATATCGTCGCGAGCGGAGGAGCAAATAACCTTTCCATTTGTTGTGAGTTAGGTGGGGGCTTTGTTCGGTGATGATGGGGTTGAGGAAGTTTAAGCGGTTGTGACCGGGTTCTAAGTTGTTATACTCGAAGCCATTTCCGTGAGTTCATCAAAATGAGCATGAATCGTTTCCATTACCTCCTTGGTTCGGCGATTCAGTTGGAAACCTTTAGAATTGTCACGGTATCAATAAAGACTCCAATATCGACTTTGGCTTTGAGCTTTCCAAAATCATCACGATCATTATTCGGATAGCAAAGGGATCCAAATACATGAAAGTGTTTGAGGTTCGGTTTATAGTTGTGGACAAGCTCGAAAGGTGTTTTGTTGTGGCGTTTGTGATCATAGAGCGGTTTTGAGTATAGCATGCGATGAATCGACACGCCCATAAGTGTCTGGAAGTTTAGCATTGATTAACATTGTTCTTGCGACTTCCACTAACGTTCGGTTTCGTCTTTCAACAACTCCGTTTTGTTCGGTGTCGTGCAATAGATGTTTGATCTTTGAATTCCCACTTTCTCATAGAATTCACGAAGGGTTTTGTTAACAAATTCGGTTCCTTTATGCATTACGATTATCACGGCGGTGTTGCGGGTGAACACTGTATTTTTGTGAAAGGTGATGATCATTTGTGGAGCTTGGTCTTTGCTTGAAGAAAGTAGACCCAAGTCCATCGTGAGTAGTCATCAACAATTACTAAGATGTAGCGTTTGCCATTGATCGTTTGCGCGCGCATTGGGCCACACAAATCCATGTGAAGAAGGTGAAGCACATCTTTGAGGCGTGTTCCACCTTTGAAGGAAAATGAGCACGAGTGCTTTTCCCTTGTTCACGGTGAGCAAGGTGATCTTTTGAATACGGAATCGTGGGAGTCCTTCAACTAGTTTGTGTCGAGCAAGGTTGGTGATGGTTTGAAAGTTTAGATGTGAGAGGCAGCGGTGCCATAGCGAGGATTTTGTAGATGTTGCCTTTGAAAGTAAGCGGATGGGAGAGGAAGCAACCATGTCTTGCATAGAGATAGTGTAGAGACTAGAATTACGTGAGCGGACATAAGGTCATTTCCTTGTAGATCACGAATGAAACAAGTTTTCTCACGAAAGCAACCTCCAAATCTCCATCACAAAATTGACCTCTTGAAAGCAGTTGTGACCGGGGCCTTCCACATAGTAAACCCTGCGATTTCGATGTTCCCATTGACATAATCTCCGTAGCCCATGATAGGCTGCTGCAGTGATCGTTCCGAAACAGCGGTGCCAATGAACTTTGCAATAAAGTTTGATAACAGTTTAAGGTTGCTGTCGTGTGTCGGGAACATCCGCTATCAACAATCGAGAGAATGATCTGTATCACTGCATTACACAGGCGACACGGATGGAATAGAAGTAGATGTGGAACCCGAAATGTTAGAGGGTTCGAAGCGGTATATTAGACATACACACATTAATAATTTTAGGCATCCATTTAAATCCTAGTGTGTTATATATCCATTTACGCCATCTATAACTACTCTTTGCTTTAGTCTTAGTGAATGCACTAGGTGGTACTACATTCTTAGGAGGTGGCGGAGCTACGTGTGATAAAAGTTTGCCTTAGAATCTAAAGAAGGCGGTCTACCAAGCACGAGACTTAGAATGATTAGTGGGCCTAGAGATATTCGATTCTTAGGATTCCGTAATCGAGAGATTATAGCTTTAGCAACACATTTGTCATGACAATCGAATTCATACTCTTCGACAAATAACACAAGGTGCATCGGTGAATATCAAAAGTACTTAACGGTTTAGCATTCGTTACATCACTATTTCTATTACATTTGCGGACGTAACATCTATAGTGGAAGCAACATGAGTCTTATTCGAGTCCTAGGGTGTTCTTCTACTTTAGCATTCCTTATTGATCTTTTCTTAGGTGCAACTTCCTATTCTTGATTGAGTGCTCTAGGTTTGTGAAGTGCGGACGTTTGGAAAAGATGCAACTATTCTGTTTCGATGGGAAACACATTAGCAACTTGTGATTTGGCGGTAGGGATTCTAGGTTCACGATTACTAAGTGTGTTGGTGCTAATCTCTTAATCACGGTGGCGGAAGTTGTTCATACTTTCCTAACATTTCTCTTAACTTAGAGATAGTGTGAATCAAATCTTGATTTTCGAGCGAATATTACCGGCAAAATTCATGACTTCTCTAGTGTGAGCAAGATAGTGATCAAGTTCGTTTGATGCTTCATGGCGAGTCTTATTGAGCAAATCAAATATGACACCATATTCTGTTTAACTTTTGAAAGTTCTTGTTCATATTTTGAGATTTGACTTTTCAAAGACACGTTTTGATCATCCAGTTGCTCAATTTTAGGATCGAAGATTTTGCACTCAAGCGGCGATTTTCTTTTGAAAACTAAGTTGATGATTGTGAATATCTTTTCACACCAATGAAGGCGACGTTTGGCATTGTAAATTTCGTTGAGTAATCGTTTATTTTCGACTTTTAAAGACTCGATCTGAAGCACATTATCGGTGTTCTCATGATTACAACATTTTCAACAATATCGTGAGAGATATAATCGGATGCATATGGCAAAGAATGAAACAACACAACATTATGGACATCGGCCGAGATAAGGTCTTCCAAGAGTCGATCAACATCTTTTCTCAAAAGTTTCTTTTTCGTTTAGTATTAGAAATAGATGTTTTGTTTTCGAAAACGACCTTCATAGTTCAAGTTCCTTATGAAAATCCGTTCCCGAGGCTAATGCACAACTTTTCAAGTTTTAACATTAGGTAAAGATTTTTCGAAAAATGTCTCTTTGTTCTCGCGCGGAGGCGATTGAAAGTGTTCAATTTTGATTTGAGCGATATTCTATCTCATGTTGTAAAATTTTGAGGTCGACCATGAAAATGTCAAAATATCTAAGAATATTTCGATTTTCGGTTTTGAGTTTACTTCACTAATTGAAGGTAAAGGACCATAAGTTTGTGCATAATCATTTTGGGATTAACATTAGAAGACTCGGTGTTTTGATGATAACCCTTGGTGTGTTAGAAGAATCCGTTGGTGTGTGAAAGTGACCGCGTTTTATAATTAAAGGTTTGTTGTAAACAACGTTTTTAATTTTGATCGACTCTCGTCTTACGCATCTAATTCCTCTTGACGATGATATTCAACAACACTCATAATAGTATTATCAATTTTGTATTACCTTTGGAAACTTGAGGAGTTGGTTTGAATGTTTTTAGTGAAAGCTTTGGTTTATGTCGGCTAGATTTTTCCATATCCTTTTGGATTGGGTTTTAAGGTAAACTTTTCAATAGTCATTCTTGATTCACCATGTTTGTAAACAACAGTTTTAAACTCTTTAAGTTTGTTTTGCAAGCCGATAATTTCTTCAAGAAGGTCATCTACCGATTCGTTGAATGCTTTTTGTATCACGGAGGCTGTTTTGACAAGTTAACAACTCGACCTTAGCTTTTGATTTTCCAAGGTGAGGCGTTAATTTGCTTTTTATGTTCATGTTTGATTGTTCTAATTCGAGACAACAAAGCATTCTTGAGCGGCTAGATCACGCATCTGTTTCTCTAAATATTTTTCGTTTTGATGAGATTTTGCAAAGCGGCTTCAAAACCTTTTCCTGTTTTCTTGAGTTTTGAAAAGTTGAGTTGCATTTGTAAGCATTCAAAATCCTTGGTTAGCGATGCATTTTACTTTTAAGGTTCGATTTAATGCAACACATTCGACAATTTGGGATTGTTGGTCTTTAAGTAATGAGAACAAGATCGGATGAGGCAAAGGTTCATCGTGTTCAGCGTGAGTCACAACATGATCATTATTTAGATCCTCAAGTATAACCACGGAGTCAATTTGATTATCAAGGAAACCATAAGGTCATCGGATCGTCAAATGTGACTACGGGGTTTATTTAATCGGCGAGAATGAGATGTAGATGACTCATTTTGAACATACGGCCGTGCGGATTCGAGATATTAGCGGAGATATTAGTTCGAGATATGATGATGGTTTGTTCGGTGCACGAGACAAGCCATCGATGTCCTCTTGGGCTGTTTCACTCATGTGTAACTCTTGCATATTAGCCATCAACATAACAATTTGCATTGGCTGCAAGTCCTCCATATCATCATCGAGTGTGCATACGCCATAAAGCTCTGTTCTTTATGCGTGAGAGATCCACTGACTTCATCCTTAAGAGCCAAAAGTAAAGCCTCTTTGAAATAAGCACGCCCCTAGTCCTTGGCTTTGGGCATGCATTAGCCAGTGTCCCTTCTCATTGCGGTTGTAGCATCTAAGACCATTTAACCGATTACGAGCATTTCCTGTTCCACCACTTGAGCTCTGTTGTTATTCCTACCCCGACATTAAACCCTTGACCACCGCCCATCGGCGACCATAATCACGATTACGAACTTCAACCGTCCATTGTTCATGACTTGAGTCCGTGTGTTAGATGAGAGCGAATCGATTGTTGGATTTGTTGGTGTAACGGCCAAAAGCATTAGCAATCATCACAAATCCTTGTTGCAATGCTTGAGCGGATCGATTTCCTCGATCGCTTCAACGACATATGCTTGAGCATTGTTGTTGTATGGAACCAATTGATTTTGTTGAGGTTGTTCTTTGTGAAGGTGTGTTTGAAGCGATTGGTTGAGTTCTTTGGTTGAGAGGATAATTACATTGAGCATACAAGGCAAGTTGTTGATTATCCGGATGTATTTGTTTAGCAATTTGAGCACGGAGAATCCTTTCGATCAACTTCCTTTTCATGAGGCTTCAAGTAATCGTACAACAATCCATAAGTAGAATGATGCATATTCTTCGCAGCGGAGAAAAATGACATACTTCTCCCATTCGGGACCAAGACTACTCGGGAACTTAGTATTCACTTGCAATTCTTGGCATGATGATGTTGTGTTTATCCAAATCATTGATGATGTCGAAAATCGATGATGATAGGACTCTAGTGTCTCTCGGGTTCAATCATGAAGTGTTCATAAGCCAAGTAAATTTTGGATTCCAAATCCTCGATTGAGTCTGAGATCCTTCCATAAGAAGGCGAATATGATCCCACATTTTTGTGCGTCTTTTGAGCATCAACACTACGAAGAATTGGGTTTGGTAATCCTAAGAGGATGTATTCCATTGCAAGTTCATCGACTTCATAGTGTAGAAGTTACGTAGCATTTAGATGCTGCTTGATAGCAATGTTGGTTTGTTCATCTCTTGGTGGAGCAATGGTTGGATCTCCGGGTACAATGACGATAGGCATCTCAAATGGACCTTCAAGATAACCTTCTTTAAGAACTTTCCATGTGGCTTCTTGGATCACAAAACCTAAAGAACCTTATCACCCATTGATCGTAGTTTCTGGAGTGAGCATTGGAGGTCTATCAGTGATCGACTTCATGAATTGATTGTTGGTGCTTAAAGCTTCACACATCTTTGCAAACCAAGTGGGTTCCTTCATAGTGTTCCTTGATGGATGTTGATTGAAATCGTTTGTGTAGGGTTGAACTTGAAGACTTGGTGGTGTTTGAACCATTTGTGGTGGTGGAATTGCACCAATTTGTGGAGTATGTTGCTGATTAAATTGTTGTTGATAAATTGCTTGTTGTTGATTCCATTGTTGATGTTGTGGAGTTAATTGTTGTTGTTGTTGATGATTATAAGTGTGAGGAAATAGTTAGAGTATGGTGGTTGAGACATGTTGATAAACTTGTGTAGTAAAATGGATCTTTGTAGTCGAATGAACCTTTGTTGATGAAGTGTCCTTAGGCGTAGAAAAGACAAGAACCAAGTAGCACTTATGCGTAAAAACACCAAAGTTACGGCGTAACAATAAGGAGTTCTGCGTGGGATTTAGCTTCTGCGTAAGTAGGAAAAACACTAAAGTTATCGTAGACAAAAGTTAGGCGTAGAAAGTTAGGCGTGGGATTACCTTGTCGTAGACCTAAGTTTCTGGCGTAAAGTGAATCTTATCGTGGGATTTCTGGCGTAAGCTTATCTTATCGTAAGTTTAGGGTTTTGCCCAAATGATCTTTACACTATCACGGTGCAAAAGATATCCAAAGTCGACGTATTTTCGGACTTATCCAAGTAAGAAAACACGGAATAAACCACGAAAATGAAGATCAAACCAAGGATAATCTTACGCGTAATTTTAGGGTTTCAATACGGCGTAGGATTACTCGTAACTTTGATTTTGCCCAAATGTGTTTCTAAACCGGTTTTTGTTATGGAATAGCTTCAATAGTACCAAAAGAACACAAAAGTGTGAAACTTGATGTACCAAAGCGGCTAAGCGGGTTAAGCGTAGAACGACACCCAGAACAAAAACAAGCTTAAAAGCGTATATCCACGCGTAAAGGTTGAAACTTTTGCCAAAAACAAGTATTTTAACACCTTAAAACGTTGAAAGTACAAGAATCTTGGATTAAAAGTGTAAAAACAAGTTTTAAGCGAACCAAAGTATCAAGGTGCGTTTTAGGCGTGGGACGAAACCCACTTCAAAAACAAACACGATTCACCCAACTAGTAGGCGATTGATACCCTTTGTTAGGTCACTAGTTTTACAAACACAAGTAATATAGAAAGAGATAAGGCGATTGAACAAGTAAACAAACACACACACACGATACAATAGTAAAATACGGTTTAGGCGTAGAGCATATGTGAAGAAAAACTTGAACAACCAACCCTCGAATGAGGGTTTACAAAATATTTATAGGAGGAAGCTAGGGCAACACTCCTAGTTCCCATCCTTTCTTATATGGGCTTGGGCCTAAGCTTATGGGCCTTCTACATAAGCTAGACCTTAAACAAACATAAAGGCCATAATAAGCTACCTATTACATATGAAATATAAATACTTGAAATCTGGTTTAGGAGTGATTCCAACACTATAGCTTTCGGTCAATATATCGCAATGCGAGATATTGTTTAGGAGATTTTAGACAAAGCTGTCCATTGAATAGTAAAGAAAAATTCAACCACTCGTATGCGAAACTTAGAAACGTGATTGAACGTGCTTTTGGTGTGTAGGATCGATAATATTATGTGTTTGATGATTCGGGTGGTCTTGGATGATGGAAATACATGTTAGACATTTTAGAGAGAGAAATTAGAGAGATGGTGTTCTTGGTCGAGAGTTGGTTAGCAAATTATGAAAGGTTAGATTCCAAGCCACACCCCTTCCAAGGATGGAAGGGGTATTTATAGTTACAAGACTACACGACCTCCTGACGGCATGTGGATCAGGTATACAGTGGGTAAAGACCCGTCCTTCCTCCATGGTGTTGCACTAAACTAAACTACGCTACAAACTAACTAATTAACTACTAAATAATGTAAATAACTACAAGTCTACGAGCTAACATATGCTAGACCATAATTGGGGTGACCGACACTTTAACATGGAATTTCCAATTCCTAACAATCTCCCCCTAAGGGAGGTCACCCCATGAAATACATTTTGTATCCTAGAATTCTTTCTTTGTCATCTGTTCTGAGCTCGTAGACTTTAATTCTTCAATGTCCACATACTTTGTGCTTTTTTAGTGACTCTTCATAGTCCGATTATTTTGTACTTTCAGTGGAGGTCTTTGAACTGATCCACATCATGATGATCTTCGAGCTTTCTTTGAGATCATCAGCCATAGTAAATCTCTGGATCACCCTTTATTGTGTTGCCATCATGTGATGTTGTGACTTTCGGACCGACATGCTCACACTTTATGGATCATGACATCTTTCCATCGAGTAGCGGAAGCTTTCTTTGGTTCATGATATTTGCGGCGTAAGAGAAACATAGTATATAAATATCATAGCTAGATTACGTAGATATGCACCGGTCATGATTTCTTCAATTAAGTGTGGATCTTTGTGAGCATGCGGCATTGGAATGACTCCTCGATTACGATCATTTGCAACCATCCAAATGTACCGCAAACAACGATTAGCAATAAAACACATGAAAGTTTCTTTGATCACTTTCGTTGAATTGAGGTACACGCCCACGGTTCCCGTTGATCGGTACAAGTACTTCACTGTGATCGGTGGGATTCCTAAGAATCTCCTTGACAGGGTTTCGCGGTTGTTCTAGTTGTTCTCAAGCGGAACATCTCAAAGAAGACAACACGAGTGAGTGAACCGGTAATTGAGATTCAGCGATTGATGAAAATTGATTTGAAAAACAATCGTGTATTGCTTAGAAGAAAGAGTTTTGCAATCTGACGAAGGTTTTATAAGAAAGATCAATTTTCAATCATAAATACTTTTTATTTTAAAGAGTACATATTCGATGTGCTAGATAAAAGAAGAGATTCGCACATCGAGCGGTTTTCAAAAGTATTTTTCAATCGGAGATACTTTTGAATTTGAAATATGAATACACATTCGATGTGCTAGAGAAAGAAGGTTTGCACATCGAATGATTTTTCCAAAAGTATTCGTCAATTCAATCTGGACCAAGGTTGATTCAAGATTGAATCGCCCATCGTTTCTATCCGGTTGTCACAAGCTTGATCTTTTGCAAGATTTCACATGTCACCCACCAAGAGCTTGTTTGATGTTGGCTCTAGAAGGATTTCCATCTTCATTGTGAATATTTTTACATATCACTCGGATGTTACAGCAATACCACAAGGATAGCGTAGGACTCTTAATATATTCTTACTTTCCACATTATGTGAAGCGACAAGTCTTCAAGAATAGTGTCCTAATGAGATATTGTGGATGATCTCTTGGCTCTAGACTCAATTGTGCACATTTGGTTTCCTATCTGGGAGACTAGGGAGAGGTCTCCTTCTTGATATCAACAATCTCTAAGAGAAAGTCGATAGATTATGTCGGTTCCCGTGAGAATGAAACAAGCCCTTTTAAGAGGAACTTGAGTAGCTTGGGAAGTTTAGTGTAGTCGTCCTTTGGGTCCATGACGTCTTGTCTTCAATACCAGTGTTACCTTAGTAACCACCGGTAGCATATGTATTGAACCGGTTCATCGCCTAAGGTTGAATTATTGGAGGGCTATTTCTTTTCACCCTTTTCACATTCATTTCTTTTCATTCTTCAACCTCTTGATGCTTACCAAGACTTCATAACTAGAACCTTGTTGGGTTTATTCGAGTTCTAGCTCTATCTCGATCCGCTCTTCCCATATCTCACTTTTCTCCTTTTTTCATCATACCTAAGGACTCTACACTATCTAGTGGATTGTCCCTGGGTAGATCCCTCCGGCTCTGGCGGGATCGTGGGAACGAATACCTAACCTAACCATCCTTATAACACCATGCATAAAGTGAATTGGTAGGTCTTTTGATATTGTTCTTTCCTTCATGAAACCAATTGAAAAATCATTTGGAAAATCAATCAAGGTACTTGTGATATAAAATCAAAACATTTTGTACCTTAATTGTTTTGATCATTTTAGAAATGCTCCCCCTCAACATGTGCATATGATATTGAAATTGTTTGGCACATGGAGGCAAGAGTTCTTTGAAATAATTTCATTGAAATAATTTCTTGATCACAATTTCCTTAGAAAAAGCCTTTTGATTTTCTTTGGTAAATTCTCTCCCTCAATATGTGCGTTGGATATTTGAAAATCATTTTGCACATAGAAGCAAGAGGTTTTTGAAGTACATTCACGATCACAAAAGCCATTAAGAAACCATTTGCTTCCCCTCAATATGTGCATCGATAAACGAAAGAGTTTAGCACATATTAGAGAGAACTTGCACTTTGAATCAAAACGATCACCATTTATCAAATTTCATTATTAAATCACAAATTCTCCCCGATCAAAATATCAAACCCTTTGAGATTTTGGATCCCAAATGATTAATAAGGTTTAGAAAACATGGGAGAAAATGCTTTGGTTTAAATACTCTTCTTGTTTTTGGTTAAATGCTCCTCCTCAACATGTGCATTGTATATTTGAAATCGTTTGGCACATGGAGGTAGGAGTGCCTATAAAGGACTAAAACCAATTCCATTAAAACATATTTGAGATTTAAATCACTATCTCTCCCCCGATCAAAAATTTCAAACCTTTTGAGATTTGTGATCCCAATTGATTTGAATCATTTAGAAAATATTTAGGGGAAAGACGTGGCAAAATTTAATTTTGAAAAATGACTAATGAGGACCAATTACAGACATTAAAGATTGTTAGTGTCAGGTATGAAGTTTTTAAGAGATCTTTAAGTAAAATAAAACAATTTCACAATCAAACAAGAACAGAAAAAAATTTCATTTTGAAAGATCTTGATTCTTAATGAAAAATCATACCATGACATAACATTAAATCTTTATATCACCACTTATTTTGTACAATCCGGACTTTTATGAAGCAATATTGTTTGAAAATAATTTATTTTAAATCACTCTCCCCTCGATCGATGACCGTGATGGTTGATTGAGTGACAAGTTTTGATAAAAATGAAGTCCGGTGATTTTCAAAATTAAGTCCAATTTATTTTCAAAACAAATATTTTCCATTTTCAAAACAATATTAGTTAAAATTGTTTAAAGAAAATGGTATAATCACAATTATCCGCACAAAGATCGTTAGGTGGTTGAAACATACATTGATGTTGTTCTTTGTGGGGCTTGGAAGAAAAACCGTATCTTGATGCGGTGAGACTTCTTCGTTGCATTTTAATGCCAACTTAGGTCAAATTTAAGCTCCGTTTCTTCAATCACTTAGAAGAAAAACCATCTGCGATGCGGTGAGACCTCTTACGTTGCATTTATGCCAACTCTTCATAGAAATCAATTAAGCTCCGTTTCTTCATTTGTCGACCCAAGATATAGTTACCCTTTCCTTTTGGCATCCAATCATCTTCAATGGTGGGATCGGATCGGAACATTCTTATATACCAATATACATGCATCGTTAGTGAACACACATCTGAGATATATGGTGGTCGACATCACCCAAACAACAATGTTAATACAAATAAACCGTGGAAAAACGTTTATTAATATTTTGCGATCTCTTTGTGTTTTGTTGATAACAAATATAATGTTGTCTTAAGTTTAATTATAAGGATACATGTTATTTTTGTAAAGCATTTACATATAGCCATTTAAATACAAAATGTAGTAATTAAGCTTTTGTTGTAATAGTTTATTAGGATGGGTAAAACCATAACCCATGGATCTTAACCCATGAGATGTTATACCTTGAGAAAAATATTTTTGGTATTTTTAAATTTTACGAAGAAGACTAGATACAATGTATACTTAGATACATTGAATCTAAAGAAAACCCATGGACCAACCCATAACCCATGACCCATAACCAAAAACCCATGGGCTAAGAGGGCGTTCCACGGATCCCTAGGTTTTCACTAGAGCGGATCCCAGTGGAAGGGATCCGTGGGATCGAGGAGCAGTGAAGAATTTTGCCTATAAATGAGAGCCATTTCTTCATTCTAACTCACCCTCTTCTTACTAAATCTCTCATACACTCTCATTCTCTTCTAACATATAGATCACTTGATCTAGAGAGTTGTTCTTCTTTCTTTCTATTTGTGATCCTCATATAGGTCCTTCTCTAAGGCGAGATCACGAGCATTCTACAAGTCATCCAAGCAAGGGTCCTTGATTGATTTGTCACTCCATAAGATTTACATGGCGAAGATCTTGTATTTGATATTTCACATATTTGTTGTGTAATAGTTGTGTTGGTTTGGTCCACCGTGCTACGGACTCGGTATCTAGCTTTGTCACGGAAAAGTGTAAGCAACGTTGTGAAGGCTTCTCCGCCAAGTGAAGGAGTTTGTTGACATAGTGCTTGAACTCTCGAGTAGGTGACTCGGGGGTGGAGTAGGGCAAGGAAGGTGTCCTTGTGGCGAACCACTATAAATCGGTTGTGTCTTTTCTATCCCTTAACTTTATTTATTTGCTTGCATTATCATTAGATCTATCGTTCTCAACATCCATACGATTTCACATAATATCGAATCTAAAGTTTTTGAAATCAACTTAAAATCGGCAAAACTATTCAACCCCCTTCTAGTTTTCCACAATTGGTATCAAGAGCTAAGTTTATAAAAGTTTTAAAATAAAATTGTATTTTAAAACTTTTCGATCACTATGGGTTACGAAAATTATAAGGAAGGGCAATCTATGCAACGACCACCACTACTTGAAACTAATGGTTTTATATATTGGAAAAATAGATTGAAACATATGTGAAGTCTAAAGATATTGATCTTTGGTACATTATTGTTGAAGGTGATTTTGAGGCTACCTCGAATGATGATAAAGGAAATTTAGTTCACATACCTCATGATAAACTAAGCGATGAAATGAAGAAAAAGCTTTCTAAAAATAGTGAAGCAAAATGGTTTTATATAATGCTTTACGAAAAAGGAATTCGAAAGAATTTCTATGCTTAAAACCTCTAAAGAAATTTGGAATTCTTTAGTTGTAACTCATCAAGGCAACCAACAAGTTAAAAATAATAAAATTGATTTATTTGTTCAACAATATGAACAATTTTCAATATCGGATGAGAAACTATAGATCATTCATTTGCTAACTTTAATACTATTATTACATCTTTACAAGCACTTGATGAATCTTTCTCTAGCCGTAACCATGTTAGGAGATATCTAAGGGCACTTCCATCAAAGTGGAGATCCAAGGGCGGCGATCGAAGAGTCAAAAGATTTGACAATCCTCACCTCGATGAACTCATAGGCAACCTAAAAGTCTGAGCTTGTCCTTTCTAAAGATTCCGAAGCCTCAAAGGTGAAGAGAAACACAAATCTCTTGCCCTTAAAGCCAAAAGGCTTGAGCGATGAGGAGAACTCATCTTGAGTAGTGATGACGAAGAATACGCTATGGCGGTGAGGGACTTTAAAAGTTCTTTAGAAGAAAGGAAGATCGTCAAACAACCGTCGGCGACAAGAAAGGCTTTCGGAAAAGCAAAGAGGACGAGAAGCCAAAGGATGATCGTACTTGCTTTAAATGTGGGGACCCAAACCACTTTATTAGTAAGTGTCCCAAGCGGGATGATCAAAAGGCGTTCGTGGCGGCACATGGGAAATGAGCGACGAGGAGGACGAAGAAATTTGTCTCATGGCAAATGACGAGGTATGTCACGAATATTATAGTAGCTCATCACTTGATGATGACTCATTGCATAATGAATATGATAAACTATGCAATATTAGCTTAAAACTAGTTAACAAAAACAAGCTTTTAAAGAGTCAAAATCAACGTTTAGATAAAGAAGTCATAGAATTAAAAGCAAAACTAAAGCGTGTAGAGAAGGGTAAAATAGCAAGTGGTGAATGTGAACTTTGCGTTCAACTTCAAACACTAGTGGATCACTTAGATTCTAAAATTGCTAGAATGAGCACGAACACTTTAGACACAATACTCGATGGCGTTAAAACCGGTAACAATCAAAAGGGTCTAGGCGTTCAACAACTTGATCCATCAACTAGTGAAAGTAAAGAAACAAAATTTGTTAAGGAACTAGAAAAACCACCCACTATTGTGGCGGATCCTGGATCCTCTAAAAAGGGAACCGGCTAGTGTACAGAAAGGGATCCGTGGATCTGCTGTAGCAAACAGTAGCAATAACGTAGCTTCTTCATCTAGAACTGAGTTTGTCATAGTTAATAGGAAGAAACCAAATCATATCACCACTAGACAACCACCTCCAAAATATAATCCTACTTTTGCAAGAAACAAAGCTCCATCCTTTTCAAAACCTAATTCATTTAGGAGACCTAATAACGTTTACCCGAAAAGTAACCATCAAATGGGATGGAATCCAAACATGCAAAACGGTTTTCATTTTCAAAACTTTGCTCCATGGAATGCATACTCATCTTATCCATACATGTCTAACATGAATGGAATGTTTAACACTAATGGACCCATGAACAAATGGGGACCAAACTTTTGAGTTTATTATTGTTTTAGGTGTGCTTAAAGGTCGACCTAGACCCCGATGAATGGGTCAAGGATAGCGGGTGCACGAGGCACATGACCGGCAATAGGGATCTATTCTCCACATATGAATCCTTCAATGGAGGTAATGTGGTGTTTGGAAATAGCAAAGTAGAATCATCGGTAAAGTACGATTTCTAACAAATCTCTAACCATTAACGATGTGTGTCACGTAGAAAACCTAAACTTTAACCTCTTAAGTATAGGACAAATATGTGATAAAAGTGCAATGTACTTTTCTTGAAACCGTAGTAAGATACTTAAAATGGCATAACCATAGGAAGAGGAATTAGGAAACATGGAGTCTATGTCATTAAAATCGGTAATGAACCTAAAGACAAACTATGTCTTACCTCTATGGATGATACTTCGACCTTATGGCATCGAAGATTGGGTCACGCCAACATGCGACTTCTTCAATCGCTATCATCCAAAGATCTAGTAAGAGACCTACCTAAGTTAAAATATGAACATCATTTTTGTGATGCTTGTAATGTAGGAAAACAAGCTCATTCGAGTCATAAAGCTAAAAACATGGTGTCCACAACTAGGTGTCTAGAATTACTACATATGGATTTATTTGGTCCATCCGCTATCCAAAGTTATGGAGGCAACTACTACACTTTGGTAATAGTGGATGACTACTCTAGTATACATGGACAAAATTTTAAAGAACAAAGCGAAACCTTTAACTATTTTGAAATATTAAGCAAAAGATCCAAAGACAACTAGGAAGTCCCATAGTGTCTATTAGGACGGATCATGGTAGGGAATTCGATAATGAAGTGCAATTCGGAGCTTTTGTGACGCTAATGGTATTACTCACAACTTCTCGGCTCCACGCACTCCACAATCGAATGGGGTAGTAGAAAGAAAGAATAGAACTCTACAAGAAATGAGTCGAACCATGCTTAATGAACAATCCATACCTCAAAAGTTTTGGTGTAATGTCGTTGATACTTCAGCGTATATACTCAATCGAGTCTTAATTAGACCAATCTTAGGAAAAACTCCATATGAGTTACTTGAGGCAAAAGCCTCGTTAAATCACTTTAGAGTCTTTGGTAGTAAATGTTTTATTCTTAACACTAAAGATTACCTTACAAAATTTGATCCTAAATCAACCGAAGGTATCTTTTAGGTTACTCGCCAAATAGCAAAGCTTACGTCATATTAAACAAAGAAACAATGAAGGTAGAAGAGTCATTAAATATAAAATTTGATGAAAGTCCACCCAAACCCTCTCCACCTCTTGTCGATGGCGAGATTATAGAAAGTGAAGCTATAGTAATAAAGAAAAGATAAGTGAAGAAGAAGAACCTCTAAGTGATGAAATAATAAACATTAAAGAGTCCAAAGATCACCCGTAGATAAAGTCATAGGAAAACTAAGCGAGCGAACATTAAGATCTCAAGTTCAAAACCAAAGTAGCTTGTTTTGTTTCGTTTCAACCTTAGAACCTAAGAATACACAAGAAGCCATAAAAGATGAAAGTTGGGTAATGGCTATGCAAGAAGAACTAAATCAATTTGTTTCTAATGATGTTTGGACACTTGTCCCTCCACCTAGTAATCAAACCATAATAGGAACCAAATGGGTTTATAAAAACAAATTAGATGCAAACGGAGTAGTGTCTAGGAACAAGGCTAGACTCACTGCTCAAGGGTATAACCAACAAGAGGTAATAGACTTTGATGAGACCTACGCCCCCGTGGCTAGATTAGAGTCTATAAGAATACTTCTTGCGTATTCTTGTGCTAATGATCTAAAGCTTTATCAAATGGATGTCAAAAGCGCTTTTTTAAATGGTTTCATAAATGAAGAAGTATATGTAGCTCAACCTCCGGGCTTCATTGATATTGAAAAACCCAAACATGTGTATAAATTAAAGAAAGCCCTTTACGGTCTTAAACAAGCTCCAAAAGCTTGGTATGATAGACTCAAGTCATTTCTAGTTAAACACAACTACACCATGGGGTTAGTTGACAACACACTTTACTAAGAAAGAGAGTCACATATAATCATAGTACAAATATATGTAGATGATATTATATTCGGATCCACTTGTCAAGACATGTGTGATGATTTTCTAAAATCATGCATGACGAGTTCGAGATGAGTATGATGGGAGAACTTAGTTTCTTTCTTGGTCTACAAATAAAACAAGTAGAAGATGGTATCTTCTTCAATCAATCTAAATACATCAAGGAGATGTTAAAGAAATTCGGTCTAGAAGAGTCAAAACCAATTAGGACTCCAATGTCATCCGACACCAAACTCACAAAAGATGAAGGCGGAGAATCCGTAGATAATACTAAATATCGTGGCATGATAGGTAGCCTTCTCTACCTCACGGCAAGTAGGCGGATATCATGTTTAGTGTTTGCTTATGTGCTAGGTTTCAAGAAGACCTAAAACATCACACCTAGAAGCCGTAAAAGGATATTTAGATATATTAAGGTACAACACAATTAGGATTATGGTATCCTAAGGCACGGGAGTAGAAACAATTGTATATCGATTCGACCATGCGGTGATTACGTTGATAGAAAAAGTACAAGTGGGGTATGTACTTTTATGGGATGTTGTTTAACATCTTGGTTTTCTAAGAAACAAAGCGGCACTTGCAATTTCAACAACCAAAGTCGAGTGCGTCTCCGTGGCAAAGCATGCCAACAAGCACTATGGATGAAACAAGCGTTAGTAGACTCGACATTCATCTAGCGACATAGCCATCCTATGTGACAACAAAGGTGCCATCGACTTAAGCAAAATCCGGTATTGCATTCTCGCACAAAGCATATAGAGATTCGTCACCACTTCTTAAGAGACAATGTTCAAAAGGGGAACATTTCTATTGAGAAGGTAGCATCTGAAGACAACATAGCCGGCGTCCTCACCAAACCGTTGAAGCGGGAACAATTCAACCTACTTCGTCTTGGTCTTGGTCTAATGGAACAAACGTCGTAACTTATTTGACTCTACAAGGTATGTAAACACTAGCCTTCTTCTTTACGAGTCTAGGATCTCTATTTCACGCACAACTCACAAACAATACGGAATTTTCAAAACCCAAGATAAGTTTTCCACTTATAGCTTTTTTTTTTTTTTTGGTTGCAAACACATAACTACATACACATTTTCAAAGAAAATCTCTTTTCAAAATGTTTTCTAAAGAATGATACCTTCCGTATCAATTTCACAAAAGCAATTTCTCACGTCTAGGACAAATCGCTTTTTCATTATTAATACAAAGTAAAAACCCGTTTTCATTGCATCTCATGTCTTTTGAATGCTAAAGGGGACACATAACTAATATGTGTTTTCGGGTACATTCATTTAAGCAACAATGAATTAAGGAGCATTGATAACACAAAATTACGTACTCATGTACTAAATATGTGTTTTTGGGTTATCTCAATAGGATGTTTTTATACCTCTAGTTTATTTTCTATTTCTTTTTAGGGGTCGAGATAACCGCAACTCCAAATAGTTTGCATATAGGCACACAATAGGAAAAATGTTTCCAAATGGAAAATTTTGTCTTTGCTGAATCACGGACCCACGGATCCCGGCCTTCATCTTTGGGACGGATCCCTCGAGGAAGGATCCGTGGGAACCGTGGAGCAGTGATTTTACCTTCTTATTTTTCACTTTGGATGAAAAATCCACATTTGTTTCATTTTGGGAGTATGCTCTTTAATGCTTGTGTTCTCATGATCACATGCCTTGAATTCATATCTAATCATTAGATTTTAATCCACATTTTGGGTCAACATTCATTACAATGCTTTGTTTTCTCTATATATAGAACTCCCAAAATGCTTGCATAATCCATCTCATCCTCACATACACAATACACCATGTCATCCAAAACCCTTTAGATGAATCACCAAGTACAAACAATCATCTTCATGATACCCAAACCTTTGTACTACCACCATCCAAAATACCACAATCCAACTCTAGGATATCCATGCGGATTAGTATCCGATCTTGTTGTTTAGCAAAACCAACCTCAAATGATTCATCCTCAACAAATAACTCACCACAAGATGCTTCCATTATAGCACCTCCTCATCACCAACAAGTACACCAACTTCATCACCACCTAAAATCACTCTTTTGGAACTCCTTAAGAATCCAACAAGATCTACCCAACCTAAAGAAAAGAAATAGTCTTTTCAACACCCCACATCACCAAATACTACTTTTCAAGATCTTGAAACATCACCACCATTAGCTCCCATCACATTACAAGAACATCTAGGTTCTTTTCCACCACCATTTACAAACATTCGGATATTGATCCATATTTTCCTATTTTTCCACCACAACTTCCGCATAACTCAAATCAAAACAACCCGGAAAACTTCCGCACTCATTACCCACATCATTTACATTGTGAACATTGCCAATCCACTAGGAAATTGCAATAGAAGTTAGGGAAGAAATGCGTTTCATACTCAACCTCATCCTTGATCGCATCAATACCATCACTCATCAAAACCTCCATCCTTAACCATATGCAAGCATGGAAGGAATCACTACTAATATTTTCTACTTCTAGTATTATTTTTCTTTTGAAGTCATTTTCAAGAACAAGTCTTGTTCTTATTTTTACATGCTTGTAAGTGGCATAAATACCACTACAATTTGTCGTTTTATTACAAGGCCTTGTTTACATACCTTGGCTCCCAATCTTGATTCTCGGCAACCAAGATTATTTAAGCATGTTACTAACCTTTCTTTTTGTAGGATTTTTATTTTTCTTCACTTGGCGCCCCAAACAAGGGAGCTACCGTCGAGGGAGTAAAAATCGTAGACTACTTTTTCCTCAAGGGTTAACTTTTGTTTCGACAAAAGGGAGAAGAAGTAAAACTTAGGGGCTTTCAAAACTTACATCTATTCTTAAGTTTTACTCATCATAACATTATGTTTTGTCATCAACAAAAGGGAGATTGTTAATACAAATAAACCGTAAAAGCGTTTATTAATATTTTGCGATCTCTTTGTGTTTTGTTGATAACAAATATAATGTTGTCTTAAGTTTAATTATAAGGATACATGTTATTTTGTAAAGCATTTACATATAGCCATTTAAATACAAAATGTAGTAATTAAGCTTTTGTTGTAATAGTTTATTAGGATGGGTAAAACCATAACCCATGGATCTTAACCCATACCAAGAAGACTAGATACAATGTATACTTAGATACATTGAATCTAAAGAAAACCCATGGACCAACCCATAACCCATAACCAAAAACCCATGGGCAAGAGGGGCGTTCCACGGATCCCTAGGTTTTCACTAGACGGATCCCAGTGGAAGGGATCCGTGGGATCGAGGAACGGTGAAGAATTTTGCCTATAAATAGAGAGTCATTTCTTCATTCTAACTAACCCTCTTCTTACTAAATCTCTCATACACTCTCATTCTCTTCTAACATATAGATCACTTGATCTAGAGAGTTGTTCTTCTTTCTTTCTATTTGTGATCCTCATATAGGTCCTTCTTTAAGGCGAGATCACGAGCATTCTACAAGTCATCCAAGCAAGGGTCCTTGATTGATTTGTCACTCCATAAGATTTACATAGCGAAGATCTTGTATTTGATATTTCACATATTTGTTGTGTAATAGTTGTGTTGGTTTGGTCCACCGTGCTACGGACTCGGTATCTAGCTTTGTACGGAAAAAGTGTAAGCAACGTTGTGAAGGCTTCTCCGCCAAGTGAAGGAGTTTGTTGACATAGTGCTTGAACTCTCGAGTAGGTGACTCGGGGAGTGGAGTAGGGCAAGGAAGGTGTCCTTGTGGCGAACCACTATAAATCGGTTGTGTCTTTTCTATCCTTTAACTTTATTTATTTGCTTGCATTATCATTAGATCTATCGTTCTCAACATTCTCAACATCCATACGGCAAAATTTCACATAATATCGATGATCTAAAGTTTTGAAATCAACTTAAAATCGGCTTCCCCATAAAAACTATTCAACCCCCTTAGCCGGATGCACAAAGCGCACACCTAGTTTTCCACATGTAGATGAATAGATGCGATCGGTCTCTTAGACTAGAGCTTACGAACCCGAATACACATACTCGAAGACAAAGAAACTTATACCATCAGTAGCAGTTAAGTCCAATAGCAAAGAATAACCCGATGTATACTTTTCTCTCCCCACGAAGAAAGTGTATGAAGCTCAAGAACCCAATGCCGAATGCCCAAAGAGAGAATAACCGATAACATTGAAGAAGCATGCGAATCATCGATTATCTGCGGGTGACAATCTCTGCGGATGTCAACACCGGAATAAGTGATTATATCTCGAATCATCGATTAAGCCCTCAGTGAAGCAATTGGCGCCCCAATGTACACAATTCTCTCTCCCCGATGATTGCGATAACATCGAAATCATCACACACATGTACATCTTTCATCTTGAAACTAACTCTTCCATCTCTTCCCCATAGTTGGAATAAGAACACTAAATGCCATGAGTCAAACCTTGAGTTTCTCTGCGGTAATGACACATTAGTCTTCCCGGGATATCTTCAGTCACTTAGAAGTATTAAGCTCATCAATGTTTACTCGCGTTTAGATGTGTGTCTCCTTCCCCCTTGCTGGTTTTGATACTTCAGAATCAGCAACATATTATAAGCCCAAATACTTGAAATCTTTTGAGAAAAACATCATAAGTCTTTGTGAGAATCAACTTGCTGAAGAATGTGAGCAAGTCTAATTGGGGATTAAATCAGACATTTTACCCTCCCCCAATTAGTGCTCTCCCCTAAACCGACAATCTTTATGATGAATGCTTGAATAAGAAGAAGTCTTTAAATAATCAAATGCAACTCGTCTTTAGTCTTCTAACATGTAGCAGAAAATGTAGAACCGACTGTAGACTCGACCTTCTTCAAGATTGTCCAGTTGGGGAATAGATAGTTAACATCTTCAACACACCAAAAAGCATCCCAATTAACTTACATCTTGCAAATCCCCTTAATTAAGATCCCTACTAATCAAACAAGAACGTAAAGATGTTCATCAAGGAAATCGACAATCGACCATAGCGAACACACGAAATGGTAACACCAAAATACCAATCACATCAAACAAGAACAGAGAGATTGTTCGGAATCATCATGTTGATGTGTACGTGAAGCATTAACCGGAAGCACTTTGTCGATAATCATATCAGCCTGTGTGAAGATGTCAACCAAAGGCTCATAGAAGAAACTCCATGTAACGATGACCCGATAAGAAGAAGATCGGTTCTTACATGAGTTTGGAGCCGTTTGACCGATTATTCTCAGAAATCAATCAACCATGCAGTAATTTCACACTTCTTCTCCCCCTCAAGAATTGCATACGGAGTTGCCATTCTTGATTAAATAAGTGAAAATCATCCGAATGTTCTATTCACACTTCTCTCCCACAAAATAAGCACATGATGTCGCCATCTTCATTATAATCGAGCAAGTGGAATGAGAAAACAATCGGTGGTAGCCGATTCACTTGATGGTGAAGTGCATGGAAAAGTATGAAGCATGTGGATGAGAATGGTCATAATAAGAAGATTTCTCTTGGAAGATAAAGCGCATGAAGGTACACTTTATTTTCTTTAGAAAGCGAGGCATGAACTTGTGTTCATACGTCATAAGAAGATTTCTCTTCGGAAGATAAAGCACACTGAAACGTACACTTTTCTTTTCTTTAGAGTACGAGGCATGAAGCTGTTGTGTTCATACGTCATAATCTCTCTCTTTCGACTCTCTTGGCAAAACATGTAATTAACCCCATTATCATTCAAGAGGCTCTTTGTAGTGACGGTGATGGAGAAAACCAATATGATGAATTTGACCTCAAGTAAACTAACCCGAACTCGTGACTTAAACTTGCACATATGTAACAAAGAGCGGTGCCGAGACTTCATCTTCCATTGAATCTCTAAGTACTCTATACTCTTCAACCAACCAACCATCAAGTAATAGACGTACATCACCTCTTGAAAAATCCACAATTGAATGTGACACTGAGCACTACAACGTAACTCCTTAAAGTGATAGTCATTTTGTGGTGGTAAGAGCCCAATTCCCCCAAGTGGTAAAAGAAAAGGTAAAAGACACCCAATAATAACTAGATATCCAAGTCTTCGTTTTTGATAATAAGCTCGAACAAGGATCCTGAAGAATCTTCATCCAACCATCCCCGATACCTTCAGATACTAAGTACACTCGTCCGTGATATTTCACTTCAACCTCAAATAAATAATATTGAATTAACGCCGTTGTCACATCTTCTGAACTGCTCAAATCTAGCCTTCTTTGACATTTAAATGAACTTTGATAATGGTTTCATCCCGACCATGGTTAAAAGCACGTAACCCCGTAAACCCTTGTAATACCCAAACTGCCATGAGGACAATCCAAACAAACACCCAAATCTTGAAGTACACCTTTTATCCCTTCTTGAGCGAAACCATAGCACCAAAGATCGGATAATCTCTAAAATACGCTTTCCTTTCTCGGGATGGTTCCATCATTACGGGATTTTACAATTCTATGGTTTAAACCAGAAATAGTTTCTTTCATGGGATTTTACAAAACCAAGAATAAACCGTGAGATCGAACCGAAATGCACTTACTTACATCGGGATAATTCCATTGTCACGGATTTTACAAGTCTATGATTTAAACCGAGAAATAGTTTCTTTCGCGGGATTTTACAAAATCAAGACAAAACCGTAAACAATGTCAGTTTGAATGAGTTATGACAATTTTGGTTTCGGTGAATATCTTGTTTTAGGGGAACATGCAGCGGTTCATCAATGGTTCATTCTCCAATATCAACAACATCATCACCCATCCAATAACTACTTTGGTAAACACATCATTCACGCATTCCGTCGGCTATTGCAGTGACCACTTGGTGAAGTAAACCCGATATGTCAAACTTGATCATGAAGTAAAATTCCTCATATTTGCTACTTAAACTTGTACTAATCCTCGTGAAAAAGAAACGGTGTACCCAATGTACAAAACCTCTTGACATATCCTCAACTGCTTGAGACACCGAAGTGATAGCTACGTTGTGGGTTAAGCGAGAAAGAATCACCAACGTAACTAAATAGCCAAGTGTTTATCACATTCTATAAACACCCAAACAAGTCATCTTCGCGGAAGGGTAGAAAGAAAGAAGACGAAACAAGTAAACATGCCCGAAAAACCGCACTTCAAAGTCAAATAAGAAATACCGTCCAAACAACCCCATAGTCATTTTTCACTTTTTCGCACAAGCCGTGAATTTATGTATCCTCCGTGAAATTTGACCATACCAAAATACCACTCATTTGCAAAATGATTATAAATTATGTATTAAAAAAATTGTTAGAACCAACCTCGGATAACAAAAATTTTCCACCAAATAGTTGAGCGTGAACAATAGCTCATAGTCCATTAGAAGCAATTATCAAACGTCTCAAATTCCTTTTCCAAATACACAGCCCATGACAAATATAAACACAAAGCCCATCCACATCCAAAACCAATTTGCAAACCGTTTGGATTACTGAAGCCCATGATCCAATTGAAAAAGTGTCAACCGGATATAAGACTAAACTCACCCTAAATATTAGGTCATTTTTATTACCCTAAACTTACTCCTCAAACACACGCCTATTACTTTCTCTGCCTTATCTCCCACCTTGAAACTCTCCCAATCTAATATATCTCTTTTAAAGATCAAGATCAAGACTCGTCACAGTCATCACATCCTCATGTCCGAAACACATAACAAACAACAAGTTGAACACAACCATACTCGATCTACACGATGTGCTTGCATACAAATCCAGAAATAGTCAAGAAATAATTTTGAAGGCTTCAAGATCCTTTAGTGGTGTAAGGTAGGTTCAATTGTTTTTTGTTGTTGTTATTCGGTTTGAACGAATCAAGGACAGAAATTAACATACTTGTTAATTATCTTCTCTTAATGATTCGGATATTGTACTGAAGCTAAGACTTCAAAAAATTATCGATGAGGAATAAGGTTCAATTATAGAATCTTTAAAAGATTAAACAAATTGACCCGAATCTGAGATTTTTATGTTTTTCAATTTGTTTGAGTCTTAGTTTAGATGAAGGAAAGATTCGGATATTGGTTTAGATGTAGATTAGTTTTGGGATATGATGGAATTGGATAGGTAATCAGGCGCGAAGTTGTATTTCTTTTTGTTATAATCTTGGACCAATGATGGGTTATGTTGAACCTGAGGTCTTGATGAGTCGAAGTTATTTGGAAATGGTCAAGTGGTCTTTGGTCATTTGTAGTCATTCTTCATCATTTCTGTCCATGTCAAGTCGCTAACATTTTTGAGTCAAGTTGCTAATATTTTTTAGACAAGTCGCTAACCATTTTGAGTCACAAGTCGCTACCTTTCTGTATCAAGTCGCTAATTCTGTCAAGTCGCTACATAACTTGCAAACTTGTTAAATAACAAGTCCCTAGGTCAAGTGTCAAGTCGCTACCTGTTATTATATGAGCCAAGTCGCTAAGACTTTTTGACTCAAAAGTCAAAACTACAACTCGCTACGTGAGTCCAAGTTGCTAGCTTCATGACAAGTCGCTGCTACTTGTAAAGACAAGTCGCTATGATGATACAATGAATCTGGACTGAGTGACAAGTCGCTAGCAAGATCAAATCTCCATTGACTTTTTGACTTTTAGCTCCGGCGATTTTTCTGACCATAGTTTTCCGACCATCTTCATGTCAACCCAGAAAAAACATATGGACATATTTTTCCGACCATAGTTTCCTCTGATAGATAATATGTTTCTGCGGATATGTAGTTTCCGTTTTCTTAGTTTATTAGTTGTGATATGCTTGAGTTAAAATAGGAATAGATAGAGCATATCTTTTACGTGATTAGCAAGCTGCAAAGTTAGGGTTTCTTGTACTATAAAAGAAACTAGCGGCTAGGGTTTATGTACGCTTTTCAATAACAACATAGTAAAGGAATATAGATCCATATAGGATCAAGTTTATTGTGTTTATCGTCTTCTTAAGTCTTGTATTTATTTTCCGCATGAGTACAATTCTTGCAAAGGTTCTCCTTAGTTGTTTTGTGATTACACAGGACAGCTACGCTCATTCTAGGCTCACAAGATCTATCTGGGACTGAACCCAACAAGTGGTATCAGAGCCTCGTAAGAATCTTTCTAAGAAGACAGTATTTTTCTTCTCAAAAAAACATGACAAACTCAGAGCTAAAACTTTCTGATACCGAGAATGATGATGAACAAGTTGAGTCCTCAAACACTCAATCCACTATTCAGCAAGTGGTCACCATGTCCAACTCCAATGCTAAATTCCCTTACCTAAAGAAGGATGAATACGAGATATGGGCCATGAAGATGGAAAACTATATCTCCAATATGGATGTCAATCTCTGGCAAGTCATCCTTAAAGGAAACAGTAAGAAGTCCACTAGAAGAGATACTGAAGGGAACATTATAATTCTTCCTCCCACAACAACTACTGAACATATTTCCATCCAAAAGGAAACTAAGGCAAGGACTACCTTGCTACAAGCTCTTCCAGATGAGCACATTAGTGACTTCTATCATCTGGATGATGCAAGACAGATTTGGAGAGGAATAAAAGCAAGGTTTGGTGGAAACGATGAGTCCAAGAAAATGAGGAAGTCCATGCTCAAACAAAGCTTTCAGGAGTTCTCTATCTCTGAAGAAGAGGGTGTCCATAAGGGCTATGACAGGTTCCAAAAGATCCTCAGCCAGCTTAATCAGTTAAAATCTAAACCTGATACTAAAGAGTGCAATCTCAAGTTCCTTCGTGCTCTACCTCCTTCTTGGAGTCAGGTTTCCCTTACTCTCAAGGCAAAAAGAGGGCTTGACTACATAAGTTTTGATGATCTGTACAACAAGTTGAAATCTCTTGAGCTTGACATCAAGGGTCACTCTACTTTCTCTCAAGCTCCATCACACTCTGCCTTTGTTGGTTCTACCAGTGGGAACACAATGATAACATATGCAGATATTCCCACTACTTCATCAACAGCATCCAGATCACACAACTCCACTACAAGAAGGTCGAAGTCTAACTCAGTAATAGAAGAAGTGGTCTACTCATTTGTTGTTGAATCAGAAGACCAACAACAGTTGGTTTATGAAGACTTTGAACAGGTGGACCCATGGGATTTGGAGGAGATGGATCTTAAGTGGCAGATGGCCATGCTTGCTGTGAAGGTTAAGAGGTATGAAGAGGGATCAGGAAGGAAGTTTGGGTACAAAGGAAGGGATCAACCAGTTTGATGGGAGTAAGATCGGGTGCTACAATTGTAACCGACTTGGTCACTTTGCTAGAGAGTGTACAAACAAGAAGGCATGTGCGATGAAGGAGGTATAATAACTTCAAGATCAAGGAAGGCGATGAGGTGAAACCTAAAGGCCTATTGTCTCTAGAGAACAGGGTTGACTGGGATGAGCATGTGAATGATGGTGAGGATGAAGAACCTCAAGTTGGACTGGTTGTTGATACTACTGGAGAGATTGCAATGATGGGCATCACTTCTCAGGTACACAGTTGTATATTTGGTTGCAGTACTCAATATGATGCTCTTAAATGTGAGTTTGATGATGTTAATGATAAATATAAAGAGTGTTTTATACAAGTCCAGGCCTATAAGAAAAAAGTTAAAGCTTTAGAAAAACAAAAGGCCTAGTATGAACAAAACCAAATGGCTCTTGAGGAGAAAATAAATGTTTTGCAAAGAGATTTAGATAACAAAACAAATAATTTAAAATTTAATAAGAAAGAATATGTAAAGGTTGTTGCTGAAAAGGAGGGTCTTAAAGCTGATTTAGATTCAGAGGTGGCTAGGCATAAACAATGGCAAGAAAAGACTAAAAACTTAGATAAATTGTAGAATAGCTCTATGTTTGTTAAAACAAAAATGGGGTTAGGCTTCAAGGACTATATCAGTCCAGATGAGGTGTATGACCCCAATGAATACAGTGTTTTTAATCTTGTCAGAGATGAAGAAGAGGGTAAATATAGAAAACCTGTTAAATATATAAAACAAGGTGAAATGCATAAAGTTCCTTTTTCTGTTAATGGTATTGTTAAGCCACCTAATCCAGACTCTGACTCAGATGAATCACATGTGTCTTATGGTCAAAAGTCCAATGACTTATCAGACACTAGCAGTGAGTCTAACACATTTGTCTCTTGTTCTTCCAGGACTTCAGAGACTCAATCTAAAGAATATGCCAGCTGTGATTCAAATGAAGAGTCCTTAAAGTCTGCCTCTCCTAAGCCTTTACAAGTTCCTCAAGCCCCAAGTGTTGTTGTTAAAGATCACTCTTCAAAGACAGCTTTTTTCTAGAAACATTTCATGTTCTGTTGATTTTGTTAAAAACAATTGTGCTGTTGATTTTGGTTTAAATAATTCTGTTTGTGTTAAGACTGTTCCTGTTTTGAACAAACAATTTAGGAAAAAATCATGTTTTGTTTGTGGAAGTGTTTTTCATCTTATCAAAGATTGTGATTATTATGAGAAAAAGATGAATGTGTGTACTAATCAACAGAGATATAACAATGTATGGAATGATGTGGCCAACATACCTTCATTTGTTCCCAATGGAACACATATGAGGACCAAGAGAATCAATTACTGTTGGTAGACCGATTCTTCTTGGTAGACCGGTTCTACTTGGTAACCCGATTCTTCTTTGACAGCCATCTTCTTTTCATTGGAGAAGAAATGTTAATAGACCTTTGAACAGACCTACAAGCTTTTATTTTCAAAATGATTACAGGCCTGTTAACACTGACTTTTTACATCAAAGGGGGGCATGGAGGGACACTGTTGTTAAGCCCTCAGCAGGTTGTTCTTGGAGAACCAATAGACCATCTTATATGCAGAGGTCCAAGAACAATAGTGGATCTCATCAATCTACAGGTTTTTCAAATATGATCCACAAGGCATGCCCAAGTCAGTGATGACTTGGGTCTCCATGTATACTAATGTTGTTGTATATTCTTTTTGTGTAGGATGATCCTCTTTCCAATAAAGATTTAGGTATTGTAGATAGTGGTTGTTCTAGGAGTATGACAGGGAACAGAGACAGGCTTCATGATTTTGTAGGTATACAAGGAGGTACTGTTACCTTTGGAGGAGGAGATGGTAAAATCACAGGGAAGGGAACTATTAGAACTGCTCAACTGGACTTTGAGAATGTGTATTATGTGGAGGCATTGAGAAACTTCAATCTATTTTATGTGTCCTAAATTTGTGACAAGAAAAACTTTGTGCTCTTCACTGATACTGAATGTCTTGTTCTTTCTAAAGATTTCCAACTACCTGATGACAGTCAAGTTGTTCTGAAGGTACCAAGGAAACACAATCTTTACACGTTCAATCTCAATGATGTCCAGCCTGCTGGACATTTAGCTTGTTTGGTGGCCAAAGCATCCTTGGATGAATCTAATAAATGGCATAGAGGATGGCTCATGTGAACTTCAAAACAATCAACAAGCTAGCTAAACTTGGATTAGTTAATGGACTGCCTTCCAAAGTCTTTACCAATGAGCACAACTGTGTGGCTTGCAACAAGAGAAAGCAACACAAGGCTTCATATAAGGCCATTCTTCATTGTCAAGACTATCTACGAGCCTTTGCGACTTCTACATATGGATCTTTTTGGTCCTACATCTATCAGAAGCATTGATCACAAATACTATTGTTTGGTGGTGACTGATGATTATAGTCGATATAGCTGGGCATTCTTTTTGGGGACTAAAGATGAAACATTCCAGATTCTTCAAGATTTTATTGCCCTGGTGGAGAATCAGTTGAACAAGAAGGTTAAAGCAATTATGTGTGATAATGGGACAGAGTTCAAGAATGCTAAATTAATAGATCTCTGTGCTACAAAGGGGATTAAAAGGGACTATAGCGCTGCCAGGACTCCACAACAAAATGGAGTTGCTGAAAGGAAAAACAGAACCCTAATTGAAGCAGCAAGATCCATGCTTGCTGATTCAAAGTTGCCTACCATGTTTTGGACAGAAGCAGTTAGCACTACTTGTTATGTGTTGAACAGGGTATCAGTAACTAATCCTCACAAAAGGACACCTTATGAACTTTTGTCTGGCAAGATTCCTACCATCAGTCATCTTAAGCCTTTTGGTTGTCATGTCACCATCCTCAATACTAGTGATCATTTGGGCAAGTTTGAGGGAAAGCTGATAAAGGATATATAGTAGGCTATTCAGCTCATAGTAAAGCTTACAGAGTATATAACCTCTCCACAAAGAGGGTTGAAGAGACTCTGAATCTCAGATTTATGGAGGACAAGCCCAACGTTCAAGGAGCAGGTCAAGAATGGTACTTTGATTTGGACTGTCTAACTGACCATTTGGGTTATACTCGTTATAAATCTAACATTTCTGCAGAACCACAAGAGGTTTTCCACTAATATTGCAGGTTCTTCAGATGATGAGTCAGATTCAGAATGTGATGAACAAGTTATACTTGTTCCCTCTTTTCCCTCTAACCACTTTTCAGGTACCAAGAACTCAGCTGCTCATGATGTGGCTTCAAGTGATGTGGGGTATGCAGAAGAACTTGTGAAGCTCCAACGCCAAGAATATGCAGCTAAAGATGATGCTGAAAAGTTTAGTTATGAATTCTCCAAGGAAACAGAGGAACTTTTAAAACAGGCAACTGATGAAGCCCGTAGGAACTTTGATGCCGCTGGTAATGTACCTTTTTCCCCTGGTAATGTAATTGCTCCTGCTGATAAAGGAAGCGTTGCTGCTGACGCGGATGCAGCTGAGACTCCCACCAGATTTGCCACTCCATCTGATTTAGCAAATTCACAACATTCTACCTCTGAATTGGATGGCATTCATCATCAGTCAAGAACAGGCATTTTTGACTCTTCCTCTTATGATGATGACTTTGGAGCAACACTTACTAATCTGGCCACATCTGTGGATGTTAGTCCTAATGTCACTAAAAGGATTAACACAGTTCATCCACAATCCCTTATTATTGGTGATCCTACTTCCACTGTTCAAACTAGAAGCAGAGTCAACAAGACATCATTTGGTGAATCTGCTTTTCTCAGCTACATATAGGATCAACATAGGAACAATCATATAGACTATCAACACTCTCTATTTGCTTGTTTCTTATCTCAGGTTGAACCTACCAGTATTTCACAGGCACTAGGTGATGAGGATTGGGTAGCTGCTATGCAAGAGGAGATGCAACAATTTTTGAATCAAAATGTATGGGAACTTGTTGATTTGCCTCCTGGTAAATATGCTATTGGAACTAAGTGGATTCTCAAATGTAAAAGGGATGCAAGAGGTATTGTGGTAAGAAATAAGGCTAGGTTGGTGGCTCAGGGTCACAGACAAGAGGAGGGTATTGATTATGATGAGGTTTTTGCTCCTGTTGCAAGAGTAGAAGCCATCAGGCTTTTCTTGGCATTTGCCTCCTAAATGGGTTTTATGGTTTATCAGATGGATGTGAAGAGTGTATTTTTGTATGGTGAGATTGAGGAAGAAGTGTATGTCACTCAGCCTAAGGGTTTTGTAGACCCACATCATCCAGATAAGGTTTACAAGGTGGTTAAGGCACTATATGGACTTCATCAGGCACCTAGGGCTTGGTATGCTAGGCTTTCTTCATTCCTACTGAAACATGGTTATAGAAGAGGTGTTGTTGATAAGACTCTCTTTATCAAGAAGATCACCAAGGATATCATTATTGTGCAAGTATATGTGGATGATATTATCTTTGGTTCTACCAAAGAAGCCTGATGCAGAGAATTTGAAGATTTGATGAAAAGTGAGTTTGAGATGAGTGCCATGGGTAAGCTTACTTTCTTTTTGGGCTTACAAGTGCAGCAGAAATCATATGGCATTTTCATTCATCAAGAGAAGTATGTGCATGACATCCTCAAGAAGTTTGACATGGAACTTATTAGGACTGCTACTACACCATATGAGGCTCCTAAGGCTAAGTCAAACAATGACCCAGATCCTGCTGTTAATGTGCATCTCTACATATCAATGATTGGGTCTCTCATGTATTTGACTGCCTCTAGGCCTGACATCATGTTTGCAGTCAGTGCTTGTTCTAGGCATCAAGTCAGACCTTTTACTTCCCATTTGACTGCAGTCAAGAAGATTTTCAAGTATCTAAAGGGCCAACCCAAATTGGGCCTTTGGTATCCTAGGGAATCTCCATTTGAGTTGGAAGCATATAGTGATAGTGACTATGATGGTGCTAATTTTGATCGCAAATCTACAACTGGGGGTTGTCAGTTCTTGGGAAGGAGATTGATTTCTTGGCAATGCAAGAAGCAGACCATAGTGGGTACATCTTCTACTGAAGCTGAATATGTTGCTGCTGCTAGTTGTTGTGGTCATGTACTTTGGATTCAAAACCAATTATTGGATTATGGGTTCAATTTTATGAACACTAAAATCTTTATAGATAACCAAAGTACAATCTGTATTGTCAAAAATCCTGTTTTTCATCAAAGAACTAAGCACATAGAAATTAGACACCACTTCATGAGAGATGCTAATGAAAAACACCTTATTCAAGTGGTTAAAGTTCATACAGATGATAATGTTGCTGATTTGTTAACAAAAGCTTTTGATGGACCCAGATTTCAATATTTGATTGTCAATATTGGCATGATCAACCCCTGATTGTTGAGTTTGAGGGGAGGATTGTGCCAAAGGGGAGGATTCTGGCTTAAGGGGAGGTCTTTATGATGTATATGTTTTGTATATATCTGTATATAATTTTTGATTTTATGTATATATCTGTATATATATTTTTTTGTGTATACTTTGTGTTCTACTAACCATCTTGCAGATCAAGTTTCAAACATACAATCATGGGAATCAGATGTCTAAAACAAGAGAAACAAGCTTTTATTCATTAAACAAACTGCATTCTCAAATGCAGTGATACCATTACAGACACTGAACATAACAAACAAGACCAAGACTCTACATCCCTTCATTCCTTTCACCCCTCTTCAGACCAAAGCTTCTCTCTTCAAGGCCTCCTCACTGGCCTTTGGTGTCCCCACTGTGGCATCCTGTGATGCTCTCTTCCCCTCCTATCCATCCATTCCCACACTGGGCGTGCTGCAAGACCCATAACTGTGGTTCTTCTGGTGGGATTGGATGTGGAGGGTTGGGGGTTTAGAATTGGAGCACTTGGTGGTAGCACAGCAAGAGGAGCAACAATCATGGACCTGGTGTTGCGTGGCCTGTAAGTTGGATCATTCACCTCATCATCTGAGTCCTCATTCATATCTTTGAGCTCTGCACTAGCAACCTCAACCTCATTCTGAGGAGGAGGGCTGGAGAGATCTTCTTCTGAAGTTGTGTAGTAAAATGGTGATCTGCTAGGAGGCTCTCTTGAGATGTAGGTGATGTTATTGGAAGCTCCAGGAGGGAAGTAGTTCAACCAGTTTGGTTCACTATCAGATGATGATAGCTCAATTGGGTGGTTGGGAGAATTGCTCATGGTTATCTGTTTTGGTTTTCGTGCTTAGGGTTATGAGGTTTTGTGTGTATGATTCTGCTGTAAGGGGTTGGTTTTATAGGCGTTTTGGAATCTTTGGTCAGTAAAAGATATGGTAAATATTGATGGTTGGAATTTGGATCGCTAAAAGTTCTGAATGGAGACAGTTAAGGCACTGTTATGGGTCAAAGATTTGATTTGATTCTCTTCTAATTGCCGCTGATATTGTACTGGATTCCTCTGATGAGCTGTGGATTCTGCGAATAGCATTGGAAAGTTACTACGGACAAAAGATAAGTGGTTTCTGCCGTTTGACTGGTTGGTTTCCACTGATTGACTTTTTGTTGCTGCTGATTTTGATAGAATTTGGGGATTTAAGTGCGGGTTTATTTTAAGTCAAAATTGGTCAAAGATTTGTTCCGAATCTTTTGTCAATTTAAACGACTATTTTGGGAAACTCATTTAAATAGTCAATCAGAAGTAACCCTCACACCTATTCCCTCTTAATTTGAATCCTGCTCATCTTCAATCTTCTCAATCAATATCGATGGCATCGCTCGAATAGAAAGTGGATCATAACAAGACTGCATTTCTTGATCATACCAAAGGAAGCGCAATTTATGACTGTATGATTGATTTCTTATTACGGTCCAAAATCAGGTATGCTCTAACACACTCTCCATCTGTTGTTTATGACTACTTGTCAGACAATTTTGGGCCACTGCTCATGAGCGATCTCTTGCTGGTTCTGCCAAGGAGATAGTGGCTACTATTGATGGTAGAGAATATGTGATAACTGAGTCCCTCATTAGGACTCAGTTACAGTTTGATGATGCTGATGGTCTCTTTGAGAATAATAGAGAGGAACTCATCTATGGACTAACCAGCTTAGGGTATCCTTTTGATGGCAAAATAAATTGGTATAAAAATAAGTTTTGCCCTAAGTGGAGGTTTTTAGTCCACACCCTGCTTCAATGCCTAAGTCCCAAATCTGGTGGTTGGGATCAGTTCTCCAGTTCTATTGCAAATGCTATTATATGTTTGGCCCATGGGAGACAATATAATTTTTCAAAAAATATTTTTGAGGAAATGCTCAAAAATGTGAAGGATACCAAACATAAATTTCTAATGTATCCTAGATTCTTACAAATGATATTAAGCATTGAAACCTCTGACAAAACTCCTAGGGTCATTACTAAATTAACTGCCAAGTTATTTGCTACAATGAAAACTGGTTTTGCTGGAGAACATAGACCCTTGCTACCAACCATGTTGCCTGGTGTCAATGTTGATGCTGATGCCTCTGCATCAGTTGCCACTGATGACCCACAACATCCACCTTCACCTCACCTTAATGCCCCACCTTCACCAAGGTCTGTTGCTCTTGAGGAGCGAGTAATTGCCTCTACCTCACAGGACCAAACTCCTGTTGAGACTGAGGTTAATCTTACTCCTTCTAGTGGTCAGCCACATAGTCCACCTAGACAACATTTTGAGGAAGACACCACTTTTGGTAATGATTTTATTGTGTCTCCCTCTAGGTCCCATGAAGCTCCTCAAACCACATGTATTCCTGTTGGTGGAGCTGAGGATCATATTGTGCTAATGAATATGTCTAGTTTACTTAACAGGTATGTGCAAAAAGTTGATGATTTGGAGCTCCAGCTCAAGGAATCACGGGAAGAGCTGAAGGAGACTAAGCATACTTTGGGTGGTGAAATGGTGAAGTTATTACAGAGGGTGACAGATTTGGAGGTGAGGTTGGACAAGAGGAGGACTAGGTTTGTGGTGTCTGATGATGAGGAGGAACAGGGACATGAGATGGTTAATATTGATTTAGATAAACTTCATGTTCTAGCATCTGTGTCCCTTGGAGATACTCAACCTCCTATTGCTCCTCAAGTAAAAGTGTTTCAGAGGAGACAGAGGAAAAAGAGGAATTATCTGAGTCAAATGACTCTTAAGTCAAGAGTGGTAGATTCCTCACGAAAATATTGGTGTCTTTGTTAGTGCATCTGCATACACACGAGAAGTCTATTCCTTCTGATACAATGGCTGACAATGCTGCAGATGAACTTTTGCCTGTTTCTTCAGATGATAAAGGAAAAGGTAAAATAGGTAAAGAAGAAGAAGTAGATCTTGGTGTTGATAAGGCTGAACAGGAAAGGTTATTCAGACTACATGAGATTTCAATGAATGATAGAAGAGTTGCAGAACAAGCTCAGGCTACCTTTAATGCAGAATTCTTGGCTGCATCAGCTCCTGAGATCACACCTGAGAGAATGAAAAAGTTAAATGCTTTGGCTATCGGATTCACATATAAGACTTAGAATCAGCTTGGTAATGATGTTTCTAGAAATCCATGTCTTACCCAATCAATTTTAGGAGGTGCCTTTACTTCTGAAAACTATGTCAATGATATAAGGGTGTTGGTGAATCAAAGAAAGAAGGCTGCTGCAGAAATAAAAGCTCAAGCAAAAAGGGACAAACCTCCTTCTCAAGCTCAACAGAGATTACATATGAGGGAGATGTTAAAGAACATGAGCTTTGCTGTGTATTCCACTGGATGGAGTATGTCCTATGTGAAGTCTTTCTCTGATGAAGTTTTGGTACAAGAGTATAATACAATTATGGATAGGCTGAAGAAGGATGGCATTAATCCTTATCAAAGGATGAAGAGACATCCACCCTCTTTGGAAGGTGCTGAGATGAAGAGGTTGAAGTTCACTGATACCTCTAATGGTGGTACTTCTGCTGAAGAGACTGATATACCTCTTGAGATACCTTCTAATGTACCTTCATCTGAGACAAAGGAAGTTCCAGCAAGTGAGACAACTGAGGATCCAGTTGCAGATATTGATTTGGTTTCTTCTGAGTCCCCTAGGATTACCATTAACAGTGAGATGCCTTCTACTCCATCTTCCTTGCCTGCTTCTAGTGTTCAAGACCCCCATGTATCTTCTCCTTCTTCCACACCTGGTGGTAGAAAGAAGCTTCTTGCTAAGAAGAGGAAGACTAGGCCTATTGATCTTCAAGCCTTAGAAAGTGCTTTCATCAAAGATTTTGAAGAGGCTGATATGGATGAGGAATTAGTAGTTTGGTCCAGGCTAGTAAAATGGGAGCTAACTCCAACAGGACTTGGTGGTTTGGGACATTTCAACTCTGTACATAGGGAGGATGGCTCAATTAGGACTTTTACATTTCTCACAGAGATTCTCAACTTTTTGGATAGAGATGACCTTCTAAGGTTATATGAAATGGTCTCTAATTACTTTGAGTCTCATGATGCTTCTGAGGCTGGGTTGTTCTTGCTTGGGGATCTTCAGGTTTTGTTTGATTCAATCTCTCAGGATGGGAAAGGTTTTAGAGTTTGGGAGGGTCAGCATGAATGGCAAGTTTATCAGTGGACATTTTACCCTTTATCTACTGTTCATGTGGTGCAGACCTAGGAGGGAGTGTATCTTTATATGTTTACTGACTTGGATTATCCACTCTCTGGGAGGTTAATGGAGCAAATGTTATCTAATAAGTTAGTCTTTTCTACTGCTCCAGTTGGGAATGATATGACTAATGCAGAGCAGCTTATCAAGAGGATTAAGGATAAGTTACTTGATGCATCTGCTGATTCTTCCACCTGATGTGTGTATGTTATATTTTTGTATACTTTCTTCTTTTAGTCTATGTTTTGTTTCTTATCTTTTCTTTGTAATATATATATATATATATATATATATATATATATATATATATATATATATATATATATATATATATATATATATATATATATCTTGTATATTTGTTTCTAACTTTCATTTTTTGAGGATCATGTTGTTCAGTGTGTTTCATGTGGTTCTTAACTCACCATGTCTCTATGACAAAGAGTTAACTTGCTATGGGGGTACAGCTCTAGTAAGTATTCTCAAATCTGTTGATAGTTGTTGATTTACTAAAAATCAAAGGGTTATCAATGTACCCTGGTATCACATACCAAACATTGGCTACTCCATGAGCAAACGGCTCTGGTAAAGAGATGTCAAATCCGTTGGATGGTTGACAACTTGCCAATAAGTTGTATGGTGCTCAACTCACCATGTCCTCATAGATGAAGAGTTGGCTAGCCCACAAGTTCATGGCTTGCGGTAAAGGCAGTGGAACACCCTGACTAGTCCTGAGTTAAACGGCTTCAGGTAAAGACAAGTCAAATCCGTTGATGGCTGTGATGGTTTGCCAAAAACCATTAGGGTATTCCAACACACCATGATTCACGTTCTAAGTGTTGGACTGGTTATTGGTTCACCAGGGTGATGACATGATTCCACTCAAGAACCAGCTAGCCCAAGAGTGAGTAGCTACTTGGTAAAGGCTTATCAAATCTACTCTGGTTACTGATGCTGCTGGTTCCTGGTGTTGCTGCTTTAGGAGTTACTCATGGGATCTTGGACTTCATTGCTGCTTTGGTGGTTCTAGGTGTTCTGCTGGTGTTTACTTATGGTTTCAGTTGCTGCTTTGCTCAATCCTCTTGTTTGCTAAAGAACTATCTGGAAACTTGAAGTTAACGGAGTCAAATTCAAGTTTAGGGGAGGATTGTTAGGAATTATGTAAACAGTTGGTTCCCACTGATAGGGTTCCTACTGATAGTTATTTTGTTTCCGCTGATAGTAAGGTTTCTGCTGATAGTGTGCAGTTTCCTCTGATAGATATTATGTTTCTGCGGATATGTAGTTTCCGTTTTCTTAGTTTATTAGTTGTGATATGCTTGAGTTAAAATAGGAATAGATAGAGCATATATCTTTTACGTGATTAGCAAGCTGCAAAGTTAGGGTTTCTTGTACTATAAAAGAAACTAGCGGCTAGGGTTTATGTACGCTTTTCAATAACAACATAGTAAAGGAATATAGATCCATAGAGGATCAAGTTTATTGTGTTTATCGTCTTCTTAAGTCTTGTATTTATTTTCCGCGTGAGTACAATTCTTGCAAAGGTTCTCCTTAGTTGTTTTGTGATTACACAGGACAGCTACGCTCATTGTAGGCTCACAAGATCTATCTGGGACTGAACCCAACAACAACGTATTAGTTGAAGTTGATGATGGAGTTAACGAAGAAGATGAAGATGTTCAACCACAAGGGAATGCATCAGACATGCAATATATGACTAATTTAAGGGATCAAATCGCGCAACAATTAATGCAAAGTGATTGAGCAGGTCGGGTCCTAATTTGACATATGTTTGTAGTATTTTGATAATTTATATGCTTTGAAAATGTTTTGAACCATTATGTATTGGTATATTTTGAACCATATGTATTGTCTTTAATATTCCGTATTTTAAGCGATATTGGTATAATTTGAACCATTAGGTATTGTCTTTAATACTTCGTGTTTTAAGCGATTGCTTGTTTTGCACTCAATAGAAGAAAAAAAAAACTAGTAAAAAGGAAAAAAAAAATTACTTCAATAGCACAAAAAATACTAGTGAAAAAGAAAAAAGAAAAAAAAAATGAAAGTAGTACTTCAATAGCACAAGAAACAAACGGTCTTCTTGCAGATGAAGAGTAGGGGTGGCAATCGAGTCGTGTTCGTGTTAACCTATTTGGGTTTGCGTGTCGGTGGGTTAGTATTGCCTTTACCCAAACACGACCAATTTATTAATCGTGTCGTTAAACTCAACCCTAACCTGCACCTGCATAACACGTGTAACCCATTTGTGACCCGTTTAACCAATTTAAGTAAATAGGTCACGCAGTGAACAAAGCTGGTTGTTTGTCGATTTAAATAGTTTAAATGCAAAAAATGATACAAGGATCTAAAATATGATAAGAATAATATAGAAATAACTATTTGACATTTTTCTGAATTATAAGCGTCAATTTTCATGATATCTAAGATATAAAATTATAATTCAGTCATACTAAATAAATAACAAAATATATTTAAACAACATCCAACATAAAAATCATGTAATATATTTTATTTTTAAGATCTTATATAGTTAAACGGGTTCACGGGTTGACCTGTTTAATAGTTACTCAATCCAAACACGACTCGTTTATTAAACGGGTTAGACGGGTTGACTCGTATTGGACCCAAACTTGTTTATCCTCAACCCAAACTTATTTAATTTCGTGTAGTATTTGTATCATTTATCATGTTGTGTCTAGAATTACGCCACTAAAGAGCATATGCATCTGACATGATAAGCTCTAAAAAAAAACAAACTTCACCTTAAAGTGAAAGGTCGTCTCGTCGAGTCGTCGCGGTGATCTTCGTCCTGAACATCGCTGACTTCCAACTCCCTTCTCTTCACTTCCAATTCCAAATCCGAACTCTTTCTCTCTCTAAAAACCCAACATTTCTAGAGAGAGAAACCCCCAAATTCAAATTCATCATGTCCAAATTAACCATCTTCCTATCACTTCTAATAATTTCATCATTCCTTTCATCATCATCATCATCACTCGATGATAATAAATCAAACAGTATCATTCTCCGTCCGCCACGTGGCAGCACCACCCGTCACACCATGTTCCTACCTCTGTTTCCGTCACCGCCTAATTCCACTCGGATCGGAGGTGACGTCATTTCCCGACGTCATCTTCACAGCTCTGGAAACCGTCCTAATGCTCGTATGGCTCTTCATGATGATCTTCTTCTCAACGGGTAATTTATTACACAGATCTATTTTTTTAAAACTTTTTTACTGAGTATTACTATAACCTAATTGGATTTAATTGTAATTAGTTTAGTTTATTGGACTTAATTACAATTAATTAAAATTTGAATAATTATGATTTATCATTAGTTTAAAATTTGATGAATTTGTAGGTATTATACGACGAGATTGTGGATTGGATCGCCGCCGCAGAGGTTTGCGCTAATTGTTGATACGGGGAGTACGGTTACGTATGTTCCATGTTCTACTTGTGAACAATGTGGCAAGCATCAGGTATGGTTTTTGTAGCGGAATAATGTGTAAATGGAAACGTATGCAATTAGATTAGTATGTATGCGACCTGTTTGCTCTGGAAATATGTATGAAAAAGGTTTCCAAGAAAAAGATGTTTTTAGGATTCCTATGTGCGAATATTGTTTTTGTGGAACTTGAGTATAGTTTGCAGATTTTTACTTGATATGAAAGGTATGCTTTATGGTTTATTGACTTACGTCAAGTCGTGTGATGTATGTGGCTTAGTGATTATGTCACACGCTCACGCATATGTTTGTTGTTCTAATGTGGAAGATATTTTGTTTAGGGGGTAACCGTGGTTTCTGACCTTTCTTTCTAGGCCAAAGTAATAACCTTGATTGTGTCAGTGTTCACTTTAAGTAGTTATCAATGTTGCTTGTAAATGCATTGTATGGTTAAAAACTTAAAATATATGATTGCTTGAAATGGATAGATACGACAATATGATATCTTGTGTAATGTTGCATTGTCCTAATTCATGTGTGGATTTATCAGTGATGAGATACTTAATCAGCATATGTTTGTGTCTCGAAACTTGGATGTTTATTACATGTACGTATCCTCTGGAGTTATCCTTTTTTTTGAACTAGTTATTTGTTGATCCACCAGGACCCAAAGTTTGATCCAGAGTTATCGAGCTCCTACAAACCTGTTAAATGCAATATTGATTGCACGTGTGATAATAACCGGGAACAGTGCATCTATGAAAGGCAATATGCTGAAATGAGTTCTAGCAGTGGTGTCCTTGGCGAGGATATTATATCTTTTGGCAACCAAAGCGATCTTCCACCTCAGCGTGCTGTTTTTGGCTGTGAAAATAGGGAAACTGGTGATCTTTACAGTCAGCATGCTGACGGAATAATGGGTTTGGGCCGTGGTGATCTGAGTATAGTTGATCAACTTGTTGATGGAGGCATCATTAGTGATTCGTTTTCTTTGTGCTACGGTGGAATGGATGTTGGTGGTGGCGCTATGGTCCTTGGTGGAATTTCTCCACCTGCAGAGATGGTCTATTCCCATTCGGACCCTGTACGCAGGTATGTGTTGTATCTATCTAACTTATAGATACAAAAATTCAGTGTTTTTCTAACAAAATACATTTGGTACATCTCACGCATTTACTCTAGTCTCGGGGTGGCAACAGCCCATATTACAATATTGAGTTGAAGGAGTTGCATGTTGCTGGGAAGCGGTTGCCATTAAATCCAAGCGTGTTCGATGGAAAGCATGGAACGGTCCTAGACAGTGGTACAACTTATGCCTACCTGCCTGAAGCAGCTTTTGTGGCATTTAAGCATGCTGTAAGATTTTTTGTTCTTAGCCATTTATTTTTCTGGTTCCTCATGTCATTGACTATAAAACAAAACCTATGGTGACTTGAACTTAATTAAAAGTTAAATAATTTTCATTTATCACTGATGTATTTTTTTTTTTAATTTTTGGTTTGTTAAAACTGCTATTGCTTGACATTCTGAATCGCCATACTTCATATAACATGCATATATAAATTATGGTTTCTTATGCATTGGCTATCTATGGTTCTCTTCTGTTCCCGGCAGAGCATTATTTTTAATAAAAAATTAGAAAGCAAATTGGACACTATATGCAAACCTAGAATGCTTATCGAAATTGGCGTTTCTCGAATGAATAAATTACCCTGGACTAGTGCTGCCCCATTGTTTTCTTCCATTCTTCTGCTTTTTACCCCTCTAAATAGGGTCAATGCACAATAATATTGTCAAAGCACGTCTAATTAAGTTCGACCTTGTGGTAAGAATGAGTCTTACTTATAGTGGGAAAGGTCTAGTTTATTAGAATTAGAATCAGACGATGTTTCTTTCCTGTATCATTTTGCAATAAAAAGTATAATCAATTTCTGTTTATCTGAATGGGACTATTGATTATTCCTATCTTGCTTGCAGATCATGAAAGAACTCGATGGTGTTCATCAGATTAAAGGTCCTGATCCAAGTTATAATGACATTTGCTTCTCAGGTGCTGGAAGGTATTGTTCATTTGCTTGTCTATGAATTTTACCGGTAATCCCAGATATAAATTTATGTATTAAAGCTGTTAATAATTTAATTTACAATCTGTATGTTAGTGATGTTTCACAACTCATGAAAACCTTCCCATCTGTTGAAATGGTTTTTGGAGAGGGACAGAAGCTATCACTTTCCCCAGAGAACTACTTGTTCAGAGTAAGCATTTATTATCACTCTTTCAACATCATATAATATCCAGGTTGGAGATAGCTCTGAAACTAATTGCTATATTTTTGTCTGCTTTTCTTTTTTTTTATATGTGAAGCACTCAAGGGTTTCTGGAGCATATTGCCTTGGGGTTTTTCAGAATGGAAAGGATCCGACCACTCTTTTAGGAGGTGGTTGACACTTCATTAATTATACTGCTCTTTATCATCAATAATTAATTTATTAATGCTGTTTTAATTTATAAGATAAGTAGTAATGTTTTGATGATATACATTACAGGCATCATTGTCCGCAATACTTTTGTTATGTATGACCGTGAACATGAAAAGATTGGATTTTGGAAAACCAACTGCTCTGATATATGGGAAAACCTTCATGTTGCTAGTGCGCCTCCTCCTCCTCCTCCTCCTCAGGCCTCTTTACCTCTAAATGGATCAACTTTTACTGGTGTTATATCTCCTTCTGTGCCTCCAGTCGCGCCCCCACAGTATATTCCTTCAGGTAAGATAATCTGATATTTCAGTGTCTTATGATATTTGTTGTGTATCAGTTTTCCTATTTGTGCCTTAGTGCATCCAACTATTTGTAGACAGTTGAATTGTACTATTTAATTATTTATCAATTATTGCTCTTTTTTATCCTTCTGTCTTTCAATAACTCCTGTTGCAATACTACCCCATATTTGTCTTTTAACTCTTTATTAGTGATATTGCAAGTATACTTTTTATTTTATGAACTTAACTTATCATGTGTCAATAAAAACACTCTTCTTGGAAGTTGGGACGCCTATGAATTTATGAACTTAATCTGTAGTTTAATGAACATGTGACATCTATGATGTTAATTCATAATGTTCTATTATTTGTTTTCTTTGCAGGAGAAACAGAAATTGGAAGTATCACATTTTATTTGTCAGTGACTCTTAACGACACTAATTCGAAGCCACAAATCACAGAGCTATCTCGGCTAATTGCACAGGAATTGCATGTTAATAGTTCACAGGTAGTATCGACTTTCATGTTACGATAAGCCTATTCAATGCTATTAAAGCTGTTTCATCTGTCAATTTAAGTTACGATGTTTATTTTTTGCTTGCTATAATGCTTTATTTACTTAAGTTCTCTTTTTCCACATATATCTGCTTCAAACAGAAGGATAACAATTTCTTAAACATTCTTCCAGGTCCACTTATTAAATTTTACATCTAATGGAACTGATTACCTTACAAGATGGTCCATTACTCCACCAAAGTCGGCTGATCATATGTCCAAAGAAACTGCATTGGTGAGTTCTTGATACATCCATGAGTTTATTTCCATGATTATGGTTATGAGCTTATTATTTCTGTATGTCTGGTCCCAGAGCATTATCTCTCAGATAGCAGAAGGTGGTATACATCTTCCTGATTCCTATGGGAAATATCAATTGACCAACTGGAAAATTCAGCCTGCGCCAAATAGGTACATTGATTCTTGCCTTCTCTTCCCTAGCATTTTTTCTGTGTGGCGTAATTGCTTGTTGGACTGAATATGGAACCTGGTCATTTTTTATTCTTTAACATGTTTTATCGTTGTTGAATCCAATTTTATTTTATTTTTTCATGAAAAAAACTGATGTAAACTTTATAATAAGCCATTATACTGAAAAATGTTGGTGCTAAGTTTTATCAACTTCATATATTAAGTTACTAGGTTTTACATATAAAAACAACAGTATGCTTTCTTTTTCTGGAGCAAAGGCATCATAAGTTGAACAGATCCTTACAACTCATAGTTTCAAGCCTTCCAGACCATTACTACAAAATTTTGTTTATCTATCCTTTCACAGATTGTCAATTTCTTCATTTCTTTACTTTTCTCAACTTTGTGCAATCCTTAGTAGTTTGATTAATACCTGCATTGCCAGTTTATTCAGAAATTAGAATAGAAAATATAAAAGTTGATTAGTATCAGTCATGCTTTCTTTTAACATCAAATGGGTACTCTTCTTTATTTCACTTCCATTTGATAGTGTTCCTTTTTGGCATGCAGATTTTAAAAACAATTGGTAAGTAAGTTTGTTTCCATTCATTGACCTTAACTAAAATACTTGTGAATATACTATGCAGAACTTGGTGGCAGAAAAATTACTTGGCTGCAATGGTTGTATCGTTTCTTGTTTTAGTACTTGGATTGTCAGCTTTCGGAACATGGTGGTTTTGGAGACGAAGGCAACAATCTAATTTGCAATATAAGCCAGTAGACTCAGTTGTGCCTGAGCAAGAACTTCAGCCACTGTGATCTCCTGTATTTCTGTAATCAAAATATCAGATGGTGCCAAACTGCATGGTGATTGTATATCGAGCTGTTGTGATGGATGAATTTATTGCAACCGTGCCCATCAGCCTGATCTAATTTTTGTCAGGTGAAAGGCGAACTCACATAAGAAAATCTATAATGCTTTGTTTATAAAGGGTAAAGTTCACATCTTACAGTAGTGGTATGAGACATATTTAATTTGTATTTGTACAACATTTTAGGTCCAAACTATAAGCAAAACATCGGTCCTTATGTCAAAATATACAGGTTTTTTCTCTAATATGTTTATGTTAACATAAATTTCTGTTCATTGCTCTGTTTTGTTAATGTTTATTGTCGCTTTGTTTTAAAGAGAATCTCCACGTTCAGAAATAGGCTGTTGATAGCAAATTTTTTTCCCTTGGTCAGTGGTAACCATGTACTTGATGTGTAACCACCTAATTTCATGTGCTCTCGACTCCCTAACATTTGGATGGAGAGAATAAGTCTTTGCTATGAACAATTAACAGAACAATTAACATGACCTGCAAGAGTTCATTGCACCAATAACCTCAATATCCAAATTGTTTTGGAACAGTAGTGCATATTTTGGTATTTCAATGTGAAAGATAATTGGTTAATCAATGACAATATTACACGAGAAGGAACATCTTGTTCCAACTTATTTTGATAAATTCTAAGAGATACCAATGTCAACTAGGATCTGGTTCAACCCCAGTATTTTACAAACTGTAATGATGATTTTGCATTGCATAATGCGCGAATCTGTTTCCAAGTGTAATTGGTTGTCCAATGGCACCTCAAATGCCAGCTAAATGATTCAACCCATCTCCTATACAAGAGTAAAAGACCAAGAAAATATGGCATGCATTATTTTCAGCCTTGTACAACTTCTAGAGCTTTACAATATGCGTACACTATATTACATTGCTCATAAGGCTACTCGCAATGGGGTCGGTTGAGCAAGGTTGAGGGGGTCGGTTGTGGTCGGTTATGCCATTGTGGGGAAGAGGGTGATGGTCGGTTGAGAGGAGAGAAGGGTTGACATCACAACCGAGTATCACAAGCTCAAACACATTATAAATCAAACGGTTTGTAAAAAAAAAAAAAAAAAAAAAAAATTGTGGTCACCATTTGTGCAAGCGGTAGGTCGTCGTCAAATCGTCGGAGAGAGAAAGCTGATGTGGGCATGGATGAATGGTCGATTTGTTATCCAAGCTTCGCTTGCAACCTCAAAAGGGAGAAAGAGTGATAACTCGACTTGTAAGACCTCATAGTCCATGCTTTCAATGCTTGCTTTACGATCAACAGTGTAAGATGAACCTACAATGAGTTGACTTTTTTGTATTGGTAGTGAGGCTTCTTATTCAACAAACTTACCGGGTAGAGTATGACCGGGATGTCTGAATTTATAGTGTGTCATTTATTTATTTATTTATTTATTTACAATGTTGCAAACTGAATCAGCAATGAAGACATGTTATGACTTTTAGGGATACATAAATTGTGAATCCTCTCTATTGGTGCAACCAACGAGCTAATGATCTTTTAGATATTAGGTGCATTGGGTAATGATTATGTTTTTTTTTATCTCTGTAAAAATAGGCTAAGGTCAAGTTGTGCTGTTTCGTCACTAGTTAAAGTTGTTTTAATTCACATGTAGTCAAAAGTTGACTACAAGTCTACAATCTCATGAAGTTATCACAAAAAGGAAAAAAATAAATAAATAAAATAAACCCATCGGTTAATTGCCCGAACAATGTCAAGAAGTTTCTAAAGAATATTAGGGGTGTGTTTGTTTCATTAAGATGTTTTAGGTTTGAATCTAACTACCACATCTTACCAGTAAGAGGTGGTTAGAAAGTCTAAATCTGAACGAAATAATGTTATTTGTTTTTATAATTGTCAGAATGATTTTAAGTCATTGTTTCTGATTTATTTATTAAATCAACAATACGATAATAAGTAACATGTAAATATAAACAAGATTTTTTATCATAAATATAGATAGTTAATAAACCGTCAAATATATTATATTAACACAAGTCTTGATCTCTTATCGAGTAAGGCGATAGAAGACAGTCAATCACCTCTTCTTGAGTAAGATGTTATATGTCTAGCGTATACGATCAAAAAAAAAACAAACAAGCAAAACGTCTGCCCTCCTCTTACTGGTAAGAGTAAGAGGGCTAGTAAGACCTTTTTTTAAAAAACAAACGCACCCTTACTGTATGTTTTATACCGCTTTTAGAGGTTGAGATTTAGATAGTAGAACTGTAGAAGCGAACATATGTTATAGTTATAGTTTAACTTTCGGAATATCAAAGCACAAGCGACCTAACTAGGCTTAACTTTATCTTTTTATAATACGTTAAAACATTATATACTTTGAATATATATATATATATACTCCGTACTTTCTTTTGCAATTTCCAAACAAGATTAACATGGATTTATCTACTGCAGTATATGTCGATAAACAAAAACAAATGGCAATAAAAAGTTAACTACTTGATCTAGACACAAAGTATCCCACAAAAGCGCTTTTGAGAACTTTATTGTTTATTATAAAATATGTGATATATTTTATCTTAAGCTTTGTTGTTGATAATCTTTCACTTGATTCGGGTGAAGTTTTGTTTATCGGAAGGCAGACATGAGTTAATCAATCATTGTGCTCTTAAATTAAACATATTGGTCAGAAATTATTCAAGTGAATTTGTTTTCTTTCTTCAATAGGTGTTTGAGTGTTTCCTTTAAGTTAAGCAAGTGTCTCTTAGACATTAAACAATAAAAATCAATCTAACATGTAATCCACGTTCCAGAAGGGTTTCTCCTCCCCTTTTATTGGAACAAGAAAAAGTTCTTATTTTTTTGTTGTGCCTTCCAAAATTTTACTTTACTTATTTAGGTTAATTTCTATTAAAGTTGGAGTAACATATGTTTTAGAACATTATTGGTATATTTTTTAAAAAATATAAAATTTGTTGTAAAAAAGTTAAAAATAAAAGAAGTTAATAACAAAAATAAAGTTGATAATTGTTTTTATCTTTGTAACATGGTACACATATATTGGTTTTTAATTATGTAACATTAGGCGTAGCAAACAAAAAGTTAACAACTAAAATCAAAATCCAAGGTATTTTTTGTTACTTAGTACATAGTTTGGGGGATGTTTTAAAACTTAATACATAAGTATAGAGATATTTTATATAACGGTACAACAAAACAACGTAGTTTGTTATGCCTGACGTATATATGTGTAATGTTATAAGAGGATCAAAACATTTGTTATGAGCAATCTATGTTACTATATCAGCTTTGCTTCTAACTATTGTTAAACAAGTTTACTTCAGTATGATTCGATCATCATTACTAATCATTTCCTTAAACAAAATTATACATTATACGCAAAAACATACCATTTAGAATTTTCAAAAAGAAGAAGATAATTGGCTTCCTAACCACGATCTCCTTTCTCTTACCAGTTTGCCAAGACCACCACTATTAGGACCGCGAACCAACGTGAGCATTGAGCCTGTGTGTATAACACAATTTCGAGCCTATAAGAGGTGCTAGTATGTTACATGACCATATCTAAATATTACAAACAACAACCTTTAAAACTATAATTAAATAAATGATTATTATTATATTACCGCATTCAATTGTATTAATTTAGTCCGGTCGTGACGCAGGACGACCCTGAATCGTCCGTATGCGTCAACTTTCTCTCCAATGACCTAACGTGGCCGGATGCCTCGATCGACGACCAAGTTGTTTTTTTTTTTTTTTTTTCAAACATTTTAACATTAAATTTAAATTTCATTCAAATTAAAAAACATTACATTACGAAATTAAAAAAAAAACATTACACTACTAATTAAAAAAAAAAAAACATTACAATCTGAAATTAAAATAAACACTACAATAGTTAAACTAATAATTTAAATTGTAACGTCTTTGATTGTTCCTTGACTTTCTCCAATTCTTCTAGTTGGCGGCGGTCAATTTTGGGTCGATTAGGTGTTGTAGAAGATTATGTCGGACTCTGTTTTGATACCTCATGAGCTCAGTTTTCTTTTTCATCTCGAGCTCTTTTCCTCAACTGTAACCAAGTATCTTCTAAACCCTCCTTATTCTTACCTTTATCCCCTTTTGACGGCTTCTTGGTGTTGAAGAAAGTTTTGGCCAACGATTGCATAAATGAGCCCGATGGAACATCATCATCACGAGAGGAGGAGAATGGTTTCTTCCTTCCTTTGTCACGACCAAACCGGTCGTGATTCTCTAGTCCCTTCCTCGCCAGAATCATCAACGTCTTGGACATCGAAAGGATCACGAGCTTGGGTTGAACCGGAGGTAGTGGTAGAACCCTTTGTTTTCTTGACTATTCGTTTCAAGCCGGCATCTCAACGTCCTTCAGCGGCATGACCCTTAAAACCTCCCAAGACTCCTCCAAAGTGAAATCATGACCGTACGTCATACGGTATTCTCTAAGAGCTTTTAAAGTGTCGTCGATATCATTCTCACCGCTTCCATGGGTATTCTTGATATTCTCCATGATAGCACAATAATTTCCAACCCTATTACGAATCCTGCTCTTCCATTTGGTAGTGATGGAGTCATAGGTTCGGTCTTTGCTAGTTTCTTTCTTAAAGTAGTCGATCACTGACTCCCAAAACTTGAAGCGGTTCTGGACGTTTCCTCTCGCCGCGTTTTCCGACACATAAACCCAAGCTTTACAAAGCACCACCTCTTCCTCCTTTGTCCATGGTTCTGATGGCTTCTTGGCTTTCCCCTTGCTTGTTTCCGGCTTCTTGTCTTTGTCCTTGGCCTTTGAAGCATGTCTTGATGGCTTCTTTGGTTTGATGGGGACATCTCTTGATGAGCGGTTTCTCATCATCGAGAATCATCAACGTGAATGGAATCATGGAGCGAACCGTGGTGCGAACCGTGACCGAACCTTGGCCCATCGAAGCATCTTGACTTTGGTAGTTTTGTGTCGGATACTCCGGCAAAAAATCTTCCAAATTCATGTCAAGATTAGTACTACGAATCGGGGAATAAGGTTGATACGGTTGAGAAGGATAAATGAAGTCCATGTTTGGATGGTACGACGACCCACTAGGTTCTTGCCGGTAATCGTGGTAAGGACGTTGCGGTGGGACAAAAGGACGGTTAACATAAAACGGGTTTTGGTTGGGCTAGTTGTGATTGATAATCAAAACCTTGTGGACGAAAGCGAATAGGCCGGTTTTGTTGTGGTGATATGCCGGTTAACTCGAAGTTGTTTTTCGGCGACAAATTCATATCCGGGGCATTTTGGGGTAGTCGCGATCGTCGGGTTTTTGATTGTGGAGTATTTTTCTTTGACATTTTGAAGTTGGATAAGAATTAGATTGAAATGAATGTAGATGGGAAATGGTGAGTGGTGAATTTTGTTTGAGGTGAAGTTAGTATTTATAGAGTGGTAAAATTGGTTTTTTTTTTTTTTTTTAATGACCAAGCGGTCAGTTTTTTAAATATGTATTCAATGTATACGTTGGGAACATGGGAAATAGAAAGCGTTTACATCGAGCGAAAAAACAACCGATATTCGAAATATTTGGTCCACGACCGATGTTGCAACCGACTCCCACATACAAGACAACCGATGTTCACATCGGTTGAGGAGGGAAAATTTTGTTGCCCAACCGATCGAAACCTATCGAATGCGTCCAGCCTTACTAACACACATACCTCCAACAACCCTTAAAACTGTCAATAACAAAACTAAAAATAAAAACTAACTACTATAAGCTTTTAAAAACAAAACTACTTCTGCTAACTAAAAAAATAAGTTAATACTCAGCTCTCTCTATAAACCTAAAAAATAAGCTTAATTATCAGCTCCAACCATAAATTACAGCTTCAACGTCATATCAAATACAATTAACTATTTAATCATGATGAGGCTGATGCAGTGAGAGTGAAGCCTAAAGGATTATGGTCTATGTTTAGCGTCTTTATCTCATGAGTCAAATGTAATTTATTAGTTTTTATTGTGATGTAATTTGTCTATGTTTTTCACTGTGATGTAATTTGATTTCGAAGTAAAACATTTACCAATAAAACTCACTATCTACACTGCTTATAAAGTATTTATGCTGAAAACTTAAAAAAAAAAGAAAAAGGTTAAAATAAGTAAAGTGGTTTCTTTAAAATACCTCCTATTAATAAAAATTTGCTAAACATTATCCACTGAGCAAGGCATAAGACACTGATCTTTTCATATTTAAAGTAATTATGCATTTAATGCACAATAAATAAACATAAAATTAATTTGAATAGGATTTTGCTAAACATTATCCACTGAGCAAGGCATAAGACACTATCTTTTCATATTTAAAGTAATTATGCATTTAATGCACAATAAATAAACATAAAATTAACTTGAATATATGTCATTTTTGATTTAACAAAGTCTTAGGGCTGAGCATCAAAGGTCCAAAACCGAACCGAACCGACAAAATCGACCGAACCGACAAAAACCGAGCCGACCCGACAACCCGTCGGTTCGGTTTCGGTTTCATGTTTTACATGTTTTCGGTTTCGGGTCGATTCGGTTCGGTCCGACCCAAAACCGACAAAAACATACCAAAATACACCTAAACCGAACCGACCCGACGGCCCGTCGGTTCGGTTTCAGTTTAGGTTTTTCATGCATTTCGGTTTTGTCGGTTCGGGTCGGTTCGGGTCGGTTTTGGACCGACGCTCAGCCCTACAAAGTCTAAGTTTTCTTTTATATTCGTATTATACATTGCCAAGTGGGCATTGATTAGCAAAACTCTATTAATCTATACTACTTTATAATAGATTTGGGACTTGCTAAAAGAGGTAGTCTTAAAATTGTAAGACCAAAAACATTTCCATTATAAGAAATATTTGTCTTACTTTTATTATGAAAAATTAATACATGCACATATAATTAAAAGCCTAGAAAGTCTTGTAACTGCCCATAAAAGTTTTTAATGGCTCATAATTTTCTTAAATTCTAACATTGATACATACATGTAAGTTATAACATCCCATTAAAGGCTTGTAATAAAACCGAGCCTTGTCCCAACCTATCTATTATAAAACTCATAAGCAGATTTTCATGCACGCATGACCTTGCAGTCCCATTAAGAAATCTTAATGCTTCTTGACTTTAATCTTAAACGACAACTTCTATAATGACAATTTAGAAAAATAATGTAAAAAAAAAAAAAAAATAAATAAAAAAATTGCTATACGGTTTATAATTTGATGAAAACTTTTTAATAAAAATAAAAACTTTTTAATAAGACATGGGTTTTAATTTTTTAGCACCGTTACATGGTTTACCAATTTTGAATAAAAGCTTTTATCATACAAAAATAAATAATTAAAAAAAAAAATAACTACAAATTGAACCTGTAACTTGTAAATGTTGCATCAATAATCAAAATAGAATCACAAGTTCACTGTTATATACCGTTGTTTTGCACGCATATTACGCGATCCTTACAAAAGAGAAAGTATAAGGGAAAAAGAAAAACGAGTAATGAAATGTCGTTAACGACTTCGCAACAGCCATCATTTTGTTTTTGACGTCCTATAACATTTCATTCTCTTTATAATACTAAAAAGCCTACAAAGATTTTGTAGCAAACAAAGCATTAAATCAAACTTTTCAAACTTGGTAAAAGCAGTCGCGAGGTCAAGTCGCTACGAGTAAGTCTAAACATTAAATCGAAAGTTCACAACTTGAAAAAAAGTCACGAGGTTTAAGTGACGATCTGAAGTAAGTCCTGCACCATTAATTACTATCTATAGCAACTTGCAAAATTAGTCCCTGGGTTTAAGTGTCGTTCAAAGTAAGTTCTTTGAAGTTCGTCCATTGCGTCGCGGGTTTCATATTCGTTCCATCTATAAACAGAAAAATAAATAAATTTGGAAATATTTATTTGGGTAACAAAAACAAATAGTACTCCGTACTAATAAAAAAGCCAATGAGAAAGCTTGAATTCAATTGAATTGAACTAGTAATTAACTGCTCAAATATTTCACACACACAAAAACACATACACAGTTGAGGAAGATCTTGGAAGGCTGTTTGGCAAACCGATCAATTCATTTCCTTTGTTTCAGGTTAATTATCTCTAGGGTTTCAAATTCAAATTCATTTTTCTTTGTTATCCTGTGTTGGACTTATTCAACGCGTTTTCAATTCAATTCAATTCAATTTAGGTTAACTTTATATATTTGTATTAGTACCTTTAAGCGATCATATTTACTTAACTTATAAGGTATTAATTTTTTTTGTTAATTGCGTGTTTTTCCCTTATTTATTTATCATGATTGAAGATAAGCTTCTGAATAGTAGTATTTTAGTTATGTTTGCGTGAACCGACAATGAATTGTTAGCCAGGTGTGATGTAGAACGGTGGCGGTGTACGTGTTTCGAACGTCTAGGTAGGGGAACTTGAAATTACTTATAAAAGAATGTTGTGCGTATAACATTTCATTTGCCACACTTGAGTTAGATCCATGACATTGTTTACGTCATTGTTACCTGGTAGGGCTAGTCGGTGTACACGGCCTATCCTAGGTGTATCTAGTGATGTTTGAACCTGAGACCTCTTGTGAGGACATCGGGGTGTCTAACCACAAGGCCACTTTGGTGGTCGTTACATTGTTTACTTCATGTTTATGGCATATTTATGAAGGGATACTTGTCATGGTTTTAGATCTTTTAATAACTATTAGATCATCTTCCGTAGCAAGCTCAACGCTTGCAGTGCTACCAATACCACCATATTTTATTGATTATAGAATTTGGAGGATCAGTCGAGAATTAGTCTCTAGGTGAAGCCATCAGTAAAAGTTTAGGAAAGTCTAACAAATTAATTCTGAGACAAAGTTCTCCCATTATCCTCGAGTAGTTTTCCATCTTTATGAAGACATATACATTTGCATTTAAGGTTGAGTAATTGCTATCTTGGTTCTTCCTGTGTTGCATCCTCTTATAGGATAAATTTCATTTAGAGAGAGGTTGTACTTTTTGACTCAGAAGTGTCGTTGATAGTGATAACTTGACATTTGGTGACCTAGTCTTATTATGATTGATGCATGACAAGTTTTCATAAAATAAATATGGAATTAGGACGAAATGAATCTGTTTCTAGGGTTTACTCCATCATAGGACAATATGATATCTTGAGCATTACAACCAAGATGATGAAAGGTGTGTCACTTAAGGCCTCAAGGGTCATTGTTTTACAGAAGTAAAGACCATTGTGAGTTGTGGTAGGATGTATGGTTGTTTGACTGCTAAGGTTAACAATTTTTTTCCATGATCTTTGGAAATTGAGAAGCTGATTTAGGATTCTGTCATTTGAGGGAAGGCCTATGCAAGTTAGAATTTATAGAGACGAAGAATGTGGAAAAACATTTAAGTCTCAAGTCTCAACTACCTTATTTACTCATTATTAATTAATCATGAGGATTAGATCTTCTGTAATAAGACTTGTAACACCTGTCCTAAAGATAGTAAGAATACATGTTAAAGAGGAATCCCATAATTCTATAATCTGTTACATTAACAGTTATCCTAATATACATTATCGCATAATTACCTCTTACTCTTATTTTATGATCCTTGCCGATGATGTTCGAATGCTCCATCCACTATGCTGTTGCTATCTCTTGACACCTCCCTAATTTTGAATCTACAGAGGGTGAGATATAACTGGACTTCAAGCGCTTGCAAGATCAGCCCTTTAATTAATAGGGCCCATTAGCAAGGGGAGTAAGAATTTGCAACTCATCTAGGCAAAGGTAAATAACAATAAAAGCGTTATAAGTACTTTATTTGAACCTTGTTGTCAAGGGTTTCTTGTTAATAATTACCCCTGCACAGTAGTTTATTGTACCCACTACCCAGTCTTGTGACCGGCCTTTTTGACATCAGAAGCATATTTGCTCAACCTATAAATAGCAGTAACATTTCTTCATATTGTTTTCTTCCCCAATCTGAGGCATATGAAAGGATGTTTTATATAGGATCTTCTGCAATGGTTGAGGCATTGCTCTTTGTTGTCTAGTGTTCACACGCGCACACACATTTTGCCGCAACTGATTAGGCTACAGTACTAATGAAAGACCAGTATTTAATATTCAGCTTTAGTCTCTGCCGATTTGTTCTTAACCACCATACTTTAGCAGTAAGGGAAAACAGTATTATAAAACTGTAAACAGCTCCTTTGTGGCTCTCTTCTTATGGTCGCTTGAATCGAGTGAACATACTGGAAGCTTCTTGGTATAGTCATTCTTGTTTTGTGTTTTACGTGATTTGTTTTCAATTTGAGTATGCGGATGAATATGATCAATTGATCACATGTATGTTAAACTACCATTCTGTCTAGTATTTGGCTATGATCTGTCTACATTTCACCTCCCCCTTACCCCACTCCGGCGGGATTGGGTTTGTTGTTGTGACTGATTATTAATGGCTGTTAATATGATTGACATATTTTACTTATGGGTTCCCCAACTTTATTTTATTTAGAAGTGCAATAATACCCTTTTGCCATCACTGTGTTTAATGACCATTTTTGTTCACAACTTCGTCTCGTATGCTTCTCCTTCTCCTGATTATTGAACACCATGGACAAGCAAAACCCAACGTAAATTCATTGTATGTGCACTCTGCAATATTTGTTCATGTTTCAGCTTAATTTATCAGTATATTTTTTCATTTCCATCTTCTGACTTTCTCCTTGAAACCACATCTTGTTCTCTGCTCTTCCTTCAAGCGACGTTCCCACCACTTAAAAGTGTCTGTTCTAGAATCTGAAGTGGAATATAAGTCTTGACAAATTGTTTTCTTGTTGTGTTGGATCACCAAATGATTAAGCTTTCTTCTTGCTTTAGGTTGGAGAAAATCAAAGAAAGAGGAGGGGAATAAGACTTGCTGTGGAGCCTAGTTAGCATATTAAGGGTACTAATCATTTTTCTAGTTTTGAAACTGAGATTGTAATTATTTCAGTGTACTAACAGATAGGCAATATCTATATGTTAATATGACGCCCGTAAAAAAATCATTCATACTGTGTTAGTGTGAAGGTTTCTTAAAAATAAACTGCCAAGTATAATGATCTGATTCTATCTTATAGTTAATATAAGAATGTATATAGTTATGTTTCATTGATCCCTTAAGTTCTCTTCTGCATCTTGGTCGACCTTAGTTTGGTCATTACTACTATGGTTTCTGATATATATATCTCAAATATATCATGCTCCATATGTCACAGACAAACTTCTTCAAAGTCTAGTGAGGATTCTGCATATCATGCTCCCAATTTTGCTTTGATGTATTTTATGCATGAGTTAGTTGCTAGACTATATAGTTTATGTGTTTCATAAAATCAGTAAGTGTTGTAATCTTCAATCTACATTGTTAAAATATTCCAATCAAGAAAGAACCACCTGGTACAGACCTACTTGCAATCAATTGGGTTGACGGAGGTCGGAGCCTACATGCTGACATTTGAACCAAAAATGAGTTAGTGCCTTTGAATTACTAATGACCACTGTGATTCTCAAGGCACAAACCATCGCACATGGTGTGGCAGCTACATGAGCTGGCAAAATGTATAGCAAAAACTAAAAGCCAAATTGCTTTCTTTGAGACCAAAATTGACATCCTCCATTGCCTTGGAGACCAAGATTCCAGTTATATCATATCGACAACATTATCCACTATCTGTTCATTAATGATGATTGGTGTATTGTTTGCAGGTGTGATGGAGATATCATTGCTGAAAGTGCTGCTAAAAAATATTTCTAGTTTCTTTCATCTGCCATCTCCTGACAGAACTTCTGAATTTGTTGGAAAGTACTATCAAAAGATTGAGGAAATACTAAAGATAATTAAACCCGTACTCGAGTCTATTCTTGATACAGAAGTGGCTTCTGATGAATCAGTTCAGAAAGAATTCGCAGGCTTGAGTCAATGTGTTGATGAACTCGGGGAATATTTCGAAGATTGTCATCCTTTGATGAGTAAAGTTTACTTTGTATGTCTTAGTAACCATTACTTCCAAGTTAATTTTTTTATTTGGAATCGGTTGTCTATTGCTATATGAAGTACCAATATGTGATTGGTATCAAACTAGTGCACATCACAGTAAATTTTTTTATACATTTAATATAAAGGTGATAAAGGAAAATATTGCGCTAGGTTGCATGTCCATTGATAGTTTATCCTAGATTGATATCTTGTCTATTATTATTTTACTGGATTAATGGGGTTTTACCAATGCTAGTTTTATTTATATTTTGTTTAGATGTAAGTATGCTTAATGTTAATGAGTTCTGTGCAGAGGTTGTGACTTATCAAGTCTTACTAGCTCGTGTTTGGAATGTGTAGGTTATGCAAGTTGAATCATTGTATGCAAAAGTTCGAGATCAAAGCTTAGAACTCTTTGAGCTGCTGAAATCTTCTCCTAAAGGTCTTCCTTCTGAGCTGAGCTCATCATCACTTGAGGTATGCCAAGAGATTACTTGTATTTGGGTGAATAAAATTGTTGCACCCTTTAACTCGTTACTGATATATGACAACTTTTTAGTCTCGTGAACTAGCAAAGTTTGAGAAACAGGGTTATATACTTAGAAAGTTAGAATTAATGGAGCTATAAAGATTTTGATTTTAACTTAGTATGAGGTTGATTTGAATCTTAATTCCTTATGATAAGTATATATATCTCATATGTGGCTACATTGGTTGCAGCATTGCATACAGAAAATTAAGCCTATGGGTTATGATAAAGCATCAGCTATTATTTCAGAAGCTATAAGGGACCAGTCAGAGGGCTCTGGACCTAATGCGGATAGTAGGTCGAAAATTGCTGATTTTCTTAGCTTGAGATCAAATCAGGAGCTTCTGATTGAGGCTGTTGCTCTCGAAAAATTAAAGGAAAATGCTGAACAAGCAGAAAAGATTGGAGATTTAGAGTGTATTGAGGAAATGATTGCTCTTGTGACCCACATGAATGATTGCTTGGTTGAGGCAAAACAGTCGCAAAGCAATAACCCTGTGCCAATACCTGCTGACTTCTGTTGCCCTCTATCACTTGAACTGATGACAGACCCTGTAATTGTAGCTTCTGGGCAAACATATGAACGGACATATATCCGCAAATGGCTTGATCTTGGACTTACGGTTTGCCCTAAGACAATGCAAACACTTGCCCATACTAATCTTATTCCAAATTACACTGTGAAGGCACTAATTGCAAATTGGTGCGAATCAAATAATATTAAGCTCCCAGACCCTGTGAAAACCATGAGCTTGAATCAACCTAAGTCACCCGATTCGGAACGGGTCACAGGTTCACCCGTGAAAAGCTTAATCTCATCCAGTGGAGTGCATCAGGAAGGTACTTCCCCGGTGCATCATGTTCAATCATCTTCAGAGGATTCCTTGCCTGGACTACCTGAAAACGGGCTTGAGTTACCCGAACTCGGGGAGCTAAATATAGATTCAGGTGGACAGTCATCCACCGGTGCTGGAATAACTGAAAAGTTATCTGAGGGACATCAAAGAACGGTTTCAACTTCCAGTACACATTCAAATACAAACTTTTCTCAGGAGCTCTCTCATGAAGCAAATGAGGAGTCTGCAACACAAGCTGCATCAGCATACAGTAGTGATGCGTCAGGAGAGTTGCCACCCGAGTCTCGACCCGTCGCCACTACCCCAACTCCACGTCGGGAACACGAGTTCTCGCCTAGGTTTGAAACTAGATCCAGAAATCAACTATGGCGCAGGCCATCAGAAAGGTTTGGACCGAGAATAGTTTCTTCTCCCGCCACAGAAACTAGACCTGATCTTACTGGAGTGGAAACTCAAGTGAAAAAACTGGTTGAGGACTTAAGTAGCACTTCACTTGATGAAGTTAGGAATGCTACAGGGGAGCTCAGGTTACTTGCCAGGCATAATATGGATAACCGTATCGTTATAGCAAACTGTGGGGCCATCAGCTTACTAATTGGCCTACTTCGTTCAAGTGATGAAAAGGTCCAAGAAAATGCTGTCACTGCCCTTTTGAACTTATCGATAAACGATAACAACAAAACCGCCATTGCAAACGCTGATGCAATTGAACCTCTGATTCATGTTCTTGAAACAGGGAGCTCCGAGGCTAAAGAAAACTCTGCTGCAACTCTCTTTAGCCTCTCAGTAATTGAAGATAACAAAGTAAGGATTGGAAGGTCTGGAGCAATTAGACCACTTGTCGATTTATTGGGAAATGGAACTCCAAGGGGGAAAAAGGATGCAGCCACGGCTTTATTTAACTTGTCAATATTTCACGAAAACAAGGCGCGCATTGTGCAGGCTGGTGCTGTGAGGTACCTTGTAGAATTAATGGATCCTGCAGCTGGGATGGTTGACAAGGCGGTTGCAGTTTTGTCAAATCTTGCAACTATTCCCGAAGGAAGAGCTGCTATTGGTCAGGAGGGTGGTATACCCGTTCTTGTTGAGGTTGTTGAGTTGGGTTCAGCTAGAGGTAAGGAAAATGCTGCTGCCGCTCTTCTACAGCTGTGCACCAACAGCAGTAGGTTTTGCAATATGGTCTTACAGGAAGGTGCTGTCCCACCATTGGTCGCTTTGTCACAGTCTGGTACTCCAAGAGCGAAAGAAAAGGTGCCTTTTTTTCTCTTTGACTGTAGTGGTAATTTCGACCCATTTAGTTATAAATGGGGCGTGTGGGCTGATTTTTTTTTTTTTTTTTTTTTTTTCTCATTATATTAAACGGTTAGATACAATAATTTCTGGAAGGGAAAGGATAAGGCATACTATCTACTCAATGGTTTTATTCAAAGATTTAGGTTATTATATTAATAATGTTGTTTTAAATAGATAACCCATTAGTTGTTACTAAAAAGTTCCAAAAACAGAAAAAGAGAAGGGTTGCAGGTCAAGCCAAAGTGGCCCATCTTGTGTCCTTTCTGGGTGGGTGCCCGTGAGAAGAAGTTGCTGGTTTATATTTTTCGTATATTGATGTTAGGTAAGTAAGGTTAATTAGTGTTTCTTGACTGTGTTGCAGGCTCAGTCACTACTTAGCTACTTTAGAAACCAGCGCCATGGCACCGGTGGGAGGGGATGAGGAGAAATATATGGACATTCATGCATCGTTCACTGATATGGTAGATTTGTATAAGTGTATATCTAATGTTGCAAATAATGCATATGGAGGTCGTATTAATATTATTCTCTTGATTTATGACGAAAGAAGAAGATAGAAAGCAGAAAGCAGAAAGCGGACATAGTAATCATTTATGGAGGGGTTTCTTCGAATGAATAACCTTGTCATTGGATTTTGGGAAGGAAGTTCATACCTTTGTGCTTAATTTGCAACCTAATGCAGTGTGAGTTTGTTTTTCATAAGAATTACTCCTTTTCCATGCTTCTTTTCTTTCTCATTGCCACCTTACAATCTTACATCTTTCTTGCATGTTCTTTTTGTTCTACATTTTCCTTTCTATAGTTTGTCAAATATGGTGAATATGTTTTTGGCCATGCCCTAGCGAGAAAAAATAGGTGTTCGTCTATTATTAGAATTTGTTCATTTGATCTGTATCACACGTTTCTGTATTTTATTTTTTGCTGATCCTACTTTTTGGCATAAAAAGTGACTTGACCAGCTTGTAATATATTACTGAGAGTGATATGGTGGTAATTGTCAGAAGCTGTAGCATGTCTGATTACATGAATGTAAAGATGCGTAAACAGACTAATTCTAAGGTTTAGTCGTCAGGTTACTTGAAAGTTAGGCTTGATGATTACTGGTTTTAACCATTGATTCTTGGGGGGTTAGTCCCAACTGGTCTGATCACATGAGACTAATGCGTTGTAACTGGTGAAGATAGTCGTACTTAAAAGTGTTTCTTAATGTTGTTTTCCTTTATTCTTGATGACCCATGTTCCAAATGTTATCTATCAGACAGAAAGTGACGCGAATTTTGTTAAAACATGGACACAATGTTTATTGCAGAACTTACGCAACATATATCGTATATTGTAACCTGCATGACACAAGACATAGAACTCCATCTCCCTTTCCTCCTGCCATGAGTTATGATACCACTGATATAGAAAAACCGACCTGGTATTTTAATTTCAAATGTTGGCCGTATGACGAATTTTGTTAGATGATTTAAATAATAAGTTGGGTACGATACTCTTATAGTTATGTGGTATCCATTTACACTTCATACATACTAGGATTAACTTATGCTATTCCAATTTTATTTTCTTAAAACAAAATGATTAAAAGTTAATTAATTTATCACTGAAAACAGATCATTTGAGTCCATGGACACAATTCATACATTCAAAGTATAAGAGAGGGGGGAGTGGTCACCTAATACCCTAGGTGCCACCTCACCTCCATCCAATAAAAACCTTACACATCAAAACTACCCAATTTTACCCTAACCATACCCTAAGTGGAGGGAGTGGTCACACCACACTACCCGATTTTTTTTTTTTTTTTTTTTTTTTTTTTTTTCATACATAAAATCACATACAATATTTAAAATAAAACATACCATTTCATTAAATAAATAAAAACACATTACATAATACTTAAAAAACATAACATAATACTTAAAAAAACATAACACAATACTTAAAAATAACTACATTAAAAAAAAAAACCCATTAATTATCGAGATCGTGAGTATTGACGTCTACGTCTTCCGTGAGATCATATCGAAGACGGTCATGGAGAACTTCGTCCAAGAACTCCGCTTAGCACATCGTCATCGTGACACCTTTGTTTGGATGGCCATCCATTATATGAGCCGGTGAGAATGCCTCCTCGCGTTTTATAACCATATTGTGCAAAATAACACACGCATGAACCGTTTGGCAATCTTCGCTTTGGTCATAGCTCGGAGAGGTCGATCGAGAATTTTCCATTTTCCTTCGAGAGCACCAAAAGCTCGCTCGACATCCTTTCTCGCCCTCTTGTAACCCGTAAATCTCCTTTCCTTTGGCTCACTTGGATACGGTATCTTTAACAAATGTGGACCACTTAGGATAGATTCCATCTGTCAAATAGTAGCAGCGTTTGTAAAACCGTCCATTCACGCTGAATGAACTGCTCATCGCTGTTCCATTTCGTTCGTAAGATACAAGTCGGATCGATTCAATACGTTGATATCGTTGTTTGACCCCGGTGGACCAAAAAAAGCATGCCAAATCCACATATCTTGTGACGCGGTGACTTCAAGCACAATAGTTGGAACACCATAGTCACCTCTAGTGTATTGCCCTCTCAAATGTCTAGGACAATTTTTCCATCTGACGTGTGTACAGTCGATGCTACCAAGCATCCCAGGGAGGTGATGCTTCGCTTCATGGGCATGGTAAATGCGAGCAAGGTCGTGTGCTGTCGGCCTACGTAGGTACTCTCGACCGTACAATTGAATGATGGCCTCACAAAAATAATCAAGAGTTTCACGTGACGTTCTTGCAGCCATGCATAAATATTCATCATACTCATCGGGGGGATTACCGGTTGCGAGTTGCCTGACGGCCGAAGTGATTTTTGTTTCACGTGAAACTTTTTTTGAGAGCGTCGTAGCCTTCTTGAAAATATGGGTATCTCGCTTCAATGTCGGCCACTATTTGCAAAAACATGCTCTTCTCCATTCGAATTTTTTTAAAGTACTCTTCGTTGTCTTTGGTGTTTCTGAACCAATCATTCTCTAACGTTTGAAGACCTATTTCCGGTGACGATTAACGGAAGTTCGGCTAGAGGTTGCCGTGTCTTCAAGATCTTGGCCGATTGAAGCAAGTATTGCAACGAGCTACCCGTGGATATCTCGTCGGACGAAGATGGAATAATGCATTCGAATTCGGAAGAATCGGAAGACATTTTGGTAATTACTTTTTGTTTTTGAGAGATTTTAGTGTGTGTTTTATTTGAAAATAATGAGAGTAATATTTGGTTTTAAAGGGATTTTTTTTTTTTTTTTTTTTTTATTTGAAGCACCAAAAGAGCCGTTTGGCTCCTAACGGTCAAAAATCCCTCTCAAAAGCACCAAATAGCACTCGGCTTCCCAACCCGTTTTTTGTAGCCGATTTTCATACCCGAAGGGGTGGCGGCGGTGTTACCGATCGGGTACCCTTACCCGATTTGGTACCCGATGCCCACTCCCTCCCCTCTAAGAATCGACTCAATACATGTTCATGTCTTCATGATAGCGTTAAACATGCTTATTTTGGAGAACATCAATACTGTTCTTTGCAATACATTGTCAAATTTAGAACGAATTAAATACCAAAGCAATGTGCAGACATATATATCCCAAATTTGTTTCACATGAGTTTGCGATTAGTGAAATTTTATTTGAATCTTACAAAACAACTATGATTAAGAAATAGATTTTACACAAACTCGTGCGGTTAAGGCTATCAAAAAAGATCCATTTAATAACATTCAGTACTTTAAGGGCACTTGTGAGTCCCCTTGTTGCTCTTCAAGTCGCGATAGCAAGGACACTCAGCCTTATCAGCGTACGGACCCAAAGGAACACATCCGTTGCATTTACCACAACAGATCCCGCAATACTGCAAGCATCGGTCTCTCCTTCCTGACCTCGAACACCTTAGCTCACACTTCTTATCGCAACCAAATTCGCCTGCATCATCACATAACTATCAATGACTTGTAAAAAACCAAAATAACATATAAAAAAGACGTTTGTTAATAATGAAAATGATTATTTATATATAATACTTGTAGATGTGATAGAGGATTCCACTACAACTAAGGTAACGACGAGTGAAAGGATTACTAGAGGTGCTAATACTAGCTTCATATTTACGTAATTAGGACCTTACTTGATGAGTGGTAGCATTGATTGTTACGAAGGGTAGTATTTATATATGAGTATATTATGGCTAGTATTACGACTTACGAGTGAACGAACAACAACCGGGAAATGAAATGAAGCTGCATGTGCACGTGGTGTGACTACTTCGTAACTTGTTAATATCCAGCTGTACCCATTCATTCGGTTGCATTTTACGGTGTAATTTGTATTTGCCTGTAGTATATGTATATCACCTGATTGTTATTTGGTGACATGCATGTCACATGCTGTGGCTTTAGATATTGAAAATAAACCATCTGTTATAATTTGTTTTTCTTGTGAACCATGCAAGTTTATTACGAGTAATTGCTAGGATGCATGCCAAGTGGACATATTAATTTTGAAGGATATAACACTACTCTGTGCTCTACGTAAATCATTGATGTAAACCGTTTATACATAAGAGTTGACCATGATTTCTGTAACTACAAAACTTGTAAGTGTAAATGTGGTAATGATCGATGCCTCTCATTAACATAACCGGTTCCTAATATAGGATTACATAGAGTGTTCAAGAGACGGGCTTGAGTATGATACATAATAATAATAATACATAACATGGACTAATACATAATACAGACTAACACTCTCACACAGTTAGAGCGGGAGGATGACGTACGCTCAAATTAGTATGACATTCTTCAAACAATGCTGAAGACAATCCTTTAGTAAAAGTGTCTGCATACTAATAACGTGAAGGAACATAGAGGACTTGAACTTGACCAGCAACAACTAAATCTCGAACAAAATGAATATCAATCTCAATATGCTTCGTACGTTGATGCTGAACCGGATTAGAAGACAAATACACGTCACTGACATTAACACAGTAAACGAGCGTAGCGGAAGACAACGGTGTATGTAACTCACGTAAAAAGATTCCGCAACTAACAAGTCTCAGCAACAACATTGGTAACAACACGATACTCCGCCTCTGCACTAGAACGAGAAAGCGTCAGTTAACGCTTAGAGGTCCAAGAGAGTAAGTTGTTGCCAAAGAATACACAGTAACCGGAAGTGGATCTCCGAGTAGTAGGGCAACCAACCCAATCTGCATCCGAATAAGTGATCAAATCTGTGGTAGATGATGAAAATAACTGCAACTCATAGTCCAAAGTACCACGAACATACCGCAAAATCCTCTTAAGAGCCGTGCTATGAGGTTCCCGATAAAGATCCATGAGAGAACAATGTTATCCACTTTTTGTTCTTCCGAAGTGAGAGGGGGAGAAGCGCTTGCGGCGGAAGCATCCGAGAAGCCATGAATATACCGAATCACCTCATAACCTCTACAAAGTTGTTCGAAAAGTATGTCCATGATGCATAGTTCCAGTTTTCTAGGTCGAGCTTAACAGGAACCCTTGCGAGAAGATGACGGTATTTAACTGAGGAAATCTTATCCGAGAGTGGTACAATAGCAGTAGCATCCGAATCACTCATGGTAACACGTTTTAGGGTTGTAAGTGATGAGGGTTTGTTTTGCTGTTAGTTTTTTCTTTTTTTTGTTGGCCACGTAGGACATTAGAAGACTAGGGTTGATAGTAAAAGTGTATAAGACAAAAAGAACCAGGCTCGTGACCCAAGCATAAACCACAACGTAACAACCCACGTAGGACATAAGAAGACTAGGGTTAATAGTAAAAGTGTATAAGACAAAAAGAACCGGGCTCGTGACCCAAGCACAAACCACAACGTAACAAAATATGTGGATCTGTGACTGAAGCACAAATCACCAACACCAAAAAGCTTCTTTTAACAGACTTGATTTAGGTTTTGCAGGAATTGTAGGTGCAACGTTTTTGAGTTAAGGTTTTAGGATCGGTGGTATCTCTGATACCATGTAAATGTGGTAAAGATCTGTTAATACAAATATCGTCCAACAATCGTTATTTATATTTTTACGATCTTTGCAATATCTTGTTAACGACAATTATTAAATTTATTTTAGCAAAGCATAAATCTAGTTAAGTCCTTTGTATATATAGTTACAAGTCTTTCTAAAACAACAACATTTAATTAGTTACAACATTCAAACTACAAGTTTACGTTGTAGAACATTTTAATCAAAATGAAAATATATTTTTACATCATTTCATGATTGCATATCTCTTTAGGATTTTGAAACATATGGTAATAATTTGGTTAGATTTTCACTCTAAGGATATTTAGAAAGATATGTTGAATATCTTGTTTAGATTGTTACTCAAAGAATCATGAAAAGATATGGTAAATATTTTGGTTAGATTTGGTAAATATTTTTAAAGATTTTTCATCAGTCCCACGGAACCAAACTACTACGGACGGATCCTTGTCTTTGGATCCATCCCATCCGTGGTTTGCTAAAGGATTTTGCCTATAAATAGCAAGCCACACCATGTTGATTGATCATCACTTACAAGCGTAAAAACAACATACACTCTCTCATTCATTATTCATTCTTCCTAACCCATTATTTTATTTTAGTGAGCTTCTTTTGTAGCAAGAAGATCAAAACATTATCAAAAGACTTACAAGCTTCAACAATGTGTTGTAAAGTCTTGTTAGTTCATCATAGTGTGAATTATAGTTAGTTCATACATCATTGTTTGTACCAAACTATCATAAACCTCTGATAGTGATCGGTTAGTATTTTAGTACGTTAGGATCGATTTTCTTATGATTTATGTGGTTTTCGGAGGTCGGGATTGGTGGAAGAAGATGAAAAGATTCATCTCTTCTAGTGAAAGAAAGTAGAGAGAATGAGGAGAAACAAAGGAAACTTGATTAAAATGAAAACAATACAAATGACCTAATGATTAACCTCAACCCTCATGGAGAGTCATGAGGGGTATTTATAGGCTCATCCAACTATTACTTTGCCCCGTTTACATAAGTAGTCCCTACGGGTGCAACTTACTACTAATCTAGTCCAATTCACGTAAGTGACGTTATCTTTATAAAAGAGCGAGGCTAACAATCTCCCTCCAAGATATCGTCACACGTGAATGGTTACAATGAGACCTAAAAATACAAAACAAAGTAAATTACAATAGTAATGAACAATGTTGACTTTGTTGAAGTGCAGAGTCTCTGTAGTCTAGATACTGAGGCAAAATTGAAGTTCTCTCTTCTGACGATCTCAACATTTGATCTTTGGCGCTGAAGGCACAAATCCTTGTAGCTCTGAACTTCAACTGTAACAGTCTAGTTAGGTTATTACTCACTCCTAACTAGTGAGCCTTTTTTCTTTTTCTGCTCCCTCCTGAACCGACAACACTCTTCCAACACGCAATGGAGAAAGTAGACTCTTGATTGTATACAGTGGTTGTTGTTCGGGAACATCATAACAACATAACTCACTTAGTATTTCATCCAAGTTGGTAAAAGCCCGATGTACACACTACTTCTCCTTCTTGGTCTTAAGCACAATTCCTTCATAATCCAATCACGGAAGATGAAATACCAACTTCTCCTCCGATGGTTGCGAGCTATCAGAATCATTATAATGTTGCGTACATGCCGTATTACCTTTTTATTGATGCAATATTAAAGCCTTAGCTTGTTCAAAATTCTGTGAGAATATGTCGCAAAAATACTCTCAATAATTCTCTCAAACCAACCTTAAATCGAACCTCCTTTGAATTCACTTGGCTAATAGTAATGACCACATATGGAGATAACCCGATACGACCAACTTGAAAAGGAAGTAAACATCCCAACTTTGTGACTTACTGCTTGTTCTATATTTTTGAACAATCCATAACGTCGTGACACTAAGTACTACAACTTCCTTGAAGTGATAGTTATACACCGTGAGCACTACAACGTAACTTCTTACATCGCTTATAACCGGTTATGGGTTAATAATCACTTAAAGTGACACTAATGCCCCAACAAGTTATCTTGAGACTTGCAATCAACCAAACAACGTCTCAATGATAAGAAGATCACCCGTGAAACGTCACTTCAATTCGCGTCAATAATACCATACAAAAACCCGTCGTCATTTTTTCATATTTTTCCCCTAAAGCCGTGAATTATGTATCCTCAGAAATATATACCAAACCAAAATACCACTCATTGTATAAAAATTGTATCCAAAATTTTAGTAGAAAATTTGGTTAACAATTTTATCCAATTAATCTTAAACGTTAACATGTATACATCACCATCCAAATCCAACATGTAATTCAAAATCGGTTAGAGCCCAACATTGAAGTCCATTGAATCAAGAAGCCCACTCGGATCCAATCACACCTAATGCCCGATCCATTTCTAAGAGTAGTATCCGGATATTAAAGAGATATCCTAAAGATTAGGTCATCTCATACCCTAATCTCACTCTTCACAAATATTACGCCTCCCATATTCTCTCAAACCATACGCCTACCATACTATTTTCTCTCACCAAACGAATCTGAGCTTCAAAATACGCTCCCTCCCAACTCAGATCTTCAAAGAGGCTTATCATCAATCAAAAACTCGTACATCTAAACCCTCAAACACAAGCACACACGTACCCATCCTAATGTTTTCATGTGTTTCTCAATCCAAATCAAGAACGCGCCATTAAATCTTCAAGATCATTGAGTGGTCTCGGGTAGGTGTTAATGAATTGTTGTGTTTCGACTTTATTGTTAACCGAATCCAAGATGTATGGCGAAAGTTTTGTTCACTCTTTATATGATTCAGTATATTTAAATGAAGCAAGCCTTCAATAAGATCTATGATGATACAAGGTTCAATTAAAACAATCTTGAAAAGATTTGAAATTGAATTTGAATATGAGATCTATCATGTTAATTTTTCTTTTGAGTCTTGATTGATTGAGAGTTGAGGAGTAGATGAGAGGGTTATGGGTTGAGTCTAGGTCTAGGATTTGGTGAATGGTTTTGATTACCGAGTTTGATTTGGGTCCCGATTAGAGTCACGTTCCTTTGTTCAGTCGGACTGATGATGGGTGTAATTAGAGGTCGAGTTAGTTTGGTAATTGGTATTTGATTAAGTGGTCGTGGGTATTTTGTTTCAGTTTACGCGTACTCCTTTTTTTCCAGATCTAACACGTAACAAATCTTACGCGTAACTTCTTCTTTTCTTCTTAAGCGTAAACTGAGACTCATATGCGTAGAACAGACATACGCGTAAGCATGGTCTTATGCGTAGAAAAAAAACCTTACGCGTAAATTTCCTTACGCGTAGCTTTTTCATAGGCGTAAGAATTTCTTACTCGTAAGCTCTTACGCGTATTTCATACGCGTAAGAATATCCTAAGCGTGAAAACTAGGGTTTTGACCCAGTTGACTTTTTTTCGGCGAGATTCCAACCAAATTTTCCGACCATCTTCGTATAAGCCCAGAAAAAGCATAAAAATGCTTCATATTGCCCAGTTTGACCACAGATTGACCACCTATAATCTGACCAGATGACCATATAACTTCACGGATATGTATAAAAAAAGTCTAAAAAAGTGATAGTACAAATATCAGTTTTGGACAGAAGAGACACAAGACAGATATTGTACACATGATAGACTAGATGACTTTCTAGACCAAAACAGGATACAAAAAAGTTTAAAAACTGTTATCAACAAAGAATGAGAAAAAAAAATTCAGATTCAAAAATATTGTTAAAAACAGTTTAAAACTTGTAATAAAAATCACACAAATCATCAAAACAATAACCATGGCTCTATACCACTTGTTAGGATCGATTTTCTTATGATTTATGTGGTTTTAGGAGGTCTTGGTTGGTGGAAGAAGATGAATATCTTCATCTCTTCTAGTGAGAGAAAGTAGAGAGAGGGAGGAGAAACAAAGGAAACTTGATTAAAATTAAAACAATACAAATGACCTAATGATTAACCTCACCCCTCATGGAGAGTCATGAGGGGTATTTATAGGCTCATCCAACTATTACTTTTCCCCGTTTACATAAGTAGTCCCTACGGGTGCAACTTACTACGAATCTAGTCCAATTCACGTAAGTGACATTATCTTTATAAAAGAGCGAGGGTTGATAAGTGATGAGGGTTTGTTTTGCTGTTAGTTTTTTCTTTTTTTTGTTGGCCACGTAGGACATTAGAAGACTAGGGTTGATAGTAAAAGTGTATAAGACAAAAAGAACCAGGCTCGTGACCCAAGCATAAACCACAACGTAACAACCCACGTAGGACATAAGAAGACTAGGGTTAATGGTAAAAGTGTATAAGACAAAAAGAACCAGGCTCGTGACCCAAGCACAAACCACAACGTAACAAAATATGTGGATCTGTGACTGAAGCACAAATCACCAACACCAAAAAGCTTCTTTTAACAGACTTGATTTAGGTTTTGCAGGAATTGTAGGTGCAACGTTTTTGAGTTAAGGTTTTAGGATCGGTGGTATCTCTGATACCATGTAAATGTGGTAAAGATCTGTTAATACAAATATCGTCCAACAATCGTTATTTATATTTTTACGATCTTTGCAATATCTTGTTAACGACAATTATTAAATTTATTTTAGCAAAGCATAAATCTAGTTAAGTCCTTTGTATATATAGTTACAAGTCTTTCTAAAACAACAACATTTAATTAGTTACAACATTCAAACTACAAGTTTACATTGTAGAACATTTTAATCAAAATGAAAATATATTTTTACATCATTTCATGATTGCATATCTCTTTAGGATTTTGAAACATATGGTAATAATTTGGTTAGATTTTCACTCTAAGGATATTTAGAAAGATATGTTGAATATCTTGTTTAGATTGTTACTCAAAGAATCATGAAAAGATATGGTAAATATTTTGGTTAGATTTGGTAAATATTTTTAAAGATTTTCTGTCAGGTCCCCACGGAACCAAACTACTACACGGACGGATCCTTGTCTTTGGATCCATCCCATCCGTGGTTTGCTAAAGGATTTTGCCTATAAATAGCAAGCCACACCATGTTGATTGATCATCACTTACAAGCGTAAAAACAACATACACTCTCTCATTCATTATTCATTCTTCCTAACCCATTCTTTTATTTTAGTGAGCTTCTTTTGTAGCAAGAAGATCAAAACATTATCAAAAGACTTACAAGCTTCAACAATGTGTTGTAAAGTCTTGTTAGTTCATCATAGTGTGAATTATAGTTAGTTCATACATCATTGTTTGTACCAAACTGTCATAAACCTCTGATAGTGATCGGTTAGTATTTTAGTCTGTTAGGATCGATTTTCTTATGATTTATGTGGTTTTCGGGAGGTCGGGATTGGTGGAAGAAGATGAAAAGATTCATCTCTTCTAGTAAAAGAAAGTAGAGAGAATGAGGAGAAACAAAGGAAACTTGATTAAAATGAAAACAATACAAATGACCTAATGATTAACCTCAACCCTCATGGAGAGTCATGAGGGGTATTTATAAGCTCATCCAACTATTACTTTGCCCCGTTTACATAAGTAGTCCCTACGGGTGCAACTTACTCTGAATCTAGTCCATTCACGTAAGTGGCGTTATCTTTATAAAGAGCGAGGCTAACAATCTCCTCCAAGATATCGTCACACGTGAATGGTTACAATGAGACCTAAAAATACAAAACAAAGTAAATTACAATAGTAATGAACAATGTTGACTTTGTTGAAGTGCGAGTCTCGTAGTCTAGATCTTGAGGCAAAATTGAAGTTCTCTCTTCGACGATCTCAACATTTGATCTTTGGCTGAAGGCACAAATCCTTGTAGCTCGAACTTCAAGCGTAATGTCTAGTTAGGTTATTACTCACTCCTAACTAGTGAGCCTTTTTCTTTTTTCGCTCCCTCACGAACCGACAACACTCTTCCAACACGCAGCGGAGAAAGTAGACTCTTGATTGTAGCACAGTGGTTGTTGTTCTGGGAACATCATAACAACATAACTCACTTAGTATTTCATCCAAGTTGGTAAAAAGCCCCGATGTACACACACTACTTCTCCTTCTTCGGTCTTAAGCACAATTCCCTTCATAATCCAATCACGGAAGATGAAATACCAACTTCTCCCTCCTGATGGTTGCGAGCTATCAGAATCATTATAATGTTGCGTACATGCCGTATTACCTTTTTATTGATGCAATATTAAAGCCTTAGCTTGTTCAAAATTCTGTGAGAATATCTCGCAAAAATACTCTCAATAATTCTCTCAAACCAACCTTAAATCGAACCTCCTTTGAATTCACTTGGCTAATAGTAATGACCACATATGGAGATAACCCGATACGACCAACTTGAAAAGGAAGTAAACATCCCAACTTTGTGACTTACTGCTTGTTCTATATTTTTGAACAATCCATAACGTCGTGACACTAAGTACTACAACTTCCTTGAAGTGATAGTTATACACTGTGAGCACTACAACGTAACTTCTTACATCAGTTATAACCAGATTTTCAGTTAATAATCACTTAAAGTGACAGTAATGCCCCAACAAGTTATCTTGAGACTTGCAATCAACCAAACAACGTCTCAATGATAAGAAGATCACCCGTGAAACGTCACTTCAATTTCGCGTCAATAATACCATACAAAAACCCCGTCGTCATTTTTTCATATTTTTTCCCTAAAGCCGTGAATTATGTATCCCTCCGAGAAATATATACCAAACCAAAATACCACTCATTGTATAAAAAATTGTATCCAAAATTTTAGTAGAAAAATTTGGTTAACAATTTTTATCCAATTTAATCTTAAACGTTAACATGTATACATCACCATCCAAATCCAACATGTAATTCAAAATTGGTTAGAGCCCAACATTGAAGTCCATTGAATCAAGAAGCCCACTCGGATCCAATCACACCTAATGCCCGATCCATTTCTAAGAGTAGTATCCGGATATTAAAGAGATATCCTAAAGATTAGGTCATCTCATACCCTAATCTCACTCTTCACAAATATTACGCCTCCCATATTCTCTCAAACCATACGCCTACCATACTATTTTCTCTCACCAAACGAATCTGAGCTTCAAAATACGCTCCCTCCCAACTCAGATCTTCAAAGAGGCTTATCATCAATCAAAAACTCGTACATCTAAACCCTCAAACACAAGCACACACGTACCCATCCTAATGTTTTCATGTGTTTCTCAATCCAAATCAAGAACGCGCCATTAAATCTTCAAGATCATTGAGTGGTCTCGGGTAGGTGTTAATGAATTGTTGTGTTTCGACTTTATTGTTAACCGAATCCAAGATGTATGAAACTGAAAGTTTTGTTCACTCTTTATATGATTCGTATATTTAAATGAAGCAAGCCTTCAATAAGATCTATGATGATACAAGGTTCAATTAAAACAATCTTGAAAAGATTTGAAATTGAATTTGAATATGAGATCTATCATGTTAATTTTTCTTTTTGAGTCTTGATTGATTGAGAGTTGAGGAGTAGATGAGAGGGTTATGGGTTGAGTCTAGGTCTAGGATTTGGTGAATGGTTTTGATTTCTGCTGAGTTTGATTTGGGTCCTGATTAGAGTCACGTTCCTTTGTTCAGTCGGACTGATGATGGGTGTAATTAGAGGTCGAGTTAGTTTGGTAATTGGTATTTGATTAAGTGGTCGTGGGTATTTTGTTTCAGTTTACGCGTACTCCTTTTTTTCCAGATCTAACACGTAACAAATCTTACGCGTAACTTCTTCTTTTCTTCTTAAGCGTAAACTGAGACTCATATGCGTAGAACAGACATACGCGTAAGCATGGTCTTATGCGTAGAAAAAAAACTTTACGCGTAAATTTCCTTACGCGTAGCTTTTTCATAGGCGTAAGAATTTCTTACTCGTAAGCTCTTACGCGTATTTCATACGCGTAAGAATATCCCTAGGCGTAGAAAACTAGGGTTTTGACCCAGTTGACTTTTTTTCGGCGAGATTCCAACCAAATTTTCCGACCATCTTCGTATAAGCCCAGAAAAAGCATAAAAATGCTTCATATTGCCCAGTTTGACCACAGATTGACCACCTATAATCTGACCAGATGACCATATAACTTCACGGATATGTATAAAAAAAGTCTAAAAAAGTGATAGTACAAATATCGGTTTTGGATGTAAGAGACACAAGATGATATTGTACACATGATAGACTAGATGACTTTTTAGACCAAAACAGGATACAAAAAAGTTTAAAAACTGTTATCAACAAAGAATGAGAAAAAAAAAAATTCAGATTCAAAAATATTGTTAAAAACAGTTTAAAACTTGTAATAAAAATCACACAAATCATCAAAACAATAACCATGGCTCTATACCACTTGTTAGGATCGATTTTCTTATGATTTATGTGGTTTTAGGAGGTCTTGGTTGGTGGAAGAAGATGAATATCTTCATCTCTTCTAGTGAGAGAAAGTAGAGAGAGGGAGGAGAAACAAAGGAAACTTGATTAAAATTAAAACAATACAAATGACCTAATGATTAACCTCACCCCTCATGGAGAGTCATGAGGGGTATTTATAGGCTCATCCAACTATTACTTTTCCCCGTTTACATAAGTAGTCCCTACGGGTGCAACTTACTACGAATCTAGTCCAATTCACGTAAGTGACATTATCTTTATAAAAGAGCGAGGCTAACATAATCCTTAAAATACACAGTGTGACGGGAGTGGTTGTACCCTTGTAAAAGAACTCGACATCTAGCTTTGTGTCGGAAATATTGTGTAAGCGAAGTGTAAAGGTTTTCTCCGCCGGTTAAAGGAGCTTGTTGATTAGTGAAGATAAAGTCTCGAGTTGGAGACTCGGAGAGTGAAGTAGGGCAAGGAAAAAGAGTCCTTGTAGACCGAACTACTATAAACAATCGTGTTGTGGTTTGATCATTTCTCTCTTTACTTACATATTACTTATTGTCTTTCATTTGCATTAACTCACACAAAGTACTTAAAGCAAATAGATTTTAAACGGTAAAAACTATTCAACCCCCTTCTAGTTTTCCACAATTGGAATCAAGAGCTACGTTAATCAAGATTTTTAAAATTTATTGTATTTTAAAACTTGAAACGATCCATGGATTTTGAAAATTTCAAAGAAAGACAATCTATGCAAAGACCGCAACTATTTGAACCAAATGGTTTCATCTATTGGAAAAGTCGTTTTTAAACTTATGTTAAATCAAAAGATATTAATCTATGGTATATAATCACTGAAGGTGATAAAGTCACAAGTGGTCGGGATGAGAATACTTCACTCACTAGTCACACTGATGAGCAAAAGAAATTAATTGCAAAAAATAATGAAGCAAAAATGATGTTTTACAACGCTCTAACTAAAAAGGAATTTGAAAGAGTCTTTATGTACAAAACCGCTAAAGAAATTTGGCAATCTTTAATAATCACTCATCAAGGAAATTCACAAGTTAAAAATAATAAAATTGATCTTCTTGTTCAACAATATGAACAATTTTCTATTCCTGAAGATGAAATCATTGATAGTGCATTTGCTCGCTTTAATACTATCATTACCTCTATCAAGGAACTTGATGAATCTTTTTGTAGCAAGAACTTTGTCAGGAAATTCCTTAGAGCACTTCATCCAAAATGGAGAGCAAAAGTGACGGCTATTAAAGAATCCAAAGATCTCTCAATATTGTCACTTGACAAGCTAATTGAAAATCTCAAGGTTCATGAAATGGTAATGGTGAATGATTCAGAAATTTTCAAAGGAAAGAAAGAAAAAGTCAAGTCCATTGCCTTAAAAGTAAAAACAGAGTCAAGTGATGAAGGAGAATCTAGCTCTGACAGTGAAGACGAAGAGTATGCCATGGCCGTAAGAGACTTCAAAAAGTTCTTTAGAAGACGAGGAAAGTTTGTTAGACAACCTCGAGAAGACAAGAAACCTTTTCGAAAAGATCATGATAACAAGAAAAGAAAAGGAGAGAGAAAATGTTTTAGGTGTGGAGACACAAGTCATCTCATTGGAGATTGCCCCAAGCCACCCAAAAACAAGAATCAAAGGGCGTTTGTGAGTGGTGTTTGTAGTGATAGTGAAGATTGTTAGATATTGGTTATCATAACACTACACGAGATCAATGAATGGGGCATATGATATTCTAGAGAGAGAAAGAAAGATGGGATGTTCTAGAGAGATAAAATCAAAATGAAAGGTTAGATTACCAAATGAACATCCAACCCTATCCCTTGTGGGGAGAGGGCTATTTATACAAATGTCTCGCCCTCCTTTGGGCTGTGGATCAGGCATACAGTGGGTAAAGACCCGTCCTTCTTCCACGGTGTTACTTATACTACTAGTAAAATAACTAACATAACGTTATGTCTACGAGCTGTAATATGCTAAACTAGTGTTGAGGTGACCGACACTTCTACATGAATTTTCTAAATCCTAACAATCTCCCCCTAAGGGAGGTCACCCCATGAATTACATTGATAATCCTAGCACTTTATCTATAATCTTTAATGCTTGAGCTCGTAGACTTTGAAGCTTCTTTAACTTTAACTTTGCGCATTAGTAGTAATTCTTTGGCTTGAGTGTTTCTTTGATTAGTGATCACGAGCTTTCTTTGAGATCATCTGCAACATACAATCTCCAGAATATCCATTGTTGCATTGCCATTATGTGATGTTGTGACCTTACGGACCAACATGCTCACATTTGTTGGATCATGACATCCTTTCATCAGAGTAGCGGAAGCTTCATTGTATGTCTTTGATAGCCATGATTCTTCTTTAGATATCATTGTGTGCTTATGAGCATGTGGTTATGGATTGACTCCTCAATTCTGAGCAGCTGCAACCGTCGGGTGTTCCTGCAAACAACAGTTAGCAATAAAGGGCACGAAGGTGTCTTTGATCACTTTTGTTGAATGGGGTTGCAAGAACCACGGTTTCCGTTGATCGATACAAGTATCGCTGTGTGGAAAACTAGAAGGGGGTTGAATAGTTTTGCCGATTTTACGTTAGTTTCAAAAACTTTAGATTCGTTAATATGTGAGATCTTATGGATGTAGAGAAAGTATAGATCTAATGATAAAGCAAGTAAATAAAGTAAAGCGAAGGAAAGAAAAGACACAACCGATGTATAGTGGTTCGGCTACAAGGACACCTTCCTTGCCCTACTCCACTCCCGAGTCACCTACTCGAGAGTTCAAGCACTATGTCAACAAACTCCTTCACTTGGCGGAGAAGCCTTCACAGCGTTGCTTACACTTTTTCCGGTACAAAGCTAGATACCGAGTCCGTAACACGGTGGACCAAACCAACACGACTATTACACAACAAATATGTGAAATATCAAATACAAGATCTTCGCTCTGAAATCTTGCGAGTGACAAATCAATCAAGGACCCCTTGCTTGGATGACTTGTAGAATGCTCGTGATCTCGCTTAGAGAAGGACCTATATGAGGATCACAATAGAAAGAAAGAAGAACAACTCTCTAGATCAAGTGATCTATATGTTAGAAGAGAATGAGAGTGTTTGAGAGATTTAGTAAGAAGAGGGTGAGTTAGAATGAAGAAATGGCTCTCTATTTATAGGCAAAAATCTTCATTGTTCCCGGATCCCACGGATCCCTTCCACTGGGATCCGTCTAGTGTAATCCTAGGGATCCGTGGGCGCTCCTCTTTGCCCATGGGTTTTTGGTTATGGGTCATGGGTTATGGGTTGGTCCATGGGTTTTCTTTAGATTCAATGTATCTAAGTATACATTGTATCTAGCCAACAGGTATGGGTTAAGATCCATGGGTTATGGTCCATGGGTTATGGTTTTACCCATCCTAATAAACTATTACAACAAATGCTTAATTACTACATTTTGTATTTAAATGGCTATATGTAAATGCTTTACAAAAATAACATGTATCCTTATAATTATACTTAAGATAACATTATATTTGTTATCAACAAAACACAAAGAGATCGCAAAATATTAATAAACGTTTTACGGTTTATTTGTATTAACAATCTCCCCTTTTGTTGATGACAAAACATAATGTTATGATGAGTAAAACTTAAGAATAGATGTAATTTTTGAAAGCCCTAAGTTTTACTTCTTCTCCCCCTTTTTGTCGAAACAAAAAGTTAACCCTTGGAAGAAATAAACGCTAACTCCCCCTTGACGGTAGCTCCCCCTTGTTTGGGGCGTCAAGTGAAGAAAAATAAAAATCCTACAAAAAGAAAGGTTAGTAACATGCTTAAATAATCTTGTGATTGACGAGAATCAAGATTGGGAGCCAAGGTATGTAAACAAGCCCTTGTAATAAAACAACAAATTGTAGTGGTATTTATGCCACGTACAAGCATGTAACAATAAGAACAAGACTTGTTCTTGAAAATGACTTCAAAAGAAAAAAAAAATACTAAAAATAGAAAATAGTAGTAGTGATTCCTTCCATGCTTGCATAAGGTTATGGATGGAGGTTTTGATGAGTGATGGTATTGATGCGATCAAGGATGAGGTTGAGTATGAAACGCATTTCTTCCCTAACTTCTATTGCGATTTCCCTAGTGGATTGGCAATGTTCACAATGTAAATGATGTGGGTAATGAGTGCGGAAGTTTTCCGGGTTGTTTTGATTTGAGTTATGCGGAAGATGTGGTGGAAAAATAGGAAAATATGGATCAACATCCGGAATGTTTGTAAATGGTGGTGGAAAAGAACCTAGATGTTCTTGTAATGTGATGGGAGCTAATGGTGGTGATGTTTCAAGATCTTGAAAAATAGTATTTGGAGATGTGGGGGTGTTGAAAAGACTATTTCTTTTTGTTTAGGTTGTTTAGATCTTGTTGGAGTCTTAAGGAGTTCCAAAGAGTGACTTTAGGTGGTGATGAAGTTGGTGTACTTGTTGGTGATGAGGAGGTGCTATAAAGGAAGCATCTTGTGGTGAGTTGTTTGTTGAGGAAGAACCATTTGAGGTTGGTTTTGCTAAGCAACAAGATCGGATACTAATCCGTGCGGATATCCTAGAGTTTGATTGTGGTATTTTGGATGGTGGTAGTACAAAGGTTTGGGTATCATGAAGATGATTGTTTGTACTAGGTGATTCATCTAAAGGGTTTGTGGATGACATGGTGTATTGTGTTTGTGAGGATGAGATGGATTATGCAAGCATTTTGGGAGTTCTATATATAGAAAAACAAAGCATTGTAATGAATGCTTGACCCAAAATGTGGATTAAAATCTAATGATTAGATATGAATTTAAGGCATGTGATCATGAGAACACAAGCATTAAAGAGCATACTCAAAAAATAAAACAAATGTGGATTTTTCATCCAAAGTGAGAAAAATAGAAGGTAAAAAGCGACACGTCTCACGGATCCCACGGATCCTTCCTTGAGGATCCGTCCGGCATGAATTTGGGATCCGTGTGGGTGCAGTGATTCGAGCGACACAAAATTTTCCTTTTGGAAACATTTTTGCCTATTGTGTGCCTATATGCAAACTATTTGGAGTTGCGGTTATCTCGACCTCTAAAAGGAAAAAGAAAAATAAACTAGAAGTAGAAAAAGCATCCTATTGAGATAACCCGAAAACACATATTTAGTACATAAGTACGTAATTGAGTGTTATCAATGCTCCTAATTCATTGTTGCTTAAATGAATGTACCGAAAACACATATTAGTTATGTGTCCCTTTAGCATTCAAAAGACATGAGATGCAATGAAAGCGGGTTTTACTTTGTATTAATAATGAAAAGCGATTTGTCCTAGGCGTGAGAAATTGCTTTTGTGAAATTGATACTGGGAAGGTATCATTCTTTTAGAAAACATTTTGAAAAGAGTTTTCTTTGAAAATGTGTATGTGTTTGAAAAAAAAAAGAAAGCTATAAGTTGAAAACTTATCTTGGGTTTTGAAAATTCCGTATTGTTTGTGAGTTGTGCGTGAAATAGAGATCCTAGACTCGAGAAAGAAGAAGGCTAGTGTTTACATACCTTGTAGAGTCAAATAAGTTCGACGTTTGTTCCATTAGACCAAGACCAAGGCGAAGTAGGTTGAATTGTTCCGCTTCAACGGTTTGGTGAGGACGTCGGCTATGTTGTCTTCGGATGCTACCTTCTCAATAGAGATGTTCCCCTTTGAACATTGTCTCTTAAGAAGTGATGTCGAATCTCTATATGCTTTGTGCGAGAATGCAATACCGGATTCTTGCTTAAGTCGATGGCACCTTTGTTGTCACATAGGATGGCTATGTCGCTTAGATGAATGTCGTAGTCGACTAACGCTTGTTTCATCCATAGTGCTTGTTGGCATGCTTTGCCGGCGGAGACGTACTCGGCTTCGGTTGTTGATATTGCTAATGCCGTTTGTTTCTTAGAAAACCAAGATGTTAAACAACATCCCATGAAAGTACATACCCCACTTGTACTTTTTCTATCAACGTAATCACCGCATGGTCGAATCTGCATATACAATTGTTTCTACTCCGTGCCCTTAGGATACCATAATCCTAATTGTGTTGTACCCTTAATGTATCTAAATATCCTTTTACGGCTTCTAGGTGTGATATTTTAGGGTCTTCTTGAAACCTAGCACATAAGCAAACACTAAACATGATATCCGGCCTACTTGCCGTGAGGTAGAAGACTACCTATCATGCCACGATATTTAGTATTATCTACGGATTCGCCGTCTTCATCTTTTGTGAGTTTGGTGTCGGATGACATTGGTGTCCTAATTGGTTTCGACTCTTCTAGACCGAATTTCTTTAACATCTCCTTTATGTATTTAGATTGATTAAAGAAGATACCATCTTCTACTTGTTTAATTTGTAGACCAAGAAAGAAACTAAGTTCTCCCATCATACTCATCTCGAACTCGTCATGCATGATTTTAGAGAAATCATCACACATGTCTTGACAAGTGGATCCGAATATAATATCATCTACATATATTTGCACTATGATTATATGTGACTCTCTTTTCTTAGTAAAAGTGTGTTGTCAACTAACCCCATGGTATAGTTGTGTTTAATTAAAATGACTTGAGTCTATCATACCAAGCTTTTGGAGCTTGTTTAAGACCGTAAAGGGCTTTCTTTAATTTATATACATGTTTGGGTTTTCAAAATCGATGAAGCCGGAGGTTGAGCTACGTATACTTCTTCATTAATGAAACCATTTAGAAAAGCGCTTTTGACATCCATTTGATAAAGCTTTAGATCATTAGCACAAGCATACGCAAGAAGTATTCTTATAGACTCTAATCTAGCCACGGGGCATAGGTCTCATCAAAGTCTATTCCTTCTTGTTGGTTATACCCTTGGGCAACGAGTCTAGCCTTGTTCCTAGACACTACTCCGTTTGCATCTAATTTGTTTTTATAAACCCATTTGGTTCCTATTATGGTTTGATTACTAGGTGGAGGGACAAGCGTCCAAACATCATTAGACACGAATTGATTTAGTTCTTCTTGCATAGCCATTACCCAACTCTCATCTTTTATGGCTTCTTGTGTATTCCTAGGTTCTATGGTTGAAACGAAACAAAACAAGCTACTTTGATTTTGAACTTGAGACCTTAATGTTCGTTCGTTTAGCTTTCCTATGACTTTATCTACGGGGTGATCTTTGGACTCTTTAATGTTTATGATTTCATTATTTAAAGGTTCTTCTTCTTCATTTATCTTTTTCTTTATTACTATAGCATCACTTTCTATGATCTCGTCATCGACAAGAGGTGGAGAGGGTTTGGGTGGACTTTCATCAAATTTTATATTTAATGACTCTTCTACCTTCATTGTTTCTTTGTTTAATATGACGTAAGCTTTGCTATTTGGCGAATAACCTAGAAAGATACCTTCGGTTGATTTAGGATCAAATTTTGTAAGGTAATCTTTAGTGTTAAGAATAAAACATTTGCTTCCAAAGACTCTAAGGTGATTTAACGTAGGCTTTTTGCCTCGGAGTAACTCATATGGAGTTTTACCTAAGATTGGTCTTATTAAGACTCGATTGAGTATGTACGTTGAAGTATCAACGGCATTACACCAAAACTTTTGAGGTATGGATTGTTCATTAAGCATTGTTCGACTCATTTCTTGTAGGGTTCTATTCTTTCTTTCTACTACCCCATTCGATTGTGGAGTGCGTGGAGCCGAGAAGTTGTGAGTAATACCATTAGCGTCACAAAAGGCTCCAAATTGCACTTCATTATCGAATTCCTACCATGATCCGTCCTAATGGACACTATAGGACTTCCTAGTTGTCTTTGGATCTTTTGCTTAATATTTCAAAATAATTAAAGGTTTCCGTTTTGTTCTTTAAAATTTTGTCCATGTATACCTAGAGTAGTCATCCACTATGACCAAAGTGTAGTAGTTGCCTCCATAACTTTGGATAGCGGATGGACCAAATAAATCCATATGTAGTAATTCTAGACACCTAGTTGTTGACACCATGTTTTTAGCTTTATGACTAGAATGAGCTTGTTTTCCTACATTACAAGCATCACAAAAGTGATGTTCATATTTTAACTTAGGTAGATCTCTTACTAGATCTTTGGATGATAGCGATTGAAGAAGTCGCATATTGGCATGACCCAATCTTGATGCCATAAGGTCAAGTATCATCCATAGAGGTAAGACAAAGTTTGTCTTTAGGTTCATTACCAATTTTAATGACATAGACTCCATGTTTCCTAATTCCTCTTCCTATGGTTATGCCATTTTTAGTATCTTACTACGGTTTTGGTAAAAGTACATTGCACTTTTATCACATATTTGTCCTATACTTAAGAGATTAAAGTTTAGGTTTTCTCGTGACACACATCGTTAATGGTTAGAGATTTGTTAGAAATCGTACCTTTACCGATGATTCTACTTTGCTATTTCCAAACACCACATTACCTCCATTTACGGATTCATATGTGGAGAATAGATCCTATTGCGGTCATGTGCCTCGTGCACCCGCTATCCTTGACCCATTCATCGGGGTCTAGATCGACCTTTAAGCACACCTAAAACAATAATAAACTCAAAGTTTGGTCCCCATTTGTTCATGGGTCCATTAGTGTTAAACATTCCATTCATGTTAGACATGTATGGATAAGATGAATATGCATTCCATGGAGCAAAGTTTTGAAAAGGAAAACCGTTTTGCATATTTGGGTTCCATCCCATTTGATGGTTACTTCTTGGATAAACGTTATTAGGTCTCCTAAATGAATTAGGTTTTGAAAAGATGGAGCTTTGTTTCTTGCAAAAGTAGGATTATATTTTGGAGGTGGTTGTCTAGTGGTGGCGTGAGTTGGTTTCTTCCTATTAATGATAACAAAATCGGTTCTAGATGAAGACGCTACGTTATTACTCTTGTTTGCTATAAGCAGATCCACGGATCCCTGTCGTACACTAGCGGTTCCCTTTTGGGGATCCGTGGGATCCGCCACAACGATGTTTGGTTTTCTAGCGCCTTAACAAATTTTGTTTCTTTACTTTCACTAGTTGATGGATCAAGTTGTTGAATACCTAAGCCTTTTAGGTTGTTACCGGTTTTAACACCATCTAGTATTGTATCTAAGGTGTTCGTACTCATTCTAGCAATTTTAGAATCTAGATGATCAACTAGTGTTTGAAGTTGAGCATAAAGTTCACATTCACCACTTGCTATTTTACCCTTTTCTAAGCGTTTTAGTTTTGCTTTTAATTCTATGACTTCTTTATCTAAGCGTTGGTTTTGACTCTTTAAAAGCTTATTTTTGTTAATTAGTTTTAAGCTAATGTTGCATAGTTTGTCATATTCATTATGCAAAGAGTCGTCATCAAGTGATGAACTACTATAGTATTCGTGACATACCTCGTCATTTGCCATGAGACAAATTTCTTCGTCCTCCTCGTCGCTCATTCCCCACGTGCGCTCACGAACGCTTTTTGATCATCCCGTTTGGGACACTTACTAATAAAGTGGTTTGGGTCCCCACATTTAAAGCAAGTACGATCATCCTTTGGCTTCTCGTCCTCTTTGCTTTTCGAAAGCCTTTCTTATCGTCATATGGTTGTTTGACGTATCTTCCTTTCTTCTAAAGAACTTTTAAAGTCCCTTACCGCCATAGCGTACTCCTCGTCGTCACTACTCGAAGAGAGTTCTCTTCATCGCTTGAAGCCTTTTTGGCTTTAAGGGCAAGAGATTTGTGTTTCTCTTTTACCTTTGAGGCTTCGGAGTCTTTGGCAAGGACAAGCTCGTAGACTTTTAGGTTGCCTATGAGTTCATCGAGGGTGAGGATTGTCAAATCTTTTGACTCTTCGATCGCCGTCACCTTGGATCTCCACTTCGATGGAAGTGCCCTTAGATATCTCCTAACATGGTTACGGCTAGAAAAAGATTCATCAAGTGCTTGTAAAGATGTAATAATAGTATTAAAGTTAGCAAAAGAATGATCTATAGTTTCCTCATCCGATATTGAAAATTGTTCATATTGTTGAACAAATAAATCAATTTTATTATTCTTAACTTGTTGGTTGCCTTGATGAGTTACAACTAAAGAAGTCCAAATTTCTTTAGAGGTTTTAAGCATAGAAATTCTTTCGAATTCCTTTTTCGGTAAAGCATTATATAAAACCATTTTTGCTTCACTATTTTTAGAAAGCTTTTTTTCATTTCATCATTTAGTTTATCATGAGGTATGTTAACTAAATTCCTTTATCGTCTTTTGAGGTAGCCTCAAAGTCGCCTTCAACAATAATGTACCAAAGATCAATATCTTTAGATTTCACATATGTTTGAATCTATTTTTCCAATATATAAAACCATTAGTTTCAAGTAGTGGTGGTCGTTGCATAGATTGCCCTTCCTTATAATTTTCGAACCCATAGTGATCGAAAAGTTTTAAAATACAATTTTACTTTAAAACTTTTATAAACTTAGCTCTTGATGCCAATTGTGGAAAACTAGAAGGGGGTTGAATAGTTTTGCCGATTTTACGTTAGTTTCAAAAACTTTAGATTCGTTAATATGTGAGATCTTATGGATGTAGAGAAAGTATAGATCTAATGATAAAGCAAGTAAATAAAGTAAAGCGAAGGAAAGAAAAGACACAACCGATGTATAGTGGTTCGGCTACAAGGACACCTTCCTTGCCCTACTCCACTCCCGAGTCACCTACTCGAGAGTTCAAGCACTATGTCAACAAACTCCTTCACTTGGCGGAGAAGCCTTCACAACGTTGCTTACACTTTTCGGTACAAAGCTAGATACCGAGTCCGTAACACGGTGGACCAAACCAACACGACTATTACACAACAAATATGTGAAATATCAAATACAAGATCTTCGCTACTGAAATCTTGCGGGTGACAAATCAATCAAGGACCCTTGCTTGGATGACTTGTAGAATGCTCGTGATCTCGCCTTAGAGAAGGACCTATATGAGGATCACAATAGAAAGAAAGAAGAACAACTCTCTAGATCAAGTGATCTATATGTTAGAAGAGAATGAGAGTGTTTGAGAGATTTAGTAAGAAGAGGGTGAGTTAGAATGAAGAAATGGCTCTCTATTTATAGGCAAAAATCTTCTTGTTCCCGGATCCCACGGATCCCTTCCACTGGGATCCGTCTAGTGTAATCCTAGGGATCCGTGGGCGCTCCTCTTTGCCCATGGGTTTTTGGTTATGGGTCATGGGTTATGGGTTGGTCCATGGGTTTTCTTTAGATTCAATGTATCTAAGTATACATTGTATCTAGCCAACTTGGGTATGGGTTAAGATCCATGGGTTATGGTTTTACCCATCCTAATAAACTATTACAACAAATGCTTAATTACTACATTTTGTATTTAAATGGCTATATGTAAATGCTTTACAAAAATAACATGTATCCTTATAATTATACTTAAGATAACATTATATTTGTTATCAACAAAACACAAAGAGATCGCAAAATATTAATAAACGTTTATTTGTTTAATAAACGTTTTACGGTTTATTTGTATTAACACAAGTAGAAAGGGTCGTCGGTTGGTCATATCTTACCCTTCTGTCTCGGTCTACTCACTTAGGGTCAGTTGGTCATATCTCCTAAGCAACTAGCCTCTCGCCATTCAAAACTACGAAACAAGGGTAGCTACCAATAAACTATGCATGCATACACTTAGAAATAATTATATGGAAGCAATGTAAACGTAAACAAAACAATTAAGGAATCATAACTAGGCCAGCACCAGGAGGTGCTTAGCCGCTCATATTAACCATACAAATCAATTCAATATTCAAAGTTACGAAATACATGAATCAAAAGTAAAAGAAAAGATAAAATGCTAATGCTTATCGTAGGGGAGTGATTTATCCCTTGGAGACAGCTCCGTATGCTCCTCTAGACATGCCTTTGGCTTCTTCCCACGTTCTTTGGTTGTGGTGTGTGGAATGGGATGATTTGAAATCTTTGGAAATCGTGGGGTATTTATAGGCGGATTTGGGTTCTGGCGTAACTAATATAAGAGTTACGCGTAATCTTCAATTCCTTCGTAATTTGCACTAGATCTGCTGGTTACGGCGTAACCTTATGAGTGGTTACGCCGTATCTTCAATATTACTTGGTTACGCCGTAGTTGATGAAATAGTTACGGCGTAGTTATCGTGACATGGAACCTCATTTGACCTAATATAGTTACGTCGTAGTCTTTGGGGAGAGTTCGCGTAACCTTCGATGAGTTGGTTTTCGAGTCACGCTTTAGTTACGGCGTAATGTGAGAGATGAGTTACGCCTTAACTTCTTCAAAGTCAGCATACTATGATAAATCTTTGATATTTCTCCAATTCCGCTTCTCTTTAGCTCCAATGCTCGTAATTTACCTAAAAGTGGAAAACAATGGAAAACAAGCGTAAATCTATATAAATGATATAAATTACAAGCATTATCGGGGGAAATTGACACTTACTATTCAGGACTATTTGATGTTATCAAATATACCCTCACTTGAACTCTACTTGCCCTCAAGTAGACCTTATTAGAAAGATTCCTAAAAAGATATCTCCCATAACCTTGAAAATATAAGTTTACAAATCCCTAATGCTAGAATAAAACAAAGCCAAACACCTCACGAAATAGGAACGAAACACTCAAATCTCTCAACTATTCTAAGTGTCAATTTTGGGGTGATCACTTAATCGCACAGTCATAGCATGTATTCTATCATAAGCTTGGCGGTTACACAAATCTCCACCACTAGAGTTAAGGGCTAAACAATTCTAGAAGGCAATATGGGTAGACACAACAAAGGTTAAGGGGAGACTCGTCATTACTAACATGTCACGGTGAAGTGGACAAAATCAATGATACATGACCAAATCCATGGCCAAGACACCAAAGATTGCTCGCTGCATCACCTAGACACGCTTCATGACTAAAGGGTAGGATAAGACATGGGATATATAAATGGTGTAAAATAAAAATCAAGCAGGTAGTCTAAATCTATAACCAAGTCATCACCACTTCACCGTCCGCCCAAAGTTCAAGCTTTGAAGTCAAGCGGATCATGAAATACTAGGCGGATGTGTCATTAGAGGGCGTCATGATGGGCACACTACCTTTTTCTCCAACTGTTGGCATAATTACCAACTCAATCTTGAATGTGACCGAGGTGGCCTCCTCGATACTAAATCTATAAAGCTCATAACATAGTGCTTATAACAATGCACTTTTACAATAACTAAATAACATAACAATTTTTTATTTTTTTATTTTTTATTTTTTATTTTTTTTTATTTTTTTTTGAATCATTTTTTTTATTTTTTTCCCAACATAACAATAACAACTAAACATAATATCCCCCCCACTGGAGATGAACAATGGGAATTCGGGGGTTCTTCAATGATCTTCAAGAATATGTCGTCGACGAAAGTGTGATTTTCGAACCTTTCCACTTGAACCTTGAACTTAGGCAAATGATGACTTCCCAATCACAAATAAAGACTACAGGGTAGTCTAAGGTGTATAGGTGTATCGAAACAATATATTGGGTTAACAAAATGAAAGGAATGGCTCAGGTGGGTGTATCCAGGGGTATTTTGCACTAAAGGTGAGTGCAACAAAAGGGTTTCACATGGGGGTCGAGAAGTCGAGGTGACTAATCGATAGACACACAATGGTAGGCTATTTGGGTGATAATCCTATAATATTGCCTTCTAAAACTGAAAAGTCCAAATACATCGAGCTAACTCAACATACCTCGTCTATGGTCTCAAAATGATGCAAAGGACAAGTTCTAAAGTTTGCAAGCTACCGGCACACTCATAATTTGGTGAATTTGGGGTAAAATATTGGAAACGGATAAGGCTAATCTCACCATATAATATCAAGGGTTGTATGTGCTTGGCTAAGGTCTAATCTAGTTAGGTTAAGAAAAACATGTCAAAATTAAAAATGGCATAATTTTTCAAAATAAACTAGAAAAATGAGGGCAAAATAAAGTTCAAGAGATAATTATACTCCCAACCCCCCACTTGAATTGTACAAAGTCCCTTTTGTACTAAGCGTTAAATAAAGGTGAAGAGAAAAGTAGAAGCGAGAACTTCACTGAAATTTGCTCCAAAAAGAAAGAAGGCCCACGAAAAAGAGACGTGCCTTCGTATAAGCATCATGAACAAACTTCAATCCCTGAAATCACATTACCGACAAACATAATTCTAAAAAGAAAAAAATGAAAAATAAAAACAAACCTAACTCACTTTCGTAGGAATCACGGTTCATTTAGCATATGCAACAAGCCTTTTAAACCACTTGGTGTCCCAAGTGGACGAGTGAGGTCTCGTGAGGGTTTACAGGAAACACACCCACAAAGTTCATTTAAAAAGCTAATACAAGGTTATTGTGTTTTAAAAGAAAGAAGTAAAGCAGAGGAAGGTTACGTCGTAACTCTTTGAGGGCGTTACGGCGTAACTGGAAAAACCTGACATATGCTGCAAAGCGAGTGGCTATGGCGTAACCACATAGATGGTATTACGCCGTAATTGGTAATGCGTCTAAAATTATGCTGCAAAGGGTTGGTTATGGCGTAATCTCATAGATGAGTTATGCCGTAACTATGGTCAGATCAGTAAACTGCAACATCAACCATTTCCTCGTTTCCTGTAAAAATGGTTAAAAACACAAAACCCTACAAAAATGGAAATAAAACAAAAGAAAGGGATAATTCGGGTTGTCTCCCGAAAGAGCACTTTTCTTTATTTATGAGTCTTTAAGTTAGACTCAGAGCCGCAGGGCTTTATGGGGGCCTTTGGACTTGGCCAACCTCCTCTATGTCTTTCATCAAGTTATGCCTGACCCAAGCGACATTCGTGGCAGTGCGGAGGTATTCTTTAGTCTCGATCTTCTGAATTTTGCAAAATTTTTCCTCCGGCCCCAAATGGTAGCGAGTGAACTTATACTTTTCGACAATAATTGGTGGCGGCCTCTTGTAGGGAATCCCAAGGAGTTCGCACCTCCTTTGCTCATATGCTTCATCGTCGGGGTCAGTAAATTCCTCATTCCCTTGCAACTCAAGGTAATCTAAAATCCCTTCAATGTGATCGTCGTCAGAATCGGTACCTTTAAACCATTCTTCATCGAGCAGATTCTCCACTAGTACACGCTTGCATTCTTCCTTTTCATTTCTTACCAACTCCTTGTCATCCTCAACTGCTATTTCACTCAAGTTGTTAGGACCCTCGTTGTTTGCATTTTCTTTACTCATGTATTCTTTCCAAATCTTCTCTTGTGTTAACGTATCTACATGTCCATACTTGATCTTCACCCAACTGTCAAATCCCAAGTTTTCCAACCAAGGAAAACTTGTCCTTTCCTTATCGTTGGTTGAGGTCCAAAAGAATTCGTCTTCTTCCATTCTCTTTAAGCTGCTTCCTCCGTTACATTTATCGTTATAAGGGTTGCATGATGCTCAGAAAACTTCCCCAGGAGATTTTATCCTTTCACACGGTGACTTGATTTCATTGTTGTCGGTTCGCTTAAATGATCTTCCATGCGGTAGATGTCATTACTAGCCACTTCCTTTTTCTGATTATGATCCTCGTAGTCAATCTTGAGCTTTTTAAGAAGATTCGGGTTAATCATAGCATTCCCGAATTGTATTGCGTACCAATCATCAAATTTCAAATCCCTGAACTTGATATTATGTCTTTCAAGCTCGTGAGGGCACGTCCATTCTTCTTTTTTAACACTATCCCCACCGTTGCAATACTCGTGGAAGGGGTCGCACGTAGGCCATGCTCGTGTGGATTCATCATCGATTATGATTATCGGAGTACACCAGTGAGTGATAGGTGGCTCCTCTTCATCCTCGAAGGAGAGTTTTTCCAGTCTTTCATCATCAGTATATGCAGGCCACATGAATTTGTTATTCTTTGTGGAGTCCCAAACCTTGGATCTAGAACACTTAGCTTGTAAACGTGTTAGTTGCCTTAGATGGTTCCAAAACAACAATGAGAAACTTTGTTGTAGATGCACACAAGTATGCGGAATCTACTTGAATGCACTTAGAATATTAAAGTAAACACAATGTAACACCAACAGCTTCAATATTATTAAGAATAATACGAGTACTCTCCTAGTACTAGGGTTTACAACCTTGAAGCTCTTCTTAAGACGGCTAGAATATGAGTTGTGTTTTTAACCTAGCTAGGATCTCCTTTTATACACTAAGGAGATCCTTTACAGAGATAACTATGCACTAAGTATATCATATCTTCTATTGGAATAGAATATATGCTGTTACAAATCATACACGACATTCCTTACTTAGAACAGTACAAACTTAATACTATCAGTACTAACATTTTCACTATCAGTACTAACTAGTTAGTACTTATCAAACAATGCTATCAGTAGTAACTTTACTACTATAAGTATTAACTCCCTAAAGCAAATTTCCCAACAATCCTTCCCTAAACTTGTGATTGGGTTTTAGAATCACAAGTTTCTTCCGCCTTTGAGGATTCTTCCAAACTCACTTTCTGCTAGGTCTTCCAGCTTGGTCAAATATCTTTATCAGCAACTCCTTAGCCATGTCTACTGCATTACCCATCCTTAGCCTAGCTGCCAGCATTTCAAGAAGAGTCCCTAATGCAAGTGGATAGGTTCTTTCAACCAGCATGTAGATATCTGTCCCACTACATGTAGTGACCAAGTGCAGTCCACATGAATCAAGCAATGTCCAAGTCAGTGCTTCCTCTCCAGGTTGATACTTCCATTGTTCTCCTGTTGGATCTGGTTCAAAGATATTCTGAAGTTCATAAAGTAACTCGGATCCTTATCATTATCTGGATCTTTGTTCTTGAACCTGTTTTTGACTAACTTCCAAAGCTTGAGTAGATCCTCCCTGTCAATGAATGCAAATAAATCTACCAAGTATAGATAGGCACTTATTCTTCCACCAGCTCTGTGTATCCTCCAGTGCCTCTTTCGATCTTTAGTGTAGATATCCCAGTTGATGATTGGATCCTAGTGTTGATGGGCTCTGTGTATAGTGCTTCTTCAGGAGCTTCAATGATCATCATCTGATTTAGCTCCTCTTCAGTTAGTCTACCTTCATCTTCAGATACTTTCAATCTTTTGGGTGCAGTTGAGGGAGCTCCTTCTTCAGATGGCCTTTTATAATCCTAAACAGGTTGTGACCGTTTAACAAAATCATCATCTGACATAGGTCTGAAGTCCAGACATCTTCTTTGAGTTAAGTCAGCTAGTCTTTGAAGAGTTTCCCAAGATAACTAATTAAGCTGCTTCAATGTTCTCCTGTCTTCACCTTGATACTTGTTGTACTTGCAGAGATACATCTTTTGTTGACTTTTTTTGGAGGTCTTGAAGCCTTTTCAATTTCCCTTTGATGTCTGAACTGACTCTGTCTTCTGGCCAAGATTTCACTAAATAACTGAGCTGCTTCATTAACACTTGTACTCTTATCTTGTTGCAGCTTATTTTGTACCTCCTGAGTTGCTTCTACCTTGGCTCTCATGTCATCCCATGTTTGCCAGTCTTCATCTAGTTTAGCCATCTTTTTCTTTTCTTTTTCTGTAGCTTCTTTTCGCAGCTCTTCCTCTTCCCATTCTGCTGCTATTCTCCTTGCTGCTTCTTCATTCAATCTCCTTCTTCTTCTTTGGAACTTCTACCAATATACCTTTGCACTTGTCTTTGGGATCTATTTTTGGAGCTAAGGAATTTGGTGATGGAGCACTTCCTTCTCTGATAGTGACTCCTTTTTCTTTGGGCTTGGTTGCCGCTGATTTGTTTTTCTTTCTCAGATATAGAACAGGAGGCTTCTTGTAAGTTGGAGAGATAGGGACTGATTTCTTCAAGCTCTAAAGTCCCAAGACTGCATGTTTCTCTCTATCTTCTTCATCACTGTCTTCATGTGGAGTGGTAGTGATGATGGTGGCCTCTGTTGTTGTGGCTTGTTGTAGTTCAGCAGCTACTTGAAAGATTGGGCTTAATACTGATTGCAAAACACCAGGAGTACTAACCATAGTGCTATCGGTACTAACTACAACACTATAAGTACTAACTGGGATAGTACTGATAGTGCATGTAGGAGTACTAGGCACTTCTTCTGTGTGTTTGGTGACCTGAACTTCTTCTTCTTCATCAAGAAAAGGGCTTTGAAAAGTTTGACCACCTTGCCACTGACCAAATTCACTTCTCCCTTGAATGTCAGAACTCCTCCCCTGTTTGGAATAATCTTCTTGTAACACCCCAACGCGACAAGGGTAGAAGTGTCACATTCTGGTGTCATATCAGAACATACAAATAAAATTGTACAAGCGAAAGCCTTAAAGAATAAAATACCAAGTCATATAGATGAATGACTTACAAGGAAAGATACAAAAATCCAAAATGTCTAAAATAAAATGAAATCTCCAAACAATAGCCCAACAAAATAAATCCAAATGATAAGGTATCTAGGGTTGGTCCACTCAAATAATCCAACTCTCAGCCCATCAAAGCCCATCTTCAACCTAACACCGCAGAAAAAATGCGGTGAGCTTAAAAAGCCAGTGAGCGGATATAACAAAGCGAAAGCTAAATAAAATCGAAATGCGAAATGAAACAAAGGAAGCGGATAACAAAGTCGCGACAAAATGAGAACAATGAGTCAATGAGGATCTGCAGAACACAATTATCTGATATCCAAAGCACCTATAACAAGGAGAGCGAAGCAAAGCAAAGCATCATGACAAGCATACAAGCACATACAAACCAGGCATACAAGTACTGAAACATAAGCAAGCATAGCAAACGTCATATCCACACAACATATACAGCATACAATCAATTCAGGAAATCAGAAGACATACAAGCCAAACAGATATCTACAGGAAAGCGGAAGCAATTAATAATAAGCGAGCATGGCAATTCACACAGGTCAAAACCCTTAGTTGAAGACATAATCAGTATCATAACGGTAGTCAAAACATGGCAGTCACACGTAACAAGTAGGAATACAGTATGAGCATTATAATTAAATGAACTAGGGCCATAGTAAGGCAATTAAACAAGTTAACAAGCTAGACCTCATAAGTTGAATCATTTACCCAATCAAATCGTAACATAAACAGAAATGCAAACATGGCAGGTCAACAACAAGCAGATAAGGATACCACGAATAGTCATAGTCCACGAGATTAAATCGAACGAGGTACAAAAGGTAAACAGATCAACAATCGACTGCACACAAGCATGGTTGCCGACAAATCGAAGGATCACATAACAAGAAGATAGCATATCATCGGATGACAACAGTAATCTTATATCGCATACATACATATCATACGAGTAATCGGTAGTCGTATAAACATGAATATCATAATCAATCCAATGACATATAATAACCCGTGCGTGAATGGAACCATAGTGCAAGTAACGGAATTAAAGTGTGATGAGATCAATGCAATGGAGTATCTATATCTTGGTAAAGTGAATCATATAAGGGTACCGAGTAATGAACAATTAACGTAGCATATGGTGCGTTGGGGAATTACAAAGGTGCAATATAGGTATATCAAAAGTGTAAGGGTTATAAATCTACCCGAGCCGGAAACATATCATATCATATCATATCATAAGTAGCCATTGTATTCGGAAGGGTGACCTCGAATACCATACATAATAGGAGGAGACCTCGGTAACAAATGGAGTAGCTAGCTCCCGAATTGTGAAGACGCGGATTGCACCCGACATCATTCACCATATATATATCTCCAAACAGATCAAATCCTCGAAACATATCATATCTAGGATGCATCCATCGCCCCGGAAACATAGTGGCCAAATCATATACATATAGTGAGCTCATAATCATATCATAATGGGGACGGTGTGGACCATCACTCAACCACACTAAAGTCATGCCATTGGTGCATCAATGACACGATCAGGTTACCTTCCTGACTAGGAAACATATTTGGCTCGGGTATCAAACTGAAGGGTCAAAGCATATTCATATCATAAGGATTCATATCAAAGTTCATATCAGAGTTCATATCAAAGTTCATATCAAAGTTCATATCAGAGTTCATATCAAAGTTTTCATATCGAAGTTTCATATAGTTTCATATCAAAGGAGCATAGCAGAGTCATAGGGAAGCCCTAATCATGAGTCTTAGAGTACAACGTAACAGTTCAAGCTAATATCGAAAGATGTATAAGAATCACGAGAAACCTTAAGAGATAAGGTCAGAATATTTGTACCTTATTCCGCAAACGAAACACAACAGAAATACCAAGGTCGGAAGCAAACTCCATCTCCGTGAATCTACACGAATTCATGACTGGTTTTATTAAAAACTTATTTAATTGATTACTTATTTTAGTCGGCTTTCAGTTTAGTAACTTTCCATATTTAGCGAGTTTCCAAAATAGAAGGTTTCCATTTTAGAAAGTTTCCTTATTTAGCATTTTACACAACAAGCCCTTAAGTGTCCAATTTTACATATTACACCCTCATTATCCTTATTTATACGAAATACCCCAAGTTTCAGAATTTACAAACAAGCCCTCTATTTTTAATAATTACATTTGGTTTACCAATTTACCCGATTTACAAAATAAACCCCTAAGTCACATATTTTATGAAAAAGGTCCTCATGTTACATTTTATACTAACACCCCCTGGTCCAAAGTATACTACAAAAATAGTCCACAAGTTTTATAATTTACGAAACAACCCCTTTTTATTTTGAAAACTCAATCGGTAATACAATAAAATCATCAAACCCTAACCCTAATTCCCCAAATAAAAAACTATCATTATTCCATCATTATTTCATCATTAAGATCAGATCTAGACCATAACATAAACCCTAGGTCGATCGTTCCAATTTTGTTTATCCATTTATACATTTTTTTTATATAAAAAACCCGATTATAAACAATAATTAGACAAGGCCATTTTAGACAATAACAATTCGAATGAATATTTTTCCAGTATCATATGGGTCGTATAGGTCTTAAATAAAATGGGTTTCACACCCGGAAAAATTCGTACGAATTAGATTAGATTTTATACACGTTTTTATCCTCACAAATTATTACGATTGATCCAAAATATAACAACTGAAACAACCATTTTTCCAGACCTTTATGATGACTAAGACACCCATAAAAATTATGTACACCACCCAGAGAATTCATATAACCCGATCTATAGTTTTTCATACATTTTAAGCATGAAATTCCCATTCGACTATTTAAACATGCATGATTCTTTGTTTATCATTTTATTTAGGTCATATATGATATAAATAGTATGAGAAAAATACCCAATCGATCTTAGGACGTGTGGATCAAGCGTATGAATTTCATACCTATCGGATGAAGAATCGACCAAAGAAAAAAACAATCATTATTCCATCATTATTTCATCATTAAGATCAGATCTAGACCATAACATAAACCCTAGGTCGATCGTTCCAATTTTGTTTATCCATTTATACATTTTTTTTATATAAAAAACCCGATTATAAACAATAATTAGACAAGGCCATTTTAGATAATAACAATTCGAATGAACATTTTTCCAGTATCATATGGGTCGTATAGGTCTTAAATAAAATGGGTTTCACACCCGGAAAAATTCATACGAATTAGATTAGATTTTATACACGTTTTTATCCTCAAAAATTATTACGATTGATCCAAGATATAAAAACTGAAACAACCATTTTTCTAGACCTTTATGATGACTAAGACACCCATAAAAATTATGTACACCACCCAGAGAATTCATATAACCCGATCTATAGTTTTTCATACGTTTTAAGCATGAAATTCCCATTCGACTATTTAAACATGCATGATTCTTTGTTTATCATTTTATTTAGGTCATATATGATATAAATAGTATGAGAAAAATACCCAATCGATCTTAGGACGTGTGGATCAAGCGTATGAATTTCATACCTATCGGATGAAGAATCGACCAAAGAAAAATCACCCCGATCGAACCAAGCCTCCAACAAACCAAAACCTATTTTTCCCAGCTACTCTTGATGATGAAGAACCCGGAAAATGCTAGATCCCTTCCAAATTCGTATGGAGTCGTGGTGAATTTTTGTGTGTGTTATTTTGGATTTAGATGGAAGTTACCAAATGAGAGATTAAGGGAGAATAAATGGGATTAATTTGGGCGTGGGTTTAGGCTGAATTTGGGGGGGATTGGGTTGATCTAATCAATGATAATTTTGTTTCCATATTTAATTAATTGTTAGTCATATTATTTAGTTTAATAGGTTGGTAAATTTGAATATACAATGATCCAAATAACAATATAATGTGTGATGTTTATATTGTAGTTACAAGTATAAATGACTCATTAATATTTTCATAAACCATTTATGAGTTAGGTGTTAATATATAATTTACGAGCTCGACATATTTTACGTTTCTCATAATTATTAAACTTGAAGGGTAAATTAGTCATTTAACACGTTTGCGGTTTTTAGGGTTTTACACTTCTGTTGAGGTGCTAGAAACTGTGAACTTGACCTTTCTTTTGATTGGTGTGGTAACTGGTGGTGCTGCTGCAGTTGGCTTGGATAGAAGCTGGACCTGATGTGCAAGCCTTTTCATCTTCAGAAGCATTCTGGTATGAACTTTGGCAGCAACTTTCTTGTGTTCATCCAGAGCAATCTCCAGTGTGTTTACTTTTCTGCAAAGGAACCTGTACAAAGCCGTCATGTCATTAAGTGTCAAACTGCCCTCACCACTTCCAACTGTGTTACCTGCTGAGAGAGGTGGGTCACTGGGCATTTGAGATGCACTCCAGTGCCTAGCTGAGCAGATACACCCCTTTTAGCCTTTTCACGGGTCCACCCGTGAGGAATGCTCACTAGGTGTTGGCATGGATTGGGTCTTAATGATGTTACCACTATCCTCACCAGCTTCTAAACCTGGTTGAGTAGTGGCAGCCCTCACCACTCTATCTCCTCCATCACCTAAGATAGGCTCATCTGCTTCAATTAGAGGAGGAGAATGGGTCTGAGCATTCCCACTCCCCTGTCTGGACTGCCTACTTGTTGATGAAAGGGGTTGATTGTGAAGTTGTTCAGGATCTGTGGGTGTGTGTTGGGAGCCACCTGTGCTTGATGCTCCTTCACCCTCTGCAATGAGCATGTTAGCAAATAAAGGCACTACAACCCCATTATAGCCTACCACAACCCTTGACATATTTGAAAATACTTTGGCTGTGAGTAGTTTTGAAGGATAAATATTTTTGTAAGGCTGTAGGTTTTGTTTCTGAAGATCCAAAAATACTTGTATAAACACAGGATACATCGAAACTTGGTTTCTTGTTGCATTTTTAAGCATACCTCAAAATATAGTTTGAAAAATTGAACACCACACTGTTGCAAGGCGTTGGCTATATTTGTGGGAAAAGCATCCCACCAGTCCTTTTGTGACTCAAGCGGTGTAGGAGGGTATGGATTAGAAATCTCCATTGTGGGAAAACCGACTTTTGTGAAAATTGAAAGTGTCATCATGTCTATACCCCATCAATGAGAGTTGTTCAAAATTTGGTGCTGGCAAAGTGTTAATACCTTGACATCTCTAAGATGAAGATGTTCTCTTAGAGGCTTGATAATAACAATTTGAGTGCCATCCACTGTACCAATTAATTGTTGTACCCTTCCTCAGTTGTTGAGGCAATGGCAGTTTGCCAAAACTTTCTGACAGGGGTACATAAGATAGTAGGGTTTAAAAGTAAAGCAAACCTGATGCTGCTACGGTTTAGAAAGGCTACTATCTCAGTAAATTCATCATGCCCTTCTAGCAATTCCAAGCATGCCACCATGTTATGCTTGTCGACAAAAGTAAGAGGAGCCATGAATGATTATAATAAGGGTTAGTAAGGTAGGATTTATTCGCAAAAGCCTTTAGTGAATCATGGTGAAAGCAATTGAAAAGTTATGCAATATATAGAGATTTGGAGAATTTTAGTTGAACCGGCTTATAAATATTTATGGTAATAAGTGAAGAGAAACCAATTAGGAAACCCTTTATATAAGGAAAAAGACGGTAACAACTCTACTTGCAAAAGTAATCATTGCATAACAGACTTTTGGAATAAGTACTAATGGCTACTTCATCAGTACTAACTATGCTATCAGTACTAACTTATAACCATCAATATTAACTTTTACCCATCAGTATTATCTTATATTTTGGAAATTATAATACTGACACCCCAATTTGAAGGGAGTAAGTGTGGTGACAGACACTTAATCAAGGTCGGCCTCACATGGCCTCTGGTTTGGTGAAAACCAATGGTTTCAGTGCATATCACTGCCTGTGATGGATAGTCCCATTAAAGGGCCTTCCGACGGGGTTTCCGGCTCGTGGCGGTGTTACCTCCAACACAAGTGTTGGATTCACGGTTGCTCGCTGTTCTCTAAGCCAGATGCCCTTATGCTAGTCACACTATCTGTAAACAGATAGAATGGCAAAGAGTGGGTTTGTGCAGAATGATCTGACCAACTAAAACCATCAATTCATGTTCATTTTAAGCACAAGATGCCACATAATGATTTGGCATCACACATTCCATTGTTACAGCAAGTTCCATCATGTGGTGGTTGCAGATTGAGCATAAGAAAGAGAACCACATGTGCTGTAACTCGTAGTCACCAAACCATATCCATACTGCTTGTGTTATACCTTTGAAGTTAGTCCAAAACCAAGAAAACACAATCCAAGACATTTTCTTGCCAATTCGTATTAACTTAACACAATCAGTATTAACTGGATAACAATCAGTACTAATCACCAATTTATAAAACTTTACAAAATAGAGAGAGATAAGACATATTATGGATGAAGCATCCTAATACTTGTGACCAAGTACTGAAATCTTCCCAAATCAAAAGCTTTGGTTAATAGATCTGCGCCATTAAACTCAGTATCAATCCTATCAACCTGGATAAGTTTCTTTTCATTACAATCTCTTATAAAATGATTTCTTATCTCTATATGCTTAGTTTTAGAATGAAAAACTAGATTTTTGATAATGCATATAGTACTGTTGTTATCAATATAAATGACAGTGCCCATGAAATTATACCCATAATCAAGCATCTGATTCTGAATCCAGATAATTTGACCACAACAACTTGCAGCAGCTACATACTCAGCCTCACTTGTAGAGGTTGCCACGATACTCTGCTTCTTGCACTGCCATGAAATAAACCTATCACCAAGAAACTGACATCCTCCTGTGGTTGACTTCCTATCAAGACTTGCCCCATCATAATCACTGTCAGAGTAAGCTACCAGATCAAAGGGAGAGTCCTTAGGATACCAAAGGCCAAGTTGAGCATGGCCTTTCAGATATCTAAAGATTCTTTTAACTGCATGCAAGTGAGAAAGATTTGGAGAGACTTGAAATCTTGCACATGCACACACTTCAAACATAATATCTGGTCTGGAGGCAGTCAAATACATCAATGATCCAATCATGGACCTGTAGAGATGCTGATCTACTTTTTCACCATCAGCATCTGGAAGTAGTGGCTTATTATGCTCCAAAGGAGTACTTGCAATCTTTGTGTTGTCATAGCCAAACTTCACCAAAATCTCCTTGACATATTTATCTTAGCTGATAAATATGCCATATGTCTTCTGCTTGACCTGTAGTCCAAGAAAGAAGGTGAGTTCTCCCATAGAACTCATCTGAAACATGTCATGCATCAACTTCTCGAACTCTCTGCATAGATCCTGCTTGGTTGAACCAAATATATTGTCATCTACATATATTTGTACCAACAGGATATCGGTGTTCACATTCTTGATGAATAGAGTCTGATCAATCTTCCCTATTCTGAAGCCATTGCTCAAAAGATACTTGGCTAAAGTTTCATACTAAGCTCTTGGGGCCTGATGCAGACCATAGAGTGCCTTTCGAACTTTGTACACTTTTTCTGGAAAGGTTGGATCTTCAAACTCAGGAGGTTGACAGACATACACCTCCTCATCAATCTTCCCATAGAGGAAAGCACTCTTCACATCCATCTGGTATACTGTGAAGATTTTATATGATGCATAGGCCAGGAAAAGTCTGATAGCCTCAATCCTTGCCACTGGAGCAAAGACCTCTTCATAATCAATCCCTTCCTGCTGTGTATACCCCTGAGCTACCAGTCTAGCCTTGTTCCTTATTACTACTCCCTTTTCATCCTTCTTGTTTATGAAAACCCATTTAGTGCCAATGGCTCTCTTGCCATTAGGAAGATCTACCAGAACCCATACATTTTGAAGTTTAAACTGGATAAGCTCTTCTTGCATTGCTTCTACCCATGATTCATCTTCAAGAGCTTTGTAGACTTTCTTTGGTTCTGCTTGGGAAACAAAACAGGAAAAGAGACATATTTATGAGGCACCATGATTTCTTTCTTCATAAATGGCACTGAAGAATCCTGTCTCACTATGCTGAAATTTAGATCTTGTAGTTCTTTCAGCATTGACATCTCCAATGATATTTTCCAAGGGATGATCTTGATTGATTTTTCTATGTGGTGTAGCAGGAACATCATAAGATGAAGCTATATTGGTCATATCAATCTCATCAGCTCTTATACCACTTGTGGAGTCCCAAACCTTGGATCTAGAACACTTAGCTTGTAAACGTGTTAGTTGCCTTGGACGGTTCCAAAACAACAATGAGAAACTTTGTTGTAGATGCACACAAGTATGCGGAATCTACTTGAATGCACTTAGAAGATTAAAGTAAACACAATGTAACACCAACAGCTTCAATATTATTAAGAATAATACGAGTACTCTCCTTGTACTAGGGTTTACAACCTTGAAGCTCTTCTTAAGATGGCTAGAATATGAGTTGTGTGTTTAACCTAGCTATGATTTCCTTTTATACACTAAGGAGATCCCTTACAGAGATAACTATGCACTAAGTATATCATATCTTCTATTGGAATAGAAGATATGCTGTTACAAATCATTCACGACATTCCTTACTTAGAACAGTACAAACTTAATACTATCAGTACTAACATTTTCACTATCAGTACTAACTAGTTAGTACTTATCAAACAATGCTATCAGTACTAACTTTACTACTATAAGTATTAACTCCCCAAATAAAATTTCCCAACATTCTTGACCCTATCCTTATCGCTACCTCCATCGCAAATTTCATTTCTCGAGTCACACGAGGCCCATAGATCATACCAATCCCCTTAGCTACGGGTATCTTTTTGCACCAGTGATATTTCCTCTTAGATGGGGAGAGAGGGCACAAGTTAATATCGTGGGACCATTCGTTAATCTCCGGTGTTCTGATTCATCCACTTGAGGAATTCGTCCACCACGATCCCGATTCGCCGTAACTCAGATTTTTGGTTACGGCGTAACTCGCTAGAATCGTCCTTATCAACATTCTTAATAACCCCTTTATCGCTGTCAAAAACATAGTTACGCCGTAATTCTTCAGACAAGTTACGGCGTAACTCAGATCTATCGACGGGATTTTTACCAGAATCCGTATCTTTGGCCTGAATCTTTGAGTCATTATCAACAAAAATCACTTTACATTCCATTGTGGGTTTTGATCCTTCAGGCTTATTGTTATTTATTCTCACTTTCTCACTAAGCTTTTCCACCATAGATTCAAGGTTTTTTAGGGTTGTGTCGTGATTGGAAAGGTTTCTGTCAGTGTTTTCCTGGAATTATTTTAACCACTCATCTTGTTCCTTTTGTCTTTGGGCTGAACTTTCCATGAATTTGTTAATTGTTTCTTCAAGATTGGGCTTTGTTTCTCCATAAGGCCCACAGTTGTAATTTCTGCGGTACCCCATTACTATTTCGATTATCTCCGTAAAACGATCGATTTTCTCCATATTTGGCTTCTTCAATTATATTTTCTTCGTCAACGTGAGGACAATTCTTCGTGAGATGTCCTCCCCCACAACTTTCACAACCCACTTGGATGGCATGAACGGTTTCTCTGACTTTCAGCATATCTCGACTTAGACTTTCAATTTTACTAGCGATTGCTGCAAAACTTCCTCTTTGGTTTCTTTTGCTTCCTGCGTCGTGCCATTTTTGAAATGATCACCCATTTTTTGAATGGCTTCAATTGCAAGAGTAGGAGTCATGTTCGGGATAGGTCCTTGATAGTCCAACATCTGTCTTGTAGTTACGTTGATTCCTTTGTAGAAGATGTTGACCTTTTGCTGGTTGTTCAGATCATGTGTAGGACATTTGTAAAGGAGATCGTTGTATCTATCCTAGGCCTGATACAACGTTTCATCGTCTTCTTGTTTGAAATTATGGATCTCCAAAAGCTGGTTAGAAATCTTCGACGGAGGACAATACCTTTGAATGTAATGCTTCTTAAGTAGAGCCCAAGTATTAATTGCCCCGACGGGCAATCTTTCAATCCATCTTCTGGCAGCTCTAGTAAGAGTCATGGGGAATACCCTTAGCATAACAACATCATGAGACACGCCTAGAATGTTGAAAAGGCTTGTGATGTATAGGACATTTTTGACGTACTCATATGCATCCTCGTCCCTGCTTCCAGAAAAAGGGTTAGAACGAAGCTCCCTCATAAATTGGTCTTTAATTTCAAAACGGACATCCTCTCCAATTGCCGGTCTTACGAGACCCGGCCCTTGTTCTGCTCTTGTCAACGCCAAATATTCCTTAAGAGTGAGGTCATCAATGTTAAAAACTTCCATGGTACCTGAAACTTGAATAATTATCGTGAGAAATTTAAAACAAAACGAAAATGAAAGACTTAATAGCAATCCTAATATAACTCACCGGCAGTGGCGCCAAAAACTTGATGTAGGTTTTACTGACCATGTTTTAATCTTTATATTGTCTCGTTATACCTGTGGTCTACCATAATGCACTAACGGGCAGTGTACCCGGTCGTGTGTAGTGTAGTATTTGGTAAAACCGAGGTCGTCCCAAGAGCTATGTGTGTTTGATTATTACTAAGTCTAGGTGTCACAGTTTTTAATATGATTTCGATAAGGAATTAATTAATTAACTACTATAGCAGATAAAAGGCAAAGGTTTAATCAATAAAGGAGAGTGGTGCTAACCTAGTTAATCCTCCTAGCTAGTAATGTCTACGTCTACTTACTTCCAATTACTTCAGGTGGGGTCAAATTCGAGAGGACAACATTTGGTCAATTCGCCATAACCTATCAGCAAAGATGCCACCTTGGAGAAGTCGGTGTCCTTCATAAGTCCAGTTGTTCACGGTACCCTAAGCCAAGTCATTAAGTACCGCTACATTCTAGATTTATAATAGTGAGTGCCGGGCGTAGCAACTTAAACACTCACCCCTAATTCTTAAGTTCATCCAAGCGGTAGGTGATCGGTTGGTCAAATCGCACAATTAGAAAGGGTCGTCGGTTGGTCATATCTTACCCTTCCGTCTCGATCTACTCACTTAGGGTCATTGGTCATATCTCCTAAGCAACTAGCCTCTACCGCCATTCAAAACTACCGAAACAAGGGTAGCTACCAATAAACTATGCATGCATACACTTAGAAATAATTATATGGAAGCAATGTAAATGTAAACAAAACAATTAAGGAATCATAACTAGGCCATCACCAGGAGGTGCTTAGCCACTCATATTAACCATATAAATCAATTCAATATTCAAAGTTACGAAATACATGAATCGAAAGTAAAAGAAAAGATAAAATGCTAATGCTTATCGTAGGGGAGTGATTTCTCCCTTGGAGACAGCTCCGTATGCTCTTCTAGAACTGCCTTTGGCTTCTTCCCACGTTCTTTGGTTGTGGTGTGTGGAATGGGATGATTTGAAATGCTGGAAATTGTGGGGTATTTATAGGCCAGATCTGGGTTACGACATAACTAATATAAGAGTTACGCCGTAATCTTCAATTCCTTCGTAATTTGCACTAGATCTGCTGGTTACGGCATAACCTTATGAGTGGTTACGCCGTATCTTCAATATTACTTGGTTACGCCGTAGTTGATGAAATAGTTACGACGTAGTTATCAGCGGCGTGGAACCTCATTTGACCTAATATAGTTATGTCGTAATCTTTGGGAGAGTTACGCCAGTAACCTTACGATGAGTTGGTTTTACGAGTCACGCTTTAGTTACGGCGTAATGTGAGAGATGAGTTACGCCGTAACTTCTTCAAAGTCAGCATACTATGATAAATCTTTGATATTTCTCCAATTCCGCATCTCTTTAGCTCTAATGCTCGTAATTTACCTGAAAGTGGAAAACAATGGAAAACAAGCGTAAATCCATATAAATGATATAAATTACAAGCATTATCGGAGGAAATTGACTCTTAATATTCAGGACTATTTGATGTTATCAGACTGCGAGTCTTCATTAATTGTGTCCTAATGAGATTTATTGATGATCTCTTGGCTCTAGACTCAATAGTGCACATTTGGTTTCCTATGCCAGAGACTAGGGAGAGGGTCTCCTTCTTCAATATCAACAATCTCTAAGAGAATGTCGATAGATTATGTAGGTTCCCCGTGAGAATGAAACAAGTCCTTTTAAAAGGAACTTGACTTGGGAAGTTTAGTGCAGTGCGTCACTGGGTCCATGAAGTCTTGTCTTCAATACCGATGTTACCTTGGTAACCACCAGTAGCATATGAATTGAACCCGGTTTCTGCCCTAAGGTTGAATTAATGGAGGGCTATTTCTTTTCACCCTTTTCTCATTCAATTCTTTTTCATTCTTCAACCCCTTTAGTGCTTACCGAGACTTCATTACTAGAACCTTGTTTGGTTTATTCCAGTTCTAGCTCAATCTCAGTCGGCACTCTTCCCTTATTCTCACTTTTCTCCTTTTTTTCAATATTCCTAAGGACTTCTACACTATCTAGTGGATTGTCCCTGGGTTGATCCCTTCGGCTCTAGCGGGATTGTGGGAACGAATACCTAACCTAACCATCCTTATATCTCCATGCATAAAGTAAACTGGTCAATTTTTTGGGTATTTGTTCTTCCTCCTTTGAAACCAATTGAAAACCATTTGAAAATCAATCAAGTTACTTATGATATAAAATCAAAGCATTTTGTACCTTATTTGTTTTTGATATTTTAGAAATGCTCCCCCTCAACATGTGCTTCAAGTGTTGAAAAGCATTTTAGCACATGGAGGCAAGAGGACTTTTGAAATCTTAGATTGAGAATGAAAGATCCAATCTTTGATTAACATTTTCTAAAATGATCATCATCACTTCCCGATCGAATATAGTATTTTAAGTACTTTGGATGAAATATTTTGGGAAGGATAAGGTTTTTTTTGATTGCTCCCCCTTAATATGTGCATGAAATATTTTTTAATATTGTTTAGCACATAAGGGAGGAGTGTTGCGAAGCAGTTTTCACGATCACAGTAGCCAAGGAAACCATTTAAAATCCAATCAAGGTACTTCTGATAAAAATGATGCTTTTAGTACCTTGATAGTTTTTAAGATGATTTTAGAAATGCTCCCCCTCAATATGTACCTCGATATACGAAAATGTTTAGCACATTTGAAGAGAATTGCCTATTTATTGAGTCTTGAAGACCACATTTTATCAGATTGCATATTTATATCACATTTTCTACCCCGATCAAAAATTTCAAATCCTTTGAGATTTTGGATCTCAAGTGATTTAAATATGTAGAAAAGTTTTGGAGAAAAATGTGTCATGTTTTATTGAATCTGAAAAGAAACACTACAATGCTCCCCCTCAAGTAATAGAGGGAGACTACATGCCATAATCCTATCACGACTATATACTTTATAGTTATTATTGTTCATATTACAAACACCACATCATAAATAGTAGTTCAAAAATAGTAACCACCATAAGAAGATATCATCATTCGGTTCTCTGTAGTAGCTTGTGTTGGGATATAAAAGACAAAGTACTGCTGAAAGTCAAAGTGCTGAAGAAAGTCAAAGTACTGTCTAATGAAAGTCAAAGTACTGCTTCGTCAAAGTACTACAAAGCTAAAGGACTGCTATGCAAATCGTTCAAGGATTATTATGTAATTCTAGAATATTCTTAGATTAGAATTAGTATTACTTGTCGTACAAGGATTGTAATTGTAAACCGACTAGGGTACTCCTTATGCCTATAAAAGGACCCCTAGATTGGCATTAGAGATATACGATTTAGAACTTACATGCAAGTACGATATTAGAGTTATTTAGCGATTAGGTTTGTTAGTGAATCTGTATAACAAGCAGGTTCAAAGTTTGTTTTTAATATAATCATTGAAGTTTAAAGTTATTCTTCTTAGCTTTGTTAAAGTAGATTCCGCATACTTAATAGAGTTATATCAGTGTTTCATTTTTAGTAGTTTTGGATTTATCCAAGGTTGCTAAATCCTTACAAGCTACATAGTTAGTTTGGTCAGAGTATATTGATCCAACAAGTGGTATCAGAGCTTGTGTGGAAACTCTGATTAAGAAGAAACCCTTAAAACCGATTTAACTACAAACCCTAAAAGATGTCGACTGAAGCTGCACCACTCCCATCCATCACCTCACTCAGGATTCCTATCATCAAGAAGGAGAATATGATCTACGGAGCATGAAGATGAGGCAATACATTGCTATTACGGACCATGCACTTTGTGGGATGTGATTGTCAATGGTAATATCATTCTTGAAGAACACAGAAGTTCTGGACAACCTAAACCCCTCGACCTACCTTGCCGGTGACTACAAAAGAAATCAAGAGAAGGCTCTCAACATACTATTGTCTCGCTATCACGATGGTCACCGCTAAAGTTTCATGATGCTAAGGATGCAAAACAACTATGGGTCGCTATCAAGACAAGATTTGGAGGTAATGATGCTTCCAAAAGATGCATAGAAATTTGTTGAAGCAACAATTTGAAATATTCATTGTTGGTGAAAGAGAAGGTCTTGATGTTGCCTATGATGATTCCAAAATCTCCTTAGTATGCTAGAGTTATATGAAGCAAAGGTATCATTGAAGATGCTAATTTGAAGTTCTTAAGAAGTTTGCCATCCGTATGGCATGTGGTTGCTACTATGATTAGAGGACAATCGGTTTGGATACTATGGACTTTGATGATCTATACAATAATTTAAAGGTGTATGAGCATGAGATGAATGGTCAAACAAGTTCAAAATCTCACAACATTGCTTTTGTGTCTTACGAAAGAGAGGCGTTACTTCCACTAAAAGTCGCTTATCCTGCTCAAAATCTTGTTAGTGATAAACAGAATATTTATACAACCATGACTACTACCACCTCATTACTATCAAACACCATCAACTCTGATGATGTTATATGTTCTTTCATTGCTCAGCAAGCCACCTTACCTGTTACTTATGAAGAAGATTTGATGCAAATTGAAGAGGATGATCTAGAAGAAATTGACATAAGATGGCAAGTTGCCATGATCACTACAAGGATCAAGAAGTTCATGAAGAAAACAGGAAGAGGCATTGACTTCAAACCCAAACAGGGTATAACAGTTGACAAGTCCAAGATTGAATGCTTTAATTGTCAAAGAACTGGACACTTTGCAAGAGAATGCAAGTTTGCTAAATATCAGGAAAATAGGATGATTGAGAAACCCAAGCTTGAAATAAGGAAGTTCCTATTCTTGAACCAAAACCAAAAGCTTTGGTTGCTCAAGAAAATCTATCGAGGTTGATTGAGTCTTGAATTTGATGATGAACCAAGTAACTACTTGATCGATCTTTGAGCAATCGAGTTTTCTCACATGGTGACCACTTGTGAATGGTGGCTGAAGAAACTTAAAACAGCTCGGACACCAATGCAATGAAGATCCGGGAGTATAGTGTTTCCCAGTCGTTATGTCCCAATGAGCTATGCAATGGATCACCAAACGATATAGTGATCGAGAAATTTGAAGCAGAAAAAGGATTGTGATTATTTTAAATAAAAAAGCAAACAAATTACAGAGGCTTAAATGCAAATTAAAGAAAATTAAAAGATAAAAATATTAAATAAACGCTATCACTATTTGCAAAATGATGTTTTTGATTTTATGTTTTATAAAACTTAATTTAAAAACTACGCGACGTCTAAATGAAAATGTGAAAGCAAGCGATTAATCCTAAAATATGAAAATGATATTTTACAATCCTAATGATAAAAGAAAATTTATAGAAAAAGAAAATTATTTTTATAACTATTTATCTAATTATTATTAATAAAAACTATTTTTAACTATTAAATAATAACCCAAAATACAAGAAAATATGAAATAAAGCTAGAAAAAAAATAAAATAAAATTATGACTTAGAAAAATCTAAAATATCAAAAGAAAATTTTCAAAACTATTTTTGTATTTTTCTGATTATTTTTCTATTTTCTAGGAATTAAAAACTATTAAAAACTAATTAAATTGCTTAAAAATACAAATTTAACTAAGAAAAATCTGGAAAAATATTTTTTTGACTTTTTATATTTATCTTAACTTAAGAAAAATGAAAAATTATTTTTTTGAAGCTTTTCTTAATTAATTGTATTAAATGCTAATTAAAAATGCTTAAAAACTAATTTAAATTAAGAAAAATACCAAACTGACCTAGAAAAATATGAAAAATTCAAGATAGGCCTAAAATAATATTATGAAACTAGGAAAAATGGAAAAACAGTAGGTTGTGTACAAGAAAATGAAACTGCTAGGCAAGTGCTTATAAATAAGCACTTGAGATAAGCCAAATGAAAACAACAAGCACCAAACTGGAACAGTAGTTCTAATATGCTAAAATTATCCAATTGCAACTAAAAACAACTAGCCTTAACCACTGGAATGCAAGTTTAAACAGATTTGATGATGTGAGTTAATGTGCAAAAACAGTTAGAGGGTACTACTTTTGAGCTTAAGTAAAAGCTTCCCAATAAGCTAAAATGAAAAAGCAGTAAGGACTTAAACAAGACACAGGTGGCTACTTATAATCCGAAAACAGACCTAGACAAGCTCTTGAGAGCTTGTGACAAGATCTGCAAGATCTTCACAAAACTGTCTTGACTCGATTGCCTGCATGCAGGCATATAAGCCCTCATTCACAAGCCTTTTGAGCTTATAAAAAAATTACAAAATCTACTAAAATGGTGATAACAAAATAGACCGGTTGAAGTTTATGAAATACCAAGTTTCATAATATGGCTCAAGAATGAACCAATGAAAAATCACCCCATTTGGACTCAAAACAGGTTTTCAACTTTTTGACTTTTGAAGCGATTTGATCATTGACTTTATTGAACTTTGAATCCAATTTATGGACAAAGTTATGATGTTAATGGATGAAATAAGCTCAATGCAATCTATTTCTATGTAATTTAAACACAAAACAAGACTTTGCTTATCCAAAATCACAGATTAAGCATTAGAGCAGTTAAGTGTGCTTTTGACTTAGAACTTGTGCAGGCACAAAATATTGTGATATGATTCAATATGAGTTAAACAAACTTAAACCAACAAGCTTAAACCATCGAGCTAACCTCTAAAGCAGTTGAACCAACAATTCCAAACACACCTTTATATCAACAGTATTGCAATCAATACTAAGTTAAACACCGAACAAGCCTAAATTATTGATCAAATGAATTTAAATAACCTAAATACTACTTATTAAGCAGATAGGAACTAGTTATAACTACAAATACAAAGTTATGCATAGAAACCTTAAAAATCACTTACAAGGGTCCTTAGCCACTATGGCTTGGCCGAACCAATGAACAACTAACCTATTCCAACCCCTAACCTAACTCTCGATTCAACCCAATCCATTTCTGATTCAACCCATTTCAATTCATACCCATTTCCATGCTCGATTGACTTTCATTGACCAAATTCCAATTTTGCTAGAAACTTAAAGACAAGCTTACGAAAGCTATAATAAGCTAGTATAAGCTTGTTTGAGCTTATAAATAAGCGATTGAAGCTAGGACATCGAGTTTGAAAATGAAAATTGTGTGATGAGCTTGAAATTTGAAATATGAACATAAGCTGGAATTGATACTTAAAAGAGTTGCAATACACTTAAATACTACATTTGATACAAATAAACCTGAAATTACAATTGAGAACTATTTAAGACATGATAAGCTTAAAAGCGACATACATTTTGAAAAATAAACTAACTACTTCCCCATTTGCCTTCTTTCTTCCTTTATTTATACTCCACCGAGCTTCTCTCTCATCTCTGAATAGTTCCCAGCAGTTATATGGGCCATTGGATTGGTTGGTAACATTTTGGCCCTTGGATTGAAATTTGGCGCCAAAACTGTTTTTAATAGCTGGAGGTTGAGTGTTAGGTTTAAAGGTGCATTAAATGCATTCTTGGAGTGGGGTGAGGTGGAGGGTAGGGTTGATGATGAAGGAGTGTTGCAGGAAAGGTTGCAGGCAGTGTGATGATGGAGGAGATGGCAACCCGTGAGTTGGAGGGAAAAGAGGAGTCAAATAGGTTTGACTGGTGTTATAATATTGGAGGGGGTCCAAATTGAAGGGGGTCCAATTGGTTTGGCAGGGTCACATGGGATTTTGACAAGGTCCAAAGGGTGTTTAAAGGTTTAATAATCAAGGGACTTGTTTGTAATTTCTGAAAATTGAGGGACCAGTTCTGACAATTCTGCAAAGTTGCTCCAAGGACTAAAAGTGACAAGTTCCAAAAGTACAAGGACCAAACTTGTTATTTTCCAATTTCCAAGGACTAAATTTGCCAATTTTTAAACTTGGAGGACCAAACTTGTAATTTCTCAAAACTTTTGACATTTTTCACCAAAGGACTAATTTTGACAACTTATGATTTAAAAAGGACCTTTGGTGATTTTACTTTTGAAATTAAGTGCTCAGGGACTATTTCTGACAACTTTTGAAACTTGGGGGACTGAAACTGCCAATTATGCAAACTTAGCTCATTTTGTTAGGAATTAGAAATTCCCGGTATTAAAGAGTCGGTCACCTCAAGTATATGTAATCGTTAGAAAGCTCGTAGTCGTAGTTCTTTTAAGTTAAGTAGTAATTTAGTTAAGTAACACCGTGGAGGACGGACGGTCTTTACCAGCTGTATGCACGATCCATGACCCAAAGTGTGGCGAGTTATGTAAGACTATAAATACTCTCTACCTTCCAAGGTAGAGTTGGAGCTCATAATAATATCTTTCACTTTCTCTCACTAAGTTCCCTAAACCTCTAACTTTCTCTCTAGAATTCCATCTTATTCGCCACCTTGTGTTATGGTTTGATGTGTATGTGAAAAGTTATATCTTACAATTGGTATCGAGAGCCATGGTTAGATCATATCTTGCACATCTTTGGATTTATAGTGGTTTTAGGTGGTTTTGAGTTTGAAAAAGTTTAGTGGTTTTGCATCATTTGGTTGATTTCTTGTGTTAAAGTTTGAATTTTGTTGGTACTTTTATGTTTAGAATCATCAAAAGTGTTTAGGTTTTCATTTGGTAGCTTGAATCATCTTGGTTGGGTTGTTTTGGATTGAAAAGTGAAGGTTATTTGGTTTTCAAGTTAGCGAATTAGCTCTCGGACTTGTTTTCTTGGTAGCGACTTACAGTTATAAAAGCTAGCGAGTTAGAGCTAGCGAGTTAAAGTACAAGTAGTGGAATCCCACTACGGTTAGCGACTTGTGGTAGCGAATTAGTCCGTAGCGAGTTGCTCTTTAGCGACTTGCATATCTAGCGACTTGTGTGGCAATTCTTGCACAAATTTGGCTAGCGACTTAGTGCATAGCGAGTTACTACTTAGCGACTTGCTCTTACATTGGCGACTTGGGATTCTAGCGACTTAGGCGTGTAGCGAGTTAAGGGTTAGCGACTTAGTGCACTTATTTCTAGCGACTTAGTGCATTATTTGGTAGCGAGTTAGCACTTTATCATCTAGCAACTTGAGTGATTGTTTACGGTTTCTCTTGATTTAGTAAAATCCGTGAAAGAATCTATTTCCGGTTTAATCATAGAGTTATAAAATCCGTATAATCATTAACATGTCTACCAACATTCCCACTGTTCCCATTGTCATCTCCATTGTTGTCGAGGATGTTCAAGCGGTGGCTCGGATACTAAATCCACCAATGCTTGTGAGGCCGACTACGATTCTTGGGCTCAACGAATCAGATTGTATTGCCTTGGAAAGGAAAATGGTGTCAACATTCTCAAATCCATTGATGAAGGACCATATCGGGTTGAGGCGACTAGAGATATACTTGATACTAATGAAGATGGTACTCTGTCTACGGAATGGACGGACCTAAGATGTACAATGAGCTTGATAATGAGGAGAAAAGAGATTCGATGCGGATATCGGGGCTTCAAACATTGTTCTTCAAGGTCTTCCTAAAGACATCTACAAGGCGATCAATCATAACAACGATGCAAAAGCGGTTTGGGATAACGTTAAGATGCTTCTCTCGGGTTCGAATTAACTATGGAAGGCAGAGAATCCCAACTCTATGACGAATTTGAGCACTTCAAGATGAAACCGGATGAGAGTGTTTATGAGTACTATGTGAGATTTCATAAGTTAGTGAATGACATGAGGAACATCGAATGACTATGCCTAATATTCATTTGAACTCAAAGTTTGTGAACAACATGAATCCCGAATGGCACAAGTTTGTCACATCTGTGAAACTCACTAAAGGATTGAAGCATACAAACTATGAGCAACTCTATGCCTTCCTCCTTGAGAATGAGAGACATGCCATGTTTGAAAAGTTGATTCTCAATCGGTTCAAAACCAACCGGGGTGAGACAAGTTCGTCTAATGACTCAACGACTTTCTACTCAAACATTGGAATCACAACCAAAGCATCACAAGTCATTCCCTTGGGTAATGGTAATCACAAACTCATCCACGATCCTCGGTTCAAACAAGGCGATCTTGATGCACGCGTGGATAACATCGTTAATCAACTAGCTCTACTCATTAGTCAAAACATGAACTCTCTCCCACAAACCAACAACAACCACGAAGCGCATCTAACCCACATAATCAAGCCTTTGTTAAAGATGGAAGGATCGTGGTGCAACCGATTCGGAAAGACGGTATGATCGGGAGAGGTGGAGCTGGGAGAGGTTATGTTGGAAACCGAATCGAGGAAGAAATGGTAACCAAGGTCAAGCTAAGCCAATCAAATGCTTTAAGCGTGGTGGTGAGGACACTTTGCAAGGCGCACATCTCCAAAGCGTCCACAAAATGCCGAATACTTGAGAGATAAGATGTTCTTGGCTCAAGCTCGGGACAATGGTGCTACTTTGAATGAAGAGGCTGCATTTCTTCTTGAAGGCAATGCCAAGACCTATGATGCGAGATGTAGATGAGCGGCCCATTCGGAGATAGGTCACAATCATCAAAATGCCTTTCAAGTCGGTGGATCTGCGATGCTTACGACTACGATGTGGATGATGGACCTCTGCACACACAATATTTATGGCTAGCATCTCTCCCATGGTGTCTCCCAAGGTCACTTCTTCACCACAAGTGGCCCATCAAAGGACAAACTCATCTACGAGGTATTAAAGCTATATGATGATCTTGATGTGCAACAGATGCATGACAAAGTACAACCAACGAAACTTTTGAATCAAATATTGAAAATACGGGTAATATCAATATTGTCCCATATGATCAATACGAGAAACAAAGTGAAAGTGAAGTTGTACCTAGTGATGCATCTTCTGCGATCAACAATGACTATGTTTTGATGAATTCACCGCATGTGCTCTCGATGATTCCATTATCTCGAACTAAATGCCTATAAGGGCGTGTTGCCATTTATGAACAACGTGCAAAATTTGAGTTGACCACTCGTGAGCGAGGAAATGGATGACCAAGTTAAATGATGAATTAGAAAAAGTAATTTTAGAAGAAGTATTGAAACAAGAATTAAATTCTTTGCAAGAAAAACTTTCTAAAACATTAAGCAAAAACAAGAACTTCAAGAAAACGTGAAAATGCTTAAGCAAGAATTTAATGCAAAGAATCAAAGCTCTTGAGAGATTTTCTAATTTGAAAACTTTGAAAACAAACTTGAAAACAAGTTGTACATACAAGGAAACACCATTCGATGCTCACATGGTCACCAAACATCGAGTCTTAAGCGATAAGCATAGCATTCCCTTGTTGAGGAACCAAATCCAGAGGTAATCAAAAGGCTAGAAATGCTCATAAGGTGATTTATGATGGTAATGAAATTCTTAAGCCTAGGGCGAAACCTAGTTGCGTTGAGTGCACCGAGGAAGATAAGAAATCGATGAAGTCACTAGGAAAGGATGAACAAAAACTAGATGACCCCAAATGCAAAGAGAAGAACATAAATATCACTCCTCATGATTATAAGAAGGAAAAGCGGATTGCATTAAACAAGTTTAAGCCTCGGACTTTGTTGACTCCGAACAAGTCTCTTGGAAAATGGATTTAGATAAGCGAAAGTCGAAAATATTGTAGAAACAAATCCTCCCTTTGGAAAATGCCTAAAGCTACCGTGTATCCTCCCAACACACCAATGCATCTTGTTCCTAGAACAATTGCCACTAAAAGCAATATCTTAATTAGCCAATACGTTATTTTTCAACTATTTGTTGATTTTGAGAAAACTTGCAAGAAAAGGATCACACCCTGGCATTCTTGAAGGAGAAAGGGGTTTGAACAAATGAAAGAATGTTATTTAAGCGAGGTCATGCCCTTCTTTAAACTTTTAAAGGAACACTTTGAGAGTCTTAAAAGGGATAGAAAGCGACATTAAGGGAATGGAAAAGGAATTTGATGCAATAATAGTTGAAATTAGTGATTATGAGCGTGCATTAAAATATAATGAGATCGAGAGGAAGAACTTGCATACATTGAATGAGAATCTTATTCTTGAATGTGTTGCTCAAGATGTCTTTTCATCGCTTCAAATTGCTCTATTAATGCTTCCAAATTTCATGAACTATCTGTGGCCTGAAAGTCTCCCATGATCGTGTCATTGAGCTTGAAAAACTAATTCTAAACTTAATGAGAAAATTGAGCTGGATGATCATGACAATTTGGTTAAACATTTTCTAAACTAGAAGTTGAGTATTTTAATCTACAACTAAAATATCAACATCTCAAAGAAAATGTCAAAACTTCAAATTTCAAGACATCTTGAGATGTTCGAGTTTGATGCGCTTTTTCAAATAAACAAACGAGATGAGCAGATTCATGCTCGATGTAACACGATCGAAAGTTGAAAGTCCAAATCTCTCAATTAAAGGGTCAAACAAACAATATGACGGGTTCCCAAATGCCTCCTTTCTAGATTCTCGAATTCTCAAACGTTTCATCTTCAAAACCTAGTAAATGCTTTACAAAAGGAAAACGAAAGTTTCCTAGAAGAGAATGAAAAGGTTAAACGTCATTTCAATGAGTTGTTTGAATCAATTAAAGTCACTCGTAACAAACACAACGAACAAATAACTTCATTGCAAAAGGAAATTGAGAATCAAGAGTCGGGTAAAGGGAAAATGCCAATGATCAATGCGGAGAATGTTGTATCTAAGGTTCACTCGGTAATAAATCTACTTTATACGTGACATATGTCCCCTCACCTAAGGAACAACAAACTTGCCATTCAAACATATTTCTCATCCCTTAAGGATTGCTTAGAATGCTGCGTGAGATTGTTGAAGAGGATAAGCTAGAGAAACCTCATGATAATGCAATTGGACATGCATGCTTATATGCCAAACGATCTCAAGAAATCTTAGAATGTTTGATCACTATATGCCCAAAGACATTAGGTGAGAGAGTTAACCCCTTGATTCCATGCTCAATGCCTAAGGCCAAACATGACAAGCACTCGATTCCCAATAGTTTGAATGTGAGGAGTAGTGCACCAGTGAGTAGTTCAGATTTTAGATCTGTCAATACTAGGAAAGTGAACTCAAATGTGCCTCCTAGGAGTACTAATCTCAGTACCTCTAATGTTAAGAAAGTGAACCCGAGTGCACTGCATGTAGCTCAGATCCCAAAGACATCTAAGCGGTGGTGCAAGAGTAGTAAAACAAACCAATGTTCCCATTCCTCTACAGAGTGTCGGTGACATTAAAGGGAGCGGTCAAAGTCTCAAGACAATACAAGGAATGATAGGACCTCTCAAGCTAAGAATGTGCCTTTGGAAGAGAGTAGAAGAACAATCTAGGAACCTTAAGTTTGAATCGAATAAAGCGAATCGTGTTGATTCTAGTATTAGCCATAGGCGTCTTGTAATTAATTCAATTCGATGCTACCGCAAACCTTGTACCGATGATTGCTTGAATTACATTTCTAATCATGAATGTGATGTTAATGTTTTGCCTAATAATGTTAATTGTCCGATTAATGTTGTTAATGCTAAAATTCATGCTAAAAAGGCTAAAAGGCAAAAGCGAAGAGAGTTAGAAAACAATGGAAACCCGGGAAGAACATTCGTGAGAATAGGCTTTTATTAGATACCGTTGGTCATAAGACTAATCGAGATAATGCCCACTAGAAAATGGATGCCTCTTGGTAGAACTATTCCCTTAAGAAGTGGTCACATGTAAATAGGGCTATCTGAGACACTAGTATTGCATCTATTCACAATGATTCCATTACTTCACCATCGATATGAATGCTTCTATTTACGATGTGGGTGGTCCAACTGTTGCTACTAACCAAATGGAACCCATTCTTGCATGGGATCCCAAATATCCGATTATCCATTCTTGTGCGTGTTCAACTGCGGATCGTTCAAATCGATTACGTGGTACCGGACTCAGTTGTTCCAAGCATATATTTGGAGACCGGTCACGCTCATGAACTTCGTGAGCAAATTCATCGGGACTGATTAGATTTGGTAATGATCATTTCGGTGCTATTATGGGTTATGGAGATTATGTTGTTGGTGATAGTGTCATCTCCGAGTGTATTATGTGGAAGGTTTAGGTCATAATCATTCTCTGTTGGTCAATTCGTGATTACGACCTAGAAGTAGCCTTGAAAACATACCGCTTTGTTAGAGATCTTAATGGAAAGGGCTGTTGAAAGGAACTCGTGGCTCAAACCTTTACGCTATCTCTATCGATGACATGATGAGAGCTTCACCAATCTGCTTGTTGTCAAAGGCTTCTAAAACAAAGTCATGGTTATGGCATCGTCGTCTCAATCACTTGAACCCGGCACCATCAACGATCTTTCCGTAAAGGACTTAGTTGTAGGTCTACCTAGACTAAAGTATGAAAAGGATCATCTTTGTTCGGCATGTCAATTGGGAAAAAGCAAGAAGTATGCCCATAAACCCAAACCTACTAACTCATCACGAAGTTCTTCATATGATTCATATGGATTTATGTGGACCAATGAGGTGCGAGAATATCTTTGGGAAGAAATATGTGTTAGTTGTGGTTGATGATTATTCTAGATTCACGGGTCAAGTTCTTAAGGACAAAGGATGAAACTCGATATCATCATCAAACTCATCAAACAATTGCGAGTTAGACTAAACAAAGCCGTCGAATTATCGAGCAGACAATGGAACCGAGTTTGTCAACAAACAACTTAGTGAATTCTATGAAAGCATTGGAATCAACCATCAAAGAAGTGTTCCACGAACCCCTCAGCGAGCGGTGTAGTTGAAAGACGAAACCGTACTCTTGTTGAAGTGCTAGAACAATCTTGATTTACTCAAAGGTTCCAATGTTTCTCTGGGTCAAGCAATTGCCCTTGCATGTTACACACAAAATCGTTCCACGATTCACACCATTCATGGAAAAACTCCATATGAACTTGTCCACAACAGAAAACCTAATCTATCTTTCCTTCGTGTATTTGGTGCCTTGTGCTATCCAACTAATGAAGGTCAAGACTTGGGCAAACTTAGGGCTAAAGTCGACATTGGAGTATTTGTAGGATATGCACCAAACAAAAGGGATACCGAATATACAACAAAAGAACCCGAAATATCATGGAAACAATTCACGTTACGTTTGATGGTGACCGGTCAAATGGCTCTGGACACTCCACTCGGGACCCGCACTTCATAATGATCCTATTGGTTCATCCCTTGTTCCAAACTCCTCTCAAGAAACACCATATGTACCTCCATCGGAAGATGATGTAAAGAAATTGTTTGATCCAATGTTTGATGAAGCTGTATGAGTCTACTACTAATGAGGTATCGATCCCTACAACAGAGGATGCTCGATTCCGATGAATGAAGTCAATCCATCGGTTTCAATATCGTAAGTCAAGAAGCACTGCTGCTGATCCTTGATCTCATCAACAAATCATCATTCTTCAAATGTACATCATGGAAATGTTTACGCATCAATGATGAAGTTAATCCCTTTGCAACTCCACGAAGATGCTCCATTTGAAAACATATTTGCTACTCACGAATCATCGTGAGAACCATCTTCTTGAGGAGACATCGACTCGACTACCTCGGTTCCTCAACAAATGCCACATGAACACCTCGAAAATGGACTCACGATCATCCATTAGACAACATCATTGGTAATCCCTCCGTCTGTATCAACCCGGAAGCAACTCGCAACCGATGCCTTATGGTGCTTCTTCAACTCCGTATTATCTAAGATCGAACCAAAAGATGTTAAAGCGCTATGAATGAAGATAGGCGGTTCAATGCTATGCAAGATGAAATTCATGAGTTTGATCGACTTGATGTATGGGAGTTAGTACCGCTCCAGGCGTGCTATGATTATAGCTCTAAAATGGATCTTCAAAGTAAAACTTGATGAGCATGGTGATGTGTTGAAGAACAAGGCTCGATTAGTTGCTAAAGGATATCGTCAAGAGGAGGTATAGACTTTGAAGAATCTTTTGCTCCGGTTGCTCGAATCGAGGCCATCGAATCTTTACGGCTAATCTCGCTAGCAAGAACATGGTGGTTTATCGGATGGATGTAAAGGCGGCATTTCTAAGCGGAGATCTTAAAGAAGTCGCTCTCGCCGCCCAACTGAAGGATTTGTGAATCAAGAGCATCCTACTCACGTTTACCGTTTGAAGAAGGCTCTTTACGGTTTAAAGCAAGCTCCAAGGGCATGGTATGATACATTGTCTAAGTTTCTTCTATCAACCGGATTCATCAAAGGAGCGATTGATCCTACATTGTTCACCGGGAAGTCGGCAAACATTTGATTCATGTTCAAATTTATGTTGATGATATTATTTTGCCTCGTGACCCAATGGAATGTGATCGTTTTCAAATGAAATGAGTTCAAAGTTTCAAATGTCAATGATGGGACAAATGTCATTTTCTTAGGATTACAAATTTCACAAAGTCCGGAGGCATTTTCATAAATCAATCTAAATATGCAATGAGAGATTTTAAAGAAATTTGGATTTGATTCAAGTGACCTGTTGACACCCCCATGATTGACCGAACCAAACTAGATGAGGACCTCTCGGGGATCATGATTGACCAAACGAAATATAGGAGTATGATTGGATCCACGATGTATCTCACTGCTAGTAGACCAGACATCTTATTCTCTGTATGCATGTGTGCTAGATACCGAGCTAAGCCTACTAAAAGCACCTTGAAGCGATTAAGCGGGTCTTCGGTATCTCCAAGGAACCATCAATATGGGACTATGGTACCGAAGGACACCGGTATGTCACTAACGGCCTATCGAGATGCCAATCATGCAGGTTGTCAAGATACACGTCAAGTACGTCCGGAGGTGCTCGGTTTTGGGTGATAAGCTTGTGAGTGGTCTTCAAAGAAGCAAATGAGTACTTCTATTTCCTCTGGAGGTTGAATACATAGCCATGTCATCTTGTTGTGCTCAAATCCTATGGATGAGATCTCAATTATCGACTATGGCTTTGAATTCAACAAAATCCTCTGTCTTGTGATAATAAAGTGCTATTGCTCTCTCATGCAACAACGTTCAACACTCAAGAGCAAAGCATATCGACATTCGACATCATTTCATCAGGGAACAGGTGGAAAAAGGTGTGGTGGAACTATATTTTGTGAGGTCTAAATATCAGTTAGCGGACATCTTCACCAAAGCTCTTCCAAGAGAACGTTTTGAGTTTATTCTTCCACGCCTTGGTGGTATCAATTATCTGACTATGGCTTTGAATTCAACAAAATCCCTCTGTACTGTGATAATAAAAGTGCTATTGCTCTCTCATGCAACAACGTTCAACACTCAAGAGCAAAGCATATCGACATTCGACATCATTTCATCGAGAAGGTGGAAAAGGTGTGGTGGAACTATATTTTGTGAGGTCCGAATATCGGTTAGCGGACATCTTCACCAAAGCTCTTCCAAGAGAACGTTTTGAGTTTATTCTTCCACGCCTTGGTTTGAAAAGTCTTCAACCGAAACTCTCAAACGTCTTGAGGAGGAAGGCGAGGAGTAAAGGTCTATCCTCATCTATCTCTTGTAAATAGTTATTCGAAAAACAAAATAGAAAATTATAAAACTTTCAAAATCCATAAAAATCGAAAAATTGAAAAATCTTCAAAAATATTGTCATTTTGTCATGTTTTTCTCGGTTCGATAATATCTACGGTCTTTGTCTGTCATTCAAAGAATGACACGGACTTTAGATGTTGTTCGAATTTAAAAAAAAAAAAAAAAAAAAAAAAAAAAAAAAAAAAAATATTTTTGGGAGAAGAGAAATGGTTTATTGTCATTTTCAGCAATAACCCGCTTTTAAAGAAAGAACGAGCCATGTTTTACCATGTTTTCAAATCCTATGCTCGATTCTATAAACTCCTATCTCTTGAAAACTAAATGCTTTGAAAAATAACTCAATCTCTATTTTTGATAATCATCGTGACTTATTTGTCAAAATCTCTATCTCACAATCAACAACCTCGTCATTGATTGAGGGGAGAATGATTTCAATTAAATTAAAAGTTATTTGGCATTAAATTGTTTTCAAAAGATATACATGCATGTTTTATAAATGGAGTGTAAAGTCTTAAATCCAATCCACATCGGTTAAAACACTTTCACAATCAAGTCACAATTCTCCTCAAAAGCTTTCAAAATCAATTTAAATCTATACGAGATCACAAATCTCAAATGATTTGATAATTGTGATCGGGGAGAATGTGTGATTTAAATTGGATTTAAAGCGATAATCGGTAAATGGTTATAAAAGAATGTACATCTTGTCCTTCTCACATGTGACAAACGATTTCAATTTTTCAATGCACATGTTGAGGGGAGCATCTATCTTAAAACCTTTGATTTAAAACGTGATCATTTATCCCAATGTGCGGGTTCCTCTAGTATGTGCAAAACTCTTTTCAAACCTCGAGGCACATATTGAGGGGAGCAAATTTATGGAAACCTCATCCTTCCGGAAATACCATATTTACTTGATCCATTGAGGAAGCGATGTTGATATCTTTAGAAAATGGTAATCAAAAAAGTAAATTCTTTCTCTTGCCTCCGTGTGCAAAACATTTTCAATACTTGATGCACATGTTGAGGGAGTTCTCGTTCTAAAATATCAAAAACAATTCGGTACAAAAGCTTTGATAATATATCACAAGTATTTGAATTGATTTTCAAATGGTTTTCAATTGGATCCAATGGCGGATGAACAATACCAAATTGACCGACCAACTTTACTTTATGTACGGTGATATAAGGATGATAAGGTTAGGTATTGGTTCCATGATCCGCTGAACCGGAGGGATCTACCGAGGACAATCCACTAGTTAGTGTAGAAGTCCTTAGGTATGATGATAAAAGGAGAAAAATGAGATAAGGGAAGAGTGCGGACTAAGACCGAGCTAGTCTTGGAATAAACCCAACAAGGTTCTAGCTATGAAGTCTCGGTAAGCTTGAAGGGTTGAAGAATTAAAAGAATTGAATGTGAAAAGGGTGAAAACAAATAGCCTCCACTTATTCAACCTTAGGGCGAAACCGGGTTCAATTCATATGCTCTCGATGGTAACATCGGTATTGAAGACAAGACGTCATGGACCCGGTGACGCACCGCACTTCAACCTCCCAAACCACTCAAGCTCCTCTTAAAGGACTTGTTTCATTCTCACGGGAACCGACATTATCTATCGACTTTCTCTTAGAGATGGTTGATATTGAAGAAGGAGACCTCTCCCTAGTCTCCGTTATAGGATCCAAATATGCACAAATTGAGTCTAGAGCCACGAGATCATCAATAAATCTCATTAGGACACTTTCAATGAAGACTCTCTGTTTCACACAATGTGGAAAGAGAGATTATAACTGAGTCCCACGCATTATCCTTGTGGTATTGCGGAACATCCGAGTGATATGTTTACATATTCACAATGAAGATGGAAAGCCTTCGGAGCCAACATCAAACAAGCTCTGGTAGGTGGCATGTGAGATCTATTTTATAGATCAACCATGTGACAAGTGAGCAGAAACAATGGGGCGATTCAATTTCTTGAATCAATCTCGGTTCGAGTTAGGGATTGACGGATGCCTTTGAAAAACCGGTCGTTGTGCTTAATAAACTCTTTTCTTTAGCACATCGATCGTGTACTAATTTTTCAAACCAAAAGGTATTTTATGATTGATAATTGATTTTCAATAAAACCTTGATTGTATTGCAAAACAATTTCTATTGAGCAATACACGATTGCTTTTCAAATCTCTTTTCATCAATCGGTGGACTTAAAATTATTTGGTTTACTCACTCCGTGTTGTCTTCTTTGAGATGTTCGGTTTGAGAACAACTAGAGCATTGCGAAACCCTGTCAAGGAGATTCTTAGGAATCCTACGATCACAGCGGTGCTTGTATCGATCAGCGGGGAACCGTGGGCGTGTACCTCAATTCAACGAAGTGATCAAAGACACTTTCGTGCGATTTGTTGCTAGCTGTTGTATGCACGCCCGACGCGTTTGCGGTGATCGAATGAAGCGGTCAATCCATAGCCGCATGCTCACTTAACACATTTAACTCAAAAGAAATCATGATTAGTGCATCAATGACTCGATATTTTCACACCAAGCTTACGCTGCGCTGCGCCAATATCATGATTCAACAAATGCTTCCGCTTACTCGATGAGAAGAAATCATGATCCAAAATGTGAGCATGTCGGTCCCAATGTCACAACACCACAATGGATGTCTCGAGATTTTTGATGCCGATGATCTCCAAAGATGGCTCAAACTCATCATCACGTGGATCAAGTAAAGACCTCCACTTGGAATAACCAAACATGCAATGTGAAGAATCAATGACTACGAGCTTATGAGCAAAGGACTACATCAAGAATGCAAGATCAACTGTTGATGTAATATATATCCGTATTCAATGTAATTTTGATGTAAAATTGAGGTGACCTCCCTTAGGGAGATTGTTAGGAATTAGAAATTCCGGTATTAAAGAGTCGGTCACCTCAAGTATATGTAATCGTTAGAAAGCTCGTAGTCGTAGTTCTTTTAAGTTAAGTAGTAATTTAGTTAAGTAACACCGTGGAGGACGGACGGGTCTTTACCCACCTGTATGCACGATCCACACCCAAAGTGTGGCGAGTTATGTAAGACTATAAATACTCTCTACCTTCCAAGGTAGAGAGTTGGAGCTCATAATAATATCTTTCACTTTCTCTCACTAAGTTCCCTAAACCTCTAACTTTCTCTCTCTAGAATTCCATCTTATTCGCCACCTTGTGTTATGGTTTGATGTGTATGTGAAAAGTTATATCTTACACATTTTTCATCTGACTTTGAACATTTTGCATCTGAAACATATAAAATGCAATTTTGGAATATTTTCAGTATTTTGATGCATTTCTGAGCATTTTTAAACGTTTTGTAGTTCAGATTTGACTAAAAATGATGAGTATTTACACACTCATCACTACTCTATGGTTGCTGTGGAAGAATTTGATTGGAGCACAACTTTTGATGAGGAACCAGGATTTGCTACTTTGGAATCAAGAGATGGTCTTGGAAGCTTTGATTGGAGCATGGAAAGTGAAGAAGAACCTGTTCTGCTTGCCATGGTAGCTACTTCACCAAGTTCACCCACTATCTCTGAGGTATGTTCTAAGTGTAATGATTTTATCAAAAGTGCTTAAAGATTATGTGATCGAAAGAGATAACTATAGAAGGGCTAGGAGTGCGAGGTAGTGGTTATCAATTGACTTTAGAGTCAATGGAAGCCAAAATAACCACTCATGAAAATAATGAAATGGCTTGGGCAGAAAAATATGAGCAACAAGATTATCAATTAAAATTGAGTGAATGGAAGTTAGGATGTAAGGTTTCTGAACTTGAAAAGATGACTAAAGAAAGGGATGAATTGTTAGAAAAATTTGCTAGTTGGAATGAATCTGGTCTTTCACATGTTAGTTTTCTTGAAAAACAAAAAAGAGCACACATTAAAACTGGCCTAGGTTTTGGTATGGATTTTAGCAATACAGAAGAGAACCCACCTAGTGAAAAGGAACAAATTGATTTAGAGGAGATAACAACTAGTGATGATGAACTCATTAGCTCAGAAGAAAACATATTTAGTAATGAGGAATCTATTAGTAAAACACCTCTTGAATTTAAGAAAGACAAGGGTTATAATGCAGTTCCTCCACCCACTGGTAGTTTTCAACCACTTAGGACAGATGTTTCTTGTTTTAGAGTAGACAATTTAGAGTTTAGGAAAAAGCTTACTGGTAAATCTAATTCAGGTCCATCTAGTTCTGAATCCCCAAAAGAAATAGTTGAGAAACCTAAGGATGATAATGTTAAAAGTTCAGGGTGTGTCAACAATGATAAAAGGTTTCCTAAAGCTTTTTCAAAAGAAGCAGTACCTTCATCTCAAAGTACTGCTAAACATTCAGTAGTACCTTCAAGAAAAACTTTTCAAAATACTGCTAAATCTTTTTGGGATAGTTTTGGTCATTCACCAAAAAGTCAGGATAGTTTTGGTCATAGAACTAAAGGAAGAAATTTTGGGATAACGGGTCAAAAATTATGTTTTGTTTGTTATAGTTCTGGTCATTTGATTAAGGACTGTGACTTTCACTCAGACTATTTAAGCAAATTCCCAAAGACTACATCTACCAACCATAAACCAAGGGAGAATAAACTAGTTTGGAATCATTCACATAGGGTTAACCATAGTAACTTCTCAAAAGACTATAGGTACCATCACCAGAAAAGATCTTTTTCAAAACCACCAGTACCCTCAAGCTCTTTTCAAGGTACTGGTAAGTCAAAAGTTTCTCAAGCAGTACCTTCTCAAAGTACTACTAGGTTTTTACCCAATCAAGGTACTGCTAGCACGTTTTCAAATAAAAGCCCTAGGAGATCCAATTATTATCAACCTAGAAGGCATTACACCTCAAATAGAGTACCTATATCCAAGAAATCTACACAAAAAGCGAAAACCAACTGGGTTAAGAAAGAAAGTATTGATGGGGAACAAACAGTACTTTCAGCAAGTTTTGTTGAAAAAGAAAAAGAGATTTTTGTTGAAAAAGAGAATTTTGTTGAAAAAGAGAGTTTTGTTGTGTTAGGAATTGGAAATTCTATTGAGAAGCATCGGTCACCCAAAGTATAATATAGCTTAAGTTAGCTCGTAGACTTATCAATTATTATGTTTATAGTTAGTATGTTATTAGCTTAGTTTTAGTCTAGTGCAACACCGTGGAGGAAGGACGGGTCTTTACCTCATCAGACACCGATCCACAGCCGTCGGGAGGTCGCTTTGTATGTAACCTATAAATACCCTCTACCTTGCAAGGTAGAGGGTTGGATGTTCACTTGGAATCTAACCTTCCATAAGTTTTCTATTACTAGAACATTTCTCTCTCTCTCTCTAAACTTACTTGAACGCCCCATTTAGATTATGATTTAATGTGTTTGTGAAATCCAATATATTACAATTGGTATCAAGAGCCATGGTTTGATCACTCATCTTTCATGCTCTTTGTTTTGGTGGATTTCATAAGGTTTTTGGGGTATTAAGTGTTTAGAAGAGTTGGATTCATTTGGACAATCTAGTGTTAAAGTTTGAATCTTACTTGTACTTTTGTGCTTAGGATCATCATATGTGTTTATGTTTTGAATTGGAAGGCTTAAATCATTGTGGTTTGGTTTTTTTTGATTGATAAAGTGGTTATTTGTGAATATAGGACGAAGCGAGTTGAGTCTCGGACTTGTTTTTCTTCAAAGCGAGTTGCTTTGTTTCTGTATGCGAGTTAGTATATGCGACTTGGCTATTTAGTGAGTTGATTTTCATGCGACTTGAGTTCTAAGCGAGTTGTGTGTCTTGCGAGTTGATACTAAAGCGAGTTGGCTATTTAGCGACTTGTTCCATTAAGCGTGTTGACAGTGTTGCGAGTTGATGCTAATGCGACTTAGCTATTTAGCGAGTTGATTCCTTAAGCGAGTTGTCTCCTTGAGCAAGTTGGTTATTTAGCGAGTTGATAACTAAGTGAGTTGTGTGTTTTGCTACTTGTCACTTCTTCGTGATACATTCTTACGGATGTTCTTTTGGTTTAGTAAAATCCCGTGAAAGAATCAATTTCCCGGTTTAATCAAAGAATTGTAAAATCCCGTAGAATTTGTAATCATGGCAAACATCGTTCCAACTATTGTTTCTTCTATTACGAGAATGTTCATGCGGTGGCTCAAATAATCGCTCACCCACAATGTCTTACATCATCGACCTTTTATCTCCCGAGTGCTTGAACTCTATGATACCTCACGTAACAATGAAACGGGTTGTATTTCAAGATCCTACCTTGATTGATTCTACAAATTATGATCAAAACTACTCACCTTCCGAATCAAACTTCAACAAACCACAACTGTTAATGACCAATGACACAATGCATTCGGAATGCAACATTGAGCCGTTTCAATTACTTCATCAAGACCTTACACAACCGCTATCCACTCCTATGAGTCGAACATGTGCTCTCTTTCGCCAAGACTTACCTACGTTGAAAAAGGCGTGTTATCGAACCTATAACAACTGAAGCTTCAAATTACCAATGAGAAGGTATTAATTGATGACTCCAATGCTGTACTTCAAGTTATCTACAACCAATTTCAACCATTTATCAAAGGGGAATATTCTGCTGACTTTGATCCATACATAACTGGAATTTCATTCAAGAAACACACTGGAATGGAAATTCATGAGTTCATCAACACATATGTCCAACTCATGAATAATGTGGAAGTCTACATTAAGGATACCACTCAAAGGAATGATTGTCTGAATGAGTTGAATGAGAGTCATGGTAAATTAAAGGAAATGTGTGAAATTTTGGGTAATGGTTCAGTTGAAAGAACGGATAATGCTGATGCTGACTGCGGAATTTCAGATACTAAAATGAATGATGTAATTGGCTGTACTGAACACAAAGGCTCAGAGTCGGAAAAACTTGAAACTGCTTTCATGTCAGTATATCCCGTTGTGCATAAGGTAACCACATATGTCATACCAACAAATGAACAAGTGTCATGCATTGAGGTAATCTTAACTGACCCTATCTTTGATAATGATATCGATAAATGTGTCTTGGTTGAGTCTGAATCTAAAATCCTTGAAACTAATAATATGGTTTCAAAAAGGGCATTTGAGGAACTTTCTTACAAATATTCAATTCTTGAAGAACACTGCATTTCTTTGGAAATTGCACTACAACAAAAGGAAGAAAATTCTCCTGTCTCAAATGCATGCACAAATCCAGAATTCCCAGAATTCCGTGAATTTTTTGAAATTAATTAGTTAAAAACACAGATTCTAGACAAAGACTCAACCATTTGTAACCTAAAAAAACAAATATCAGACATTCAATTGAACATGAATGCGGATACTAATTATGATGCTTGTGATGCAACCAAGTCTAGAAATGAGGAACTAGCCATATGTGTTGCAAAATTGCTAAGAGATAATGAATCCTTAAAGAAGAATCTTGTGGAGTATAGAACCAAACAGATTGATAAAATCAACTCCATGACATCTGACATAGATGCTCTTAAAAACCAAGTTCAGGATAAGAGTTTCACTATCGTTGCATTAAGAAATGAGCTTAGAAAAAATACGGGATATAGAGTGAATACTAAGCTCACAAAGCCATCAACCTTGGAGAAATCAACTGTTCATAATGCCACTAAACGCCCTGTAACTAGGCAACCCAATGCATTTAAGACAGAAAGATTTAAAGCATCAAAATCTAAGCTTGCCCCCCAGGTTGAAAATTATAAGGTTTTGTCGAATCCAGTCACTTCGCTAATTCATTCCAACCTTAGGAATGACAATTTCCAGCAGATGGCTCAAAAATCCAATATTAGGAACTTAAGGAGTCAAATGACAGACCAATCCACTAAGAAGCAATTTGAATGCAAAAGGACCAATGGTCAGAACAGGAATCTAGCCTCATTTAACTTTGTTAGCAGGTGTTTTAAGTGGGTTTCTACTGGTAGACTCTTTAAGTTTATAGGTACCAAACAGACTTACTTACCTAGAAGTTGCCTCAGATGGATTCCCACAGAAAAACCTTCAAGAATATTGAACTTAAAGAGATGTCCATTAATGATACAAAACCCGATCAGATTACATCAAAAATTGAGAATATACATCACTAACCCACCCATTTGCAACATCGCATGTGCTATTAGTGCAAAGTGTCCTCAATCTGTTTCAGGTATTATGCTCAATTCGTTCATGAACTTCATGACCTGGTTTCCATCAGAACTGAAGAATGCTCACTCCGGAATGGTAGCCTGTCAGAATTAATGCACCTCGTACTCTGACTCCTGATCACCTCTATTCAGGACTCGTACTTATTAGGTTCCTTTGAAAAAAATAAAATAAATAAATTTCACTTATTTTCAAAACTTCAAATTTCTAATTTCACACTTTCTATTATTTATTATTTCACTCATTTTTACTCTAGTTTCTGTCATCGATAACATCTACGGTTCTAGAAATGTCATTCAACAATGTCACGGGATTTTAGATGAAGTTCGAACAGAGTAGTAATAACCTTTTTATTTATTTCACTCGTACTCTTGCGGTAGTTATCTCATAATACTATATCAATCTATGATTTCGCTCTTCCTCGTATCATTGATTGAGGGGGAGAATTGTGCACCTGTAGCTGAATCAGTACATCTGCATGCTTTAATTTGAGAGAGTTGGCTGTTGCATTCTATGTGGTGTTAATTTGAGAATGGTGTGATTTGTGATGATATTTTACTCCAATCCTTATATTATGCGAGTTGTTTTTTTTATGCGTGATGGTATGACATGCGAGTTGCTTTATAGTTGTATGCGTGTTGCTATGTTTTGTCTATATGCGAGTTGCGTTGACAAGTAGAGGGACTAAAAGTGTCATTCCCTATATCTGTGTACCTTATATGAGAGTTGCGTTGACAAGTAGAGGGACTAATAGTGTCAACTCGCTACTAGCATTTTCCTATGTATGCGTGTTGTGTGTTATGGTCAAATCACTTCCACTTCTTGGTCAAAACACGCATAAAATATTCTCTCTCAAGTCTCAAATAAGCGAGTTACATATTGGAGACTGTGTGGTAGGCTGTTTATGTTATCTGATCATGTTTATCTTAACATATTGAAATGATTTGTACTTAAACCATCTTGTTCTTAATCCCTTTGCAGATCTTGTCCCCTCGATTCTCATCTATATCAATTGTTTGGACGTTAGGTTTGTATGTTTCTAATGAATTGGTGTTGATTGTAGCTTAGATACATTCAGTTAATGAGTTGACATACTTAGTTAATGTCTGATAGATCCTTTGATTATGCGGATTGAGTGGGTGTCGAATGGGTAGGGTTAAGATATTGCTATTGAGTTTGAGTGGGTTGTTTGGTATTGCTATTTTACTTGTCTGTGACTATGGTTTGAATATGTATTCTTGTTTTCGAGTGTTTAAGAGGGTTTCTCTTGGCAAGTTCTTGTTAGCGAGTTGGATAGATGTTCTTGGATGCGAGTTGTTCTGATGGCTTGTTAAAGATGTTCTTATATGCGTGTTGGTGTTGAATGTTCTTTTAAAACGAGTTGCTATATGCGAGTTGCACTATCATATATGCGTTTTGCCTATTGCCTATGCGAGATGTCTAGATTCAATGTATCTTATGCGAGTTGCACATGCGAGTTGACTATGCGTGTTATCATTTATCACATGCGAGTTGCCATATGCGACTTGCTTCATATCTATAATGTGAGTTAGCATATATATGTTGACCATCCATTGTTTGACCAAAGCGAGTTGATGCATGCGAGTTGCCATATGCGACTTGCTTCATACTTTGTAATGTATGCGAGTTGACTATGCGTGTTACCTTTCATCATATGCGAGTTGCCACATGCGACTTGCTTCGTGTCTATGATGCGAGTTAGCATATATATATGTTGACCATCCCTTGTTTGACCAAGGCAAGTTGATGCATGATAGTTGCCATATGCGACTTGATTTACACTTTGTAACTTATGCGAGTTGAATGTGATATTGAATGTATGCGAGTTACTCTGTAGCCTAAGTGAGGTGTTGGATGCGAGTTGCCATATGCTTAGTATCTCATATTTCTTGTGTATGCATGTTTATTACCAACTATTACTTATGTGTAATGTGGTATGTGAGTTGCTCAAATTGATGATCCAAAACTAGTTACAGTGTGTAATTTAACATATAATTCAGCTTTTGGTATTATCTACTTTGATGTCTTCTCCAAAATAGTATCCTACACTCATATGTTTCTGCATACTAATCACATCTCTTTTTGTGTGCTGCATCCTATGTCTCCATATATGTCATATCCTTCTCTCTAAAACTCAAAATGATGAGTTATAGAAGTGGTCTTAATGTGCATTAGTGACTTAACCTAACAATTTCCCGGGATATGGTGTGTGTTGTTTGTGTATCCTTCAGATCTCAATGGCTGACATCCCAACCTCTGATGTTCTAACTGCCTCTGCACCAACTGTCACTCTGACTGATGAAGAATTACTTCCTCGTGCGGAATGGGTGTCAATTGCTAAGAGCAACTGCTTCTTAGATGTTGATAAAGGGCAACATAATCCTACTTACCGTCCGGGTCGTCGATATCTTAAAGGACACCAACTTCTTTAATGCACTAACCAAGCGTTGCTCTATCCCATCCATCTATCTCGCAACAATTCGAAAAGCATTACTTTGGATAAGATTTCGCATCATACTCTGTAAGCTCGATGATAAATGGTATGACATCTCGGTTGAAACACTCAGGAATGCTCTTCAGATCACACCAAGAAACTCTTCCAACAAATTCATCTCTCCACCCTCCATTCATGATATCTTAAACTTTGTCGATGAATTGGGATAACCAGAAAGAATAACCAAGATTATATCCCTCATTAATGCAGAATTACATCAACCATGGAGATCAATCGTCACAATCCTCAATCTATGCCTAACCGGTAAAACATCAGGGACTGACAGAGTTCGAGCTCCCATTATGCAGATTCTGTGGGGAATTGTCAAAGGGAAAAATATTGACTTTGCTGAACTTATCTGGGAAGAATTTACCTTGTCTTTGGACACATTTATCTATGACAGAATTAACTTTGAAAATAAAGTGAAAGGAAGAAAGAGTCTTGGTAAAAGAGTGATTCCCAGCATCAGATTTTCAAAACTCATTATCCATCATCTGCTACAAACTCACCAGATCAATTCACGTAGCGAGTCTGCACGGCATGAAGCCAGTGATGAATTCGTTCTTGGCAATCTTAAATATAGTGCCAGAGGTCATGACAAGGAGATTTTTGGTATGCCAGTTCCTGAAGCTTTGCTTAATGATAGAATCAAGAATGCAGATTACTTCAAGAGCTATGTAAAGAAAGCCTCCGCCTCAATAGCTGATGACACACACATGTCTTCACCCACCTACTCATGCCTACCTAAGAAAATGAAGAGACCCGATATCAGTATCTAATGTCTCTCTCACAAAAGCAAAAGAGGAGAAAAAGAGAAGCGGTAAGGAAATGATGAGGATCTAAGGTACCAGGAAGTGGAGCAAAGTTGATTGATGACGACGAAGCTGCACTCCAACAAGGAATACAACAAAGCCTTGATAGTATGATCGAGACTCAAAGACCACCGGTGGGAGGGTCACGATAAGAGAGCCGAGTCAACTCCTCAACAAATCAATATCGCCACCCATGACAAAGGTAAAGGAATTCTTTGGAGGAGAAGTAGAACAAGCAAGACACATGCTATCGAATATCTCTTCTCCACCTCCCAAAACCACTACCAGGTTCATTATCAAGAGAAGAGATGCTATATCATCCTCTACACAAGAACAATCTGGGATGAATATTGATTTGGGAGACAGATTAGTTGAAATCCCCGTGCCCAGTAATACACAAGAAGATAATCAGGAGACTCCTTCCTCTGCAGAGATCCCAGTACCTGAATCAGTAGGTGATAAAATTGAGCCGGTTAAAGACCCACAGGAGAATCTTGAGCAAGAATCTGAAGAACACAGGCGTCTTGAAGAATCAAACTTATCTACAGGATCTCTTTCCTCTCTTAAGAATCTTGATACTGACTTCACGTACGGAGACCAATTCTTAAAAGACGGCCCATCTGACATCGAATCAGAAAAGCAAACAAATGAAAAGGAGGAAGTTCAGTCCATGTTCTCGGTCACTATTCAACAAGACTCTTCAACAGTTCCCCCAATGTCAGCTCCAAAGGTCTTCGCTGCAACTCCTTCAATCACACCAACTCTCGATCCTGCTAAGACTACTACACTTTCATCACCCAAATCCACTAATGATCCACCACAAGTTGTCTCTATTAGTGATCCTGTCACTCCTCCTGTCTCACCACCTCATGCCTCACCCCCTCCTATTAAGACTACTGAGGAATTGCTTAAAGAGGCCATGTCACGCATTGCAACTATTGAGAAACATTTTCCTATAGCGGCCAACAATCTTGATAGTCGTATCAAGAAATTGGAGACTTTTAACCCCAATGAAGTCGTAACAAGGGCAATAGAAGCAGACATTAAAGATGCGGTCGAATGGGCAATGAGGGCTCCATTACTTTAGAGATTCAAAGATTTGCCAATCTCTGACATGAGATCTGCATTATCAGAAAGAATGTTTGAGGCAGGAGAGGACGAGTATAGTGTACATAAGAAATTATACGAGGCGCTTGAGGAATCCATGAGGCATGATAATCATGAGCAGTTTGCCAAGAAGAAAAGAAGATCAGCTCCAATGGACTCAAAGGATATGTCTGGAGGTCCAAAGTCACCACCACCACCTCCTACGGGTGGCACTAGCACTTCAGGAGTTGGAGGATCCTCTGGAACAACCACATCTCACAAAGCAAGGTCACCTTCACCACCACCAACAACTCAGAAACAAACAGGTACTTCAAGTGGTCAAAAATCTCAAAAGATGTCTACTGCATGGACCACTGTTGACTCCCAGTTTACACCAACCATCCCTACTATTCCAGAAGAGCAAATAATGAATGAAGAATATTTTGTTGCTCAAGAATCTGAATCAGAAGATGATGACATTTCTACCAAGCACATCCCCAATATTACAGAAGATGAGGAGTGGTTGGATGCTTATATTGTGGGAAGACGAATCAAATCTGCTAGAGCTACACCTTCTAAGGATGTTACTCAAAGTTGGCTTACCCAAGATAAACCTCAAACTCCTGAGCCTTCTTGGTTCATTCCCGAATCTGATTCAACAAATCCAGCAAACAATTGGGCTTCAACTATCATGTCCAACTATGAAGCTCCGGCAGAAGATTCTTTTCTTCACGTCACAGGTGATATGGGAAGTTTTATAAAGTGGTTTTGTGAAAAGAAGAAAATTACATCTATCACCCCTAAAGATCTTGAAGGCCTTGCATATGAATTAGTTAAAGTCTTCCACTCGGATGCTAATCAACTTCAATATAAAATGGAGGAATGCTATAGAATGCTGAATGATCAAGTCGGTGAGCAGATCAATAGGTTTGATGTAAACAACCGTCTTCCTCTCGGCGGTGAACCTGGATTTATGTCTATCCAGTCAGAATTTTTCTTTAACCATGATCTGGACTATCTATGTGGTCGTACATCTGAAAGAAGACATGCTCTTTCAATTTCTAAGATGAAAGCAGCTACCTACACTGATCAAGGTCTTGAAAAAATGGTTCCAGATCAATTCTGGGCAGACAAAGAGCAACAATATGACATTGCCGCTTCATATGGGATTTCTCATTGGTGGTTCAAGAAAAAACAATTCTACATCGAAAGACATAGTGCCAAGAAGAGACGCAGAGCTGTTCAATCCGAACTGCGTATTCTAAGTGTTATTAGTGTTGAGATCTTCTAAATCTACGGGTATAATTACCTGAAGAAGATTATCCTTCGAAGAGCAGACTCGAAAGAGTACACTATAGAAGAAAACGACTTCAAACATCTGATGCCTAACAACTTTGAAGACCTCTACCTTCTGAATCTCCAAGGACACCTTGACCATCCGCTCGTCATGAGAAGAAGGCTCTTTAAATTCTTGTCAATCTACGGATTAGAGGCTTGGTCATTCGACTAAGAGTTGAGGACCTTCAATTGGGAATTGAAAGTTATCAGACTCGGGTCAACCTTATAAGACCACAATGGGAAGTCAAAGGACATGAATTTCGTCATGAATATATTGTGATCGATACCCCCAGAGCAGTCATCTTCACGGACAGATACGGAACTAGAATGTTAATGAGATTGTGTGAGCTATACAAATTCAGTGATGGCATACTCAAGATGGTCGAAGAGGAATTAAACTCTAGAGTGAAAGAAATCAGAATTGATTTGAAGCCGCGGAACAAAACGATATACTGGACTGATGAGGACTTGAAGAGGTGTGAAGTGTTCCTTGCTGGAATCAGACGAAGATTGAAGACTAGAATGATCTATCGCAGTCTTGAAAGCTTTGTGGGTGGTAGACTTCGCAATGGTCATTACAAACTGCTTCAAAGGACTGAATGAAGATAGCTTCCAGAAGTAGTTTCTGTTTCGCTTTATTTATGTGTAATATGTGGTGTACAAACTATGAACAAATATAATGCATGTGATAGTGTTAGGTTATGTACTGTGGTTTCCCTTTGTGTCTATAAAGGGAACTTCAGTGTTTTCCACTTCTAATCATATAAAACTAGACACATTTTTCTCCAACAAATGTTTTGTCTCATACATATCTAAATCACTTGAGATCCAAAGTCTCAAAGGATTTGAAATTTTTGATCGGGGGAGAAAATGTGATATAAATATGAAAGATGATAAAAGATGACCATTTTTGTCTCAAAGTGCATACTGCTCTCTAAATATATGCTAAACAATTTTTGAATCTCGAAGCATATATCAAGGGGGAGTATTTCAAAATAATTTAAAACCTTCAGGGTACAAAGTTTTCCATGCTTTTATGTAAGGTACCTAGATTGAGTGATAAATGGTTTCTAAATGCTTGGTAATCATGGTTGTACTTCAAAGATCTTCTGTCTAATATGTGCAAAACTTTTTTAAATTTTGAGGCACATATTAAAGGGGAGCAAACCTTTGAAAACCTCATCCTTCCTCAAAATGTTTTATCTACACAAATTGATTAGGAAGTGAGGATGATCATTTTAGAAAATGTTAATCAAAAGATTGGACCTGTCATTCTTAATCTAATGATTTCAAAGATCTCTTGCCTCCATATGCTAAAACAATTTTTGAATTATATGCACATGTTGAGGGGGAGCATTTCTAAAATTATCAAAACAATTGAGATACAAAATGCTTTGATTTTATATCACAAGTATCTTGATTGATTTTCAAATGGTTTTCAATTGGTTTCAAGGCGGAAGAACTATACCAAAAGGCCGACCAATCCTACTTTATGCATGGTGATATAAGGATGATAAGGTTTGGTTATGGTCCCATGATCCGCCAGAACCGGAGGGATCTACCCAGGGACAATCCACTAGTTAGTGTAGAAGTCCTTAGGTATGATGATAAAAGGAGAAAAATGAAATATGGGAAGAGTGCGGACTGAGACAGAGCTAGTACTGAAATAAACCCAACAAGGTTCTAGCTATGAAGTCTCGGTAAGCACTGAAGGGGTTGAAGAATGAAAAAGAATAGAATGTAAAAAGGGTGAAAAGAAATAGCCATCCAACAATTCAACCTTAGGGCAGAAACCGGGTTCAATTCATATGCTACTGATGGTAACATCGGTATTGAAGACAAGACGTCAAGGACCCAGTGCCGCTCTGCACTACAACTTCCCAAACCACTCAAGTTCCTCTTATAAGGTCTTGTTTCATTCTCACGGGGAACCTACATAATCTATCGACTTTCTCTTAGAGATTGTTGATATTGAAGAAGGAGACCTCTCCCTAGTCTCCCAACACAGAACCAAATATGCACAAATTGAGTCTAGAGCCTCGAGATCATCAATAAATCTCATTAGGACACTTTCAATGAAGACTCTCTGTTTCAAACAATGTGGAAAGAGAGATTATATCTTGAGTCCTTCGCATTATCCTTGTGGTATTGCCAGAACATCCGAGTGATATGCAAAAATATTCACAATGAAGATGGAAAGCCTTCTGGAGCCAACATCTAACAAGCTCCTGGTAGGTAGCATGTGAGATCTATTCAATAGATCAATCATGTGACAACTGAACAGAAACAATGACACAATGCATATTTCAAATCTTGTGGTTCAGGTCATGGATTGACGGATACCTTTGAAAAACCGGTCATTGTGCTTAAAAAATCTTTTCTTTAGCACATCGACCGTGTACGAATATTTCAAATCAAAAGGTGTTTTATGATTGATAATTGATTTTCATTAAAACCTTCGTTGTATTGCAAAAACAATTTCTATTGAGCAATACACGATTGTTTTTTTTCAAATCTCTTTTCATCAATCAGTGAATCTCGTTTATTTGGTTCACTCACTCCGTGTTGTCTTCTTTGAGATGTTCCGGTTTGAGAACAGCTAGAGCACCGCGAAACCCCGTCAAGGAAATTCTTGAATTATACCGATCACAGCAGTACTTGTATCGATCAACGGGAACCGTGGGCGTGTACCTCAATTCATCGAAGTGATCAAAGACACTTCCCGCGCTTTATTGCTAACTGTTGTATGCAGGTACTCCCTACGTTTGCAGCTTATCAGAATGAAGCGGTCAATCCATAGCCGCATGCTCACACATCACATTCATCTCTAAAAGAAATCATGATTAGTGCATCAATGACTCTGATATTTTCAGTCCATGCTTCTGCTACCGCTGCTGCCAATATCATGAATCAACGAAAGCTTCCGCTTCTCTGATAAGAAGAAATCATGATCCAGAATGTGAGCATGTCGGTCCAAATGTCACAACATCATATGATGGCAACACAACAATGGGTGATGCTGAGATTTAATGTAGCTAATGATCTCTTGTTATGCTCAAAGGTCATCAATGTGGATCAGCTCAATAACCTCCACGAAACATACATCATTGTTAATTAATGATGAAATCTCCACAGAAGCACATAGTTTGATTACTTTGATGATGAGAAGTCTACGAGCTCAAGACTGAAGATCTATTAGAATGCTAGGATTTACTATGTAATTCATGGGGTGACCTCCCTTTGGGGGAGATTGTTAGGAATTGGAAATTCTATTGAGAAGCATCGGTCACCCCAAGTATAATCTAGCTTAAGTGAGCTCGTAGACTTATCAATTATTATGTTTATAGTTAGTATGTTATTAGCTTAGTTTTAGTCTAGTGCAACACCGTGGAGGAAGGACGGGTCTTTACCCACTATATACCTGATCCACAGGCCGTCAGGAGGTCGTTTTGTATGTAACCTATAAACACCCTCTACCTTGCAAGGTAGAGGGTTGGATGTTCACTTGGAATCTAACCTTCCATAATTTTTCTATTACTAGAACATTTCCCTCTCTCTCTCTCTAAACTTACTTAAACGCCCCATTTAGATTATGATTTAATGTGTTTGTGAAATCCAATATATTACATGTTGAAAAACCAACACAAGTTTTGGAACAAAAGAAAATACTTGATCATGTTTTCAAAAACAGTGGAGATTACATACTTAAAGAATTTTAGTATGTCACTCCACAAGGGGAACACAAGTCAGTAATGGCTTGGGTTCCTAAAAGACACTAACTCTTTCATCTTTGTGCAGGGAAACCCAGAAGAGGAGCTTAAAGATCATTTGATTATTGATAGTGGTTGCTCTGGAAGCATGACAGGAGACAAAGAGATTATGTCAAATTTTAAATCATATTTTGGAGCAAGAGTTGCTTTTGAGAATGATCCTAATGGAGGTAAAATTACTGGGAAAGGAACCATTAAGGCAGGAGTATAGACTTTGACAATGTTCGTTATGTGAAGGAGATAAAGTTTAACCTTTTGTCAGTATCTCAGATCTGTGACAAGAAGCACCCTATGTTATTTACTGACACATAATGTCTTATTCTTTCCCCTGAGTTTAAGCTTGTTGATGATCACTTGGTCACACTGAGAGTACCAAGAACCAATGATGTGTACAACCTAGATTTGAAGAATATTAACTCTACTGAAAGGGCAACATGTTTAGTAGCAAAGGCAAAACTTGAAGAAGCACATCTATGGCATAGAAGATTAGGACATGTGAATTTCAAGAATATCATCAAGCTGGTTAAAGGTAATTTAGTTAGAGGTTTACCTTCCAAAACATACAAGAATGATCATTCATGTTTGGCATGCAAGAAGGGTAAACAACACAAAGCTTCATGCAAGAAGATTGAGGAAAGAAATATTAGAGATCCTTTAAAGTTGTTGCACATGGATCTGTTTGGACCTGTTTCTGTTGCAAGCTTAAACAAGAAGAAATACTGCGTAGTTGTAACATATGACTGCATTAGATTTAGTTGGGTCTTTTTCTTGGGATTTAAAGATGAAACCTTTGATGCCATTCCTGATCTTATAATAGCCCTTGAAAATTAATTGAGACTCAAAGTCAGATCAATTAGATGTGATAATGGGACTGAATTCAAAAACAAGTTTATGGATGAATTTTGTGCCAAGAAAGGGATTAAGAGGGAGTTTAGTATTGCTATAACTCCACAGCAAAATGGTGTTGCAGAGAGGAAGAACAGAACATTGATAGAAGCAGCCAGAACAATGCTTGCGATTCTTTATTACCTATTCAATTTTGAAATCAAGTCGTAAGCACTTGGTTGTTATGTATTAAATAGAGTATCAATCACTAAACCTAAGATGACGACACCTTATGAGTTGCTTATGGGAAACAAACCCAACATTCGTTTTATGAAACCTTTTGGATGTCCTCTGACTATTCTCAATACTATTGAAACTCTGGGAAAATTTGATGGCAAGTCAGATGAATGATACTTATTGGGTTACTGTACCAATAGCAAAGGATTTAGAGTATACAACATTATCGGGTTACTGTACCAATGTTGAAACCAAGATCCGGACTCAACTAGGATATAATAACAATGATTGATTGAATGCACAGCGGATAATAATTGACACAATCAAAGTTAACAACAAGGTTTTTCTCATAAAACAATGATCCTCTATGGATCTTTTTCACTCTCTCTCAAGAGATGTTTTCCTCTGGAATGTTTTTCTCCCGAGGTTTTTCTTTTTGTTCAAGTGTAAGTAATACAAAAGCTATCAGTTCCTTTTATACACAAGGAACCCTAAATAAAACAATAATATAAAATAAATGCATATCACTACCTAAAATAGCTCATGCATATCCTAACAAACTAATACTGATTGACTATATCAGTAGAAATACTATAGAATACGCGGAATACTATCTCCGCAGAAACCATCTACGCGGCTTCATTACTTCAGTAGAATTATATCTTCAACAGATTCCACACTTCTTCAGCAGAATCCTTCAGCAGTAATTTCAGCATAATTCATACTTCACAGAATTCCCAACAACCAATATCAAAGGATTTAGAGTATACAACAAGGTTACCAAAAAGGTTCAAGATTGTCTTCATGTTGAATTCCTTGAAGATCAAGAAAATAAAAAAGGTAAAGTTCCTGATTGGATGTTTGATCCTGATATTTTGAATCCTTCTATGAACTATGTACCTGTCAGAGAAGAAAATCAAGTTGATCACAAAGAAGAAGATTTACAGTACATTGTTCATGGAGTCAATCTTAGACCTGATGCTGTTCCTGATGAAGAACCTATAACTATTGAAAAGGAGAAAAGTACCGTTGAACCAAAATCCACTTTGTCTGATGAAGATCAAGCTCTCCAAGATGAGCTTAATAAGATGATTTTTCAAGAAACAATAGCACAATCTTATGAGGATGATCAAAGAAGAGCTTATGAAGAAGCAAAGAAAAAGGGTAAGTCTACAAATTACTCTCACAGTACTTTGGATCAAAGTACAGCTGCACCAATTGACAGTAATTCGATGATTTAAATGATCCAAACATGCCTGGGTTAGAAGACACTGGTGATGAGTTAGATGATGAAGGTATTTTCTCAAATTCCAATGAAGAAGATGATTTCACAAATTTGGGTGATGATCTTGAAGTTCCACAAACTCCTACATTAAGAGTTCATTAAGATCATCCTGCTAGTCAAATCATTGGACCTTCTACATCAGGGGTGCTCACAAGAACCAAAGCTAAAGGTTTCTCTAAGCCACATAATGCTTTACTTAGCTTTGTGTATAAACAAAACAGGATGAATCATAAGGATCAACAAACATGTTTATTCACTTGCTTTATCTCTCAAGAAGAACCCAAGACCGAAGCTCAAGCATTAGCCAAAGAGAGTTGGGTTGAGGCCATGCAAGAAGAACTTCTTTAATTCAAACTTCAAGACGTTTGGGTTCTATGTGATTTACCAGATAGAAAGAAAGTCATTGGTACAAGATGGGTTTTCAGAGTCAAGAGAGATGAAAGAGGCAATGTCATCAAGAATAAAGCAAGATTGGTTGCACAAGGATATAGACAAGAAGAAGGAGTGGACTATGATGAAGTGTTTGCTCCTGTAGCAAGGATTGAAGCCATTAGATTATTCCTTGCTTTTGCATCTTATATGGGCTTTCCTGTTTTTCAAATGGATGTCAAGAGTGCCTTTCTTTATGGCAAAATCACAGAGGAAGTCTATGTAAAACAACCTCCTAATTTTGAGGATCCTGCATGTTAGGATTTAGTTAATCTAAGTATTAAAGAGTCGGTCACCTCAAGTATATGTAATCGTTAGTAAGCTCGTAGTCGTAGATTAATATAAGTTAAGTAGTATTTAGTTTAAGTAACACCGTGGAGGATGGACGGGTCTTTACCCACTATATGCCTGATCCACAGCCCGATAGGTGGTGATTTATGTAAAGACTATAAATACTCTCTACCTTCCAAGGTAGAGAGTTGGAGCTCATATTAAGATTTTTCTTTCTCTTACTAAAGTTCCCAAACCTCTAACTTTCTCTCTCTAAAACTCTTGTGTACGCCTACTTTGCTTATGGTTTGATGTATATGTGAAATCCAATACGTTACAAATGGTATCAAGAGCCATGGTTAGATCATCTCTTACATATCTTTGGATTTCTAGTGGTTTTTAGGTGGTTTTTGAGTTTGAGAAAGTTTAGTGGTTTTGCATCATTTGGTTGATTTCTAGTGTTAAAGCTTGGTTTTTGATTGTACTTTTGTGTTTTGGATCATCACAAGTGTTTAGGTTTTAATTTGGAAGGCTTGAATCATCGTGGTTGGGTTGTTTTGGATTGAAAAGTGTGTTTTGGAAGTTTTTCAAGTTAGCGACTTGGCTCTCGGTGTAATTTTTTGGTAGCGACTTGCTTTGTAAATCAGAGCGAGTTGTAGTGTATTGTGGTAGCGATTTGGTCCTAGCGACTTGCCTTTAGAGACAAGCCTACAAAAGTATTGTTGGTGGATTCTCCACTACGGTAGCGATTTGGTAAGGTAGCGACTTGCTTTCAATTTTGATAGCGAATTGTTCTTAAGTTTCGTAACGACTTGGTGTTAGCGATTTGACCAAGATGTGAGTTGCTATTTAGCAATTTGATCTCGTAGCGACTTGGTGCATAGCGACTTCTTGTCAAAATTCATAGCGATTTGGAACTTAGCGACTTGTCTTAGCAACTTGGTTCTTAGCGACTTGATTCAAGGAATCTTAGCGACTTGGTTAACGCTTGTTTGTAATACGGTTTTTCTTGATTTAGTAAAATCCGTGAAAGAATCTATTTCCGGTTTAATCATAGAGTTATAAAATCCGTGTAATCTTTAAACATGTCTACCATCGCACCTACAATCATCACTTTGCTGCCGAGGATGTTCAAGCAACTAGTTCAGATACTCGTCCACCCATGCTTGACAGAATCGACTACGACTCTTGGGCTCAAAGAATCGACAAGATCTTGTCTTGGAAAGGAAAATGGGGTCAACATTCTCAAATCGATTGATGAAGGACCTTATCCGGTTGAGACTACAAGAGACATAATTGATCTGCTGCAGATGGAACTATGATTTTGGACTAGACAGCCAAAGACGTATGATGAGCTCGATGATAAGGAGAAAAGAGATTCGATGTCGATATCGTGGCTTCTAACATCGTACTTCAAGGTCTTCCAAAGGATATCTACAAGCTAATCAATCACAACACCGAAGCCAAGGCAAGTGGGATAATGTCAAGATGCTTCGTGCTCGGTTTCGAATTAACTATGGAAGACAAACAATCACAACTCTATGATGAGTTTGAGCACTTCAAGATGAAACCGATGAGAGGGTCTATGAGTATTACGTGAGATTCCACAAGCTTGTCAATGACATGAGGAATATCGAATGACCATGCCAAACATTCGGTTGAACTCTAAATTTGTAAACAACATGAATCCCGAATGGCACAAGTTTGTTACTTCGTGAAGCTAACCAAAGGTTTGAAGAATACAAACTATGAGCAACTCTATGCATTCCTTCTTCGAATGACGTACATGCTATGTTTGAAAAAGGATTCTTAATCGGTTCAAAACCAACCGTGGAGAGACAAGCTCATCGAATGATTCAACCGCCTTCTACTCAAACATAGGAATCACAACCAAAGCCTCACAAGTCATACCCATGGGTAATGGTAATCACAAACTCATTCCCGACACAATGTTCAAACAAGGCGATGTTGATGCACACGTGGAAACTTCATTAATCAACTGGCTCTCATGATCGGTCAAAACATGAACTCTCCCACACACCAACAACAACCTCGTAAGCGAGATATAATCTATACAATCAAAGCTCTTGTCGAGACGGAAAGGTTATGGTACAACCTGCTCAAGAAAGCAGTATGAACAAGGAAGAGGTGGAGTTGGTAGAGGTTTTGCCGCAAATCGAATAGGGAAGGAATGGAAATCAAGGACAAGTAAAGCCGATCAAGTGTTACAAGCGTGGTGGTGAGGACATATTGCAAGAAAGCGTACATCACCAAAAACGCCCATAGAATGCAGTACTTGTGGATAAGATGTTGCTTGTTCAAGCTCGGGATAATAGTGCGACTTTGGATGAAGAAGAGTTATTGTTTTTCTTTGAAGGGAATGCCAAGACATATGATGTCGATGTTGATGAACAACCAATTCATGAGATTGGTCATAATCATCGAATGCCTTTCAAGTAGCCGATTGTGATGCATTTAACTCGATGTAGATGATGAACCCATCGCTCAAACAATCTTCATGGCTAGCATCTCACCTATGGTTTCTCCAAAAGTTTCATCACCACAAGCTGGTCCATCCAAAGACAAAATCATTTCTGAGGTACTTAAACTATATGATGAAGTTGATGAGCAAAAGATACATGATGAAGTACAATCGACTGTAAATATTGAGTCAAATATTGAAAATATGGGCAATGTCGATGTTGTCCCATATGATCAATATGTGAAACAAAGTGAACGTGAGATTGTACCATGTGATGTATCTTATGCAGTCAATGATGACTATGCTTTTGACGAATACACTGCATGTACCCCTGATGAGTCTGTTATCTCTGAACTTAATGCTTATAAAGAACGTGTTGCTATTTATGAACAACGAGCTAAGTTTGAGTTAACCACTCGTGAGCGGGAGATGGATGACCAAATGCGTACAACTATTAGACAAAGTAAGTTTAGAGAAGAAGTATTAAAACAAGAGTTAAACTCCTTACAAGAAAAGCTTTCTAAAAGCGCTAAGCAAAAACAAGAACTTCAAAAAATGTTAAAAGGCTTAAGCAAGAATTATGTGCTAAGGAATCAAAACTTTTGAATGATTTTTCTAATCTAAAACCTTGAAAACAAGCTTGAAAATAAGTTGTGCGTACAAGGAAATACCATTCAAACCGCTCACTTAATCACTAAGCACGAGTTTTAAGTGATAAGCATAGTACTCCCTTGTTGAGGAACCAAATCCAGAGGTCATTAAAAAGGCTAAAAGTGCTCATAAGGTAATCTATGATGGTAATGAAATCCTTAAGCCTAGACAGAAACCTAGTTGCGTTGAGTGCAATCGAGGAAGATAGAAAATTAGATGATGCATCTAGGAGAAAATGAATAAGAAGCTAGATGATCCCGAATGTAAAAAGAATTACATAATGATCAAACACCATGATTACAAGAAGGAAAACTGGATCTCCTTAAACAAATTTAAGCCTCAAACGTTGTTAACACCGAACAAGTATTCGGAAAAGGGACTTAGATAAGCAAAAGTGAAAATCTTGTTGAAACAAACCCTCCCTTAGGAAAATGCTGCATGACGTGTATCCTCCAAATACACCAATGCATTTAGTTCCTAGAACTATTGCCACTAAGAGCAAGACCTTAATCAGTCAATATGTTATTTTTCAACTATTTGTCGATTTTGAGAAATCTTGTAAGAAAAGGATCACACCCACTGGGATTATCAAGGGAAAAGGGTTTTGAGCAAACAAAAGAATGCTATCTAACCGAGGTCATGCCTTTCTTTAAACAACTAAAGATCAATTTGAGAGTCTTAAAAGGGATAGATTCGGATATTAAAGGAATGGAAAAGGAATTTGATGCAATGATAGTTGAGGTTAGTGACTATGAGCGAGCACTAAAATATAATGAGATTGAGAGGAAGAACTTGCATACATTGAATGAGACTCTTATTTCGAATGTATTACTCAAGATGTGTTTTACATGCTACAAATTGTTCCATTAATGCTTCTCGATTTCATGAATTATCTGTTGCTCGAAAGTCTCCCATGATCGTGTCATTGAGCTTGAAAAACTAACTCTAAAGCGCATGATAAAGTTGAACAGGATGATCATGATAACACGGTAAACAGTTTTCTAAATTAGAAGTTGAGCATCTTGCTTTGCAATTAAAATATCAACATCCGAAAGAAAATGTTAAAACCTCAAATATCAAGACATCTTTGGATGTTCCCGAATTTGATGCAGTTTTTGAAATTAGCAAACGTGATGAACAGATTCGAGCTCATTGTATCACGATCAGAAAGTTGAAAGCCCAAATCTCTCAATTAAAGGGTGAAATAAACAATGTGTCTGGCTCCCAAATGCCTCCTCCTTTAGATTCTCAGAATTCTCAAAATTTTCATCTTCAAAACTTGGTCAATGCTTTAAAAAAGGAAAATGAGAGTTTTCTCAAAGAAAATGAAAAGGTTAAACGTCATTTCAATGAGTTATTTGAGTCAATAAAAGTCACTCGTAATAAAAATAATGAACAAATAACTTCGTTGTAAAAGGAAATTGAGAATCAAGAGTCGTAAAAGGGAAAATGCTAATGACCAATGGGAGAATGGTCCATCAAAGGTGCATGGTTGTAATAAATATGCTTTGTCTGTGAATTATGTTCCTCCTCACCTTAGGAATAACAAACTTGCCATTCAAACATATTTCTAATACCTTAAGGATAGTCTAGAATGTCTTCGTGAGATTGTAGAAGAGGATAAGTTAGAGAAACCACTTGATAATACAATTGGCCATGCATGCTTATATGCCAAACGATCTCAAGAACTTCTAGAATGCTTAATTACAATATGTCCTAAATCCCTAGGTGAGCAAGTCAACCCCTTGATACCCTGTTCTATGCCTAATGCCAAGTATACAAATCATTCAATGCCCAATGTTATGAATGTGAACTTTAGTAGGCCTTCAAATAGTTTAGATCCCAAAGACCTCCGGTGTTAAGAAAGTGAACCTCAATGTGCCTTGAATAGTTCACATCCCAAAGACATCAAAACAGAAAGGCAAAAGTAGCAAAACCAACTAATGTTCCTGTTCCTCTATAGGAGTAATCGGTGACATTAAAGCGAGCGGTCAAAGTCTCAAGGCAACACAAGGAATGATAGGGCCTCGCAAGCTAAGAATGTGCATTGGAAGAAAGTAGAAGATCACCGTAGGAGAATTTGAATAAAACGAATCGTGTTGATTCTAGTATTAGCCATAGGCGCATTGTAATTAATTCAATTCTAATACTATTTGCAAACCATGTAATGATGTCTGCGTGAATTACGTTACTAATCATGAATGTGGTGTGAATGCTTTGTCTATTGCGGTCAAATCCCCAATTAATATTGTTAATGCAAAAAATCATTCTAAGAAGGCTAAAAGGCAAAGGCGAAAGAAAGTTAGAAAATAGTGGAAACCCACAGGAAGCATTTAGTAAGATAGGTTATCAATGGATACCTATTGGCCATAAGGTTAATCAGACAATGCCCACTAGAAAATGGATGCCTACTGGTAGAACTATTCCTTTAAGAAGTGAACATACTTTGAATAGGGCAAATACGGACACTAGTACTGCATCTATTCATAATGACTCTATTGCCTCTATTTACGATATGGATGTTTCTATTTCGATGTGGGTATTCCAATCATCATTACTAACCAAATGGAACCCATTCTTGCATGGGGATCCCAATTATCCAGCTTATCCATTATTGTCTCAGGTTCAACCTGCGGATCGCTCAAATCGCTCGTGGTACCGGACTCGTGGATGTTCCAAGCATATGACCGAGACCGGTCATGCGCTCATGAACTTCGTGAGTAAATTCATCGGACGATTAGATTCGGGAACAACCATTTTGGAGCTATTATGGGTTATGGAGTTTATGTGGTTCGTAAAGTGTGATTTGTGGTATACTATGTGGAAGGTCTTGGTCACAACTGTTCTCTGTTGGTCAATTCGTGATTCCGATCTAGAAGTGGCTTTTAGAAAACATTCTTGTTTCGTTAGAGAACTTGATGGTGTGGAATTATTAAGAGGTACTTGAGGTTCAAACCTATACACCATCTCTATTGACGACATGATGAAGTCCTCTCCAATCGCTTGTCGTCAAAGGCTTCTAAAACAAAGTCTTGGTTATGGCATCGTCGTCTCAATCACTTGAACTTTGGTACCATAAACAACCTTTCTAGAAAGGATCTTGTCGAGGTTTACCCAGATTAAAATATGAAAAGATCATCTTTGCTCGACTTGCCAATTGGGAAAAAGCACGAAATATGCCCACAAACCAAAACCCACAAACTCGTAATGGAAGTTCTTCATACCCTTCATATGGATGCATGGACCAATGAGAGTGCAAACGATAAATGGAAGAAATACATTCTAGTAGTTGTTGATGATCGTAATCTATTGGTTTTCACTTACACATCAAACCATAACACAAAGTGGGTGTATAAGTGGAATTCTAGAGAGAAAGTTAGAGGTTTAGGGAACTTAGTGAGAGAAAGTGAAAGATATTATTATGAGCTCCAACTCTACCTTGGGAGGTAGAGAGTATTTATAGTCTTACATAAACGCCACACAACGGGTGTGGATCGGGCATACTGATGGGTAAAGACCGTCCGTACTCCACGGTGTTACTTAACTAAATACTACTTAACTTAAAAACTACGACTACGAGCTTTCTAACGATTACATATACTTGAGGTGACCGACTCTTTAATACCGGAATTTCTAATTCCTAACAATCTCCCCAAGGAGGTCACCTCAAACATATACTAAAATTACATTGAATAAAAAGATATTTCATTAACAATTGTTCTTGCATTCTTGATGTAGTACATTGCTCAAGCTCGTAGTCAATGATTCTTCTTATTGCATGCTTAGTTACTCGGTGGAGGTCTTTACCGATCCACGTGATAATAAATTTGAGCCACTTTTGAGATCATCACTACTAGAAATCTCTCGAGACATCCATTGTGGTGTTGGTATTATGTGATGTTGTGACTTTCGGACCGACATGCTCACACTGGATCATGAAATCTTCTCATCGAGTAACGGAAGCTTTCGTTGATTCATGATATTGGCGCAGCAGTAGCGAAGCATGGAGTGAAAATATCGAGTCATTGATGCACTTATCATGATTTCTTGAGAGATGAATGTATTGTGTGAGCATGCGGCTATGGATTGACCGCTTCATTTCGATCACCGCAAACGCCGGGCGATCGGCATACAACAGCTAGCAATAAAGCGTACAAAAGTGTCTTTGACCACTTTAGTTGAATTGAGGTACACGCCCACGGTTCCCGTTGATCAAGACAATCTTCGCTCGTGATCGTGTATAATTCAAGAATTTCCTTGACAGGTTTCGCAATGCTCTAGTCGTTCTCAAACCGAACGTCTCAAAGAAGACAACACGGAGTGAGTGAACCAAATAATTTATGTCCAGCGATTGATGAAAAGAGATTTGAAAAACAATCGTATTGATCAATAGAAATTGTTTTTGCAATACAACGAAGGTTTTATTGAAAATCAATTATCAATCATAAAACACCTTTTGATTTGAAAAATTAGTACATGGTCGATGTGCTAAAGAAAAGAGTTATTAAGCACAAAGACCGGTTTTTCAAAGGTATCCGTCATTCCATAACTCGAACTGTGATTGATTCAAAAGATTGAATCGCCCCATTGTTTCTTCGGTTGTCACATGGTTGATCTATATAATAGATCTCACATGCCACCTACCAGAGCTTGTTTGATGATGGCTCGAAGGCTTTCCATCTTCATTGTGAATATGTATACACATCACTCGGATGTTCGCAATACCACAAGGATAATGCGAGGACTCAAGATATATTCTCTCTTTCCACATTATGTGAAAGCAGAGAGTCTTCATTTGAAAGTGTCCTAATGAGATTTATTAATGATCTCGTGGCTCTAGACTCAATTTGTGCATATTTGGTTCTGTGTTCGGAGACTAGGAGAGGGTCTCCTTCAATATCAACAATCTCTAAGAGAAAGTTGATAGATAATGTCGGTTCCCGTGAGAATGAAACAAGTCCTTTTAAGAGGAACTTGAGTGGTTTGGAAAGTTGAAGTGCGAAGCGTCCTTTGGGTTCATGACGTCTTGTCTTCAATACCGATGTTACCATCAAGAGCATATGAATTGAACCCGGTTTCGCCCTAAGGTTGAATAGATGGAGGGCTATTTGTTTTACCCTTTTTCATTCAATTCTTTTAATTCTTCAACCCTTCAATTGCTTACCGAGACTTCATAGTGGAACCTTGTTGGGTTTATTCCAAGACTAGCTCGGCCTCATCCGCACTCTTCCCATATCTCATTTTTCTCCTTTATCATCATACCTAAGAACTCTACACTAACTAGTGGATAGTCCTGGTAGATCCTCCCGGTTTCAGGCGGATCATGGGAACACATACCTAACCTTATCATCCTTATATCACCGTACATAAAGTAAAGTTGGTCGGTCTATTTGGTATTGTTCATCCGCCATTTGAACCAATTGAAACCATTTGAAAATCAATCCGGATACTTGTGATATAATATCAAAGCATTTTGTACCGAATTGTTTTTGATATTTTAGAACGAGAACTCCCCTCAACATGTGCATCAAACATTTGAAATCGTTTTGCACATGGAGGCAAGAGAAAGAATTAACTTCTTTGATTACCATTTTCTAAAGATATCAACATCACTTCCCTAATCAAGACAAGTAGATAAAGCATTTTGGGAAGGATGAGGTTTTCATAATTTTGCTCCTCTCAATATGTGCCTCGAGATTTGAAAAGAGTTTTGCACATACTAGAGGGAACCTGCACATTGAGATAAGTGATCACGTTTCAAATCATAGGTTTAAGATAGATGCTCCCCCTCAACATGTGCATGGAAAATTTGAAATCGTTTGTCACATGTGGGAAGGAAAGCATGTACATCCTTATAAAACCATTTACCGAATTATCAGTTTAAATCCAATTTAAATCACACATTCTCTCCCGATCACAATAATCAAATCATTTGAGATTCGTGATCTCTTATAGATTTAAATTGATTTTGAAAGCTTTTAAAGAGAATTGTGACTTGATTATGAAAGCGTTTTAACTGATAAGGATCGGATTTTAAGACTTTAAACTCCATTGATAAAACATGCATGTATATCTTTTGAAAACAATTTAATGCCAAATAACTTTTTAATTTAATTGAAATCATTCTCCCCCTCAATCAATGACATAGGTTGTTGATTGAGAGATTGATATTTTGACAAATAAGTCCAGATGATTATCAAAAATAGAGACTGAGTTATTTTTCAAAGCAGTTAGTTTTCAGCAGATAAATGTTTATAGACTCAGAGCATAGAATTTTGAAAAATATGATAAAGAATGGCTCTGTTCTTTCTTTAAAAAGCGGGTTACTGCCTGAAATGACAATAAACCATTTATTTTCTCTTTCTCCCAAAAATATTTTTTGATTTTTTTTTTATTATTTTTTTTTAATTCGAACAATATCTAAAGACCCGTGTCATTCTTTGAATGACCGCACAAAGACTGTAGATATTTTCGAATCGAGAAAGACATGACAAAATGACAATATTTTTTGAAGATTTTTCGAAGTTTTCAATTTTTTTTTTTTTTTTGAATAGATATTTACAAGAGATAGATGAAGATAGACCTTTACTCCTCGTCTTCCTCCTGAAGACGTTTGAGTGTTTCTGGTTGAAGGCTTTTCAAGCCAAGACGTGGAAGAATAAACTCAAAACGTTCTCTTGGAAGAGCTTTGGTGAAGATGTCTGCTAACTGGTATTCAGACCTCACAAAATAGAGTTCCACCACACCTTTTTCCACTTGTTCCCTGATGAATTGATGTCGAATGTCAATGTGCTTTGCTCTTGAGTGTTGCACGTTCTTGCATGAGAGAGCAATAGCACTTTCATTATCACAGTACAGAGGGATTTTGTTAAATTCAAAGCCATAGTCGATAATTGGGATCTCATCCATAGGATTTGAGCACAACATGATGACATGGCTATGTATTCACCTCAGATAGGAAATAGAAGTACTCATTTTCTTCTTTGAAGACCACTCACAAGCTTATCACCCAAAACCGAGCACCTCCGGATGTACTTCGACGAGTATCTTGACACCCGCATGATCCTCATCTCGCATAGGTCGTTAGTGACATACCGGTGTCCTTGGTACCAGAGACCCATATTGATGGTTCCTTGGAGATACCGAAGACCCGCTTAACCGCCTCAAGGTGCTTTTTAGTAGGCTTAGCTCGGTATCTAGCACACATGCAAACAATGAACAAGATGTCGGTCTACTAGCCGTGAGGTACATCGTGATCCAATCATACTACGATATTTTGTTTGGTCAATCATGATCCCCGAGTGGTCCTCATCTAGTTTGGTTCGATCAATCATGGGAGTGTCAATAGGGTTACTTGAATCAAATCCAAATTTCTTTAAGATTTCGATTGCATATTTAGATTGATTTATGAAAATGCCTCCGGACTTTGCAAAATTTGTAATCCCAAGAAAATGACATTTGTCCCATCATTGACATTTGAAATTTTGAACTCATTTCATTTGAAAACGATCACATTCCATTGGGTCCGTCGAGGCAAAAATAATATCATCAACATAAATTTGAACATGAATTAAATGTTTGCTCGACTTCCGGTGAACAATGTTGGATCAATCGCTCCTTTGCTAAATCCGGTAGATAGAAGAAACTTTGACAATGTATCATACCATGCCCTTGGAGCTTGCTTTAAACCGTAAAGAGCCTTCTTCAAACGATAAACGTGAGTAGGATGCTCTTGATTTACAAATCCTTCAGGTTGGCTGACGTAGACGACTTCTTTAAGGTCTCCGTTCAGAAATGCCGTCTTCACATCCATCTGATAGACTACCATGTTCTTACTAGAAGCATTAGCCAAAAAGATTTTGATTGCCTCGATTTGAGCAACTGGAGCAAAAGATTCTTCAAAGTCAATACCCTCCTCTTGACGGTATCCTTTAGCAACTAATCGAGCCTTGTTCTTTAACACATCACCATGCTCATCAAGTTTCACTTTGAAGATCCATTTAAGAGCAATAATCATTGCACGCCTGGAGTGTACTAACTCCCATACATCAAGTCGATCAAACTCATGAATTTCATCTTGCATGCATTGAACCGCCTATCTTCATTCATGGCGCTTTAACATCTTTTGGTTCGATCTTAGATAGTACGGAGTTGAAGAAGCACCATAAGGCATCGGTTGCAAGTTGTTTACGTCTCGTCACAGACGAGAGGGATTTCCAATGATGTTGTCTAGTGGATGATCGTGAGTCCATTTTCTAAGGTGTTCATGTGGCGGTTGTTGAGGACTAAGGTAGCAAAGTCGATGTCTCCAAGAAGATGGTTCGATGATGATTCGTGAGCAAATATGTTTTCAAATGGAGCATCTTCGAGGAGTAGCAAAGGGATTAACTTCATCATTGATGCCGAAACAGTTCCATTATGTATATTTGAAGAATGATGATTTGTTGATGAGATCAAGGATCGCAGCAGTGCATCTTGACTTAAAGATTTTGAGACCGAGGATTGACTTCATTCACGTGAATATGAGCGACCTCTGTTGTAGGAATCGACACCTCATTAGTACTTGGATCATAAAGTTCATCAAACATAGGATCAAACAATTTCTTTAAATCATCTTCGATGGAGGTACATATGGAGTTTCTTGAGATGAGTTTGGAACAAGGGATGAACCAATGGGACTGTTTTGAAGTGCGGGTCCCTGAATCGAATTGTCCAGAGCCATTTGACCGTCACTCATCAAACGAACGTGAATTATTTCCATGATATTTCGGGTTCTTTTGTTGTAGATTTGGTATCCCTTTTGTTTGGTGCATACCCTACAAATACTCCAATGTCGCTTTAGCTCTAAGTTTGCCTAAGTCTTGACCCTCATTAGTTGGATAACACAATGCACCAAACACACGAAGGAAGAGAGATTAGGTTTTGTTGTGGATAAGTTCATATGGAGTTTTCCATGAACAAAGTGAATCGTGGAACGATTTTGTGTGTAGCATGCGGTGGCAATAACTTCACCGGAGAAACATTGGAACCTTTGAGTAAATCAAGATTGTTCTAGCGGCTTCTACAAGAGTTCGATTTGTCTTTCAACTACACCGCTCGCTGAGGAGTTCGTGGAGCACTTCTTTGATGGTCGATTCCAACGCTTTCATAAAATTCACTAAGTTGTTTGTTGACAAACCGGCCCATTGTCTGCTCGATAATTCGACGGTTTTGTTAAGTCGAACTCGCACTGCTTGATGAGTTTGATGATGATATCGAGTTTCATCCTTTGTCCTTAAGAACTTGACTCGTGTGAATCTAGAGTAATCATCAACCACAACTAACACATATTTCTTCCCAAAGATATTCTCGCACCCTCATTGGTCCACATAAATCCATATGAATCATATGAAGAACTTCGTGACAAAGTTAGTAGGTTTGGGTTTATGGGCATACTTCTTGCTTTTTCCCAATTGACATGTCGAACAAAGATGATCCTTTTCGTATTGAGTCTAGGTAAACCTACAACTAAGTCCTTTCTCGGTGAGATCATTGATGGTGCCAAGTTCGTGTGATTGAGACGACGATGCCATAACCATGACTTTGTTTTAGAAGCCTTTGACAAAGAAGCAAATTGAGAAGACTTCATCATATCTTCGATAGAGATGGTGTATAGATTTGAACCACGTGAACCTCTTAAAAGTTCCTTACCATCAAGCTCTCTAACGAAGGTGTATGTTTTCTCAAGGCTACTTCTAGATCGAATCGCAGAATTGACCAACAGAGAACAAGTTGTGACCAAGACTTTCTACATAGTAAACCTTGGAGATAACACTTTGCCAACAACATAGTCTCCATAACCCATAATAGCACCGAAATGATCATTCCCGAATCTAATCGTCTCCGATGAATTTGCTCACAAAGTTCATGAGTCGTGACCGTCGCCATCATATGCTTGGAACAACTGAGTCCGGTACCACGTAAACGATTTGAACGATCCGCAGCTGAACACGACAAGAATGGATAATCGATAATTGGGATCCCATGCAAGAATGGGTTCCATTTGGTTAGTAACAATGGTTGGAACACCCACATCGTAAATAGAAGCATTCATATCGTAAATTAAGGCAATGGAATCATTGTGAATAGATGCGATTAGTGTCGGATTAGCCCTGCTCACAAGTGTGCTCACTTCTTAAGGGAATAGTTTTACCAAGAGGCATCCATTTTCTAGTGGGCATTGTCGATTAGTCTTATGACCAATGTATCCAATAATAACCTATCTTACTAAATATTCTTCTGTGGGTTTCCAATTGCTTTCTAACTTTCTTTCGCTTTTGCCTTTTAGCCTTCTTAGCATGAATTTTAGCATTAACAATATTAATCGGACAATTAACATCATTAGGCAAAACATTAACACCACATTCATGATTAGAAATGTAATTCAAGCGGACATCAATACAAGGTTTGCAAATAGTATCGAAATCAATTAATTACAAGACGATATGGCTAATACTAGAATAAACACGATTCGCTTTATTCGGTTCAAACTTAAAGTTCCTAGATTGTTCTTCTACTCTTTTCCAATGCACATTCTTAGCTTCATGAGGTCCTATCATTGTTTGTATTGTCTTGAGACTTTGACCGCTCCCTTTAATGTCACCGACACTCTCGTAGAGGGAATGGGAACATTAGTTGGTTTTACTACTCTTTGCATCACTGCTTAGATGTCTTTGGGATCCGAACTACATGCAGCACACTAAGGTTCACTTTCTTAAAACTAGAAGTCTTTGGGATTTGTACTCCTAGAAGGCACACTTGAGTTCTCTTTCTTAGCATTGTGGATCCGAATCAACTACTTAAAGGCACACTAAGGTTCACATTCAAGACATTGGGCATCGAATGAATATCATACTTGGCATTAGGCATCGAACATGGAATCAAAGTATTAACTCTCTCACCTAAGGACTTTGGGCATATTGTGATCAAGCATTCTAGGATTTCTTGAGATCGTTTGGCATATAAGCATGCATTTCCAATTGCATTATCATGAGGTTTCACTAACTTATCCTCTTCAACAATCTCACGCAGACATTCTAGGCAATCCTTAAGGGATGAGAAGTATGTTTGAATGTAAAGTTTGTTGTTCCCGAGATGAGGAGGACATATTTCATGCATAAAGCATATTTATTACAAGAGTGAACCTTTGATACACCATTCTCCCCATTGGTCATTGGCATTTTCCTTTTACCGACTCTTCGATTCTCAATTTCCTTTTGCAATGAAGCTATTTGTTCGTTATTTTGTTACGAGTGACCTTTATTGATACAAATAACTCATTGAAATGACGTTTAACCTTTTCATTTTCTTCTAGAAAATTTCGTTTTCCTTTTGTAATGCATTTACTAGGTTTTGAAGATGAAACGTTTGAGAATTCGAGAATCTAAAGGAGGAGGCATTTGGGAGCCTGTCATATTGTTCGTTTGACCCTTTAATTGAGAGATTTGGGCTTTCAACTTTCTCGATCGTGTTGCAATGAGCTTGAATCATTCATCACGCTTGTTAATTTGAAAACCGCATCAAACTCTGGAGCATCCGAGGATGTCTTGATATTTGAAGTTTTGACATTTTCTTTAAGATGTTGATATTTTAATTGTAAATTAAAATGCTCAACTTCTAGTTTAGAAAATGTTTAACCAAATTGTCGTGATCATCCAGTTCAATTTTCTCGCTTAGTTCGTAATTAGTTTTTCAAGCTCAATGACACGATCATGGGAGACTTTCAGGCAACCGATAATTCATGAAATTTGGAAGCATTAATGGAACAATTTGTAGCGATGAAAACACATCTTGAGCAATACATTCGTAAATCGGGTTCTCATTTAGTGTATGCATGTTCTTCCTCTCAATCTCATTATATTTTAGTGCTCGCTCATAGTCACTAACTTCAACTATCATTGCATCAAATTCCTTTTCCATTCCCTTAATATCGGTTTCTATCCCTTTTAAGACTCTCAAAGTGATCTTTTAGAAGTTTAAAGAAAGGCATGACCTCGTTAAATAGCATTCTTTTGTTTGTTCAAAACCCTTTCCCTTCAAGAATCCCAGCTGGTGTGATCCTTTTCTTACAAATTTTCTCAAAATCAACAAATAGTTGAAAAATAACATATTGTGATTAAGATCTTGCTTTTAGTAGCAATCGCTCTAGGAACTAGATGCATTGGTGTATTGGGAGGATACACAGTTGCTTTAGGCATTTTCCTAAGGGAGGGTTTGTTTCAACAATATTTTTCGCTTCGCTTATCTAAGTCCATTTTCCGTAACACTTGTTCGGGAGTCAACAATGTTTGAGGCTTAAACATGTTCAAGGAGATCCAATTCTCCTTTTGTAGTCATGGGGAGTGATAATTACTTTCTTCTCTTTGCATTTAGGATCATTTAGTTTCTTATTCATTTTCTCCCTAGTGATTTCATCAAATTTCTTATCTTCTCTCTGTGCACTCAAAGCAACTAGGTTTTGTCTAGGTTTAAGAATCTCATTACCATCATAGATCACATTTTGAGTCGCTTTTGCTATCTTCCGCACTCGTGGTTAGGTTTATCTATAATGGGAACACTATGCTTATCGCTAGAACTATATGCATAGTGATCATGTGAGCAGCTTGAATGGTGTTCCTTGTATGTACAACTTGTTTTCAAGTTTGTTTTCAAAGTTTTCGATTAGAAAAATCTCTCAAGAGTTTTGATTCCTTTGCATTAAATTCTTGCTTAAGCATTTTCACATTTTCTTGAAGTTCTTGTTTTTGTTTAGCGCTTTAGAAAGCTTTTCTTGCAAGGAATTTAAATCTTTTTAATACTTCTTCTCTAAAATTACTTTTTCTAATGATTGTACGCACTTGGTCATCCATTTCCGCTCACGAGTGGTCAACTCAAATTTTGCACGTTGTTCATAAATAGCAACACGTTCTTTATAGGCATTTAGTTCAGAATTACGTAATCATCAAGGCACATAAACATAGTCATTGTTGATCGCAGAAGATGCATCACTTGGTACAACTTCACTTTCACTTTGTTTCACATATTGATCATATGGGACAACATTGATATTACCCATATTTTCAATATTTGATTCAATAGTTTCGATTAATAGTACTTTGTCATGCATCTTTTGCACATCAAGATCATCGTATAGTTTTAGTACCTCCGAGATGAGTTTGTCTTTGGATGGGCCACTTGTGGTGAGGAAGAGACCTTGGGAGAAACCATTGGAGAAATGCTAGCCATAAAATTGTGTGTGCAGAGGTCCATCATCCACATCGAGTCGATGCATCACAATCGCCTACTTGAAAGGCATTCGATGATTGTGACCTATCTCTCGAATAGGTCGCTCATCCACATCTCGCATCATAGGTCTTGGCATTGCCTCAAAGAAGAAACAACAATTCCTCTTCATCCAAAGCAAAGACCATTATCCCGAGCTTGTACAAGCAAGATCTTATCTCTAAAGTAATCAAGATTCATGGACGTTTTGGAGATGTGCGCCTTGCAATGTGTCCTCACCACCACAGTTATAACATTTGATCGGCTTAGCTTGACCTTGATTACCATTCCTTCCTCGATTCGATTACCAACATAACCTCTACCACCCACCTCTTCCCCGATCATACTGCTTTCTGAATCGGTTGCACCACGATCCTCCCATCTTTAACAAAGAGCTTGATTGTGTGGGTTAGATGATGTTTCGAGGTTGTTGTTGGTTTGTGGGAGAGAATTCATGTTTTGACTAATCGTAAGAGCTAGTTGATTAATGATGTTACCCACGTGTGCATCAAAGATCGACTTGTTTGAACATAGGATCGTGAATGAGTTTGTGATTACCATTACCCATGGGTATGACTTGTGAGGCTTTGGTTGTTATTCGATGTTTGAGTAGAAGGCGGTTGAGTCATTAGATGAGCTTGTCTCTCCTCGTTGGTTTTGAACCGATTAAGAATCATTTTTCAAACATAGCATGTCTCTCATTCAAGGAGGAAGGCATAGAGTTGCTCATAGTTTGTATTCTTCAATCCTTTAGTGAGCTTCACAGAGGTGACAAACTTGTGCCATTCGGGATTCATGTTGTTCACAAATTTTGAGTTCAATGAATGTTAGGCATAGTCATTCGATGTTCCTCATATCATTCACCAACTTATGAAATCTCACATAGTACTCATAGACACTCTCATCCGGTTTCATCCGGAAGTGTTCAAATTCGTCATAGAGTTGTGATTCTCTGCCTTCCATAGTTAATTCAGAACCGAGAGAAGCATCTTGACATTATCCCATACCGCCTTTGCTTCGGTGTTGTGATTGATCGACTTGTAGATGTCCTTAGGAAGACCTTGAAGAACAATGTTAGAAGCCCCGATATCAAGATCGAATCTCTTTTCTCCTTATCATCAAGCTCATCATACATCTTTGGTCTATCCATTCCGTAAATCGAGTTCCATCTTCAAGAGATCAAGTACATCTCTAGTCGCCTCAACTCGACACGGTCCTTCATCAATGGATTTGAGAATGTTGACACCATTTTCCTTTCCAAGACAAGACAATCTAATTCGTTGAGCCCAAGAATCGTAGTCGCTCATCAAGCATGGGTGGACGAGTATCTCGAACCATTGCTTGAACATCCTCGACAACAGTGGAGATGATTGTAGAAACGTTGGTAGACATGATGACAAATTAAACGGGATTTTATGACTCTATGATTAAACCGGGAAATAGATTCTTTCACGGGATTCTACTAAATCAAGAGAAAACCGTAAAGAAATCACCCAAGTCACTAGAAAATTATGCACCAAGTCGCTATCTTCTAATTCACTATTCCACCAAGTCGCTAAAGTCCCAAGTCGCTAAACAATAGACAAGTCGCTCAATAGCAACTCGCTAAACCTCTAGTCGCTATCAAAATTTTGGCAGCAATTCGCTAAGATACAAGTCGCTAAGGAATCAAGTCGCTAAATAGCAACTCGCTACTTACCAAGTCGCTAACACCAAGTCGCTACCCGTAGTGGAGCATCCACTACTTGTACTGTTAGTCGCTAGGCCTAAGTCGCTAACTCCACTAACTTTAACTCACTACAAAATGTAAAGCAAGTCGCTAGCAAGAAAGAAACCGTGAGGTCAAGTCGCTAGCAAGAAAAACATCACAAACATCACTTTTCAATCCAAAAACAACCCAACCAAGATGATTCAAGCTACCAAATGAAAACCTAAACACTTGTGATGATTCTAAACATAAAAGTACTAACAAAATCCAAGCTTTAACACAAGAAATCAACCAAATGATGCACAAACCACTAAACTTTTCAAACTCAAAACCACCTAAAACCACTAGAAATCCAAAGATGTGCAAGATATGATCTAACCATGGCTCTTGATACCAATTGTAATCTATTGGTTTTCACTTACACATCAAACCATAACACAAAGTGGGTGTATAAGTGGAATTCTAGAGAGAAAGTTAGAGGTTTAGGGAACTTAGTGAGAGAAAGTGAAAGATATTATTATGAACTCCAACTCTACCTTGGGAGGTAGAGAGTATTTATAGTCTTACATAAAACGCCACACAACGGGCTGTGGATCAGGCATACAGTGGGTAAAGACCCGTCCGTCCTCCACGGTGTTACTTAACTAAATACTACTTAACTTAAAAAAACTACGACTACGAGCTTTCTAACGATTACATATACTTGAGGTGACCGACTCTTTAATACCTGGAATTTCTAATTCCTAACAATGACTACTCTCGATTTACTTGGGTAAATTTTTTGAGAACAAAAGATGAAAGTCCAGATGTCATCATCAAACTAATAAAACAGCTTCAGGTTCAACTCAACAATACAGTCAGAATTATTCGAACAGACAATGGCACAGAGTTTGTTAACAAAGACTTAATTCAGTTTTATGAAAGTGTTGGAATCGGTCATCAAAGAAGTGTTCCACGAACTCCTCAATGTAAGCGGTGTAGTTGAAAGACGAAATCGAACTCTTGTAGAAGCCGCAAGAACAATGCTTATTTATTCAAAGGTTCCAATGTTTCTATGGGTCAAGCCATTGCCACCGCTTGCTACACCCCAAATCGCTCCCTTATTCACACCTCTCATGGAAAAACTCCATATGAACTTATTCATAAACGAAAACCTGATCTCTCCTACCTTCATGTGTTTGGTGCCTTGTGTTATCCAACGAATGATGGTCAAGACTTAGGAAAATTAGGAGCAAAGGCAGATATTGGAGTTTTTGTTGGTTATGCACCAAACAAGAAGGGTTACAGAATCTACAACAAAAGAACCCGAAATATCATGGAAACAATTAACGTTACGTTCGATGAGCTGACCGGTCATATGGCTCCTGGACAATCCAGCCTGGACCCGCACTTCAAAAGCAGTCCATTGGTTCATCCCTTGTACTAAATTCCTCTCCAAAGAACTCCATATGTACCTCCAACTGAAGATGATTTGAAGAAATTATTTGATCCGATGTTTGATGAACACTATGAGCCAAGTGCTAATGAACTGTCAATTCCCACAATAGAGGCTGTTCATATCCCTATGAATGAAGTCAATCCTTCAGTCTCAATATCTCTAAGTCAAGAAGCGCCTGCTGTTGATCACTCTGTCTCATCAACAAATCATCAATCTTCAAATATACATCATGGAACAGTTTTTGGCTTCAATGATGAAGTTAATCCCTTTAGTACTCCTGAAGATGCTCCATTTGAAAACATATTTGCTCCTGAATCATCATCAGAACCATCTTCTTCAGGAGACATCGACTCTGCTACTTCATCCCTCAACAATGACCACATGAACACCTCGGAAAATGGACTCACGATCATCCATTAGACAACATCATTGGAAATCCTCTCGTCCAAAGATCCACACGGAAACAACGGCAACCGATGCCTCATGGTGCTTCTTCAACTCCGTACTCTAAGATCGAACCAAAACATCATTAAAACCGCCATGAATGAAGACAATTTGGTTCAATGCTATGCAAGAAGAAATTCATGAGTTTGATCGACTTGATGTATGGGAATTAGTACCGGCCCAGTTGTGCTATGATCATTGCTCTAAAATGGATCTTCAAAGTGAAACTTGATGAGCATGGTGATGTGTTAAAGAACAAGGCTCGATTGGTTGCAAAGGATACCGTCAAGAGGAGGGTATTGACTTTGAAGAATCATTTGCCCTGCTGCTCGTGACGAGGCAATCGAATCTTCTTGGCTAATGTCGCAAGTAAGAACATGGTAGTCTATCGATGGATCTAAAGACGGCTTTTCTTAACGGAGATCTTAAAGAAGTCATCTACGCCACCCAACCCGAAGGCTTTGTGAATCCGAGCATCCTACTCACGCTTATCGTTTGAAGAAGGCTCAGACGGTCTAAAGCAAGCTCCAAGGGCATGGTATGATACATTATCAAAGTTTCTTCTATCTATGGATTCAAAGAAAGGAGTAGTTGATCCTACATTGTTCACCGTAAAGTCGTGCAAACATTTAATTCACGCTCAAATTTATGTTGATGATATCATCTTTGCCTTGACCGACCCCAATGAGTGTGACCGTTTTCAAAAGAAATGGGTTCTAAATTTCAAATGTCAATGATGTGACAAATGTCATTTTCTTGGGATTACAAATTTCACAAAGTCCGGAGGCATTTTTATAAATCAATCTAAATATGCAAATGAGATTTTAAAGAAATTTGGATTTGATTCTAGTGACCCTGTTGACACTCCCATGATTGAACGTACTAAACTAGATGAGGACCAATCGGGGATCATGGTAGACCAAACAAAATATCGTAGTATGATTGGATCCCTGATGTACCTCACAGCTAGTAGACCAGACATCTTGTTCGCTGTTTTCATGTGTGCTAGATACCAGGCTAAGTATGCAAATGAGATTTTAAAGAAATTTGGATTTGATTGTCAATGATGGGACAAATGTCATTTTTCTTGGGATTACAAATTTCACAAAGTCCCGGAGGCATTTTTATAAATCAATCTAAATATGCAAATGAGATTTTAAAGAAATTTGGATTTGATTCTAGTGACCCTGTTGACACTCCCATGATTGAACGTACTAAACTAGATGAGGACCAATCAGGGATCATGGTAGACCAAACAAAATATCGTAGTATGATTGGATCCCGGATGTACCTCACGGCTAGTAGACCAGACATCTTGTTCGCTGTTTTCATGTGTGCTAGATACCAGGCTAAGCCTACTAAAAAGCACCTTGAAGCGGTTAAACGGGTCCTTCGGTATCTCCAAGGAACCATCAATATGGGACTTTGGTACGCGAAGGACACCGGTATGTCACTAATGACCTATGCAGATGCCGATCATGCGGGATGTCAAGATACTCGTCAAGCACGCCCGAGGTGCTCGGTTTTTGGGTGATAAGCTTGTGAGCTGGTCTTCAAAGAAGAAAAGGAGTACTTCTATTTCCTCTACAGAGGCTGAGTACATAGCCATGTCATCTTGTTGTGCTCAAATCCTATGGATGAGATCCCAATTATCTGACTATGGCTTTGAATTCAACAAAATCCCTCTGTACTTTGATAATAAAAGTGCTATTGCTCTCTCATGCAACAACGTACAACACTCAAGAGCAAAGCAAATCGACATTCGACATCATTTCATCAGGGAACAAGTTGAAAACGGTGTGGTGGAACTTTACTTTGTGAGGACCGAATACCAGTTAGCAAACATCTTCACCAAAGCTCTTCCTAGAGAACGTTTTGAGTTTATACTTCCACGACTTGGTCTTAAGAGCCTACAACAGGAAACACTCAAACGTCTTCAAGAGGAAGAAGAAGAGTAAAAGGTTTTCTTCATCTATCTCTTGTATATATCTATTCAAAAACCAAAATACAAAATTACAAAACCTTCAAAAAGCAAATAGAAAATATAAAACTTTAAAAAAAAAAAAAAAAAAAAAAACTTGAAAAATTTCAAAAAATATTGTCTTTGTGTCATGTTTTTTCTATAAAAATATCTACGATCTTTGTGATGTCATTCAAAGAATGACACGGGACTTTAGATGTTGTTCGAATTTTCAAAAAAAAAAAAAAAAAAAAAAAAACAAAATCAAAAAAAATCAAAAAATATTTTTGGGAGAAAGAAAAAAAAGGTTTATTGTCATTCCAGGCAATAACCCGCTTTTCAAAGAAAGAACAGAGCCATGCTTTATCTTGGTTGTCAAAATTTAATGCTCTGATTCTTTAAACAAATCCTTACTATCTAATGAAAACTAATTGCTTTGAAAAATAACTCGGACTCTATTTTTTTGGAAATCATCTGGACTTAAAGTGTGTCAAAACATCTATCTCTCAATCAACAACTTAGGTCATTGATTGAGGGGGAGAATGATTTCAATTAACTTAAAAAGTTATGTGTCATTCAATTGTTTTCAAAAGATATCCATGCATGTTTAATCAATGGAGTCCAAAGTCTCAAAATCGATCCTTATCGCTTAAAACGCTTTCATAATCAAGTCACAATTCTCCTTAAAGCTTTCAAAATCAATTTAAATCTACAGAGATCACAAATCTCAAATGATTTGATAATTGTGATCGGGGAGAATTTGTGATTTAAATTGGATTTAAGGCGATAATTCGATAAATGGGTTCATAAGTCTTTAGCAAGTTTTCCTCCCACATGTGACAAACGATTTCAAATTTTCCATGCACATGTTGAGGGGAGCATCTACCTTAAACCACAAAGATCCGAAACGTGATCAATTTGTTTCAATGTGCATCTGCTCCTCTTGTATGTGCAAAACTATTTCAAACCTCAAGGCACATATTGAGGGGAGCAAGCTTATGCAAACCGCATCCTCCCTATATGCTTTATTTACTTGTTTTGATAAGGAAGTGATGTTGATATCTTTTAGAAAATGGTAATCAAAGAAGTTAATTCTTTCTCTTGCCTCCGTGGGCAAAACGATTTCACTTGATGCACATGTTGAGGGGGAGTTCGTGTTCTAAAAAATCAAAAACAATTCAGGTACAAAATGCTTTGATAATATATCATAAGTATCTGGATTGATTTTCAAATGGTTTTCAATTGGTTCTCACGGGGAACCTACATAATCTATCGACTTTCTCTTAGAGATTGTTGATATTGAAGAAGGAGACCCTCTCCCTAGTCTCCGGCACAGGAACCAAATGTGCACAATTGAGTCTAGAGCCATGATATCATCAATAAATCTCATTAGGACACGTTCAATGAAGACTCTCTGTTTCACACAATGTGGAAAGAGAGATTATATCTTGAGTCCTACGCATTATCCTTGTGGTATTGCCAGAATATTCGAGTGATATGTAAACATATTCACAATGAAGATGGAAAGCCTTCTGGAGCCAACATCAAAAAGCTCCTGGTAGGTGGCATGTGAGATCTATTCAATAGATCAACCATGTGACAACCGAATGAAACAATGGGCGATTCAATCTTTTGAATCAATCACAGTTCAGTTATGGATTGACGGATACCTTTGAAAACCGGTCATTGTGCTTAAAAAACTCTTTTATTTAGCACATCGATCGTGTACTTATATTTCAAAATAAAAGGTGTTTATGATTGATAATTGATTTTCATCAAAACCTTCGTTGTATTGCAAAAACAATTTCTATTGAGCGAGACACGATTGTTTTCAAATCTCTTCTTATCAATCGGTGAATCTCAATTATTTGGTTCACTCACTCCGTGTTGTCTTCTTTGAGACGCTCCGGTTTGAGAATGGCTAGAACATTGCGAAACCCTGTCAAGGAAATTCTTGAATTATACGATCACAAGCGTGCTTGTACTCATCAACGGGAACCGTGGGTCGTGTACCTCAATTCAACAAAAGTGATCAAGACACTCTTGTGTGCTTTATTGCTAACTGCTTTATGCAGAACACCCTACGCTTGTAATGATCGAATGGAGCGGTCAATCCATAGCCGCATGCTCACACAACACATTCATTTTCAAAGAAATCATGATTAGTGCATCAATGACTCGATATTATCACTCCATGCTTCGCTATGTCACGCCAATATCATGAATCAACGAAAGCTTCCGCTACTCTGATAAGAATATATCATGATCCAGAATGTGAGCATGTCGGTCCGAAAGTCACAACATCACATTATACCAACACCACAATGGATGAGTCAGAGATTGATGTTTGCTGATGATCTCAAAACTGGCTCAAAACTCATTATCACGTGGATCCGTAAACGGACCTCCACTTGGATTAACCAAACATGCAATGAGAAGAATCAATGACTACGAGCTTCGGAGAAAAGTACTACACCAAGAATGCAAGAACAATTTTTAATGTAATATCTGTTTATATTCAATGTAATTTTAGTATATGTTTGAGGTGACCTCCCTTAGGGGGAGATTGTTAGGATTTAGTAAATCCGAGTATTAAAGAGTCGGTCACCTCAAGTATATATAATTGTTAGTAAGCTCGTAGTCGTAGATTAATATAAGTTAAGTAGTATTTAGTTTAAGTAACACCGTGGAGGACGGACGGTCTTTACCCATCGTATGCACGATCCACGGCCCGATAGGTGGCGATTTATGTAAAGACTATAAATACTCTCTACCTTCCAAGGTAGAGAGTTGGAGCTCATAATAAGATTTTTCTTTCTCTCACTAAAGTTCCCAAACCTCTAACTTTATCTATCTAAAACTCTTGTGTACGCCTACTTTGCTTATGGTTTGATGTATATGTGAAATCCAATATGTTACACTGCATATCCAAACAAAGTCTACAAAGTTATTAAGGCTCTGTATGGCCTTCATCAAGCACCTAGAGCTTGGTATTAAAGACTATCCACTTTTCTATTGCAACATGGTTACAAGAGAGGTGCAATTGATAAGACTTTGTTTATCAAGAGAGACAAAAATGATATAATGCTTGTTCAAGTCTATGTGGATGATATTATCTTTGGAGCTACAAAACAGTCAATGGTGAAAGAGTTTGAGCAGCTCATGCAACAAGAATTTCAAATGAGTTCCATGGGTGAATTAACTTTTTTTTGGGGCTTCAAGTTAAACAATCAAGTACTGGAATCTTTATTAGTCAAGATAAGTATGTCACTGACATTCTTAAGAAGTTTAAATTCAGTACTATCAAGCCAGTCACCACACCCATTAAAGCTACAAGCTGTGGATGTCAAGCTTTACAAATCAATGATTGGTTGTCTTATGTACTTAACTGCATCTAGACCTGCTATCATGTTTGATGTATGTTTATGTGCAAGATATCAAGTCTCACCTAAGGTCTCTCATATGAATGCAGTCAAGAGGATTTTTAGTTATCTCAAACAACAACCTAAGTTAGGATTGTGGTATCCTAAGGATTCACCTTTTCACTTGGAAGCTTTTTCAGACAGTGATTATGCAGGTGATAATTATGATAGAAGATCAACCACTGGAGGATGCCAATATCTTAGAAGAAGATTAGTTTCATGGCAATGTAAGAAACAAACCATTGCAGCAACATCATCCATCAAGGTAATATGTTGTCGCCGCAAGTCGTTGTGGACAAGTATTGTGAATGAAGTCAATCCTTGGTCTCAATATCTCTAAGTCAAGAAGCGCGCCGTTGATCACTCTGTCTCATCAACAAATCATCAATCTTCAAATATACATCATGGAACTGCTTTTGGCTTCAATAATGAAGTTAATCCTTTGCTACTCCTCAAGATGCTCCATTTGAAAACATATTTGCTCTCGAATCATCATCGAACCATCTTCTTCGAGGAGACATCGACTCTGCTACTTCACCCCTCAACAATGACCACATGAACACCTCGGAAAATGGACTCACGATCATCCATTAGACAACATCATTGGAAATCCCTTTCGTCCAAAGATCCACACGGAAACAACTGGCAACCGATGCCTTATGGTGCTTCTTCAACTCCGTACTCTCTAAGATCGAACCAAAACATCATTAAAACCGCCATGAATGAAGACAGCTGGTTCAATGCTATGCAAGAAGAAATTCATGAGTTTGATCGACTTGATGTATGGGAATTAGTACCGGCTCCAGATTGTGCTATGATCATTGCTCTAAAATGGATCTTCAAAGTGAAACTTGATGAGCATGGTGATGTGTTAAAGAACAAGGCTCGATTGGTTGCAAAAGGATACCGTCAAGAGGAGGGTATTGACTTTGAAGAATCATTTGCTCCTGTTGCTCGACGAGGCAATCGTAATCTTCTTGGCTAATCTTGCAAGTAAGAACATGGTAGTCTATCGATGGATCTAAAGACGGCTTTTCTTAACGGAGATCTTAAAGAAGTCATCTACGCCACCAACTGAAGGCTTTGTGAATCCAGAGCATCCTACTCACGTTTATCGTTTGAAGAAGGCTCTGTACGGTCTAAAGCAAGCTCCAAGGGCATGGTATGATACATTATCAAAGTTTCTTCTATCTACTGGATTCAGCAAAGGAGTAGTTGATCCTACATTGTTCACCAGAAAGTCAGGCAAACATTTAATTCACGCTCAAATTTATGTTGATGATATCATTTTTGCCTTGACTGACCCCAATGAGTGTGACCGTTTTTCAAAAGAAATGGGTTCTAAATTTCAAATGTCAATGATGGGACAAATGTCATTTTTCTTGGGATTACAAATTTGACAAAGTCCCGAAGGCATTTTTATAAATCAATCTAAATATGCAAATGAGATTTTAAAGAAATTTGGATTTGATTCTAGTGACCCTGTTGACACTCCCATGATTGAACGTACTAAACTAGATGAGGACCAATCAGGGATCATGGTAGACCAAACAAAATATCGTAGTATGATTGGATCCACGATGTACCTCACGCCTAGTAGACCGTACATCTTGTTCATTGCTTTCATGTGTGCTAGATACCAGGCTAAGTATGCAAATGAGATTTTAAAGAAATTTGGATTTGATTGTCAATGATGGGACAAATGTCATTTTTCTTGGTATTACAAATTTCACAAAGTCCTGGAGGCATTTTTATAAATCAATCTAAATATGCAAATGAGATTTTAAAGAAATTTGGATTTGATTCTAGTGACCCTGTTGACACTCCCATGATTGAACGTACTAAACTAGATGAGGACCAATCAGGGATCATGGTAGACCAAACAAAATATCATAGTATGATTGGATCCGGATGTACCTCACGACTAGTAGACCGGACATCTTGTTCATTGCTTTCATGTGTGCTAGATACCGTGCTAAGCCTACTAAAAGCACCTTGAAACGGTTAAACGGGTCTTCGGTATCTCCAAGGAACCATCAATATGGGACTTTGGTACGCGAAGGACACCGGTATGTCACTAATGACCTATGCGCTTGCCGATCATGCAGATGTCAAGATACTCGTCAAGCACGCCTGGAGGTGCTCGGTTTTTGGGTGATAAGATTGTGAGTGGTCTTCAAAGAAGAAAATGAGTACTTCTATTTCCTCTACAGAGGTGAGTACATAGCCATGTCATCTTGTTGTGCTAAAATCCTATGGATGAGATCCCAATATATCGACTATGGCTTTGAATTCAACAAAATCCCTCAGATCGTGATAATAAAAGTGCTATTGCTCTCTCATGCAACAACGTAAAACACTCAAGAGCAAAGCAAATCGACATTCGACATCATTTCATTAGGGAACAAGTTGAAAACGTGTGGTGGAACTTTACTTTATGAGGACCGAATACCGCCTAGCGACATCTTCACCAAAGCTCTTCCTAGAGAACGCTTTGAGTTTATACTTCCACGACTTGGTCTTAAGAGCCTACAACAGAAACACTCAAACGCCTTCAAGAGGAAGAAGAAGAGTAAAGGTTTTCTTCATCTATCTCTTGTATATATCTATTCAAAAACCAAAATACAAAATTACAAAACCTTCAAAAAGCAAATAGAAAAATATAAAACTTTAAAAAAAAAAAAAAAACTTGAAAAATTTCAAAAAATATTGTCTTTGTGTCATGTTTTTTTCTATTAGAAAATATCTACGATCTTTGTGATGTCATTCAAAGAATGACACGGGACTTTAGATGTTGTTCGAATTTTCAAAAAAAAAAAAAAAAAAAAATCAAAAAAAAAAATCAAAAATATTTTGGGAGAAAGAAAAAATGGTTTATTGTCATTCCAGCAATAACCCGCTTTTCAAAGAAAGAACAGAGCCATGCTTTATCTTGGTTGTCAAAATTTAATGCTCGATTCTTTAAACAAATCCTTACTATCTAATGAAAACTAATTGCTTTGAAAAATAACCTGACTCTATTTTTGGAAATCATCCGGACTTAAAGTGTGTCAAAACATCTATCTCTCAATCAACAACTTAGGTCATTGATTGAGGGGAGAATGATTTCAATTAAATTAAAAGTTATGTGTCATTCAATTGTTTTCAAAAGATATCCATGCATGTTTAATCAATGGAGTCCAAAGTCTCAAAATCGATCCTTATCGTTAAAACGCTTTCATAATCAAGTCACAATTCTCCTTAAAGCTTTCAAAATCAATTTAAATCTCAGAGATCACAAATCTCAAATGATTTGATAATTGTGATCGGGGAGAATTTGTGATTTAAATTGGATTTAAGTCGATAATTCGATAAATGGGTTCATAAGTCTTTAGCAAGTTTTCCTCCCCACATGTGACAAACGATTTCAAATTTTCCATGCACATGTTGAGGGGGAGCATCTACCTTAAACCACAAAGATCTGAAACGTGATCAATTTGTTTCAATGTGCAGTCTGTTCCCTCTTGTATGTGCAAAACTATTTCAAACCTCAAGGCACATATTGAGGGGGAGCAAGCTTATGAAAACCGCATCCTCCCCTATATGCTTTATTTACTTGTTTTGATAAGGGAAGTGATGTTGATATCTTTTAGAAAATGGTAATCAAAGAAGTTAATTCTTTCTCTTGCCTCCGTGGGCAAAACGATTTCACTTGATGCACATGTTGAGGGGGAGTTCGTGTTCTAAAAAATCAAAAACAATTCAGGTACAAAATGCTTTGATAATATATCATAAGTATCTGGATTGATTTTCAAATGGTTTTCAATTGGTTCTCACGGGGAACCTACATAATCTATCGACTTTCTCTTAGAGATTGTTGATATTGAAGAAGGAGACCTCTCCTAGTCTCCCAAGACAGAACCAAATGTGCACAATTGAGTCTAGAGCCATGATATCATCAATAAATCTCATTAGGACACGCTCAATGAAGACTCTGCTTCACACAATGTGGAAAGAGAGATTATATCTTGAGTCCTACGCATTATCCTTGTGGTATTGCTGAATATTCGAGTGATATGTAAACATATTCACAATGAAGATGGAAAGCCTCGAGCCAACATCAAACAAGCTCACGCTAGGTGGCATGTGAGATCTATTCCATAGATCAACCATGTGACAACCGAGCAGAAACAATGGGGCGATTCAATCTTTTGAATCAATCACGGTTCGAGTTATGGATTGACGGATACCTTTGAAAATCGGTCATTGTGCTTAAAAAACTCTTTTATTTAGCACATCGATCGTGTACTTATATTTCAAAATAAAAGGTGTTTATGATTGATAATTGATTTTCATCAAAACCTTCGTTGTATTGCAAAAACAATTTCTATTGAGCATACACGATTGTTTTCAAATCTCTTCTTATCAATCGGTGAATCTCAATTATTTGGTTCACTCACTCTGTGTTGTCTTCTTTGAGACGTTCCGGTTTGAGAACGGCTAGAACAAATGCGAAATCTGTCAAGGAAATTCTTCGTAATTATACCGATCACAGCAAGACTTGTACTCATCAACGGGAACCGTGGGTCGTGTACCTCAATTCAACAAAAGTGATCAAAGACACTCTTGTGTGCTTTATTGCTAACTGCTTTATGCAGAACACCCTACGCTTGCGGTGATCGAATGGAGCGGTCAATCCATAGCCGCATGCTCACACAACACATTCATTTTCAAAGAAATCATGATTAGTGCATCAATGACTCGATATTATCACTCCATGCTTCGCTACTGCCGCCAATATCATGAATCAACGAAAGCTTCCGCTACTCGATAAGAATATATCATGATCCGAATGTGAGCATGTCGGTCCGAAAGTCACAAAATCACATTATACCAACACCACAATGGATGAGTTAGAGATTGATGTTTGCCGATGATCTCAAAGCGGCTCAAAACTCATTATCACGTGGATCAAGAACGGACCTCCACTTGGATTAACCAAACATGCAATGAGAAGAATCAATGACTACGAGCTTGAGCAAAGTACTACACCAAGAATGCAAGAACAATTTTTAATGTAATATCTGTTTATATTCAATGTAATTTTAGTATATGTTTGAGGTGACCTCCTTAGGGAGATTGTTAGGATTTAGTAAATCCAAGTATTAAAGAGTCGGTCACCTCAAGTATATGTAATCGTTAGTAAGCTCGTAGTCGTATATTAATATAAGTTAAGTAGTATTTAGTTTAAGTAACACCGTGGAGGACTGGACGGTCTTTACCCATCAGATGCTCGATCCACAACCCGATAGGTGGTGATTTATGTAAAGATTATAAATACTCTCTACCTTCCAAGGTAGAGTTGGAGTTCATAATAAGATTTTTCTTTCTCACTAAAGTTCCCAAACCTCTAACTTTATCTCTAAAACTCTTGTATACGCCTACTTTGCTTATGGTTTGATGTATATGTGAAATCCAATATGTTACACTGCATATCCAAACAAAGTCTACAAAGTTATTAAGGCTCAGATGGCCTTCATCAAGCACCTAGAGCTTGGTATGAAAGACTATCCACTTTTCTATTGCAACATGGTTACAAGAGAGGTGCAATTGATAAGACTTTGTTTATCAAAAGAGATAAAATGATATAATGCTTGTTCAAGTCTATGTGGATGATATTATCTTTGGAGCTACAAAACAGTCAATGGTGAAAGAGTTTGAGCAGCTCATGCAACAAGAATTTCAAATGAGTTCCATGGGTGAATTAACTTTTTTTTGGGGCTTCAAGTTAAACAATCAAGTACTGGAATCTTTATTAGTCAAGATAAGTATGTCACTGACATTCTTAAGAATTTTAAATTCAAGATTATCAAGCCACCACCACACCCATTAAAGCTACAAGTGTGGATGTCAAGCTTTACGATCAATGATTGGTTGTCTTATGTACTTAATCGCATCTAGACACCGCTATCATGTTTCTTTGTATGTTTATGTGCAAGATATCAAGTCTCACCTAAGGTCTCTCATATGAATGCGATCAAGAGGATTTTAGTTATCTCAAACAACAACCTAAGTTAGGATTGTGGTATCCTAAGGATTCACCTTTTCACTTGGAAGCTTTTTCGGATGGTGATTATGCGGTGATAATTATGATAGAAGATCAACCTTTGGAGGATGCCAATATCTTAGAAGAAGATTAGTTTCATGGCAATGTAAGAAACAAACCATTGCAAAGAACATCATCCACCGAAGGTAATATGTTGCTGCTGCAAGCTGTTGTGGACAAGTATTGTGGATGCAAAATCAACTCTTGGATTATGGATTCAATTTTAAGAATACTCCTATCTACATTGACAATAAGAGTACCATTTGCATTGTGAAGAATCCTGTTTATCATTCCAAGACCAAGCATATTCAGATTAGGCATCACTTTATTCGAGATTGTTATGAGCATAGGCTCATTAATGTTATCAAGGTTCATACAGATGACAATGTAGCTGATCTACTCAGAAAGGGATTTGATGTTTCAAGATTGAATCATTTAGTGGTGAGTATTGGTATGATTAATTATTAAGCTACAATTAAGGGGAGGACTTATTCTTTAGTTAGTTAGTCTCATGCATTATTTAAGGGGAGGCAATACAATGATTTTTGATGTTTTTGCCATAGTGAAGAAAAGGATGGAAAGTACTGCTTAGATTTTATCTGAAGGTACCACTCTGAAAGTACTGCTTTGAAAGTATCGCTTACGTGGAAAGCATCTTGATCTTGTCAACGATCGTTCCAATGGTCAAAATATGGGTAAAATTCAAACAACGGTAACTTTATTAATTGGGCTTTGATTTCTTAAATTTTACCTATAAATAACTACGTCCGATTTTCCTCTCATCTTTATACTTATCCATCCATATCTCTCTTCTCTCATCAACATTCACCTTCAAAGCATCATTCTTTCTTATACCAACATACAATGGCTAATCGTCACACTGTTAGTAAGCACAACATGGTTGCTAACTTGGACAAGACACCGTCTAACATCACTTTTCATGACATAATTGATTTCCTAACTAGATATTCAATCAATTATGCTCTATTGGTCGAACCTGACATCATTGAACCCTGGATTCAACAATTTTGGGCTACTGCTAGATCTCATATGCAAGATGATGAATCCTTTATTCAAGCTAAGGTTTCTGGAAAGATAGTTAGAATTAATGAAGCCACAATTAGGGAAGATTTATTGTTTGATGATGCGTAAGCGGGTTATTCGCTTTGACAAACAAGTGCTTTGAGATACACTCCGAGATATTGGGTATGAAGGATCACTCATGAAACAACTTTTAAGAAGCCCTTGTTTAGTCCTCAATGGAAGTATCTAGTTCATGTTTTGCTTCATTGCTTAAGTCCCAAAAGTACTTCATGGGAACAATTTGGATCAAATATCGCCTCTGCATTAGTGGGATTAGCTACCAATCATCCCTTTAACTTTTCCAGAATGATTCTTGATGGTATGCTATCTCATATCTCAAATGGTTCACCGTTTTTAATGTACCCAAGATTTGTTCAATTATTTTTGAACAAACAGCTTAAGGATATCCCTAAACCTTCAAGCTTGCTACCTGCTGTTGTACTTCCACCAAAGGTGTTCACTTTCATGGCTAGAAAGAGTGACAAGTTTTCTGGAAGGGATACACCTTTAACTGCTCACATGATGGAAGTCGTACAAGCTGTTAGAGATGAAGCTGTTTCAAGTGAAGATAATGAGCCTTCAGTTTCAAGGGAAGGTACTGCTTCTCAACATGCTGCTCCATCCCCAGAACCTGAAGTGCCTCAACATACTGCTTCAAGGGAAAGTAATGCATCTCTGCAAGGTACTGCCCATAATGATTCAGAACCAGATGTCAACCCACCATCATCTCCCAATGATTATAATTTCACATATGGGTCTCAAACATCTGGAGGAGATGAGGGAGTTATGGCTTCTGAGGGTAAGGTTCTGGATAACTATGCTTTGAAAAGGGAACTATTGAGATTGAAGAAAGATTATGAAGCTCAAGCGGCACAAATTTTGAAGTTGAACAACAAGTTTAGAAGATTGAAGAACTTTGTCTGGCCATTAGTTCAACATCACAGGTTGTGGGTCAAGTCTCAGAAGAAGAAAGGAAAGAAATCTAAGAAGGTTTCTAAGGGCAAGAAGCTTCACAAGCAGTCTTCATTCCAATTGGGGAGGATTTTGGAGCAAGAGAATTTGAATGAAGATGCTGAACCTCATAAAGATCTAGATGAAGAACCAGATGCTGAAACTTATGATGATTCACATAAAGAAGCTGAGAAAATTAAGCAAGCTGAGCCTCAAGGTACTGAGCCTCAAGGTACTGATGCTCAAGTTGATACTCAAAATACTGGTGTACAAAGTACTGGTATTCAAAGTACTGGTGATCAAGGTGCTGATGTTCAAAGAACTGGTGATCAAGGGACTGCTCTTCAAGGAACTTTTAGGCAAGATCTTATAACACCAAGAACCATAAATTTTGAAGAAGAAGATGGTCCTTCAACAGTCTTACATGAAGAAGAAGCTGGTACCTCTAAAGTAGAACATACTGCTAGTGATGATGAGACCATTGCTTAAATAATGCTCAACATGACAAGACCAAGAGGTATTAGTGTTCCTGGAGTTGAACAGTCTCAAGTCTTACAAACTTCTCAACCTACTCAAGAGTTAGATCCAGAAGATAAAGGAAAAGGTATCCTGGTAGAAACAAAGAAAAAGAAGAAGCTCACTTTAGCAGAATTAAGAGCTATTGAGGTAGCTAAAAATGAAGAAGCTGCTAGGAAGTTACAAGCTGAATTAGATACTGAATTTGAAAAACCAGAGAAGCAAGCTGTTATACCAAAAAGACCACAAAGTATTGCTAAAAAAAGAAATGCTATGATGGCTTATCTGAAGGGTAGAGGATATACTGGATTATAGAAGTTGAAATATTTAGAGATGAAAGACTTATATGATGTTGTTAGAGAGGCTTATCAAAAGCAACTGGAAGGTATTATTCCTTTTGATGATGAAAAGCAAAATGAGGATGCAAGAAAAAGAAGTTTAAAGAGAAAGAGAACAACTGATGATGAACAACTATCAAAGAAGATACAATTGAGAACAGAGATCTGAGCTTGATGAGTGAGGAACTATCTAAGGGTTGTTGATTTTGAGCATCCTAAGTCAAAAGAAGTTCTTGAGAAGAAGTCTAAGATTTCTACATTTGAAGTTGTAGAATCAAAGAAGGAGATTATCTTATGTTTCACGAGAAGATGAAAGTTTTAGAGTATTCACTCATTGTGGGACATACTTCATATGATAGATAGAGAAGATCTGTTTCATCTGTATCAACTAGTGCAAGATTATTTTGAGCATATTCCACCAACCTGAGTCGGTTTAGTCTTGCTGGGAGATCTTATAACTATCCGGGAGCGGAAGAAACAAATCTTGATGCGCCTGGAACAATCAAGAAGTTTGGGATATCATAAGCTGGAGATTCTTTGAAGAATCAGGAGTGCATGCTTTGGAGTTAGAAGATGGGACCATGATTCATATGCTAGCAGAAAGAAGATATCCACTTACAAGAGATCTTATGATCAGGATGCTAGATCATGGTATGGAAGTTGAACAGGAGAATGAAACAGCTCTTATGGTTATTGAGTTGTTTATCAAATTGACAACTTTGGCAGAAAATGATGTATAAATACTGGTATGGTTTTTACTTTTTATTATATAAATCTTTTGAAAAATCAGTACTTTATTCAAAGTACTGCTGGACAAACAGTACTTTATCAAAGTACTGCTTGCAGTACAAAACTAGTAAAGTCTTTTAAAAATAATCAATTTTTGTAAAGTGCAAAATACTTTTTGAAGCACAAGATTACATCAACAAATTGTTTTAAGAGTAACACCTGATGGTAATCAACTCACCATGTTTAATAAACAAGAAAGAGTTTTGTTAATACAAATAAGCCGTAAAAACGTTTATTTATATTTTACGATCTTCTAATGTTTTGTCGATAACAAACGTAAAATCATTTTAACGAAACAAATAAAATACGTAAATGGTTTGAACTAATAGTTTCTAACATATTCACATTTTCACATAAAACACTAAAACAAGTATAAGTGATTTTATGATTTAATATTACATATGTACAACAACTAGTGTTTACATATTTGGGTAAAATATACACATAACTAGTATGTAGTATATTAGGTAATATAAATGGGTAGAAACTTAAGTATCATAACCCATTGGGAAAATATATTGAATGTAGTTGGGTACAACCCAAAGCCCATGACCCATGGAGCTTGACCCATAACCCATTGCATGACATCATGCTTATATCATATATGGATAATATCCATAACCCATGGTTTTGACCCATACCCATATGACTAGGTGCATCGCACTCAAGAGATACATTGTATCTAGCTAAAGAACCATGGATCAACCCATGACCCATAACCAAAATACCCATGGGTAAAGGGGAGCGTCCCACGGATCCCTAGCTTTACGCTAGACGAATCCTGTGGGAGGGATGCATGGGATCCGGGGAACAGAGAGATTTTTCTTCTATAAATAGTGAGCCATTTCTTCATTGTTGCTTACCCTTTCTAACATACTTTCCCTAGAGTTGAAAACTATCTAACCTCGATCCAAGAGATCTATGTTTGTAGTTTTGTTTTGTGTGATCTTCTAGGTTCCTCTTAAAGGCGAGATCACCACCTTTGAAGTCGAGCAAGCTCAAGTCCATGAGTTGCCATGCTTCCTCATCATCAAGACTCATGAAGTCTTCTTGTTGATGATTGTTTTCTTTTCCTAAAGTGTTGAAGACATTTGTGAAAGGTGTCTCAAGTGTCAAGACGAAGATATTAATGAAGGGTATCTATCGTCCATATCATAAGCACTTGTGGTAGGTGCTTAGAAGTCAAGACTAGAAGCATTATTGAAGGGTGCTTAGAAGTCAAGACACAAGACATTAGTGAAGGGTGTCTTGAAGATCTAGTTAAAGGCATTAGTGAAAGGTGCCTTAGATATACATTCGATATGGTGTGTTTCGATATACAAGATAGATTAGTACTAGATCCAAGGATATTGATATCCTTAATGATGTTGTAAAAAGGAGTGGATCTCCTTTGGGATTAGTCGTTGGTGTAGTGTTGGGTAGTAGTTCCTCCATTGCAATGGAACTAGGTGCTTAGCCTAGTACCTAATAAAGGGTAGGCGACGTTATGTAGGTGTGGTTCACCTTGGTGTGAAAGAACTAGGTACTTAGCCTAGTACCTTATAAAGGGTAGGCGACGTTGTGTAGGTGTGGTTCACCTTGGAGTGAAAGAACTCGGTGGTTAGCCTAGCACCGGAAAAAGGGTAGGCGACGTTGTGAAGGCTTCTCCGCCATAAGGAGATTGGTGTAGTGATTACGAACTCTCGAGTAGGTGACTCGGGGAGTGGAGTAGAACACGGAAGGTGTCCTTGTAGCCGAACCACTATAAATACTGCGTTGTGGTTTTGTGCTTCTTACTCTTATCTTTTCATTACATACTTATATATGTTTGTTTATCAACATCCAACACACACATCTAAATAGATTGACATAAGTCGATCTAAATAGTTTAAAAGGAAGTTTTAATTGGCAAAACTATTCAACCCCCTTCTAGTTTTCCACAATTGGCATCAGAGCTTCGTTACCATGTTGAAGTATATTGTACTTTTAAAACTTGATACGATCCATGGTTAATTGAAAACTACAAAGAAGGTTTTTCATAAAAACAAACATCATGTCTTTTAAAACTATATGTTTGGATGTTGATTTGATAACAACATTTTTCTTATTCACTTTTCATTTAATTGCACTAATCCTCTTTGTCATGTTGATTAGTCAAAGCTCACATCTATCAAGCCATAGGATTTGCTTGATAATAAAGATTACCTTCCCTAAGAAGGTATCTTGAGCACAAAGGAGATGGAATTATCTTCTGACATTTGATGGGTCATTTGTAAAGACATTCCTAAGTGCATTTGAGGTATGACTTTCCACTTATCTCGAAATGATATTAGCTTAACAAATAAGTATGATTACCTAGGTATTTATTTGATTATCTTATGTGCATATACATGTTTTACATGTAGCTTTATTAGAAGCTTTTCTCACATACGTGTCACTCTTTCGTCTATAGTCGTGGTTTATAAAACTTGTGTTTTATTTTATTTAATCCTAAAATTATATCTTCTAATAATAAAACAAAACACAAAATCAAAAATTCCTCTTTCCCCATAAAACTCCCACCATCCTTCATTCCAACAAATCTTCACTTTTCAAATCTTCCAATTTCAAAATTTCCTCTCATTCAAAACTTCATCTTTCTCTCCATTTCATCTCAACCGAAACCAAGAAGGATCGTCTTCAATATGGTTTACATCGCCCTCATGCTCATCGCCTTAACACTCATCGCACTTGTGTTCCCTATGATGAAGTTCACATACGGAGACATTTACTTTGTGTTGTTAATCTACATTGGGGTTATATACCCAATCCTTTGTATCATTATAAGCATTGAAATGAAATATTATTAATAGTCTAGTTTATCTATTTCGTGATACATTAGAAGTCTTGTATGCATACTAAAAGAAAATGTAGGCTAAAACACATATCGTGGTACAAAACTGTAAAACCTATGTTTTTATCAAATCTATTTCTGTTACTACAGATCCACGGATCCCGGCAAGTGTACTAGCCGGATCCCTTTTGAAAGGGAACCGTGGGAACCGTCCCCATCGAAAACCTGCTTTTCATGCAAAATAAAAACCACTTTCTTTCTAAAAGTAATATTCCACTAGAATGTCAAAACCATAAGTGAGTTAAGTGTCAATGTTGATAAAAAACCACTGTTAATAAAAATCTAGTAAAAACATTAGATAATCATTGGTCGACCACAAAACATCACTTTCTATTAACTCATCATTTCTATAGGTTCAACTATGACGCAAGAATATGAGTTTGATTTTTCACTCACTAGCGTCAACACTCCGAACATCTCTCTTGAACCCAACACACCTAGAAATCATGTCCGTGGGTTCAATAATCTCGAAAACTGTCACTTCCACGAAGGACTTATTGTAGACACCTCTCTACAATTCGAAGAAGGTATCAATACCTCCTTCCGAGCCATAGGACTATAATGTCTTCTTGAAATCAACGAAAAGATATGTCCAAGGTTCATAATTGTAAGACCTTAGATATATCAACCTTATCACAAACCCAACACGTTATGCGTAGAACACGAACAACACAAACACAAACATATGCGTAAATAAAGAAGGAAAGATTAAGGTGATGGTGACTTGATATGTAAACCGTGTATGTTAAGAAAGATGAAAACAATAAGTTGTATATTCCAAAGAAAACACACACACACACACACACACTCAAGCACACCCCTTAAATGACCATTTGAGGGGTATTTATACTCTAAATATAAGATGCCCTAATGGGCTTTCTATGGGCTTGGATTGGGTTGGATTGGATAATATCTTTCATAAGGCTAGCTTAACTTAACGTCTAACCAATTAGCTTAGCCCAATCCACGAGCCCGTTGACTATTCTAATACGATATCTAACACATGTTACAAAGTTCTTAAATGTGAATGACCATCACTTCTAATAAAAACTATTAAGGCTAACAATCTCCCCCTAAGGGGTGGTCATTCAAAAAATGCTCCACTTGAGTAGGTCTTTACTTTTCTCGAGCTTGAACTTTGCGTGTAGATATAGAATAGTCTTAATTCTTTGTTCCTTCATGCTTTGTGATCGGTTAATGCGGTATCGAGCCATTTGTCAACTTCAATGGTTAGGTGTCTCCACGTCTTTCCCCACCATGCTCACACTTCTATTTGTCTTTTGGTTACCAATGATGAATTTCTCGAGTCTTTAAACTTTGTAGATTTTTTGATATTGACGAAGAATCATCTTAAGCTTTTGTTGCCTTTGATTTTGATGAGAACTTTCATGTGTTATTGGTATGAGCATGTGGAGAATCTGCACGATCAATCTGCTCCGGAGCTTCCATAAGAAGAAAACATAAAACAGGTTAGTAATAAGCGGATTCCGGCATTTACAAGTTTGAATTTCGAGGGTGTTAACAGCATAGTGTGAAAACACGTCTCTAATTCTTACAAAGGCCGTTCCTGAACTGGAGTCCCACAAGTGAGATAACGCGATATACCAAGTACATCTACAATTCGGATGAGTCATTGAAGTACACCAAGCATCACTCCATGATTGTAGACCGTTTGAGTTACACTAAGCGTAATCCACGGGAGTTACGAAGTGACTGCTTGTCGGGGTTGCTTGATGTTGACCTGGCGGGAGTTTCCATTCAATCACTGAAGATCACAGATGTGAAACTTCTCATAAATGTTCTGGCAGATTGCTAAGATCTGCGTAGGACTCTAGAATATATCACTTGTGTTCTTATTGATGAACAACAAGCGATGTCATGTCAAGTGTTCCTATGAGATCTTTTTGATGAATCTCGTGGCTCTAGACTCAATAGTGCATTATTGTTTTCCTGAGCGGAGACTAGGGAGAGGGTCTCCTTTTTCAATACCAACAATCTCTAAGAGAAAGTCGATAGATTATGTAGGGTTGTAGGATATTGGATTTCACAAACACTCTAAACCATGATCAAAGTATGCATTTAAGTATGTTAGAGATAAAGTTCTAGTGAGAGAGTGGAAGAGAGTTGGGAACTATTGTGAGAGAAAGGAAAAATATTATTATGAGCTCCAACCCTCTACCTTGGGAGGTAGAGGGTATTTATAGTCTTACAATAAAATGCCACACAACGGGTGTGGATCGGCATACTGGTGGGTAAAGACCGTCCGTCCTCCACGGTGTTACTTAACTAAATACTACTTGACTTAAAAGAACTACGACTACGAGCTTTCTAACGATTACATATACTTGAGGTGACCGACTCTTTAATACAGAATTTCTAATTCTAACAATCTCCCAAGGAGGTCACCTCAATCTTGTACTAAAATTACATTGAATCTGAGACGGATATTACATTAAAAATTTTCTTGCATTCTTGATGTAGTACTTTGCTCAAGCTCGTAGTCATTGATTCTTCTCATTGCATGTTTGGTTAATCCAAGTGGAGGTCTTTTAATGATCCACGTGATAATAAATTTGAGCCGACTTTTGAGATCATCGACAATCAAAAATCTCGAGACATCCTTTGTGGTGTTGGTATCATGTGATGTTGTGACTTTAGGACCGACATGCTCACATTCGGATCATGATATCTTCTCATCGAGTAGCGGAAGCTTTCGTTGATTCATGATATTGGCGGCGTAGCGAAGCATGGAGTGAAAATATCGAGTCATTGATGCACTTATCATGATTTCTTTTGAGATGAATGTGTAGTGTGAGCATGCGGCTATGGATTGATCGCTTCATTACGATCATTGCGAACGCATGATGTACCGCATAAAGCAGTTAGCAATAAAGAACACGAAAGTGTCTTGATAACTTCGTTGAATAGAGGTACACGCCCACGGTTCCCGTTGATCGATACATGTCGCCTGTGATCGGTATAATTTGAAGAATTTCCTTGCGAGGTTTCGCGAATGCTCTAGTTGTTCTCAAACCGAACGTCTCAAAGAAGACAACACGGAGTGAGTGAACCGGTAATTTAAGTCCAGCGATTGATGAAAAGAGATTTGAAAAGAACAATCGTGTATTGCTCAATAGAAATTGTTTTAGCAATACAACGAAGGTTTTAGTGAAAATCAATTATCAATCATAAAACACCTTTGATATGAAATATCGAACACGGTCAATGTGCTAAATAAAAGAGTTTTTAAGCACAATGACCGGTTTTCAAAGGTATCCGTCAATCCATAACTTTGAACCGAGATTGATTCAAAAATTGAGTCGCCCATTGTTTACATTCGGTTGTCACATGGTTGATCTATTTGATAGATCTCACATGCCACCCACCGTGAGCTTGTTTGATGTTGGCTCGAAGGCTTTCCATCTTCATTGTGAGTATGGTTGCATATCACTCGGATGTTACGACAATACCACAAGGATAATGCGTAGGACTCAAGATATAATCTCTTTCCACATTGAGTGAAAGAGAGTCTTCATTGAAAGTGTCCTAATGAGATTTATTGATGATCTCGTGGCTCTAAACTCAATTTGTGCATATTTGGATCCTGTGTGGGAGACTAGGAGAGGGTCTCCTTCTTCAATATCAACAATCTCTAAGAAAGTCAATAGATAATGTCGGTTCCCGTGAGAATGAAACAAGTCCTTTTAAGAGGAACTTGAGTGGTTTGGAAAGTTGAAGTGCGATGCGTCCTTTGGGTCCATGACGTCTTGTCTTCAATACCGATGTTACCATCAATAGCATATGAATTGAACCGGTTTCACCCTAAGGTTGAATAAATGGAGGCTATTTGTTTTCACCCTTTCTTATTCAATTCATTTTAATTCTTTAACCCCTTGAAGCTTACCGAGACTTCATTGCAAGAACCTTGTTGGGTTTGTTCCGATACTTGCTCTGTCTCGATCCGCACTCTTCCCATATCTCACTTTTACGCTTTTATCATCATACCTAAGGACTTCTACACTAACTAGTGGATTGTCCTGGGTAGATCCCTCCGGTTCTGGCGGATCATGGGAACCAATACCTAACCTTATCATCCTTATATCACCGTACATAAAGTAAAGTTGGTCGGTCTATTTGGTATTGTTCATCTGCCATTGGAATCAATTGAAAACCATTTGAAAATCAATCCAGGTACTTGTGATATATTATCAAAACATTTTGTACCTGAATTGTTTTTGATATTTTTAGAATAATTGCTCCCCCTCAACATGTGCATGAAGTGTTTGAAATCGTTTTGCACACGGAGGCAAGAGGAAGAAATTACTTCTTTGATTACCATTTTCTAAAAGATATCACCATCACTTCCTTGATCACATCAAGTAGATAAAGCATTTCCGGGAAGGATGAGGTTTCCATAAATTTGCTCCCCCTCAATATGTGCCTCGAGGTTTGAAAAGAGTTTTGCACATACTAGAGGGAACCTGCACATTGAGATAAATGATCACGTTTCAAATCATAGGTTTAAGATAGATGCTCCCCTCAACATGTGCATTGAAAATTTGAAATCGTTTGTCACATGTGGGAAGGACAAGATGTACATCCTTATAAAACCAATTACCGAATTATCGATTAAATCCAATTTAAATCACACATTCTCCCCGATCACAATTATCAAATCATTTGAGATTTGTGATCTCTTATAATTTAAATTGATTTTGAAAGCTTTAAGGAGAATTGTGACTTGATTATGAAAGCGTTTTAAGCGATAAGGATCGGATTTTAAGACTTTAAACTCCATTGGTAAAACATGCATGGATATCTTTTGAAAACAATTTAATGCCAAATAACTTTTTAATTTAATTGAAATCATTCTCCCCTCAATCAATGACATAGGTTGTTGATTGAGAGATTGATATTTTGACAAATAAGTCCGAGATGATTATCAAAAGTAGAGTCAGAGTTATTTTTCAAAACAATTTGTTTCAATGAGATAACATGTTAATAGAATCGAGCATGGAATTTGGTTGATAAAAGGCTTTTGATGAATGTTCAAACAAATTCTAAAATCTTGAAAAACATGAAAAAGCATGGCTCTGTTCTTTCTTTGAAAAAGCGAGTTCTTGCTGAAATGACAATAAACCATTGTTTCTCTTTCTCCCAATTTTATTTATTTATTTATTTATTTTTATTTTTTATTTTTAAATTGAACAACATCTAAAGTCCCGTGTCATTGTTTGAATGATGACAAAGACCGTAGATATTATCGAACCGAGAAAAACATAACAAATTGACAATATTTTTTGAAGATTTTTCGAATTTTTTTTTTCCAGATTTTTAGGGATTTTGAAGGTTTTATATTTTTCTGTTTGATTTTTTGAGGGTTTTATAATTTTGTATTTTGTTTTTCGAATAGATATATACAAGAGATAGATGAAGATAGACCTTTACTCCTCGTCTTCCTCCTGAAGACTGATGATTATGTAAATACTCATCATTTTTGGTCAAATCTGAACTGCAAAACGTCTAAAAATGCTCAGAAATGCATCAAAATACTGAAAATATTCCAAAATTGCATTTTATATGTTTCAGATGCAAAATGTTCAAAATCGGATGAAAAATGAGCAAAGTTTGCATAATTGGCGCTTCAGGTCCCCAAGTTTCAAAAGTTGTCAAAAATAGTCCCTGAGCCTTAATTTCAAAAGAAAAATCACCAAAGGTCCTTTTAAAATCATAAGTTGTCAAATTTAGTCCTTTGGTGAAAAATATCAAAAGTTTTGAGAAATTACAAGTTTGGTCCTCCAAGTTTAAAAATTGGCAAAAATAGTCCTTGGAATTTTGAAAATGTCAGCTTTGGTCCTTGTACTATTGAAACTTGTCATTTTCAGCCCTTGGATCAACTTTGCAGATTTGGCAGTTTTGGTCCTTACAATTTCAGAAATTACACAAAGGTCCTTGTATTAAAACCTTAAACCTAAGCCTTTGGACACGCTAAACCCAATTGGACCCTGCCAAACCCATTTGGACCCCTCTATTTGACCCCCTTCCACTATTATTACCCTCGGTCAAAATTGGTCAAACCAATACCCCTACCCGCCCATTTTAAATAATAAAACCAGTCACGGGTTTTCCCTTCCCCCCTCCATCATCACCTTTCCTGCAAACACTCCATCATCAACACCTTATCACTCCAAACACTCAAAGCCAAGGATGCATTTAATGCCTTCTCTAACCTCTCACTCAACCTCCATTGTTAAAAAGCAGTTTGGCGCCAAATTCAATAGAATGGCCAAAATGGTTCCAACCAATCTAATGGTCAATATTATTCTTTGGGATTTGAAGAGAGTGAGAGAAAGACAGATTGGGTATAAAAGAGGAGGAAGGCAGAGATGCGGGAGTACTTAGTTTATTTTTCTTAAATGTATGTCGTTTTAAGCTTTTCATGTCTTAATAGTTTCTCAATTGTAATATCAAGTTAATTTGTATCAATCTTAGTAGTTTCAATGTATTACAACTCTATTTAAGTGTCAATTCAAGTTTAAGTTCATATTCCATATTTTATGTTAAGCTGTTGAATTTTTCATTCTCAAACTCCTATGTCAAAACCTTTATTAGCTTAGTTTTCAACTCAAACAAGCTTGTATAAGCTTGTTATAGTTTTTATAAGCCTACATTTAAGTTTCAAACTATTTTGGATTTTGGTCAACAAAAGTCAAAATGGGGCAAAAATTGATGCATAAATGGTAATGGGTGATGCAGACATGGATTTGGGTTGATAATGAGTTGTTTAATGGGTTGGAATAGGCTAGTGGTTCTGGTTTCAATGATGGCAAGCCATAGTGGCTGGGGACAAGTTGTAAGTTATTTTCAACAGTTATTGCATAACTTGTTCTTGTAGTCTAGACTGGATTTAATCTGTGTATTAAGTTGTAATTAGGTTAGGAGAACTTAGTTTGATCAATTGTGCAAGCTTAATCAGTTGTTATATCATTTAATTGCATATCAGAAGTTAAAAGGTGTGTTTGGATTTACTATCAAAACTGTCCCAAAGGTTTATTCAGTGATCTAGGTCTGTTGGTTCATGCTTGTTTAGTTCATATATACTCATATCAGTCAATGTTTTGTGCCTGCAAGATCTCAAAGTCAAAATCACATGGTAACTGTCTTAAACTATTAACTGTTTGGATTTTGGAAGAGTAAAAGCTTGATTTGTGTTAAGAATACTCAGATATAGTTTGCAGTAGTCTCATAACATCATATAACATCAATATCATCTCACAAATTGGATTCAAAAATCAAATAAGTCAAACTTTCAAATTTGTATCAAAAGTCAAATTGGATAAAATCAGTTTTGAGCCAATCTGGGAGGAATTTTCATGGACTCATTCTTGAATCAAATCAAGTGAAATTATGGTTTTAAAAAGCTCATCTGGTCTAATTTCTTTTACCATTTTGAAGAATTTTGTAAATTTTTTATAAGCACCAAAACTGCTTATCAATATGGTCCCAAATGCCCTGTACACACTCAGTTAATACTGAGTGTGCACAGGTAATTAGCAGGGCTTGTATCAAGCTTAGTTGAGCTTATCCAAGGCTCAATTCTGGTTTACAAGTTCTTGGCCAGGTCTAGATTGAGTTCCAACTTTTTGTTTTCATTGTAAGCTTATTGTGCAGCTTGTGTTTAAGCTGCAATTTGGTACCTAAAACTGTTTTTAGCTCAAAAGCTCTTATCATCAAATCTTTGCATTGAGTAATTCAGAGGCTTAGGATAGTTGAAACTTGTTTTATTTAGGTACTTTTAGCTATTTATAACTTTTGTAATCAGTTGGTACCCTTTGGTGTTCATTGGCTTATCTTAAGTGCTTATTTATAAGCACTTTGCACATCAGTTTCATTTTCTTGTACACAAGCTACTGTTTTTCTATTTTTCTTAGATTCCTCATATTATTTTAAGCTTATCTTGAATTTTTCATATTTTTATAGGTCAGTTTGGTATTTTTCTCTATTTTAAATAGTTTTTAAGTCTTTTTAATTAGCAATTAATACAAATAATTCAGAAAAGTTTCCAAAAATAATTTTCATTTTTTAAGTTAAGATAAATATAAAAGACAAAAAATATTTTCTAGATTTTCTTAGTTAAATTTGTATTTTTAAGCAATTTAAGTAGTTTTAATAGTTTTAATTCCTAGAAAATACAAAAATAATTAGAAAAATACAAAAATAGTTTTGAAAATTCTCTTTTGATATTTTAGATTTTCCAAGTCATAATTTTATTTTTCTAGCTTTATTTCATATTTTCTTGTATTTTAGGCTATTATTAAATAGTTAAAAATAGTTTTAATTAATAATAATTAATTTAATAGTTATAAAAATAATTTTCTTTTTCTATAAATTTTCTTTTATCATTAGGTTTGTAAAATATCATTTTCATATTTTTAGGATTAATATTGTGTAAGTTTCACATTTTCATTTATGCGTTACGTAGTTTTTTAATTCAGTTTTATTAAAACATAAAATCAAAACATCATTTTGCAAATAGTGATAGCGTTTATTTAATATTTTTATCTTTTAATTTTCTTTAATTTGCATTTAAGCCTCGTAATTTGTTTGCTTTTCTTTAGTTATAATATTCACAAATCCTTTTTACATTCAAATTTCTCGATCACTATCGTTTGGTGATCCATTGCATAGCTCATTGGGACATAACGACCGGGAAACACTATACTCCCCGATCTTCATTGAGTTTGTGCTTGAGCTGTTTTAAGTTTATTACGGTCGGCCATTCACAGTGGCGGCTTGAGTGATAAAACTTGCGGTTTGCACAGATCAAATTTTGGCGCCTTGTGGAGGGGTTGTCTTTGATTATCTTACGTTTAGAAGATTAGCGATTTGAATATTCACTCCTTGTTTATACCATCTGTATGTGTTTATATTTTCTTTTAAAATCAAAACCCAAAAGATTTTCATTCTTTGTTTTACATCATGTTTTCAAAATACCAAAATATTCCTCTTTACCCTCTTACCCTTTTTGATTCTTTATCCCTTTACCCTCTATCCATTTGATTCTAACTTCTTCTATTCTCATGGAATCTCTCGAGGGACTAATTCGGGACGAAGTTGAAAAACTTGAGACTTTATCACAAATGTCAAGAATTCGTGTTGTTCGTGATGATCCATTAATTACTGCGTGGGAAATGGAGCGAGAAACCGGGGTGACAAGGACCGGTACTTCCTCTAACAATGGAAGTGCTAAATCGTCCAACCTACGGTTATCCAAAGACCTAACCCCTCAATTGCTCCTAAGCCGTCTAAAATTGATCCTAAACTTTCACGATTTACGGTTAAAAGCAAACATGCGAAATTTAGACGGTGACTAGCAAGAATGACTTGCTTAATCTTCACGCTTCTCAAGAACCGAACCGAGACCATAACGGAAGCGGTGGAAATTGCTAGCTCTCGAGCACACCACTTGTCCCACCTCCGATTTTTCAAAATGTTCTTGAGACTTGATAGTCATTCGGATCACCATGTTGGTTTTGTTGATTCTTTGGATAAAGCGATTCCTCTTCATAACTCTCAAATGAGATCGTTTATTCCTTGTGTCGGTTGTGGTGAGCCTCTTTTGGTTCACCCATCGTTGGTGTACGTGTGTACAATGTGGTAATGATATTCATAACGGGAGTTGTTTGTTTTGTGGTTCGAGAATTCATTTGATTATGATCCTAATCCGAACTCATTTAACGACCCTCAAACTTTTCCAATTTCCCACCACACCGACTTATCTTCATATAATCAACATTCTTCTTTGTGAATTTTGTGAAGGTCCTCATCAAGGATTTGAGTGTCAATCCGGAAACACGTTTGTCTATGAGCAGTTTTCGGTGATGCTCGAACTTTGGTTATGACCAATATCCATATAATTCACGATCCGGACTCAACAGTTTCTTGTTGTAGTCTGTGGAGGTCCCATTTCACTCGATTGTCAAATAGGAATCCATTTCCTTGTAACAATCATGACTCTCACATATTTGACAATTTCCAACCTCCACAGCACCATACGGTTCAAACTCCACCTGAGCCGTTGTCTCAAGAAATCTCCCATGATTTTGAAACCGCAATGAAAACACTTGATGATATGATTAGTAACTTTAAGAATCAAGTGAGTGGTGAAAAGACCATGGGAGAATTACTAGCCGAAGAACTAGAGGCCCGCCAATCTAGGGAAGAATTATTAGTCCTAGAGCAAGCAGCTCTAAGGCGTTCCCAATTTCTTAAGGCAGCTCTATATGATGATGACGAGGAGAGTTTTTATCCTTTTAAAGATAATATTTCTCAACTCCTCAGTCAATTGATATTCCAGCAGTTGAGATTCCATCTCAAACAACTGCTATCACACCCGATATTCCCACTCACTCTCTGAACATGGGGGACGAGCATCTTGACCTTGTTCACGAAAAGGAATCGGACAAATTCATAAAGTCTAGTGTTGAGGACCTTGTCCCAATCCCGAGAGAGTCACAGGAACTTTGACCATATGTGTGATATCCTTTCCCTCTTGAGTGTTCAAAAGATCATTTTGAAACTTTCTCGGATCTTAGCGAAGATTGTGCTTCCTATGGAAACATCGAGTATGTTGAAGCATCACTCCCGCGATCGATCCTGTTCTTGAGGAGTTCACCGATGAACTCACTCACATCAATGATCGTTCACTCACTTCTTACCCTAACAGTCCAATAGAGAATATTAATCACTTTGTTCTGAAGCATTCAAAACAACTCTCACTAATCCTCTATTTGAATTGACTCAATTCACTTCAATTTATGAGAATCCACTCTTTGATACTCAGTTGAGGATAGTGATGAGCCCACAATGGAACAAGAGTTCACAATTTCACTTCATGTGAATGATTCTTTTCATGAAGAGTTCTCCGGTGAACTCTCTCATGACATATCTCCTCCGGAACATGATCATTTCTATTTTGATCTTGAGGATGATATTAGCTTGGAGGAAGGTGTACTCTATCATACGAGTTTGCTTATTAATGATACTACCCTCACCCTTCCTCCCGATATGTCTACATTTGAGGATGAAGAATGGATCTTGATTGTTATCAAAATCTTTCTTCCTTTCCTCAAATATCTTGTGATTTCTCTTCATCTTCACTCCTTCGGAATGAAGACACTATCTTTGACCCGGCATTTTCATTTATCATTTTGAGCGGTTCTATGTATATCTCATCGGTGTGGAACTTTCACGTGCTTCAAATGTTTGTCCAAACATCTTGAATGAAAGTCCGATGGAGATTGTTTCTTCCACTTTGCTTCCCAATGAACCAATGAATTGGGTCGAGTCAAGCTAGCGACTCGGTAATCAAAAACGATAGCTAAACATGGTTTTTACCCATGTGCTCCACCCTAGTGTGGGGAGTTGCCCACATGTTATATATATATAAGTTTTCAAAAAAAAAAAAAAAAAAAAAAAAAAAATCTCTTTCTAAATAATGGCCCTAGTATTTCCCTTTACGTTCTTTGTTTCGGCATAACCGCGGTACTTTGAATATTGAGGGCAATATTCATTTCTAAGTGTGGGGGAATTCTCACGAATTTTATCATATAATTATCCGCCTAATTCCCGTTTTGGCCAATTTTTTTTTTTTTTTTTTAAAATAAGTGTTTTGCACTTACTCAATTGGTTATCGATCCGACATGTCTAATAAACAAAAGGATTGGCTAATCCAGAGCAAAGCGGCTCTTGGTAAAGATATCTCAAATCCGTTGTGACTTGCAATTTGTCCAAAATTGTATGGTATTATTTCACCATATCCTTAAAAGTGAAGAGTTGGCTAGCCCGCAAGTTTATGGCTTGTGGTAAAGGCGATGGAAAAACCATAATTGGTAATCAGCTCACCAAAGATAATATTGATAATTTATCTAAGAGTTGGCTAGTCCGAAGCAAACGGCTTCGGTAAAGACAAATCAAATCCGTTGGAAGGCGGTGGTTTGCTCAAAATCACATGGTTATCGGTGTACCATGGTTCTTACTTGAACTAAAACATTTGGCTACTCCGAGTAATGGCTTTTGGTAAAGAGATTCAAAACCATTAAGTTTTTCTCAAAAGATTGCTAGGGACTAGCAATAGTTTAGTGTGGGGGATTGATGAGTGTGTAAATACTCATCATTTTTGTCAATCTGAGCGCAAAAGCGTCTAAAATGCTCGAAATGCATCAAAATATCGAAAATATTCCAAAATTGCATTTTATATGTTTCGGATGCAAAATGTTCAAAATCGGATGAAAAATGAGCAAAGTTTGCATAATTGGCGCTTCAGTCCCCAAGTTTCAAAAGTTGTCAAAATAGTCCACGAGCCTTAATTTCAAAGAAAAATCACCAAAGGTCCTTTTAAAATCATAAGTTGTCAAATTTAGTCCTTTGGTGAAAAATATCAAAAGTTTTGAGAAATTACAAGTTTGGTCCTCCAAGTTTAAAAATTGGCAAAAATAGTCCTTGGAATTTTGAAAATGTCAGCTTTGGTCCTTGTACTATTGAAACTTGTCATTTTCAGCCCTTAGAACAACTTTGTAGATTTGGCAGTTTTGGTCCTTACAATTTCAGAAATTACACAAAGGTCCTTGTATTAAAACCTTAAACCTAAGCCTTTGGACCTGCCAAACCCAATTGGACCCTGCCAAACCCATTTGGACCCCTCTATTTGACCCCCTTCCACTATTATTACCCTCGGTCAAAATTGGTCAAACCAATACCCCTACCCGCCCATTTTAAATAATAAAACCAGTCACGGGTTTTCCCTTCCCCCCTCCATCATCACCTTTCCTGCAAACACTCCATCATCATCACCCTTATCACTCCAAACACTCAAAGCCAAGGATGCATTTAATGCCTTCTCTAACCTCTCACTCAACCTCCAACTGTTAAAAACAATTTTGGCGCCAAATTCAATCTAATAGCCAAAATGGTTCCAACCAATCAATGGTCAATATTATTTTTGGGATTTGAAGAGAGAGGTGAGAAAGACATTGGGTATAAAAGAGGAGGAAGACAGAGATGCAAGAGTACTTAGTTTATAAGCTTTTCATGTCTTATTTTTCTTAAATGTATGTCGTTTTTAAGCTTTTCATGTCTTAATAGTTTCTCAACTGTAATATCAAGTTAATTTGTATCAATCTTAGTAGTTTCAATGTATTACAACTCTATTTAAGTGTCAATTCAAGTTTAAGTTCATATTCCATATTTTATGTTAACTGTTGAATTTTTTCATTCTCAAACTCCTATGTCAAAACCTTTATTAGCTTAGTTTTCAACTCAAACAAGCTTGTATAAGCTTGTTATAGTTTTTTATAAGCCTACATTTAAGTTTCAATCTATTTTGGATTTTGGTCAACAAAAGTCAAAATGGGGCAAAAATTGATGCAGAAATGGTAATGGGTGATGCAGACATGGATTTGGGTTGATAATGAGTTGTTTAATGGGTTGGAATAGGCTAGTGATTCTGGTTTCAATGATGGCAAGCCATAGTGGCTGGGGACAAGTTGTAAGTTATTTTCAATAGTTATTGCATAACTTGTTCTTGTAGTCTAGATTGGATTTAATCTGTGTATTAAGTTGTAATTAGGTTAGGAGAACTTAGTTTGATCAATTGTGCAAGCTTAATCGGTTGTTATATCATTTTAATTGCATATCGAAGTTAAAGGTGTGTTTGGATTTACTATCAAAACTGTCCCAAAGGTTTATTCGATGATCTAGGTCATTGGTTCATGCTTGTTTAGTTCATATATACTCATATCGGTCAATGTTTTGTGCTGCAAGATCTCAAAGTCAAAATCACATGGTAACTGTCTTAAACTATTAACTGTTTGGATTTTGGAAGAGTAAAAGCTTGATTTGTGTTAAGAATACTCGGATATAGTTTGCGATGAGTCTCATAACATCATATAACATCAATATCATCTCACAAATTGGATTCAAAATCAAATAAGTCAAACTTTCAAATTTGTATCAAAAGTCAAATTGGATAAAATCGGTTTGAGCCAATGGGAGGAATTTTCATGGACTCATTCTTGAATCAAATCAAGTGAAATTTTGGTTTTAAAAGCTCATCGGTCTAATTTCTTTTACCATTTTGAAGAATTTTGTAAATTTTTATAAGCACCAAAGCGCTTATCAATATGGTCCCAATGCCTGTACACACTCGTTAATCTTGAGTGTGCATGAATAATGTGAGGCTTGTATCAAGCTTAGTTGAGCTTATCCAAGGCTCGATTACGGTTTACAAGTTCTTGGCCGGTCTAGATTGAGTTCCAACTTTTGTTTTCATTGTAAGCTTATTGTGCGACTTGTGTTTAAGTTGCAATTTGGTACCTAAAGCTGCTTTTTAGCTCAAAAGCTCTTATCATCAAATCTTTGCATTGAGTAATTCAGAGGCTTAGGATAGTTGAAACTTGTTTTATTTAGGTACTTTTAGCTATTTATAACTTTTGTAATCGGTTGGTACCCTTTGGTGTTCATTGGCTTATCTTAAGTCTTATCTATAAGCACTTTGCACATCGATTTCATTTTCTTGTACACAAGCTACTGTTTTCTATTTTCTTAGATTCCTCATATTATTTTAAGCTTATCTTGAATTTTCATATTTTTATAGGTCGGTTTGGTATTTTCTCTATTTTAAATAGTTTTAAGTCTTTTAATTAGCAATTAATACAAATAATTGAGAAAAGTTTCCAAAAATATTTTTCATTTTTAAGTTAAGATAAATATAAAAGACAAAAATATTTTCTAGATTTTCTTAGTTAAATTTGTATTTTAAGCAATTTAAGTAGTTTTAATAGTTTTAATTCCTAGAAAATACAAAATAATCGAGAAAAATACAAAAATAGTTTTGAAAATTCTCTTTTGATATTTTAGATTTTCCAAGTCATAATTTTATTTTTCTAGCTTTATTTCATATTTTCTTGTATTTTAGGCTATTATTAAATAGTTAAAAATAGTTTTAATTAATAATAATTAATTTAATAGTTATAAAAATAATTTTCTTTTTCTATAAATTTTATTTTATCATTAGGTTTGTAAAAATATCATTTTCATATTTTTAGGATTAATATTGTGTAAGTTTTACATTTTCATTTGTACGTTACGTAGTTTTTTTTAATTCAGTTTTATTAAAACATAAAATCAAAAACATCATTTTGCAAATAGTGATAGCGTTTATTTAATATTTTTTTATCTTTTTAATTTTCTTTAATTTGCATTTAAGCCTCTGTAATTTGTTTGCTTTTTCTTTAGTTATAATATTCACAAATCCTTTTTCATTCAAATTTCTCGGTCACTATATCGTTTGGTGATCCATTGCATAGCTCATTGGGACATAACGACCGGGAAACACTATACTCCCCGATCTTCATTGAGTTTGTGCTTGAGTGTTTTAAGTTTATTACGGTCGGCCATTCACAAGTGGCGGCTTGAGTGATAAAACTTGACGGTTTGTACGGATCAAAGACGTTTGAGTGTTTACGGTTGAAGGCTTTTCAAGCCTAGTCGTGGAAGTATGAACTCAAAACGTTCTCTTGGAAGAGCTTTGGTGAAGATGTCGCTAAGCGATATTCGGACCTCACAAAATAGAGTTCCACCACACCTTTTTCCACTTGTTCCCGATGAAATGATGTCGAATGTCGATATGCTTTGCTCTTGAGTGTTGAGCGTTGTTGCATGAGAGCAATAGCACTTTTATTGTCACAAGATCTGGAGGAATTTTGTTGAATTCATAGCCATAGTCGGATAATTGAGATCTCATCCATAAGATTTGAGCACAACAAGATGACATGGCTATGTATTCGACCTCTGTAGAGAAATAGAAGTACTCATTTGCTTCTTTGAAGACTAGCTCACAAGCTTATCACCCAAAACCGAGCACCTCGGATGTACTTGACGAGTATCTTGACACCGCATGATCGGATCTCGCAAAGGTCGTTAGTGACATGCCGGTGTCCTTCGGTACCAAAGACCCATGTTGATGGTTCCTGGAGATACCGAAGACCCGTTTAACCGCTTCAAGGTGCTTTTAGTAGGCTTAGCACGGTATCTAGCACACATGCAAGCAAGCGAACAAGATGTACGGTCTACTAGCGGTGAGGTACATCGAGGATCCAATCATACTACGATATTTAGTTTGGTCAATCATGATCCACGAGTGGTCCTCATCTAGTTTGGTTCGATCAATCATGGGAGTGTCAGCGGTGTCACTTGAATCAAATCCAAATTTCTTTAAGATCTCGGTTGCATATTTAGATTGATTTATGAAAATGCCTCCGGGACTTTGTGAAATTTGTAATCCCAAGAAAATGACATTTGTCCCATCATTGACATTTGAAATTTTGAACTCATTTCATTTGAAAACAATACACTCATTGGGGTCGGTCGAGGAAAAGATGATATCATCAACATAAATTTGAACATGAATTAAATGTTTGCTCGACTTCACGGTGAACAATGTTGGATCAACTGCTCCTTTGCTAAATCCGGTTGATAGAAGAAACTTTGTGATGTATCATACCATGCCCTGGAGCTTGCTTTAAACCGTAAAGGGCCTTCTTCAAACGATAAGCGTGAGTAGGATGCTCTTGATTTACAAATCCTTCGGGTTGGTGGCGTGAGCGACTTCTTTAAGATCTCCGTTCGTAAATGCCGTCTTCACATCCATATGATAGACTACCATGTTCTTACTAGCAAGATTAGCCAAAAGATTACGATTGCCTCGATTCGAGCAAGCTGGAGCAAAAGATTCTTCAAAGTCAATACCCTCCTCTTGACGGTATCCTTTAGCAACTAATCGAGCCTTGTTCTTCAACACATCACCATGCTCATCAAGTTTCACTTTGAAGATCCATTTAAGAGCAATAATCATAGCACGATCTGGGCGGTACTAACTCCCATACATCAAGTCGATGAAACTCATGAATTTCATCTTGCATGGCATTGAACCACTATCTTCATTCATGGCGGTTTTAACGTCTTTTGGTTCGATCTTAGATAGTACGGAGTTGAAGAAGCACCATAAGGCATCTGTTGCAAGTTGTTTCCGTGTTGATCTGGTGAGAGGGATTTCCAATGATGTTGTCTAGTGGATGATCGTGAGTCCATTTTCTAAGGTGTTCATGTGGCGGTTGTTGAGGGACCGAGGTAGCGAGTTGATGTCTCACAAGAGGATGGTTACGATGATGATTTAGGAGCAAATATGTTTTCAAATGGAGCATCTTGGGAGTAGCAAAGGATTAACTTCATCATTGATGCGAAGCAGTTCCATGATGTACATTTGAAGAATGATAATTTGTTGATGAGGCGAAGGATCGCAAGCAGCGCTTCTTGACTTAAAGATATTGAGACCGAGGATTGACTTCATTCTCGGGAATATGAGCGACCTCTGTTGTAGAAATGGACACCTCATTAGTACTTGGCTCATAAAGTTCATCAAACATAGGATCAAACAATTTCTTTAAATCATCTTGGATGGAGGTACATATGGTGTTTCTTGAGAAGAGTTTGGAACAAGGATGAACCAATGGGATCATATGAAGTGCGGGTCTGAATCGAATTGTCCAGAGCCATTTGACCGGTCGACTCATCAAACGTAACGTGAATTGTTTCCATGATATTTCGGGTTCTTTTGTTGTAGATTCGGTATCCTTTTGTTTGGTGCATACCCTACAAAAACTCCAATGTCGCTTTAGCTCTAAGTTTGCCTAAGTCTTGACCCTCATTAGTTGGATAACACAATGCACCAAACACACGAAGGAAAAGAGATTAGGTTTTCTGTTGTGGACAAGTTCATATGGAGTTTTCCATGAGCAAGTGTGAATCGTGGAGCGAATATGTGTAGCATGCGGTGGCAATAGCTTGACCCGGAGAAACATTGGAACCTTTGAGTAAATCGGCATTGTTCTAGCGGCTTCTACAAGAGTTCAATTTCGTCTTTCAACTACACCGTTCGTTGAGGAGTTCATGGAACACTTCTTTGATGGTCGATTCCAACGCTTTCATAAAATTCACTAAGTTGTTTGTTGACAAACTCGGTTCCATGTCTATGCATTACGATAATTCGACGGTTTTGTAAAGTCGAACTGCGCAATTTGTTTGATGAGTTTGATGATGATATCGGAGTTTCATCCTTTGTCCTTAAGAACTTGACCGTGTGAATCTAGAGTAATCATCTACCACAACTAACACATATTTCTTCCCAAAGATGTTTTGCACCTCATTGGTCCACATAAATCCATATGAATCATATGAAGAACTTCGTGACGAGTTAGTAGGTTTGGGTTTATGGGCATACTTGCTTTTTCCCAATTGACATGTCGAACAAAGATGATCCTTTTCGTACTTGAGTCTAGGTAACCCTACAACTAAGTCCTTTACGGTGAGATCATTGATGGTGCGAAGTTCGGTGATTGAGACGACGATGCCATAACCATGACTTTGTTTTAGAAGCCTTTGACAAACAAGCAAATTGAGAAGACTTCATCATATCTTCGATAGAGATGGTGTAAAGATTTGAACCACGCGTTCCTCGTAACAATTCCTTACCATCAAGTTCTCTAACAAAACAAGTATGTTTTCGAAGGCTACTTCTAGATCGTAATCACATAATTGACCAACAGAGAGAAGATTATGACCAAGACCTTCCACATAGTATACTCTAGAGATGACACTATCACCCACAACATAATCACCATAACCCATAATTGCATCGAAATGATCATTTCCGAATCTAACGTGTCGATGAATTTGCTCACGAAGTTCATGAGTCGTGACCGGTCGCCGATCATATGCTTGGAACGACTGAGTCCGGTACCATAGAACAATTTGAACGATCTGCGGTTGAACACGAGACAAGAATGGATAAGCGGATAATTGGGATCCCCATGCAAGAATGGGTTCCATTTGGTTAGTAACACTTGGTTGGAACACCCACATCGAAATAGAAGCATTCATATCGTAAAATAGGGTAATGGAATCATTGTGAATAGATGCGGTACTAGTGTACAGATTAGCCACATTCACAGTGTGCTCACTTCTTAAGGGAATAGATCTACCAGTAAGCATCCATTTTCTAGTGGGCATTGTCTGATAGCACATTAGGGTTCACATTCATGACATTTGGCATTGAGTGACTTGCATGCTTGGCACTAGGCATAGAACACGGTATCAAAGGATTGACTTGCTCACCTAAGGTTTTAGGGCATATTGTAATTAGGCATTCTAGAAGTTCTTGAGATCGTTTGGCATATAAGCATGCATGGCCAATTGCATTATCATCTGGTTTCTCCAAATTATCCTCTTCTACAATCTCACAGAGACATTCTAGGTTGTCCTTAAGGTGTGAGAAATATGTTTGAATAGCAAGTTTGTCATTCCTAAGATGAGGAGGAACATATTTCACAGACAAAGCATATTTATTACAGACATGTACCTTTGACACACCATTCTCCCCATTGGTCATTGGCATCTTCCCTTTTACCTGACTCTTTAGATTCTCAATTTCCTTTTGTAACGAGGCTACCATTTCATTATTTTTGTTACGAGTGACCTTTATAGATTCAAATAATTCATTGAAATGACGTTTAACCTTTTCATTTTCTTCAAGAAAAGCCTCATTTTCCTTTTGTAAAGCATTTACTAAGTTTTGAAGATGAAAGTTTTGAGAATTCTGAGAATCTAAAGGAGGAGGCCATTTGGGGACCAGTCACATTGTTCGTTTGACCCTTTAATTGAGATATTTGGGCTTTCAATTTTTCGATCGTGTTGCAATGAGCTTGAATCATTCATCACGTTTGTTAATTTGAAAACCGCATCAAACTCGGAGCATCCGAGGATGTCTTGATATTTGAAGTTTTGACATTTTCTTTAAGATGTTGATATTTTAGTTGTAAATTAAAATGCTCAACTTCTAGTTTAGAAAATGTTTAACCAAATTGTCGTGATCATCGGTTCAATTTTCTCATTTAGTTCGTAATTAGTTTTTCAAGCTCAATTACACGATCATGAGAGACTTTCAAAGCAATGGCAGTTCATGGAATCGAGAAGCGATAATAGAACGATTAGTAGCGATGTAGAACACATCTTGAGCAATACATTCGTAAATCAGTTCTCATTTAGTGTATGCAAGTTCTTCATCCCAATCTCATTATATTTTAGTGCTCGCTCATAGTCACTAACCTCAACTATCATTGCATCAAATTCCTTTTCCATTCCCTTAATATCATTATCTATCCCTTTTAAGACTCTCAAAGTGATCTTTTAGAAGTTTCAAGAAAGGCATGACCTCGATTAAATAGCATTCTTTCATTTGCTCAAAACCCTTTCTCCTTGATTATACCGATGGGTGTGATCCTTTTCTTGCAAGTTTTCTCAAAATCAACAAATAGTTGAAAGATAACATATTGGCTAATTAAGGTCTTGCTTTTAGTGGCAATTGTTCTAGGAACAAGATGCATTGGTGTATTAGGAGGATACACGATCGCTCTAGGCATTTTCCAAAGGGAGGGTTTGTTTCAACAATATTTTCGACTTTACGCTTATCTAGATCTATTTTCCAAAAACTTGTTCGGAGTCAACAAAGTCCGAGGCTTAAACTTGTTCAAGGAAATCGGGTTTCCTTCTTGTAGTCATGGGGTGTGATCTTTATTTTCATCTCTTTACATTTAGGATCATTTAGTTTCTTATTCATCTTCTCCTAGTGATTTCATCTAATTTCTTATCTTCCTCTGTGCACTCGGAGCAACTAGGTTTTGTCTAGGTTTAAGAATCTCATTGCCATCATAGATCACATTTTGAGTGCTTTTGCTATCTTCCCATACTCGGGGTTGGGTTTATCTATAATGGGAACACTATGCTTATCGCTTAGAACTCTATGCTTAGTGATCATGTGAGCGATCGAATGGTGTTCCCTTGTATGTACAACTTGTTTTCAAGTTTGTTTTCAAATTTTTGATTAGAAAAATATTTCAAGAGTTTTGATTCCTTTGCATTAAATTCTTGTAAGCATTTTCACATTTTCTTGAAGCTCTTGTTTTTGTTTAGCGTTTTAGAAAGCTTTTCTTGCAAGGAATTTAACTCTTGTTTTAATACTTCTTCTCTAAAATTACTTTTTCTAATGATTACGCACTTGGTCATCCATTTCCTGCTCATGAGTGGTCAACTCAAATTTATACGTTGTTCATAAATAGCAACACGTTCTTTATAGGCATTTAGTTCGAAATTACGAATCATCGAGGCACATGCGGTGTATTCATCAAAGATATAGTCATTGTTGATCGCAGAAGATGCATCACTTGGTACAACTTCACTTTCACTTTGTTCCACATATTGATCATATGGGACAACATTGATATTACCCATATTTTCAATATTTGATTCAAAAGTTTCGATTAATTGTACTTTGTCATGCATCTTTGCACATCAACGATATCATATAGTTTTAATACCTTTGAGATGAGTTTGTCTTTGGATGGGCCGACTTGTGGTGAAGATGAGACCTTGGGAGAAACCATTGGAGAAATGCTAGCCATAAAATTGTGTGTGCGATGGGTCCATCATCCACATCAGTCGTATGCATCACAATCACGACTTGAAAGGCATTCGATGATTGTGACCTATTTCACGCATAGGTTGCTCATCCACGTCAACATCATAGGTCTTGGCATTGCCCTCAAGAAGAAACAACAACTCTTCTTCATCCAAAGCGGCACCATTATCCCGAGCTTGTACAAGCGACATCTTATCTCTGAAGTAATCGGCGATTCGTGGACGTTTTGGAGATGTGCGGTTCCTTGCAATGTGTCCCTCACCACCACGGTTGTAGCATTTGATCGGCTTGGCTTGACCTTGATTACCATTCCTTCCACATTCGATTACCAACATTACCTCTACCACTCCACCTCTTCCCCGATCATCTTGTCTTTCCGAATCGGTTGCACCACGATCCTCCCATCTTTAACGGTAGCTTGATTGTGTGGGTTAGATCTTCGTTACGAGGTTTTGTTGGTTTGTGGAGAGAATTCATGTTTTGTTAATCGGAAGAGCTAGTTGATTAATGATGTTACCCGTGTGCATCAAACATCGACTTGTTTGAACATAGGATCGGGAATGAGTTTGTGATTACCATTACCCATGGGTATGACTTGTGAGGCTTTGGTTGTGATTCCGATGTTTGAGTAGAAGGCGGTTGAGTCATTAGATGAGCTAGTCTCTCCTGGTTGGTTTTGAACCGATTAAGAATCATCTTTTCAAACATGGCATGTCTCTCATTACGAAGAAGGAAGGCATAGAGTTGCTCATAGTTTGTATTCTTCAATCCTTTAGTGAGCTTCACGGAGGTGACAAACTTGTGCCATTCGGGATTCATGTTGTTCACAAATTTTGAGTTCATTTGAATGTTAGGCATAGTCATTCGATGTTCCTCATGTCATTCACCGACTTATGAAATCTCACATAGTACTCATAGACACTTTCATCCGGTTTCATCTTGAAGTGCTCAAATTCATCATACAACCTGTGATTCTCGGTCTTCAACAGTTAGCTCGAGCGAAAGAAGCATCTTGACATTATCCCATCTGACTTTTGCCTCGGTGTTGTGATTGATCGACTTGTAGATGTCTTTTGGAAGACCTTGAAGAACAATGTTAGAAGCCACGATATCAACATCGAATCTATTTTCTCCTTATCATCAAGCTCATCATACATCTTTAGTCCATCCATTCCGTAAATCAAAGTTCCATCTTCAAGATATCAAGTACATCTCTAGTCGTCTCAACCCGATATGGTCCTTCATCAATGGATTTGAGAATGTTGACTCCATTTTCCTTTCCAAGACAGTACAATCGATTCGTTGAGCCCAAGAGTCATAGTCGATTCATCAAGCATGGGTGGACGAGTATCTGAACCACCGCTTGAACATCCTCGGCATGATGGAGATGATAGTCGGAACGTTTGTAGACATGTTTCAAGCTCTACAGATTTTACTATTCTTTGATTAAACCGGAAATTGATTCTTTCACGGATTTTACTAAACCAAAAGAACAACCGTAAAAATGTAACACGAAGAAGAAAAAGGTCTAAATGAACAAGTGGCTAAACACACAATTCGCATAAGCAGTCAACTCGCTCAATAGCCAAGTCGCATTAGCATCAACTCGCAACACACTCAACTCGCTTAAGTAATCAAGTCGCTAAATAGCCAACTCGCTTTAGTCTCAACTCGCAATACAATCAACTCGCTTGAACACTAAGTCGCTTAAGTTAACTCGCTAACGTTACAACTCGCTAAGTAGCAAGTCACTTTAGATCTCAAGTCGCTTAAAGAAACAACTCGCTTAGAACCCAAGTCGCATAAAGATCAACTCGCTAAACAGCTAAGTCGCATGTACCAACTCGCATAAAATAACAAAGCAACTCGCTTTGAAGAAAAGCAAGTCCGAGACTCAACTCGCTTCGTCCTTCTTTCAAAAATAACCACTTTATCAATCCAAAACAACCAAACCACAATTATTTAAGCCTTCCAATTCAAAACATAAACACATATGATGATCCTAAACACAAGAGTACAAGCAAAATTCAAACTTTAACACTAGAATTTGTTCAAATGAATCAACCTCTCCTAAACCCTTAATACACCAAAAACCTTATGAAATCCACCAAGACAAAGAGCATGAAAGATGAGTGATCAAACCATGGCTCTTGATACCAATTGTAGGATATTGGATTTCACAAACACTCTAAACCATGATCAAAGTATGCGTTTAAGTATGTTAGAGATAAAGTTCTAGTGAGAGAGTGGAAGAGTTGGGAACTATAGTGAGAGAAAGGAAAATATTATTATGAGCTCCAACCCTCTACCTTGGGAGGTAGAGGGTATTTATAGTCTTACAATAAAACGCCACACAACGGGGTGTGGATCGGCATACGGTGGGTAAAGACCGTCCGTCCTCCACGGTGTTACTTAACTAAATACTACTTGACTTAAAGAACTACGACTACGAGCTTTCTAACGATTACATATACTTGAGGTGACCGACTCTTTAATACCGGAATTTCTAATTCCTAACAATGGTTCCCAGTGAGAATGAAACAAATCCTTTTAAGAGGAATTGAGTGGCTAGAAGGTTTAGTGCGGTGCGTCCTTTGGGTCCATGACGTCTTTGTCTTCAATACCGGTGTCATCTAGTGACAACCAAGAGCATATGAATTGAACCGGTTTCGCCCTAAGGTTGATTATGGAGGCTATTTCTTTTCACCCTTTTCATTATATTTCCTTTTAATTCTTCAACCCCTTCTTTCTCCTTTCTCACATTACTCCTTTTTTCAATCATACCTAAGGACTTCTAATACTAACTATTGGTGATGTCCTTGGGTAGATCCCTCCGGCTCTGGCTGATCATAGGACAAATATTCCTATCCTTAGTCACCTTATAACTCCATGACTGTCCTATTGTTGCCATAAAACCATTTTTCTTGAAAATCTCACAGAGTGTTTATGATAGAAAACATGTTAGAAACACTCCGAGAGTTTTATATTTTCAGAAACACTCCCCCTTCATATGTGCTTATAAGTTTTGACAGAAATCTGCATATAGAGGGTAGAGTTCGCACTTTTTCGAATTGATCGACTTTAAATGAGCTAGACCGATTCGAGACACGTTTACATCACTAGAGAACTAGCTTGAAATTATTACCCGTCCTGGTCAAGTCATAGAAAGTTTCTCGAGATGGTACATGATTCCTCGTCAATTCATTGGTTTCAACTGAGTCGAGCTCATTTTAGAGATTCAAACAACAATCATTAAACTTTTTGATCACATTTTAATCACGTCTCCTCCGTCTCAAAAATAGCATATACGTGATATTTTTGATATCAACGGAATAAACAACATTTTAGAATCTTTTGGGGAGACAAACGGATTTGATTTAAGCATGAATTTGGAACTTTTTGGTTTTATACTCCCCCTTTAATAAAGCATAATCAATTAAAGGGTTTTAGAGGGAGTTATCTTGAGCACAAAATATTTTGAAAGATTTTGAAAATCTTTATGAACAATCTTGAAAAGGTGCTCACGATTATGATGATTTCTCACCAATTTAAAATGTAGTGCCTTTCAAGTGTACACTTGATTTTTCTTTAAAACACGAGTTTTGATTTGAAAATAATCAAAAGTCATCATTTTGGTCCGGGTTTCGTACTGAAGTATACGAAAGCCATTTTTGAAGAAATTTTGAGAAACGACATGTTTTAGAAAACATATAAAGAACTCTCGCTCAAGCATCTGTACATGCCCGTATCATTGTTGAATGACATTTCTAGAAACGTACAGAATATCGATTATACAAGAGACATGTCGTGAGAAGAATATTTTTGTATTTTGATTTTCTGTTGTTTTTGAGTTTTTGAAAGTTTTATATTTTTATATTTTGCTTTTGTTGGTTTTTCAAATTTTGTATTTTGTTTTTAAAAAATATTTACATCGAAGCTTTTTGGAAAAACATTTTCAAGAAGATTCGAGAAGACGTTCTAACTCCTCAGGGGTTAGGCTTCGCATTCCAATTCGTCGAACTAAATCGTCAAACCTTTCTTTTGGAAGGGCTTTAGTAAATATATCGGCGAGTTGGTAATCTATCTTCACGAAAAATAATTCAACAGTACCATCTTCTACATGTTCTTTTATGAAGTGATAGCGTACTACGATATGCTTAGTCTTTGAGTGGTGAGCAGTGATTGCATGATATGGCTATGGCACTTTTCGAATCACAATACATAGGTATTTTATCGAAAGTAAAGCCATAATCTGTGAGTTGTGTTCTCATCCATAGAACTTGAGCACAACACGCAGAGATAGAGACACATACTCGACTTGACGGTTGAAAGTGCGGTGCAATCTTGTTTCTTTAAAGACCGACTTACTAACTTTTCACCGAAAATTGTGCTCCTCCCGATGTACTTTTTGTAACTTGGTCACTGCGTGGTCCGTGATCCGAAAAGGCAATTAGATCAATCCGATTCCTTCGGATACCAAAGACCCTTGTGAATGGATGTCTTCAGGTACCGAAAGATCCTTTTAACCTCTTTGAGGTGCAGTTCGGTAGGCTTTGCCTGAAACCGTGCTAATAAGCAAATAGCAAAATGAATATCGGGTCGACTAGCAGTGAGGTACATGAGAGAACCAATCATGCTCCGATATTTCTTTGGATCAATAGGTTTTCCAAACAAATCGGCTCCAATTTTTGGTGAAGTTACCATTGGTGTTCCGACCGTGTCACAATTATCCATACCATGATTTTTCAAAATCTCAGTTGTATATTTCGCTTGATTAATAAAAATTCCACGTAGGGACTGATGTATTTGTAAACCGAGAAAAAACTTTAGTTCCCCCATCATGGTCATTTCGAATTTGCTTTTCATGAGATTTTCAAAATGTTTTGAAAGTTTCGGATTAGTGGACCCAAAAATGATGTCGTCCACGTAAATCTGAACAATCAAAATGTCGTTTTGCATTTTGTGTAAACAAGGTAGGATCAACCGTTCCTTTGGTGAAATTGTTAAGGATAAGGAAAGAGGACAATTAGTCATACCACGCTCTCGGAGCTTGTTTCAAACCATAGATTTCCTTTTGAGTTTGTAGACGTAGTCCGGATGTTCCATGTCTATGAAGCCTTCGGTGACTCACGTACACTTCTTCTTTCGTAGTTCCATTCAAGAATGCGGTCTTAATGTCCATCGATAAACCGTGATATTTTGTGAGCTCCATAGGCTAAGAAAATCTGATCGCCTCAAGTCTAGCTACCGCGCGAATGACTCTTCAAAGTCTATCCTTCTTCCTGTCTCGTATCCTTTGGCCACAAGACGAGCTTTGTTGCGAATAACAGTCATCTCTTCATCCCTTTTGTTCTTCCATAACCATTTAAGATCAATGACGCGAACGTCAATGGGTCTTGGAACCATATCCCAAGATTCATGTAGACGGTATTGGAGAAGTTCCTCGTGCATTGCTTCTATCCATGGCAGATCTGCCATTGCCTCCCGAATGTTTTTCGGTTCAATATTGCTAATTGAGCAAAGGTAAATGCATAAGTCGCAATCGGTGGCAAGTTGGCGTCTCGTCTGAATTGGCCTTGAAGGTTCACCAATAACTTGTTCAATTGGGTGGTCTTTTGTCCACTTCAGAGTAGAAGGATACCGTTGGTTAAACGTATGCGAGTTAGATGGTTCTCGTAAGCTTGAAGATGATTCAGCTGATTCCGTGGCAAACGGGTTTTCAAATAAGTCTTCATCTAACGTTGCATCGTTCTGGTTTTGGTTTTGCTCATCAACCTGGTAGAACGGGTACAATAAGCGGAGTAGATGTAGATGATGTTGATGGAGTTGGTGCATTGGTTTCGACCGTTGTAGATGCATCTTTTGTTGGTGGTGGTGGATCATTTTGAGCGGGTGCAATGGAATGATGGTTTGATGCATTTGTCAAGTTCCACCATAGTATTCATCGAACATTAACTCGAAGAAATTCTCCCATTCTTGTTCTTTAGGATTGTCAAACGAAGTTGATTGAGCTCTTTGAGGTACGAGTCCCGAATCGATGTGTCCGTAAGTCTTGGGTTTGGTGCGGGTTCTAGAGCGAGTCTCTCGTAATCCATATGTGAAAGTTCATCAAATTTCACATTCATCGTCTCCATGATCCTCCTAGTTCTTCGTTATACACCCCAGAATGCCCTCGAGTTATCTCGAATATCCAATAAAGATTCCAATATCACCTTTGCTTTCACTTTTCCAAGATCTTCTCTCGTCATTCATAGGATAGCACAAAGCGCCAAACACGTGAAAGTAAGAGATATCTAGTTTTCGTTGTTCACAAGCTCATATGGGGTTGTATTAAATCTTGGATGGATAAGGGATCGGTTTCGAGTGAAACAAGCGTGGCAACAACATCACCCATAGAAATAACGGTGCACTAGAATAGATTAGCATTGTGCGGCGACTTCCACAAGAGTTCTATTTCTTCTTTCAACTACCCCATTCATTGTGGAGTTCAAACAAGCGATGTCGATGTGTAATTCCAACATCTTCAAAATAAGATCTTAACTCGATTTGTGAATTCAATGCCGTTATCTGTTCTTACAACCCCATCGGAGTTTGAAGAAGTACTTGAATACGCTTTAAAGGTGATGATGATGCACGGTGCTTCGTCTTTTGATCTCGAAACTTAACCCATGTATATCTTGAATAATCATCAAAGATAACAAGAATATACTTTTTCCCATTAATGCTTTCAACTCTCATTGGGCCACATAAGTCCATGTGCAACATATGCAACCTTGCTTCCGAACTAGGTACGGGTTTGGGTTTATATGATGCTCTTTTGCTTTTCCTTGTTCGCATGATGGACATAAGTGATCCTTGGTGTATTTGAACTTTGGAAGTCATTGACGATGTTGTCTTTGGCCGCTTTGTTGATGGTGTCGAAATTGAGATGGGATAACCGTCGTGCCACAACCGTGACTTTGTTTCGGATGCTCGTGTCATAAGACATATTGGTGATGAAGAGGCCATTAGGTTTATATCGATAGCATACAAGTTTGTATCACGATTCCCGTTAAGAGATCGAGTGCCATCCAAGTTTCTAACGAAGCAAGCATTTCTCCTAAAAGCAACCTCTAAATCGCATCACGAATCGCCCGAATGAAAACAAATTGTGTCCCAACCCTTCGACATAGTAAACCCGAGTGATCAAATAATTTCCAAAAGGTAGATCTCCATAACCCATGATAGTCTGCTACATGATCATTTCCAAACGACGACTCAAATGAATTGCCGACGAAATTGATCGCAGACTTGAGAATCCGGTCATGTGCTTGGAGCAACCCGAGTCGACAATCCAAAGACATATTTCGATAACCTGCCAATCACAGAAGAAGAAGATTTTGGAAACCGTTTTGATTTTGGTTCCTTTGGGTTAGAGGTAAAATCCTGATCACACTCATAGAAGTTATCTATTGGTAAGACATGTTTATCACTCATTCTACCATTCTGGAGTGTGAAAGTTCTACCCGTGGGTTTCTAAATGTCATCCCTAAAGTAAACAGTATGCTCCCTATCAGTAGTGTAAAGCCTAAGTCTTGCAACTAGTATTCCTATTCGTTTAGCATAAGTTCTTTTGGGAACATTCTTCTTAACAGGCTTAACAATCTCATTCTTAGAAACACAATTATCATGAACATTAGTTAAAGATTTCTTGCAAGTTAAACAAAGAGATTCAACACATTCATTAGACTTAGCAAGTTTCATAGGTTCATTACATTCAGATGAAATGTCTTTCTTATTACAAAGCGGTAAACTCCTAGGGTGTTCTTCTACTTTCTTCTTGTTATTCAAGCGACTACTCTTAGAGGCAAGCGAGACTCTATTGTTCCTTGTATTGCTCTTAGGCTTTAGTCTGCTGCTCCTAGAGGTGCTTCCTAGTCCTGTAGAAGGTAAGGCACACTCATTAGGATTCACAATCTTATCTAGAGAGGTGGTTTCAGCTTTCCTAGTCTCTTTAGAGTGCTTTTCTAAACTTATGTCGTTTGTTCCATATGTTTTAGATGTGGAGGCAGACGCATTAGTGGTACTCATCTTAAAAAGGCCAGGTGCTAAAACTTTTGGTTTCTCGATAACCGCTTTTCCTTTATCAATATTTTGTTTAGGCAAGGCAGGTGGAGTGACTGATTTTGATAAATTATTTTTCTCATTGACTTTTGGAGGAGGCATAGAAACAAACAATTTTGGTTTTAAAACTGGTTTGGGAACATTTGCTTTCTCCTCAGTCAATGGTTTTGAAATCTTAGTATCCACTGCCTTTCCGTTTTGACTTTCCAGCTGAGCCCTCAAAAGATCATTTTTCGCTTTCATGTCATTGTAGGCACGCTCATACGACAATTTGTCATATTTGCATTCCTCGCTTTTTCGATCAAGTTGTTTAAATTATGAGACATTTTCTTTTCAAGTTTCTCAAGTGCTTTTCATATTTTGAAACAATTTTGGAGGTCTCGATCGAGTCTTTCATGATCTTCAATGTAATATGTTTGTAAAATAATGGACATAATATCGATGAGTCGAACATCTTCAAGTGAGAGTCATTTAAATTTTCCAAAACTTTGATTTGTTCAACACGGTCATTAGCTTGCTTTACTGTGGATTTATGGTCCTTGACAAAGTTAATGTTTCTTTCAAAATGCTTGTTCAAAATGAATTACCCTTGCACCGATGGCATTCAATTGAGGGGCAATTTGAGTTTCAAAATACTTTTATTTTCATTATCAAAACTATTAAACGGATGTTTGTTGTAATATTGGTTTTAGTTTTATAAAGATTTTGAAGATCCACAATTCTAGTTTTCACATTTTCTAAAATACTTCTCGCATCACTTGTGTTAAAAGGATTTTTGAAGACATTTGTTCAATGTTCGAAGAGAATTTGAGACAACAACCGGTTTTGAAGCAGATTTTGAAACAGTGTTGACTCTTTGTTTGAAACACTTGGTGTGATGGAAAACTTTGACTTTTCTTTTGATTAACAAAAGTAATTCCGTTAAGTTTGTTCCATTTGTTATAATCAATTGGTTTTATTTCCGGATTTTTTGTTTCATTTTGATCTACTCTCCTCGAGATAGTTCTAACGTTTCAAGAGAATCATGAACAATAATGGGTTCATGTAAAGCATTTCCATTGTTTTAGCACATTCGAGATTTCGAGCTTTCTTGAGGAACGAAGAAGGGTCATTACCAAGTGCCATTCTATTATTAGTATAAAACGCGGATTTACTTGATTAGAAAGCATCTTGATTGTTTGAGCGAGAATGACCCGTTTAAGAAGCAAAATTTCCAAAGTTTGGATTTTTCATTTTATCAAGAATTTCATCAAGAAGAGAATCTTCTCGTTTTGAAAAATCAAGAATCAATCGCTTCTTCTCTTTTCAAGATTAGAAAACATTTCTTTTGTTTAGAAAGTTGGTTATTTAAATCGAAATTTCCTTGTTTAAAGATTTAATTTTAAGTTCAAATTCACATCAAGTGTGTTATACTTGATTTGCAAAAGTTGTTCTTTAGAAACCAAATTTCGATAACCAATTTCTAATTCGATTCTTTGTTTTATGAAATTCAAAGGCTTTTGCGTTCTCCTTGTAACTCTCAAGCTCACGGTCAATTTAGCATTCGCGGCCTTAACTTCGCGATTGACCGCTCTAACTTTCTCAATTTCAATGCCACAATTATTGATTAATGATTCAAAATAAGCACGTGTTTCCTTATCGGCCTCGGTGTTTTTGCCACACGTTTCCACTAGGATCCACATCCGAGTTTGAGTTTGTATTACTACAACTCGGATTGTCCGTATGTATCATAAGTAGGTCTTGGCGCCACGAGAATCTTGTTCGTCATGAGTAAACACATCAAATATGACATTGTTATAGCATGGATCGTTGATTGGTACCTCGACATCTGCATTGGCGTCATAGGCGGAGGTGCGTCAAAATCGATGTCGTACTTAGTCTCTCAAGATTTGCCATGAAGATGCGGTTTGCATTGAGTTCCTCGAGGTCTTCCAAATCATCCATAATATCCATAAAGTCATGTTCCTCAAGACTCAATTGAAGTCCAGATTGTTCCTTTTGTACCAACATGATAGCTTTCAAGATACGCAAGATCCTTCTTTTTCGGCTTAGTTGGACAATTCCTTGCCATGTGACCCAATCCTGACAGCTTATAACACTTAACCCGATTACTCGATTCACATTTCCATAATTCTCAACGATTGAGCTGCAACATTCCCATTCGATTACCCTTGCTCTATTCCCAACATTCGACCCATCCGATTACCCGATTCGGAACCGCTGATTACCCATGCGAAATCCAATAGCATATCCTGCCGATTCCCAATAACTCCAATCATTTGACCTTGATTACCCATGTTCACACCCGGGTGTGCAATTTGCCTATTGCAGTGTTTGATGAAATCCTTTGGTTGTTGTTAGTTGGTGTGGAATAGAGACCTCTGAATGCTTTACCCAAGAATGCAAATGCTTGTGACAAAGCTTCTTCCGGTTCCATTTCAAGATCGGTGATTCCTTGTTCTGGTAATGTTGTTGTTCGGTGGATAGTTTTGTTGTTGAGGGATGTATTGTCGCAAGTTGTTGTTAATGGAAGATGATGAAGCTTGTTGTTGTGTATTCACCGGAGTTTGAGTCTTTGCAATGAGTGCCAATGGATCATGATTCTTTGCTAATCTTTCTTGCGACTTCATTCACTTCATTTTGGTTTTGTTTGTAAAATCGTTGAGTTGATCAAAGTTCACTTGATGTAAGTCTTTTGTTTGGTTGACAATAGTGACATATCGTCCCCATTCTTACGGTAGATTGTTCAAGAACTTGATGTTGCTCACGATAGTTCGGGTGTCAACTTGTTTCGATAAGCTCATTCATTAAAGTGCAGAACCTTCCATAGTAGGATTCAATGGATTCTCCAGAGTGGATGTAAACTTCTCCCAAGCGCTAGCGACTTGTTCTCCGTATCTTGTTGACCAATTTTGTTCCATGACAAAGCCGTCTAACGATTCCCACATATCTAAAGCGGTTTCACAACCGCTCACAAGAAGAAAGATGTCTCTTGGTAAACCCGGTTGGACAATATGAATTGCCATGTCATCCGCTTCGACTTGCTTATGATCCTCTTGAGTATTCCGATTCTTTTGAAGACGAAAAAATGGTGGGACGGGAGGTGTTGCATCGGCATTTCGTGGTCTTGGACTTGTCGAGGTATGAAGGGTCCATCCCGAATGGATTTGATCATCAATTTTCCATTAGGTTTTGTCTTGATGTAACGAAGCATTCGACTTGTCCATTGAAGATAACCACCTTTTTCCAACATAGGAGGACGGTTTTCGCACCTACCGCATGAATGTCTTGTTGAGTTGCCATTGATGAATGTATGATATGATAAAGTTGATGTAGGATCGATTCAACGATAAAGGAGTTGTGTTGGATGAAGATTAAGCTCGGTTGTTGTAGTGAAAATTTGCTCTAAAAACTTAAAAACCTCAATAACTTCTTTTCGGAGCGTTTTTAGGACCTTGAAGGTTGACCCGAATAAACTTTAGTTCGTTTAGCAGTCTATTCTCCTCGTTCTCACGTTCGTTTTGATGGGTAGATCGCTGAAAACGGAGTTACGGTTCAAAAGTTATGGCCGTTTGAAGTTTTGCTCAAAAACTTACTCGTAAACCAGTTCTTAAGAGTAGAAATGAATGCTTATGCGTAGGATTGCTTATGCGTAGGAGTCCTTATGCGTAAAGAGCTTAGGCGTAGGATTCTTATGCGTAAACCTAAGGTTAAACGTAAGTCTTATGCGTAAACTTTAAGCGTAGAAGTAAAGTACCTTACGCGTAAGAGTTAACTTATGCGTAGAGTGCTTACTCGTAAGCTTTCCGCTTATGCGTAAGAGTTGGTTTAAAACCAAAAATCCTTTACACTGTCACAGCGTAAAAGATATCCGAAAGTCGAAGTGTTCCACACACTTATCCAAGTGAGGAAAGCACTGAGTCACCGTTTTTGCACGAAGATTCTTCACCAAAAAGTTATGCGCAGAGAACTAGGGTTTTGACTTTCTTACGCGTAGAAATAGGGTTTTGACTTACGCGTAAGAAATTTCGAGTGATTCAAACGATTTCTGATGCATAAACAGCTTCCAAAACACGCAGATAACAATAAAGTTATGACCAAAAACACCCAAAATGCCTTTTATGCTTATGCGTAGAAATGAACTACGAACCAAAGACGAGTTTAAAACTGAACCAAAACACGTAAAGCTTCGAACTTTTTGCAAAAAACAGAAACTTTGACACTATATAAACCTTAGACCATAAGAATCTTGAAGATTTAAGTGCAAAAATTAATGTTTTATGTGTGACAACTTTGAGGACGAAGACTACGCGTACACTACAAAAAAAACTTCAACCAAAACACTCCTAAACCATTGTTAGGCGATTGATACCAATTGTAAGACCTTAGATATATCAACCTTATCACAAACCCAACACGTTATGCGTAGAACACGAACAACACAAACACAAACACAAACATATGCGTAAATAAAGAAGGAAAGATTAAGGTGATGGTGACTTGATATGTAAACCGTGTATGTTAAGAAAGATGAAAACAATAAGTTGTATATTCCAAAGAAAACACACACACACACACACACTCAAGCACACCCCTCAAATGACCATTTGAGGGGTATTTATACTCTAAATACAAGATGCCCTAATGGGCTTTCTATGGGCTTGGATTGGGTTGGATTGGATAATATCTTTCATAAGGCTAGCTTAACTTAACGTCTAACCAATTAGCTTAGCCCAATCCACGAGCCCGTTGACTATTCTAATACGATATCTAACACACGTTACAAAGTTCTAAAATGTGAATGACCATCACTTCTAATAAAAACTATTAAGGCTAACAATGGAATTCTTCCGTCAAGTTGAACTCGTTCGTAACGAGGATCGCTCACTATCTCTTTGGTTTTATATCAAAAACCAAAAGTTTACTTTAACCCTTGGGCATTTTGCTCACATCCTCCGGATTCCAAATCACGGATAATGTGCCTTCATCGAAGATTGGTCTCTTGATTCTCTCTTCAACTTTCGTTAAGAAAATAGTCCATATTGTTCACACATACCCTCCCCGGAAGATTTAAATCGCATAATATGCAAACCTCGACCATATTACTCCGATCCAAAAATTATCTTCACACAGGACATCCGAGAAGAGTACAAGCCTCTTGCACTCATCTTGCGTGAGAATGTTTGGAGTCTTAGGGGAAATCGAGAAATCCTACTCGATTGTTGTGCTCACATGTTGTACTGTTTGCTAACACAACAACCATACAATCTCGCCTACTTCTTCGCAAGGCGAATTGTAAATCTTCAAGGATCCAAGAATAAACTCATCCCTTATGGAATGTTCTTGACGCGCCTCTATCATAACGTTATGCACTTTCATCCTCAATTTCAAAGTCCGTTGTACGTACTTGTGAACAAGATGATGGAACCGCTAAACATATCTCGCATGAAGACTTTCTTCATTCTTGATTCCACCAACACTCATCAACCACGTGATGATCCTTCTAGCGAAAATGCTCAAGGAACTTAGTAGTATTTCAAATAGGATCAATCCTCTTATACTCTTGCTTTATCAATGTAATCCAATTTCCTTCATGAAATAAAACATCTTACATCTTAGTGTTAGAATCTCTTTTAAACTAACCTTGGAATATAATGCATTGTCAAGATCATTGCATACCTTTAGTAAAGGTTCTGCTTAGCAGATGGACGGATCCCAAAGTTTGTGCTAGACGGATCCCTACACTTAGGGAACCGTGGGATCCAGCAAACAGAAAATGCAATTGCAAGCATTGTATTTCAAACATACCCTTAGAACACCTCACACTAAGCTAGACATAGTGTCTTAAGGCAAATTAAGTCTTTATCAAGTTAAGTAGATCCTTCCTACTCACACATAACTCATCTAATCCATTACTCTTCCGCTCTCAAGCGCACACATCATTTTTCACATGATCCCTTGATTCGATTGTTGTGAGTGGTGAAAATAAACACAATATCAATTTATCAAATTAATCGTGAAATTCGACAAATCAACCTTTTAGGAAAAGGGTTAACGTGCCAAAGCTCACGAATGTGAATAAAGTGATATCGGGAAAGTGATTTCCCTAGGTCGTGTCCCAACGAGGTGTGAAATTGACGGTGTCGTTGAGTTTCGTGATTAGGACTTGAATTGGTTAAACGAATTTGGGATTTTTGATTACGCTAATTTAGAAATTAAAGAACGGGAATGAAAACTAAGCATGTAAAACTAATTAAACTATAAATAAACTACTACTAAGCCTAAGGAACAATAAAACGAAGCTAAATTACATCCTAAGGTGCTAAAATGTAAAAATGCAAAAAACCGGGAACTCACCGAGCCTCGAAAGTGAAAAAGTTGCAATTTAAGTTCTATGAGTGCGAAAACAATTTTCCTACATTTTAAATGACCAAAAATAGTTTTAGGAAAAATCCGGGAATTTTTTCGACTTTTAAAATAATTATTAGAAATTAAAAACTAATTAACACTAATTAAATGATTAAAAATAATAAAACGTTTCTGAAAAATCTGAAAATTTCACAGAAAATACTTTAAGTAATGATGCATCTAAGAAAATTATGAAAACATATTGTTTCTATTGGAAATAAGCTAAAAAGGACTTAAGGCTAAAACTGCTAAAGGCTAGTTAAAGAGTAAATTGTGTAAGAATTAAACAAGACAAGTCCCAAGGGCGCGTGGTGTTGAGGGATGTATTAAGTGTTTGAGCTGAGAGACCAGGGTTCGATTCCCTTGGTTCTCTTTTTGAAAACTTGATTATTTTTTTTTTCTTTTTGCTGCTTATTTCTCAAACCAAATGGATTATATTTTGTGAAAACCTTTTTTAGAAAAACTGTAAATAAGCAGTTAGCTCAGCAATTTCACAACCAGTTGACAAAACAACTAAACAAACACCTTTTTAAACAAGCACTACCAAACATCCCTTAATCACTTCTTAGCAGATTTTTAAGCACTAATCAATTAGGGTGATCAAGCAATGAGTAGTGACAACCAGTGAGCATATATAAAAAAATAATCTACCATTAAGCAAACTAAGTGGGGACATCCGTAGGCATAAGGAAATCCTAAGCTAATGAAGAAATTTGAAAAATAAGCTCTAAACTACTATGATAAACTCTAATAAGTTATTACTTAAACTAAGCCTACATCCATTATACTACTAGTAAATTAAATCCTAACTAAGCTAGATCTAACTTCTGATAAGCTAAATTAATGAAAGAAAAGTGACCTGTGAGTGCAGACATAAAACAGGTTATGGAGACCTGTGCACAGCTTATTTATAAGCTGAGAAGTGACTCCAAGGTGGGGGACAAGCTGCAAAAATAAGGTTAGCACAGTAAAGAATCATAAAAACTAATTTATGGGTGGAAAAGAGCATGATAACAGCTTAAGATTAAGCTGATATTAGATTCTCTTGGGCTGCACTATGCTGATATGTCAGATAAAAAAAAGTAAAGGCAGCTTTAAAAATTAACCTAAGTTAAGGACCTAAGGATTCAAGAAAAGTCAATTTTACAAGCTTTGATTTCCAAACAAAGTCTGAAAATGGGCATGAACAGCAGCTATAGGCTGCTGTTCTGAAAAGTCTTTGAATGCAAAAAAAATGTCTTTTTCAACAACCAAAATCTGAGCAGAACTTATGCAAACTACTTTCAACCTTTTAAACTAATCTAAGACCCTTGAAAAGAGTTTGACTTGGCAAACAAAACGGATAAAAAGTGATTTTTAGACCATTTTAGACTTAAAACAAACACCCCCTTAACTAGTACAAGAATGATTAAATTTGTTTTAAAGAAAGCTAGATTTGGTAATTCCTTTTGTAAAACTTGAACTAGTAGCCTACAACAGAAACTTATAACTTAATGAGAAAACATAAACAAGCACTATTGAAACAGAATTGGTAAGGAGAGATTTTTCATTGATGAAATAAAAACTACACTTGAAATTTTTAAGACTAAAAACTAAAACTGAAGTTAAAACTAAGACTAGGGGTGCCTTATGCTTGGCTACAATTAGTCCTATTTATACTAAGGGCTTCTTGGTCTTCACATCTTCATAGTGTGCTCTCTCTGTGTGGGAAAATTGAGCTGAGACAATTTTATGCTTCTTTGAACATCATCCTATCCATCCAAGTATTTTGGAGAAACAAACTTTTGATCAAAGCCATTGATGGTGCCTTCTTAGCTTGAGCTCCAATGGGAAGAGGGAGGATCGCCAAGGTGGACTGTGGTCTTGTGAAACCCCTTTGTCTCTTCTTGTTGCAGCTTCCAATGGCGAGAGTGATGGGGGAAGAAAGTGGAGGCTGAGTAGGCAGTGACTAGTTTTGGCGGGATAAAGGTTTTAGGTGTGGGTTTTTATGTTTGTTCTGTGTTTAGGATAAAAAGGAAGGAAAAGGTTCAAGGAAAGGGAATGGTTCAAAGGAAGTGGGTGGTTCAATTGGGTGAAAGGTTTATTAGTAAAAGAGTTTTAGGAAAAGTAGAAATAACTTTTGTAAAATGTATTTTTTTACTTTTGAAAATATAAATAAAAATTGGTTTTTAAAGGTTTGAAATAGATTTTGATTAAAAAGGTATTTTGGATATTTTCGGTATCGGGAAAGGGTAAGATGGGGTTTTTGGGTTTGGGTTAGGTTTTTAGTTGTTTTTCCTCCTGATCACTCTCAAAACGCGCCTCGGGCTTCGAAATGTAGAAAATCACTTCCGCCACGCCTTGATTGCACTTTTCCGCATTCATTTCGATTTTTCCGTTTTGCCTGTTTTCAATCCTTTTGTACCGAAAGACATAAAACACTCTCCTATGATATTTTTAACATATTTTGAGCGTATTTGGGTGTTTTTAGTCATTTTTGAGGTCTTAAGTGGGTAAAACTAATGAGTGAATAAGCACTCATCAAATCCTCCCACAATAGGCAATTGCTAGTCCCTAGCAATCAATCATGTAAAGTAATGAAAGACTCAAGTTTATCAAGACTACCCCGTTTCGACTTTTTATTTGATGCGAGAAACTTAAACTGAAACGTAAACAACATGCTTGATTATCAAAAAATAAGTGGTATCATGGAACGGGATTCACACAAAATGGGTGTTTCCAGGGAATTGTAATTGTCATCCTCTTTTTAGTACTCCCAAACTAAGTCTAGACTTATTGTGCAAATGTTTTTGTAAAATGCTAACACTACTTATACAAATAATCTATGTAAGTCAAGACTTAACTTTTTACTCCCGCAATTATTATAAGTTAGGTGTGTGTGTTGTTTTAAAAACTTTGATCATAAAAATCGACACTCATCACGGTTGTTATCTATTCAAGTTGATATTAATTCACCGGAAATCTAAAAACTTAAGGTTCGAAAAGGGCCTTTTCCATGTAGCGGCTTTCTTCTCGGCACATCCCAAACCAGTTGGCTTTAGGTGACCAGGCTTTTGACACCCCGCAGAGAATAGTACCGGAATCAGCTGGATTTCGATTCCAAAGGTTTAGAGATTTCCGCTAGCTTAATATTAAGACTTGAATGGATAACAACCAATGATTATCTAGAGATTTGAAAACTCAAAGGCCAAATTACTCCATGTAACGGATTTTTTCTCGACACATCCCAAACCAGTTGGTTTTAGGTGACCAGGTTTTTGACACCCCACAGAGAGTACTACCGAAGCTTTCTAGACCTTTAAAATTAATAATCTCTAAATTCCCGCTGCTTTTTAAGATAAAATTGACGAATCCGAGTTCAACTCCCGATTTAAATTTGAGAAAAAGCAAGTTTCATACATTTATTCATAACGTTTTATTTCACCAACATTTTCATTTTTCATTTTTTTTTTTTTTTTTTTTTTTTTTTACTTTTGACTTTGCAATTTTACTTTTGCATCATTCAAGCATTTTACGATACTTTCATGTTGCAATATTATTCCGCTTTTAAGAAAGTATGCTTTCCCAAAATTTAAACAAAAGTTGAACTCTAACTCTTTATCAAAATCGCTTAAAATTTTATTGCATAACAAAACGATTTTTATGTTCAAAGGTTTGAAAACAACACTATATTAAGTTCAATTAAGAGCTACTGGGAGAAAAAGCCATAGATTACTTATATAAGCTTTAAAGAGAACCAACTACTCCACGCTTAGCATTTTCATTTGCACAACTCGTAAAAACTTAGCCTAAATGTTAGGGGAGCAGGTAGATCAACACTCTAGCAGAGTATTGTTCTAACCTAATCAAGACTAAACTTTCATTAATACCGAAGCATTAAGACTTTATTTTCGTGCAAAATTTTTTAAATTTGGGTCAAAACGGGGGTACTAGGGACTAAAGGGTACACATGTGACAAAATTCGACAGAATTCCCCCCCACACTTAGAATTGAATATTGCCCTCAATATTCAAAGTCCCGGCCGAAGCCGATACCATCGAACGGAAGAAGGTAATACCACTAACATAGTGTGTGGACGAAATCTGGTATTTTACACAAAACAGGATTTTTGAAAACAAATCCCCGGATCAACGTTAGTAAAATTGATCGGATATTGGGCGGCTGGATTGAAAACAGGCGCATCAATCATCACGATCAAGGGGATTCCTGAAAACATGAGCAAACACACAAGAAACACCGTGGAGGTTTCCCCCCAAACTTAGTTGTTAGAAAAGAGAAAGAAGTCAGAAACATGGGTGGACACCCATGTAGTGCTACTGTTTTTGTTAACCGAGTCACTAGCTTGACTCGACCCCGAATTCATTGGTCCATGGGGGAGCAAGTGGAAGGGAAAATCTCCATCGGAATTTCATTCAAATAGTTTGGATAAACATTGAACGTGATGAAAGTTCCACTCCGATGAGATACAACCAGCTTAAAAGAATGAGAAATGCCGGGGTCGAAGATGGTATCTTCACTCCCGAAGGAGTTAAGAAATGGAGAAGAAATGGGATGAGAAAGCAAAGTGTCAATTACTTGACAACGGGTGGGATGGGTGGGCAAAGATTAGATTGAGGAACATTAACGGAATGTTCAGAAATCTTATCCACCTCAAGAGAAGTCACAACATCCGTATTGGACTTAAGAAATATCCGAGAGTGAACTCCCTTGAAAGGTAAGATACCGGATTTGAAAACTTTGTCCTCTGAGAGGAATGAAACACAAGTATCAACCATGGTAAAATCCTCAAGAGTAGATGAGTTACTCATGGATAGAAGAGGATGCAGAGCATTTTGCTCAAAAAGCTCGTCCTCAATGATGTGAGCGAGTTCACTGGCGAACTCCTCATGAAAAAGTCTACTCCTTTCGGAAGGAGGAAGCAATTCAAATGTGGACAACTCATACTCGGGAAAAGAAAGATGAAAAGTAGGAATGCCACTACTATCCTTTTTAGTTTGATCATCATCAAAGCGGAATACATCAAATTCCGGAAGAGAATCATTGGAAAAAGCCTCAAGCTCAGGAGATGTTTCGGGCTTTTCCAAGATAGAGTCACTATCCTCAATAGGGATAGGAGCTGAAGCTGGTTTAGCACAAAATGATTCGATCTTAGAAACGAGGAGATTTACATTGAACAATTTTTCACGAAGTATCTCGTCCTTAATTTCTAGATCATCAGAATCTCTCACTTTCTCTGAGCTAACTAGCTCAGAGGGTAACTCCTCGACATAATCGATGTCTCCATAAGATAAAGAATCATCAAACGAAGTACAATCGTTGTCAGAATCGGAGAACATCTCGACATCATCGTTTGGAATGTCAGGAGGGAGAGAAGAAACATCATTAAGAGGCTCATCACACATATTACCGGGTATAACCTCGGACTCACTTGGGGTTGGGACAAGGTTCTCAGCACAAGACTGTTCCGTTTCCGGAATAGTGCTAAGATGCTCGTCCCCCATTAAAAGGTTATCCGAAGGTTCTATGGTAGATAGGCAAGATGAGGGCGGAGAATGGACATGTGCGGTACTTTGTGGGCTTGAGGTATGTACCTTGTCCTTTATCATCTCCCAATCCTCCTCATCCTCATCATCGAGACGGCAGGCCTCGTTAAAAAGGAGACGCTTTGAGCCGCGCGCCTCGGCTAGAAATCTTTCGCTATGAAATGCTTGTTCCTCGGAAAGTTCTTCAAGGATTATACGAGGAAATTGATCAATGACGGGAAGTTTTGGGGTTTGACGTTGTCAAAACTGGAAGTGTTATAACAAGGATTAGGTCCGAAGTGATTTTGATTCCACGATTGACATTGATAATCATCATGAGGACCCTCACACTTAGCACAATGAGGGTATTGGGGAGAGAAATTTTGAAACGATGTTTGATCATTGAAATGATGAAAATACGGTTCTGGTTCGTATAAATTTTGTGGAGGGTAGTTGAAATTGTTTTGAGGATAATTGAAAGAGTCCGGGTTAGAATCATAAGCAAATTAATTCTCGGCACAAATTGAACAACATCCATTGACAAGATAGTTTCCACATAACTCGCACATACATTTGTAACAACGAAAACCTTGTGGTAACAAGTCTCCACAACCGTAGTAATAATTTTGATCAAACGAAGATATTTCGGGCTCGGGAATAGAAATCGGGGGTTCAACAACATCACATAAGGAAGGTAAAGCGGTATTTCCCGAAGTTGAATCTTGACGAAGTTCAATTAAGAAGTTTTGAATCATGTCATTTTTGGCCCTAAAGAAATCGTCGGTAAAACGTTCCGAAGATTCCGGAGGTGGGACAAGTGGTGTGCTCTTAGAGCTAGCAATTTCCACCACTTCCGTTATGGTCTCCAGCGTTTGAACAGGTTCATCGTAATCAATTCTAATTCTCGACCTTTTTTCATTGATTTGAATTTGTTCAATTAGATTACGGGCTCTAAATTCAAAGAAATCGTCCTCGTAACCCTCGGTGGGTGCTTGAGGAAACTCCGACGTTTGAACGGGTTTTTCAACATTAGAACGTATTCCGGGTTGTGGCGGGTGGTCGAAGTATAATTGAAAAGACTTTTTTATGGATAATTCGCACGAATCGCAAAATTCGCTTGAACTAGGCCTTCCACACCGCTCACACACACACTTGTGACAATGATGTTGATCCTTTTCCATATACCGAAGATGATCGTCGTCATTAAAATTAAACATATAGAGGATTAAAAAGAGAATCAAATGGTCATGAGGATAAAGACGAGTATTTTTGGAGTTTTATGACGAAGACGAGTGCACATGCACTTTCAAAAACAACACTTTCAATTAAAACAAGACCGAGGCAAAACACAGTGAACTTAAACCAATAATCCCACGTGAAATGACCTATTCTATAAGTAAAACGCACAAAGGAGCGGAGAGACTATTAGGTCAGCGCGAAGCTTATTAAAAACCCGTCTCTTTTCAGCCGCAATTTAATGTCAGGCCGTCCTTATACCCCTCACACAGTTTGTTAAACCGATAGAAGTAAACCAAATCACGAGCGACACAAAGGCAAGTTTTAAATCTTTTGTTCGGGAACTTATAATGATAACACTCAAGTTGAGAAGTGTTATATTGATTGTGTGTTCTATTTTATTAAAAGCAACAAGAAAAATCTTTTTGTATTTTTAATCTTTTACATATATATACAAAGAAAAGAAAATTATTTTTTTGTATTTTGTATTTTTTTTTAAAACAATAACTTCACAAGGAAGGTTCTTCAAGTCACTAATCGCAAAAACTTCACGATATTGTCGCAACACACCTCCCCGGCAGCGGCGCCAACATTTGATTCGATTGTTGTGAGTGGTGAAAATAAACACAATACCAATTTATCAAATTAATCGTGAAATTCGACAAATCAACCTTTTAGGAAAAAGGGTTAACGTGCCAAAGCTCAGGAATGTGAATAAAGTGATATCGGGAAAGTGATTTCCCCAGGTCGTGTCCCAACGAGGTGTGAAATTGACGGTGTCGTTGAGTTTCGTGATTAGGACTTGAATTGGTTAAACGATTTTGGGATTTTTGATTACGCTAATTTAGAAATTAAAGAACGGGAATGAAAACTAAGCATGTAAAACTAAGTAAACTATAAATATTCTACTACTAAGCCTAAGGAACAATAAAACGAAGCTAAATTACATCCTAAGGTGCTAAAATGTAAAAACGCAAAAAACCGGGAACTCACCGAGCCCCGAAAGTGAAAAAGTTGCAATTTAAGTTCTATGAGTGCGAAAACAATTTTTCTACATTCTAAATGACCAAAAATAATTTTAGGAAAAATCCGGGAATTTTTTCGACTTTTAAAATAATTATTACGAATTAAAAACTAATTAACACTAATTAAATGATTAAAAATACTAAAACGTTTTTGAAAAATCTGAAAATTTCACAGAAAATACTTTAAGTAATGATGCATCTAAGAAAATTATGAAAACAGATTGTTTCTATTGGAAATAAGCTACAAATAAGCTAAAAAGGACTTAAGTCAAAAACTGCTAAAGGCTAGTTAAAGAGTAAATTGTGTAAGAATTAAACAAGACAAGTCCCAAGGGCGCGTGGTGTTGAGGGATGTATTAAGTGTTTGAGCTGAGAGACCAGGGTTCGATTCCCTTGGTTCTCTTTTTGAAAACTTGATTATTTTTTTTTATTTTCTTTTTGCTGCTTATTTCTCAAACCAAATGGATTATTTTTTGTGAAAACCTTTTTTAGAAAAGCTGTAAATAAGCAGTTAGCTCAGCAATTTCTCAACCAGTTGAAAAAACAACTAAACAAACACCTTTTTAAACAAGCACTACCAAACATCCCTTAATCACTTCTTAGCAGATTTTTAAGCACTAATCAATTAGGGTGATCAAGCAATGAGTAGTGACAACCAGTGAGCATATATAAAAAAATAATCTACCATTAAGCAAACTAAGTGGGGACATCAGTAGGCATAAGTAAATCCTAAGCTAATGAAGAAATTTGAAAAATAAGCTCTAAACTACTATGATAAACTCTAATAAGTTATTACTTAAACTAAGCCTACATCCATTATACTAGTAGTAAATTAAATCCTAACTAAGCTAGTTCTAACTTCTGATAAGCTAAATTAATGAAGGAAAAGTGACATGTGAGTGCAGACATAAAACATGTTATGGAGACCTGTGCACAGCTTATTTATAAGCTGAGAAGTGACTCCAAGGTGGGGGACAAGCTGCAAAAATAAGGTTAGCACAGTAGGGAATCATAAAAACTAATTTATGGGTGGAAAAGAGCATGATAACATCTTAAGATTAAGCTGATATTAGCTTCTCTTGGGCTGCACTATGCTGATATGTCAGATAAAAAAAAGTAAAGGCAACTTTAAAAATTAACCTAAACTATGCTAAAAGGAATTTAGATGCAAACAAAATTTCACACAAACTAAGTTAAGGACCTAAGGATTCAAGAAAAGCCAATTTTACAAGTTTGATTTCCAAACAAAGCCGTTCTGAAAAGTCTTTGAATGAAAAAAAAATGCCTTTTTCAACAACCAAAATCTAGGCAGAACTTATGCAAACTACTTTCAACCTTTTAAACTAATCTAAGACCCTTGAAAAGAGTTTGACTTGGCAAACAAAACGGATAAAAAGTGATTTTTAGACCATTTTAGACTTAAAACAAACACCTCCTTAACTGGTACAAGAATGATTAAATCTGTTTTAAAGAAAGCTAGATTTGGTAATTCCTTTTGTAAAACTTGAACTAGTAGCCTAAAACAGAAACTTATAACTTAATGAGAAAACATAAACAAGCACTATTGAAACAGAATTGGTAAGAAGAGATTTTTCATTGATGAAATAAAAACTACACTTGAAATTTTTAAGACTAAAAACTAAAACTGAATTTAAAACTAAGACTAGGGGTGCCTTATGCTTGGCTACAATTAGTCCTATTTATACTAAGGGCTTCTTGGTCTTCACATCTTCATAGTGTACTTTCTCTGTGTGGGAAAATTGAGCTGAGACAATTGTGTGCTTCTTTGAACATCATCCTATCCATCCAAGTATTTTGGAGAAACAAACTTTTGATCAAAGCCATTGATGGTGCTTTCTTAGCTTGAGCTCCAATGGGAAGAGGGAGGATTGCCAAGGTGGACTGTGGTCTTGTGAAACCCCTTTGTCTCTTCTTGTTGCAGCTTCCAATGGTGAGAGTGATGGGGGGAGAAAGTGGAGGCTGAGTAGGCAGTGACTAGTTTTGGCGGGATAAAGGTTTTAGGTGTGGGTTTTTATGTTTGTTCTGTGTTTAGGATAAAAAGGAAGGAAAAGGTTCAAGGAAAGAGAAGGGTTCAAAGGAAGTGGGTGGTTCAATTGGGTGAAAGGTTTATTAGTAAAAGAGTTTTAGGAAAAGTAGAAATAACTTTTGTAAAATGTATTTTTTTTACTTTTGAAAATAGAAATAAAAATTGGTTTTAAGAAAAATAGAATTTTTACAAAATGGTTTTTAAAGGTTTGAAATAGATTTTGATTAAAAAGGTATTTTGGATATTTTCAGTATCAGGAAAGGGTAAGATGGGGTTTTTGGGTTCGGGGTTAGGTTTTTAGTTGTTTTTCCCCCTGATCACTCTCAAAACGCGTCTCGGGCTTCAGAAATGTAGAAAATCACTTCCGGCCACGCCTTGACCGCACTTTTCCGATTCACTCGATTTTTCCGTTTGCGCTCTGCTTTCAATCCTTTTGTACCTGAAAGACATAAAACACTCTCCGAGGATATTTTTAACATATTTTGAGCGTATTTGGGTGTTTTTAGTCATTTTTGAGGTCTTAAGTGGGTAAAAACAATGAGTGAATAAGCACTCATCATCCCTCATATCTAAATGTTGGAAATCTCTTACTTCAAAATTGGTCAAAATTGATCAAATTCTAGTTTTTTCTTCATCTTAAAGCCTTTAGGATATTCTCCAAAGCATTAATCTAAGTCACTATCTGATCTCTAGGATCATTTAGCTTAAATTGACACTTTCATCTTTAGTGTCATCCTTGTTCATTCATTGGTACTCATGATACTTCCAATTTCTTCCATAAAAGGCAATCATTAGCTACATCACTCATTACCTTCAAGTAATTAAGCACCCCTCCATTTGAGACACTTAGGAGGACTGAAACACTCAAGGTGATATAGATTTTAGATCTTAGAAACATCATTTCTACTCTTTCATAACTGCTGAGAGCCGGATCCCAAAGATTAGCCTAGACGGATCCCTCTGAGGAGGGAACCGTGGGATCCGGATGACAGATTATGTCAAACCTTGCTAAAACAATCATTTCAACTCATCTTTCTAACTCAAACACTCCAACTCATCTTAAATGAGTTCCTAGATCAGTACAAACTCTGAAGTTGACTCTTGTGCATCTTAATCATCACATTCCAATGAATTTTAGTGGCTTAAGGCTTAAATGCACTTGCCGAATCTCTTGCTTTATAAACCACATTATTAGGACTTCCATAGTCATCACCTTCATCCTAATTTTCAGCACTTAAGAAACCCTTACAAACTTCTTGAAATCATCTCATCATGAGGAAAACTCCAAGTAGTAACCTATCCACCAAAGAACCACCCAAGAAAATTGCTCGTGTTGTACACGAAATTTCTTCAACCGAATCATCTCCGGTCAAGCCAACAAATGCAAGGATCTCTTCTCAACCAATCAAACCAATTCCTAAAAGGATAGTACCCACAAAACTACCTATGCCAAACACCCCCATACCTCCTAGGCCAAACAATATCATTTCCACTAAAACATCACCATTGGTTCCTAGAGCTATTTCTTTTACATCTCCACTATCATCACCACACCTCTACAATTTAGAGGATTTGCCTCCTAGGCCGCCTCATCCTCCTCCACGACAACATTCTCCTCATTAGGAGGAATAATGGTACAAAATCAAGGTGTTGAGTCAACATTAGCTCCGGCTTCCTTTTCGCCGTTTCCATCATATAATCCCATTTGGATTATGAGAAATCATCAAAGTCAACCACCCGACCATATGGAAGTTGACACTTCTCTACCACCACCATCATTCTTGGTCGAGCCATTCTTAAATGCGCCTCCACCAATCCCTCCGTCGTTTGAGGCTCCACAAGCCGCCTCACTTGATCCTTCGCATCAAGTCATTTCATTTCTTCCACCACCACTACCTAGCCATGACAAAGATTGTTATCATTGTCAATATGTTGAAAGTTTGATAGATGAAGTACGAGAAGACCAACGCTTCATGTTCTATCACCTCCTCGAACATTTCGACAAGATTAAACCTAAACAAACTTAAGCTAGAAGATTTTAGTGGTGTCCTAATATCAAGCGTTAGTTGGTCTACAAATTCCTAGTCATGTATCATTTTTTTCTTAATTTTTAGAGTCATGTATATCATAACTCTAGTTTTATTAAATGAAATTACGTGCTACTTGTTATATTTCTGAGTATATGATTATGTTGTATAATACATATCTCAGTTTGGTGATAACATTATTTGTTATACCACCATTTGCTGAATTTATTCATCAGCCAGACGGGTCCTTTAATATGCCTAGACGGATCCCTACTAGAGGGAACCGTGGGATCCGTGATACGAAAACTATTTTTCTACTAACTTTGATCACATTTTCAGGAAATTGTGCATTATACTTGGTTTTCTAATCTTTATTTTGTAGTTATTCAATTTACACATGAAGACTTTGACATCCTAAAGCTAGGGGAGCTTTGTGTCAAAGCAATACATTGCAAATCACTTGCAATATTAACATTACATTTCATGACATCCCTTTGCAAAATTGCAATCTACAAAGGGGAGCACATTCGTCACATAGACGAAATCTTTTGCAAACTTAGTTGCAAATAAACTAGCTTAAAATTAGTCTCTTGACGACCTTACATAGGGATGGACTCGTCAAGGGGGAGTAAAGACGAGATCTTTTCCCGTTACTTGCTCTATATTTTTTTTTTATTTCTTTCATATGTTTTTCCTAAAACAATGTGTTAGCTTCCTTTAGAAGCTCTTTTTGTTTTGACAAAAAGGGGGAGAAGAAAGTAAAATCTACAAATTCAAACTTTTACGAATTTTAGCTTTTCCTTGAAATAATTTTATGTTTTGTCATCAACAAAAAGGGGGAGATTGTTAATACAAATAAGCCGTAAAAGCGTTTATTTATATTTTACGATCTTCTAATGTTTTGTCGATAACAAACGTAAAATCATTTTAACGAAACAAATAAAATACGTAAATGGTTTGAACTAATAGTTTCTAACATATTCACATTTTCACATAAAACACTAAAACAAGTATAAGTGATTTTATGATTTAATATTACATATGTACAACAACTAGTGTTTACATATTTGGGTAAAATATACACATAACTAGTATGTAGTATATTGAGTAATATAAATGGGTAGAAACTTAAGTATCATAACCCATTCGGCAAATACATTGAATGTAGTTGGGTACAACCCAAAGCCCATGACCCATGGAGCGTGACCCATAACCCATTGCATGTCATCATGCTTATATCATATATGGATAATATCCATAACCCATGGTTTTGACCCATACCCATGTGACTAGGTGCATTGCACTCAAGAGATACATTGTATCTAGCTAAAGACCCATGGATCAACCCATGACCCATAACCAAAATACCCATGGGTAAAGAGGAGCGTCCCACGGATCCCTAGCTTTACGCTAGACGGATCCCTTGTGGGAGGGATCTGTGGGATCCAGGGAACAGTAGATTTTTTCTTCTATAAATAGTGAGCCATTTCTTCATTGTTGCTTACCCCTTTCTAACATACTTTCCCCTAGAGTTGAAAACTCTCTAACCTCAGATCCAAGAGATCTATGTTTGTAGTTTTGTTTTTGTGTGATCTTCTAGGTTCCTCTTAAAGGCGAGATCACCACCTTTGAAGTTGAGCAAGCTCAAGTCCATGAGTTGCCATGCTTCCTCATCATCAATACTACTGAAGTCTTCTTGTTGATGATTGTTTTTCTTTTCCTAAGAAGTGTTGAAGACATTTGTGAAAGGTGTCTCAAGTGTCAAGACGAAGATATTAGTGAAGGGTATCTATCATCCATATCATAAGCACTTGTGGAGGTGCTTAGAAGTCAAGACTAGAAGCATTATTGAAGGGTGCTTAGAAGTCAAGACACAAGACATTAGTGAAGGGTGTCCTGAAGATCTAGTTAAAGGCATTAGTGAAAGGTGCCTTAGATGTACATTCGATATGGTGTGTTTCGATGTACAAGATAGATTAGTACTAGATCAAAGGATATTGATATCCTTGATGATGTTGTAAAAAGGAGTGGATCTCCTTTGGGATTAGTCGTTGGTGTAGTGTTGGGTAGTAGTTCCTCCATTGCAATGGAACTAGGTGCTTAGCCTGGTACCTAATAAAGGGTAGGAGATGTTGTGTAGGTGTGGTTCACCTTGGTGTGAAAGAACTAGGTACTTAGCCTAGTACCTTATAAAGGGTAGGCAACGTTGTATAGGTGTGGTTCACCTTGGAGTGAAAGAACTCGGTGGTTAGCCTAGCCCCGGAAAAAGGGTTGGCGACGTTGTGAAGGCTTCTCCGCCATAAGGAGATTGGTGTAGTGATTACGAACTCTCGAGTAGGTGACTCGGGGAGTGGAGTAGGGCAAAGAAGGTGTCCTTGTAGCCAAACCACTATAATTACTCGCTTTGTGGTTTTGTGCTTCTTACTCTTATCTTTTCATTACATACTTATATATGTTTGTTTATCAACATCCAACACACACATCTAAATAGATTGACATAAGTCGATCTAAATAGTTTAAAAGGAAGTTTTAATTGGCAAAACTATTCAACCCCCCTTCTAGTTTTCCACAAGTTTGACTCATCATGAGGGTACGGCTCTGATGTGATTATCAAATCCATTTTTAGTTGACAATTTACTAAAAATTGTATGGTTTTCAACTCACCATATCATTAATAGTGAAGAGTTGGCTAGCCCACAAGAAAATGGCTTGTGGTAAAGGCTGTGGAAAAACCATTTGTATGGTAATTAGTTCACCATGGTTGTAAGAACTAACTAGTCTAAAAGCAAACGGCTATTGGTAAAGACTTAACAAATCCGTTGATAGCTGATGAATTGCTAAAATTCATATGGTTATCAATGTACCATGGTTTTACACACCTAAACATTGGCTACTCCAGAGTTAATGGCTTTGGTAAAGAGACATCAAAATCCATTAAATTTTCAATGATTCACCTCTCACAGGAGTTTACACCTGGAAGTGATGAGAATAGTCTAAAACTTTATGATCTGATGTACATTTTGCTATATTTTGCTGAGTAGCTAAAAAGATGAAGGTTGCTGATAATGGTTGTTGAAAATGATTGCTTGTAAAGATTACTTTGATGATGACAATACAAATACTGTAAGTGCAAAGACAAATCTGAAGATAAAGACACAATCTTTCCTTGAAGACAAAGATGTTAAAGTTAAAGATACAAAGGAACTTGAAATCAAGAAAGTAGAATTCAAGTTAGGGGAGGATTGTTGGGATATAAAAGACAAAGTACTGTTGAAAGTCAAAGTGCTGAAGAAAGTCAAAGTACTGTCTAATGAAAGTCAAAGTACTGCTTCGTCAAAGTACTGCAAAGCTAAAGGACTGCTATGCAAATCGTTCAAGGATTATTATGTAATTCTAGAATATTCTTAGATTAGAATTAGTATTACTTGTCGTACAAGGATTGTAATTGTAAACCGACTAGGGTACTCCTTATGCCTATAAAAGGACCCCTAGATTGGCATTAGAGATATACGATTTAGAACTTACATGCAAGTACGATATTAGAGTTATTTAGCGATTAGGTTTGTTAGTGAATCAGACAACAAGGTGTTCAAAGTTTGTTTTAATATAATCATTGAAGTTTAAAGTTATTCTTCTTAGCTTTGTTAAAGTAGATTCCGAATACTTAATAGAGTTATATCAGTGTTTCATTGTTAGTAGCTTTGGATTTATCCAAGGTTGCTAAACCCTTACAAGCTACATAGTTAGTTTGGTCAGAGTATATCGATCCATCAGCTTATAATGTCCTTCACGAACTCTACCTCCCACAAAACTCTCCAAACTTCGGAAGATTTTTCGAGTCTTGAGCCTTCTTCCGATAGCAGCAATGAACTCTTCACTCCTTTTAACATCATGTATAGTCCAAAACCTTGTATTAACCCCCGGTCTCATGTTGAGCCTAAACTCCTTAACCCTGGAATCCAAATCTTCTTCAATTACCCTCACAGTACTATCACTGAACTTGTACAACTCACATAGTCTCATAAGCATCCTTGATCCATATTTATCCGTGAAGACAATTGCCCTTGGAGTATCAATTACTGAGTAGTCGCGCCTGAATTCAAGTCCAGTAGCTTCCCATCAAGGTTTGGTGAGATTAACTTGAGTCTGATAGCTTTCCATGCCGAGCTGAAAGTCACCTACTCTTTGTTGAATCACTAATCCTCTTATCCATAGGTTGACTACTGCAGCAAGAGACTTCTTTTCATGAGTGGGCAGGTGATCGAGGTGGCCTTAGAGGTTCAATAGATATAGATCTTCGAAATCATTTGGATAAAGATGTTTGAAGTCGTTCTCCTCTATCACATGGTCTTTCTGATCAGCTCTTCTGATGACAATCTTCTTCAGATAATCGTATCCATACATTGGGAAGATCTCCATACTGACTACACTTTAAATACGCAGTTTTGAATGAACAACTATGCGATCCTTTTCTGCACCATGTCTTTCAATGTAGAATCTTTTCTTTTTGAACCACCAATGAGAGATGCCGTATGAAGCAACAAAGTCGTACTCATATTCCTTAAATGTCCAAAACTGATCTGGGACCATCTGTTCAAGTCCTGGATCTGGATAGTTTACATCCTTCATTTTTGAAATTGATAGAGCTGGTCTGCTTCCCTGAGTCCCGACACGCAGATAATCCAGATCTTTGTTGAAGAAGAAATCTGCTTGGATAGTCATCTGTCCTGGTTCACCACCGGGAGGGAGTGGGTTGTTGACGTTGAATTGACTAAGATTGTCTTCTACTTGATCTGTCAACAATTTATAGCACTCCTCCATTTGATATTGTAGATGAGCAGCATCTGGATGGAAGGCTTTGACAATCTCATACGCTGGGCCTTCTAGATCCTTTGGTGTTATCGATGAAATTCCCTGCTTCTCACAATACCACTTTATAAAGCTTCCCATGTCTCATGTAATGTGTAGTAATGATTCTTCTGGAGGTGCTTCATTTTTGGCTGCGATGGTGTTTGCTCAGTTGTTGTCAGGAATAATCAGATCAGACTCAGGAATAGTCCATGAAGGCTTTGGAGTTTCTGGTCTTTCCTCTGGCCACCATCCTTGAGTCATTTCTTTTGTCGATGCCGTCCAAGATGGCTTAGTACGTTTCTCCCCCGTATATGTATTCCACCAATCTTCGTCATGAGACACATTGGGGATGTGTTTGGTGGAAGCATTATCATCCTCATAATCTGACTCTTGAGCTACGTATGATTCTTCATTCATGACTTGCTCTTCTGGAATGGTGGAGAAGGTAGGTGTAAACCTGGAGTCAACCTTGGTCCACGCAGCATAGGTCGAGGATTTTGTAGTATTTTGTGAGTCTTGACCTGCTGTGGTACCAGGTTGATTTGATGGCTTAGGAGAAGGTATCGGTGGATTAGACTTTAGAGTATATGTAGCACCTGATGATCCACCTGCACCAGAAGAACCAGAACCACCAGTTGGAGGAGGAGGAGGTGGTGGTTTAGGAGTTCCTTATGCTGACTCAAGCATCACGACTCTTCTTTTCTTCTTTCCTTCTCTTTCACGAATGTCTATCAAGTGCTGCATAAGGTTATCACGATCTATCGAGTTCTGAAGAGCTTCATATAACTGCATGTGGACTTCGTGCTCTTTGTGCTCATCAATTTCAAACATTCTATCATGGAGAATTGACTTCATGTCTGAAGTAGGTAAGTATTTAAACCTCTTATGCAATGGAGCTTTCATAGCCCATTCAACTGCATCCTTGACCTCCGCTTCAATTGCATTTATCACTTCAGTGTCAAAGTTGAACCGCTCCAGCTTTAATAGACGTCGATCGAGATGCTTGACTGATTCCGGCAGGTGGTGCTTCTCGAGGGCCTCAATTTGCTTTAAGGCCTCGTCAAGTTTTTGTTCAGTAGTTTTGCTGGGAGGTGGTGATGGTGGTGGTGTAACTGGGTCATTAACAGTGATGACAGTTGGAGAGATGATGGTTGTTGTTGCATCAGAAGTCACGGGTGGTGGAAGTGCGGTTGACAAGAGTGGTTCAGGTGGTGGAAGTGCGGTTGCAGATGTTGTTGCTGATTCAGTAAGTGTTGGTGTAGACATGGGAGGAATGGCGGATGTATCCTGCTGAATAGTAACAGAAAACATGGATTCGACCTCCTCTTTTTCATCATTTTGTTTATCCGACTCAGCATCAGAGGGTCTATCCCTGAGGAATTGGTCACCATATGTAATGTCTGTATCAAGATTCTTTAGAGAGGATAGGGATCATGTTGATAAATTTATTTCTTCAAGATGCACTTGTTCTTCAGATCTTTGCTTCAGAGTGTCTTGAAGATTTGGATGTGTTTCTTGTAACAGTTCATTTCATCCTAACTCTATGCTTTGAACTCCAGCATCTATTAGCTTATTCTCTGATTCAGGTATAATTCCCGTAACCGGCTATGTCTGCACCTTTACCTATAATTCTGGTTCATTCATGTTAACATCTCCACCCTCATATCCGTGACTCTCCGACTGGGTGTCACTGGAGTCAGGAATGTCCTCCTGAGTAGCCGAGTGCTCCCCTTCTGCTCCACTTGGCTCTTGTGCAGACGATGATTCAACATTTCATCTCTTGAGCTCATATTGAGTAGTAGTCTTTGGAGTTGGAGTAGATATGGTTAACAACATTTGTGCAGCTTACACTGCTTCTTCACCTACCTTCCCTTTTCCTTTACCTTAAGCAATAGGAGTGGTGTGACGCGGCACTGATTCAGGTTCATGTATTGTAACACCATTCCTTGGTTGTCTCTCAGGCACCTCTAGACTCTTCAAGCTGGATTCAATGCCCTGTTGAAGTGCCGTATCGCCTTTATTTCTTAGTGTCATCTCAGTCTCGGGTTCCTTGGACCCTTTTCCTCTCCCTGTTTCACCCTTTCTCTTCTTCTGTTTTTGTGAGGGTGAATCTGCTGATTTTGATCTTTCTTGTGTTTTCTTAGGAAGGTTGGCATATGATGACTCAGAGGATGTTTTAGTTGACTTAGTTGGTGTGGGATTGGGTGTCTCATCAACAGCAGAGCTTGATGCCTTTTTGTGATACTTGTTGTAGTAGTCGGCTTTGCGGATTCTATCAGTGATAAGACCCTCAGGAATCAGCTTTCTAAAGATTTCTTTATCTGTTCCTTTAGCCACAAACTTCAAATTTCTGAGAAGATTTTCATCGTTGGCTTCATGGAGAACAGAATCACTTCTTGGACTAAACTGATGTATTGCCTGCAGATGCTTGATGATGAGCTTTGAGAACCTGAAGCTGGGGATCACCCTTTTGTCTTTGGATTTCTTTCCCTTAATGTTCTTAAGATCATTTTGTTTGTCAGTAATGAAGGTGTCCATTGATAAAGTGAATTCTTCCCAGATGCCTTCCGTATAGTCAATGTTTGCTCCGTTCACCACTCCCCATAGAATTTGTAAAATCGGGGCCCTTACTCTCTCAAACCCAGAAGTTTTACCCGTTAGACAAAAGTTGAGAATTTTGATGATTTCCCTCCAGGGTTGATACATTTCATTTGTGATGATTCCAGATATCTTCGTGACCTCACCTATATACCTCAATTCAGTGACAAAGTCTAACAGTTCATCAGCGGATGGTGGAGAGATGAATGGATTAGCAGGGTCTCTAGGTGTGATTTGTAGGGCTTCCCTGAGAGTGTCTGCAGAGATGTCATACAACTTGTCTTCAAGTTGACAAGTGTATACAACCGTGATCTTGTCCCATTGGATTCTGTTCCAGAACTGTTGTAGGTAGATAGACGGGATTTTGCATCGTAACGTCAGAGCACCAAAGAAATTGGTGTTATTTAGTAAGTCAATAGCCATTCTGTAGATGGGATTCGGTTGGTTTCTATTCACGTCTACAAAGCAGTTGCTTAAGGGAGAATTTGATCATCTGTAAGTGTGCTGGGTGGAACAACAGTAGCTTGGTTCCCAGGAGTAGTGATGTCAGCCATTGTATTTCTGTAATACACACATCCACAACAAAAGATATTTGGAAATCTGTTATGTTAGATGGGAACTACAGAATAACCACATAAGGTATGTAAAGAGAAAAGCCCAGGCAACAAAATACAAAAACATGGTCAAAGCAAGGCATGCACACAATTGGAAACATGATATATATGAGACAAAGACACATTAATCACTATCACAACATGTACAACACACGACATTGACATTCAATGATGATCAGGATAATTATACTAAGTCATAGCAGGTGAGAAAGTATCACACATGACATAGGATATACAATGTACTGAATAGCTTGGGTGAAAAGAACAAGTCACATAAGAATCAGCATACTTAGCATATGACAACCACATAGGGACAAGACACATAGGAAACAATTCATACAAGCAAGAACTACTTAAGACAAAACGCACCAGGTCAAACCGCATAAAATTCAACCTTATTGGGTCAAACCGCTTAGGGTCAAACCGCATATGGTCAAATCGCTCTAGAGCAAGTCGCATAGGACAAAACGCATGGGTCAAAACGCATAGGTCAAAACGCATAGGTCAAGACGTATATGACAAACTGCATTATAACAAACCGCATAGGTCAAAACGCATAGGTCAAAACGCATGGGTTAAACCACATAGATCAAACCACATAAGTCAAAATGCATAGGTCAAAATGCATGGGTCGAACCACATAGATCAAACCGCATAGGTCAAGACGCATATGACAAACCGCATGATATCAAGCCGCATAGAATAAAATGCATGTGACAAACCGCATGATATCAAACTTCATAGAACAAAACGCATGGGTCATGACGCATATTGACAAACCGCTTTGAAGAAAGTTTGATAACACAAATCGCTTTCAAGCATTTTTCCCATGATCAAATCACATGCAGGCACTTATTAGAACAAACCGCATACAAGCATGTGACAACAAACCGCTCATAAGAACAATCTAAAAATCCAAAAACTCTTTTAAGAGTGATATAGTCAATGCCTAAACATCGAGCACACAATCAAGGGCAGAATCTAACTCCACCAATTATCGATCACACAACACGATATCAATAAAAAACACACCAAAATATCCATCAATCACTCACATCGTGGGGCATCTAATTCGAAAGGGAAAACCCTAAAATATTATACCTATAGATTCAAATCAACAAACCCATCTGCAAAATCCCTAAACCCAGTACATTTAATGAGAAAAGAAGAAAAACCTAAATGTGGGTTTCAAATGAAAATGACAAGGAGATGCTGCACATATAAATGATGGTTAGAAATGTGATTAAGTGTATGAGATTTGATAAATAAAACTAGTCATTAGGTCTTCTACATACCACGAATGGAAAAAATTAGATCAAACCGCTTCGAAGAATGTGGAGAGAAAAACTGAATGTTTGACTGAGTTTTTAAGATGTTTGACCAAGGAAAAATCGCTTCACTTTTATACCAAAACACAAGTTTCACACTTTGACACATTTGGTCCTTGTGGTTAACAAATCGCATGAGAAGACATTGATTTGACAAACCACATACACAAACTATTAATTAGGAAAAATACTCACACTTACAACACATAACAATTATTATTTGGCATATTCGACTCCTTAAATGACATGCAACATCAGATAAGACCTTTTATTTTCCTAACAGTGCATATAACTTATGATCAATACATGCAATAGTTTCACAGATCATTCCAAGCAACACATTAACTCAGGAAGCAAGATGACACATATTGCACGAATATCAAGGAACCAATTAGCAGATAGCAATCGATAACCTACATCTAGCACAAAATTATCACAAGAAACCATATAGGGCACCGAGAGAATACCGGGAATAGATGAAATTGGCTAAGACACTTTGACAAAAATTATATCAATAGATCGTTAATTCTCCCTCTCAATCAATGACACGACATAGAATAATCATGAGTAGTCATTGATTGAATTTGAACCATGTATGCCCCCCAAAATTTTTAAAAGACCTAATAGTAGAAGAACAGTAGGCATGTTTTAAAACAAGTTTGAACTTCTGTTTGAACTTCATCTAAAGACCCGTGTCATTATTGAATGACATTTATAGGACCGTAGATGTTACCGATACCAGAAGACATGCCTTTAAATCTATTTTTGAATTTTTCTGATTTTTCAAAATTTTATGGGTTTTTGAAAGATTTTGAACTAAATTGGAAATAAATTATTTTTAAATGAATGAATGAATTAAATAAGGATTTTTTTTCTTAAATAAAGAAAAACAGTATAGAGTGTGTCAATATTGGATTCACTCTTAAGTGTTGAGGTACGAGTCATGAGCTGAGGTGATCAGGAATCATAGTACATGCTTATCAATTCTGACATGCTGAAGCTCCTGAATGAGGAGGCTTCATTTCTGTTGGAATCCAGGTCATGATGTTCATGATTGAATTGAGCATTGTACCTGCAAAGGAATGAGGAGTACCTGCACTAATAACACATGAAGATGTGCATTTAGGTGGGTTAGTAGCAATAGTATCCAGACCTTTGGATAACTCATAGTCAGCCTTAGTATTGCCATTGGTGGTCAGCATTCTGATGGGAATCCATTTGAATCCAACATTCTTAAAAATTCTACCAGTCGATATCCACTTAAGGCAAGAGCTAGGAGTGTTAGATTTCTTAGGCACAATGGAAGATGTAACCTTTTTCCTATTCCTAATTTTTGAATCTTTGTTGTTAAATTGTTTCTTAGGAGAGGGGTTAACATTTTGAGACTTCTTTAGTGCATTAGATGATCTTCTTACATTCCTGGTCTTAAGAGTTTGAGCTTTAACCTGAGCATTATCTTTTATTTTATCAGAATTAGGTAGTGAAGTGACTGGATTTGACAAAACTTTGTTCTCATCAACTTGGGAGACAAGCCTTGATTTTGAAGGTTTAGATCTTTCTGATATAAATGCAGTAGGCTGCCTAACTACAGACCGCTCTCTTGTGAGATGATAAACTGGCTTCCCCAAGGTTGCTGGTTTTGCAAACTTAGTGTTCACACTTTTCCCTACGGTTTTTCTAAGTTCATTTTTAAGGAAACTATCGCAAAACTCCTATCCTGAAGTTGAGCTTTGAGATCATCAATATTTTCTAACAAAGAGTTTGTTTGTTCTATTGACTTAGTTCTATCTTCTTTGGCAGGGACACTTTGTTCTATGTGAAGCTTTCTCAGTGACTCATTTTCCTTTAATAATTTGGCCACACTGTTAGGAATTAGAAAATTCCATAGTGAAGAGTCGGTCACCCCAAATATTATCTAGCATAAGTTAGCTCATAGACTTGTAGTTATTTATGTTATTTATTAGTTAATTAGTTAATTAGTAGCGTAGTTTAGTTTAGTGCAACACCGTGGAGGAAAGACGGGTCTTTACCCACTGTATCCCTGATCCACAGGCCTATAGGAGGTCGTTATTGTCTGTAACTATAAATACCCCTTCCATCCATGGAAGGGGTTGTGCTTCTCATTCAATCTAATATTCCCTTTTTGTAAACCTCTAGCAAGAACACCCTCTCTCTCTACTAACTCTCTAACTATGGCAAACATGTATTTTGATCATCCAAGACCACCCGAATCATCAACACAATAAAATATTCGATCCTACAATTGGTATCAAGAGCCAAGGTTATTGTGTTATCTTTGATTTGTGTGGTCCTTACCATGATTGTTGTTGGTTTGTGTTGGTTCAAGCTATTACCGGTTAACTGTTTTCGTATTATTTTGTGGTCAAGAAAATTTTACATTATTTTGCTAAAACAGTTTTACATGTCTTTGTTTTAACTGGTTTTAACAATCTTTTTAATGTTGTCTTGGTCTAAATTGTCATCCGATTTATCAAAACATCTGTTTCTGGGTATTGGAACCTGGTCATATATTTTTTGTCAAAAAGGGTCATTTAAATGAAGCTTTTTCTGGGTCTTTCTTGGTCTTAACTGGTCAAAATATTTAGCAGTCTTATGTGTTTTCTGGGTTCATATGAATATCATCGGAAAGTGGTCGGAAAACTCATATTCATGCTAGCGAGTTGACTGAACAAGATGTCCAAATACACTGAATCTACCTAGCCAGTTGGGTCACCTAGCGACTTGTATTTACAAGTCGTAGCGACTTGGGTCTCTTGTCGTAGCGACTTAAGATGACCCAATGACTTATGTTAAAAAAAGCTAGCGACTTGAGTAAAATAAAGGTAGCGACTTGTTTTGACAAGTCGTAGTCGTAGCGACTTGGCTAAATGAAGTTGCTAGCGACTTGTTTACTGAAAAATAAATAGCGACTTGACTCTATAAATGGTAGCGACTTGATATTTATCAAGTAGCGAATTGTTTTGAAAACTTTAGCTAGCAACTTGACATGTTGCTAGCGACTTGACCCGTAACCTAGCGACTTGCTTTGAAAACAGAAAGGATGAAGAAGAGATTACGACCACTAGACCAACAACAAATACCATATACCAAATCACTCTCGACCTCAGGTTTATAACCTTCATTGGCACATGTTATCCAACACCTCTAACCCAACATCCATTCCAAATCCCTTTAAACATATCAACTTCCAACAAAACATGAATCAATCTACCATCATCAAGAATCAATCTCAGAAAGGGTTCACGCTTATTTCAATCTTTCAATAGGTTTTTGTTGAACCCTCAACTCATCACAGATCTACATCTAAATGAAACATAACTGATTTAACATCAAGGATCTCAGTCTATCACTTTTGGTTATCTCATTCGTCCTATGACTCAAAACCAAAAGGATATCATCATTGATCAATTTCTGATTTTGTCCGAAAATAAAGAAATGAGATAAACAAGTATGTTATCTCAAATCTTTTGTTCGTGTAACTCTAAAACAACAATGGACAACAATTACGTGTTTAATGATAACAAAACCTACCGAGTCACATGGTTTAATCTCGTTGCCTCTTCATCGTCTCAAATGAACCATCCCCGTGGTTATGTCACATCGTTTCTCAAGCCTTACCATGGTGAGAATAGTCTAAACCAATTCATGACTTGATGAGTGAATATTATTTCGTATGGTAATGAGTTTTGTGTGGCTGCGTTTGAGAGATTAATGAGGGTAATGGAGGCGTATTATCATCTGTGATATGAGAAGGAGGGGGCGGATGTTTGACTGATTTATGTTTAGGGTTTCAAATGTTGAGTATCTGAGTTTGTGGTGACAGAGATTAAGAGATAGAGGCGGATGATAATGGGAGGAATATTAGGTTATGGATGTGGTTAAGGCGTTTATATCCCGAAATTATTAGGTTATGGTTTCATGGATCAAACATAAGGGTCTTGGTTATGGACCGTGTTATCACAATGGGCCAAGGTGAGGTAAGACAACATTGGGCCATGTTGTCACATTGGATCATGTTATCACATTGTGTTTTATACAATTATTCGTATATTGTTTTGTGTAGTTAGGATGCGGATAACTTTTGTAATTTGTGTATTGATGAGGTTGATCTGGACCTTGAGTAATTATATCTGGCATTTGCAACTGGTCGTATATGAGTTATTTGAGTGATTGGATGGGATAAATGTCTTCAATATGCCACGTGATTAATTGGATTAATCTTGGAACGGGTTATGTGGTAACTTTTGGATCTCGGTCTTAATCGCTTGAATCGGATATCCTCATACTCGTACTCTTCACGGAAAGTTATGTTGTGAAATGGGCTTTATGAATTCGGATATTCTACATGAGATGGTGCCATGTCTGTGCATTATACGAAAACTTGAATTTTTATGAGTGATTGATATCGGATGTGCTAATCTTATGAGGGACTAAATTGGTTCCAGAGTACGTCTTGCGTGACAATGAGACTTTTGGGTGATGAATCTTTAATTTATGTGATTTATTGATGAAGTATGATTTGATGCAAGTTGATGATGAGATTTGATGTGTTCTACGGATTAATACTTGGGTTTATACATTTTCACAATGGCTATTATGTTACGGCCTTAATTGATATTGGATAATGTTGACTACGGGGTTGTTTAGACGGTATTTTTATTTGATTGTAAAGTGAGGTTTTCCGGCATGCTTACTTAGTTCGTCTTCTTTCTTTCTACCCTTCATGAAGATGACTTGTTTAGGCGTTTATAGAGGGTGATGAAGACTTGGCTATTTAGTTACGTTTGTGTTTCTTTCTCGCTAACCCACAACGTAATTATCACTTCGGTGTCTCACGCAGTTGAGGATATGTCAAGAGGTTTTGTACATTGGGTACACCGTTTCTTTTTCACAAGGATTAGTACAAGGTTAAGTAACAAATCTGGGGAATTCTACTTCATGATCAAGTTTGGTATATCGAGTTTACTTCACCAAGTGGTCACAGCAATAGCCGTCAGAATATGAGGAAGATGTGTTTACCAATGTGTTGATGTTGGAAATTGAACCGTTGATGAACCGCTGCATATTCCCCTAAAACAGATATTCACATAAACCAATGTTGTCACAACACATTCAAGCTGACATTGTTTACGGTTTTGTCTTGATTTTGTAAAATCCCACGAAAGAACCTATTTCTCGGTTTAAATCATAGACCTGTAAAATCCCGTGACAATGGAAACATCTTGGTAATTGTAAAGTGCATTTCCGGAACTATCATACGGTTTATTCTTGGTTTTGTAAAATCATGAAGAAACTATTTCTCGGTTTAAACTATAGAATTGTAAAATCCGTGATGATGGAACCATCTTGGAGAAAGGAAAGCGATCTCGGGTCTTCGATGTTGGTGTTACGGGTTCTTTCAAGAAGGGATAAAAGGGTGTACTTCATAAATTTGATGTGTGTTTGGATATTCATCATGACAGTTTGGTTATTACATGGTTTTACGGGATAATGTGCTCTTAGCCATGGTCGGGATGAAGCCATTATCAAAGTTCATTTAAATGTCAAAGAAGGCTATATTTGAGCTTTTAATCAGAAGATGTGACAACGGGGTTAATTCACTATTATTTATTTGAGGTTGAAGTGAAATATCACGAGCAAGTGTACTTAGTATCTGAAGGTATCGGGGATGGATGGATGAAGATTCTTCATGATCCTTGTTCGAGCTTATTATCAAAAAACGAAGACTTGGAAATCTAGTTATTCTTGGGAGTCTTTTTTCTTTACCACGAGGGAAATTGGACTCTTTTGCCACAAAATAACTATCACTTTAAGGAGTTACGTTGTAGTGCTCGGTCTCACATTTAATTGTGGATTTTCAAGAGGTGATGTACGCCTTATACTTGATGGTTGGTTGGTTGAAGAGTATAGAGTACTTAGAGATTCAAATGGGCATGAAGTCTCGACACCGCTCTTTGTTACATATGTGCAAGTTTAAGTCACGAGTTCGGGTTAGTTTACTTGTGGTCAAATTCATCATATTGGGTTTCTCCATCACCGTCACGACAAAGGGCCTACTGAATGATAATGGGGTTGATTACATGTTTTACTAAGAGAATTGAAAAGAGAGAGATAATGACGTATGAACACAACAGTTCATGCCTCGTTCTCTAAAGAAAAGAAACGTGTACGTTTCAGTGCGCATTATCTTATAAAGAAGAGAAATATTCTTATGACGTTTGAATACATCAGTTCAAGCCTCGTTCTCTAAAGAAAAGAAATGTGTGCGTTTCAGTGCGCATTATCTTCGAAAGAAGAGAAATCTTCTAATGACGTATGAACAAAACAGTTCATGCCTCGTTCTCTAAAGAAAATAAATGTGTACGTTTCAGTGCGCATTATCTTATAAAGAAGAGAAATCTTCTTATGACGTTTGAATACATCAGTTCAAGCCTCGTTCTCTAAAGAAAAGAAATGTGTGCGTTTCAGTGCGCATTATCTTCGAAAGAAGAGAAATCTTCTAATGACGTATGAACACAACAGTTCATGCCTCGTTCCTCAAAGAAAAGAAAAGTGTATGTGTCAGTGCGCTTTATCTTCGGAAGAAGAGAAATCTTCTCATTAATGACCATTCTCATCAACATGCTTCATGATTTTTCCGCACGCTTTCATTTATCAAGTGAACCGGACTACCGATGATTGTTTTCTTCTTCCACTTGATCAACTATAATGACGATGGCGACATCCTGTGCTAATTTTGCGGGGGAGAAGTGTGAATTGACTACATTTGGATGATTTTCACTTGTTTTATCAAGAATGGCATTTCCGTATGCAATTCTTGAGGGAGAGAAGAAGTGTGATAATTTTGCATGGTTGATTGATATATGAGAATAAATGGTCAAACGGCTCCAAACTCATGTAAGAACCGAGCTTCTACCGATCGGATCATCTTTACATGGTGTTTCTTCAAGAGCCGTTGGTTGACATCTTCACTCGGATTGATGAGTTTATCGACAAAGTGCTTCGGTTAATGCTTCACGATACATCAACATGATGATTCCAAACAATCTCTCGTTCTTGTTTGATGTGATGGGTAGTTTGGTGTTACCATCTTGTGTGTTCGTTATGGCTCGATTGTTTATTTCCTTGATGAACATCTTTTCATTCTTGTTTGATTGGGAGGATTTTAGTTAAGGGATTTGCAAGATGTGTTAATTGGGATGCTTTTGGTGGGATGCTTTTGGTATGAGTTGAAGATGGTAACTATCTATTCCTCAACCGCACAATCTTGAAGAAGGTTGAGTCTACAATCGGTTCTACATTCTACGCTACATGTTAGAAGACTAAAGACGAGTTGCATTTGATTATCTAAAGACTTCTTCTTAATCTGGGCATTTATCAAACAGATTGTCGGCCTGAGAGGAGAGCACTAATTGGGGAGTTTGAAATGCCAAATTTAATCCCTAATTAGACTTGCTCACGTTATTCTTCAAAGAAGTTGACTCTCACGCACACATCCGAGCTAATGATGTTCTTCTCAAAATATTTCTAGTATACCGACTTACAAAGAGTTGTTGATTACAAGTGTCAAAACCAGCAAGGAGTAAGGAGATAAGCACCTAAACGCGAGTAAACTTGATGAACTTAATACTTCTAAGTAATTGAAGATACCCCGGAAGACAAATGTTATTACATGCAGAGAAACTCAAGGTTTGACTCATGACGAGTAAACTTGATGAACTTAATTCTTCTAAGTGATTGAAGATATCCCGGAAAACAAATGTCATGACCGCAGAGAAACTCAAGGTTTTACTCATCAAGGCGTTTAGTGTTAGTATTTCATCTACGTGGGGAAGTGATGTTAGAGAAAGTTTCAAGATAAAGAGGTACACTAGTGTGTGGTGATTTCGATGGTATCGCAATGATCGGGGGAGAGATTGTGTACATTGGGGATGCTCGGTTGTTTCACTTGAGTGCTTAATCGGTGATTCGTAGATATAATCACTTATTTCGGTGTTGACATCCGCAGAGATTGTCACCCGCAGAGATAATCGATGACTTGTCCCGCTTCTTCAATGTTATTAGTTATTCATTCCTTGTGTATTGGTATACTTTGGATACTTGAGCTTCATACACGATCATCGTGGAAGAAAAATGTGAACATGGGAGGTGTTTTCATTCCCTCATGATGTGTATTCGTGAGAGCTCTTGGGTATTGGTGTACTTGGTTCTTGAGCTTCATACACGAGCATCCGGAAGAAAAATGTGAACATGGGAAGGTGTTTTCATTCCCCTCATGATGTGTGTTCGGGAGAGTTCTTGAGCATTATACAAAGAAACTGACTGCTTCAATTCAACTACTTAGGGGAATTGTTCTCTTGACACCTTTTTGGAATGGATTGCTTCAGACGTCAGTAGAAAAGAAATTTGAGAAGATTATTTTATGTGTAGGATGATACGTTGATGTTCTTCTTGATGATATAACCCCGAATGGAGATCCTCGATTATCGTTCTTAAATGGAGCAGCGGGATTTATGATAATGGTGTGCTTTCTTGTGAACTGGCTAAAGCAAGCTTGAAATAGAGCTTCAATCGCTCATCTTAAGGATTTTGGTTTGGGGGAAGTCGCGAGTCTCACTTTCGGATGGTTCAATTTCTCAATTCGAAGCCTCGAAAGCTTTGGTGGTGAATGTTTAAGAGATGATGACCTCTATCTTCTACAACGGGTCGCTTGATATCCTTATCTCGGTACTCGTTTCATCATCTTCTTTTACTATATCATCTTCTATCTTTGTATATATTTATCAAAAACAAAATACAAAATTATAAAACCTGCAAAACAAAATAGAAAAATATAAAACCAACAAAACCCATAAAAATCGAAAATTTGAAAATACCAAAATATTGTTTTCTCATGACATGTCTTCTGGTATCGATAACATCTACGGTCTTAGAAATGTCATTCAATAATGGCACGGGACCATAGATGAAGTTCGAGCAGGAGGTGTAAATATTCTTTCCAAAACATGTCTCAAACTATGGCTTACGATTATTTCGCATCGTAAGCCGTGCTTCAAATAATGGCTTGCGATTACTTGATCGTGACCGCGCTTAAACCATGGCTTGCTATCATTTCGAGATAGCAACCCGCTCTTAAAAGGAAGGAAAGTGCTACGCTTAAACGCTTTTCACAAATATCATGCACTTATCCTAAAACACTTTGAGGAAAGTATGTCAAGGATCATTGTTCCTACACAAATGTTTTTCCGTCTAAAATTCTTGAGAAAAATATTTGTTGTTTTCCAAAATGGTGGTAGAATGAGTTGCTTTAACAACAATCGGTTTGAGTTTTTAGTAAATCGCAAACTCAATCAATGACTTCAAGACTTTTAAAATTTTCACAAATTGATTCATTGATTGAGGGGGATAATGTTTTCAAATCTATATCATCTAACGGGCTTTCTTAATTATCCTAATATGCTTAATTAAAAATGATGTTAACCTATGTTGAAGGACTAGGTGCCTAGGATATGATTGCTAGGATTAGATGATTAGAGTTTGATGTACACATTATTCCCATACATTTATATGATCTGATTGATATGTTACATTGACTTTTATTAGTCGATTGCTGTTTGGGTGATGTCGACCACCATATATCTGTGTGTGTTCACTAACGTATGCAGGTATATTGGTATATAATAATGTTCCCGATCCGGATCCCACAATTGAAGATGATTGGATGCCGAAAGGAAAGGGTAACTATATCTTGGGTTGACAAATGAAGAAACGGAGCTTAATTGGACTTCTATGGAGAGTTGGCATAAATGCAACGTAAGAGGTCTCACTGCATCAGCAGATGGTTTTCTTCTAAGTGATTGAAGAAACGGAGCTTAATTTGACCTCAGTTGGCATTCAAAATGCAACGTAAGAAGAAGTCTCACTGCATCGCCAGATGGTTTTCTTCCAAACCCTACAAAGAACAAAAACGGAAGCTTCTCATCCACCTAACGTATCTTTGTGCAGGATAATAGTGATGATATCATTTTCTAAAACTTTGAATAAAATTGTTTTTGAAAATGGAAAAATATTGTTTTGAAAATAAATTGGACTAAAATTTGAAAATCACCGGACTTCTTTTTAACAAAACCTAAGTCACTCAATTATTGACTTCTGTCATGGATTGAGGGGGAGAGTGATTTAAAATAAAATATTTTCAAACGATATTTCTTCACAAAAGTTCCGGATTGTACAAAATAAGTGGTGATCTAAAGATTTAATGTTATGTCATGGTATGATTTTTTCTTTAGAATCAAGGTCTTTCAAAATGAAATTTTTTCTGTTCTTGTTTGATTGTGAAATTGTTTTGTTTTACTTAAAAGATCTCTTAAAAACTATCATACCTGACACTAACAATCTTTAATGTCTTAAAATGGTCCTTATCTGTCATCTTTCAAAATTGAATCTTGCCACGCCTTTCCCAAATTTTTCTAAATGATTTAATCGATTGGGATCACAAATCTCAAATGGTTTGATATTTCGATCGGGGTAGAGATCGTGATTTAAATCTCAAATGCTTTTAAATGAAATTGGTTTTAGTCCTTTAAAGGCACTCCTGCCTCCATGTGCCAAATGATATCAATATACATAATGCACATGTTGAGGAGGAGGATTTATCCAAAAACCATATGAGTATTTAAACAAGGCCACATTTTCTCCCATGTTTTCTAAACCTAATTAAATCACTTGGGATCCAAAATCTCAAAGGGTTTGATATTTTTGATCGGGGGAGAATTTGTGATTTAATTATGAAATTTGATAAAAGATAATCGTTTTGATTTAATTGTGCACGCTGCTCGCTCATATGTGCTAAACGCTTTCGAATCTTGAAGCACATATTGAGGGGGAGCAAATAAACTATCGAGGTACGAAAGCTTTTTAAAGTGATTTATAAAGTACCTTGATTGAGTTTTCAAGTGGTTTTCTTAATGGCTTTTGTAATCGTGGTTGTGCTTCAATAGAACTCTTGCCTCTATGTGATAAAATGATTTCAAATATCCTATGCACATATTGAGGGGGAGAATTTTACCAAAGAAATTCAAATGGCTTTATCTAAAGAAATTGTGATCAAGAAATTATTTCAAAGAAATTATTTCAAAGAACTCTTGCCTCCATGTGCCAAACAATTTTAAATCATATGCACATGTTGAGGGGGAGCATTTCTAAAATGATCAAAACTATTAAGGTACAAAATGCTTTGATCTTGTATCACAAGTACCTTGATTGTTTTTCCAAATGATTTTTCGATTGGTTTCATGAAGGAAAGAACAATACCAAAAGACCGACCAATTTACTTTATGCATGGTGTTATAAGGATGGTTAGGTTAGGTATTCGTTCCCATGATCCGCCAGAGCGGAGGCATCTACCTGAGGACAATCCACTAGATAGTGTAGAGTCCTTAGGTATGATGAAAAAAGGAGAAAATGAGAAATGGGAAGAGAACGGATCGAGACAGAGCTAGTAATGGAATAAACCCAACAAGGTTCTAGTTATGAAGTCTCGGTAAGCGAAGGGGTTGAAGAATGAAAAAGAAATGAATATGAAAGGGTGAAAAGAAATAGCCTCCAATAATTCAACCTTAGGCGTAAACCGCGTTCAATACATATGCTCCGGTGGTTACTAAGGTAACACCGGTATTGAAGACAAGACGTCATGGACCCAAAGGACGCATCGCACTAAACTTCACAAACTACTCAAGTTCCTCTTAAAAGGGCTTGTTTCATTCTCACGGGGAACCAACATTATCTATCGACTTTCTCTTAGAGATTGTTGATATTGAAGAAGGAGACCCTCTCCCTAGTCTCCGACACAGGAACCAAATGTGCACTATTTAGTCTAGAGCCATGAGATCATCCACAATATCTCGTTAGGACACTAAATTCATGAAGACTTGTTGTTTCACACAATGTGGAAAGTAAGTATATATTAAGATTCCTATGCATTATCCTTGTGGTATTGCAAGAACATCTGAGTGGTATGTAAAAGTATTCACGATGAAGATGGAAATCCTTCTAGAGCCAACATCAAACAAGCTCTTGGTGGGTGACATGTGAGATCTTCTCGTAAGATTAAACTTGTGACAACTGGATAGAAACAATGGGGCGATTCAGTATTGAATCAACCTTGGTCCAGGAATGGAATTGACGAATACTTTTAGAAAAACCGTTCAATGTGCAAATCTTCTTTTCTCTAGCACGTCGAATATGTACTTATGTTTTCAAAATTCAAAAAGTATCTCTGATTGAAAAATACTTTTAGAAAAACCGTTCGATGTGCGAATCTCTTCTTTTCACTAGCACGTCGAATGTGTACTCATTCTCTAATACAAAAAGTATTTTGTTTGAAAATTGATCTTTCTCATAAAACCTTCGTTGTATTGCAAAACTCTTTCTTCAAGCAATACGCGATTGTTTTCAAATCATTTTCATCAATCGCTGAATCTTAATTATTGGTTCACTCACTCCGTGTTGTCTTCTTTGAGACGTTCGGTTTGAGAACAATAGAACAATTGCGAAACCCCGTCAAGGAGATTCTTAGGAATCCTACCGATCACAGCAAGACTTGTCTCGATCAACGGGAACCGTGGGCCGTGTACCTCAATTCAACGAAGTGATCAAAGACACTTTCGTGCACTTTATTGCTAGTCGTTGTTTGCGGTACATTTGACGATTGCGGTGATCGTAATTGAGGAGTCAATCCAAAGCCGCATGCTCACAAGATCCACACTTAATTTGAAGAAATCATGGTGGTGCATATCTACATAACACGGTTTCGATATTTTATACTATGCTTCGCTTCTGCTGCTTGCAAATATCATGAACCAAGAAAGCTTCCGCTACTCGATGGAAAGATGTCATGATTCAAAAGTGTGAGCATGTCGGTCCGAAAGTCACAACATCACATGATGGCAACACTATAAAGGGTGATCCAGAGATTTACTGTGGCTGATGATCTCAAAGAAAGCTCGAAGATCATCAAAGATGTGGATCAGTTAAAGGCCTCCACTAAAAGTACAAATCAATGCGGACTTTGAAGAATCGCTACTAAAGCACAAAGGTTACGGAACTTGAAGAATTCAAGTCTACGAGCTCAAGAACAAAGTCAAGAATAGAATGCTAGGATTCGAAATGTAAAACATAGGGTGACCTCCCTTAGGGGGAGATTGTTAGGAATTAGAAAATTCCATAGTGAAGAGTCGGTCACCCCAAATATTATCTAGCATAAGTTAGCTCGTAGACTTGTAGTTATTTATGTTATTTAGTAGTTAATTAGTTAATTAGTAGCGTAGTTTAGTTTAGTGCAACACCGTGGAGGAAGGACGGGTCTTTACCCATCGTATCCACGATCCACAGCCGATAGGAGGTCGTTATTGTCTCGTAACTATAAATACCCTTCCATCCATGGAAGGGTGGTGCTCTCATTCAATCTAATATTCCTTTGTGTAGACCTCTAGCAAGAACACCCTCTCTCTCTCTACTAACTCTCTAACTATGGCAAACATGTATTTTGATCATCCAAGACCACCCGAATCATCAACACAATAAAATATTCGATCCTACACACACACAATGCCAATTCCTCATTGCTAGTTTTAATGGCATCAATGACCTCTAAATCAAGATTATTCGTAACCCAATTACTTTCCTTATGCATATCAAAAATGTGTTTCTTCAAATTGCAGATGGTCGAGTCTTTGTCCTGAAGCTGAGCTTTTAAATCGTTGGTTTCAAAAAATTCACGAAATTTAGGGAATTCTAGATTTTTGCATGGTTTTAAAGTTTGAAAACTTTCTTCTTTTCTTTGTATTGCAATTTCAAGTGAAATGCAATGTTTTTCAAGTATTGAGTATTTGTTTGAAAGTTCATCAAAAATTTTCTTATCAACCACATTATTAGTCATGAGATACTTTATCTTTGACTCCGCCTCAGTTACAGAACATTTATCAACATTATGTTATGTCATGTAATCAGTTTGCACAACAGTATTTGCAAATGCATCATTTATGACAGTTACCAATAATTTAGCACCTGATGCACGTTCATTCACCATTCTGCCCAAAATCCACCTTTTGTGTGACAAGAGTTTCTGAGCATCTTGTTGCATCAATTTTTGATGTTTCTGACATTCTAACTTCAGCAATACCTGATAATTCAACTGATACAGTTCCCGACTCATCACAGCTTTCCCTCAACTGCACCCGACATTCATTCACGTTTTCATTTTTCTGTGTAGCTTCCTCAATGTACTTCTTCACATTATCCATGAGTTGGATAAGTATCTCAATGAACATGTTAATTTCCATTCCAGTGTGCCTTTTGAAAGACATTTCAGTCATGTGATGATCATAATCTGATGTGAATTCTCTACTAATGAATGGCTAAAATTGTTTGTTGATCACCTGAAGTGCAGTACTAGAACTGTCTTCTTGAACCTTTTCTTTGTCAAGTTGTTGTTCCAATTGTTCTAAGTTCAATAGTAATGTTCCCGTGAACGTTGATAATTCTTTACGGAAAAGAGCATTACATGTTCGTTCCATTCTTTTAGGTAGAAGTAACATGAGGTGTGAATGAAGTAGTTGGTAAGGTTCAATGAAACTTTCCTTTTGCATGGCATTCTGTAACCTAAACTGGTGCAATTCTCTCTCTCTTCAGACTCTGAGCATGAAGATCTCATATCCTCATTAATTGATTCAATCAGATTTAGCCATTCAGTGTAGCAAACAGTTTCATTGTTGTCCACAGCATCATACAATTTAAGTACATCTGAAATCACTGGATCAAGAATTGGTATGATTGGATTTGGTAATTGACGTTGAGTTATGATTTGATTATGTTTAAATCAGAAGACAAGTCTCAATTCTTGACAAATCGCAGATCCATTAATCCTCAAAGATGACAAACCGCTTAACACAAACAGCTTCTGTCAAACCTCTTCTGTCAAACCGCTTCTGACAAACCTCTTCAGATAAACCGCTTTTGAAAAACCTCTTCTGACAAACCGCTTCTGACAAGTCGCTTCATTCAAACCGCTTCTTTCAAATCGCTTTTGTCAAATCGCTTCAGTCAAATCGCTTTACTCAACTCGCTTAAATCAAATCGCTTAACTCAAATCACTTAATACTTTTGTCCTTTGTCCTAACAAACCGCTTACGTCAAATCACTTCCAAGAATCCACAACGAGACATAAACAGCTTCAATGAAAAAGTACACTTTTTCACATAAAATCACCTAAAAATCACCCTTTTGAACGTTTTTTCTTGGTTTCTTTTGCACAACTTGATCCTAGAAGGTTATATCTATCTTAAAAACACTAACTTTACCATCAAAAACATGAAAATCAAAGGAAGTCACTTATGAGTCCAAAAACCTTCCAAAACCAAACTTTTGATCTAGACCACCAAGATGAACGCACATACAACCAAGCTAATCAAACCATGTGCTCTGATACCAATTGTTAGATATTGGTTATCATAACACTACACGAGATCAATGAATGGGGCGTATGATATTCTAGAGAGATAAAATCAAAATGAAAGGTTAGATTACCAAATGAACATCCAACCCTCTCCCTTGTAGGGAGAGGGATGTTTATATAAATGTTCACGCCTCCTGGGTGTGGATCGTGCATCTGATGGGTAAAGACCCGTCCTTCTTCCACGGTATTACTTATACTACTAGTAAACTAACTAATATAACGTTATCTCTACGGGCTGTAATATGCTAAACTAATGTTGGGGTGACCGACACTTCTACATGGATTTTCTAAATCCTATCAAAGATGATAACGAGGAGCCTAAGAATGACGAAATTTCTCTCATGGCTCAGGACTCAAAAGAGGTACAATATGACTCATAGTATTACTCTATAGATGATGATACATTGCAAATAGAATATAACAAACTGTGTGAACTTGGTTTGAAAATCATAAACAAAAACAAGTTTTTAAAAACTAAAAAGGAATTTTTAGAAAAGGAAGTTTATGAATTAAAAGAAAAGGTTAAACGTTTAGAAAAGAGTAAAGCCATCGACAAATCATGTATATCATTTCAAGAACTTGGGCTTGAAATTGAGAAACTCAGCTCACACATGATGAGCTTGATTGATGCAAAACCGTCAAGTTATCTCACGTAAGCTAGCCACTTGTGAATGACCAACTGTAAGAAACTCAAAACAGCTCACACACCAATACAATGAAGATCAGAGGAATATAGTGGATTCCTAGGTCGTTAAGTCCCACGGAGGATGAATTGGTGTTTAAACAACTTCAGATGATAGAATGATCACTAAGGATAGTGATCAGTAAGGATTTTGATAGATAATTACCTAAAGAAAAGATCTACAAATTACAGCGACTTAAATGCAAATTAAGAAAATTAAAAAGTTAAAATCTATTAAATAAACGCTATCACTATTTTTACAATGATGTTTTTGTGATTTTATAAAACTAAATGACTTAAATAAACTATCTTAACTAAAACGTAACCTTAAATTACCTAAAAACGTGGTTTAAAATGAAAGCAGCGTTACGCTTAAAAATTCTGTTGGGAGCAAGCAAAACGTAAAATTTATGAAATAAAAGGCCTACAAATATGAAACTAATTTTCTTACGAACTATATGACAAAAGAAAATTTTAGGAAAAAGAATTATATTTTTTAGACTTTTATATTTTTTATTATGAATTAATTACTATAAAACACTAATTAAATGTTTAAAAATACTAAAAATAACGAGGAAAATCTGAAACTTTTTGTAAAAATACTTTATACTAATACAGATTTATGAAAAATAAAAAACTTGAAAAAGCTACTTAAAATAAGCTCGAAATAAGCTAACTAAACTTAATAAGCTAAACTGGGTAAAATGTGTATAAGAGAGTATTTTGTGCAAACTCTAACAGTCAAAGACCCAAGGGCGCAATGGTTACAGGTACCCTTCTTATCACTCTCACAAAGGGGGAGGTCTCAGGTTCGAGCCTGCCTACCCCCTTTTTGCAAAAACATTTTATTTTTGATTTTTCTTTTTGCAAACTTATTAAGACCAATGAAATAAGCACTTTTCACAACTGTGACTTTTTATGAAAATGATTAATAAGCACAGAATAAGCTAAAGTATCTCAACAGTTTTGAAAATGAGCTTATTATGAGATTTTAAGCTCAAACAAGCTTACAGATTAGAACCAAAGCTGAAATAAGTTATAAATAAGTTAAAGAAACTAAAATTAATCTAGAAAACACAATTAAGCACACTGATAAGCTATAACTATGCAAATAAGCACTATGACAAACTAGAAAACCAAACAGAATGCAGTGAACTTCCAAAGCAGTTTAAGCTAGGGGCAAAAGCTCCTAGGCTCAAAACAAGCAATGAGTCAACAATCTGGGCTGGTGAGGTATCCAAAAAGCCAAAGCTCATGCACTGTGGTGCACTGATGAGCTTATGAGGGGCTTATGAAAAAGCTCATGAACCACTGATTAGAATTGAGACACAGAAATGGGACAACAAACAAGTCACTTGCAGCCCTAGCAAACAAGCTTCAAAGTGAAAACTTAAGCTTGGGAATTCAAGAAGGCTTGTTTAGCTTCTCAAAAAGCTAAAAATCACAGGCTGATGTTAACTAGTGAGCTTGTGACAAGCTTATGGAAAAAGCCAGAAACCTGTGCACAGGGCACATTTTGAACAGGGGTCTCAAAAGAAGCAGAGAAATAAGCTAGTGAATAAGCTGACTAGAAAATATGAAATACACTAAGGTACAGATAAGCAACTATATTTTAATATCCTATAAGCTCAAGTGTAGAATACTAATATTAAGCCCTATGTAACTTATTCTATTTAGTTCAAAAACTGCAACTAAGAGACTTTTGACTTTTTAAGATGAACTACAAGGTTGACTTTAATGAACTTAGGATTTAATCTATGGACTTATTATGTTGTAATAAGCTGTAATGAGATTATCTAAAGCTAGACTAACAACTTTTAAGCTTGTAAAATGATTTTGGCTACTCAAAAATCCCAACAGTGGACTATGAATGGATAGGATTTGGAATTTTGACTTTAATTCAAACAAAGACTTGTTTTAATGGGTGAACTGTGTTATTAGAAGCTATTGTGACATGTATCAACAATAAACAATCCCACAGCTGGCCTTTAACACAGCAAACTGAACAAAACCAAACACCCTTTTAATGACTGTCTTGGTGAGTTTTCAAAACAAATCACAGATATAGACCAAGCTACTGATTACAAACCTTATGATATCATTAAATGAGACTAATGAAGCATTAACTAACAACAATAACAACATACAACTAACAATTTAAGCTTAAGCTAATTTAAGCTTAAAATGGAATTTTACTAACTCGATTTAAAAGAACAAACCACTTGTTTTAAAGCTTAGATATACTTAATTATGACTAGTTATCACTAAGAAACAGATATTACAACTACTAGACAACTAAAACAAAGAAATGCAAAAATGATCAAAAGCTTACAAGTGGCTTCCGGTGAATCACGAGAACCAATGCATACAAACACAACCTAGAGCTTCCAAATAAGCACTAAACCCAAGGCAATCCAAAATATACCCTGCTCCAGCTTTTCTTCTTCATCTCCATGTGATTTTTTATTTTTAACTAATTATTTGGTATTTTTGTGAATTTTTGTGTTTTTGATACTAAACTGTTTTTAAGGTATCTAAAAGCTTAAATAAGCTTTATAAGGAGCTTATGTGAGCTTCTGAGTCCAAACTAACAACTGCTAACAACCTTTCACCATATTGAGATTTTTGGATAATGAAAAAAATTGCATAACTTGAGATATTACTTGAAACTGAAATTGTTGCTTACAAAAGTTTTATTTCACCTTGAAAACATAAAATACAAAGCTTAAAGCTTAAACAAACACTGGAAATTGAAATTTAATTAAAAACGACATAAGCTAATTTTACAATTAATCTAGATAGCTTCTCCAATGACACTTCCTCTTTCTTTATAGCTTTTCTGAACTCCCCACATGTCTCTGATCATATCCCATCAACAATCTCAGCCTTTGATTCAGTCAAATGTATCTCAGCCATCAAATTGGATTTTGGCGCCAAAATTGAGATAAGGTTGCTTGAGGCAGTTTTAGTTCAATTAAAGAACTTTGGAGTATTGTGGAGGTGTAGGGGACAAGTTGGGAAGTAGGAATGGGTTTAGGGTGATTTGGAAAGCAAAAGGTGTTTGAGGCGCTTCTGAAAGGTTACATGGTGGGGAAGCATTAACTGCTTGTGGGCTGTGATGATAGGAGGGGGGATGAGCTGGAAAGGTGAATGAGGTGGAAAGGGTGAGGTGGTGGTGAGAAAACCACCTCTGGTTTTGGGTTTCAGGCGAGGTGAGGGAGACAAACAGTGAGCGCGGTTTCTCTTTTTTAAATATTGGACCGGGTTGGGTTTTGGGCCTGGGTTGGGCTTGGTTTAATATATAAGGATCCATTTGGTTAAGGTTAACAACAAGGACCATTTATGCAATTTTAGCAATCTTGAAGGTTTGATCTTGAACATTTTCCAAAGCTCTCACAAGGACCAAAACTGCCAAATGTGATTAGTACAAGGACCACTTTGGTTATTTTCCATTTTTGTAAATCCAGGGACCAAAACTGTCAAGTTTGAAACTTGATGGACCAATATTGTAATTTCTCCAAAATTTATCATAAGGACCATTCTTGTCATTTATAAATAGTACAAGGTTAATGTTTGATAATTTTCACTTTTTAAATTAACCAAGGACTATATTTGACAATTTTCAAAGTTTAGGGACTAAAGTTATCATTTTGTGATTTTTGAACTTTAAAGGGCTTGTTTTGACAACTTTTGAATCTCATGGACCTTAAATGACATTTTACAAGTTTTTGAATTACTGAGGACTAATTTTGACAACTTTTGAAACTTGGGGACTAAAGCGCCAATTATGCAAACTTGATACGTTTTCACCGATTTTGATGTTTTGCATTTAAAACATATAAAACACTTGTTTGTGATATTTTTATCATTTTGATGTGTTTCGAGTGTTTTCGGATGTTTTGGCATTCTAACAAGATAAAATGATGAGTATTTAGACACTCATCAATCCCCACACTAAGATATTGCTAGTCCCTAGCAATGATTTGAGAAAATTTAATGGATTTTATCTCTTTACCAAAAGCCATTACTCGGAGTAGCCAATTGTTTTAGCTCAAGTAAGAACTTTGGTACAATGATAACCAAATGATTTTGAGCAAATCATAAGTCGTGAACGGATTTGATTTGTCTTTACCGAAGCCGCTTATACGGACTAGCCAACTCTTAGATAAATTATCAATATTATCTTTGGTGAGCTGATTACCAATTATGGATTTCAAGCGCCTTTACCACAAGCCATAAACTTGCGGGCTAGCCAACTTTTCACTAGTTAAAGATATGGTGAGTTGAACACCATACAATTTTGGGCAAATTGCAAGCCATAAACGGATTTGAGATATCTTTACCAAGAGCCGTTTGCTCTGGATTAGCCAATCCTTATGTGGGTTAGACATGGCGGATGATTACCATTTCTTTGAGTAAGTGAAAACACTTACTCAAAAAAAAATTTTTGGCCAAAACGGGAAATTGGGTGGAATAATTATATGATGAAATTTGTGAGAATTCCCCACACTTAGAAATGAATATTGCCCTCAATATTCAAAGTACCGCGGTTATGCCGAAACATAGAACATAAAAGGGAAATACTACGCCATTATTTTGTTTTGATATATACACATTTTTTTTTTTTTTTTTTTTTATAAGATATATACATCGATGGGAAACTCCCCCACACTAGGGTGGTAGAAAGGGAATAAGAAGACAGAAATATGGATGAAAAATCCATATGATGTGTGCTACAATTTTTTGATTCCCGAGTCACTAGCTTGACTCGATCCCCGCATTCATTGGTTCATGGGGAATGTTTGTAGATCCGGGACAATCACGGGTGGAATGTCCTCTCCAAAGTAGTGCTTTAATCGATGACCATTTACTTTAAAATTTGGACCATCGGGCTGAGATAACTCAATGGTGCCATAAGGATAAACCTTAGTAATGGTAAATGGACCAGACCAGCGGGACTTAAGCTTTCCCGAGAAAATCTTCAATCTAGAGTTGAAAAGAAGGACTCGATCACCAACGTTGAAAACGCGATTCTTGATTTTAGAGTCATGAATCTTCTTTGTCTTTTGTTTGTAGATCAAAGAGTTCTCGTAAGCTTGATCACGAAGTTCATTTAGTTCATTCATTTGAACTTTTCGTGATCACGGTACCGTCTCGTATATCGAAGTTTGCATGTTTTAAGGCCCAAGAAGCCTTGTGCTCTAGTTCAATCGGAAGATGACATGACTTTCCGTACACTAGCTTGTATGGAGTACACCCAATTGGTGTTTTGTAAGGTGTCACGAAAGGCCCAGAGTCGTCATCCAGTTTATCCGACCGGGATGCACGATTTTCGCCATCGTCCTTTCAAGGATTCTTTTTATACCACGGTTTGAAACTTCCACCGCCCACTTGTTTGGGGTGGTATGCGAGAGATAGACGGTGGGTAACACCATACTTTTGCATGACACGATCAAATTGGTCATTACAAAATGTGTACCACGATCACTAATTATAGCACGAGGAGTTCCAAACACCGCAAAGAGAGATTTCAAAATTTCACAACTACTCGGGCATCATTTGTAGGTAAAGCTTTCGCTTCAACCCATTTCGACAAATAGTCAACAGCCACGAGTATGTACTTGTTACCACGAGACGAAGGGAATGGCCCCATAAAATCAATAACCCATATGTCAAATATCTCAAAAACTTGAATGGCATTTTGTGGCATTTCATTTCTTTGAGATATATTTCCATGACGCTGACAAGCGTCACAGGTTTTGACGAGATCATGGGCATCTTTATAGATTGTGGGCCAATAAAATCCAGAATCAAACACCTTTTTGGCTGTGTAGTTAGGACTATGATGGCCCCCAGTGGGTCCAGCATGGCAAGCTTTGAGAATGTCAAGAGCTTCTTGTCTATAAACACACCGTCGGATGACTTGATCCGCACAGATTTTGAATAAGAAAGGTGTAGGACCTTAGATATATCAACCTTATCACAAACCCAACACTTATATCACGTTAAACAAACAGTAGGCGTATAAAGAAGAGAAAAGATTAAGCAAAGATATGGTGACTTGAATATGAATTCGTGTATGTAAGAGAGGTAGAGAGAAGAAAGATGAAACAATAAGATGTTATATTGCTTCAAAGGAAAACACACACACACACACACACTCAAGCACACCCCTCAAATGACATACTTGAGGGGTATTTATAGTACAAGAGAGAGGATGCCCTAAGGCTTGGCCATGGGCCTTGAGATGGACTTGGATTGGGCTTGGGTTACACGAACTAGACAAGGCTAGCTTAACTTAACTAATGCCCAATTAGCTTAGCCCAATCCACGAGCCCGTTGACTATTCTATCATGATATCTAACACACATTACAAAGTTCCTAATCGTGAATGACCATCACTTCTAATAAAAATAATCAAGGCTAACAATCTCCCCCTAAGGGGTGGTCATTCAAAAGATGCTCCACTTGAATAGGTCTTTAATCTTTTTGAGCTTGAACTTTGTGAGTAGATATAGAATAGTCTTAATTCTTTGTTCCTTCATGCTTTGTGATCGATTAATGTGGTTGTCGCCGTTGTCAACTTCGTTGGTTAGGTATCTCCACGCCTTTCTCCACCATGCTCACACTTCTATTTGACTTTGAGTTTCCAATGATAAAGTTCTCGAGTCTTTACACTTTGTAGATTTTTGACATTGATGAAGAATCATCTTTAACTTTGAGTTGCCTTTGATTTTGATGAGAACTTTCATGTGTTGTTGGTATGAGCATGTGGCGAGTCCGCACGATCCATCCGCTCCGGAGCTTCCATAAGAAGAAAACATAAAACAAAGTTAGTAATAAGCGGATTCCGCACTTATAGGTTTGAATTTCGAGGGTGTTAACAAAGATAGTGTGAAAACACGTCTCTAATTCTCACAAAGGCCGTTCTGAACTGAGTCCCACAAGTGAGATAACGCGATGTACCGAAATACACCTCTGAGTTCGGATGAGTCGAGGTACATCAAGCATCACCCCACGACTATAGACCGTTTGAGACACACTAAGCGTAATCCACGGAGAATTACCAAGTGACTGCTTGTCGTGGTGCTTGATGTTGACCCGGCGGGAATTTCCATTCAATCATCAAGATCACGTAGTGAAACTTCTCATAAATGTTCGGCAGATTGCTAAGATCTGCGTAGGACTCTAGGATATATCACTTGTGTCCTTATTGATGAACAACAAGCGATGTCATGTCAAGTGTTCCTATGAGATCTTTTTGATGAATCTTGTGGCTCTAGACTCAATAGTGCATTTTGGTTTTCTGAGCGGAGACTAGGGAGAGGTCTCCTTCTTCAATACCAACGATCTCTAAGAGAAAGTCAATAGATTATGTAGGGTTCCCAGTGAGAATGAAACAAATCCTTTTAAGAGGAATTGAGTGGCTAGAAGGTTTAGTGCAGTGCGCCACCGGGTCCATGACGTCTTTGTCTTCAATACCGGTGTCATCTAGTGACAACTAGTAGCGATGAATTGAACCGGTTTACGCCCTAAGGTTGAATTATGGAGGGCTATTTCTTTTCACCCTTTCTTTACATTTCTTTTAATTCTTCAACCCTTCTTCTCCTTTCTCACATTATTCCTTTTTCAATCATACCTAAGGACTTCTAGTTCTAAACTATTGGTGATGTCCTTGGGTAGATCCTCCGGCTCTGGCGGATCATAGACAGATTTCCTATCCTTAGTCACCTTATTACTCCATGACCGTCCTATTGTTGCCATAAAACCATTTTCTTGAAAATCTCTCAAAGTGTTTATGATTATAAAACATGATTTTGTTAACACCTTGAGAGTTTTATATTTCGTAAACACTCCCCTTCACATGTGCTCATAAGTTTTGATGTAATCGCACATAGAGGGTAGAGTTCGCACTTTTGAATTGATCGACTTTAAATGAACAAGACCGATTCGAGACACGTTTACATCACTAGAGAACTAGCTTGAAATTATTACCCGTCCTGGTCAAGTCATAGAAAGTTTCTCGAGATGGTACATGATTCCTCGTCAATTAATTGTTTTCAACTGAGTCGAGCTCTTTTGAGAATCAAACAACGATCATTAAACTTTTTGATCACATTTTAATCACGTTTCTCCCCTAAAAATAGCATATCCATGATTTTTTGAAACAAAATGATTAAAAGATATGTTTTGAAAAACATTTGAGAGAAACCGATTTAGCATGAATTTTGGAACAATTTTAGATTTATACTCCCCTTAACGAAAGCATATTTTCATTCGAAAATTTAGAATCAATTAAGGGTTTAGAGGAGTTATCTTGGTACCAAATGTGAGAGATTTTGAAAATCTTTTGAAAATTTCGAATCAATGGTACATAAGATGAGAAGAAGATTTTGAAAATCTTTTGAAGATATTCGAGAAGAATAATCTTCATTTGTTTTAGGATAAGTGCTCGATATATATGAAAATCGATTTTCGTAGCACTTTCCTTTCTTTAAAGATCGGGTTGCAAGCGGAAATACTTACAAGCCATTGTTTTAGGAATAGTGCTTTGAAAATATTTAAGACCTTTGATTGGTTAAGCACTTTCCTTTCTTTGAAGCACGGGTCCCGAATCGATGTGTTCGAAGCCATTATTTGAAGTCCGGTTTCGTCATCGATGTATACAAAAGCCATCATTGAAGAAATTTTGAGAAGCGACATGTTTTAGAAAACTTATTAAAGAACTCTCGCTCAAGCATCCATACATACCCGTATCATTGTTGAATGACATTTCTAGAGACGCATGAATATCGATTATACAAGAGACATGTCGTAGAAGAATATTTTGGATTTTTGATTTTCTATTGTTTTGTATTTTTTTGAAAGTTTTCTATTTTTGTATTTTGCTTTTGTTGGTTTTATAAAAGAAATGGAAAATCAAAGATAGAAGATAGAGAGAATGATGAAGAAGATTTTCTGAATTGGAACCCTCGATGAGTCGGGTTCGAGATATTTGATTCACCGCAACCAAAGAAGAAGAGTTTTCACAAATAATAGTGTTAGAAGTACAAGATTCCTCACGGTGAGGGTGATCACTATCAACGGTTGTAGTGGTTTCTACTTCCTTAACTTGACGAGTTTCACTATTATCTGTGTTGGAGCAAGTATCAAAGATCTTTCCTGTGGGGATCCATCTAAGACCTATTGTGTTGAAAACTTTTCCCGTGCGTATCCACCTAAGGTAAGATCTAGGAGTTGTTTTCTTATCAAATGCAGCGGAAGACTCAGTTTTGGGAAAACTACGTCCTGAAGAGATCCACCTATTAGGTTTCCTGTTCATCTTGTCAACGGGTTTGTTTCTATTTGGTGTCTTAGTGGATTGTGCCTTGGCACGAGAATTATCTTTATTGAGATATTGTAAGGCACATGCATCATGATTAATGAAAAGATGCATTTTTACATGTAGTATGCATAAATTCAATATTCTTGTTTAAAACAATGACTTTAACTTTGTCAAGATCATGTCTTTTGAAATTGATTCTTGTTCGAAAGAGACTTAGAATTCCTAGTGTTGTTTTCTAAGGGCATAGCATTTTCTTTTGCGCAACTACTCTTAGATGCAAGCCAATCCCTAGTCTTTTGTAGAGTGTTCCTAGGTAATGGTTTACTACTACTAGCAGTGCCTTGAAATCTTGTAGAATTCATCACCCTAGATGTTGCACCTAGAATTCCATCTTTTCGAGTCTGTGCCTTTTTCCTAGCTTCTTCTAGATAGTGATTGTTGACCATGTTGTTAGAACCAACAGATTCTTTAACTGGATTTTTGGTCACATTCCGTGTATGATTCCTAGAAATGCCAGGTGTAATCACTTTTGTTTTTTCAAAAACCGCTTTCTCTTTTTCAAAACCTTTAACAATTCTCTTTTTAATAGGCAAAGTCTGTGGAGTGACTGTTTTTGACAAATCATGTTTCTCAGTGACTTTTGGAGGAGGCATAGAAATAGACATTTTTGGTTTGAAAACCGGTTTGGGAACATTTGTTTTCTCCTGAGTCAATGGTTTTGCAAACTTAGTATCCACAGTCTTTCCTTTTAGACTTTCCAGCTGAACTCTCAAAAGATCATTTTACTCTTGCATGTCCTTGTAGGCACGCTCATACGACAGTTTGTCATACTTGCATTCCTCAGATTTTCGATCAAGTTGTTTAAAATAGGACACGTTTTCTTTTTCAAGTTTTTCAAGAGCATTTTCATATTTAGAAACAATTTCGGAGGTCTCAGACTGGAGTCTTTCATGATCTTCAACAGAATATATTTGTAAGATAATGGACATGATATCGGTAGTCATAACATCTTCGAAGAGAGAATCATTTAGATTTTCCAAAACTTTGATGTGTTCAAACTTTCATTAGCTTGCTTTACCGTGGATTTATGGTCCTTGACAAAGTCATTGTTTCTTTCAAAAGCGCTTGTTCAACATGAATTACCCTTGAGTTGATGTTATTCAGCTGAGGGGCAATTTGAGTTTCAAAAAACTTTCTCTGTTCGATATCAAAAGTAGAGAACCAGTTGTTAGGTGTAATAGTGGTTTTAGTTTTAACAGTGTCTTGAAGATCCACAATTCTAGTTTTCACATTGTCTAAAATACTTCTCGCATCACTTGTGTTAAAAGGATTGTTTGAAGACATTTGTTCAATGTTCGAAAGAAAATTTGAGACAACAACTGGTTTTGAAACAGATTTTGAAGTAGGTGTTGACTCTTTGTTTGAAACACTTGTTGTGATGGAGAACTTTGACTTTTCTTTTTGATTAACAAAAGTAATTCCGTTAATTTTGTTCCATTTGTTATAATCAATAGGTTTGATTTCCGGATTCTTTTGTTTCATTTTTGATCTACTCTCCTCAGATAGTTCCAACGTTTCAAGAGAATCACGAACAGTTATGGGTTTATGCAAAACATTTCCATTGTTTAACACATTCTGAGGTTTCTGAGCTTTCTTGAGGAACGAAGAAGGGTCGTTACCAAGTGCCATTCTATTGTTAGTATGAAAACGCGGATTTACTTGATTAGAAAGCATCTTGATTGTTTGAGCAGAGTGACCCGTTTTAAGAAGCATATTTTCCAAAGTTTGGATTTTTTCATTTTATCAAGAATTTCATCAAGAAGAGAATCTTCTCGTTTTGAAAATCAAGAATCAATCGCTTCTTTTCTTTTTCAAGATTAGAAAACATTTCTTTTTGTTTAGAAAGTTGGTTATTTAAATCAGAAATTTCCTTGTTTAAAGATTTAATTTTCAAGTTCAAATTCACATCAAGTGTGTTATACTTGATTTGCAAAAGTTGTTCTTTAGAAACCAAATTTCGATAACCAATTTCTAATTTTGATTCTTTGTTTTTCTGAAATTCAAAGGCTTTTGCGTTCTCCTTGTAACTCTCAAGCTCAGCGGTCAATTTCTTATTCGCGGCCTTAACCTCGCGACTGACCTTTTGGACTTTCTCAATCTCAATACCACAATTATTAATTAATGTTTCAAAGTAAGCACGTGTTTCCTCATCATTAGCACCATTCTGTATCACTTGACCTCCATTAGGATCCATATATGGAGTTTCAGAGTTAACATTGCTATTAACTTGCTCTCCCACATATGTGTCATAATAAGGTTCGGGAGACACAGAATGTGGCTTCTCATGAGTAAACGAATGTGGTACCTTATTGAGTGTAGACAGGAGTTGTGTCATAAGTACCGCTTGATGTTGTGGCCTGTTGATTGATTGTGTGACTGGAGGTTGCATTATCGTTTGCTTTATCTTCCCATTTTGGGTACCGAATTTGATTTCCTCGTGATCAACTCAATTCCCAACTCTTCTTTTTCGCCAACATCAACATGTATGGATCTTTTCAAACTTTGTCATTGGTATGACACTAGATCCTGAATCTTGTCTTTGAGGTTCGGAGGTAGCATTCGAACATAAGTCATAAAACAGCTTATTCCCATTTTGATATCCCATATTACGATTCACAATCGACCCCTTGATGTCCATCTCCATAATTCCCAACGATTGAGTCGCAACATTGCCATTCGATTACCATCGCTCTATTCCCAACATTCTCATCTCCATCGATTTCCAACATTCGACCCAACTGACACTCGATACGGAACCGCTGATTACCCATGCGATCGCTAAATGCTTTATCCAATAAAGAAAATACCATTGCAAGGTCGCTTCTACTTCGACTTCAGGATCGGTGATTCCTTGTTCTGGTATTGTGGATACGGTTGTTGAATGACTTGTTGTTCTTGTGGATAGAATTGTTGTTGAGGTTGTGGAATGTATTCTCGCAAGTTGTTGTTGGTGGAAGATGATGAAGCTTGTTGTTGTGTATTGACCGTAGTTTGAGTCTTAGCAATAAGTGCCAATCGATCATGATTCTTTGCCAATCTTTCTTTCCCGACTTCATTCACTTGACTTGGTTTTGTTTGTAAAATCGTTGAGTTGATCAAAGTTCACCGATGTAAGTCTTTTGTTTGGTTGACAATAGTGACATATCGCCCCATTCTTCCGGAAGATTATTCAGAACTTGATGTTTTGAACGATTGTTCGGGTGCCAACTTGTTTCGATAAGCTCATTCATCAAAGTGCAAACCTTCCATAGTAGGATTCAATGGATTCTCCGGTGTAGATGTAAACTTCTCCCATTCGGTTAGCGACTTGTTCTCCATATCTTGTTTACCAATTTGCTCCAAAACATAGCCGTCTAACACGCTCCCACATATCGAAAGCGGTTTCACAACCGCTCACCGCAAAGAAAGATGTCTATTGGTAAACCCAGTTGGATAATATGAATTGCCATGTCATCGATCGACTTGTTTCGATCCTCTTGATGTATTACGATTCAGTTTGAAGATGAGAGGATGGTGGGATGGGAGGTGTTGCATCAGCATTTCCAGGGACTTGGACTTGTCGAGGCTTGAAGGGTCCATCCTGAATGGATTTGATCATCAGTTTCCCATTAGGTTTTGTCTTTATGTAACGAAGCATACGACTTGTCCATTGAAGATAACCACCTTTTGCCAACATAGGAGGTCGGTTTTCGGCACCGGCTGCATGAATGTCTTGTTGAGTTGCCATTGATGAAGGTATGATCTGATAAAGTTGATGTAGGATCGATTCAACGATAAAGGAGTTGTGGTTGATGAAGATTAAGCTTGGTTGAGGTGTTTTCGAAAGTCGTACTCGTAAACTCGGTTCTTAAAAATTTTCGCCCAAAATTTGAAATTCACTATAAAAATCAATTCTAAGGTCGTATGAAAATTTGAGTTATGACAATTTTGACATAAAATTTGACCGAAAAATTTGAATTTGGGTCCAAAATTTGAATTTTGACCAAAAATTTTCAAGTTAAACCAATTTTTTTTTTTTTTTTTTTTTTTTTTAACTTTAGGCGTAGAAAGAGCTTAGGCGTAGATCAAAGAAGTTACGAGTAGGATATGGGCTTAGGCGAGAGAACAAAAGTCACGAGTAGGATATGGTTACGAGTAGGATGTAGTTCTGAGTAGGATGTAGTTACAGTAGGATCTTATGCGTAGGAAGCTTAGGCGTAGGATTCCTTAGGCGAGGATCTTATGCGTAGAAAGTATCTTACGCGTAACCTTAAGCTTATGCGTAGACAAAAGTTACTCGTAAACCTTACGCGTAATTGTGAAGTTATCGTAGAGTTACTCGTAGCTTTTAGCTTATGCGTAAACTATGGTTAAGAACCAAAATCCTTTACACCGTCACGTAGTAAGGGATATCCACAAGTCAAGTGTTCCACAAACTTATCCAAGTGAGGAAGCACCGAGTCACCGTTAAGCTTGAAGATTCTTCACCAAAAGTTACGAGTAGAAAGTTATGAGTAGTTGACTTTCTTACGAGTAGAACTAGGTTTTGACCTACTCGTAAAAAAATTTCCAACGATTCAAACAATTTCGCTTGCACAGATATCCTTAAAAACACTCTAATAACCCAAAAATGTTGATCTTTTTCACCCAAAGTGCTTAGAAAAGTTACGAGTAGAAAACTAGGGTTTTTACTTTTTGACTTCTACTCGTAAGAAATTTCCAACGATTCAAATGATGTATTTTGCACAGATAGCCTTAAAAACACTCCAATAACACAAAAATGTTGACCTTTTTCACCCAAAGTGCTTAGAAAAGTTACGAGTAGAAATGACCAAAGATCCAAAAACGAGCTTAAAAATGAAGAAAAACACGTAAAGCTTCAAACTTTTTGCAAAAAACTGAAACTTTAGCACCAAATAAACCTTAAACCACAAGAATCTTGAATTTTTTAGTGCAAAAATTAAAGCTTGATGCGTGACAAATATGAATAACGAGCCTTATGTGTAACCCTTCAAAACAAACACAAACACTCCTAAACCATTATTAGGCGATTGATACCAATTGTAGGACCTTAGATATATCAACCTTATCACAAACCCAACACTTATATCACGTTAAACAAACAGTAGGCGTATAAAGAAGAGAAAAGATTAAGCAAAGATATGGTGACTTGAATATGAATTCGTGTATGTAAGAGAGGTAGAGAGAAGAAAGATGAAACAATAAGATGTTATATTGCTTCAAAGGAAAACACACACACACACACACTCAAGCACACCCCTCAAATGACATACTTGAGGGGTATTTATAGTACAAGAGAGAGGATGCCCTAAGGCTTGGCCATGGGCCTTGAGATGGACTTGGATTGGGCTTGGGTTACACGAACTAGACAAGGCTAGCTTAACTTAACTAATGCCCAATTAGCTTAGCCCAATCCACGAGCCCGTTGACTATTCTATCATGATATCTAACACACATTACAAAGTTCCTAATCGTGAATGACCATCACTTCTAATAAAAATAATCAAGGCTAACAAAAGGGTCGTCCCAGAAATAATGTTTAACATCTTTGAAGAATTTGTTCTTCTGCTGGGTCGACATCCCTTTCACAATGAAGTTACCCGCATGGTAATTTGCAAAGTCGGCAAACCATGGGGTAGAAGAGTTTCACGAAAAGAAACCGCATTGAGTGTCTCGAGAGGAAATGTTTCATTTATTTCCTTTTCTCGAAAACATCTTGGTGAGGGTTTTCTAATCAGACAGATGACCCAGACTAGGTTCTCGGCTCCTTTTTATCACGTATGATGATATCAAATTCTTGGAGGAGGAGAACCCAACGAGCAATCTCGGCTTTGCATCTTGTTTTGCAAAGAGATATTTGAGAGCCGAGTGATCCGTATACACTACACATTTGGTCAAGATTAAGTACGGCGAAACTTCTCAAATGCATACACCACGGCTAATAGCTCTTTTTACGTGGTGGTGTAATGAGTTTGAGCTTCATCATAGTCTTACTTGCGTAGTGAATAGGTGAAAATGCTTAGCTCCACGTTGCCCTAAGACCGCACCGATAGCAAAATCACTTGCATCGCACATGAGCTCAAAAGGCAAGTCCCGATCGGGAGCAACGAGAATGGGTGCTTGATAGCTTTTTCTTCAATGTTTCAAAAGCTATGATGCACTCGGGTGAGAAGATAAAAGGAGCATCCTTTTCAAGAAGATGGGTCATTGGCCGGGCGATTTTGGAAAAATCTTGTATGAATCTACGATAGAAACCGGCATGACCTAAAAAACTCCTAATACCTTTGACGGTAGTAGGATGAGGCAGTTTAGCAATAACATCGACTTTTGCTCTATCTACCTCAATCCCATTCTTTGAAATTTTATGGCCAAGGACTATGCCTTCTTTGACCATAAAGTGGCTTTTCTCCCAGTTTAGACAAAGATTGGTGTCTTCACACCGTTTGAGCATTTTATCTAGATGGGAGAGACATGTTTGAAACGAATCCCCAATGACCGAGAAGTCATCCATAAACACCTCCATTGTTTCCGATCATGTCGTGGAAAATGGCCATCATACATCGTTGGAACGTGCAGGAGCATTACATAGGCCAAAAGGCATACGTCTATAGGCAAAAGTTCCGTATGGGCAGGTGAATGTAGTTTTATCTTGATCCTTTGGATCAATGGGGATCTGAAAGTATCCCGAGAAACCATCAAGGAAACAATAGTATTCATTCCCTTCTAATCTCTCAAGCATTTCGTCCATAAAGGGTAGAGGAAAATGGTCTTTACGAGTGGCGTCATTCAACTTACGATAGTCAATACACACACGCCATCCCGTAACCATCCGATTTGGAATTAACTCGTTATTTTCATTTGTGACAACAGTAATGCCACCCTTTTTCGGAACACAATGAATTGGGCTAACCCAAGGACTATCTGAGATCGGGTAAATCAATCCTGCATCAAGAAGTTTGATAACCTCCTGTTTGATAACATCATGGATTTTGGATTTACTCTTCTCGATGTTGAACTAGCCGGCTTGAAGTCATCCTCCATCAAGATTTTGTAGTACAAAACTCGGGGTTGATACCCTTAATATCGGAGAGTTTCCAAGCAATTGCTTGCTTGTGTGACTTCAAGATTTTTATGAGAGCGACTTTTCATCTTTACTCAAATCTCTAGCAATAATGGTGGTAATTTATCATCACCTTCAAGAAATGCATACTCGAGATGAGGTGGTAAGTCCTTAAGCTCAACCTCGTGAAATTCTTCGATTTTCTCAACCGACTTGATTTCCTTGTTATGAAGTTCGACGGGAGGAGTGATGATGATGATGGATCATCATTAAGCAACTTCTCAATGAGAAGTATGTCCCCCTCAATGTCGATGGGAGCGTGATCAATTTCCCATGGTACAGAATCACTAGACAAGTAAGCTTCAATCTCTTCTAAGATGAAGTCACTTTCCTGAAATGGGGTGAGAGAAGGAGTAGAATTGGCGATGATGGGTTGAGATGAATGAGTAACATTATCACTCGAAGAATTATGATCATAACCAAGAACTTCTTGAGAGTACTCTTCAGAAGCAACATCAATGATATCTATTCGGTTAACCGATTCGTAATCATAATTTGCGGAGTACCTCGAAGTCGATAAAGGTTAAAGTGATGACTTCATTACCAACACGTAATGTGATTTCTTGCTCAAATACATCTATGAGAGCACGCCCGTTCTCGTGAATCCTCGACCAACAATGAGAGGAACCCGATGATCGGCATCAAAATCAACAACCACGAAGTCACCGAAAATGGAACTTTCCTATTACAAATCGCCCTCAAAGAATGCCAAGAGGACGGGATATTGTACGATCCGCAAGCTCAAGAGTCATGCATGTAGGAGTAAGTTCCTAAGAGAAAGTTTCTTCCATCTTGAATAAGGCATAAGGTTTATGCTTGCACCAAGATCCGCTAGGGCAAAGCATTCAACCATTCACGAAATACACAAGGTAAGAGAAATTTTCCGGGATCTCCAAGCTTTCTCGAAGCTTCTTGAGATAACTTCTGAGCAGTTCTCGTTAAGAGGAGTTTTAGCCATTTCAAACGACTTTTCCTTGTTGCTTAACATGTGTTTGAGAGTTGATGCAAATTTGGGCATCAAGATGATAGCATCCATAAAGCTTATGTCAAAGTGTAACTCTTGGAAAATTTGGAAAAATTTATCCATTTGATGACTAGCTTTTTCACGGAGCTTTTGCTCATTCAAACGTGATGGGTAAGGAATAGAAGATTTGGATTTGGTATTTTCAACGGAGCTACTGGTGGTTCAAAACAACTCTGGATTAGACTTGGGTTTCGGACAACTTGAGGTTGGACTACCGAAGGTAGGACGTGTGTGGTACTTCCATTATCAATAGGAAGTTCCTTGTCCTTTGTCGCCTTGGTAACTTGACTCATTTCTCCTAGTGGAGGAGGCATTGGAGTCGAGGTCCATTGTGTGTCCTCGGTTCACTTTCCACTACCTTAGGGAGAAGAAGAAGAAGAGGTAGTAGGAATAGCGGGTCCATTGTATGAAACACCACTTCGGTTGTGATCGCCTTAGCATCGCCCCTCGGGTTAGCGATCGTGTTGCTCGGAAGTTTTCACGAGCCCGAGGGTTGATCATTTAAAGACTTCTTGAGATCGCCGATCGACCGACCAACAACTGCTCATCTCATCTTGGGATTTCATGAATTGTTTCAACAACTCATCGATGATGGTCCAGTTGGAACAATGGCGGAGGTGGATTAGAGGAAATTTTGAGGTTGGATGTTTTGATTATGACCTTGTTGTTGAAAATTCCCTTGATTAGGATTCACATTCCCACGAAATTGATTCCCTCGATTGAAATTGTTTTGATGAAGGTTCCTTGTTGTTGCAAACCTTGATTGGGTCCGGATAGAAATTACCTTGGTTTTGATAACCTTGGTTCATTCTAAGTTGATTCGATTCGGTTAGGATTCGGTTAAACCGGGTGGTGCACGATAAGTGTTAGCACGGTAGTTTGGTTCATTCGAGGACGGTATTGATTACCTCCCGATTTGAAGTACCGGCTATAGCATTTGCTTCAAACGGACTACCATCGGTGGCGATCTGATTGTAGTATGCATGAGGACCACCACAAGTAACACAAACTTCAACTTTCTTCACTTCACCATGTGATGGTGTACGAGTGAAGGTGACTTTCTTTGGTTAGCAAGAACCAAAGCTCGAACAATGTCCGTGAGTTTATCAATCTTAGCATCGTGCTAGATGTACTCACATGAGATGAAGTAGAAGGTCCCAAGATTAGGCCGAGTTTGATATGTCTTTGTGCGGAAAGGACGGACTGGGACTTGTTTTCAATGATTTGTAAGGCTTCTTTAGTGGTTTTGCTAAGGAAATTACCTCCTGCGGAGGCATTCAAAGAGTCTTGGTCACTTGTCTCGGACCATTATAGAAAGTATCCATTTGCATTAACTCGGTAAAACCATGATGTGGACACTTCATGAGCAATTCTTTGTAACGATCCCATTCCTCCCGAATGATTCATCAAATCTCGAGAAAATTTCATTATCTCATTCTTAAGACTTGTAGTTCGAGATGGAGGATAGAACTCGTTAACAAACTTGGTAACTAGATCCTCCTATGTCTCTATAGAACGAGGGGTTGTTTCTCAAGCCAATTCCGGCTTGTCCCTAGAGAAAATGGGAACGGAAGAAGCTTGATAGCCGTGTGGGACATTCTTGTACTTGATGGTAGATGCAATCTTGTTAAACCATCGAATGTGTGCATGAGGATCGTCCGCTCAAAACCATAGAATTGGCTTTGGGTTACTAGATTAAGCAACCCGGTTTTGAGCTCGAAGGTATCACCACAATGGTTTGGGACAACAATGGCATCTCCGTAACCTCGATGGGTGCTTGGAGAAGCTCATTCATAGGTTTGTCTTCCGCCATTTCGACGGTGGTGGTGGTGGTAGACGTTCCTCGATCCACGGTGAAGGAGCCGAACGTCCTCTACGTCTCACGAGGAATGTTTCCAAGCTCGAAAGTGGACTTGTAGAGCTGGAAGAACAGTGCGCATGCACTAAGTATAAAATCAATTTTCAAAACAAATGAGGCAAAACACAAGTGAACTTAACCAATAATCACAAATGAAATGGCTTTGAAAAAGGTACACCAAATCACAAGTGACACAAAGGCAAGTTTTAAATCGATGTTCGAACTTATTATGGTCGCACCCCAGTTAGGTAGTGCACTTGCCTTGATTTGCGGTGGTTGATTTTTATGTATAAATTAAGTACCACTAAAAAGACGAGGTATGATTTGTGCAAAGGGTTTATTAAGAATCACCTTAAAAGAAACACAAGACGAAAACGAACGATTGTTTTGTTGTTTTATATTGTTTTGGTGTTTTTAACACTTTAGGAAAAGTGTTAATGAACTTTTGATTTATATAAACTTTACGAAAACTTTTACAAACGTGGTATATGTGCAAGTACGGGTGCGAAAATGCTAGAAACACGCTTACTGACCTCCCGGCGGCGCCAAAATTTGATTGATGCAAAACCGTCAAGTTATCTCACGCAAGCTAGCCACTTGTGAATGACCAACCAGAAGAAACTCAAAACACCACACACCAATACAATGAAGATCGAGGAATATAGTGGATTCTGGTCGTTAAGTCCCACGGAGGATGAATTGGTGTTTAAACAACTTCAGATGATAGAATGATCACTAAGGATAGTGATCGAAGGATTTTGATAGATAATTACCTAAAGAAAAGATCTACAAATTACAAATGACTTAAATGCAAATTAAGAAAATTAAAAAGTTAAAATCTATTAAATAAACGCTATCACTATTTTTACAATGATGTTTTGTGATTTTATAAAACTAAATGACTTAAATAAACTATCTTAACTAAAACGTAACCTTAAATTACCTAAAAGCGTGGTTTAAAATGAAAGCAGCGTTACGTTTAAAAATTACTGTTGGGCGCAAGCAAAACGTAAAATTTATGAAATAAAAGGCCTAAAAATGTGAAACTAATTTTCTTACGAACTATATGACAAAAGAAAATTTTAGGAAAAAGAATTATATTTTTAGACTTTTATATTTTTATTATGAATTAATTACTATAAAACACTAATTAAATGTTTAAAATACTAAAATAACGAGAAAAATCAAACTTTTGTAAAATACTTTATACTAATACTGATTTATGAAAAATAAAAACTTGAAAAAGCTACTTAAAATAAGCTCGAAATAAGCTAACTAAACTTAATAAGCTAAACGGGTAAAATGTGTATAAGAGAGTATTTTGTGCAAACTCTAACGATCAAAGACCCAAGGCGCAATGGTTACAGTACCCTTCTAATCACTCTCACAAAGGGGAGGTCTCGAGTTCGAGCACCGCCTACCCCTTTTGCAAAAACATTTTATTTTTATTTTTCTTTTGCAAACTTATTAAGACCAATGAAATAAGCACTTTTCACAACTGTGACTTTTTATGAAAATGATTAATAAGCACGAGAATAAGCTAAAGTATCTCAGCAGCTTTGAAAATGAGCTTATTATGAGATTTTAAGCTCAAACAAGCTTCTGATTAGAACCAAAGTGAAATAAGTTATAAATAAGTTAAAGAAACTAAAATTAATCTAGAAAACACAATTAAGCACACTGATAAGCTATAACTATGCAAATAAGCACTATGACAAACTAGAAAACCAAATGAATGCGTTGAACTTCCAAAGCGGTTTAAGCTAGGGCAAAAGCTCCTAGGCTCAAAACAAGCAATGAGTCAACAATGCAGGGTGGTGAGGTATCCAAAAGCCAAAGCTCATGCACTTTGTGGTGCAGATGAGCTTATGAGGGCTTATGAAAAGCTCATGAACCACCGATTAGAATTGAGACACGAAATGGGACAACAAACAAGTCACTTGCAGCCCTAGCAAACAAGCTTCAAAGTGAAAACTTAAGCTTGGGAATTCAAGAAGGCTTGTTTAGCTTCTCAAAAGCTAAAAATCACGGTGATGTTAACTAGTGAGCTTGTGACAAGCTTATGGAAAAGCTGAAACACGTGCACGTGGCACATTTTGAGCAGGGGTCTCAAAAGAAGCGGAGAAATAAGCTAGTGAATAAGTCGACTAGAAAATATGAAATACACTAAGGTGCGGATAAGCAACTATATTTTAATATCCTATAAGCTCAAGTGTAGAATACTAATATTAAGCCCTATGTAACTTATTCTATTTAGTTCAAAACCGCAACTAAGAGACTTTTGACTTTTAAGATGAACTACAAGGTTGACTTTAATGAACTTAGGATTTAATCTATGGACTTGTTATGTTGTAATAAGCTGTAATGAGATTATCTAAAGCTAGACTAACAACTTTTAAGCTTGTAAAATGATTTTGGCTACTCAAAAATCCCAACAGTGGACTATGAATGGGTAGGATTTGGAATTTTGACTTTAATTCAAACAAAGACTTGTTTTAATGGGTGAACTGAGTTATTAGAAGCTATTGTGACATGTATCAACAATAAACAATCCCACAGCTGGCCTTTAACACAGCAAACTGAACAAAACCAAACACCCTTTTAATGACTGTCTTGGTGAGTTTTCAAAACAAATCACAGATATAGACCAAGCTACTGATTACAAACCTTATGATATCATTAAATGAGACTAATGAAGCATTAACTAACAACAATAACAACATACAACTAACAATTTAAGCTTAAGCTAATTTAAGCATTAAAATGGAATTTTACTAACTCTTGATTTAAAAGAACAAACCACTTGTTTTAAAGCTTAGATATACTTAATTATGACTAGTGATCACTAAGAAACAGATATTACAACTACTAGACAACTAAAACAAAGAAATGCAAAAATGATCAAAAGCTTACAAGTGGCTTCAAATTTGAATCACGAGAACCAATGCATACAAACACAACCTAGAGCTTCCAAATAAGCACTAAACCCAAGGCAATCAAAATATACCTGCTCCACTTTTCTTCTTCATCTCCATGTGATTTTTATTTTAACTAATTATTTGGTATTTTGTGAATTTTTGTGTTTTGATACTAAACTGCTTTTAAGGTATCTAAAAGCTTAAATAAGCTTTATAAGGAGCTTATGTGAGCTTCTGAGTCCAAACTAACAACTGCTAACAACCTTTCACCATATTGAGATTTTTGGATAATGAAAAAAATTGCATAACTTGAGATATTACTTGAAACTGAAATTGTTGCTTACAAAAGTTTTATTTCACCTTGAAAACATAAAATACAAAGCTTAAAGCTTAAACAAACACTGGAACTTGAAATTTAATTAAAAACGACATAAGCTAATTTTACAATTAATCTAGATAGCTTCTCCAATGACACTTCCTCTTTCTTTATAGCTTTTCTAAACTCCCCACATGTCTCTGATCATATCCCATCAACAATCTCAGCCTTTGATTCAGTCAAATGTATCTCAGCCATCAAATTGGATTTTGGCGCCAAAATTGAGATAAGGTTGCTTGAGGCAGTTTTAGTTCAATTAAAGAACTTTGGAGTATTGTGGAGGTGTAGGGGACAAGTTGGGAAGTAGGAATGGGTTTAGGGTGATTTGGAAAGCAAAAAGCAGGTTTGAGAGTGCTACAGTAAAGGTTACATGGTGGGGAAGCATTAACTGCTTGTGGGCTGTGATGATAGGAGGGGGGATGAGCTGGAAAGGTGAATGAGGTGGAAAGGGTGAGGTGGTGGTGAGAAAACCACCTCTGGTTTTGGGTTTCAGGCGAGGTGAGGGAGACAAACAGTGAGCGCGGTTTCTCTTTTTTAAATATTGGACCGGGTTGGGTTTTGGGCCTGGGTTGGGCTTGGTTTAATATATAAGGATCCATTTGGTTAAGGTTAACAACAAGGACCATTTATGCAATTTTAGCAATCTTGAAGGTTTGATCTTGAACATTTTCCAAAGCTCTCACAAGGACCAAAACTGCCAAATGTGATTAGTACAAGGATCACTTTGGTTATTTTCCATTTTTGTAAATCCAGGGACCAAAACTGTCAAGTTTGAAACTTGATGGACCAATATTGTAATTTCTCCAAAATTTATCATAAGGACCATTCTTGTCATTTATAAATAGTACAAGGTTAATGTTTGATAATTTTCACTTTTTAAATTAACCAAGGACTATATTTGACAATTTTCAAAGTTTAGGGACTAAAGTTATCATTTTGTGATTTTTGAACTTTAAAGGGCTTGTTTTGACAACTTTTGAATCTCATGGACCTTAAATGACATTTTACAAGTTTTTGAATTACCAGGGACTAATTTTGACAACTTTTGTAACTTGGGGACTAAAGCGCCAATTATGCAAACTTGATACGTTTTCACCGATTTTGATGTTTTGCATTTAAAACATATAAAACACTTGTTTGTGATATTTTTATCATTTTGATGTGTTTCTGAGTGTTTTCAGATGTTTTTGGCATTCTAACAGTATAAAAATGATGAGTATTTAGACACTCATCAGAGCTCATTAAACATAATTCAAAATTTAAAAGGTTCGATAAAAACATTTGTTGTGCGGATAAAATAATGAAAATCTAGAAATTACCATATGATAAAACTGGGCTAGGATTTATGAAACTAGGAGATCTAAGTAGTATATCGAAACAAGTCAAAAAAGAGCAAGAAACTATTCCAACTACTTCAGGAAACCACATAACAGACGAAACCAAAACCTTGGTTCCGTCCTTTGAACCTTTTGGTTTTGTGGGTTACTTAGAAGGACAGAAAGATTGCAAATCGACTCGTACTGAGTTTGTCAAAGTCACAAAGACATGCAAACCAACTGTTACTATAGGAGTAGGACTTGCTAAAAATGAGTTTACATCTAAAACTACTCAACAAAGGCCTCAAACACATATTCCCAAACGCCCCTTTCCAAAAAGTAACTATAACGAACAACCCAACAACCAATATAACGGTTGGATTAAAACTTCCCTAGACATCATCAAACTCATAACTACATGCCTTGGGACTCATATCTACCATTCCCATACATGAATCAAATTAATAGAATGTTTAACCAAAATGGACCCATGAGATATTGAGGACCAAATTCTTGAGTTTTCATATAACTTAGGTATGCTTTAAAGCCGGATTGGAACTAGACGAACGGATCAAAGATAGCGGCTGTTCAAGACGCATGACGGGAAACAAGAGTCTCTTATCTTCCTACCAAGCATATGATGGAGGTAATGTCACTTTCGGTAGCAAATTGAAAAGCAAAATCATCGAAAAAGTTACTATCTCTAATGACTCCCTCTCTATTGATGATGTTGCTCATGTTGATAACCTAGAATTCAAACTACTTAGAAATTAGCATTAGTCAACTATGACGTAAAAATTATGATGTCCTATTTAGTGAAAACGAGGGTAAAATACTAAAAGATGGAATAACCACAGCTAAAGGCATGTTGAAAAACAATATATACGTCATGAAAATTGACAACACATCAAGAGAGAAACTTTGCCTCACTTCCTTAGATGATTCTTCGAATATTTGGCATAGACGTTTAGGGCATGCTAATATGAGACTCATCCAATCTCTATCATCGAAAGATCTCGTTGGTAGCTTACCCAAGTTGAAATATAATCAACACTTTTGTGATGCTTGCAAAATTTGAAAACAATTTCATAGTAGCCATAAGGCTAAAAATATGGTGTCTTCATCTAGGTGTCTAGAACTTTTACATATGGATTTATTCGGTCCATCCGCTATACAAAGTTATGGAGGCAACTTCTACACTTTTGTCATAGTAGATGATTATTCTAGATGTACTTGGACAAAAATTTTGAAAACTAAAAATGAGGTTTTTGATAAATTTGAAATTATTAGTAAGAAAATTCAAAACCAACTAGATAGTCGTATTGCATCAATAAGAACGGATCATGGTCGAGAATTTGATAATGAAGTACAATTTGGAAACTTTTCTGATGCCAACGACATAACACATAACCTTTCAGCTTTTCGTACTCCACAGTCAAATGGTGTAGTAGAACGTAAAAACCGGACTCTTCAAGAGATGAGTATAACAATGATTAATGAACAAAACATACCTTAAATTTTTTGGTGTAACGTCGTTGACACTTCAACCTACATTTTAAATAGGGTATTAATTAGACCATTTTTGAATAAAACACCATACGAACTATACAAAGGTAAAGAGCCTACGATAGGATATTTTAGAGTCTTTGAAAGTAAATGTTTTATTCTAAACACTAAGGATTACCTCACCAAATTTTACCAAAGTCTTATGAAGGTGTATTCCTTGGATATTCTCAAAATAGCAAAGCTTACATTTAAAAAAAAAAGAGACCTTAAGAGTCGAGGAATCGTTAAATGTAAAATTTGACGAAAGTCCACCTCCCTCTAAGACATTACCTTTGGTAGATGATGAATTAGTTGAAAGTCAACTTGTTCAAAACCAAGATAATCTAGATAACATCAAGGAAGATGAACTATTAAATAATGATATTGTCAATATCAAAGAATCTAAAAGTCACCGATTAGATAGCGTCATAGGAAAAATTAATGAAAAAACCTTAAGATCACAAGTCCAAAATCAAAGTAGCTTATTTGGTTTTATATCAACCATTTAACCCAAAAATATAAATGAGGCTATAAAAGATGAATCTTGATTCATAGCTATGCAAGAAGAATTAAATCAATTTGTTAGAAATGATGTTTAGACATCAGTGCCACAACCAAAAAGCCAAACTATAATTGGAACAAAATAGGTCTTTCGAAATAAAATGGATGAAAATGGTGTCGTGTCTAGAAACAAAGCTAGGCTAGTGCACAAGGTTATAATCAACAAGAAGGCATTGACTACGATGAGACTTTTGCTCTGGTTGCTAGGCTCGAGTCAATTAGAATATTACTTACATATGTATGTGCACATGATTTTAAACCTTTTCAAATGGATGTCAAGAGTGCATTTCTAAATGGTTTTATAAATGAGGAAGTGTATGTTGCACAACCCCCGACTTTGAAAAATAAAACCATGTTTATAAACTTAAAAAGGCCTTATATGGACTTAAGCAAGAACCAAAAGCATGGTATGATCGACTTAAAACATTCTTAGTTAAACATAAGTATACTATGGGCTTAGTAGATAATACTCTCTTCACTAAGAAAAAGGATTCACATCTTATCATTGTTCAAATATATGTGGATGCCATTATATTCGGATCAACTTGTCAAGAACTATGTGATGATTTATCAAAAATCATGCATGACGAGTTTGAAATGAGTATGATGGGAGAAGTAAAATTTTTCTTAGGACTTCAAATCAAACAATTGGAAGACGAAATTTTCTTCAACCAATCTAAATATATAAAAGATATGCTTAAGAAATTTGGACTTGAAGATTCTAAACCTATTAAAACACCTATGTCCTCAGAAACTAAACTCACCAAGGATGAAGAAGATGGTGAATCCGTAGATAGTACTAAATATAGAGGAATGATTGATAGTCTACTCTATCTCACGGCTAGTAGACCCGACATTATGTTTAGTGTTTGTCTATGTGCTCACTTTCAAGAAGATCCTAAAACATCACATATTGAAGCCGTAAAACGAATATTTAGATACATTAAAGGTACTACACACTTAGGATTATGGTATCCCAAAGGAACGGGTTTTGAAACCATAGTGTATGCCGACTCGAACCATGCCGGTGACTATGTCGATAGAAAAAGTACAAGTGGTATTTTTAATTCTATTGGGCATTGTATTACGGCATGGTTTTCAAAGAAATAAACAGTTCTAGCCATCTCAACAACCGAAGCCGAATAAGTATCAGCAGGACAAGCATGTCAACAAGCTCTTTGAATGAAGCAAGCTCTCATCGACTATGGAATTCAACTTAATGACATATCCATCCTTTACGACAACAAAAGGAGCTATCGATCTCAGTAAAAATCCAGTTCAACATGCTTGAACGAAACACATTGAAATACGTTATCATTTCCTTCGTGACAATGTTCAAAAAAGAAACATCTCAATCGAGAAAGTATCCTCAGAAGACAACATTGTCGATATCCTAACAAAACCCCTTAAACGAGAACCATTTAATCTTCTTAGACTTGGATTAGGACTAATGGAACCTAACTTATAGTTGAAATTTTAGCTTGAACCAAACACTACAAAAACTGCAACAGGTCCCACGGAATCCTGCGACAACAAGGACGAAACAAAAAATTTGGTTCCGCCCAGTCCATGGGTTCCTGGGTCAGTTTTTAAAATATATCAAACAAACACTCCTTGTCACATAACCAAAACTCACAAACGACTCAAACCTCTCCCACACCATATCATAATCACAATTAAGCCTTTCTCCTCAACCAATTCGTGCTCCAATCAACACTGTAAGTTTCCTAATTACATTTATACTCCGATCCTGAGTCTAAGGCTTCTATTTCTACACAAAACAAAAACATGGGGATTATGCATTTTGATAAATAGTGAAGTACATTTGTTAGATTACATAACTAATCATGTTTCCCTTAGTTAGGAATTACATCTTGTAAGACATTATCATAATTTACTAAAAACCCCATGTCAAATTTTTGTGAAAAGCTTCTCACAATTAGGAAAAATTCTTCATATTGTTCATACAAATAAAAACGTTATATTTAAAAACATCACTTGCATAATGTCTCTTGAATGCTAAAGAGAGTATATAGTTAATATGTTTTTTGGTACATTCAACCAAAGCTACATTGAATTAGGAGCATTTGGGTTATCTCTCGTTTTGCTACAAAATTACTAAGAAATTTCTTTTTATGCATTAACAGGAGTCGAGATAACCATACCTCCACATTGTTGTCATATAGGCACACACTAGAACACAATATCAAAATTCTCATTAGTTTCGACTAAAATGTGAAATTTTTGTATCTAGGATCAAACATGCATCCCGAAACTTTCTATGACCACAAAGACATTATCAACTACATTCCCAAGCATCACAGGACTAAGGGTCTTACTCCGGCTAAAGTCAAAATCTTTAAGGCCCTAGAAAAATGATATTTCCATGAGGGTAGAACCATTGACCCATCTTTTCTAGAAGGCACAAACATTCTCCAAGAACTTGCAACCATCAACTTTGATCGTCTCCTAGACATCAATGAAAAAATCTGTCCTAGATTTGTTCTAGAGTTCTATGCTAGTGTAATTCTCACAACCAATGATCGTGGACTTATGTCACTTCGATTCAAAGTAAACCAACATGACTTCAACATTCTTCTCCATCAATTTGCGGAAGTCCTTGGCATTCCATGTGAAGGTATACGCCTTTACACGGATAAGTGGTCCCTTTCTATCATTGACTCAGTCGTTGATCGTATGCCTCCATACGACACTCCTCTAGTTGCAAAAGAATTAATCCGAGAACATCTTTTCCTTCCTAGAACTTCAAACACTAGGATAACCCGTACTGTTAATGAAATCAATAAAGGTCTATTTGGCATGGAACTCAATGAGCTTAAGTTGCAATTCAAAAAGTGGGAAGAAGTTCTTAGGGCAAATGTATTGTGCACCATAGGTAATCGGGATCACATCAATGCATGTCTTTGTTAGATGCTTTATAGTTTGTCAACCCGCCAACCATTTAACTTAGCCTACTACATTGCCAAAAGGATGGCGGACATACCCATGCTAGGAACCACTACTCTTCCCTAAGGGATGCTTCTCACCCATCTCTATAGGGCCTTTGCACCCATTCTACCCAATACTAAAGGGTTTTGTCCTAACTACTCTCTTATTGGTCACATATTTGTGCCATTAAGTGATTAAGAGGGTAGCAAAGATTCAAGGAAAACGTCCTCAACCTCCTTCTTCCTAATCATCATCAATGAGCGAGGATGATGGTCTTCCAAATTCTAGGCGTCCTCCTCTTGACTACCTACGATAACTTCCAAAGATAGAGAATCAGTCCGAAGAATTCAAGCAAACAAGATGGATGTTCAAGTGCATTGGCAGGTTCCTTACGAAGATAAACAAGAAATTAGATAGGCAATGAGAGGCTTTTATGAGTGTTTGGTATAATTCCTTTAAAAAAATGATGTATGGTGTATGTTTTTCTTCTAGGATTATAACTTAACTTTGGACGATTATATGAACTAACTATGCCTTGCAGGTAGATAACATCTTGATGTCATCATTTTTCACCTTTTTCACATTATTAGTGAAATCATTAGCCCCTGCTCAATCTATGCCCATATGTGTGTTATTATATGTTTTATTGTTATTTTCCAGTCCCAACTAATTAATTACACATGTTTTAGGAAAATTTATGAAATTTGAATGGGGTTTAGGGGTTCAAAAAAACCCTCTGTTAATATTTTCGAGCCGACGGATATGACGGAACCATAAAATTGGTTATGTCCTTGTTAATTTTTTCTGCAGGGTTCCGCCGACATGCAGTTAGAAATTTTCAATTTTTCTCTTTTCTCGCACTCTAGTTCACTTACTTTTTAGGATGCTTCTTACCAATATTCACTCACATTAGGATCATGTCTACTCACTTTCACCCATAGGATATGCATTTCCCACTATAATTTTAAATTTCTCAAAAATCACTCAAGTTACCTTTCTACATAAAGGAAGGAACCAAAAATTTGGTTCCTTGCAATCCGTGGGTCTCTGAAACCAAAGGTCTTGCAATTATTGAAAGACATTTACTGCATATGTTTCCTATCTCACTCAACAAACCTCCATTGGATTGACTTTAGATGATTTGACAAGCTCTTAAACTCTCCCATATCATTAGAAACCACATTTGTTGTATGGATTAACATCAAATCAACACACATTTTTTCATGAATCTTCATTTTATAAATTAACACTTCCAGGATGATCATTTCTCACTCCTTAATCACAATAACCTGTGCATTTTAGCACCTTCTAAGCAAAGTCAAAATGAAAAAATTCTCCAACTCATCACCTTCAAATAAGCCACCTAAAAGAACTGCAAGGATTAGTGTTAGACCTTGTTGTTTCGTAAACTTAGCCTCATCATCATCAGACTCTTCACCCATTACCATCTCATCACCCATAAGAGATGAGAATTTCTTAACTCTAAGTACTCCAACACCTCCATCAAAAACACAAACGTTGGTAACTACTCCACCACCAACCAAGACTCCGATAGCACACACACCACCTCCCGCTCCAACATAAAAACAAAAATCTCCATCACCACCAAAGTCACCTAAACTTGAACCCATTGAGATTTTTGCTACATCACCCACGTCTCCTCGTCCATTCTTGGATGATTTGATGGTCTTGGTGGCAAATCACCTAAACTTGGATGATTTGCCACCAAGACCATCAAATCCACCTCCTCTACCATCCTTTAAATCAATCGAGCGTATTGCTCACAAATCACCACGGCCTTCATTCATGCCCAATGAGCCAATACATAGTGAATCATCTCAACCTCAACCTCTACTATTTCACCCGCTATATAGGGAAATTCATGGGCCACTCTATGGAGATCACAACCATCATGAAACCCAAGATAATCAACCTCCACAACAACCTCAACCTCAACAACCTCAATCCTTTTTCCCTAGTTTTAGAGACATTGATGAATCAATGTGGATTGACCCTCCAAACACACAAGAAACCAATAACATCCTCAATGAAATGAATGGTCTTCTCACTTTCAAAGACATAATAGGTTTCCACAAACAAGAAGCCATGCATTTACAATAAGTCTTGTTTCCCACCACAAACGACATACCCCCACCAAACATCTTTCAAGGTCACGACACTCAATCAACAAATCCACCACCATAACCAAATAACAATCAAGTCTTACCACTTCCACCCAACTTCTCTCGCCATGGTTGTTCCATGTGTGAAAGAACCGCAAAAATAAGTGAAAGTACCAAGATAATGGTTCATCAACTCCAAGATTAGATGAGGTTCATCCTTAATCACATTCTTGAGCGTCTTAACGCTCTTTCCCATCCTTCAACGCAATAGATAAAATAGGATGGTTATTAAGATTTTAATTCTTCTAATTTTATAGGATTTTATTTCTCTAAGTTATTTTGTTATTTTTTGCATTTCTTTCACATCATCATCATTATTGTTTTCATTTATGACTTTTAGTCATAAAAAATTTATTAATGAATGATGTGTCTTAATTTTGTGTGTTGGTTGTGCTATTTGTATTGTACATTGTATTAGTGGTTGGTTTGGATTATTTATCACTAACCTTTGTTTTGTAGCATTCAAAATTCATGTACTTGGCACCCCAACAAGGAAGAGTATAGTTCAAGGGGAAGCTATTCAAGCTTGGGCTTAACTACCTTCCGCTACGCTTCTCTTCTTTTTGTTTCAACAAAAAGAGGAAGAAATATTATAATCAGACTCACAATTTTATACAACTTGAATATCTATATGAAATTAAAAAGTTGCATAAAACAAGTTTAATCTATATTTTTAAAGACTTGCACTTTATTTATCTCATTGCTTAAAAATGAACTTTTTGTTTTGTCCTCAACAAAAAGGGGGAAATTGTTAATAAAAATATCGTCCAACAAACGTTATTTATATTTTTATGAACTTTGCTATATTTTGTTAACGAGAATTATAAACTTTATTTTAGAAGCATAAATCTAGTTTAAGCCTTTGTATATATAGTTACAAGTCTTTCTTAAACAACACCATTTAATTATCTACAACATTCAAACTACAAGTTTATTTATAGAACATTTTAATCAAAATTAAAATGTAATTTTACATCATTCCATGATTGCATATCTCTTTAGGATCTTTGAATGATATGGAAAATAATTTTTTAGATTTTCACTCTAAGGATCTTTAGAAACATATGGTGAATATCTTGTTTAGATTGTTACTCAAAGAATCATGGAAATATATGGTAAATATTTTGGTTAGATTTGGTAAAGATTTTTGAAGATTTTCTATCAGGTCCCCACATAACCAAACTACTACACGGACGGATCCCTGTTTTTAGATTTGTCCCATCCGTGGTTTGCCAAAGGCTTTTGCCTATAAATAGCAAGCCACACCAATACACCATGTTGATTGATCATCACTTATAAGCATAAAAACAACATACATTCTCTCATTCATTATTTATTCTTTCTGACCCATTCATATTTCATTTAGCGAGCTTCTTTTGTAGCAAGAAGATCAAAACATTATCAAAAGACTTACAAGCTTCAACAGTATGCTGAAAAGTCTTGTTAGTTCATCATAGTGTGAATTATAGTTAGTTCATACATCATTATTTGTACCAAACCATCATAAACCTCTGATAGTGATCGGTTAGTATTTTAGTCCTTAAAATACATAGTGTGACGGGAGTGGTTGTACCCTTGTAAAAGAACTCAACATCTAGCTTTGTGTCAGAAATATTGTGTAAGCGAAGTGTAAAGGTTTTCTCCGCCGGTTAAAGGAGCTTGTTGATTAGTGAAGATAAACTCTCGAGTTGGAGACTCGGGTAGTGGAGTAGGGCAAGGAAAATGATTCCTTGTAGACCGAACCACTATAAACAATCGGTTGTGGTTTGATCGTTTCTATGTTTACTTACATATTACATATTGTCTTTCATTTTCATTAACTCATACAAAGTACTTAAAGCAAATGGATTTTAAAACGGTAAAAACTATTCAACCCCTCTTCTAGTTTTTGTTTCTACATATTCTCCTACTCATAAGATTAAGAAAAGTGTAAAGATCAATAAATCAAACTAAGAGAGAGGATTAGTGGCTTAGTGCATTACACATGTCACATGATTGTATTGGTAAAATGATAAGTAGGCACACTGAGTAGGAGGGTATAGCATTGCTCAAGCGTATACTGTCGTGTCCCACTATCATTCCAACATATATAGTTTCATTTCCATATTATGATACCATGTACCTATCCGTAATAAGGGGCCGTTTGTTTTGTTGATTGGAATCACAACCGGTATGAGTTTGATAATATTGGTGGGCCATCAAGAATGATAGACTCATACCAAGGTCATTTGCCACCTTTAATGTATACCCAAATATAAGGATTTTACCATACCGATTACCATGAAAAAAACAACATATATCCAGAGACGGAACCAGGGAGTTCCCTCGGGTGCGCAAGACCCCTATGAATTTTTTTGATGTAGTGTTAATTTTTGAAAAAAATTTATTTTTAAATGCATCTTAAATGCACCCGGTCTATCGAAATGTGAATCCATATTATGGTTTCAAAATTTTTGTGCACCTGATTATATTTGGTTCTAGTTCCGTCCTTCCATATATGTTCTCATACTCAAGGTTTTCAAGATCGGGATCCTATGCAAGATCATTTTCGTCTTTGCAAGATCGTGATCGTAAGATAAGATCGGGATCTTAAGATCCTACTCTAATGTTATTTCTTAATAGTTTTTGTAATATTATATAAATCTACAAATTATTATACATTATAAACACAAAATACTATGAATGTTTCATAGAAATTTTTTCTTAAATTATGATTATGAAATATTTAAAAAGATTAACATGTTGTTTTTTGAATTCTGAAAAAGAAAAAAAAACACCATAAATTTGTAGGTTTTTAGTTTGTAATCCGAGAAAAGTAAGATCGGATCAGATTAGATCTTAAGATCGTATGGTGAAGATCTGGATCTTATAAGATATTAAGCTTACAAAGATCATATGTAGGATTCAGATCGTTTTTGTTTTACAATATCGTAAAATCATAAGATCTTGTTAGGAATTGGAAATTCCATGTTAAAGTGTCGGTCACCCCAATTATGGTCTAGCATATGTTAGCTCGTAGACTTGTAGTTATTTACGTTATTTAGTAGTTAATTAGTTAGTTTGTAGCGTAGACTAGTTTAGTGTAACACGGTGGAGGAAGGACGGGTCTTTACCCACTGTATGCCTGATCCACAGTCCGATAGGAGGACGTATTCATTCTAACTATAAATACCCCTTCCATTCATGGAAGGGGTGATGCTTCTTTCAATCTAACATTTTACATTTTACAAAGCAAGTCTCTAACAAGAAACACCCTCTCTTATCTTTCTCTCTCTAAATGGCTAACATGTATTTCCATCATCCAAGACCACCCGAATCATCAAACACAACTATATTTACGATCCTACAAATGGTACCAGAGCCTACGTTGTTGTGCTTTGATGATTTTTTTAGTGGTTTTGATACTTGTTTGTAACTGTTTTGTGTATTTGTGTGGTCGGAATATTTTATGGGTAAATTGTTCTTATCAAGTTCTTGTATCCTCTTTTGGTCAACAATGGTCATATTGTTCTTAATATCTGTCTTGTGTCAAATACCTGTCCAAACAGTAGTATCTTAGGACATTTTTTTGTACCAAAAGCTGAGTATTATGGTGATCAAACAGTGGTCAAAATGGGTCAAAGTGGAATTTCTTATGCATTTTTCTTAGGAAATTTTTCTGGTCATATTTGCTTATTCAAAAAATGAGTCCAAAAATGTATCTTTTATGATAGTTTTTCTGGGTAAGTATGAATATGGTCGGAAAACATGGTCGGAATAATTGCCGGAAAGTCAAATGGTCATGTTTACTAGCAGCGACTTGTCTTAGTGTCCAGATTCATTGAATCTGATAGCGACTTGCCTTTTTTTTAGTAGCGAGTTGTTGACTATTGAGTTAACAACTATAGCGAGTTGTGCTAGCGACTTGTTACTTAACAAGATGTAGCGACTTGTGTTTGAAAAGCTAAAAAGGTTAGCGACTTGTGCCAACGTAAGGCTAGCAACTTGACTCAAATGATTAGCGACTTGACTCAAATGGTGTTGGATCGATATACTTTAATCAAACTAACTTTAACTAGCTTGTTAAGGTTTAATAACCTCGGATAAATCCTAAGTTATTAACAAAGAAACACTGAGCAATCTTTATCAAGTACGCGGAATTTACTTAACAAAGCTAAGAAGAATAATTTTATTATAAACTCTAAATCGCTTATTATGCGAGATACTCTAAACAACTCTAAGATTATCGAACTTCTCTAAAACACTAAATAACTTGTGAATTCGTAAACTCTAAAACTCATAGACTCGTTCCTCTAATGCCAATCTAGGAGTCCTTTTATAGGCTCAAGGATATCCTAGTCAGTTTACAATTTGTATCCTTGTACGACAAGTAATCTAAACATAGAATATTCTAGAGTTACAATACTTTCCATAAACGAATATAACAGTTCTTTGTTCTTGCAGTACTTTGACTTCATAGTGCAGTACTTTGACTTTGTCTTTAGCGATGCTTTGACTCTTTGACTTTTCCAAGATTTGCGACCACGGTACTTTCATATCTTCAGTACTTTCATATCCCAACAATCCTCCCCTAACTTGAATTCTACTTGCTTGACTTCAAGTTCCTTTGTGAATATATCTTTAACAACTTTATCTTTAAGAACAGATTGTTTATTAATCTTTGGATTGTATCTCTGTAGTGTCTGTGCTTGTCAAAGTATCTCTAGAATTATTCTTTCACAGCAGCATCCAACAAGCTCCATCTTTTCAGCAACACAACAACATGACAATTTGTTCATTAATTTAATTAAAGTTGCATACTATTCTCATCACTTTCATGTGTGTTAACTCCTGTGAGAGGTGAATCATTGAAAACTTAATGGATTTAGATCTCTTTACCAAAGCCATTATCTCTGGAGTAGCCAAATGTTTTGGTGTGTAAGACCATGGTACATTGATAACCATATGATTTTAGCAAATCATCGACTATCAATGATTTGTTTTGTCTTTACCAAAAGTCGTACCTTACGGACTAGTTAGTTCTTCTATCTAATGGTGAACTAATTACCAATAATGGTTTTTCCAACGCCTTTATCACAAGCCATTTTCTTGTGAGCTAGCCAACTCTTCACATTCTCGATATGGTGAGTTGATTACCATCCAACTTATTAGCAAGTTGTCAACTAAAATGGATTTAATATATCTTTACGAGCCGTTTGCTCATGGATTAGTCAATCCTTTTGTAACCATGGTGGATTGATGACCTATTGTTGCCATCTCAAAATCCATTTATTTCACTTAACCTTTGTTTCAAAAATTTGTTACTTAGCAAAGGTTTCATTTAAAATCACTTAGCGGTTTAAAAGATGCAAGCAAGACTTTGATTAAAATCTTGTTTGATCAAGATTTTGAATAAATCTACCGATTTATCAAAAATAATTTATTCAATTAAGTCTCATACCGGTTTATTCATCATCTTCAAGAATGGTAGTCCGGTTGATAAACAAGTTGATAACCATGCAAGCGGTTTCATTATCCTCTTCTACTTCCATTCCATGCTCTAGCATTCTTCTCATAAGCTCAACTGTGAGAGGATATCTTACATTTACAAACATTTGTATCATTGTTCCATTTTCCACTCTAAAACATGAACTCCGGACTCTTCAAAGAATCTCCAAGAAACAATTTCCCAATTTTCTTGATTCTTCCAAATATCATCGATGCTCTCTTCTTGGTTTCCCATGCGGTTATGAGATCACCATGTAAAACTAAACCAATCCCTTCTAATGGATTATGTTCAAAGTAAGCTTTCACCACATGATATAAATAGAATAGATCTACTCTATCTATAATGTGCAATAAGTCCCATAGCCTATTGAAAACTTTGAAGCTTTCATCTTCTTTATGAAAAATCATATAATCTCCATCTTTGGATTTCACAACTTCAAAAGCACTAATCGTGATATGTTCATCTTCATGTCAAGATCTTCTTTTGAATATTCAAAATCTACCACTCGAGATAATTTCTTAGTTCATCCTTAGTCTCGGATCTTAATTCAACTTTTCTTTCTTTGAGAACCGAACATCAGAAATTCAGTTTTCCTTTTCTTTTCAAACTCTTCTTCCTCTCTGCTTGATCCAAGTAGCTTCTTCTCTAAAGTCTTTTATGTATCGCAACATTCTTCTTATAAGCACATTTGACATCATATAGTCTTTTCATATCAACATAGTTAAACACGCAATCCTTTATATCCTCGACCTTTCAAATAAGCCATCATAGCATTCCTTTCTTTAGCTAAATTAGGTCTTCTTTGCATATATCTAACGAGAGTAGGTGATTGTAATGGTTCAATGACTTGACATCTAATTCATCTTGTAACTTCTTGTTTGCTCTACTACCGAGCTTCTTGAGCTTCCGAGCTTCTCTATCTTTAGAATTTAACTCTTCTTGAAGCTTTCTAGGCTGACTTCATTCTTAGCAACTTCAATTTCTCTAAGTTCTGCCAAAGTTAGCTTTTTCTTCTTAGTTTCAACCAGAACACCCTTTCCTTTATCCTTAGGATCAATTGCAGGTTGAGAAGTTCTTTGTTGTTCTTCTTCTTGTACTTCTCGAATAGTAACACCACCTCTTGGTTGTTCTAAAATTGTAGCAATGAACTCATCATCACTTGCAGAATGAATAGGTTTGAGAATAGCTTCCTCCTCTTGGAAAACAGTTGAGGGACCAACAACTTCTTCATGTACAGTTGTTGAAGAACCAGATTCCTCTTCAAAGTCTAATGTTCTTGGAGTTATTAACTCTCGTCTTAATAATCTTTGTTGTTGAAGAGCGGTACTTTGTTGTTCAGTACTTTGATCTTCATACCTTGAACTTGCTCTTGATATCTTGAATGTTACATTCTTGATCTTTTCATACTTTTCATGTTCTTCAAGACCTTGAGGTTCTTTCTCCGTAACATCTTCTTTCAAATTTTCTTCTTCTAAATTCCTCCCCAATTTGATAGAAGATTGTTGATGAACCTTTTGGTGTTTACTTTTCTTGGACTGCCTTTGCGCTTTCTTCTTTGATTTAACCCGGATCGAAATTCTTGCACCAATGGCGGACAAAAGTTTTAGCCTTCTAAATTTGAGCTTCAATTTTTTATCTGCTCGGCTTGAGCCTTAGTAGTCTTTTGCAACTTAACCAACTCCTTGTTAAAACATAATTTTCCAATGTCATTTCTTGAGGGGTATAGTATGTGAATCATCTCCTTTAATTGATGAATGTTCCTCCGATTGAGAAGCGAGAGCAGTTGTTGTGGAGATGGAGAAGGTGAAACAACAACATCTTCTTGAACTTGAAGATTGGGAAGCAAGCCTGTGGAGATGCAAGACCTTCTTGAGAAGCAAGCTTGCAGATGCGATGACTTGCAGTCAAGACCTTCACTTGTCTGAGATCTTCAACATCACTCTAATGACTGAACAACTTCCATCATAGAAGTAGTTAATGGCGATCGGACCTCTGAATAGATCACTTCTTCTTGCCATAAAAGTAAAAATCTTTGCTTGTTGTACAATAACAGAAGTAAATCGGTGAGGCTTGGTACATCGCCAAGTTGTTTGTTCAAGAAAACTTGTATAAACACAGGATACATTAACCATTTTGATCCATGATTGATGTGAGAAAGCATGCCATCGAGAATCGACCTTGAAAAATTAAAACACGATCTGTAGCCAATCCCACCATAGCGGATGCTATATTTGACCCAAATTGCTCCCAAGAAGTACTTTTAGCACTAATATAATGTAGCAACACATGTATTAAAACTTCCATTGAGGACAAAATAGTTGTTTCCGAAAAGTTTGTTACATTAAAGACCCTTCATAACTAAGATGTCCAAAAGTTTCCCAAATCAACTCCTTAGTAAAACGAATAGCCCCATCGTCATCATTAAACAACAAGTCTTCTAATGGAGGCTTGAGAATCGTCACAGTTCTTCCAAAGAATCGTAGCTATAATATAAAATTCATCATTCTCCATATTATCCCTTGCAGTAGTCCAAAATTCTTGAATCCAAGGTTCAATGATATCCGACTCCACTAAAAGAGCATAAGCGATTGGCGACCAGTGAGATAATCAATAATATCATGAAACGCCTCATTATCTTGATCTTGTCTAAATTTGCCACCATATTGTGCTTTGAAACAGTAGGTCGATTCGCCATTGGTGATTATGTAAGCACAATAAGAATTGGAATCGAATAAGAATGAGAGAAATATGGAAAAGATGCTAAGGTATTAATATAAGAGGGAAAATCGGAAAGTAGTTATTTATAGGTGAGATTTGAAAAATCACAGCCCATAATAAAATTACCGTTAGCATTAATTACCCCTCAATATAACCGTTGGAACAGTACTTCAATAAGACAAACAAGATTACTTTCGCGTATGCAAGATACTTTCCAAGCGGTACTTTCGGAAAAACAAGATTTTCCAAATTCTTACAGATAAACTAAGTATACACAAATATCCTCCCTCACACAATACAGGGACTATACCAATACTAAATAGTCCTCCCTTAGATGTAGCTCAAGAGTTAATCATGCCAATGCTCACCACCAAGTGAGTGAATCGTGAAACATCAAAGCCTTTGGTGAGTAAATCGGCTACATTATCATCGTGTGAACCTTAACCACATTAATGAGCACGTGCTCATAGCAATCTCGATAAAGTGATGCCTAATCTGTATGTGCTTGGTCTTGGAATGATATATGAGATTCTTCACAATACAAATGGTACTCTCATTATCAATATTGATAGGAGTATTTTGAAATTGAACCCATAGTCCAAGAGTTGATTCTCGCATCCACAAAACTTGTCCACAACAGACTTGCGCAGACTACATATTCGACTTGAGAGAGGATGTTCTTTGCAATTGTTTGTTTCTTACATTGCCGGGACACTAACCTTCTTCCAAGATATTGGCATCCTCTAGTGGTGGATCTTGATCATAATTATCACCGCATAATCACTATCCGAAAAAGCTTCTAAGTGAAAAGGTGACTCTTTTGGATACCACAACCCCAACTTTGGTTGTTGTTTTAAATAACGAAGATTCTCTTTATTGCATTCATGTGAGAAATCTTTGGTGAGACTTGATATCTTGCACATAAACAAGCGCAAACATGATATCGGGCCTTGATGCGATAAGATACATAAGAGAGCCAATCATTGATCTGTATAACTTGACTTCAACAGTTGTCCATCTTCATCTTTGCCCAATGAATTGATAGATTTAATAGGTGTAGTAACAATCTTCATATCATCAAAATTGAACTTCTTAAGTATGTCGGTTACATACTTGTCTGTTAGGAATTAGAAATTCCGGTATTAAAAGTCGGTCACCTCAGTATATGTAATCGTTTAAGCTCGTAGTCGTAGTAATTCTTAAGTTAAGTAGTATTTAGTTAAGTAACACCGTGGAGGACAGACGGGTCTTTACCAGCTGTATGCACGATCCACGACCCGATGTGTGGCGATTTATGTAAGACTATAAATACTCTCTACCTTCCAAGGTAGAGTTGGAGCTCATAATAATATCTTTCACTTTCTCTCACTAAGTTCCCTAAACCTCTAACTTTCTCTCTAGAATTCCATCTATATGCTACTTTGTGTTATGGTTTGATGTGTATGTGAAAAGTTATATCTTACAATTGGTATCAAGAGCCATGGTTAGATCATATCTTGCACATCTTTGGATTTATAGTGGTTTTAGGTGGTTTTGAGTTTGAAAAAGTTTAGTGGTTTTGCATCATTTGGGTGATTTCTTGTGTTAAAGTTTGAATTTTGTTGGTACTTTTATGTTTAGAATCATCACAAGTGTTTAGGTTTTCATTTGGTAGCTTGAATCATCTTGGTTGGGTTGTTTTGGATTGAAAAGTGATGTTTATATGGTTTTCAAGCTAGCGACTTAGCTCACGGAGTATTTTCTTGGTAGCGACTTGCTTCACATTTTGTAGCGACTTACGGTGTTGGAGCTAGCGAGTTAGATCTAGCGAGTTAAAGTACAAGTAGTGGACTCTCCACTACGAGTAGCGACAGTGGTAGCGACTTGGTGCATGCGAGTTGCTCTTTAGCGACTTGTATCTCTAGCGACTTGTGTGGCAATTCTTGCCAAAATTTGGCTAGCGACTTGAGTGATGCGAGTTACTACTTAGCGACTTGCCTTTTGTCTAGCGACTTGGGATTCTAGCGACTTGGCTGTCTAGCGAATTAATTGGTAGCGACTTAGTGCATTTGTTTCTAGCGACTTAGTGCATTATCATCTAGCGACTTGAGTGATTGTTTACGGTTTTCTCTTGATTTAGTAAAATCCGTGAAAGAATCTATTTCCGGTTTAATCATAGAGTTATAAAATCCGTATAATCATTAACATGTCTACCAGCGTCCCCTCATCATCTCCCTTTGTTGCAGAGGATGTACAAGCGGTGGCTCGGATACTAAATCCACCCATGCTTGCAGAGCCGACTACGATTCTTGGGCTCAGCGAATCAGTTGTATTGCCTTGGAAAGGAAAATGGTGTCAACATTCTCAAATCCATTGATGAAGGACCATATCGGGTTGAGGCGACTAGAGACATACTTGATACTAATGAAGATGGTACTCTGTTTACGGAATGGGCGGACCTAAGATGTACGATGAGCTTGATGATAAGGAGAAAAGAGATTCGATGCGAGATATCGGGGCTTCAAACATTGTTCTTCAAGGTCTTCCTAAAGACATCTACAAGGCGATCAATCATAACAACGATGCAAAGGCGGTTTGGGATAATGTTAAGATGCTTCTCTCGGGTTGAATTAACTATGGAAGGCAGAGAATCCCAACTCTATGGCCAATTTGAGCACTTCAAGATGAAACCGGATGAGAGTGTCTATGAGTACTATGTGAGATTTCATAAGTTAGTGAATGACATGAGGAACATCGAATGACTATGCCTAACATTAATTTGAACTCAAAGTTTGTGAACAACATGAATCCCGAATGGCACAAGTTTGTCACATTTGTGAAGCTCACTAAAGGATTGAAGAATACAAACTATGAGCAACTCTATGCCTTCCTCCTTGAGAATGAGAGACATGCTATGTTTGAAAAATTGATTCTCAATCGGTTCAAAACCAACCGAGGGAGAGACAAGCTCGTCTAATGACTCAACGACTTTCTACTCAAACATCGGAATCACAACCAAAGCATCACAAGTCATACCCTTGGGTAATGGTAATCACAAACTCATCCACGATCCTATGTTCAAACAAGGCGATCTTTGATGCACACGTGGGTAACATCATTAATCAACTAGCTCTTCTCATTAGTCAAAACATGAATTCTCTCCACAAACCAACAACAACCTCGAGCGCATCTAACCCGCATAATCAAGCCCTTTGTTAAAGATGGAAGGATCGTGGTGCAACCGATTCGGGAAAGGCAGTATGATCGGGGAAGAGGTGGGGTGGGAGAGGTTATGTTGGCAACGAATCGAGGAAGAAATGGTAACCAAGGTCAAGCTAAGCCAATCAAATGCTATAAGCGTGGTGGTGAAGGACACATTGCAAGGCGCACATCTCCAAAGCGTCCACGAATCTTGATTACTTGAGAGATAAGATGTTCTTGGCACAAGCTCGGGACAATGGTCTTTGCGTTGGATGAAGAGGAATTCTTGTTTCTTCTTGAGGGCAATGCCAAGACCTATGATGCGAGATGTGGATGAGCGACCTATTCGGGAGATAGGTCACAATCATCGAATGCCTTTCAAGTCGTTGTTGTGATGCATCGACTACGATGTAGATGATGGACCTCTGCACACACAATTTTCATGGCTAGCATTTCTCCAATGGTTTCTCCCAAGGTCTCTTCTTCACCACAAGGTGGCACATCCAAGGACAAACTAATCTCGGAGGTATTAAAACTATCGATGATCTTGATGTGCAGCGGATGCATGACAAAGTACAATCAAGCTGAAACTATTGAATCAAATGTTGAAAATATGGGTAATAACAATATTGTCCCATACGATCAATACGTGAAACAAAGTGAAAGTGAAGTTGTACCAAGTGATGCATCTTCTGCGATCAACAATGACTATGTCTTTGATGAATACACGCATGTGCTCACGATGATTCCGTAATTTACGAACTAAATGCCTATAAGGGCGTGTTGCTATTTATGAACAACGTGCAAAATTTGAGTTGACCACTCGTGAGCGGAAATGGATGACCAAGTAAGTACGATAATTAGAAAAAGTAAGTTTAGAAGAAGTATTGAAACAAAATTACATTCCTTGCAAGAAAAACTTTCTAAAGCATTAAGCAAAAACAAGAACTTCAAGAAAATGTGAAAATGCTTAAGCAAGAATTTAATGCAAAGGAATCAAAACTCTTGAGAGATTTTCTAATCGAAAACTTTGAAAAACAAACTTGAAAACAAGTTGTACATACAAGGAAACACCATTGATTGCTCACATGGTCACGAAACATCGTGTCTTAAGCGATAAGCATAGCATTCCCTTGTTGAGGAACCAAATCCAGAGGTAATTAAAAGGCTAGAAATGCTCATAAGGTGCTTTATGATGGTAATGAAGTCCTTAAGCCTGGCGAAACCTAGTTGCGTTGAGTGCCTTGAGGAAGATAAGATATTAAATGAAATCACTAGGGAAAAGATGAATAAGAAACAAAATGATCCCAAATGCAAAGAAAAACATAATCATCTCTCCTCATGATTACAAGAAGGAAAAGCTGGATTTCCTTGAACAAGTTTAAGCCTCGAGACTTTGTTGACTCCGAACAAGTCTTACGGAAAAAGGATTTAGATAAGCGAAAGCGGAAAATATTATTGAAACAAACCCTCCCTTTGGAAAATGCCTAGAAGCATTGTGTATCCTCCTAATACACCAATGCATCTTGTTCCTAGAACAATTGCCACTAAAAGCAAGACATTAATTAGCCAATCGTTATATTTCAACTATTTGTTGATTTTGAGAAAACTTGCAAGAAAAGGATCACACCTTTGGTATAAGCGAAGGAGAAAGAGGTTTTGAACAAATGAAAGAATGTTATTTAGCGAGGTCATGCCCTTCTTTAAACTTCTAAAGATCACTTTGAGAGTCTTAAAAGGGGTAGAAAGCGATATTAAGGGTATGGAAAAGGAATTTGATGCAATGGTTGTTGAAGTTAGTGACTATGGCGTGCCTTTGAAATATAATGAGATTGAGAGAAAGAACACGCATACATTAAATGAGAATCTTATTCTTGAATGTGTTGCTCAAGATGTCTTTTCTTTGCTTCAAATTGCTCTATTAATGCTTCCAAATTTCATGAACTATCTGTGTACTGAAAGTCTCCATGATCGTGTCATTGAGCTTGAAAAACTAATTCTAAACTAAATGAGAAAATTGAGCTGGATGATCATGACAATTTGGTTAAACATTTTCTAAACTAGAAGTTGAGTATTTTAATCTACAACTAAAATATCAACATCTCAAAGAAAATGTCAAAACTTCAAATATCAAGACATCTTGGATGCTCGAGTTTGATGCGGTTTTCAAATTAACAAGCGAGATGAGCAGATTCAAGCTCGGTGTAACACGATCGAGAAAGTTGAAAGCCCAAATCTCTCAATTAAAGGGTCAAGCGAACAATATGGCGGGCTCCCAAATGCCTCCTCCTTTAGATTCTCGGAATTCTCAAGCGTTTCATCTTCAAAACCTAGTAAATGCTTTACAAAGGAAAGCGAAAGTTTTCTAGAAGAAAATGAAAAGGTTAAGCGTCATTTCAATGAGTTATTTGAATCAATTAAAGTCACTCGTAACAAAACAACGAACAAATAGCTTCATTGCAAAAGGAAATTGAGAATCGAAGAGTCGGTAAAAGGAAAATGCCAATGATCAATGGGAGAATGTTGTATCTAAGGTTCACTCTTGTAATAAATATGCTTTATCATGACATATGTCCCCCTCATCTAAGGAACAACAAACTTGCCATTCAAACATATTTCTCATCCCTTAAGGATTGCCTAGAATGTCTGCGTGAGATTGTTGAAGAGGATAAGCTAGAGAAACCTCATGATAATGCAATTGGACATGCATGCTTATATGCCAAACGATCTCAAGAAATCTTAGAATGCTTGATCACAATATGCCCAAAGACATTAGGTGAGAGAGTTAACCCTTTGATTCCATGCTCAATGCCTAAGGCCAAATATGATATGCACTCGATTCCCAATGTTTTGAATGTGAGCCGTAGTGTACCCTTGAGTAGTTGATTCTAGATCATCAATGCTAAGAAAGAGAACTCAAATGTGCCTTCTAGGAGTACTAATCTCGGTACCTCTAGTGTTAAGAAAGTGAACCTTAGTGCACTGCATGTAGTTCGGATCGGCACATCTAAGCGGTGGTGCAAGAGTAGTAAAACAAACTAATGTTCCCATTCCCTACAGGAGTGTCGGTGACATTAAAGGGAGCGGTCAAAGTCTCAAGACAATACAAGGAATGATAGGACCTCTCAAGCTAAGAATGTGCCTTTGGAAAAGAGTAGAAGAACAATCTAGGAACTTTAAGCTTGAATTGAATAAAGCGAATCGTGTTGATTCTAGTATTAGCCATAGGCGTCTTGTAATTAATTGAATTCGATACTATTTGCAAACCTTGTCTTGATGATTGCTTGAATTACATTTCTAATCATGAATGTGGTGTCAATGTTTTGCCTAATGATGTTAATTGTCCGATTAATATTGTTAATGCTAAAATTCATGCTAAAAAGGCTAAAAGGCAAAAGCGAAAGAAAGTTAGAAAACAATGGAAACCCGGGAAGAACATTCGATGAGAATAGGCTTTTATTGGATACTGTTGGTCATAAGACTAATCGAGATAATGCCCACTAGAAAATGGATGCCTCTTGGTAGAACTATTCCCTTAAGAAGTGGTCACTGCTTGTAAGCAGCAGGCTATCTGAGACACTAGTATTGCATCTATTCACAATGATTCCATTACCTCACTTTACGATATGAATGCTTCTATTTACGATGTGGGTGTTCCAACCATTGTTACTAACCAAATGGAACCCATTCTTGCATGGGGATCCCAATTATCGATTATCCATTCTTATGCGTGTTCAGCTGCGGATCGTTCAAATCGTTACGTGGTACACGGACTCATTTGTTCCAAGCATATATTTGGAGACGGTCATGCTCATGAACCGTGAGCAAATTCATCGGGGCTATTAGATTTGGTAATGATCATTTCGGTGCTATTATGGGTTATGGAGATTATGTTGTTGGTGATAGTGTCATCTCTAGAGTGTATTATGTGGAAGGTTTAGGTCATAATCATTCTCTGTTGGTCAATTACGTGATTACGATCTAGAAGTAGCCTTGAGAAAACATACACCTTTGTTAGAGATCTTAATGGTAAGGAGCTGTTGAAAGGAACTCGTGGCTCAAACCTTTACACCATCTCTATCGATGACATGATGAGAGCCTCTCCAATCGCTTGTTATCTAAGGCTTCAAAACAAAGTCATGGTTATGGCATCGTCGTCTCAATCACTTGAACTTGGCACCATCAACGATCTTTCGAGAAAGGACTTAGTTGTAGGTTTACCTAGACTAAAGTATGAAAAGGATCATCTTTGTTCGACATGTCAATTGGGAAAAAGCAAAAGTATGCCCATAAACCCAAACCTACTAACTCATCACGAAGTTCTTCATATGATTCATATGGATTTATGTGGACCAATGAGGTGCGAGAATATCTTTGGGAAGAAATATGTGTTAGTTGTGGTTGATGATTACTCTAGATTCACAGGTCAAGTTCTTAAGGACAAAGGATGAAACTCGATATCATCATCAAACTCATCAAGCATTGCGAGTTCGACTAAACAAAGCGTCGAATTATCGAGCAGACAATGGGCGGGTTTGTCAACAAACAACTTAGTGAATTCTATGAAAGCGTTGGAATCGACCATCAAAGAAGTGTTCCACGAACCCCTCAGCGAGCGGTGTAGTTGAAAGGCGAAATCGTACTCTTGTTGAAATTGCTAGAACAATCTTGATCTACTCAAAGGTTCCAATGTTTCTGCGGGTGAAGCAATTGCCCTTTGCATGCTACACACAAAATCGTTCCACGATTCACACTATTCATGGAAAAACTCCATATGAACTTGTCCACACAGAAAACCTAATCTATCTTTCCTTCGTGTGTTTGGTGCATTGTGCTATCCAACTAATGAGGTCAAGACTTAGGCAAACTTAGGGCCAAAGGCGACATTGGAGTATTTGTAGGATATGCATCAAACAAAAGGGATACGAATCTACAACAAAAGAACCCGAAATATCATGGAAACAATTCACGTTACGTTTGATGGTGACCGGTCAAATGGCTCTGGACACTCCACTCGGGACCCGCACTTCAAAAGCAGTCCCATTGGTTCATCCCTTGTTCCAAACTCCTCTCAAGAAACTCCATATGTACCTCCATCGAAGATGATGTAAAGAAATTGTTTGATCCTATGTTTGATGAGCTGTATGATTCAATTACTAATGAGGTCTTGATCCCTACAAGAGAGGTTGCTCATATTCCGATGAATGAAGTCAATCCTTGGTCTCAATATCTTTAAGTCAAGAAGCACTGCTGCTTGATCCTTGATCTCATCAACAAATCATCATTCTTCAAATGTACATCATGGAAATGTTTACGGCATCAATGATGAAGTTAATCCCTTTGCTACTCACGAAGATGCTCCATTTGAAAACATATTTGCTACTCACGAATCATCATCGAACCATCTTCTTGAGGAGACATCGACTCGGCTACCTCGGTTCCTCAACAAATGCCACATGAACACCTCGGAAAATGGACTCACGATCATCCATTAGACAACATCATTGGTAATCCCTCTCGTCTGTATCAACCGGAAACAACTTGCAACCGATGCCTTATGGTGTTTCTTCAACTCCGTACTATCTAAGATCGAACCAAAAGATGTTAAAACCGCCATGAATGAAGGCATTTGGTTCAATGCCATGCAAGATGAAATTCATGAGTTTGATCGTCTTGATGTATGGGAGTTAGTACACTGCTCAGGCGTGCTATGATTATAGCTCTAAAATGGATCTTCAAAGTAAAACTTGATGAGCATGGTGATGTGTTGAAGAACAAGGCTCGATTAGTTGCTAAAGGATATCGTCAAGAGGAGGTATAGACTTTGAAGAATCTTTTGCTCCGGTTGCTCGAATCGAGGCAATCGAATCTTTCGGCTAATCTTGCTAGTAAGAACATGGTAGTTTATCGGATGGATGTAAAGGCGGCATTTCGAGCGGAGATCTTAAAGAAGTCGTCTCGTCGACCAACTGAAGGATTTGTGAATCAAGAGCATCCTACTCACGTTTATCGTTTGAAGAAGGCTCTTTACGGTTTAAAGCAAGCTCGAGGGCATGGTATGATACTTTGTCAAAGTTTCTTCTATCAACGGATTCATCAAAGGAGCGATTGATCCTACATTGTTCACCGGAAGTCGAGCAAACATTTGATTCATGTTCAAATTTATGTTGATGATATTATTTTTGCCTCGTGACCCAATGGAATGTGATCGTTTTCAAATGAAATGAGTTCAAAGTTTCAAATGTCAATGATGGGACAAATGTCATTTTCTTGGGATTACAAATTTCACAAAGTCCGGAGGCATTTTCATAAATCAATCTAAATATGCAATGAGATTTTAAAGAAATTTGGATTTGATTCAAGTGACCTGTTGACACCCCATGATTGACCGAACCAAACTAGATGAGGACCTCTCGGGGATCATGATTGACCAAGCGAAATATCGGAGTATGATTGGATCACGATGTATCTCTTGCTAGTAGACGAGACATCTTGTTCATTTGTTTGCATGTGTGCTAGATACCGAGCTAAGCCTACTAAAAAGCACCTTGAAGCGATTAAGCGGGTCTTCGGTATCTCAAGGAACCATCAATATGGGACTATGGTACCGAAGGACACGGTATGTCACTAACGGCCTATCGAGATCTTGATCATGCGAGTTGTCAAGATACACGTCGAAATACGTCGGGAGGTGCTCGGTTTTGGGTGATAAGCTTGTGGTGGTCTTCAAAAAGCAAATGAGTACTTCTATTTCCTCTCTGAGGTGAATACATAGCCATGTCATCTTGTTGTGCTCAAATCTTATGGATGAGATCTCGATTATCGACTATGGCTTTGAATTCAACAAAATCCCTGTCTTGTGATAATAAAAGTGCTATTGCTCTCTCATGCAACAACGTTCAACACTCAAGAGCAAAGCATATCGACATTCGACATCATTTCATCGGGAACAAGTGGAAAAAGGTGTGGTGGAACTATATTTTGTGAGGTGCGAATATCGGTTAGCGAGACATCTTCACCAAAGCTCTTTCAAGAGAGCGTTTTGAGTTTATTCTTCCACGACTTGGTTTGAAAAGCCTTCAACGAAACTCTCAAGCGTCTTGGGAGGAAGGCGAGGAGTAAAGGTCTATCTTCATCTATCTCTTGTAAATATTTATTGAAAAACAAAATACAAAATTATAAAACCTTCAAAAATCAAATAGAAAAATATAAAACTTTCAAAATCCATAAAAATTTGAAAAATTGAAAAATCTTCAAAAATATTGTCATTTTGTCATGTTTTCTCGGTTCGATAATATCTACGGTCTTTGTGTTGTCATTCAAAGAATGACACGGGACTTTAGATGTTGTTGAATTTTAAAAAAAAAAAAAAAAAAAAAAAAAAAATCAAAAATATTTTTGGGAGAAAAAGAAAAATGGTTTATTGTCATTTCGAGGCAATAACCGGTTTTAAAAGAAAAAACGAGCCATGTTTTAACATGTTTTCAAATTCCATGCTCGATTCTATAAACATTTATCTCTTGAAAACCAAATGCTTTGAAAAATAACTCGATCTCTATTTTTGATAATCATCGGGACTTATTTGTCAAAATCTCTATCTCTCGATCAACAACCTATGTCATTGATTGAGGGAGAATGATTTCAATTAAATTAAAAGTTATTTGGCATTAAATTGTTTTCAAAAGATATACATGCATGTTTTATCAATGGAGTTTAAAGTCTTAAAATCCGATCCTTATCGGTTCAAACGCTTTCACAATCAAGTCACAATTCTCCTTAAAAGCTTTCAAAATCAATTTAAATCTATACGAGATCACAAATCTCAAATGTTTTGATAATTGTGATCGGGGAGAATGTGTGATTTAAATTGGTTAAAGCGATAATTAGGTAAATGGTTTCATAAGGATGTACATCTATCCTTCCCACATGTGACAAAGCGATTTCAAATTTTCCATGCACATGTTGAGGGAGCATCTATCTTAAACCTTTGATTTGAAGCGTGATCATTCATCCCAATGTGCGGGTTCCTCTAGTATGTGCAAAACTCTTTTCAAACCTCGAGGCACATATTGAGGGGAGCAAATTATGGAAACCTCATCCTTCCGGAAATGCTATATCTACTTGATTTGATGTGGGAAGTGATGTTGATATCTTTAGAAAATGGTAATCAAAAAGTTAATTCTTTCTCTTGCCTCCGTGTGCAAAACATTTTCAAATACTTGATGCACATGTTGAGGGAGTTCTCGTTCTAAAAATATCAAAAACAATTCGGTACAAAATGCTTTGATAATATATCACAAGTATACGAATTGATTTTCAAATGGTTTTCAATTGGATCCAATGGCGGATGAACAATACCAAATAGACCGACCAACTTTACTTTATATGCGGTGATATAAGGATGATAAGGTTAGGTATGTGTTCCCATGATCCGCTTGAGCGGAGGGATCTACCGAGGACAATCCACTAGTTAGTGTAGAAGTCCTTAGGTATGATGATAAAAGGAGAAAAATGAGATATGGGAAGAGTGCGGACTAAGGCGAGCTAGTCTTGGAATAAACCCAACAAGGTTCTAGCTATGAAGTCTCGGTAAGCTTGAAGGGTTGAAGAATTAAAAGAATTGAATGAGAAAAGGGTGAAAACAAATAGCCCTCCATTTATTCAACCTTAGAGGCGAAACCGGGTTCAATTCATATACTCTTGATGGTAACATCGGTATTGAAGACAAGGCGTCATGGACCCGGTGGCCTTGCACTTCAACTTTCCAAACCACTCAAGTTCCTCTTAAAAGGACTTGTTTCATTCTCACGGGAACCGACATTATCTATCGACTTTCTCTTAGAGATGGTTGATATTGAAGAAGGAGACCCTCTCCTAGTCTCTCGACACGGGATCCAAATATGCACAAATTGAGTCTAGAGCCACGAGATCATCAATAAATCTCATTAGGACACTTTCAATGAAGACTCTGTTTCACACAATGTGGAAAGAGATTATATCTTGAGTCCTCGCATTATCCTTGTGGTATTGCGGAACATCGAGTGATGTGTTTACATATTCACAATGAAGATGGAAAGCCTTACGGAGCCAACATCAAACAAGCTCTGGTAGGTGGCATGTGAGATCTATTATATAGATCAACCATGTGACAAGCGAGCAGAAACAATGGGCGATTCAATCTCTTGAATCAATCTGGTTCGAGTTATGGATTAGCGGATACCTTTGAAAAACCGGTCTTTGTGCTTAAAAACTCTTTTCTTTAGCACATCGACCGTGTACTCATTTTCAAACCAAAAGGTGTTTTATGATTGATAATTGATTTTCAATAAAACCTTCGTTGTATTGCAAAAACAATTTCTATTGAGCAATACGATTGTTTTCAAATCTCTTTTCATCAATCGGTGGACTTAAAATTATTTGGTTCACTCACTCCGTGTTGTCTTCTTTGAGATGTTCGGTTTGAGAACGACTAGAACATTGCGAAACCCTGTCAAGGAGATTCTTAGGAATCCTACGATCACAGGCGGTACTTGTCTTGATCAGCGAGGGAACCGTGGGCGTGTACCTCAATTCAGCGAAAGTGATCAAAGACACTTTCGTGCGATTTATTGCTAGCTGTTGTATGCGGTACACCCGGCGTTTGCGGTGATCGAATGAAGCGGTCAATCCATAGCCGCATGCTCACACTAACACATTCATCTCAAAGAAATCATGATTAGTGCATCAATGACTCGATATTTTCACTCCATGCTTACGCTTCTGCTGCGCCAATATCATGATTCAACAAATGCTTCCGCTACTCGATGAGAAGATATCATGATCCGAATGTGAGCATGTCGGTCCTAAAGTCACAACATCACATAATACCAACACCACAAAGGATGTGTCGAGAGATTGTTGATGGTGATGATCTCAAAAGATGGCTCAAAATTATTATCACGTGGATCGGTAAAGACCTCCACTTGAAGTAACCAAACATGCAATGTGAAGAATCAATGACTACGAGCTTAGGAGCAAAGGACTACATCAAGAATGCAAGATCAATTGTTAATGTATTATCGGTTGTATTCAATGTAATTTTGGTACATGATTGAGGTGACCTCCTTAGGGAGATTGTTAGGAATTAGAAATTCCGGTATTAAAAGTCGGTCACCTCAGTATATGTAATCGTTAGAAAGCTCGTAGTCGTAGTAATTCTTAAGTTAAGTAGTATTTAGTTAAGTAACACCGTGGAGGACAGACGGGTCTTTACCAGCTGTATGCACGATCCGGCCCGATGTGTGGCGATTTATGTAAGACTATAAATACTCTCTACCTTCCAAGGTAGAGTTGGAGCTCATAATAATATCTTTCACTTTCTCTCACTAAGTTCCCTAAACCTCTAACTTTCTCTCTAGAATTCCATCTATATGCTACTTTGTGTTATGGTTTGATGTGTATGTGAAAAGTTATATCTTACAAAAGCGAGCGTTGGGTTTATTGCCCATTAGAAATTCATAGGGTATCTTCATCGTGGTTTGGTGACAGAGACTCTGTTAAGTACATAGCACAAGATGCCTTGACACACCCGAAATTGAATAGGTAGATGGAAATCTGCTAGCATTGTTCTTGCTACTTCAATCAAAGTCCTATTCTTTATCTCTGCAACACCATTTTGCTGTGGTGTTCTTGCAATGCTAAACTCCCTCTTTATGCCTTTGTTTGCACAAAATTCATCCATAAGCTTGTTCTTGAATTCAGTTCCATTATTACATCTAATACCTCTTACCTTGAGTCTCAATTGGTTTTCAAGTGCTATAATCAGTGTCTGAATAGCATCAAAAGTATCATCCTTAAAACCCAAAAAGAAAACCCAACTGAATCTACCGCAATCATTTGTAACAACCAAGCAATATTTTTCTTATTTAAACTTGCCAACGAGACAGTCCAAACAAATCCATATGTATGACCCAATGGTTCTCTAATAGTGTTAGGAATTAGAAATTCCGGTATTACTAAAGTCGGTCACCTCAAGTATATGTAATCGTTTTAAGCTCGTAGTCGTAGTTATTTTAAGTTAAGTAGTATTTAGTTAAGTAATCACCGTGGAGGACGGACGGGTCTTTACCCACTATGTATGCACGATCCGGGTTGACCCGTTGTGTGGAATTTTATTGTAAGACTATAAATACTCTCTACCTTCCAAGGTAGAGAGTTGGACGGGTCTCATAATAATATTTTCTTTCTCTCACTATAGTTCCCAACTCTCTTCCTTTCTCTCACTAGAACTTTCTCTCTCTAACATACTTATACGCCTACTTTGATCATGGTTTAGAGTGTTTGTGAAATCCAATATCTAACAATTGGTATCAAGAGCCATGGTTTGATCACTCATCTTTCATGCTCTTTGTTTTGGTGGATTTCATAAGGTTTTTGGGGTATTAAGGGTTTAGGAGAGTTTGATTCATTTGGACAAATTCTAGTGTTAAAGTTTGAATTTTGCTTGTACTTTTGTGTTTAGGATCATCATATGTGTTTATGTTTTGAATTGGAAGGCTTAAATCATTGTGGTTTGGTTGTTTTGGATTGATAAAGTGGTTATTTGTGAAAGAAGGACGAGCGAGTTGAGTCTCGGACTTGTTTTTCTTCAAAGCGAGTTGCTTTGTTATTTGATCTGAGTTGGTACATGCGACTTATTTGTTTAGCGAGTTGATATTTATCGACTTGGGTTCTAAGCGAGTTGTTTCTTTAAGCGACTTGAGATCTAAAGCGACTTAGCTATTTAGCGAGTTGTAAAGCTAGCGAGTTAATTTAAGCGACTTGGTGTTTAAGCGAGTTGATTGTGTTGCGAGTTGATACTAAAGCGAGTTGGCTATTTAGCGACTTGATTCATTAAGCGAGTTGATTGTGTTGTGAGTTGATCTTGATGCGACTTGGCTATTAAGCGAGTTGATTACTTAGCGAGTTGTTAAGTAAGCGAGTTGTGTGGTTAAGTACTTATTTATTTAGGCTTGTTACTTCTTCGTGATACATTCTTACGGTTGTTCTTTTGGTTTAGTAAAATCCGTGAAAGAATCAATTTCGGTTTAATCAAAGAATTGTAAAATCCGTAGAGCTTGAAACATGTCTACAAACGTTCCTACTATCATCTCCATTGTTGCGAGGATGTTCAAGCGGTGGCTCGGATACTTGTCCACCCATGCTTGTGAGGCCGACTATGACTCTTGGGCTCAACGAATCAGTTGTCTTGTCTTGGAAAAGAAAATGGGGTTAACATTCTCAAATCCATTGATGAAGGACCTTACCGAGTTGAGACTACTAGAGATGTACTTGATCTTCTTGAAGATGGAACTCGATTTATGGAATGGACGGACCAAAGATGTATGATGAGCTTGACGATAAGGAGAAAAGAGATTCGATGCGGATATCCGAGCTTCCAACATTATCTTGCAAGGTCTACCAAAGGACATCTACAAGCTTATCAATCACAACACCGAGGCAAAAGCTGTATGGGATAATGTCAAGATGCTTCTTTACGGTTACGAGAGCTGTTGAAGACCGAGAATCACGTTGTATGATGAATTTGAGCACTTCAAGATGAAACCGGATGAAAGTGTTTATGAGTACTATGTGAGATTTCATAAGTCGGTGAATGACATGAGGAACATCGAATGACTATGCCTAACATTCATTTGAACTCAAAGTTTGTAAACAACATGAATCCCGAATGGCACAAGTTTGTTATACGTGAAGCTCACTAAAGGATTGAAGAATACGAATTATGAGCAACTCTATGCCTTCCTTCTTCAAAATGAGAGGCATGCCATGTTTGAAAAGAGGATTCTAGATCGGTTCAAAGCTCGGGAGAAGCAAGTTCAACAAATGATTCAAGCGCTTTTACACAAATGTTGGGATTACCACCAAAGCTTCTCAAGTTGTACCCATGGGAGATGGTAATCACAAACTCATTCACGATCAAGGTTCAAACAACGGATGCTAATCTTTGTCATGGAACATTTCATCAATCAACGGCACTCATGGTTAAGTCAAAACAGGACACTTTCACCTCACACTAACAAACTTCACACAACAATGAGATCGAACCGCCTCCAATCTTCACAATCATGCTTTGGTCGAGATGGGAAAATTATGTGCAACCCGGTTCGGGAAAGACAATATGATCGGGGAAGAGGTGGGGTGGTAGAGGTTATGTTGGTAATCGAATCGAGGAAGGAATGGAAATCAAGGTCAAGCTAAGCCGATCAAATGCTATAAGCGTGGTGGTGAGGACACATTGCAAGGCGCACATCTCCAAAGCGTCCACGAATCTTGATTACTTGAGAGATAAGATGTTGCTTGTACAAGCTCGGGATAATGGTCTTTGCTTTGGATGAAGAGGAGTTGTTGTTTCTTCTTGAGGCAATGCCAAGACCTATGATGCGAGATGTGGATGAGCGACCAATTCAAGAGATAGGTCACAATCATCGAATGCCTTTCAAGTCGTGATTGTGATGCATCGACTCGATGTGGATGATGGACCTCTGCACACACAATTTTATGGCTAGCATTTCTCCAATGGTTTCTCCCAAGGTCTCATCTTCACCACAAGTGGCCCATCCAAAGACAAACTCATCTCGGAGGTATTAAAACTATACGATGATCTTGATGTGCAAAGATGCATGACAAAGTACAATCAATGAAACTAGTGAATCAAATATTGAAAATATGGGTAATATCAATGTTGTCCCATATGATCAATATGTGAAACAAAGTGAAAGTGAAGTTGTACCAAGTGATGCATCTTTGCGATCAACAATGACTATGTTTTGATGAATACTTTGCATGTGCCTACGATGATTACATTATCTACGAGGCGAATGCCTATAAAGAGCGTGTTGCTATTTATGAACAACGTGCAAAATTTGAGTTGACCACCCGTGAGCGGAAATGGATGACCAAATCGTACAACTATTAGAAAAAGTAGGTTTAGAAGAAGTATTAAAACAAGAGTTAAACTCCTTACAAGAAAAGCTTTCTAAAAGCGCTAAGCAAAAACAAGAACTTCAAGAAAATGTTAAAATGCTTAAGCAAGAATTCGGTGCTAAGGAATCAAAACTTTTGAATGATTTTCTAATCTAAAACCTTGAAAAACAAGCTTGAAAATAAGTTATGCGTACAAGGAAATACCATTGATTGCTCACTTAATCACTAAGCATAGAGTCTTAGCGATAAGCATAGCATTCCCTTGTTGAGGAACCAAATCCAGAGGTCATTAAAAGGCTAGAAATGCTCATAAGGTTCTTTATGATGGCAATGAAATCCTTAAACCTAGGCGAAACCTAGTTGCGTTGAGTGCTTGAGGAAGATAAGAAATCGAGATGAAGTCACTAGGGAAAAGATGAACAAGAAATTAGATGATCCTAAATGTAAAGAGAAGAAAATAAAGATCACACCCCATGATTACAAGAAGGAAAAGCTGGATTTCCTTGAACATGTTTAAGCCTCGAGACATTGTTGACTCCCGAACAAGTTTTACGGAAAATGGATTTAGATAAGCGAAAATGAAAATATTGTTGAAACAAACCCTCCCTTTGGAAAATGCCTAGAAGCATTGTGTATCCTCCTAATACACCAATGCATCTTGTTCCTAGAACAATTGCCACTAAAAGCAAGACCTTAATTAGTCAATATGTTATCTTTCAACTATTTGTTGATTTTGAGAAAACTTGCAAGAAAAGGATCACACCTTGGTATAAGCGAAGGAGAAAGGGGTTTGAGCAAGCGAAAGAATGTTATTTAGCGAAGTCATGCCTTTCTTTAAAGCGCTAAAAGATCATTTTGAAAGTCTTAAAAGGGAATGAACGTAGACATTAAAGAAATGGAAAAGGAGTTTGATGCAATGATAGTTGAGGTTAATGACTATGAGCGAGCACTAAAATATAATGAGATTGAGAGAAAGAACTTGCATACATTAAATGAGACTCTTATTCTTGAATGTGTTGCTCAAGATATGTTTTTTTTGCTACAAATTGTTCTATTAATGCTTCCCAATTTCATGAACTATCTGTTGCCACGAAAGTCTCCATGATCGTGTCATTGAGCTTGAAAAACTAATTACGAACTAAATGAGAAAATTGAGCTGGATGATCACGACAATTTGGTTAAACATTTTTCTAATCTAGAAGTTGAGCATTTTAATTTACAACTAAAATATCAACATCTTAAAGAAAATGTCAAAACTTCAAATATCAAGACATCCTCGGATGCTCGAGTTTGATCGAGTTTTCAAATTAACAAGCGTGATGAGCAGATTCAAGCTCATTGCAACACGATCGAAAGTTGAAAGCCCAAATCTCTCAATTAAAGGGTCAAGCGAACAATATGGCGGGCTCCCAAATGCCTCCTCCTCTAGATTCTCGAATTCTCAAGCGTTTCATCTTCAAAACTTAGTAAATGCATTACAAAGGAAAGCGAAAGTTTTCTAGAAGAAAATGAAAAGGTTAAGCGTCATTTCAATGAGTTATTTGAATCTATAAAGGTCACTCGTAACAAAAATAACGAAGCGGTAGCCTCGTTACAAAAGAAATTGAGAATCTAAAGAGTCGGGTAAAGGGAAGATGCCAATGACCAATGGGAGAATGGTGTATCAAAGGTACATGTACGTAATAAATATGCTTTATGCATGAAATATGTTCCTCCTCATCTTAGGAATAACAAACTTGCTATTCAAACATATTTCTCACATCTTAAGGACAGCCTAGAATGTCTCCGTGAGATTGTTGAAGAGGATAAATTAGAGAAACCACTTGACAATGCAATTGGGCATGCATGCTTATATGCCAAACGATCTCAAGATATTCTAGAATGCTTAATCACAATATGCCCAAAGTCCTTAGGTGAGAGAGTTAATCCTTTGATTCCATGTTCGATGCCTAGTGCCAAGTATGATATTCATTCTATGCCAAATGTTTTTAATGTGAACCTTAGTGTGCCTTTAAGTAGTTCGATTCGGATCATCAATGCTAAGAAAGAGAACTCTAGTGTGCCTTCTAGGAGTACAAATCCAGCACTTCTAGTGTTAAGAAAGTGAACCTTGGTGTGCTGCATGTAATTCGGATCCCGAACATCTAAGCAGGAGATGCAAAGAGTAGCAAAACTAATGTTCCCATTCCTCTCAGAGTGTCGGTGACATTAAAGCAAGCGGTCAAAGTCTCAAGACAATACAAGGAAGGACACGACCTCTGCAAGCTAAGAATGTGCATTGGAAGAGTAGAAGACCAACCTAGGAACTTTAAGTTTGAGCGAATAAAGCGAATCGTGTTGATTCTAGTATTAGCCATAGGCGTCTTGTAATTAATTGAATTCGATACTATTTGCAAACCTTGTATTGATGTCTGCTTGAATTACATTTCTAATCATGAATGTGGTGTTAATGTTTTGCCTAATGATGTTAATTGTCCGATTAATATTGTTAATGCTAAAAATCATGCTAAGAAGGCTAAAAGGCAAAAGCGAAAGAAAGTTAGAAAAGCAGTGGAAACCCCGGGAAGAACATTTAGTAAGATAGGCTATCATTGGATACATGTTGGTCATAAGACTAATCGAGACAATGCCCACTAGAAAATGGATGCCTCTTGGTAGAACTATTCCTTAAGAAGTGAGCACACTTTGAATAGGGCTATCTGAGACACTAATCTTGCATCTATTCATAATGATTCCATTGCCTTAATTTACGATATGAATGCTTCTATTTACGATGTGGGTGTTCCAACCATTGTTACTAACCAAATGGAACCCATTCTTGCATGGGGATCCCAATTATCGATTATCCATTCTTATGCGTGTTCAGCTGCGGATCGTTCAAATCGTTACGTGGTACACGGACTCAGTTGTTCCAAGCATATTTGGCGACGGTCGCGGCTCATGAACCGTGAGCAAATTCATCGGAGACGATTAGATTCGGAATGATCATTTTGGTGCAATTATGGGTTATGGTGATTATGTTGTTGGTGATAGTGTTATCTCTAGAGTATACTATGTGGAAGGTCTTGGTCATAATATGTTCTCTGTTGGTCAATTACGTGATTACGATCTAGAAGTAGCCTTGAAAACATACTTGTTTTGTAAGAGAACTTGATGGTAAGGAAGCTGTTAAGAGGAACTCGTGGTTCAAATCTATACACCATCTCTATCGATGATATGATGAAGTCTTCTCCAATTTGCTTGTTGTCAAAGGCTTGAAAACAAAGTCATGGTTATGGCATCGTCGTCTCAATCACTTGAACTTGGCACCATCAATGATCTCTCGAGAAAGGACTTAGTTGTAGGTTTACCTAGACTAAAGTATGAAAAGATCATCTTTGTTCGACATGCCAATTGGGAAAAAGCAAAAGTATACCCATAAACCCAAACCTACAAACTCAATTCTGAAGTTCTTCATACCCTTCATATGGATTTATGTGGACCAATGAGAGTGCGAGAATATCTTTGGGAAGAAATATGTGTTAGTTGTGGTTGATGATTACTCTAGATTCACAGGTCAAGTTCTTAAGGACAAAGGATGAAACTCGATATCATCATCAAACTCATCAAGCATTGCGAGTTCGACTTAACAAAACCGTCGAATTATCCGAGCAGACAATGGTGCGAGTTTGTTAACAAACAACTTAGTGAATTTTATGAAAGCATTGGAATCGACCATCAAAGAAGTGTTCCACGAACTCCTCAGCGAGCGGTGTAGTTGAAAGGCGAAATCGAACTCTTGTGGAAGCCGCTAGAACAATCTTGATTTACTCAAAGGTTCCAATGTTTCTCTGGCGAAGCTATTGCCTTGCATGCTACACACAAAATCGTTCCACGATTCACCTTGTTCATGGAAAAACTCCATATGAACTGGTCCACATGAAAACCTAATCTCTCTTTCCTTCGTGTGTTTGGTGCCTTGTGTTATCCAACTAATGAGGTCAAGACTTAGGCAAGCGAGAGCTAAAGCGGACATTGGAGTCTTTGTAGGGTATGCACCAAACAAAAGGGATACGAATCTACAACAAAAGAACCCGAAATATCATGGAAACAATTCACGTTACATTTGATGGTGACCGGTCAAGCGGCTCTGGACAATCGATTCGGGACCCGCACTTCAAAAGCAGTCCCATTGGTTCATCCCTTGTTCCAAACTCTTCTCAAGAAACTCCATATGTACCTCCATCGAAGATGATTTAAAGAAATTGTTTGATCCTATGTTTGATGAGCAGTATGAGCCAAGTGCTAATGAGCGGCGACTCCCTCGTGAGGCTGCTCATATTCTGTGAATGAAGTCAATCCTTGATCTCAATATCATTAAGTCAAGAAGCGCTGCTTCTTGATCCTTGATCTCATCAACAAATCATCATTCTTCAAATGTACATCATGGGCATTTACGGCATCAATGATGAAGTTAATCCCTTTGCTACTCACGAAGATGCTCCATTTGAAAACATATTTGCTCTGAATCTTCATCGAACCATCTTCTTGGAGACATCGACTCTGCTACTTGGTCCCTCAACAACTACCACATGAACACCTCGGAAAATGGACTCACGATCATCCATTAGACAACATCATTGGAAATCCCTCTCGTCCGGTATCAACACGGAAACAACTTGCAACCGATGCCTTATGGTGCTTCTTCAACTCCGTACTCTCTAAGATCGAACCAAAGATGTTAAAAGCGCCATGAATGAAGGCAATTTGGTTCAATGCCATGCAAGATGAAATTCATGAGTTTGATCGACTTGATGTATGGGAGTTAGTACCGACTCAGTTGTGCTATGATTATTGCTCTAAAATGGATCTTCAAAGTGAAACTTGATGAGCATGGTGATGTGTTGAAGAACAAGGCTCGATTAGTTGCTAAAGGATACCGTCAAGAGGAGGTATAGACTTTGAAGAATCTTTTGCTCTGTTGCTCGAATCGAGGCAATCGAATCTTTTGGCTAATCTTGCTAGTAAGAACATGGTAGTCTATCGGATGGATGTAAAGGCGGCATTTACGAGCGGAGATCTTAAAGAAGTCGTCTCGTCGACCAACTGAAGGATTTGTGAATCAAGAGCATCCTACTCACGTTTATCGTTTGAAGAAGGCTCTTTACGGTTTAAAGCAAGCTCAAGGGCATGGTATGATACACTATCAAAGTTTCTTCTATCTACGGATTTAGCAAAAGAGCGATTGATCCAACATTGTTCACCGAAGTCGAGCAAACATTTAATTCATGTTCAAATTTATGTTGATGATATCATCTTTGCCTCGTGACCCCAATGAGTGTGACCGTTTTCAAATGAAATGAGTTCAAAATTTCAAATGTCAATGATGGGACAAATGTCATTTTCTTGGGATTACAAATTTCACAAAGTCCGGAGGCATTTTCATAAATCAATCTAAATATGCAAATGAGATTTTAAAGAAATTTGGATTTGATTCAAGTGACCTGTTGACACTCCATGATTGATCGAACCAAACTAGATGAGGACCACTCGGGGATCATGGTAGACCAAGCGAAATATCGTAGTATGATTGGATCACGATGTACCTCACTGCTAGTAGACCGGACATCTTGTTATTTGTTTGCATGTGTGCTAGATATCGAGCTAAGCCTACTAAAAAGCACCTTGAAGCGGTTAAGCGGGTCTTCGGTATCTCAAGGAACCATCAATATGGGACTATGGTACCGAAGGACACCGGTATGTCACTAACGGCCTATCGAGATCTTGATCATGCGAGTTGTCAAGATACACGTCGAAATGCGTGCGGAGGTGCTCGGTTTTGGGTGATAAGCTTGTGGTGGTCTTCAAAAAAGCAAATGAGTACTTCTATTTCCTCTCTGAGAGGTGAATACATAGCCATGTCATCTTGTTGTGCTCAAATCTTATGGATGAGATCTCGATTATCGACTATGGCTTTGAATTCAACAAAATCCTACATCTTGTGATAATAAAAGTGCTATTGCTCTCTCATGCAACAACGTTCAACACTCAAGAGCAAAGCATATCGACATTCGACATCATTTCATCGAGGAACAAGTGGAAAAAGGTGTGGTGGAACTCTATTTTGTGAGGTGCGAATATCGGTTAGCGAGACATCTTCACCAAAGCTCTTCCAAGAGAGCGTTTTGAGTTTATTCTTCCACGTCTTGGCTTGAAAAGCCTTCAACGAAACACTCAAACGTCTTGAGGAGGAAGGCGAGGAGTAAAGGTCTATCTTCATCTATCTCTTGTATATATCTATTCGAAAAACAAAATACAAAATTATAAAACCTTCAAAATCCATAAAAATAGAAAAATTGAAAAATCTTAAAAAAATCCATAAAAAAAAAAAAATTAAAAATCTTCAAAAATATTGTCAATTTGTTATGCTTTTTCTCGGTTCGACAATATCTACGGTCTTTGTCTTTGTCATTCAAAGAATGACACGGGACTTTAGATGTTGTTGAAATTCTTAAAAAAAAAAAAAAAAAAAAAAAAAAATATTTTTGGGAGAAAGAGAAAAAAATGGTTTATTGTCATTTCGAGCGATAACCGCTTTTTAAAGAAAAACGAGCCATTCTTTATCATGTTTTCAAAATTCCATGCTCGATTCTATAAACATTTATCTGCTTTGAAAACTAAGCGCTTTGAAAAATAACTCGGTCTCTATTTTTGATAATCATCGGACTTATTTGTCAAAATATCAATCTCTCAATCAACAACCTATGTCATTGATTGAGGGGAGAATGATTTCAATTAAATTAAAAAGTTATTTGGCATTCAATTGTTTTCAAAAGATATACATGCATGTTTTATCAATGGAGTTTAAAGTTTTAAAATCCGATCCTTATCGATTAAAACGCTTTCATAATCAAGTCACAATTCTCCTTAAAAGCTTTCAAAATCAATTTAAATCTATAAGAGATCACAAATCTCAAATGATTTGATAATTGTGATCGGGGAGAATGTGTGATTTAAATTGGATTTAAAGCGATAATTCGGTAAATGGTTTTATAAGGATGTACATGCTATCCTTCCACATGTGACAAACGATTTCAAATTTTCCATGCACATGTTGAGGGGAGCATCTATCTTAAACCTATGATTTGAAGCGTGATCACTTATCTCAATGTGCGGGTTCCTCTAGTATGTGCAAAACTCTTTTCAAACCTAGAAGCACATATTGAGGGGAGCAAAATCATGAAAACCTCATCCTTCCCAAAATGCTTTATCTACTTGATTCGATTAGGAAGTGATGTTGATATCTTTAGAAAATGGTAATCAAAAAGTTAATTCTTCCTCTTGCCTCCGTGTGCAAAGCGATTTCAAACATTTGATGCACATGTTGAGGGGAGCACTTGTTCTAAAAATATCAAAAACAATTCGGTACAAAATGTTTTGATAATATATCACCGATATCTGGATTGATTTTCAAATGGTTTTCAATTGGTTCCAAATGGCGGATGAACAATACCAAATAGACCGACCTACTTTACGTTATATGCGGTGATATAAGGATGATAAGGTTAGGTATGTGTTCCCATGATCCGCCGAAGCCGGAGGGATCTACCGAGGACTATCCACTAGTTAGTGTAGAGTTCTTAGGTATGATGATAAAAGGAGAAAAATGAGAAATGGGAAGAGTGCGGATGAGATAGAGCTAATCTTGGAACAAACCCAACAAGGTTCTAGCTATGAAGTCTCGGTAAGCTTGAAGGGTTGAAGAATGAAAAGAATCGAATGAGATAAGGGTGAAAACAAATAGCCCTCCATATATTCAACCTTAGGGCGAAACCGGGTTCAATTCATATGCTCTTGATGGTAACATCGGTATTGAAGACAAGGCGTCATGGACCCGGTGGCCTTTGCTTCAACTTTCCAAAACCACTCAAGTTCCTCTTAAAAGGGCTTGTTTCATTCTCACGGGAACCGACATTATCTATCGACTTTCTCTTAGAGATTGTTGATATTGAAGAAGGAGACCCTCTCCTAGTCTCGACACGGGAACCAAATATGCACATATTGAGTCTAGAGCCACGAGATCATCTATAAATCTCATTAGGACACTTTCAATGAAGACTCTCTGTTTCACACAATGTGGAAAGAGATTATATCTTGAGTCCTCGCATTATCCTTGTGGTATTGCGAACATCGAGTGATATGCAAACATATTCACAATGAAGATGGAAAGCCCTCTGGAGCCAACATCAAACAAGCTCACGGTGGGTGGCATGTGAGATCTATTCAATAGATCAACCATGTGACAACTGAGAGAAACAATGGGCGATTCAATCTTTTGAATCAATCACAGTTCGAGTTATGGATTGACGGATACCTTTGAAAAACCGGTCATTGTGCTTAAAACTCTTTTCTTTAACACATTGTCCGTGTTCGAATATTTCAAATCAAAGGTGTTTTATGATTGATAATTGATTTTCATTAAAACCTTCGTTGTATTGCAAAACAATTTCTATTGAGCAATACGATTGTCTTTCAAATCTCTTTTCATCAATCGGTGAATTTCTACTTATTTGGTTCACTCACTCCGTGTTGTCTTCTTTGAGATGTTCGGTTTGAGAACGACTAGAAGCATTGCGAAACCCTGTCAAGGAAATTCTTGAATTATACGATCACAGGCGATACTTGTCTTGATCAGCGGGGAACCGTGGGCGTGTACCTCAATTCAACGAAAGTGATCAAAGACACTTTCGTGCGCTTTATTGCTAAGCTGTTTTATGCGGTACACCCGGCGTTTGCGGTGATCGAATGAAGCGGTCCATCCATAGCCGCATGCTCACTTAACACATTCATCTCAAAAGAAATCATGATTAGTGCATCAATGACTCGATATTTTCACTCCATGCTTACGCTTTCTGCTGCGCCAATATCATGAATCAACGAAAGCTTCCGTTACTCGATGAGAAGATATCATGATCCGAATGTGAGCATGTCGGTCCGAAAGTCACAACATCACACAATACCAACACCACAATGGATGTCTCGAGAGATTTTGTTGGTGATGATCTCAAAAGGCGGCTCAAAATTATTATCACGTGGATCGGTAAAGACCTCCACTTGGATTAACCAAACATGCAATGAGTAGAATCAATGACTACGAGCTTGAACAAAGTACTACATCAAGAATGCAAGAACAATTGTTAATGTAATATCTGTTTGTATTCAATGTAATTTTAGTATATGTTTGAGGTGACCTCCTTAGGGAGATTGTTAGGAATTAGAAATTCCGGTATTAAAGTCGGTCACCTCAAGTATATGTAATCGTTAGAAAGCTCGTAGTCGTAGTTATTTTAAGCTAAGTAGTATTTAGTTAAGTAACACCGTGGAGGACGGACGGGTCTTTACCAGCTGTATGCACGATCCATGACCCGTTGTGTGGCGTTTTATTGTAAGACTATAAATACTCTCTACCTTCCAAGGTAGAGTTGGAGCTCATAATAATATTTTCTTTCTCTCACTATAGTTCCCAACTCTCTTCCTTTCTCTCACTAGAACTTTCTCTCTCTAACATACTTATCGCCTACTTTGATCATGGTTTAGAGTGTTTGTGAAATCCAATATCTTGTGAAGTTTCTATGATTAACCCTATTTGAATTATTCCAAACCGGTTTGTGCTCTCTAGGTTTGTGGTTGGCGATCATTCTTTGGAAATTTGCTAAGGTATTCGAGTGATGTTTACAATCCTTGATTAAATGAGTAGGACTAAAACACACAAAACACGTTTTGACCCATACTTCCAAAGTGATTTCTTCTATGTCTATGCCCAAAATTATTTTGCCTTCTTGGCGAATGATGAAACTGTTTTGACCAAAGTTATCCCAAAAGGTTTAGCAAGATCTTGTTTTGAAAAGGTTTTGCGAAGAGTATCGCTTGTGAGCAAGACTTTGATTTAAAGGTACCGCTTGATTTTGAACAGCTTCTTTGGGTTTTTCAGACCTAGATTGAGCTACAAGCTTTTTCCTAAACTCTAGACTGTCTACTCCAAAACGAGAAACATCAGGCCTAGGGGGTTGATGAATGCCAGTAGGATGAGGAACTGCATGATACTCATTATCTTTCTTATACTCAGGAGGTGTATCACTTAATGAACCTTCATTACTAGATGAGTCTACATAATTAATGAGTTCATCATCACTAGTGGTTATGTCCTCAAAATCACCTTCATCCTGATCACTAGATTGGTTTTCTTCTAGTTTACTAAAATCCATTCCAAAACCTAATCCAGTTTTAATATAAGCTCTTCTCTATTTTTGAACATAAGTAACATGTGACAGACCAGACTTTCCCCAAGCAGCAAACTTAGCTAACAAATCATCTCTTTCTTTAGTCAATTTGTCAATTTCAAAGAATTTTCTGATTTAATTTCCATTCACTTAGTTTTAATTGGTAATCATGTTGTTCATATTTTTCACCCCAAGCTACTTCATTAGTTTCATGTGCTAAAATTTTGGCTTCCATAGATTCTAGGGTTATTTGATAACCGACTACCTCATACCTAGCCCTAACACAATTATCTTTTCAATCACATAATGTTAAGTAATTTTGATAAAAATCATAACAGTTTGAGCATACCTCGAGATAGGAGGCGAGTTGGTGAAGTAGCCACCATTGCAAGAAGAACAGATCATCTTCACTTTCTTTGCTCCAATCAAATCCTCCAAAGCCATCATCGATTCCAAAGCAAAGATGTTCGGGTTCTTCATTAAAAGCGGTGCTCCGGTCAATGCTTCCTTTGTTTCTTCAACTACATCTTCCATCGCTACCATGCAAGAAGTCACCGGTTCATCATCAAATTCTTCACTCCGGTTAACTTCGATAACTTCTCTTGAGCAACCAAAGCCTTTGTTTCAAGAATTGGAATTTCTTTGAGCTCAAGTTTTGGCTTCTCGATGTTATGTTTGCTTGATACTTAGCAAATTTGCACTCCTTGCAAAGTGACCGGTCTTTTGACAATTGAAGCATTTAATTTTGGATTTGTCAAAAGTTATTCCTGCTTTGGTTTGAAATCAATGCTTTTACATCTTCTTTATGTACTTTTGATCCTTGCAGTGATCATAGCAACTTGCCACCGATATCAATTTCTTCAAGTGCATCTTCTTCAATATGTGCTAGATCTTTTCATAAGTGATGTAAACCGGCTTGTTGTACAAAGAAGGAGCACACAACTTCATCCGAGTGCATAGTGGTAGGTGGTGGGGCCTCTTGAACATATGAAGGGGGTTGTAAACAAAGAAGATTTAGAGATGCAAGACTTTGAGGAGAAGCAAGACTTTTGATGGAAATCGCCCTTCTTTCGAGATGATAGAAAAGCTATATTGTGAGACTTGGAATTTGTTTGACCACTCATCTCATGCTCATACACCTTCGTTGATGATAGAGATCATCAAAGTCCATGACATCCAAACCTTGTTTTCTCTCGATCATTGTAGCAATCACATGCCATGTAGATGGCAAACTCCTTAGAAACTTTAAATTAGCATCCTCAATCGACACTTACGCTTTGTATAACTCCAACATGTTGAGGAGATTTTGAAACCTATCATATGCAAGATCAAGACTCTCTTTCACCAACCGTAAAAGTTTCAAACTGTTGCTTTAGCAAATTTCGTGCATCTTCTTAGAGGCTTCATTCCTCCAAATCTGGTCTTGAGAGCAGCCAGAGTCGCTTAGCATCTTTAGCATCATGAAATTTGAGAAGATGACCATCCGAAATGGCGAGATAAGAGAATGTTTAGTGCCTTTTCTTGATTCCTTAGGGTTCTTCTTGGTAAACCGCCTTAGGTGCTTTGGGTTGTCGAGAAATATCAATGGGTTGGAACTACTTCATTCCATTCACAATTACATTCCATAGAGCATGGTCTCAGAATGGCAATATCTCGCCGCATCTTCATGCACCGTAGATCATATTCTCCTTCTTGATTATTGGAATTACGAGTGAGGTGATTGAGGGTGGTGGAGCAACTTCAATCGACATCTTGAATATTGGTGAAGTAGGGTTTCTTCCTAGTCGAGTTTCCACACAAGCTCGATACTACTTGTTGGATCGATATACTTTAATCAAACTAACTTTAACTAGCTTGTTAAGGTTTAATAACCTCGGATAAATCCTAAGTTATTAACAAAGAAACACCGAGCAATCTTTATCAAGTCGCGAAATTTACTTAACAAAGCTAAGAAGAATAATTTTATTATAAACTCTAAATCGCTTATTATGCGAGATACTCTAAACAACTCTAAGATTATCGAACTTCTCTAAAACACTAAATAACTTGTGAATTAAGTAAACTCTAAAACTCATAGACTCGTACCTCTAATGCCAATCTAGGAGTCCTTTTATAGGCTCAAGGATATCCTAGTCGGTTTACAATTTGTATCCTTGTACGACAAGTAATCTAAACATAGAATATTCTAGAGTTACAATACTTTCCATAAACGAATATAACAGTTCTTTGTTCTTGCAGTACTTTGACTTCATAGTGCAGTACTTTGACTCTTTGACTTTTTCCAGTACTTTGCAGCTTACAGTACTTTCATATCTTCAGTACTTTCATATCCCAACAAATGGTAGCGACTTGACTATAACACAGAAAGGATGAAGAAGAAGATCTTGACATGTGACCACGACCAATCTATTATATACCAAATGACTAATCGACCTCTGGTTAATATTCATCATCGGTCCAAGATTCAAAAGAAAAAGATATGCAAGATGACATATATCACAGCCATTTACAAGATCTCAGTCAAAGTTTGTGTTTATCAAAGTATTATCAAGACCTTTAAGATCCAAGTTCACAAACTTTAACTCATCATCGATCCAACCTCATCCTAACTACATAGAACTCTAAGATCTCAGATCTTTTCTTCGTGTGGTATTTCAAATACACAAGGTCCTTTACAAGAACAATTACACGAATGAAAGATATCCTCGCGAGATCTAAGACTCGGACTAAATCATTTAATTTCGATTGGTTTCGTGAATGTTCAAAGATGAATCAAAACCATTATGGTTACCACGATAACTTCATCATCACAAATTAATACAATAACAACTAGTGATCTCAGTCTATTTCTTTCGTATTATTAAAAGTATCAAGACTCAAAGGTCGATCTAACGAAAGAAAGCAAACCATCATCGATCATATTAAAGCAAAGCTTCATTTCATGTTCGAATTTAAGAATCGAATAATAACATGTAAGTTATTTTCGTGTTCTAATTCGTTTGCCTCATAAGGTCAAAGCATCAAAGCAACGACATAATGTATAACCTACCTGGATAATGTCTTGATTCATGCCATCTCCGTGGCCATCCCACTGCCATCCCTGTGGCCATCAAAACCTTTGTACCATCCCTGTAGCTAGGTTAAAAACATATGGATTTGAGTGTTGGACATATGATTTATGCTTTGTTGATTGATGATTGAAGCGTACAAGGGATTTGGTGAATACAAATCCATTTGTTTAGGAAAAGTATTTGATGATGGACTTAAAATGGGAGGCGGATTATTATGCTGAGAGAGATTAGGGTTTGGTGGTATGAGATAATGTTGTGGAGGCATTTTTTTGTGTGAGATAAATTAGGGTAACAAGTATTCTTGTATCTGTTTTATACCCGATGGATTAGGGTAATATGGGATTTAATATGGGTCGAGTTTTATGGGGTATACCACTTGGAGTTGTTTTGTTGTGAGCCGACCGGTTTGTGTTAGACTTGGGCCACGAAGGTGTTGAATGGACATGAGCCGAATAATATATGACAAGATTGGGCCTCATGAATTTTTGGATATGATATCTAAACGTTTATGAACGTGTGTGATTTATCACAAGATTGGTACAAATTTGTTAAATCACAAATTGTTTATTCTAAATCAAATTTTGATAAAATGTGATATATATCTGAGCACCTCATTAGGAAGTTGTACGTTTGATGATGTCGAGGCAATTTGTGTGTCATGTGATCCGGATATTATTGGACCCAATGCTATGTGAAACTTGAATTGGACCAACTACTTGAGTTGGATCGGGCTCAATTTTTGTTATTGGAACGAGTTTGAGTAATTTGTGTGACAGTTTAGATTTGGATGACAATTAATGGGATTCTAAAAAATTTGGATTGTATTCAAGAGAATTGTCGATATGATTTGCTGAAGAAATTTAACACTGAGTTGTGTGATGATGAGATTTGATGATGAGATTTGTTGTGATATGTGATTTGAGGTGTTATGCGGATTGATACTTTGGTTTATACATTTTCACGGAGAACATTGTCACGGCTTAAATTGAAAGTTGAACCTGGTTGACTACGGGGTTGTTGTTCGGTATTTCTTATTTGGATTTGAAGTGAGGTTTTCCGGGCGCGTTTACTTATTTTGTCTTCTTTCTTTCTACCCTTACGCAAAGAAGACTTGTTTGGCGTTTATTGAGTGTGATAAAGACTTGGCTATTTAGTTACGCTTGTGATTCTTTCTCGCTTAACCCACAACGTAACTATCACTTCGTGTCTTACGTGATTGAGAATACGTCAAGAGGTTTTGTACATTGGGTACCGTTTCTTCTTCACAAGGATTAGTACAAGCTTAAGTAAAAATCGGGAAGTTCACTTCATGATCAAGTTTGACATATCGGGTTTACTTCTCCAGTGGTCACAAAGAATAAAATAAGCGAGAACGCGTGAATGATGGGTTTTCCAAAGTGTTTATTGGATGGTTGATGATGTTGATGATGTTGGATAATGAACATTGCATGTTCCCTAAAGCAGATATTCACTAAAACCAAAGTTGTCATAACACATTCAAGTCGACATTGTTTACGGTTTTGTCTTGATTTTGTAAAATCCCGCGAAGAATCTATTTCGGTTCAAATCATGGACTTGTAAAATCCCGTGAAAATGAAAACATCCTGGTAATAGTAAAGTGCATTTCCGGATCTATCTTACGGTTTATTCTTGGTTTTGTAAAATCCCGCGAAAGAAACTATTTCTCGGTTTAAACTATAGAATTGTAAAATCCCGTAATGATGGATTCATCCTGGAGAAAGGAAAGTGTATTTCGGGATCTTATTTGATGCTGATGATACGGTTTCGTCTTCGAAGAAGGGATAAAAGGGTGGACTTCATGAATTGGATGTGTGTTTGGATATTCATCATGGCAGTTTGGTTATTACATGGTTTTACGGGGTTATGTGCTTTCAACCATGGTCGGGATGAAAACCATTATCATTGTTCACTTAAAACGTCAAAGGAGGCTAGATTTGAGCTTTTAATCAGAAGATGTGACAACGGCGTTAATTCACTATTATTTATTTGAGGTTGAAGTGAAATATCACGGGCAAGTGTACTTAGTATCTGAAGGTATCGGGGATGGTTGGATGAAGATTCTTCAAGATCCTTGTTCGAGCTTTTTCCAAAAACGAAGACTTGGAAATCTAGTTATTTTTGGGAGTCTTTTCCTTCTCTTTTACCACGTGGGGGAATTGGGCTCTTATTAACACAAAAATAACTATCACTTTAAGGAGTTACGTTGTAGTGCTCAGTGTCACATTTAATTGTGGATTTTCAAGAGGTGATGTACGTCTTATACTTGATGGTTGGTTGGATGAAGAGTATAGAGTACTTAGAGATTCAATGGAGGATGAATTCTCGGCACCGATCTTTGTTACATATGTGCAAGTTTAAGTCACGAGTTCGGGTTATTTTACTTCAGGGTCAAATTCATCATATTGGGTTTTTCTCCATCAGTTGTCACTACAAAGAGCCTACTGAATGATAATGGGTTGATTACATGTTTTGCCAAGAGAGCTGAAAAGAGAGAGATAATGACGTATGAACACAACAGTTCATGCCTCGTACTCTAAAAAAAAGAAAAATGTACATTTCAGTGCGCTTTATCTTCGAAAGAAGAGAAATCTTCTTATGACTCTTGAACACTTCAGTTCAAGCCTCGCTCTCTAAAGAAAAGAAAAGTGTATGTTTCAGTGCACTTTATCTTCTGAAGAAGAGAAATCTTCTTATGACGTTTGAATACTTCAGTTCAAGCCTCGTTCCCTAAAGAAAATAAAAGTGTACGCTTCAGTGCGCTTTATCTTCTGAAGAAGAGAAGTCTTCTTATCAATGACCATTCTTGTCAACATGCTTCATACTTTTTCCATGCGCTTTCAAACATCAAGTGAACCGGACTACCGTTGATTGTTTTTCTTATTCCACTTGCTCAACTATAATGACGATGGCGACATCATGTGCTAATTTTGCGGGGGAGAAGTGTGAATAGACTACATTTGTTGAAGATATTCACTTATTCAATCAAGAATGGCAACTCCGTATGCAATTCTTGAGGGGAGAAAAGTGTGAATTTATTGCATGGTTGATTGATTTACGAGAATAAATGGTCAACGGCTCCAAAACTCATGTAAGAACCGAGCTTCTTCTTATCGGGTCATCTTCACATGGAGTTTTCTACTAAGATTCGTTGGTTAACATCTTCACACGGGCTGATTTGATTAATGACAAAGTGCTTCCATTCTGGGTGATTTCCTTAATGAACATCTTTCGTTCTTGTTTGATTAGGAGGATTTGAGTTAAGGGATTTGCTATTTGTATGTTAACGGAATGCATTTGGTGAGTTGAAGATGTTGACTTTCTATTCCCAACTGGACAATCTTGAAGAAGGTCGAGTCTGATGCATTCTACATTTTCTACTACATGTTAGAAGACTAAAGACAAGTTGCATTTATCGATCTAAAGACTTCTTCTTAATCCGGCATTTATCAAACAGTTGTCGGTTTAGGGAGAGCACTAATTGGGGAGAATGAAATGTCGATTTAATTCCAAATTATATTTGCTCACACTCTTCAAAGAAGTTGATTCTCACAAAGATTGAATGTGATCTTCTCAACAGATGTCAAGTATTTGGGCTTTTAATGATTCTTTGATTCAAGTGTCAAAACCGCAAGGGGAAGAAGACATGTATCTAAACGCGAGTAAACTTGATGAACTTAATACTTCTAAGTGATTGAAGATATCCCGGGAAGACAAATGTCATTACCGCAGAGACACTCAAGGCTTGAATCATGGCGTTTAGTGTTCTTATTCCAACTATGTGGGGGAAGAGATGAAGAGTTAATTTCTGAAGATGAAAGAGGTACACAAGTGTGTGATGATTTTGATGTTATCGCAATCATCAGGGGAGAGAGATTGTGTACATTGGGGATGCTCAACTGTTTTACTTGAGGGCTTAATCAGTGATTCAGAGATATATACACTTATTCCGGAGTAGACATCCTCAGTGATTGTCATCCGCAGAGATAATCAGTGATTCGGCCTGTTTCTTCAATGTTATCCGTTATTCTCTCTTTGGGCATTCGGGTACTTCGGGTTCTTGAGCTTCATACACTTTCTTCAGGGGGAGATAAAAGTATACATCAGGGTTATTCTTTGGCTATTGGACTTAATCTACTACTTCGATGGTATAAGTTTCTTTGTCTTTGGGTATATGTGTATTCGGGTTCGTGAGCTCTAGTCTAAGAGATTGACTGCATCAATTCAACTAATCGGGGGAAGTGGTCTCTTGACACCTTTCGGAATGGATTGCTTCAGACGTCAGTAGAAAAGAAATATGAGAAGATTATTTAAATGTGGGATGATACGTTGCTGTTGTTCATGTGGATGATATAACCTCTCGAACGAAGAATCACGGTGATTATTCTTAAAAAGAGCAGCAGGATCAATGATAATGGTGTGCTTCTTGGTGCACCTAGCTAATGGAAGCTTGAAAGAAAGCTTTGAATCTTCTCAGCTAAAGGATTTTCTTTTTGGGTGGAAGCTGCCAAAATCTCACATTCTTAATGGCTCAATTTCCTCTTTTCAAGAGCATCGAAAGCTTTGGTGGTGGATGTTTAAAAGATGACGATTTCTATCTTCTACAACGGGGTTGTTCGATATCCTTATCTCGGTACTCGTATCATCATCTTTCTTAAACTATATCATCTACTCTATCATTGTAAATATATTTTTCAAAAACCAAATACAAAAATATAAAACCAACAAAAACAAAATAGAAAAAATAAAATCCAAAAACAAAAAAAAAAAAAAAAAAAAAAAAAAAAAAAGTTGAAACAGACAAAAATATGATTTTTCAAAGATATGTCTTCGATATCGATAACATCTACGGTCTAAGAAATGTCATTCAATTATAGCACGGGACCATAGATGAAGTTCGAGCAGGAGGTGTAAATATTCTTTTTCTAAACATGTCTAAAATCATGGCTTGCAGTTACTTCAGACTGGAACCCGTGCTTAAACTATGGCTTGCTATTATTTCCGATAGCAACCCGCTCTTCAAGGAAGGAAAGTGCTACGCTAAACCTATTTTTCAAAAAATTTCGTGCACTTATCCTAAAAACAAATTTGAGGAAAGTATGTCGAAGGACTGCTGTTCCTACACAAATGTTTTTCCGTCTAAAATTCTTCAGAAAAATATTTGTTGTTTTCAAAAATGGTGGTAAATGAGTTGCTTGAAAATCAAGCAGAATCAAGTTTTCATAAAATTTCAAAAACTCAATCAATGACGTCAGCCCTTTTAAAACATTTCAAGAAAAAGAGTCATTGATTGAGGGGGAGAATTTTTTTCATATTTACATCATATAACGGGCTTTCTTAATCATCCTACGTGCTTGTCAGAAAAATATAATTGCCTATGTTGAAGGACTAGGTTTCTAGGATGTGACTGTTAGGTTTAGATGATTATAGATTGATGAACATATAATTCCCATGCCCATGTATGATCTGATTGATATGTTGAATTGACTTTTATTAGTCGATTGTTGTTTGGGTAATATCGACCACCATATATCTGTTTGTGTTGACTAACGTATGCAGGTATTTTGGTATATAAGAATGTTCCCGATCCGGATCCCACAATACAAGATGACTGGATGCCGAAAGGAAAGGGTAACTATATCTTGGGTTGAAAAATGAAGAAACGGAGCTTAACAGGACTTCTATGGAGAGTTGGCTTGAAAAAATGCAACGTAAGAGGTCTCACTGCATCAGCAGATGGTTTTCTTCATCAGTTGAAGAAACGAAGCTTAATTTGACCTCAGTTGGCATGACAAATGCAACGTCGAAGTCTCACTTGCATCTGCAGACGGTTTTATTCACCCTACAACAACAATGAAGCTTCTCAACAAGCTAACGTATCTTTATGCGGGATGCCATTTTAAACAATTTTGAAAATATTGTTTTGAAAATGGAAAATATTGTTTTGAATATGAATTGGATTCAAAGTTTTGAAATCAACGGACTTTATTTTGTCAAATCTTGATGATTTCAAATTACATATTTTCAAACGATATTTCATCAAAAGTCCGTTTATGCGTTATAATGTGGTGATCTAAAGATTTAATGTTATGTCATGGTATAATTTTCTTTAAAATCAAGGTCTTTCAAAATGAAATTTTTACATTCTTGTTTGATTGTGAAATTGTTTTATTTTACTTAAAGATCTCTTAAAACTATCATACGACACTAACAATCTTTAATATCGAAAAACTGTTCCTTATTAATCATTTTTCAATGTTAGGAATTGGAAATTCCATTGTAAAGAGTCGGTCACCCCAAATATTATCTAGCATAGATTAGCTCGTAGACTTGTCATGTGTTACGTTATTTAGTAGTTAATTAGTTAGTCAGTAGCGTAGAATAGTTTAGTGTAACACCGTGGAGGAAGGACGGGTCTTTACCCACTGTACGCCTGATCCACAGGCCGTTAGGAGGTTTTGTATTCTGTAACTATAAATACCCCTTCCATCCATGGAAGGGGTGGAGCTTTTCTTTCAATCTAACATTTCATTTGTGAACCAAGTCTCTAACAAGAAACTCCCTCTCATCTCTTTCTCTCTAACTATGGCAAACATGTATTTTCATCATCCAAGACCACCTGAATCATCAACACAATAATATTATCGATCCTACAATTGGTACCAGAGCCATGGTTATTGTGTTATCTTTGATTTGTGTGGTCCGTACCATGGTTGTTGTTTGTGGTTTTTGGTAGTTGTTATTTCACGATAAGTAACCATCATTGATCCAAAGGTTAATCAAAACTTAAAGGTCATTAAAGCGAAGATTGCATCATTGATTTAAAATCCTTTTGACAAATATCCGAATATAAAGAGATGAATTTAACAATATTGTTAATTCACATCTATGATTCGTTAAAAGTACATCAAACATCTTCGAAAGATTACCTTTTCTTGGTTTCGATTTCAGTGGTGAAACGGGGTTTTTCTAATGCAAGTAGGTTAAAAACAACAAGATAGTCAATATCAAGCCTACCAATACCTGTTTCATAGGTCACGACGCAAGGTCTCATCCTCTAACCATCCCTGTGGCGAGGTCATCATGGAATGAAGGCTCTTGTAAGGCCTCTTGAATCACTTGTGCTAAACACAATTGATGTCTTTGGTTGCAATTATGAGAAGGATTTGAGATGTACGAAATTTTTTTGATGAGATAACTGATGGAGGCGGGTTACAGGAGAGTTAACTAGGGTTTGGAGATGTTTTATTTTGACCGCACATGTGAGTGAATTAGGGTTTGAGGTTATGTGAAGTGTGTACTTAAATACCCTAATTTTAGGGTTTTTGGTTGATCGGTTATTGTACTTGGGCGGGTAGTCTCTTGAATGGATCAGGTATTTCATCTTTTCAAGACTTGGGCTTCGTTGTGTTTGGGCTAAGGTGGATCGTGTGTATTTCCGAAATTGATTTGCAATATTCGTTTGATATTTCATTTGAGAAATATGGACATAAATATTGTTATCCGAATTTTGTCAAATTTTTGGATACAATTTCTATTATTGGAAATGAGTGGTATTTTTGGTATTTTCACTGGTGGATAAAATATTTCACGGCTTGAGCGAAAAAGTGAAAAATGACTACGGGATTTTTTTTTCGGTTTTATTGAATTGACTTTTATTAATGCGAAATGCTCTCTCATATGCGGTCATTACTATTTGTCGGTGAATCAAAGGAGGTTCAATTTCTGCAATTCTCATGGAATATTCTTCGCTACAGAACGTCAATGATTCTTCACTGTCTAAGAAAAATCCTTCAAGAATCTTCAGCGTCAGTTATGATTTTTCAAGATGTTTACTTATGACAAGAACTTCTCGTGCAAATGGTCGTACACGTTATGATGCTTTCGAAAGTTCGAAACCATCATGGGGGAGAAGCGTGTACCTTGATTTACGGACATCCTCCAGGGGGAAGTAGTTTATACTACTTGACTTAGTATGGTTTGTGAAGTTATCTACATTCGGGTAAAGAATTGTTGATGATGAAGGTGACTTGTTGATGAACCGCTGCATTTTCCCCTAAAACAGATATTCACCGAAACCAAAGTTGTCATAACACATTCAAGCTGACATTGTTTACAGTTTTGTCTTGATTTTGTAAAATCCATGAAAGAATCTATTTCTCGGTTTAAATAATTGACTTGTAAAATCCCGTGTGGTGGAAACATCTTGGTAATTGTAAAGTGCATTTCGGATCTATCTTACGGTTTATTCTTGGTTTTGTAAAATCCATGAAGAAACTATTTCTCGGTTTAAACCAAATAATTGTAAAATCCGTGATGATAAATCCATCACGGAGAGAGGAAAGTGTATTTGGGATCTTTTTCGATCTTTGGTGCTACGGTTTCTACTTCAAAGAAGGGATAAAAGGGTGTACTTCAAGAATTGGATGTGTGTTTGGATATTCGTCATGGCAGTTTGGTTATTACATGGTTTTATGGGGTTATGTGCTTTTAACCATGGTCGGGATGAAACCATTATCAGAGTTCACTTAAAACGTCAAAGGAGGCTAGAGTTGAGCTTTTAACCAGAAGATGTGACAACAGGGTTAATTCGGTATTATCTATTTGAGGTTGAAGTGAAATATCACGGGCGAGTGTACTTAGTATCAGAAGGTATCGGGGATGGATGGATGGAGATTCTTCATGATCCTTGTTCGAGCTTATTATCAAAAACGAAGAATTGGAAATCTAGTTATTGTTGAGTGACTTTTACCTTTTCTTTTACCACTTGGGGGAATTGGGCTCTTATCACCTTAAAATAACTATCACTTTAAGGAGTTACGTTGTAGTGCTCAGTGTCACATTCAATTGTGGATTTTCAAGAGGTGATGTACGTCTTATACTTGATGGTTGGTTGAATGAGGAGTATAGAGTACTTAGAGATTCAATGGAGGATGAAGTCTCGGCACCGCTCTTTGTTGCATATGTGCAAGTTTAAGTCACGAGTTCGGGTTAGTTTACTTCAGGGTCAAATTCATCATATTGGGTTTTCTCCATCAGCTGTCACAACAAAGAGCCTACTGAATGATAATGGTGGTGATTACATGTTTTGCCAAGAGATGATGAAAAGAGAGAGATTATGACGTTTGAACACATCAGTTCAAGCCTCGTTCCTCAAAGAACATTATCTTCAAAAGAAGAGAAATCTTATCAGTTATGACCATTCTCATCAACATGCTTCATGCTTTTTCCATGTGCTTCAGTCATCAAGTGAATCGGGCTACCATTGATTATTTTCTTATTCAACTTGCTCAACTATAAGGACGATGGCGACATCATGTGCTAATTTTGCGGGGGAGAAGTGTGAATAGAATACATTTAGATAATATTCACTTGTTTAACCAAGAATGGCATCTCCGTATGCAATTCTTGAGGAGGAGAAGAAGTGTGAAACTACTTCATGTTGTGTTATATGAGAATAAATGGTCAAACGGCTCCTAACTCATGTAAGAACCGAGCTTCTTCTTATCGGGTCATCTTCACATGGAGTTTTCTTCTTAGAGCCGTTGGTTAACATCTTCTCACGGATTGATGAGTGTATCGACAAAGTGCTTCCGGTTAATGCTTCACGTACACATCAACATGATGATTCCGAACAATCTCTCTGTTCTTGTTTGATGTGATTGGTAGTTTGGTGTTACCATTTCGTGTGTTCGTTGCAGGCTGATTGCTGATTTCCTTGATGAACATCTTTCTGTTCTTGTTTGATTGGGAGAGATTTTAGTTAAGGGGACTTGCAAGATGTAAGTTAATTGGGATGCTTTTTGGTGATGTTCTTGTTTTTTGGTGAGATGAAGATGTTAACTATCTATTTCCCAACTAGACAATCTTGAAGAAGGTCGAGTCTACAGACTGTTCTACATTTTCTGTTGCATGTTAGAAGACCAAAGACGAGTTGCATTTGATTATCCAAAGACTTATTCTTAATTTGGGCATTTATCAAACAGATTGTTGGTTTAGGGGAGAGCACTAATTGGGGGAGGGTGAAATGTCTTATTTAATCCCCAATTAGACTTGCTCACATTCTTCAGCAAGTTGATTCTCATAGATACATTTGAGCTAATTATGATCTTCTCAACAAGATTTCTAGTATACGGGCTTACATTATGTTCTTTGATTACAAGTTTCAAAACCGATGAGGGGAAGGAGACATGTATCTAAGCGTGAGTAAAGCTGGATGAGCTTAATACTTCTAAGTGATTGAAGAAATCCCGGGAAGACATATGTCATTACCGCAGAGAAACTCAAGGTTTGACTCATGGCGTTTAGTGTTCTTATTCCAACTATATGGGGAAGAGATGTTAGAGAAAGTTTTTAGATAAAGAGGTACACAAGTACGACATATTCGGGGAGATAAATGTGTAACATGAGGAGGTGTTATCGGTATTCTCTCATTGGGAATGTGTGTGCCAGTTCTTGAGCTTCATACACATTCATCGAGGGACAAAAGATGTGAACATAGGGAGGTGTTCTTCATTACCCTCATGATGTGTATTCGGGAGAGTTCTTGGATATTGGTGTACCAGTTCTTGAGCTTCATACACATTCATCGAGGGACCGAAAGATGTGAACATAGGGAGGTGTTCTTCATTACCCTCATGATGTGTATTCGGGAGAGTTCTTGAGCATTATACAAAGAGGCGATTGCATCAATTCAACTACTTGGGGATTGTTCTCTTGACACCTTTTGGAATGGATCGCTTGAGACTTCAGTGGAAATGGAATTTGAGAAGATTATTTAAGTGTGGGATGAAACGTTGATGTTCTTTTATTGGATGATATAACCTCGAGCGAAGAATCACGGTGATTATTCTTAAAAGGAGTAGCGGATCGATGATAATGGTGTGCTTCTTTGTACACACAGCTAAAGAAGCTTGAAAGAAAGCTTTGAATCTGCTTTCATTAAAGGATTTTCGACTTGAGGGAAGGCGCCAAAGTCTCTTTCTCAAAGGCTCATGTTCTATCGTCTATTACAAGCCTCGGAAGCTTTGGTGGTGGATGTTTAAGAGATGACGATTTCTATCTTCTACAAGAACATTCGATATCCTTATCTCGGTACTCGTATCATCATCTTTCTTAAACTATATCATCTATTCTATATTTGTAAATATTTATCAAAAACAAAATACAAAATTATAAAACCAACAAAAGAAAATAGAAAATATAAAACCAACAAAACCCATAAAATCGAAAATTTAAAAATACCAAAATATGTTTTTCAAGACATGTCTTCTGGTATCGATAACATCTGCGGTCTTAGAAATGTCATTCAACAACGGCACGGGACCATAGATGAAGTTCGAACAGAAGGTGTAAATATTTCTTTTCAAAACATGTCACATATCAAATGGCTTGCAGTTACTTCAGACTGTAACCCATGCTTAAAACAATGGCTTGCTATTACTTCTGATAGCAACCCGTTTTTCAAGAAAGGAAAGTTCTATGCTAAACCAATTTTCAAATATTTCTTGCACTTAGCCTAAAACAAAATGAGGAAAGTATGTCGAAGGACTGCTGTTCCTACTCAAATATTTTTCCTTCAAAAATTCTTCAGAAAAATATTTGTTTTAACAAAATGGTGGTAAATAAGTTGCTTTAAAAACAATCAGTTTCAGATTTTTCATAAAATTTGCAAACTCAATCAATGACTTTCATGCTTTTAATCTTTTATAAAATGAGTCATTGATTGAGGGGGAGAATGTTTTCAAATTTATATCATCTAACGAACTTTTCTAATTATCCTATATGCTTAATTAAAAATGATGTTAACCTATGTTGAAGGACTAGGTGCCCAGGATATGATTGTTCGGATTAGATGATTAGAGTTTGATGAGCACATATATCCCATGCCTTATATAAAGCGATTGATATGTTGGATTGACTTTAATTAGTCGATTCTTTGTTTGGGTGATGTTGACCACCATATATACGTTTGTGTACACTAACGTATGCGGTATATTGGTATATAAGAATGTTCTCGATCCGGATCCCACAATTGAAGATGGTTGGATGCCGAAAGGAAAGGGTAACTATATCTTGGGTTGACAAATGAAGAAATGGAGCTTAATTGGACTTCTATGGAGTGTTGGCATGAAAAATGCAACGTAAGAGGTCTCACTGCATCAGCAGATGGTTTTCTTCTAAGTGATTGAAGAAACGGAGCTTAATTTGACCTCGGTTGGCATTAAAATGCAACGTATGAAGTCTCACCGCATCGTGACGGTTTTCTTCAAGCCCTACAACAACAACATAAGCTTCTCAATCACCTAACGTATCTTGTGCGGGAAAAAGTAGTGGATGATACCATTTTCTTAAAACAAACTTGATAATATTGTTTTGAAAAAATGGAAAATATTGTTTTGAAAATAAATTGAACTTAATTTTGAAAATCACGGACTTTATTTGATCAAAACCTAAGTCACTCAATCATCGACTTGGTTATAGATTGAGGGGAGAGTGATTTAAAATAAAATATTTTCAAACGATATTTCTTCACAAAAGTTCCGATTTGTACGAAATAAAGTGGTGATCTAAATATTTAATGTTATGTCATGGTATGATTTTTCTTTATAAATCAAGGTCTTTCAACATGAATTTTTTTTTGTTCTTGTTTGATTGTGAAATTATTTTATTTTACTTAAAAGATCTCTTAAAAACTATCATACCTGACACTAACAATATTTAATGTCTTTAATAGGTCTATATCAGTCATCTTTCAAAATTAAATCTTGCCACGTCTTTCCCTTAAAATTTTCCAAATGATTTAAATCAATCGGGATCCAAAATCTCAATTGGTTTGAATATTTTGATCGCGGGAGAGATCGTGATTTAAATCTCATATCGGTTTTAAAAAGGGTAATTGTTTCTAAAGCACTTCTTCCTTCATGTGCCAAACGTTTTTGTAATACATAATGCACATGATTGTGGAGGAGCATTTAACCAAAAACCAAAAGAGTATTTAAACAAAGGCACATATTCTCCCATGTTTACTAAACCGTATTAAATCACTTGGGATCCAAAATCTCAAAGGGTTTGATATTTTTGATCGGGGGAGAATTTGTGATTTAATAATGAAATTTGATAATGGATGATCGATTTGATTCAAAAGTGCTAGTTCTCTCTAATATGTGCTAAACTCTTTCGTTTATCGATGCACACACTGAGGGGGAGCAAATGGTTTCCTAATGGCTTTTGTAATCGTGGATGTACTTCAAAGAACTCTTTCCTCTATGTGATAAAATGATTTAAAATATCCTACGCACATATTGAGGGGGAGAATTTACCAAGAAAATCAAATGGCTTTTCTATGAAAATTGTGATCAAAGAAAATATTTCAAAGTCCTCTTGCCTCCATGTGCTAAACAATTTCTAAATCATATGCACATGTTGAGGGGAGGATTTCTAAATGATCAAAACTATTAAGGTACAAAATGCTTTGATCTCGTATCACAAGTACCTTGATTGATTTTCCAAATGATTTTCAATTGGTTTCGAGAAGGAAAGAACAATACCAAAAGACCGACCAATTTATTTTATGCATGGTGTTATAAGGATGGTTAGGTTAGGTATTCATTCCCACGATCCCTTGAGCGGTGGGATCTACCGAGGACAATCCACTAGATAGTGTAGAGTCCTTAGGTATATTGAAAAGAGGAGAAAAATGAGAATATGGGAAGAGTGCCGACTGAGATAGAGCTAGAATTGGAATAAACCCAACAAGGTTCTAGTTATGATGTCTCGGTAAGCACTGAAGGGGTTAAAGAATGAAAAAGAATGAAATGAGATAAGGGTGAAAAGAAATAGCCCTTCATTAATTCAACCTTAGGGCAGAAATCGGGTTCAATTCATATGCTACTGGTGGTTACTAAGGTAACACTGGTATTAAAGACAAGACATCATGGACCCAGTGATGCACTGCACTAATCTTCCCAAGCTACTCAAGTTCCTCTTAAAAGGGATTGTTTCATTCTCACGGGGAACCTACATAATCTATCGACTTTCTCTTAGAGATTGTTGATATTGAAGAAGGAGACCCTCTCCCTAGTCTCCGGCATAGGAACCAAATATGCACAATTGAGTCTAGAGCCAAGAGATCATCCACAATATCTCATTAGGACACTATTCTTGAAGACTTGCTGTTTCACACAATGTGGAAATTGAGTATATAATTAAGAGTCCTACGCATTATACTTGTGGTATTGCCAGAACATCCGAGTGATATGTAACAGTATTCACGATGAAGATGGAAATCCTTCTAGAGCCAACATCAAGCAAGCTCTTGGTAGGTGACATGTGAGATCTTCTCGTAAGATCAAATTTGTGACAACCGGATAGAAGCGATGGGAGATTCAATCTTGAATCAACCTTGGTCCAGGAATGGAATTGACGAATACTTTTGGAAAAACCGTTCGATGTGCAAATCTTCTTTTTCTCTAGCACATCGAATGTGTATTCATATTTCAAATTCAAAAAGTATCTCTGATTGAAAAAATACTTTTGGAAAAACCGTTCGATGTGCAAATTTCTTCTTTTCTGTAGCACATCGAATGTGTACTCTTTTCAAATACAAAAGGTATTTTGATTGAAAATTGATCTTTCTCATAAAACCTTCATCATATTGCAAAACTCTTTCTTCTAAGCAATACGCGATTGTTTTTAAATCAATTTTCCATCAATCGCTGAATCTCAATTCATTGGTTCACTCACTCCGTGTTGTCTTCTTTGAGGCGTTCGGTTTGAGAACACTAGAGCAACTTGAAACCATGTCAAGGAGATTCTTAGAATTCTACACGATCACAGGCGTACTTGTCTTGATCAACGAGGGAACCGTGGGCGTGTACCTCAATTCAACGAAAGTGATCAAAGACACTTCCAGTATGTTTTATTGCTAAGCGTTGTTTGCGGTACATTTGACGGTTGCGGTGATCGAATTGAGGAGTCAATCCAAAGCCGCATGCTCACGCATCCACACTTAATTGAATAAATCATGACTTGTGCATATCTACGAACACGGCTCGATATTTCTATACTATGTTTACGCTCTGCTGCTGCAAATATCATGAGTCGATAAAGCTTCCGCTACTACGATGGAAAGATGTCATGATTCAAAGTGTGAGCATGTCGGTCCGAAAGTCACAACTTCACATGATGGCAACACAATAAAGGGTGATCCGAGATTTACGGTGGTGATGATCTCGAAGAAAGCTCAAAGATCATCAAAGATGTGGATCAGTTCAAAGACCTCCACTGTAAGTACAAAAATATGCGGACTGTGAAGAATCGCTATAAAAGCACAAAGATTGCGGAATTGAAGAATTGAAGTCTACGAGCTCAAGAACAAAGTCAAGAATAGAATGCTAGGATTCAAAATGTAAAACATGGGGTGACCTCTCTTAGGGGGAGATTATTAGGAATTGGAAATTCCATTGTAAAGAGTCGGTCACCCCAAATATTATCTAGCATAGGTTAGCTCATATACTTGTCATGTGTTACGTTATTTAGTAGTTAATTAGTTAGTCAGTAGCGTAGAATAGTTTAGTGTAACACCGTGGAGGAAGGATGGGTCTTTACCCATTTGTATGCACGATCCACGGCCGTTAGGAGGTCGTGTGATACGTAACTATAAATACCCCTTCCATCTATGGAAGGGGTGGAGCTTTTCTTTCAATCTAACATTTCATTTGTGAACCAAGTCTCTAGCAAGAAACTCCCTCTCATCTCTTTCTCTCTAACTATGGCAAACATGTATTTTCATCATCCAAGACCACCCGAATCATCAACACAATAATATTATCGATCCTACATTCAAAATTAAATTTTGCCACGTCTTTCCCTAAAATTTTCTAAATGATTTAAATCAATCGGGATCCAAAATCTCAATTGGTTGAAATTTTTGATCGGGGGAGAGATCGTGATTTAAATCTCAAATCGGTTTTAAAAGGTGATTGTTTCAAAAGCACTCCTGCCTTCATGTGCCAAACGATTTCTAATACATAATGCACATGATTGTGGAGGAGCATTTAACCATTAACCAGATGAGTATTTAAACCAGGCCACATATTCTCCCATGTTTTCTAAACCTTATTAAATCACTTGGGATCCAAAATCTCAAAGGGTTTGATATTTTTAATCGGGGAGAATTTGTGATTTAATAATGAAATTTGATAAAATGTGATCGTTTTGATTCAATTGTGCAGGCTGCTCTCTCATGAGTGCTAAACGCTTTCGAATCTCGAAGCACATATTGAGGTGGAGCTTTTCAAAAAGAAAATTAACTCTCAAGGTACAAAGATTTCTATGTTTCAACATAAAGTACCTTGATTGATTTTATAAATGGTTTCTTAATGGATTTGTGATCGTGGATGTACTTCAAATGACCTCTTGCCTCTATGTGATAAAATAATTTCAAATATCCTATGCACATATTGAGGGGGAGAATTTACCAAAGAAATTCAAATGGCTTTTTCTAAGGAAATTGTGATCAAGAAATTATTTCAAAGAAATTATTTCAAAGAAATTATTTCAAAGAACTTTTGTCTCCATGTGCCAAACAATTTCAATATCATATGCACATGTTGAGGGGGAGCATTTCTAAAATGATCAAAACAATTAAGGTACAAAATGCTTTGATTTTATATCACAAGTACCTTGATTGATTTTCCAAATGATTTTCAATTGGTTTCAAGAAGGAAAGAACAATACCAAAAGACCGACCAATTTACTTTATGCATGGAGTTATAAGGATGGTTAGGTTAGGTATTCGTTCCCACGATCCCTTGAGCCGGAGGGATCTACCTAGGGACAATCCACTAGATAGTGTAGAAGTCCTTAGGTATGATGAAAAAAGGAGAAAAGTGAGATATGGGAAGAGTGCGGATCGAGATAGAGCTAGAAGCGGAATAAACCCAACAAGGTTCTAGTTATGAAATCTTGGTAAGCTTGAAGGGTTGAAGAATGAAAAAAAAAAATGAATGTGAAAAGGGTGAAAAGAAATATCCTCCAATAATTCAACCTTAGGGGCGAATAGGGTTCAATACATATACTCTTGGTGGTTACTAAGGTAACACTGGTATTGAAGACAAGGCGTCATGGACCCAGTGACGCATTGCACTAAACTTCCCAAACTACTCAAGTTCCTCTTAAAAGGACTTATTTCATTCTCACGGGAACCTACATAATCTATCGACTTTCTCTTAAAGATTGTTGATATTGAAGAAGGAGACCTCTCCTAGTCTCGGCATAGGAACCAAATATGCACATTTGAGTCTAGAGCCAAGAGATCATCCACAATATCTCATTAGGACACTATTCTTGAAGACTTGATGTTTCACACAATGTGGAAAGTAAGAATATATTAAGAGTCCCACGCATTATCCTTGTGGTATTGCGAACATCCGAGTGATATATAAAATATTCACAATGAAGATGGAAATCCTTCTAGAGCCAACATCAAACAAGCTCTTGGTGGGTGACATGTGAGATCTTCTCGTAAGATCAAACTTGTGACAACTGGATAGAAACGATGGGAGATTCAATCTTGAATCAACCTTGGTCCGAAAATGGAATTGACGAATACTTTTGGAAAAACCGTTCGATGTGCAAATCTTCTTTCTCTAGCACATCGAATGTGTATTTATGTTTTCAAACACAAAAGTATCTCGATTGAAAAATACTTTTGGAAAAACCGTTCGATGTCGAATCTCTTCTTTATCTAGCACATCGAATGTGTACTCTTTTCAAATATAAAAGTATTTATGATTGAAAATTGATCTTTCTCATAAAACCTTCGTCGTATTGCAAAACTCTTTCTTCTAAGCAATACGCGATTGTTTTCAAATCATTTTCATCAATCGGTGAATCTCAATTCATTGGTTCACTCACTCCGTGTTGTCTTCTTTGAGGCGTTCGGTTTGAGAACACTAGAACAAATGCGAAACCCTGTCGAGGAGATTCTTGAATTATACCGATCACGCAAGTGCTTGTAATTGATCAGCGGGGAACCGTGGGCGGTGTACCTCAATTCAACGAAAGTGATCAAAGATACTTTCGTGTGTTTTATTGCTAGCTCGTTGTTTGCGGTACATATGGACGGTTGCGGTGATCGTAATTGAGGAGTCAATCCAAAGTCGCATGCTCACGCATCCACACTTAATTGAAGAAATCATGGTGGTGCATATCTACATAATATGGCTCGATATTTTTATACTATGCTTACGCTTTCTGTTGTTGCAAATATCATGAACCAAATAAAGCTTCGCTACTTTGATGGAAAGATGTCATGATCCGAGAAAGTGTGAGCATGTCGGTCCAAAAGTCACAACATCACGTGAAGGCAACACAATAAAGGGTGATCCGAGATTTCTCGTGGTCGATGATCTCAAAGAAAGCTCGAAGATCATCAAGATGTGGATCGCTTAAATGCCTCCACTAAAAGTACAAAACTATGCGGACTTTGAAGTATCCTTTGCTAAAGCACAAGATTGCGGATTTGAAGAATTGAAGTCTCGAGCTCAAGAACAAAGTCTAGAATAGAATGCTAGGATTCAAAATGTAAATCATGTGGTGACCTCCATAGGGGAGATTGTTAGGAATTGGAAATTCCATGTTAAATTGTCGGTCACCCCAATTATGGTCTAGCATATGTTAGCTCGTAGACTTGTAGTTATTCGTTATTTAGTAGTTAATTAGTTAGTTTGTAGCGTAGACTAGTTTAGTGTAACACCGTGGAGGAAGGACGGGTCTTTACCCTTTGTATGCACGATCCACGATCCGATAGGAGGGCGTATTCATTGTAACTATAAATACCCCTTCCATCCATGGAAGGGTGGTGCTTCTTTCAATCTAACATTTTACATTTTACAAAGAAAGTCTCTAACAAGAAACACCTCTCTTATCTTTCTCTCTAAATGGCTAACATGTATTTCCATCATCCAAGACCACCGAATCATCAAATACAACTAATTTTACGATCCTCTGAGATCTTAAGTTCGGGATCGGGATCGACAATTATGCTCATACTCATTCCTTTATTTCCATAAGTTCAAACCAAACCACCCTTAGTTCAATGATATATTGTTCAAATTACATGCATGTAGCATTGATAGTGGTAGCATCGTTCAACTAGTTACTATGCGATAGAGGCCATGCCACCATATTAACTCTGATAGCTTATAACTTAAAATGTATTTGTTCATTTGTTTAGACATGGAGTTAGCTAATCCTGGATATTTTTTGAGCATAAGTTGATATTATACGTTTCACTTAACTACATTGCATTATGTTGAGGCATAGTATGACGACAGGGTCTAAAGTACGATCCAACTTGAGATGCTCATTATCTTGCTATCTTGCTTTTGTTAGCGGATCATATTTAGCCCACTCAACATGCGACTTCTTATTGTATTTAGTTGTGTACTTAGGCCCATTAAATTAGCATTTATACTTAATCATGTAACACATTACGATTCATTAAATACAAAGATACAATCCTCATTTGGTTTACATGCATCAACCTCCTGATTTTTGGGATACACAACATCCCGATTATGTTTGTCTTTTGCAGAGATCACTTTATGGGCTTAAACAAGCCCCTCGGGCTTGGTTTGTGGTTTGCGACCTATGATGCTCGGGTTGGTTTCATCATAGTCATTGTAACTCTTCACTATTCATTCTGATTGGGGACCGATCTGACTTATTTGATTTTATATGTTGATGATATTGTCTTGTTGCATCTTCTGACTCTTCTTGATTGGTTATTACTTCTACGCATCATGAGTTCGTATGGTGATCTTGGCCCGCTTAATTATTTTTGGGCATTTACGTGACTCGTAATACTTAGGATGTTTCTCTCTCAGCAGAAGTATGCCACTGAGTTACTTTAGTGTGTTGATATGCTCAGTTGTAATCCATGTTGTACTCCTGTTGACACGGATTCCAAGCTTGCAGCTGATGGTGATCCAATTTCTGACCCTACATTATATCGCAATCTTGTTGGTTCTCTACAGTCTCTTATTTTATTAGACCGGATATTTCTTATGCGGTTCAGCAGGTTTGTCTCTTTATGCATGACCCTTGGGAGCCACATTTCTCTGCTCTCAAGCGGGTCTTACATTATGTTCGGGGTACCTTAGACTATCGACTACAACTTTAATGATCGTGACCTCCTCTTTAGTGGCATACTCCGATGCTGATTGGGTTGGTTGTCCTACTACGCGTCGGTTTACTTGAGGTATTGTGTTTTCTTGGCAACAACCTTCTATCTTGGTCCTCTAGCGTCGAGCTACACTTTCTCGGTCTAGTGCCGAAGTTGAGTATAGGGGTGTTGCTAATGCCGTTGCTAAGACTTGTTGGATTCGTAATTTATTGCGTGAGCTATATCAACCGGTTTCGACTACTACAATTGTTTATTGTGATACTGTGAGTGCCGTGTTTCTATCATAGAATCCCGTGCAACATCAACGCACAAAGCATATAGAGATTGACATTCATTTTGTTAGTGATTTGGTTACTACTGGGCATGTACGTGTTATTCATGTTCCTTCGCGTTATCAGTATACGGACATCTTCACCAAAGGCTTGCCGACTGCTTTGTTTGATGAGTTTCGCTCCAACTTGAGCATTCGTCCTTCTCCCGCTCAAACTGCGGTGGGCTGTTAGCGGATCATATTTAGCTCACTCAATATGTGGCTTATTATTGTATTTAGTGTTGGAAAATTCGGTGCACTTGTGGGATAAGTTCACACACGGTAATGGGTCGAGGTGCAGAGTGTACACCCATAAGGTCTCTGAACACCCGGACTATGGGTATGTTTGGCAAAATAGATGTTCTTTGGTCTTTGGTCTTTGGTCTTTGGTCTTTGGTCTTTGGTCTTTGTTGTTGTTCTTGGTGTTGTTCTTTGAAAAATATTATAAAAGAGATTATTTTATAAGCTACATGAAGTAACCTTTATTTTTAGAGATTATGGAAGATTACTCCGTATTTTCTCGCCAAACAAATATTATTTTTAAGTAGCTTATTTTAAAAAAAATAATCTTGAGCCTCAATAATCTTTCATAATCACGCCAAACATACCCTCTATAGTGGTGAGATTCGGTGTTAGTTGATGTGTGCTAAAATACATATCATTTTATATCTAAAAATATGTCAAATCGGACTAATAACCATTAAATATGTTAAATTATATTGCAAATATGTTGGATATGTGTTATTATGTCTTGCAGGTACAAGGGTTTGAAAACAAAGCAAAAACGGTGATTTTCGGATGAGTTTCGACGATATTTTCATGTTTTTCGAAGTCCAAACGAAGTCGTAAAAATTCCGCGAGCACACCATTGGAAAGAGCACGGAATATCGAGTCAAGTGGTTATTTTATTTGGAGCATCGAGGAAGAGAAGAAAAATTGAAGGATCAAAGGAGCTCAAACGAAAAATATTTTTAAAGATAATGGCTAAAATTTGGATCAAGTAAAGAGTATTAAATGGAAATTAAATGCAAGAGTTAACACAAAATGGCTTTTGGTCTAGTGGTTGGATGCATGTTTGCTAAGCAAGAGGTCAAGGGTTCTATCCCCGCTAATGGCATAATTGTTGGTTAATTTTGTGTTAACTATTAATTTCGCTGACCTCCACGAGGCTCCAAGCCCACTCGTCCTTTATCGGTGAAGCCGAGGCCCAATTGAAGCCCAAGACAACGAAGACCCACCCATTGCTTGCCTCCCATTCAAGCCTAAGCGAAGAAGCATGCGAAGCCAGGCCGAGATATTGCAAATTTCAATCCCAAGCCCAAGGATGGAATATTACTATTGAAATTAGAATTGCTAATGGTGTGTTTGGTTCACCGTAATTCGTAGTAATTGGATGTAATTGCAATTAGATTACATTACGCCATTTGTTTGTTCATAATTGAGAGAATTGTAATTGGATTACATTACGTAAATTCGTTTGATTTGTGTTGTAATTGTAATTCGATCATTATAATTACATCAAATGAGGAAATTGATTACATAAGATGTTGGATGGAAAGTTTTGAATTACGTTGTAATTAAATTTTATTATTATTATTATTATTATTATTATTATTATTATTATTATTATTATTATTATTATTATTATTATTATTATAAATCACACTTTTATTAAAACACATAGGATTACAAAAGATTAGTGGGGAGCCTCGAAACCAACTGAGCTCCCACACCTCTAGCAATGGTAAAACCAATCCTATTAAAGATATGAGCTCACTGCACGCTCCAATGTCCCGAGTCATCGAGAAGCGTCGAATACGCTGAGTAAGGTGATCGCATCTTTCTCAAGTTCTCCAAAAGAGGAAAAGAGAAGGGAAAACCATACCCAATATCCGCACATTTGGCATCGTGCTTGACCCGTTCTGAAAGCAAGATCACCGATCGCTCGCCCTAGTATAAATTAATCAACCCGGATTGCGTCAAAGGCGACGAACCCGTAAGATCAACACATACATCGCGTCCACTATCCCAAGAGTAGAGTAATATGTCACCGGTCGCAAGGATCATCCCCATCTCCAAAAGCCCAATATCCACCTCCTTGCGGCGGAAATCCCGGATCGAGCATATGTTAACAAGAACATCGCGCACAAGGTTGTGACGATGTTTAATGCCAACAATACCCGCACACGAAAAGCGTGATCCCGTAAATATCTCCGGAAAAACCTTAGGAGTGTAGAACACGGTACACGAGCGGTGAAAGAGGAACACCAGGGCGATAACACGGTATACACCGATAGGCCCCTGCACTCATAGTTTGTCCCAATCCGAGATACCGAGCCACCCTAAGCCAATCCAGTGTGATCCTCCTTTAAAGAGCTCCATAACGCCATCCGTCGGGGAAAGATGGAAAGTAGATTCAACAGTTTGGGAAACCCGATCAAGTATATTATTATTATTATTATTATTATTATTATTATTATTATTATTATTATATAAATATTAAAATAATATTTATATAATAATAATAATAAATATTTATTAGAATAATATTTTATAATAAAAAATTAAAAAATGGGATGAAATTGAATTTCCAGAAAATTGGGTTATGGAAGGATCTATACCTCCCCAACCAAAAATTAATAATAATTTTACTGATATTATTCAAACTTCTGATGGTACGGTAAAAATAAAATTTGATAAAGAAACTTCTTTAGTCAGAAGAAGTAGATCTAATAGATCTTTATTTTCTAACCATATAGATTATAGAGTTGATATGCCATCTAGAGCTTCTACTTCTCAAATTAGAGAAGAAATTTTTAATCCTCAAATCAGAGAAGAAGAAAGTCTTCCTCCAAGAGTTGATAATTTGACAATTAGAAATAACAATATAGTTCAAGGTAACTATAATGATGAGGATAATATTACTGCCTCTGAAATGAATTTTTCTATTTAATGAATAATACAGGAAAAATTGATTTTCTCCGGTTCTTCTACCGGACTTTTAATTTCTAAAGAATTTAAATTAGAAAATGGATACCTTTTAGAAAATGGTTTTTGAAACTTTTCAAGTACGTAATTAAAAATATACAAGAAACATTTTATAGTCATTTATCAAAAGTTAATAAAATCATCTATTTTGTTCCATGGTTTATTCATAATTACGTTATAAGTTATATGTCAGTCTTAGAAAGAGATTATAAACTTATTATTGGTCAGATTGAAAAAGGAATATTTCCACCTCAACAACCTTTTCAAATACAAAAAGAAAATGTAAATTTACATTTTGCAGCTTTTCAAAAATTATTTGAAAATGATACTTTGTCTATAACGACAAATCATGTAAATCAAATCTTACAACAAAATAATTTTACAAATATTTATTTAGTGGTTTTAGGAGAACAAATTTTTTCTATCCATAAAAGAGTTAAAACTCTTTTATCTCAAATAAATCGCTTAAAAATAAGCAAAATATAAATGAGGAAAATAAAGAAAAGCGGTTCTCAAGCTACGCAAGTATTCAACCTCCTCACGATATTACATATTTTAAATTAAAATCTACTTGAATTAGAAAAATTAATAAAAATCAATTTAAAACTTTAAATTTAAATGCTATGGATGATAATGATAATATGTCCGATGAAGAATCTGAGAGATAAAATTAATGATGAAATTAATAAAATGGAAAAGTATAATAGCAAATATGCCAATAAACCTTCTCAAAGGAAATATTATTATCCTAGGCCCACTCCTCAAGATGTTTTACATGAGGAACCGAATATATTATTAATAATAGTTACAATGGTAAAAATATTTATGAATGGAATATAGATGGTTATCTTGAAAGACAAATATATAGTTTAGTACATCGTATGATGATGTATTGTACTATTGCTAAAAATAATGGTAATGATGATAAAACGGTTGCTAAAATGATTATAGCAGGTTTTACTGGTCAATTAAAAGGATGGTGGGATAATTATCTTTCCAGAGAAGATCAACAAGAGGTTCTTAATACAGTAAAAATAGAAAACGGTTCTCAAATATCTAATGCAGTTTATACATTAATTGTTAATATTATTGAACATTTTACTGGAAGATGGTCAGATAATTCAGAAAATATTAGAACTCTTTTAAATGGATTAAAATGTCCTACTTTAACTTCTTTTAGATGGTACAAGGATACTTTCCTTAGTAGAGTTATGGAGCTTCCTGACTCTAATAGTGCCCATTGGAAGTCTAAGTTTATAGATGGTTTGCCTAATTTATTTGCTGAAAGAGTTAGAAATACTCTAAGGAAAAATGAGATTAATATAAATTATAACACTTTTACTTATGGTAAGTTAATAGGAACTTGCATCCAAGAAGGTTTAGCCTTATGCAATGAAATAAAACTTAATCGACAAATTAAGACTCAAAGTTTAAATGAAAGAAAACAATTGGGTCAATTTTGTGATCAATTTGGAATGGATTGTTCAACATCTTATGATAAGAAAAATTATAGATTTTCTAAGAAAAGAAATTTTTCTGAATATAAAAAACCTTCCAAATATAAAAGACATGATGAAAAAAGGTTTAGAAGAAAACAATTTAAAAATGATTCTAAACCAATTACATGTTTTAAATGTGGAAAAATTGGTCATTTTGCTAATAAATGCAGGGTGAAGAAAAAAATTAATAATCTTAATATAGATGAAGAAATTAAGGATGGTTTAAAGAAAATTCTTTTAAACTCAGAATCAGAAGATAATTATTCTGATTCAGAAAGTTCATTTTCTGAGCAAGAAAATAATCGTTACTGTTTAAAATAAGAAGATTTTATATCAGGCTCAGAAAATGAATATTTTCATAAAAATGAAAATTTGGAAATAGATATTTATAAAATTCAATCTCAATTTGAAGATTTAAAAATCAATGTTTTAACTAGTGAAACATTAGATCTTTTGAAATTAATACAAGATGATGATGTTAGAACTAAAATTATTAGTCAATTTTGTAAACCAGATGGAGAAACAAGTAATAATATGGTGAATCAAGATGATTCCCCTTATTCTATGGTAGAAGTTAATAAAATGCTTCAAGAAAGACAGAAAATTGATAAACCTATTAATACTCAAAGCCTTTTGCATGAGATTAATAATTTAAAACAAGAGATTAGTAAATTAAAAATTAGTAATAAAAATTTGGATGATAGAATGTCTAAATTAGAAAAAGATAAATTACTGATGAATAAAAAGGAAGATATTGTTTGACCTGAAAATGAAAAAGATTTTCTGCAAACTTTAGAAATGATTACTTCACAAAAATGGTGGGTAAAAATTATTTTATTAATTGATAATAATTATACTCAAGAATTTACTGCTTTAGTTGATAGTGGAGCAGATTTAAATTGTGTCAAAGAAGGGTTAATTCCAACCAAGTATTTTAATAAAACATCACATTCTATTAGTACAGTTAGTGGTGAAAGAATGAGTATTAATTTTAAACTTCAAAATGCAAAAGTTTGTCAAAATGAAGTTTGTATTCCTACGAGTTTTGTTTTAATAAAAAATATGTCTAATCAGATGATTCTAGGAACACCTTTCCTAAATAAAATTTTCCCTTTAAAGAAAGTTGATAAAAAAGGAATTACTGGAACTTTTAATAATAAAGAGATAATATTTGAATTTATATCTCAGCCGGTCACAAAAATGCTTTCAGAAATTCAAGACCGGATAAAAGCAAAAAATAAACAAATATATTTTCTGAAAGAAGATGTAAATATGTTTACTATTGAAGAAAAATTAGAAAATCCTAAATTAAAGGATAAAATAAAATTGTTATTAAATAAATTTTCATTAAAAATTTGTAATGATCATCCAAATGCTTTTTGGGATAGAAAAAAGCATATTGTCAGTCTTCCTTATGAGGAAGGATTCTCTGAAAATAAAATTCCTACTAAGGCTAGACCTTGTCAAATGAATTCTGAATATTTGGATTTATGCAAAAAAGAAATAGCTTCTTTATTACAAAAAGGATTAATAAAACCTTCAAAGTCTCAATGGTCTTGTACTGCTTTTTATGTTAATAAACATGCAGAGCAAGAAAGAGGAGTCCCCAGATTAGTCATTAATTATAAACCTCTTAATAAAGTTTTAAAAAGGATTAGATATCCTATTCCTAATAAAATGACTTATTAGATAGATTACATGATGCTATAATATTTTCAAAATTTGATTTGAAATCCGGATATTGGCAAATTCAAATAAATGAACAAGATGATATAAAAGCGCTTTTAATGTCCCATTTGGACAATATGAATGAAATGTTATGCCTTTTGGTCTTAAAATGCCCTTCGTAATTTCAAATATTATGAATGATATTTTTAATCCTTATAGTGATTTTATTATTGTTTATATTGATCATATTTTAGTTTTTTCCAAAAATATTGAAACACATTTTAAACATTTAGAGATATTTGAAAAAATTATAATTAATAATGGCTTGGTCACGACTATGACATGGTTATCCATAAGATCTGTCTGGACATAGTACCGACCTGGACTTTGTTTAGTCATAAATATATTTGAGCATATCAAGAACTTATAAAATATAAAGATCCATAGAAATCAGTTATATGTATACTTAATGTTATTCAACATATATGGATTTATCCTACCATTTAGACTAAATAAAAGCAGATAAATAAATAAAGAAGGAAACTTACAAGAAGATTGTGGCCAAAGGCCAATCTTTTATTCGAAATATTGGAAATATTATACAAGAGTCGGACTATTAGTCGGACGATTACTAGAGATTATCGTAGAGAAGGAAAATACAGAGAATGTGGAAGTATGTGTGTGGAAGTCCGCTTCCTTCATCTCTTTCTCTCCTATTTATAGGAAAGTGAGAATCCTATTACATTACAATAATTCAAAGTCAACATATAAAACGACAAACAATAATAATAGACCTTATATTCGCCGACATATAAAGAAAGATGCCAACTTTATGTCTCTTTCACAATTTTTCCTTGTCCGAGAACGATTCTCCTTTTGAAATACGCTTTGATAACGTATTCTTCATTTCTTCAAAAGATCTTCTATAGTTATCTCTTCAATTTCTTGAGATTCACCCGCTAACAACTATATTGATTGTCGTCTTCGATAGAGTCTTCATAGAAGAGTCGACACTTGATATTAAAAATTTTTATTAAATCATCTTCATTTCATGAAGATATGCTTCCAAGATTTCTTCTTTAGAGACTTTCTTTGCCTTGATTTTTAATTTATCAACAATTTGTTGATAAGGTGTAGGCTACACTTGTTTTTAAATTCATTTTGAGATTTGTATTTCTCAATTGCTTGCTTTATTAAATCAATAGTATCTTTGGAGTTTATTTCTCCGCCTCTATGTTTTATAAATCATCTTCTTCCAATTTTGTAAAAATGTCCTTTGAATATGAGGAATTTGATCGAAGCATAATTTACTCGAGCCCATTTCATATCCATGGGACAAAAATTTATAAAGAAATGTAAAGAGGGTAAAACCTCTTTGGCACCATTGGTTTCTTCCAACGCATCTATAAGTCTTGGGGAATTATTAACCCATTCAACATATAAACCCTTAAAAGGTTCTGGAAAAATTTGAATTGATGGACCATATGACTGCCACCAATGTATAAACCAATTAGGAAGTGGTTTATTATAAACTTTTGAACAAATTTTGAAAAACAAAGAATGTTTTTTCTTAGGATTAATATATGAAAAAGTTTTATGAAAACTTTCAACATAATCCCATTAATTATATTTTACTGCAACTTTTTGAATAGGATGTATAAACTCCTTATCTTTCATGGTACTCAAACCCCATTCATCTGCTGTTAGGTCACTAGTTTTACAACACAAGCTTATAAGAGAAGAGATAAGGCGGATGAACAAGTATCAAGCACACACACATATAAACTAAGGGACGGTTAGGCGTAGTGTATGTGAAAGAAAAGAAAACTTAAACAACCAACCCTCAAATGAGGGTTTACAAGAGTTTATATAGGCAAGGAGCTAGGGCAACACTCCCTCTCCTTCCCTATTCCTTATTGGGCTTGGATCAAGCTTATGGGCCTTCTACATAAGCTTGACCTTAAACAAACATAAAGGCCATAATAAAGCTATCTATTACATATGAAATATAAATACTTGAAATATTGTTTAGAGTGATTCCAACAATCTCCCTCAAGTATATATGAATGTAAACGGTGAAGGCGTTGATGTAATAGTAGCCGTGACGCCTTTCGACATTCTTCTTTCTTGTGAGAGGAATTGTCTTGATTCGAACAATCTCCCAGTGTAGAGAGATAGTTATCTTTGAGCGCTTATGCTCGACGTCATCTTTAACTTTGTTCTTTGATCTTTGTTCTTGTGGTGAAAGTGATAGTATGTTGTTGTCTCGCATCGATGCGCTTCAGTGCCTTGTTTGCTCCAAAGGTTCCATGTCATTCTTCAACATGCTCACACGCCTTTGACGTTGGAAATCAATATCGATGAAGTTTTGTAAGTCTTTGACTTTGTAGATTCTTTGATTGATGAAGAATCATTCGACGGTTGTGTTGCTTTTGGATAGAACTTCCATTAGTGATGATGTTGGCGTGAGCATGAGAAGAATCAAGACGATCATCCACCCCGAGCTTCCATAAGAAGAAAACATTTCAAACGGTTAGTAATAAGTTTTAAGACTTACAAGTTTGAACTTCGAGAGTGTCAACAAAGATAGTGTGAAGACACAACTCTAATTCTTACAAAGGCCGTTCTCGAACCGGAGTCCCACAAGTGAGATAACGCGACATACCAAGTACATCTACATTCGGATGAGTCGCCGAGGTACACCAAGCATCACCTCACGATCAGACCGCTTGAGACACTCGCGTAATCCACGGGAGTTACCGAAGTGACCCGTCGTCGGTCGTTTGATGTTGACCCGGCAGAGTTTCCATTCAATCACCGAGGATCATGATGTGAACCTCTCATGAATGTTCTCGATGTATTGCTAAGATCCGTGAAGGACTCGATATGAACCACGATGATCTTATTGTTGATCATCAAGTGATTAAATGTCAAGTGTACCTAAGAGATCTTTTGATGAATCTTGTGGCTCTAGACTCAATAGTGCGTTTTGGATTTCTGACGTGAGACTAGGGAGAGGGTCTCTCTTCAATACCAACGATCTCAAGAGAAAGCCAATAGATTATGTAGGGTTCCCGTGAGAATGAAACAAGCTTCGTTGAGAGAAACTTGAGTGGTTAAGAAGGTTTAGTGTATGCGCCATCGGGTCCATGACGACTTTTAATCTTCAATACCGGTGTCACTAAGTGACAACCAAGAGTATATGAATTGAACCCTGTCCGCCTAAGTTGAATAACTGGAGGGCTATTTCTTTTCACCCTTTACTTTACATTTCTTTTGATTCTTCAACTCCTTCTTTCTCCGATTCTCATTTTCTCCTTTTACAATCATTCCTAAGGACTTCTAACACTAACTAATGGTAGTGTCCTTGGGTAGATCCTCCTGCTCTGGCGGATCATAGGACGGTTATTCCTAACCTTAGTCACCTTATAACTCCATGACTAACCTATGTTTGCCAAGAAACCACCGTATGTTAAAATCTCTCTCAAAGGGTTTGTTAATGAAAACATGTTTGAACCATGTGAGAGATGAAGTTTTGCATAAATACTCCCCTCCACATGTGCTTAATAGTTTTAATGGTTAAATGCGGTGAGGAAAGAGCGCACTTTTGAATTGATTCATCAAGATAGACAATCCCCGCGAGACACGGTTACGTTGCATAGTTAAAGAGTTACATTGTCGCCTTTTAGGTGACAACTAGCTCTAATAACTATCTTGAAGGTGTAGACAAACCTCGAAGGTTGTCATACCCGTCGAGTTCATGTCTATCAAGAGTTTCTCGAATGGTACTTTCTACTTGGACAAGTCCTTTCATAGACACGTTTACATTACTAGCGAACTAGCTTGAAATTATTACCCGTCCGTGACAAGTCTTTTCGAGTTACTAACAGTTTAGTACCGTCAATTTGTTAGTTAAGTCCGAGGTTCATGATTCATTTGCATTTTGTACAACATATTTCTTATCACACAAATTTTCTCCCCTCAAAATGGCATATGAAAATGTTATTTTGAAACGCTTGAGAATAAATATGACCATTTCGAGTGTTGGGAAGATTTACCACTATGAACAATTTGTGAACAAAGTTTTTTCAAATACTCCCCTCAACTAGTGATATAAACGGTTGAGGTTTTAAAATCATATGGGAAGTACTTGTCTTTTGAGCAAAACCTTGAAAAATGAAAGGTTTGATAGGTTTTACTCAAAATAAGAAGCTTTCGCTCCTTTTCTAAGGATTGTGGCACCGAGGCGCACCACGTGGTCCTTTCTTGAAAATTGCGGGTTGTACATCTGTTATGTGTGCACAAGCCATTCACATATATAATCATACATCCAAAATCATATGAAGGAAACAATTCAAGGGGTACCGTGAAGTGCAAAGTGATGTTCCTGTGAGCGCATGTATGCTGAAAGCCGGTGATGTTAATCCTGGGTCGACCACCAACATAGCTCTCCAAACGTCTCGAATCGATCCTTCCGAACAACCGCTCATCAATCATGGTGATGATGCGCCTCACATCTCTCCTTTCCCGAGAATTCCAGCTTAGATTCCAACTTTCATGCGATATCCTTCAATCTGACGCCAATCCATCTCTAACCATCTTCAAGGTATGATCCCGAATTTGTGGAGCTCACTACACGCCATTAAGCGTTTCTTCAAGTTCACCGCGTAAACAACGCGAAAAGGTTTGTCGATGAGCGTGAGTTGTTTAAGCCGGTTGATGTCGGAAGATCAAGTCGTGGTGGAGTGAAGTTTACACGCTCTCGATATGATTCAATGACCATCCGATATCTTCGACACGCTCTTTGATCACGATGCGCCTAATGAAGATGAGAACCGACTTGATAAATTCACGTTGAACTTCATCGAGAATTGTCTCATACGACCCCTGTACTTTGGCAAGATACATGTCTTCGATGTCGTTGAGGACAAGTTCTCAAAGTCACTTCGAGAATCCATAGTCCTGCTTATCTTGTCGCTTGACTATGATATTCTTTAAGAATGTGTAGTCCCACTTAGACTTGAGATCAATGTGTTTTATGGCCACGATGTCCTTCGAGCTATACACTTCATGTTGAGACTTTTGAACCGTGCGCCGGTAGTAGATTCTTCGCTCGTGCCAATGATGAATCCCATACAATGCATCTTGGTCGATGCTTGCACGTTGTTAGAAAACAAGTGAGTCAGACGCCTCGATAGCTATGCGCTAGAGTAAATGGTCACTGGGAATGGAAGAGTCAATGATGTAGTGTATTTTCTAACCATCGCCACCATGGAGAAGAAATTCCGTGTCTTTGTTGAAGAAATATCGGAAGGAATCCTTGGTTGTCTGCTTGGCCAATGGTCGGTAGAGGTTTGGTCCATCGGTGTAGTATGGAGGGTTGTCCCTTGTGTGAAGTCAATGTTTGCTTCCGGATTGAGCCAATCCATGTTGTTAGACATAGCTCGAGCGATGTTCTCAAGATGATATTCGACCTCGGGCGCTTTCGAGTCGTCTTTCCATAGTTGAAAAGCTTCATTCTTGATTCGCTCAATTCGATTTCGCCATTTTCTTCACATGGAACTTTTCTTGCAACAGCTTTTGCATGCTCCAATGTTGAACCGCTCTATCAATTCTTGGCCTTCATCGGGTAGGAGTTTGATTGACAAGTGTGGAGAACCATTCGAACTCTTCGCTTTATCGTCATCTAGCTATGATACGACTCCGGCCGAGTCGCTCGCTTTTTCTTTTGGAAGGCTTTGATGATGATACCGGTTTCGCACTTGTTTGGGTGAGGTGGGTTGTTGTCGGGCTCGAGGACTCTTCATCGCCACCACCCGTATACTCAAAGTAATCACCGCTTTATGAGTCGGGGGTGGTAACTGAATCGTCCCGAGGTTTATCAAGAGAAGACCGAGGTGGAGGAGATTTTGTTGAGAAGAAGTCCGTGGTGAAGGAGGTGGCATAGATGTAGATTGACCGATCGCTTCGACGCTTAGGTGCGAGTCCTTATCCTTATCATCGCCATCTCTTGGCCGTTTGGGTTGATCGGCCGACCTTGCATGATGAACCGAGTTGAAAAGCAAGTAGACCTTCGAAAAATTTAGCTTCATCCAAGTAAACGCCTGCATCGCTTTGACATTTGCATCACTAGTTTAGCGATTAACTCGTATTCGAGAGATCGACTTCTTTGGCCATTGTATGTTTGACCAATGCGACGATGTTAGGAGTGAGTTGTCGAAAATATTTCTCTAGTCACACCGGGACAAGGTTTCGAGAAGAAACTTGTGGGTTTGATCTCTTGTCGACTTCTCCAGTTCCTTTTGGACTTTCGAACGATATCCCAAGGTACTTTTGGTGTAACCTTCAATCATTTCATTCAGGCCTCTTTTCGATGACTCTTCATGAACTTCTCAACAAATTCCTTTCTTTTTCCGTCTTGTCTTTCTCATCATTTAAGTAATCGAATTTGGTCAAGAAACCAATTCATTTTTCCGTAAAGTATGTCCTTCTTTCTCGACATGTTGGACAAATTTTCACAATCTTTGATGAGTCCGAGAAATCCAAGATTTAGGTGGTTTCTTCACCGATTGGATGATGATCCGTTGTCTTTGTTGATGGTGGTTGTGATGAATGAGACGAAGAACCGATGATGAGGAGACATGAGGAGACTTCATGTCCTTAGGAGTTTCGAGGTTTTCCTTTGAGTGTGTTGGATGTCGAGAAGAAACTTTGTATAATCATCCTCGCCATCCTTAGACTTTTCTTTCTCGCCACTGCTTTCAAAATCATACACATAGTGTCCTCCACAGTTGTAGAAGTTGCAGAAGAGTGGTGGCACCAGCTCCCTTATCGGGTTGATTAACCGCATCGAGATGGTTTAGAGTGGCAAGACCACTTGAACCTCCGGCCACCCATTTGATCTTTAGCAAATTCTTCGCCTTTTGAAGGTGTCTCGACTTTGTGAAACTTCTTCCTGATGCTTGATCCAGCTTGCTCTTCTTCATCTTCGTAGCTTTCATCCCGAGGAACAAGTGTGAGTCTTTCCTTTAATAGTTTATGGACTTGGAGGTTTTGGTACTAAGGATTTTCATCCTTGCGCTTTCAGAGTATGTGAACTCTTCATCCGAGTCAAGAGCCTCGAGTCCTCGCCCCGAAATGCCTTTATGTTCGTGTGAAATGATAGGAGTGGCTTCCGAGACGGAACTTTCTTCTTAGGGGTAGGTTTCCTCTTGTAATAGGTTTCTTCTTTGGAACATTCCTTTGACTCTCGTACTTGTTACACTTCCAAGATTTCCTTTCTCGGTTCTCCTTACATGTGTACCGTAAGATTTTTCGTCGAGATGACCAACTTTGCCTTGTCTCGATCGCTTCCTGATACCTTTGGTATGATTCGAGCTCGACATCTTCGCTAGAAGGAAATCCGCAAAGACAAAGACCTTGTTTCTTTGTGGACGCTTCCTTGATTCTCGATGAGAGAATAGGTTCCGCCAACATGTCGTGATTGTCGGGTCATTGAGCCTCTTGGGAATGTCGATGAAGTCCAAGTGCTCGATCAACAATTTGGTATATCCGATGTAGGAATCTTTGAGCCAAGTTTGTTGAGAAATGACATCATGTCATCCCAAATCGAGCTTCGATAGCGATGTGTTTCTTGTTGACCAATGCCTGTAATATTTGCGCCCATGAGCTTAGGGTGCTCATAGTCACCGCCACACGACCGTAAATGACTTGGTGATGATCATGTAGAGAGTTCTCCGTGGTCGAGGAATACTCTTAAGCTCTACGTGAGAGTGCTTGTTGATTACTCCCGTAGCCTCGCCATAACCGATATCGATTAAGAATTGGAGAGTGAGCTCTTCAACAGTGAGGCATATAGTTTGGTTGGTTCGACTTCAGAATTAGGAGAATGCCCTTAAGTCTGCAGTGTAATGGTGACTTGTTAGTGATTCGTAGTCACCGCCATGCTAGCTTGTCCTTTGACCCTTTCCATAGTGTTCCGTAACTGCTGGATGTAGATCTCGTGAACAGTTGCATTGTGTAAGCATGTTTCGACACGGATGAGTCCTCGTAATATCAATAGCAATAAGACATGAAGATTCGTGAGCAAGTGAGGTGTCAAAGTCAACACGGAGGTTATTCTTTCCTATCTTCATTGGATAGCCATGAGGATAGATATCAAGAATGGAGAGAACTTCTGTGCATCCACATTCATTTGTTCACCATGTCGTGATCTCAAATAACATTAGCCAAAAGAACCAACATATCGAAGACATAATGTTAGTCAATGTAAGGTCTTATTGTCTAGTTATTTAATGTATAGTGATAATGATTGTTACGAGTCCTAAGTCACTTGTATGTTCAATAGTTCAATGATATCGTGAAATGTTTCGTGAGTTAGTTAACTTTAAGTTTTAAAGTTTATTTTATCACTTATTGTTCACAATATATCGATAATTTAAGTTTATTAGTGACATTTTGGATTCGTGATGATATGATTAGTTTATTTACAAGTTTGTACAAGTAACAATTCATCATGAAGGTAAATCCAGGATAAGCGTTTAGTTTTGGCAAAGTTATGCGAGACATGAATGATATATGCTTAGCGAAACTTACGCCAGAATCCTAACTTACGCGTAAGAAATGTTACGCGAGGAAAAAGAGACTTTATGCGAGAGCTTATGCGCGAGGCATATATTAACCTTACGCCGCAAGGCTACTCGTAAGAGTTGACCTTATGCGTAGGGGTCATCGCCACGATATCCTTCACGTGATACGCCGTAGTCCATTGTAGAACCTTATGCGTGACGCCACGCCGAAGACTAGTCTTACGATAACAAACCACGCCGTAAGGTGATCCTTATGCGAGATTAATAACCACCTTGATTCTAAATATTACGTGTTGCAAGCCCGAAATAAAGCATCATTTCAACAAAGTTAAAACATATAACATCTGCTTAAGACAAATCAAATCACATTTACATAGTTGAACAATACGCTGTAGAAGGTCTTACGCAGAGACTAAACCCTAATTCTACGCAGTATCAAATCTAGCCATGGATTATGCACCAAAGTTTTTCCGTATATCATAGAAGTTGTGAGAGCATGTAGACCAAGTTTTAACACTTATTATGCAAATGAATCAAAATACCCAAAGTTTATGAGCTTTAAACCCTAGTTTCAATTGATGACCAATTCGTGTTTCGGGTGGCTATAGACTTTGAAATTATCAATTTAGCAACGCAAGAGCATAACCCAACTATCTTTTAACCAAAACACATCACATTCAAAAATACCCAATTCGACTTATAAACCCTAATTTTCAAAGAATCATCAATTCGCTTCGGGTCTGCTTGAGGATAGAAGAAGTATCGTTGATGTTGTTAAACATTTTGACACTATCGCTTTAGCCACAAACACACAAAATATGATCATGTGTTCTAACCCTTATGCGTAAGACACAAAAATCATTGAATCATAAGTTTAAGCCGTTGGATTTTCATGAAAATTAAAACCATTGTTTAAGATCTTGTTAAGAACACAAAACCACTTACAAATTGAAGATCGATAACCGGATTTGAAGAATGATTTTGAGCGTAGGATTTGTATGGTTATGAGTAATAAATGTGAGGATTAGGTTAGGTGGAGGTGTTTTTATTAAAAGTAACTTTAAGCTTTTGGCAGTTTTAGTCCCTCCACCTTTTCCTTTTTCAAACCAAGCCATTTAACTTCCATTTTGGTTACCAAACGAAGATTTTAGGAAAGAAACATGACGACACTCCCCCTCGACTTGAGAAAATAATGAAAGGTTGTTAATTAAAGTCCAAGGAGTGTCTTTGAATCATAAAGTGTACCACCATTTGTAAAAGAATCAACCGAGATGTGATAACATGCAAGTACATGATGTTTTGAAATGCTTAATGGATTATTTTATCCCTCAACACTTGATCGGAAAATACCGAATTTTGAAAGATTAAAGTGTTGACGGAAGAAATGTACTTGCCATGTTGAAAGAAAGATAGATTGGGAGAATATTTTTGTTGTTTTATCGGATTTTATATTTTTGTATTTTGTTTTTGAAAATTTATGTACAAAAGATGTTTTGGTGTTTGACATGTTTTAAGATCTGCTTTTAAGAGGTCATCCAATTCCTCTTGAGTCAAACACCTCATACCAATTCGGTGGACCAACTCATTAAACCTAGCGGGAGGCAAGGCTTTGGTGAGCAACCGCCAATTGGTATTCAAGACCACAAAGTATAATTCAACTGCACCATGTTCCACGTGGTCCTTGATGAAATGATAGCGTAGATCGATGTGCTTTGATTTCGAAAGTCGAATCGAGTTGCACGAGATTGCAATGGCACTGATTGTCGCAAAGACATCGGATTCTCACAACACGTAACCATAGTCTTTGAGTTGTGTTCTCATCCAAATGACTTGAGCACAACACGCGGACATGGCTACATATTTCGCTTTGTTGATGACAATGATGTACAATCCTCGCTTTGATTGCCAAGACACCGCTTATCACCGAGAAATTGTAGAGCTCCTCAAGTACTTTTCCTCGAGTCTAAGCATCCCGCGTGGTCGTCCTAAAAGCGATTAGTTCAAAACCGAATCCTTCTGATACCGATTCCCAAGTTAATGGTTCCCTTGATGTATCGGAGGATTCTTTTAGCCTCGTAGAGGTGGGTTTCATTGGTCGCGATCGATAACGGGAGCATAGATAAACGGCAAAGACAATATCAGTGTCGCTAGTTGTTAGATACATGAGGGACCCAATAATACTTCGGTATTTGGTGGGTCAACTAATTTCCCATGTAAATCAAAGATCTAGCTTCTTGGTATGAGTCATTGGTGTGGCATAAGTATCACGTGTTTTCATTCCAAATTTGTTTAATAATTCAAGGGCATATTTGATCGACTCAGAAAAATACCACGGGTGATTGATGAACTTGCAATCCTAGAAAGAACGTAAGTTCACCCATCATGGACATTTCAAAATTTTTCTTCATTAGTTTTGCAAAAGCGATTGAAAACTTTTATGTGTAGACCCAAAATGATGTCATCCACGAATTTGAACAATTAAGATATGTGCCCTGTGATATTGTATAAAAGAGTTGGGTCAACCGAGCCTTTGGTGAAATTATTGGCAATGACGAAGATGATAGCTTATCGCACCATGCCCAAGGGCTTGTTTGAGACCATAAAGAGCTTTGTTCGTTTGTAGACATGGTTCGGGAACTCAGATCAACGAATCCATCCGGTTGGTCGACATAAACCGCTTCTTTAAGTTGCCCATTGAGAAACGCCGCTTTGACATCCATCCGATAGACCGTTATGTTCATATGAGCCGCGAACGCGAGAAATATCCGAACGACCTCAAGACGAGCAACCGGAGCAAAAGATTCTTCAAAGTCTATTCCTTCTTCCCGACGATAACCCTTAGCAACTAGCCGTGACTTGTTTCGGATGACATTCCCTTCAAAGATCCAATTTGTTTTTCCAATCCATTTGAGACCAATGACGAGACCCCGTTGGTCTTTCAACCGCTCCCATACTTCAATACGTTTGAATTGGTTGAGTTCTTCTTGCATGGATTCAATCCATTGTCTTTGTCATTGCGCCTTTAATGTTTTTAGGTTCGATTGGCGACATGTGAGTGCATAAATGCAGTGTTCACCGTCCGAGTGAAGACGTTGTCTCGTGAACGATCGGTTGATTTGGGTTGCCAATAATGTTAGCCGAGGATGGTCTTTGTCCATCTATGTGTAGAGGTTGGTGTTGGTATACATTGTGCGATTCGAGGATTCAAATGGTTTGTTGAAGATTCCGCGACATCCGTGCGCAGCCTCATTGGCAAACGGGTGAAGAACGATTTGGATCAAAATCTGCAGTGGGGTACTTCATTCGTAATATCATCACCGGTTCATCATTGTTGGAGGCGGTATGTTCAACTGCTGTGTTGGAGTCAATTGGTGTAGGTGCATCTTCAACAAGAGTTGTTGTAGCAGTGTATCGTATAGGAATATTATCGTTGTGCAATGAAACAACGGATACACCAGAGCACGCTCATCAATATCGTCACGTAACGTAGGAGCAAATAACCTTTCCATTTGTTGACGAGTTAATGAGGGCTTTCTTCACCGATGATGGGGGTTGAGGAAGTTTAAACGGTTGTGACCGGTTCTAAGTCATATACTCGTAAGCCATTTCCGTGAGTTCATCGAAATGAGCATTAATCGCTTCCATTACCTCCTTAGTTCGACGATTCCAGATTCGGAAACCTTTAGAATTGTCACAAGATCCAATAAAGACTCCAATATCGCCTTTGGCTTTGAGCTTTCCAAAATCATCACGATCATTATTCGGATAGCAAAGGGATCCAAATACATGAAAGTGTTTTAGGTTCGGTTTATAGTTGTGACAAGCTCGAAAGGTGTTTTGTTGTATGCGTTTGTGATCATAGAACGGTTTTGAGTATAGCATGCAGAGATACACGCCCATAAGTAATCTGGAAGTTTAGCATTAATTAACATTGTTCTTGCAGCCCACTAACGCTCGGTTTCGCTTTCAACAACTCCGCTTTGTTCGTGTGTACGCAATAGATGTTTGATGTCAATTCACTTTCTCATAAAATTCACGAAGGGTTTTGTTAACAAATTCAGCCTTTGTCTGCTCGATTATTCGGACGGTGTCATGGAGTCGAACTCAGATTTTCGTGAGAAAGGTGATGATCATTTGTGGAGCTTGGTCTTTGCTACGAAGGAAGTAGACCCAAGTCCATCGTGAGAAGTCATCAACAATTACTAAGATGTAGCGTTTGTCGCTGATCGCTTGCACACGATCGGGCCACACAAATCCATGTGAAGAAGATGAAGCACATGTCGAGAGTCGTGTTCCACCTTTGAAGGAAAATGAGCACGAGTGCTTTTCCTTGTTCACAAGTCGAGCAAAGGTGATCTTTGAGTACCGGAATCGGGAGTCCTTCAACTAGTTTGTGTCGAGCAAGGTTGGTGATGGTTTGAAAGTTTAGATGTGATAGACGACGGTGCCAAAGCCGGATTTTGTAGATGTTTCCTTTGAAAGTAAGCAAATGGGAGAGGAAGCAACCATGTCTTGCATAGAGATAGTGTATAGACTAGAATTACGCGAGCTGCACATAAGGTCATTTCCATGTAGATCACGAATGAAACAAGTTTTCTCCCGAAAGCAACCTCCAAATCTCCATCACAAAATTGACCTATCGAAAACAGATTGTGACCGAGGCCTTCCACATAGTAAACCCTCGCCGATTTCAATGTTCCATTAACATAATCTCCAGAGTCCATGATGGTCGCCAAGTGATCGCTCCCGAACTGACAAAGGCCAATGAACTTTGCAATAAAGTTTGATAACAGCTTAAGGTTGCTCGTCATGTGTCGGGAACATCCGCTATCAACAATCCGAGAATGATCTCAGATCACCGTGATTACACACGCATTACACAGATGGAATAGAAGTAGATGTGGAACCCAAATGTTAGAGGGTTCAAGTGTATATTAGACATACACACATTGAGAATTTTAGGCATCCACTTAAATCCTAGTGTGTTATATATCCATTTCGCCATCTCAGAATTACTCTTTGCTTTAGTCTTAGTGAAAGCACTAGGTGGTACTACATTCTTAGGAGGTGAAGCGGTAGCGATCGTGATAGCAATGGTTGCTTTAGAATCTAAAGAAGGTGGTTTACAAGCACGTACTTAGAATGATTAGTGGGCCTAGAGGTATTCCGATTCTTAGATTCCGTAATCTAGAGATTATAGCTTTAGCAACACATTTGTCATGACAATCGAATTCATACTCTTTCGACAAATATCACAAGGTGCATCGATCGAATATCAAAGGTACTTAACGGTTTAGCATTCGTTACATCACTATATCTATTACATTTGCCGACGCAACATCTATAGTGGAAGTAACATGAGTTTTATTCGAGTCCTAGGGTGTTCTTCTACTTTAGCATTCCTTATTGATCTTTTCTTAGGTCGCAACTTCCTATTCTTCGCTTGAGTGCTCCTAGGTCGTGAAGTGCGGACGCTTGGAAAAGATGCAACTATTCTGCTTCAAGAGAGGGAAACACATTAGCAACTTGTGATTTGGCGTGGGAATTCTAGGTTCATGATTACTAAGTGTGACTGGTGCTAATCTCTTAATCACGAGGCGGGAGTAGTTCATACTTTCCTAACATTTCCGTAACTTAGAGATGGTGTGGATCGATCTTGATTTTCGTAACTAATATTACCAAAGAAAATTCATAACTTCTAGTGTGAGCAAGATAGTGATCAAGTTCGTTTGATGCTTCATCTTGAGTCTTTTGAGTAAATCAAATATGACACCATATTCTGCTTAACTTTTAAAAGTTCTTGTTCATATTTTGAGATTTGACTTTTCAAAGACACGCTTTGATCATCCGCTTGCTCAATTTTAGGATCAAGATTTTGAACTCAATTGAGCGATTTTCTTTGAAAACTAAGTTGATGGTTGTGAATATCTTTTCACACCATTGAAGACGACGCTTTGCATTGTAAATTTCGTGTGTAATCATTTATTTTCGCTTTTAAAGACTCGATCAAGCACATTATCGGTGTTCTCAACAAGAATAACAGTTTCAACAATATCGCAGAGATATAATCGATGCAAATGGCAAGGCATGAAGTAACACAACATTATGGATATCAAGACATATAACATCTTCCAAGAGTCGATCAACATCTTTTCTCAATAGTTTCTTTTTGCTTTGTGTTCGAATAGATGTTTCGCTTTCTCGAAAACGTTTTCATTACCCCAAGTTCCTTATGAAAATCCTTTTCCTGCAATTGCACAACTTTTCAAGTTTTTAACATTCGTAAAAGATTTTTCCGAAAGATGTCTCTTTGTTCTCGCGCTGAGGTGATTGAAAATGTTCAACTTTGATTTCGATCGATATTCTATCTCATGTTGTAAAATTTTGAGGTCACCATGAAAATGTCAAAATATCAAGGATTTTTCGATTTTCGTGTTTTGAGTTTACTTCACCGATGGAAGGTAAAGGACCATAAGTTTGTGCAAATTGCTTTGGGATTAACATTAGAAGACTCTGTGTTTTGATGATAACCCTTGGTGTGTTAGAAGAATCCGTTGGTGTGACGAAGTGACCGCGCTTTTTATAATTAAAAGGTTTGTTGTAAACAACATTTTTAATTTTGATCGACTCTCTTCTTCGCATCTAATTCCTCTTGACGATGATATTCAACAACACTCATGACAAGATTATCAATTTTGTATTCTCGTGACCGGAAACTTCGTGAGTTGGTTTGAATATTTTTAGTGAAAGCTTTGGTTTGTAATCGCCTAGATTTTTTCCATATCCTTTTGGATTGGGTTTTAAGGTAAACTTTTCAATAGTCATACGGATTCACCATGTTTGTAAACAACAATTTTAAACTCTTTAAGTTTGTTTTGCAAGCCGAGAATTTCGTCAAGAAGGTCATCTACCCGATTCGTTGAATGCTTTTGTATGCGGAGAACTGTTTTTGACAATTTAACAACTCACCTTAGCTTTTGATTTTCCAAGGTGAGAGCGTTAATTTGCTTTTTATGTTCGTGTTTCAGCTTGTTCTAATTCGACAACAAAGCATTCTTCGAGGCGGCTAGATCACGATCTGTCTCTAAATATTTTTCGCTTTGATGAGATTTTGCAAAGCGGCTTCAAAACCTTTTCACGGTTTTCTTGAGTTTTGAAAAAGTTGAGTTGCATTTGTAAACATTCAAAATCCTTGGTTAACAAAGGCATTTTTACTTTTAAGGATTGATTTAATGCATAACATTCCTCCATTTTGATTTTATGGTCTTGAATTAACCGAGCAAAATCGGATGAGGCAACAGATCATCTTGTTCAACGCGAGTCTCAACATGATCATTCTTTAGATCTTCAAGCACGACCACGGAGTCAATTTGATTATCAAAGGAAACCATAAGGTCATCTTGATCGTCAAATGTAACTACAAGGTTAACTTGAAAATCATCAAGAAGATGTAGAAGACTAATTTGAGCGAACCGATCCGTGCGGATTCGTGATATTGGCGAGATATTAGTTCTGATATGATGATGGTTTGTTCGGTACTGAGACAAGCCATCGATTGTCATACACTGGGCTCAGATTACTCATGTGCGTTTCATGCATATTAGCCATTAACATAACAAATGATTAGCTGCAAGTCCTCCATATCATCATCCGAGTCTCAGATCCGCCATAAAGCTCGTTTTTATCCGTGAGAGATCCACCACTTCATCCTTAAGAGCCAAAAGTAAGGCCTCTTTGAAATAAGCACCGCCCCTAGTCCTTGGCTTTGGGCATGCATTAGCCGTGTGTCCTTCTCATTGCGCTTGTAGCATCTAAGACCATTTAACCGATTCTCGAGCATTTCTGCTCCACCACTGAGCTCATTGTTATTCCTACCCACAAGATTAAACCCTTGACCACCGCCCATCCGACGACCATAATCACGATTCGAACTTCAACACGCCCATTGTTCACAACAGCTTGAGTTCGTGTGTTAGATGAGGAACGAATACGATTGTTGGATTTGTTGGTGTAACGCCAAAAGCATTAGCAATCATCACAAATCCTTGTTGCAATGCTCGAACGGATCGGTTTCCTCTACCGCTTCATCGACATATGCTTGAGCGTTGTTGCCGTATGGAACCAATTGATTTTGTTGAGGTTGTGATTGTGAAGGTGTGTTTGATGCGCTTGGTTGAGTTCTTTGGTTGAGAGGATAATTCGCTGAGCATACAAGGCAAGTTGTTGATTGTCCGGTTGTATTGCTTAGCAATTTGAACACGGAGAATCCTTTCCCGATCAACTTCCTTTTCATGAGGCTTCAAGTAATCGTACAACAATCCATAAGTAGAATGATGCATATTCTTCGCTGACGGAGAAAAATGACATACTTCTCCCATTCTCGACCAAGACTACTCAGAACTTAGTATTCACCGCAATTCTTGGCATAATGATGTTGTGTTTATCCAAATCATTGATGATATCTCGAAAATCGATGATGATAGGACTCTAGTGTCTCTCCGTGTTCAATCATGAAGTGTTCATAAGCCAAGTAAATTTTGGATTCCAAATCCTCCCGATTGAGTATGATCCTTCCATAAGAAGACTAATATGATCCCACATTTTTGTGCGCTTTTGAGCATCAACACTACGAAGAATTGGGTTTGGTAATCCTAAGAGGATGTATTCCATTGCAAGTTCATCACTTCATAGTGTAGAAGTTCAGAGGATTTAAATCGCAAGAGCAATGTTGGTTTGTTCATCTCTTGGTGGAACAAGCAAGCTTGATCTCCTGCACAATGACAGAGAGGCATCTCAAATGGACCTTCCAAGATAACCTTCTTTAAGAACTTTCCATGTGGCTTCTTCGATCACGTAACCTAAAGAACCTTATCACCCATTGATCGTAATTTCGGAGTGAGCATTGGAGGTCTATCAGTGATCCAATTTTATGAATTGATTGTTGGTCGCTTAAAGCTTCACACATCTTAGCAAACCAAGTGGGTTCCTTCATAGTGGTCCGTGATGGATGTTGATTGAAATCGGTTGTGTAGGGTTGAACTTGAAGGCTTGGTTGTGGTTGAACCATTTGTGGTTGTGGAATTGCACCAAGTTGTGGAGTATGTTGTCGATTAAATTGTTGTTGATAAATAGCTTGTTGTTGATTCCATTGTTGATGTTGTGGAGTTAATTGTTGTTGTTGTTGATGATTATAAGTGTGAGGAAATAGTTAGAGTATGGTGGTTGAGACATGATGATAAACTTGTGTGGTAAAGATGGATCTTTGTAGTCGAATGAACCTTTGTTGATGAAGTATCCTTAGGCGAGAAAAGACAAGAACCAAGTAGCACTTATGCGTAAAACACCAAAAGTTACGCGAACAACGAGGAGTTACGCTGAGGTTTTAGCTACGCGTAAGTAGGGAAAACACTAAAGTTAAGCGAGAGAAAAGTTAGGCGAGAAACTTAGGCGTAGGATTACCTTATGCGTAGACCGTAGTTTACGCGTAAAGTGAATCTTATGCATAGGAATTCTACGCGTAAGCTTATGCTTATGCGTAATTTTAGGGTTTTGCTCAAATGATCTTTTACACTTCACAAGGCAAAAGATATCCAAAGTCGACGTATTTTCGGACTTATCCAAGTAAGAAAACACGGAATAAACCGTAAAATTGAAGATCAAACCAAGGAAAATCTTACGCGTAATTTTAGGGTTTTGATACGCGTAGGATTACTCGTAACTTTGATTCTCGCCCAAATGTGTTTCTATACCGATTTTGTTATGGAATAGCTTCAATAGTACCAAAAGAACACAAAAGTGTGAATTTTGATGTACCAAAATTGCTAAACGGGTTACGCGTAGAACGACACCCACGAACAAAAACAAGCTTAAAACGAATCCACGCCAGAAGTTTGAAACGTTTGCCAAAAACAAGTATTTTAACACCTTAAAACATTGAAAGTACAAGAATCTTGGATTAAAAGTGTAAAACGAGTTTTAAGATAACCAAAGAATGCGTTATCTCTACGCCGAAGATCCAAAACCAAAACTTCAAAACAAACGAGTACACCCAACTATTTGGCGATTGATACCACTGTTAGGTCACTAGTTTTACAACACAAGCTTATAAGAGAAGAGATAAGGCGGATGAACAAGTATCAAGCACACACAAATATAAACTAAGGGACGGTTAGGCGTAGTGTATGTGAAAGAAAAGAAAACTTGAACAACCAACCCTCAAATGAGGGTTTACAAGAGTTTATATAGGCAAGGAGCTAGGGCAACACTCCCTCTCCTTCCCTATTCCTTATTGGGCTTGGATCAAGCTTATGGGCCTTCTACATAAGCTTGACCTTAAACAAACATAAAGGCCATAATAAAGCTATCTATTACATATGAAATATAAATACTTGAAATACTGTTTAGGAGTGATTCCAACATCTGCAGATATTACCTGCTTTATAGTAACTTTGCTAAAATTATAAATCGAGCTATTTTGGTCAGTATAATGTCTAACCTCAATTGATCCTGTAAAAATGAGTATATTCTCATAATATGATCTTGATTTGTAAGCATAGGCTGCACATGGAATATTGTCAAGATATCTTGACATTAGAATCCAAGGATCATTTCCAGATTCAAAGTATCTCATAACATCTTGATATTCAAGAAATATGATTTTCTCCTTATATGGAGATTGGCAAAATTCTTGAAGATCATCATTATCCTCTTCTGTAACAGCATTGGCATAAGAAGGAGTATTTTCTTTCTTGTTTTTTATGAATTCCAAAAATTCTCCATATAAAGGATCATTTGGACTTGGCATTGATGCTGATGATGATGATTCAGCAATGTTACTGGCTATTAGCCTTCTGTTTCCATGTTGGACCAATATATTATTTGATCCTGTTCTGCCACCACCTCTATATAAGTGGCTTCCTCTTCCTCGAGGAATCATTTCTGCAAATATTCACGAGTTAAGAAATCAGGAAGAATATTATCTTTCCCTTTCTTATATTCAATTGTGAAATCAAATGGCGCTAATTGAGCCTGCCATCTAGCAAACATTTGCTTAGAAACATCATGTTTAAAATCTTTATTAAACATAAATTTAGCTGCTTGACAATCTGTCTTAATTATAAAATGTTGATTATATAAATCATCTTGAAATTTTAAAACACATTTAATAACAGAAAGAATTTCTTTCGCCACAGTAGCATAATTTTTCTGGGCATTATTCCATTTTCCAGAATGAAATCTAACTAAATATTCTTGTTTTGATTCTGGATGAATCTGTTTTAAAATTCCTCCGTATCCTATATCAGAGGCATCTGTTTCTATAACTTTCTTCCAATTAGGATTAGCAAGAGATAAACATGGAAGACTTGATACTTTTGTTTTAATTATTTAAACTGCTTGAGTATGACTATCAGTCCATGGTGAAGAAACCTTTTTTAATCTATCATATAAAATAGCTGTGTCTTTAGCTAAATCTTTATAAAAAGATGAGATATAATTTAAACTTCCCAAAAACCTTTGTAATTGAGTTTTATCAAGAATTACATCTGGGAATTTAGAGGCAAATTCTATACTTCTATTAATAGGAATAATCTGGCCTTTTTCAATATTATGACCTAGGAATCTAACTTTAGTTTGAAAAATCATCATTTTCGGTTTTGAAATAACCAAGTTATTAATTATAATTTTTTCAAATATCTCTAAATGTTTAAAATGTGTTTTAATATTTTTTGAAAAAACTAAAATATCATCAATATAAACAATAATAAAATCACTATAAGGATTAAAAATATCATTCATAATATTTTGAAATTCTGAAGGGGCATTTTTAAGACCAAAAGGCATAACATTCCATTCATATTGTCCAAATGGGACATTAAAAGCAGTTTTATATCTGTCTTGTTCATTTATTTGAATTTGCCAATATCCGGATTTCAAATCAAATTTTGAAAATATTATAGCATCATGTAATCTATCTCATAAGTCCTTTTTATTAGGAATAGGATATCTAATCCATTTTAAAACTTTATTAAGAGGTTTATAATTAATGACTAATCTGGGGACTCCTCTTTCTTGCTCTGCATGTTTATTAACATAAAAAGCAGTACAAGACCATTGAGACTTTGAAGGTTTTATTAATCCTTTTTGTAATAAAGAAGCTATTTCTTTTTTTGCATAAATCCAAATATTCAGAATTCATTTGACAAGGTCTAGCCTTAGTAGGAATTTATTTTCAGAGAATCCTTCCTCATAAGGAAGACTGACAATATGCTTTTTTCTATCCCAAAAAGCATTTGGATGATCATTACAAATTTTTAATGAAAATTTATTTAATAACAATTTTATTTTATCCTTTAATTTAGGATTTTCTAATTTTTCTTCAATAGTAAACATATTTACTTCTTCTTTCAGAAAATAAATTTGTTTATTTTTTGCTTTTATCCGGTCTTGAATTTCTGAAAGCATTTTTGTGACCGGCTGAGATATAAATTCAAATATTATCTCTTTATTATTAAAAGTTCCAGTAATTCCTTTTTTATCTACTTTCTTTAAAGGGAAAATTTTATTTAGGAAAGCTGTTCCTAGAATCATCTGATTAGACATATTTTTTATTAAAACAAAAGTCGTAGGAATACAAACTTCATTTTGACAAACTTTTGCATTTTGAAGTTTATAATTAATACTCATTCTTTCACCACTAACTGTACTAATAGAATGTGATGTTTTATTAAAATACTTGGTTGGAATTAACCTTCTTTGACACAATTAAAATCGCTCCACTATCAACTAAAGCAAGAAATTCTAGTATAATTATTATCAATTAATAAAATAATTTTACCCACCATTTTTGTGAAGTAATCATTTCTAAAGTTTGCGAAAATCTTTTTCATTTTCGTGTCGAACAATATCTTCCTTTTATTCATCAAGAATTTATCTTTTCTAATTTAGACATTCTATCATCCAAATTTTTATTACTATTTTTAATTTACTAATCTCTTGTTTTAAATTATTAATCTCATGCAAAAGGCTTTGAGTATTAATAGGTTTATCAATTTTCTGTCTTTCTTGAAGCATTTTATTAACTTCTACCATAGAATAAGGGGAATCATCTTGATTCACCATATTATTACTTGTTTCTCCATCTGGTTTACAAAATTGACTAATAATTTTAGTTCTAACATCATCATCTTGTATTAATTTCAAAAGATCTAATGTTTCACTAGTTAAAACATTGATTTTTAAATCTTCAAATTGAGATTGAATTTTATAAATATCTATTTCCAAATTTTCATTTTTATGAAAATCTTCATTTTCTGAGCCTGATATAAAATCTTCTTCATTTAAACAGTAACAATTATTTTCTTGCTCAGAAAATGAACTTTCTGAATCAGAATAATTATCTTCTGATTCTGAGTTTAAAAGAATTTTCTTTAAACCATCCTTAATTTCTTCATCTATATTAAGATTATTTATTTTTTTCTTCACCCTGCATTTATTAGCAAAATGACCAATTTTTCCACATTTAAAACATGTAATTGGTTTAGAATCATTTTTAAATTGTTTTCTTCTAAACCTTTTTTCATCCTGTCTTTTATATTTGGAAGATTTTTTATATTCAGAAAAATTTCATCTCTTAGAAAATCTATAATTTTTCTTATCATAAGATGTTGAACAATCCATTCCAAATTGATCACAAAATTGACCCAATTGTTTTCTTTCATTTAAACTTTGAGTCTTAATTTGTCGATTAAGTTTTATTTCATTGCATAAGGCTAAACCTTCTTGGATTCAAGTTCCTATTAACTTACCATAAGTAAAAGTGTTATAATTTATATTAATCTCATTTTTCCTTAGAGTATTTCTAACTCTTTCAGAAAATAAATTAGGCAAACCATCTATAAACTTAGACTTCCAATGGCCTCTATTAGACAGGAAGCTCCATAACTCTACTAAGGATAGTATCCTTGTACCATCTAAAAGAAGTTAAAGTAGGACATTTTAATCCATTTAAAAGAGTTCTAATATTTTCTGAATTATCAGACCATCTTCCAGTAAAATGTTCAATAATATTAACAATTAATGTATAAACTACATTAGATATTTGAGAACCATTTTCTATTTTTACTGTATTAAGAACCTCTTGTTGATCTTCTATGGAAAGATAATTATCCCACCATCCTTTTAATTGACCAGTAAAACCTGCTATAATCATTTTAGAAACCGTTTTATCATCATTACCATTATTTTTAGCAATAGTACAATACATCATCATACGATGTACTAAACTATATATTTGTCTTTCAGTATAACCATCTATATTCCATTCATAAATATTTTTACCACTGTAACTATTATTAATAATATATTCAGTTTCCTCATGTAAAACATCTTGAGGAGTGGGCCTAGGATAATAATATTTCCTTTGAGAAGGTTTATTGGCATATTTGCTATTATACTTTTCCATTTTATTAATTTCATCATTAATTTTATCTCTGTATTTTTCATCAGACATATTATCATTATCATCCATAGCATTTAAATTTAAAGTTTTAAATTGATTTTCTATTAATTTTTCTAATTCAGAAGTAGATTTTAATTTAAAATCTGTAATATCAGGAGGAGGTTGAATACTTGTTGTAGCTTGAGAACTGCTTGCTTCTTTATTTTCCTCATTTATATTTTGCTTATTTTTTAACTGATTTATTTGAGATAAAAGAGTTTCAACTCTTTTATGGATAGAAAAAATTTGGTCTCCTAAAACCACTAAGTAAATATTTTTAAAATTATTTTGTTGTAAGATTTGATTTACATGATTTGTTGTTATAGACAAAGTATCATTTTCAAATAATTTTTGAAAAGATGCAAAATGTAAATTTACATTTTCTTTTTGTATTTGAAAAGGTTGTTGAGGTGGAAATATTCCTTTTTCAATCTGACCAGTAATAAGTTTATAATCTCTTTCTAAGACTGAAATATAATTTATAAGGTAATTATGAATAAACCATGGAACAAAATAGATGATTTTATTAACTTCTGATAAATGACTATAAAAATTTTCTCGTATATGTTTTAATTCTGTACTTGAAAAAGTTTCAAAAAACCATTTTCTAAAAGGTATCCATTTTTCTAATTTAAATTCTTTAGAAATTAAAAGTCTGGTAGAAGAACCAGGAGAAAAATCAATTTTTTCTGTATTATTCATTAAATAGAAAAATTCATTTCAGAGGCAGTAATATTATCCTCATCATTATAGTTACCTTGAACTATATTGTTATTTCTAATTGTCAAATTATCAACTCTTGGAGGAAGACTTTCTTCTTCTCTGATTTGAGGATTAAAAATTTCTTCTTTAATTTGAGAAGTAGAAGCTCTAGATGGCATATCAACTCTATAATCTATATGGTTAGAAAATAAAGATCTATTAGATCTACTTCTTCTGACTAAAGAAGTTTCTTTATCAAATTTTATTTTTACCGTACCATCAGAAGTTTGAATAATATCAGTAAAATTATTATTAATTTTTGGTTGGGGAGGTATAGATCCTTCCAAAACCCAATTTTCTGGAAATTCAATTTCATCCCATTTTATAGTTTTTCTAGTGGTAATTTTTGACATATCTAAATTACTTTCTATTAAAATAGTTTCATTATTTTTACTAAACATTTTACATTTAGGATTCATAGTAGTGAGAGGTCTAAAATAAATTCTATAACATATATACAGATTAATTCTGAACCAGGCATGTAATTATAACCATGCGTTTTAATATTTAAAGTTAAACTATCCAATATATTAACATCAGATAAAGATAATTGTAAATTAGGATAAACATTAAAATAAACTGGACCATGAGCCAGACTTGATTCTATAATACCAATTAAAGATTGTTGCCAATTTCTATTACGACCATATCGTAAAACAGCTAAAAAACTTTCAGGTAACCCTTGTAAAGTTAAGGGTTTAAAAGCAATTTGCACTAAACCAATATGTAAATAATTATAATTAAAACGATATTTTTGATTATCCTTTTCATTTAGTAATTTCAATATCATTTCATTATTATCAAGTGATATGGTTTCTTCACTAGTTTTAACACTCTGAGTGAAACCTAATTCTTCAAAAGTTCTAATTTCGTATAAAACTCTTGGTTGGACTTTAGGAATTGTCCATTTATTTAAAAGATCTAGAATTCTGGGAATATCATATTCCTCAGTCATACTATTTTTAACATTTTTATTGTTTCTTCTGAAAAGATTTAACATGATTGTTAAAGATATATGTTGAACAACTTTAAACACACATATACCTCTTTTCCATGGCTCTGATACCATATAAGGCCCAGGTATACTCAAATATATTTACCCAAACGAGTCACGGGATTCTATTTACGGCAGTGTTCCAAGATCCATATTTCAAACCACAAGTCAGTCAATGATAAAATACCCTTAACACGCCATCATCTCGGCTAAACAGTATGGACCACGACTATGACATGGTTATCCATAAGATCCGTCTCGGACATAGTATGCACTGGACTTTGTTTAGTCATAAATATATTTGAGCATATCAAGAACTTATAGAATATAAAGATCCATAGAAATCAGTTATATGTATACTTAATGTTATTCAACATATATGGATTTAGCCTACCATTTAGACTAAATAAAAGCAGATTAATAAATAAAGAAGGAATCTTACAAGAAGATTGTGGCCAAAGGCCAATCTTTTATTCGAAATAATGGAAATATTATACAAGAGTCGGACTATTAGTCGGACGATTACTAGAGATTATCAGAAAGAAGGAAAATACAGAGAATGTGGAAGTATGTGTGTGGAAGTCTGTCTCCCTTCATCTCTTTCTATCCTATTTATAGGAAAGAGAGGAATCCTATTACATTACAATAATTCAAAGTCGACATATAAAACGACAAACAATAATAATAGACCTTATATTCTGGCCGACATATAAAAGAAAGATGCCAACTTTATGTCTCTTTCACAATTTTTTCCTTGTCTGAGAACGATTCTCCTTTTGAAATACGTTTTGATAACGTATTCTTCATTTCTTCAAAAAGATCTTCTATAGTTATCTCTTCAATTTCTTGAGATTCACCCGCAAAGCAACTATATTGATTGCTATCTTCTGCTAGAGTCTTCATAGAAGAGTCAGACACTTGATATTCAAAATTCTTTATTAAATCTGTCTTCATTTCATGAAGATATGCTTCCAAAATTTCTTCTTTAGAGAGACTTTCTTTGCCTTGATTTTTTAATTTATCAACAATTTGTTGATAAGGTGTAGGGCTACTCTTGTTTTTAAATTCATTTTGAGATTTGTATTTCTCAATTGCTTGCTTTATTAAATCAATAGTATCTTTGGAGTTTATTTCTCCAGTCTCTATGTTTTTATAAATCATCTTCTTCCAAAATTTTGTAAAAAATGTCCTTTGAATATGAGGAATTTGATCAGAAGCATAATTTACTTCTAGAGCCCATTTCCATATCCATGGGACAAAAAATTCTATAAAGAAATGTAAAGAGGGTAAAACCTCTTTGGCACCATTGGTTTTATCCAACGCATCTATAAGTCTTGGGGAATTATTAACCCATTCAACATATAAACCCTTAAAAGGTTCTGGAAAAATTTGAATTGATGGACCATATGACTGCCACCAATGTATAAACCAATTAGGAAGTGGTTTATTATAAACTTTTGAACAAATTTTGAAAAACCAAGAATGTTTTTTCTTAGGATTAATATATAAAAAAGTTTTATGAAAACTTTCAACATAATCCCAGTAAATATATTTTACTGCAATTTTTTGAATAGGATGTATAAACTACTTATCTTTCATGGTACTCAAACCCCATTCATCTGCAGATATTACCTGCTTTATAGTAACTTTGCTGAAATTATAAATCGAGCTATTTTGGTCAGTAAAATGTCTGACCTCAATTGATCCTGTAAAAATGAGTATATTCTCATAATATGATCTTGATTTGTAAGCATAGGCTGCACATGGAATATTTTCAAGATATCTTGACATTAGAATCCAAGGATCATTTCCAGATTCAAAGTATCTCATAACATCTTGATATTCAAGAAATATGATTTTCTCCTAATATGGAGATTGCCAAAATTCTTGAGGATCATCATTATCCTATTCTGTAACAGCATTGGCATAAGAAGGAGTATTTTCTTTCTTGTTTTTTATGAATTCCAAAAATTCTCCATATAAAGGATCATTTGGACTTAGCATTGATGCTGATGATGATGATTCAACAATGTTACTGGCTATTAGCCTTCTGTTTCCATTTTGGACCACATATAAGGCCCAGGTATACTCAAATATATTAATCCAAACGAGTCACATGATTCTATTTACGGTAGTGTTCCAAGATCCATATTTTAAACCACAAGTCAGTCAATGATAAAATACCCTTAACACGCCATCATCTCGGCTAAACAGGGCTGGATCACGACTACGACATGGTTATCCATAAGATCTGTCTAGACATAGTACCGACCTGGACTTTGGTTAGTGATAAATATATTTGAGCATATCAAGAACTTATAAAATATAAAGATCCATAGAAATCAGTTATATGTATACTTAATGTTATTCAACATATATGGATTTAGCCTACCATTTAGACTAAATATAAACATAAATAAATAAAGAAGGAAACTTACAAGAAGATTGTGGCGAGGCCAATCTTTTATTCAAAATATTGGAAATATTATACAAGAGTCGGACTATTAGTCGGACGATTACTAGTCGGATTATTACGAGAGAAGGAAAATATTAGAATGTGGAAGTGTGTGTGGAAGTCCGCCTCCTTCATCTCCTCTATCCTATTTATAGGAAAGCGAAGAATCCTATTACAATACAATAATTCAAAGTCGACATATAAAACGACAAACAATAATAATAGACCTTATATTACGCCGACATATAAAAGAAAGATGCCAACTTTATGTCTCTTTCACAATTTTTTCCTTGTCCGAGGAACGATTCTCCTTTTGAAATACGTTTTGATAACGTATTCTTCATTTCTTCAAAAAGATCTTCTATAGTTATCTCTTCAATTTCTTGAGATTCACCCAAAGCAACTATATTGATTGCTATCTTCGACAGAGTCTTCATAGAAGAGTCGATTCTTGATATTCAAAATTTTTATTAAATCTTTCTTCATTTCATGAAGATATGCTTCCAAAATTTCATCTTTAGAAAGACTTTCTTTGCCTTGATTTTTAATTTATCAACAATTTGTTGATAAGGTGTAGGATTTTACTCTTATTTTTAATTCATTTTGAGATTTATATTTCAATTGCTTGCTTTATTAAATCAATAGTATCTTTGGAGTTTATTTCTCCGCCTCTATGTTTTATAAATCATCTTCTTCCAAAAGTTTGTAAAAATGTCCTTTGAAGATGAGGAATTTGATCGAAGCATAATTTACTCGAGCCCATTTCCATATCCATGGGATGAAAATTTATAAAGAAATGTAAAGAGGGTAAAACCTCTTTGGCACCATTGGTTTTTTCCAACGATCTATAAGTTTTGGGGAATTATTAACCCATTCAACATATAAACCCTTAAAAGGTTCTAGCAAAATTTGAATTGATGGACCATATGACTGCCACCAATGTATAAACCAATTAGGAAGTGGTTTATTATAAACTTTTGAACAAATTTTGAAAAACCAATAATGTTTTTTCTTAGGATTAATATATAAAAAAGTTTTATGAAAACTTTCAACATAATCCCAGTAAATATATTTTACTGTAATTTTTTGAATAGGATGTATAAACTCCTTATCTTTCATGGTACTCAAACCCCATTCATCTGCAGATATTACCTGCTTTATAGTAACTTTGCTGAAATTATAAATCAAGCTATTTTGGTCAGTAAATTGTCTGACCTCAATTGATCCTGTAAAAATGAGTATATTCTCATAATATGATCTTGATTTGTAAGCATAGGCTGCACATGGAATATTGTCAAGATATCTTGACATTAGAATCCAAGGATCATTTCCAGATTCAATGTATCTCATAACATCTTGATATTCAAGAAATATGATTTTCTCCTTATATGGAGATTGGCAAAATTCTTGAGGATCATCATTATCCTCTTCTGTAATAGCATTGGCATAAGAAGGAGTAATTTCTTTCTTGTTTTTTATGAATTCCAAAAATTCTCCATATAAAGGATCATTTTGACTTGGCATTGATGCTGATGATGATGATTCAGCAATGTTACTGGCTATTAGCCTTCTGTTTCCATGTTGGACCAATATATTATTTGATCATGTTCTGCCACCTCCTCTATATAAGTGGCTTCCTCTTCCTCCTCTTCCTCGAGGAATCATTTCTGCAAATATTCACGAGTTAAGAAATCAGGAAGAATATTATCTTTCCCTTTCTTATATTCAATTGTAAAATCAAATGGCGCTAATTGAGCCTGCCATCTAGCAAACATTTGCTTAGAAACATCATGTTTAAAATCTTTATTAAACATAAATTTAGCTGCTTGACAATCTGTTTTTATTATAAAATGTTGATTATATAAATCATTCTGAAATTTTAAAACACATTTAATCATTGAAAGAATTTCGTTCGCCACAGTAACATAATTTTTCTGGGCATTATTCCATTTTCCAGAATGAAATCTAACCAAATTTTCTTGTTTAGATTCTGGATGAATTTGGTTTAAAATTCCCCCATATCCTATATCTGAGGCATCTGTTTCTATAACTTTCTTCCAATTTGGGTTAGCCAGAGATAAACATGGAAGACTTGAAACTTTCGTTTTAATTTTTTGAACTGCTTGAGTATGACTATCAGTCCAAGGTGAAGGAATCTTTTTTAATCTATCATATAAAATAGCTGTGTCTTTAGCTAAATCTTTATAAAAAGCTGAAATATAATTTAAACTTTGCAAAAATCTTTGTAATTGAGTCTTATCAAGAATTACATCTGGAAATTTAGATGCAAATTCTATACTTCTATTAATAGGGATAATCTGGCCTTTTTCAATATTATGGCCTAAAAATCTAACTTTAGTTTGAAAAATCATCATTTTTGGTTTTGAAATAACCAAACCATTATTAATTATATTTTTTCAAAAATATCTAAATGTTTAAAATGTGTTTCAATATTTTTTGAAAACACTAAAATATCATCAATATAAACAATAATAAAATCACTATAAGGATTGAAAATATCATTCATAATATTTTGAAATTCTGAAGGGGCATTTTTAAGACCAAAAGGCATAACATTCCATTCATATTGTCCAAATGGGACATTAAAAGCAGTTTTATATCTGTCTTGTTCATGTATTTGAATCTGCCAATATCCTGACTTTAAGTCAAATTTTGAAAATATTATAGCATCATGTAATCTATCTAATAAATCCTTTTTATTAGGAATAGGATATCTAATCCATTTTAAAACTTTATTAAGAGGTTTATAATTAATAACTAATCTAGGACTCCTCTTTCTTGCTCGCATGTTTATTAACATAAAAAGCAAGACAAGACCATTGAGACTTTGAAGGTTTTATTAAACCTTTTTGTAATAAAGAAGCAATTTCTTTTTTACATAAATCCAAATATTCAGAATTCATTTGACAAGGTCTAGCCTTGGTAGGAATTTTATTTTCACAAAATCCTTCCTCATAAGGAAGATTGACAATATGTTTTTTTCTATTCCAAAAAGCATTTGGATGATCATTACAAATTTTTAAAGAAAATTTATTTAATAACAATTGTATCTTATCCTTTAATTTAGGATTTTCTAATTTTTCATCAATAGTAAGAATATTAACTTCTTCTTTAAGAAAATATATTTGTTTATTTTTTTCTTTTATCCGGTCATGAATTTCTGAAAGCATTTTGGTAACCGGCTGAGTTATAAATTCAAATGTTATATCTCTATTATTAAAAGTTCCTGTAATTCCATTTTTATCAACTTTTTTCAAAGGGAAAATTTTATTTAAAAAAGGTGTTCCCAAAATCATTTGATTAGACATATTTTTTATTAAAACAAAACTTGTAGGAATACACATTTTATCTTGGCAAATTTTTGCATTTTGTAATTTATAATTAATATTCATTTTTTCACCACTAACTGTACTAATAGAATGTGATGTTTTATTAAAATACTTGGTTGGAATTAACCCTTCTTTGACACAATTTAAATCGCTCAACTATCAACTAAAGCAGTAAATTCTTGAGTATAATTATTATCAATAAATAAAATAATTTTTACCCACCATTTTTGTGAAGTAATCATTTCTAAAGTTTGCAGAAAATCTTTTTCATTTTCAGGTCGAACAATATCTTCCTTTTTATTCATCAGTAATTTATCTTTTTCTAATTTAGACATTCTATCATCCAAATTTTTATTACTAATTTTTAATTTACTAATCTCTTGTTTTAAATTATTAATCTCATGCAAAAGGCTTTGAGTATTAATAGGTTTATCAATTTTCTGTCTTTCTTGAAGCATTTTATTAACTTCTACCATAGAATAAGGGGAATCATCTTGATTCACCATATTATTACTTGTTTCTCCATCCGGTTTACAAAATTGACTAATAATTTTAGTTCTAACATCATCATCTTGTATTAATTTTAAAAGATCTAATGTTTCACTAGTTAAAACATTTATTTTAAATCTTCAAATTGAGATTGAATTTTATAAATATCCATCTCCATATTTTCATTTTATGAAAATCTTCATTTTCTCGAGCTCGATATAAAATCTTCTTCTTTAAACAAGAACAATTATTTTCTTGCTCGAAAATGAACTTTCGAATCGAAGAATAATTATCTTCGATTCGAGTTTAAAAGAATTTTCTTTAAACCATCTTTAATTTCTTCATCTATATTAAGATTATTAATTTTTTTTAACCCCGCATTTATTTGCAAAATGACCAATTTTTCCACATTTAAAACATGTAATTGGTTTAGAATCATTTTAAATTGTTTTCTTCTAAACCTTTTTCATCCTGCCTTTTAAATTTGGAAGATTTTTATATTCGAAAAATTTCTTTTCTTTGAAAACTTATAATTTTTCTTATCATAAGATGTTGAACAATCCATTCCAAATTGATCACAAAATTGACCCAATTGTTTTCTTTCATTTAAACTTTGAGTCTTAATTTGTTGATTAAGTTTTATTTCATTACATAAGGCTAAACCTTCTTGAATTCAAGTTCCTATTAACTTACCATAAGTAAAAGTACCATAATTTATATTAATATCATTTTTCCTTAGAGTATTTCTAACTCTTTCAAGAAATAAATTAGGTAAACCATCTATAAATTTAGATTTCCAATGGGCACTATTAGAATCGTCGAAGTTCCATAACTCTACTAAGAAAAGTATCTTTGTACCATCTAAAAGAAGTTAAAGTAGGACATTTTAATCCATTTAAAAGAGTTCTAATATTTTTCAATTATCGGACCATCTTCCAAGAAATGTTCAATTATATTAACAATTAATGTATAAACAACATTAGATATTTGAGAACCATTTTCTGTTTTTACCTGTATTAAGAACCTCTTGTTGTTCTTCTCTGAAAAGATAATTATCCCACCATCCTTTTAATTGACCAAGAAACTCGCTATAATCATTTTAGCAATAGCTTTATCATCATTACCATTATTTTTAGCAATAGTACAATACATCATCATACGATGTACTAAACTATATATTTGTCTCTCAGTATAACCATCTATATTCCATTCATAAATATTTTTTCCACTGTAACTATTATTAATAATATATTCAGTTTCCTCGTGTAAAACATCTTGAGGAGTGGGTCTAGAATAATAATATTTCCTTTGAGAAGGTTTATTTGCATATTTACTAGTATATTTTTCCATTTTATTAATTTGATCATCAATTTTATTTCTATATTCTTCATCAGACATATTATCATCATCATCCATAGCATTTCAATTTAATGTTTTAAATTGATTTTCTATTAATTTTTCTAATTCAGAAGTAGATTTTAATTTAAAATCTGTAATATCAGGAGGTGGTTGAATACTTGCAGTAGCTTGAGAACTGCTTGCTTCTTTATTTTCCTCATTTATATTTTGCTTATTTTTTAACTGATTTATTTGAGATAAAAGAGTTTCAACTCTTTTAAGAAAAAAATTGTTCTCCTAAAACCACTAAGTAAATATTTGTAAAATTATTTTGTTGTAAGATTTGATTTACATGATTTGTCGTTATAGACAAAGTATCATTTTCAAATAATTTTTGAAAAGCTGCAAAATGTAAATTTACATTTTCTTTTTGTATTTGAAAAGGTTGTTGAGGTGGAAATATCTCTTTTCAATCGACCATTAATAAGTTTATAATCTCTTTCTAAGACGAAATATAATTTATGACGTAATTATGAATAAACCATGGAACAAAATAGATGATTTTATTAACTTCTGATAAATGACTATAAAATTTTTCTTGTATATTTTTTAATTCTGTACTTGAAACAGTTTCAAAATAACATTTTCTAAAAGGTATCCATTTTTCTAATTTAAATTCTTTAGAAATTAAAAGTCTGGTAGAAGAACCAGGAGAAAAATCAATTTTTTCTGTACTATCCATTAAATAGAAAAATTCATTTCAGAGGCAGTAATATTATCCTCATCATTATAGTTACCTTGAACTATATTATTTCTAATTGTTAAATTATCAACTCTTGGAGGAAGACTTTCTTCTTCTCTCGATTTGAGGATTAAAAATTTCTTCTCTAATATGAGAAGTAGAAGCTCTAGATGGCATATCAACTCTATAGTCTAGATGGCTAGAAAATAAAGATCTATTAGATCTACTTCTTCCGATTATTAGAAGTTTCTTTATCAAATTTTATTTTTACCGTACCATCAGAAGTTTGAATAATATCAGTAAAGTTATTATTAATTTTTGGTTGGGGAGGTATAGATCCTTCCAAAACTCAATTTTCTGGAAATTCAATTTCATCCCATTTTATAGTTTTTCTAGTGGTAATTTTTGACATATCTAAATTACTTTCTATTAAAATAATTTCATTATTTTTACTAAACATTTTACATTTAGGATTCATAGTAGTGAGAGGTCTAAAATAAATTCTATAACATATACAGATTAATTCTGAACCAGGCATGTAATTATAACCATGCGTTTTAATATTTAAAGTTAAACTATCCAATATATTAACATCAGATAAAGATAATTGTAAATTAGGATAAACATTAAAATAAACTGGATTATGAGCCAGACTTGATTCTATAATACCAATTAAAGATTGTTGCCAATTTCTATTACGACCATCTCGTAAAACAGCTAAAAAACTTTCAGGTAACCCTTGTAAAGTTAAGGGATTAAAAGCAATTTGCACTAAACCAATATGGTAAATAATTATAATTTAAACGATATTTTTGAATATCCTTTTCATTTAGAAATTTCAATATCATTTCATTATTATCAAGTGATATGGTTTCTTCAGTAGTTTTAACAGTATGAGCGAAACCTAATTCTTCAAAAGTTCCAATTTCGTATAAAAATATTGGTTGGACTTTAGGAATTGTCCATTTATTTAAAAGATCTAGATTTCTGGGAATATCATATTCCTCAGTCATACTATTTTTAACATTTTTATTGTTTCTTCTGAAAAGATTTAACATGATTGTTAAAGATATATGTTGAACAACTTTAAACACACATTTACCTCTTTTCCATGGCTCTGATACCATATAAGGCCCAGGTATACTCAAATATATTAACCCAAACGAGTAACAGGATTCTATTTACGGTAGTGTTCCAAGATCCATATTAGATTTTATATCAGGCTCAGAAAATGAAAATTTTCATAAAAATGAAAATTTGGAAATAGATATTTATAAAATTCAATCTCAATTTGAAGATTTAAAAATCAATGTTTTAACTAGTGAAACATTAGATCTTTTGAAATTAATACAAGATGATGATGTTAGAACTAAAATTATTAGTCAATTTTGTAAACCAGATGAAGAAACAAGTAATAATAAGGGGAACCAAATAATATTAACAAAATAATAAAATATTATAATATTAATATTTATTAATATAATAATAATAAATAATTATTATAATAAGATTTATATAATAATAAAAAAAAATAGTCATAATATAATAATAATAATAATAATAACAAATATTTAATATAAATATTAAATAATATTAATAATAAAATAATAATAATAATAATAAATGTTCATTAAAATAATATTTATATAATAATAATAATAATAGTTGTTATTATAATATAATAAATATTTATATAATAATAATAATAATAATAATAATAAAATAATAATATTTATTTTTATTTTATTATTATTATTAGTAATTATTATTTATTATTATTATTATATTATTTATTTATTTATTATTAATATTTTTATTATTATTATTATTATTATATTATTTACTATTATTATTATTATTATTATTAAATAATATTATTTATTATTATTATTATATTATTATTATAATTATATAATATATATTATTATTATTATTATTATTATTATTATTATTATTATTATTATTATTATAAACATCACTCATTAAAACCAAAAGGAATTGGTAAGAATCATGGGGGTTCTAGACACTAATGGGCTCCCACTACTTTCTGAATACAAAAGCTAAGTCATGAAAATAAAGTTCTCGCTCGACATCTGCTCGGTGGTATTAATAAAGAATCTTGACACGTGAAAAGTGTCCAAACACAACGATGATTTCATCAATTACAATTCCAACACATTACAATTACAACACATTCCAATTCTTTGAATTACAATTCATTCAAATTACAATTCCTTCCAAAAATTACAATTCTTTCAAAAATATTCTGCGAACCAAACGCACCCTCAGTGTAAATTGCAAATTCTTTTTACCCCACGTGTCTTCCAACTGAAGAGAAAATTTGCAATTGCTTGTCCCTTTTCTGTCCCCGCGTGTGTACAAAACGCAACAAAAATTATTCCTTGGCTGCGTGTAATTTTTTGGTGCTGCTACTTCCACTCGCTCACATGCATTCTTGTTGCTCCATCCTATCAAATCGAAACACGTGTTTTGGTCACATGGTATACTAGGATAATTTTGATGGGAAGGTTCGAGAATTGAAGAAGTGATATGAATACCTCACATGATCCGAGGCCAAGGAAATCATTCACATTAATATTTTACACACAGTTATCTTTATTTTTCTAGTAGTAGGATAAATTAGGAGTAGTTTGTAGTTTATTCCTTATTGGTTATGTAATATTTAGCTTATTTTTAAGTACTTATTTGTAAGACTTTTTTTGCTTATTGATGAATTTAATATTTTCAACTTAGCTTATTATTCTTTCTCATCTTTTTCTTTTATTTTCTTTTTCTTTCCTTATCTATTAAGTTATAAAAGTTTGTTAGCTTTTTGTGGCTTATTTAGATATAGCTTATTTCATAAGCTTTCTTTTTCTACTTTGTTTTAAAAGATTTTATAACCTTAGATCTATTTTTTTTTATTTTACAAAATACTTTATAAAAACACAAAAAGATTTGATTTTTATTAGTTTTTCTTTTATAAAAAGTTATTCATTAGCTTATTATTTTAGATCTAGCATTTTTAGCTTAAAAAGTTTTAATTGTTCTTAGTTTTTCTTAATCAATAAACTTTTCCATAGCTTATTTGATCCATATTATAGATTATTTGTCTTAACTCTTGTTAAAGTTGTGATCTTTTCTTGTTTTTCATCAATTCAACCCAAGAGGAAGCTTAAAGGCTTTATAAGTTTAACTTATTTATAAAGTTTATAGCTTTTTAGTCTTAATAAGCTAAATAGCTAATAAAGTTCACAAACTTTATTGATTATTTGGTTATATTAATGCTTAAAAAGAGTAAACTTTACAATTTGTCAAATTTATAAAATCGGGTGGTTTATTATTCTCGTCTCATTCGATCGGGTTCTATTTTCTTTACTTTCTCTTTAGCTTCTATTTTTAGTCATTAAAATGTTTATTATTGTTGAGGTTATTATTGTTGGTTTAGTAGTTATGCTTATTGAGTAGATTTTTATATGCTTGTTAAGTGATGGTGATTCTTGAATAAAGTGTGAAAACTTAGAAATCGTTGATTAATAATCTTCGGTTACTTGGATTCAAATTTGCTGTTTTGACGGGCAAAAGCCGTTAGGGTAATTAATTTAATCTAGTAATTTTACCTAGATAAAAAACTATTTTCAAAATAAACCAACGTTGTGAGAAAACAGTTTTTTAAACGGGTATCGAAGATTATTAATTAATAGTTTCCGGATTATTTTTATATATAATTAGTTGGTTGTTTTAACGGGCAAAAGCCGTGGGAACAATTGATTATTTAAATATAGTGATTATTATCAAGCGAAAAATGATTGTTTTCAATATATGTCAACGTTGTGAGAAGATAATTTTATTTCGACGGGTATTAATTAAAAAGAGCTTAATAGATTATTCACACTTAAGTCCATTTTCACCTCACTTGACAAGCATAGCTTTCTCTATCATTTTCTTAGCTTAATTTTATTTCTTCATTAGTTGTTATTTGATTTTAATTAGTTAAAACATTTCCTATTAGCATAATATAGTTTTTAAAATCTTTTCAAAAATCCAAAACCAAATATTCGACAATCAAGCATCAAACAAAAGACAATAATGTAAATCTCAATTCATATCTCGCCGTGGAATACGACTCCGAAAGGTTGATTATTACTTGTCCTCAAGTAGTGATTGATTCTTAATCGAGAAAACACAAATTTTAAAACTGCTCTATATCTAAAAACGAATCATTAGTACTGGTAGTGCTAAGTTAGTAGTGGTAGGCTAGTTCCTACTGGTAGTACTAAGTAAGTATTGGTAGACTAGTTCCTACTGGTAGTACTAAGTTAGTACTGGTAGGCTAGTTCCTACTGGTAGTACTAGAATCAACTTGTAACAGGCATTCACCTATTCAAGTGGCAGTTACAACTGCATAATAACCACGTTTAATTGGTCATGTAGCCACTATTCCTATCATTATGGAGGCTAATTATGTGGTGATTAATTGGCCGTTAATCACACATAAAATCCATTGACTAGGTTGAGTAATCTCTACTATAAACAGAGACCATCACTCGAATGCATGAGATATGCGAAACAAAAAACGTTAAACACTTCTAAGCAAAAGGGTTATTGATTTGTGCCTAATTAAATAACATACATTTGGTCTTATCCCAATTAGATATTCGTGATACCCAGGCATTAGGGTCGAATAGTTTACTTTGGAAAGTGATAACACGATTCCAAGGGATATCGGGTAACCTGTTTTGGTATTGTTTCTGCTATTGATTATCTTACCCTACTGTTGGGCGATTAACCACCAACAATCAAAGTAAACTATTTTGTGATAATCAATGGCTGTTGCTGCAATGAAACACATGGCTTCAAACATTGCCAACCTGGACAAGTTTGAAGGGGTGGACTTTAGGAGATGGTAGAAGAAGATGCACTTTTTGCTGTCAAGCATGAGTGTGGTCTATGTTCTGACTACACCTATTCCTGATAATGGGGATGACGCTACTGTAGAACAGATAAGGAGGAGGAGCAAATGGGAGAATGATGAATACATTTGCAGAGGCTTAATTCTCAATGGTATGTATGATTCACTCTTTGACATTTATCAAAATTTTGAATCTTCCAAAGAACTATGGGATTCCTTGGATGCCAAATATATGGCTGAGTATGCATCAAGTAAGAAGTTCCTTGTAAGTAATTTCACAAATTATAAAATGACTTATTCAAGACCAGTTATGGAACAATACAATGAACTTCTTGGTATACTTGGATGGTTTACACAACACAATATGCACATGGATGAGGCTATTTCAGTCTCTTGTGTCATTGATAAACTTACCCTTTTTTGGAAAGATTTCAATCATACCTTGAAACATAAGAAGGAAGAGTTAACTATTGTTGAGTTGGGCAGTCATCTGCGCATTGAGGAATCTCTCAGGGTGCAGGATAATGACAAGCCAAAGAGTAGCAATGCTACTGGTGCATCTGTTGTCAATATGGTGGAGCATAACAACTCCAACAGGTACAATGACAACAAAGGCAAACGTAAACATCATGATAACACAATGGCAGATCCTAACAAGAAGGCAACACCTACTTGTTGGAAATGTGGCAAAACTGGTCACATTAAAAGGGATTGCAAAGGTGTTAAGGTTGGTGGTAAAACCAATGGATCATGCACTAATGGTTCAGGGAGTGGTGGTTCTACCAACTCACTGAAAGGTCAGAATATGTTTAATAAGTCTTTTCAGATTTATTATGTTACATATGTATCTGAATCTTATTATGTGCAGGATGATGATGTTACGTGGTGGGTTGACTCTGGTGTAACTGTTCCTGTGTGCAAAAATAGAAGCTGGTTCAAGACTTATGAGTCACTAAATGAATGTTCTATTCTTCACATGGGAATGAGTCAACAGCCTTGGTGCATGGTCGTGGTTGTGTAGATCTTAAGTTTAGTTCTAGAAAGATTGTAACTTTGTTTAATGTTATTCATGTTCCTGATATAAGGAAGAACTTGGTTTCAAGTAGTGTTTTGGATAATCATGGATATAAACAAGTTATTGAATCCGATAAATTTGTTCTATCTAAGCATGGTGTGTTTATTGGTGATAACGCTCAGATTGTACATGTTTTCAGTAGCGTTATGTGTGCTTTTGTATATGTTATTTGGTTATATTTGTATGATTTCAGTGCTTAAACGCATCAAAAGATGTTTGTCTAGTATTTATAACCAAGTGCAGGGAAACGAAAGAAAAAGTAAAAGAATGTTCAACAAAAGGAAGATTCCCGTTTTAGTGAAGCATGTCAAGCACAAATCAGTATTTTAAGTACCATAGAAGACCAAGTTGAGTGAAGAACCAAGCTCAACAAGTCAGAATAAAGTAAAGTCCATTTTCCGTCACTCAGGGAGACCAACCGCATCGGTTGCAATCGCAACCGGATCGGTTGGATGATGGTCAAAAAGGTACCTGTGAAGATGGACCAACCGATCGGTTAGTCCCCGCAACCAATTCGGTTGAAGTACTGCTAGAAGACCAACCGGATCGGTTGGTCATGCGACCGATTCGGTTGGGAGACCTGTTTCTGCCAAATCTTCATCACTAAGTTTCCCCACTGTATCCAAACGATTCTAGGTCCTTCCCTTGGTGTATTCTAGTCCCTTCCTAACTCCTTGGAGGCCAAGTTCAGCAATTAATACCCAAGGCCTTGGAACTAGTATAAATAGAGACCTCTTGTGAGCATATGAGACACACACTTCAATACAACTCTCTCTACTCATCAAACAAAGTTCTTAGCTCTCAAATTCGTCCTTAGAAGTCCAGGAAAGTTTGGAGTTCTAGAAGTACCATATTTGGAGGTCAAAACCCCAAGGAGTCTACCCCAATACTTTGGGAATCATTACTTCACTATTTTTAATCTTATTCCAATCATTGTAAGACTCTTAATCATGTTTTCTAAAGTTCAAAATATGAGTTTATGTTTATGTTTGCTATGAGTGACTAGTTATTTTATACACTTGCTTAAATGATGTTGATTATCATATGATTAGTTTGTGATTGTGTTAACTTGTTTTAATTGAATTTCAAGTTGATTCTAAGATCCAATTGTGCTAAAGTTTCATAGTGACATTTTTAATCAAGTTTGACTAGTTGATAGTAATCGTAGAGGTCGAAAGAACTTATTGTTATTCAACTAGTTATAATCATTTTGTCTATGGATGATTGTTTTTATCCATTATTCTTGATTAAAAAAAGAAACTAAAGTGTGGTTGTAATAAGAACGCTTTTTGATTATCAAGTTGGATTGATTGGAAACATCTGAAAGGTCGTAAGATTAGTTGTGGACAATCAATTGTAACATTTTGTCTATAATCGGTTACCTTTTATATTGACCATTTCTTAAGCAAATTTGATAAAGCAAATGGATGTTTTTGTGTTTAAGTTTGTGAAAGTAAACTTATGAAACTTGAATTGATCTTGAATTGATTGGTTAAACTTAATGCTTGTTTTTATGAACTAAAATCTTGACGAAGGTTTAACTTGTAAGAACAATAGATTAGTACACCAACTAATTATCATAACCAACATGTTAAGAGGTTAACACAATCATACTAATCAAGGATAAGAAACTAGTTTAAGCAAGTGTAGTTTTTAATCATCTGAATTCTATTATATCTATTTTCGTTGTTATATGCTTTGGATTTCCTTAGTTGATTTAGACTTGTTAATCAGATTTACTCAAATCCTGCGAACGATCCCGACTTAACTTCAAAATCTTGCTATAACGGACGAGTGCACTTGCTCGTATGTGTCATTGGTAAAATTGGTAAATCGTATTTTATAAATTTAAAACTTGTACACACGTAGCACATCAAGTTTTTGGTGCCGCTGCCGAGGATTTGATTTTGTTTCAGCAAGTTTTGAATCCACGTCAGTCGATCCATTTCTAAATTGTTTTTCTTCAGGAAGCTTCAACCGATCGGTCGTCTCACAACCGATCCGGTTGCACCCTAAACCATAATCCAGTTGATCTAACTGATCGGTCGCTCCTCACAACCGATCTGGTTATGTGTTTCTGTCCAGGAATCTATTTTCTTTGCTTGTCCGTGTGTTTAGATATTCCCTGGATTCTCTAGGTCATTGTATGAACACTCGTGCAGCTGGAATAGAACCAATCTCACCTCTTACCAATCCCGAACGTTTGATTCGAAGAAGAAGAAGATTACCTTTCATACCCTTAGAAAATCGTATACCTAGAATACCAAACCCACCATTTGATAACCTCGTAGAAGCCAAAGTCATTTACAACCCTTTCACCAATTTATCTTTTCCCATGGCGGACGATCAACTCATGTGGGAACAAACCGAGCCGTAGCACCAACCCCTGGGAGTGCTATTGTTGCTGTCAAGCTTGGTGACAACTTCACCGTGAAGGGTCTTCATCTTTCTATGATCAAAGACCGTCAATTCGATAGCTGTACGCGGGCCGATCCGCATAAGCACATTGCCGAATTCATCGAAATTTGCGGCATGTTCCATTATGGCGACACCGATGTCAATGCCATCAAACTCAAACTTTTCCCATCATCACTCCCCGGAGATGCTAAAGTATGGTACAATCAATTGACCCCAGGAATTATCAACACTTGGGAGGAGATGAGGCAAGCCTTTGTAAGCCGATTCTTTCCACCTGCCATGTTTGATCGATTAATGGGAGAAATTCGTGCTTTCACACAAAACCCCAACGAATCACTTGTCGAAGCTTGGCCGGATGAAAGATTTGCCGTGGTTGTCATGGACATGGATTATCCAAATGAACCATTATCCAAATCTTTTACCATGGACTAGATGAAATCTCTCAAGGCATCCTTGATCTTTGGAGGAATTTTCTCTATAAGACTCCCAACGATGCACACCAATTACTCAAGATCGAGTACTTCTCAAACTTGATTGGTCTAAAGATTCAAAAACCAAACCTCTTCGGAAAACCATTGCTTTTGTCGAAAACACCGATACCTCAAAACTCATGGAGAAAATGGAAGCCTTAACCTCAAAAATCGACTCGCAATACAAAGATATCAAAGAAGAAATGAAAGAAATGCGAGACGGATGCAACAATTGTGGAGGAAATCACCCATCGTCTAAGTGCGACGATAAGCCCATGGGTGGACCTAAAGAAGGAGAAGCGAATTATGTCCAAGGAGGATATCATGGTAATTATTACGGTAGAAATTCTAGAAATTGGCAAGACCGCCAACCAAGGGATAACAACCGTGATTCTCAACCTTGAACTGACAATCCGCCCCCACAAAACTCCAACAAAAAGATGGAAGAATCTGAATTCGAAAAAACCATGAGAAAATTCGTGGCTGCTCAAAAATCTGCGAATGATTTCATCAAAAATCAATTTTTCAATCTCAAAGCCAAAGTTGAGCAGGGACAGAAAAATTATCAAGCATCTATCCAAGATGTTAGTGCAAATATTACGATATTTAATCTATACAGTCTCGTTTGTTTTGATTGATGACAAACATGTAACTTGTAATACATAACGTAAAATGTACAAGTTACTTGTAATCAAACGTTGTCTAAACATACATTCAACACCTCTCGATGTCTCAAGTCCTCTTATGTTACAACACAGGTTCGTACATATTTGTTATGTGGCATTATGATCAAACCCATTAACAAATCATTTAGAATGTTTAAAATACGTTTAGAGTCACTCAGAAGTATTTTAATAGGTTAACCATTCTATTTCGAACCTCATTTTACATTTTGCATTCACAAGTATTTCATACAAATACTACAGTTTACTTACACTTGACAAAATATATTTTATTTTGACAAGCACTCTTTTACAAAAGGTAACTAGACATTTTATTAACTAGCTACATAATACATTTTACAAGTTTACCTTGATAAACTTTTAATCTAAAATGGAAATACATGTTACATCATGTCATGCATCATCTTTGAAATCCTTGGAAGATCACTTGAATATTTTGGTTAGATTGATACTCAATAAATCAAATGTGATCTTAGTAAGATTTAGTAATATCTTGCAAAGATTTGAAGAAAGATTTTTAGATTTTATGTCGGTACCCACGGTACCAAATTGTATAAAGGACGGAACCCTTTTAAGGGTCCGTGGTCCGTGGACGCCTCGTCCACTTTTGGCTATAAATAGAAGCCCATTGTTTTCCCATTTCTTCACCACTTCAAAGCACATCTTCTCCACCTTCTTGCATACATTTAGATCAATCATTAACAATGTAGTAACACACATTAAACACCCTAATGATCATGATCATAATGCTTAACATTCATCTTTGTTATAAGCATACTCTTTGATCAACCAAGGAAATCTTGGAGATCTAGCCATCCCCACTCACCACAAGTTGAAGATCTATCACAAGAAGTTTAGGGAACTTGTGATCTTCATCATGAAGGCTTCCTATCAATGGAAGTTCATTTAGAAGTAGTTATTCATATCCATTAGACATTTGTGTCATGGATCATTAGTGTAAACATCATTGCATCATAACAACACTTTCACCAAACTAGATTAGATGGTTTATGTGTTTGTGCCATAAACACAAGGTTTATTATGTTGGGCCATAAAACATATTGGGAGTGGTTGTACCTTGTAAAAGAACTCGACATCTAGCTTAGTGTCGGAAATATTGTATAGGCGACGTTAGGTTGGTTCTACCTCGAACTAGAACCCGGTATTTAGCTTTGTACCGTAAAAAGTGTAAGCGACGATTGTAAGGTTTTCTCCGCCGAGAAGAGAGCTTGTTGATTTAGTGAAGTAACTCTCGAGTTGGGGACTCGGGGAGTGGAGTAGGGCAGAAAGGAGATCCGTGACCGAACCACTATAAATCCTCGTGTTCGGTTTGCACTTTCCTTTCTTTATCTATTTACTTTTATACTTGCACTATACTATTGTTTGTGATGTGGTTTGATGTTCATGATTGTGTGACAACTTGGTCTACCATGCTTTATATTAGTCACAAACAATAATTGGTACTTTCATATTATAACAAGCTTCATGCGATTTGATACTAAAGATCTAAAGATTTTAAACGGTAACGTATTCACCCCCCCACGTTTCCACAATTGGTATCGAGCCACGTAGCTCTTATTTTCAAAACAAATGGTTTTTAAAAATAGAGTACGATCCATGTATCAAATTACCATTGAAGCGAAAAATAATATGAAAAATGCTTTGCTTGTTATACTTAGAAATTTTGTTGTTAAATGTAACTTTGTATACAAGCTTGAAGGTTTTCTTGAAAAGTAAAATAAAAAAAAGTTTATTGAAAGAACTAGTAAGTATTGTATTGTGTGCTCATAGAAAATTTACGAAGAAATATGATTTTAAAGGAGTGTTTGGGATAACTATAATTCTAGTTGAAAAATCACCTCCGTAAATGTTTAAGATAAGTTACATAAGTAGATATGTTGTTAAATATGTGTATTATATGTTTACTATAAAATCTAGTAAGTCGCACATGTTTTCTCTATGTCAAATACTAGTTTTGGTGAATTGTTTTAGAGGACCACGGTACCAAATCTTATAAAGGCGGATCCCTTTATTTGGTTCCGTGGAATCCGTCTCTGATATCAAAGATTTTGGGCAACTTCAAAAATCATAACTAATTAACCGTAAGTCCGCATTTGAGTCGAGCCACCTATCATTTTAAAGGGAATTGAGTCTACTTTCATTTAAAAATACTCTCATGGCCTGAGTCTAATTTTAAATAAGTGAAATAGACCAAATACTATAGTATGTCTAAAATATTGAGTTTCGCTTTAACATAAAAACTCAAATTTTTGAATCAAGCAATTTAAGTTGGTATTCTTAGAACTTTGATACAACTTCCTTTGAAACTAAATAATTTGGTAATATGTTTAAAGGAAACTAATCAAGCTTGGTATACATCGTCATATTTAAACGCAAAATGACGAAAAGTGTCTTTCTTGTTATGCTATGCTAAATGACCACTTGTTTATGTTGTTTGCATATATGTTGCTTGCTTATTTTTCAAATTGTTGTTTACACTTGTTTTCTTGCATAATATAAGTGTCAATCTTGCCATGTTATTTATTCGCTTGTTTGACGATTTCTTGTTTATGCACAATAGGTTATTTGCTAGATTTTGTGCACTAAGTTGGAAAATTACTTTACCATCGCTTGTAGAATTAGATCACTTCGTTTGCATAGGTTACTAACATCTCGCATAACTTATGAAATGTCATAACTCACTTAGCAATGAGTACTAAGTAAATTAGTCAAGTACTTTGAAAAATGAAGGTGTTAAGAGAGTGTTTGGTACAAGGACAAAAACAATGTTGTATGATGTAATTTATTTGTTTTTACTTTGTAGGATGATAATATGACTTAAAACAATGTTGTATGCTAACCGGTTTATGCAGATGGATAGCACAAGTGTGTTATCAAATTTTACCCATTTTCACTTTTATGTGAAAATCGTTAGCCTTTGGTCAAAGTCTATGCTCCACTATATTTGTATATGTGTTATCGACTTTTCCTAACTAGAAGTAATTAATGTCACATGTTTTAAGCAAAATTTGGGTTTGGAAAACTCCCGACACCTAAAAATGGGTCTGTGAACTTTTCGATGTCCACGGATCGACGGCACCAAAATGTTGGTACCGTCGTTATGTATTTTGGTACCGCCATACCATGAGGCGGACCGGTGGCACCAATTTAAGGGTTCCGGTGTGTAAAGAAATGGTGCCGTGAATCCTACTGGGTAAGTTATTGAATTTTACTAAATCCATAATCTAATTTACCAAACTTCGTTTCTAGGATAGTTGTTAATGCATATCTTTCATACCTCACTCAACACATCCTCAATGGATTAACTTAGGATGTTTGACATGATTTTAGACACTTCCATCTCATTAGAAACTACCATCTTTGTATGGATTAACATCAAATCCATGAATCCTTAGTTCCATAAATCAACACATTCAAGATGATCATTTTCACACCTTCACTGTTACTTTTCCTCAAGCTTAGCATTTCTTAAAGCAAAATCAAAATGACTAAATCCTGAACCTCAAATAAGCCACTTAAGAAAACCACTAGGATTAGCATTCGATCTTATTGCTTCATTAACTTGAACTCTTCATCCTCAGACTCATTACCTCTCAACATCTCATCACCCATTTAAGATGTGAACTTTCTAAACTTGAGTACTCCAACTCCACCACCAAAAATCACCCACCATCATCCAAAACAACTTCACTACCAAAGTCTCCAAAGCTTGTTCCTATCAAATTTTGTGCAACACCACCAACATCTCCTCACCCGTTTATGACTTACCAAGACTAATAAACATGGACTCATTATTTGCAAAGATATCATACACAAGTCTAACATATGACTATAGATATTGTTTTGTATCTACATGTATTGCCTCACCTGGTTAACATGAAAATAATGTGTCATCCTTCAAGACGATAAGTATTTACATCGAGTCATAACTCACACATATGTTAAATACATATTATCAAGTCTTGTTATCCTTGAGTTCAATCTAAGCTTTATAATCTCAACAAATTAGGATTGACAACTTAAGTATTTCATCCGAAATATTCAAGTATATGCGACTTATGATTGTAGTCATTAAAAGTCATATCCGAAAAATCAACACCCAAGTATTTTAACAACACATGTTGAAACACTTATCCAAAACAAACAACCCACGGTGCCACTTATCCCTCTTTGACACCTACTATCCCTCTTCCATCTTTTGGCACCATTAACCGTATTGCTCATGAACATCCAAGAATATACTTTAAATCAAACGTGCCCTTTCAAGGTGAACCTATACCTCATCTCCTAAGCTTCATAAACATAACCAAAACTTCAAGCACTTCACCCACTAGTTGTAGCAACCAATGAACCATAAGAATTAGTATCCGTATTTTTTGTGTTCAACATCTATGGACAAATATTCAACCTAAGTACTCCCATAGCACAACAAACCCCTACATCACCACATCCTTATTTAGACACTAGAAGACCTACCACCTAGATCAACCAATCCACCATCCTTACCATCATTTGAATTCGTTGAGTGTATTGCTCAAAAAGCCCTCGTGTCCAACACTAGTACTGAATCAAATGCACGTTTGAACAAACTCAAACATCCTTTCCAATATATAAGGACTTAGATAATTCATTATGGCTAGAACCTCAACTATCAAATAAGCATGATGCTCTTGGTAATTGTTGTCAATTTCCACTAAGTATAAGTAGTACTACTTTCACAAATTATCAAAGTATTAGTAATACTTCGTCATTAAACTTCTGCATAAATTTGGTTAAACCTCAAATCAACATTTTAACAACATATGTTAAAATACAATCTCAAAGCCAACATCATACACCCCAAGCAACAATGACTTTTGAGGAGTATACATAAGAAACTCGAGTGAATTCCTTTTGTCATCATCTAGTGAATATAATCTTGAGACCAAGTTTATTTAGATGGGACTATCCGATTCAAACACTTTGGATTCATATCTTCATTTAGGAAAACATGATGTTTTGAAGAACATTATGACTAAGATTCATGCGTTAAGATTTCATCTTGTTAAAAGGATATTGTATATCCTATGCATCATTCTTGCGACATAAATAGTTGTGTTACAAGATATTTCATTACACCTCATTGGCTAAATGATCTTGAAACAAATATCTACAAGTTCTATGAACTAGCATATCCAATTCATCTTGTCATACTTGTTTTCATAAGCATGATAACTTTATCCCATGGGATAATCTCATTTGTTGAAAGATACTATTTGTATCTGTTTCCTTTCAAGCGTACATCATAACCTAACCTTGCTCAAACCAAGTGCACATCCAAGGTTAAAACTACACATCTTTAGAGCATACACAAGATCTATTAAAGTTGGTAACCTCACTTAGATTATTGTTAAATAAAATACCAAAGAGCTTTCTTGAGAACGTTCTTAGTTTAACATATTCTCTAGTCCTAGATGATCAATTCACATTTAAATTACACACTTAAACTCAACATAAAAGATGTCATCCATTAGATCACACAATTAGCTGTGTAATTTGAACAACTTTAGATTCTAAACACAAGATTAAAACACATTGTTTATCAAACACACCATTGTTAAAATTCATGTGTATAACATGACGTCTTCATCACCTTAGTTATATTGCATATTAGTTAATTCACATTAAGCCAAGTATTGGTAAACTATCATCTTTTATGCACTTTAATATGCAAAAGTAGGAGTTCCCATCTTTCTAACATGAGAATGACTACTGGAGAACCTATTGCACTAGAAACTCAATTTGACCTAATGGTTGAATTGCTTCCTGGAGAGAAGTTGGGTATGTGGAATCACTCGTAAAAATGGTCGTGTTTAGCCTTAATTGAGCACCGCTAGTAATAGTCTCATATTCATTCTCCAACTTGAAAAATCTGTATTCCTATACTTGCCTAAAGTAAGTGTTAAAACATTGATTGTTTGCCTCGCCTTAGGAATACTAATCAAACAAGTAGTATATATGACTTTTCTTTTAAAACTACTTGCATTGCACTTACATGTATTGATTACATGTTCTTGTTTGATACGATAAGTTGATTTGACATTATCTTAGTGTTTGATAACTAGTAAAATGTGTAAACCTTAGTACGGTTTTATCTTTATAATGCTTGTATTCTTGTTTCATGCTACTAAACGTTTAAACCTAAAACTCTATTTGATACTTACTTTTGAATTAGTTTTAGCATGATTAACATGTTAATTATGAAATCATATTATGTCATTTTGATACGTGATAATTCTGATATGATAAGTTTGTGTTTGAAAGCTAATAGTTGGCATTCATTATATCTATGTGTAGTACGTTCCAAATGATACATGCTCCAAATTGTTATGTCTTAAACATGGCTTGCATGAATCTTTCATCTTGTTTCTTTTGCTTCTTATCACACTATTTGTTTGCTACATGTACACATATAATATGTCAAAGTGCTTTTGGTATGACAAACTTTTAGAAGCCTTTTTATCTTAAAAATTAATCACATAGATTTTTGTGTTAATTTACAAGCCAAGCATGCTTAAGCGTCTAAGTCTAACGACAAAACAATCTCAAAATGAAATGTCTTGAATAAAGTTGTATTCTTGCATAATATGATTGTCTTGATGCTATCTTGTATGGTGATTTCTTGTCTACTAAGTACAATGTGTTGTCTTTGCTTATATAATATGTTATCATTTGATTTCTATCATGTTAACATCTTTTGTCACTAACAAATTTGTTTTGTAGGTTGATAACAAATTATTTGTTACCTCACTTGGTTTTAACTTTTATATGCTCATTTTGCATAATCCCCTTTATTGCTACATAGATTAGTAATATGCTTTATGGGACCCCTACACTTGCATATAGTTTAAAAGCATATAGAATTAAGTTCTAGCTGGTTGGCTTTGCATTTTTGTCTTTCAACCGACCTCTTTCCAAATCTCATTTTAGCTTCCGCTTTCCAAAAAATCATCTACATCATTATTTAGTTATAACAATACTCTGATCCTCTTCACTTCCTATTAGGAAACCACATGCCTCATCATACGATCATCTCGTATTAATCGAGAAGAGGTACGTGACTTTAAGGATGAAGCTCATTGTATGCTAACCATCATCCAGAAAAACATTACTAAGCTCACCTCTTTCGTTAACCCGAATAACCTCCTAAACACTTTGTTGTCATTCCTTATTTTGATACATTGCACATTATGTTGGATGTCCACTAGTTATGGGGAGAGAAATCCATTCACATAATTGTATTTTGTCAAAATTTATGTCTCTTAGACTCTAAAATACCAACACATAGATAAACACCACTTAGCTAAAACCAGTTCACGAAACCACAACTAGTTCAACCTTTTTAACTTTATATCACAAGTTTACACCAATACCTCATCAAGTGAAAAACACATCATGTGTTTTACAAACTTCTTCATCTCCACAATCAACGAATCTAGGATTTTCCTTAACCTAGCACCTTACAACTTCACTATCTAGAACACCATCATAGGATCTTATCCTTTTCTCGCGTGACATATATCATGCATGTCATTGTCAGTGCAAACGATATATTAATCAAAACAGCCATTTCCAACACGTTGGTCCATCCAACTCTCACTCATATGATGTCATCCTCATCCTCATATAGGTACTCATTATTAGTATTTTCCATATTGTCTTCACTTCTTTTCAAAGTAATAATCATCCATGTCGGTCAAAACCATGCTAATACTACCTTTCCCATTGTCACCTAGAATAGGTCATTTTTATAATTCGTATCAATCAATGAACGAATTTATCTTCATCACTTTTATATCTTTTGGTATCTTCATTATAATATTCTTAGATAGAACGCATTATTGATTACTCTTGGGTTGAAGCATATGAGAACTTGCTCAAAACAATAAATTTTCAGCATCAATAAATCATTCAAATCATAATCCTTATGCATTATTGAAATGCAATGTACATTCACATTTTTTTTGTCTTTTCCTCTTAGCTATGGTCACTTGACATGACGAAAGGATTGCATGAGTCCATATTTTTATATTTGCTATACATACGAGTTTCTAACTCCTTAATAGCTTCCTACCTAATCACCACCACCTTCCATCACCACTTTCACTAATCATCACCACCATGGATTAGCGAAAAATTGCTTTTGTAAATCTCGAGTCATCTACCATCACCACATGAATCCTACTAGTAAACCGACACCAACACTAGCACCACTAGTGGCACACCCGGTGGAAGACTTCATATTTTCTTTCTAGGAACTATTTTGTAGGCTTTTATCATATTATATTCTCACTTTTCTTATGATTGTAATTAGGAGACTACATTTTATGAGATCTTTGATTATATCATTTATCACATATATACATCTTATTTTTCTTTGTGATAAAGATGAAATATATTGCACTAATGTTTTTCATTGTAGGTTAATCATCATATACACTTGTATGTATATAACTTAGTCATCTAAGGATGAAGTTTGCATCAATTATTTTTCTTATTTTAGGTGCTTCTTGACACCTTAGATCAAGGAGGAATGTCCTTTAAGCACTCATATTGCATCGTCTATACACTTGATTGTATATGACATATTTGTCTAAAGACAAAGCTTCTATTATACTAATATTTATTTTGAAGGTTCATCTTGACGCCCTAGAGCAAGGGAGCTCCGTCAAGAATTTATGAATGCATCTTATATACACTTTGTTGTATATCACTTACTCGTCTAATGACGAATATAGTTTTGCACTAATATTTGTTTTGTAGGTTTTAATTATACCCGACGCCTCAAACAAGGGGAGCAACCGTCGTGGGGAGCATGCACGATTTAGCATCATTCTCACTTTTCAACACGCATTTGTGCTTCGATAAAAGTGGAGAAAATAGGCTAACATTGCTATGCATTTTCTTTTCATATATTTCTCATAATTTTGTTGCATAAAACTAACCTTGATGTAGGTTAAGCCTCTTTATTTGATCCATGGATCCGCTACCAAACAAGGGACGGATTGTAGTCGACAATTTAACTTCACTAGGGATGATGCAAGCTCGCCTTTTTGGGAGAAATTAAGTTAAACTCAGGACACGCCTTTTTGTTTCGACAAAGGGGAGAAGAGTGTAAACGGAGAAGGTAATGTAAAGGTAGTAAGGATACAAGTAACTTTTACATTTTACTTTCTATTACGTTTACATATATTTGTCATCATCAAAAGGGAAGATTGTTAGTGCAAATATTACGATATTTAATCTATACTGATCTCGTTTGTTTTGATTGATGACAAACATGTAACTTGTAATACATAACGTAAAATGTACAAGTTACTTGTAATCACACGTTGTCTAAACATACATTCAACACCTCTCGATGTCTCAAGTCCTCGTATATGTTACAACACAGTTCGTACATGTTTGTTATGTGGCATTATGATCAAACCCATTAACAAATCATTTAGAATGTTTAAAATACGTTTAGAGTCACTAAGTATTTTAATAAGTTAACCATTCTATTTCGAACCTCATTTTACATTTTGCATTCACAAGTATTTCATACAAATACTACAGTTTACTTACACTTGACAAAATATATTTTATTTTGACAAGCACTCTTTTACAAAAGGTAACTAGACATTTTATTAACTAGTTACATAATACATTTTACAAGTTTACCTTGATAAACTTTTTAATCTAAAATGGAAATACATGTTACATCATGTCATGCATCATCTTTGAAATCCTTGGAAGATCACTTGAATATTTTGGTTAGATTGATACTCAATAAATCAAATGTGATCTTAGTAAGATTTGGTAATATCTTGCAAAGATTTGAAGAAAGATTTTTAGATTTTATGTCGGTACCACGGTACCAAATTGTATAAAGGACGGAACCCTTTCAAGGGGTCCGTGATCCGTGGACGCCCTGTACACTTTGGCTATAAATAAAGCCCATTGTTTTCCCATTTCTTCACCACTTCAAAGCACATCTTCTCCACCTTCTTGCATACATTTAGATCAATCATTAACAATGTAGTAACACACATTAAACACCCTAATGATCATGATCATAATGCTTCTAACATTCATCTTTGTTGTAAGCATACTCTTTGATCAACCAAGGAAATCTTGGAGATCTAGCCATCCCCACTCACCACAAGTTGAAGATCTATCACAAGAAGTTTAGGGAACTTGTGATCTTCATCATGAAGGCTTCCTATCAATGGAAGTTCATTTAGAAGTAGTTATTCATATCCATTAGACATTTGTGTCATGGATCATTAGTGTAAACATCATTGCATCATAACAACACTTTCACCAAACTAGATTAGATGGTTTATGTGTTTGTGCCATAAAACACAAGGTTTATTATGTTGGGCCATAAAACATATTGTCACACCCAAATTACGCTTTGCGTGGAATGGAATTCTGGGATTGATTGTCATAGCATCACAATCACAGTTATATTGAACGACCTAAAGTGTCGTTTGGAAAATACATCGTTTGATTTATTAAAATAATCAGAGTTTACAAAGTAGGTCCCAAATGAAAACCAATTTGTGCGGAAATAAGTTTGTTACAATTCAAACGATGTTTTAAAGTACGTAAAGCCCAAGTGAGACGCGTCGTCACCACGACTCCATGATGTGTCCAAATGCATGCCATGAAGTGAATGCCTTAGATACCTGAGATAAAACATGCTAAAAGTGTCAACACAAAGGTTGAGTGAGTTCATAGAGTTTGTTTTGAAATGTAAAGCCTTTAGAAATCGTTTATGCCACAAAGACATTGTAAATCGTTGAAATGTAAAGTCTTTCAAAATCGTTTATGTAGCAAAGGCATTGTAAATCCACTCGGCCCAAGTCCCGCCCATACAAAACTTGCAACCTGTGTTCACAACCCACCGCCAAAGTGTGTAAAGTTTATGTTCCAAACATATGATGTCAAATGAATTCACATAATAGTGCATGACTTAATGTATCGATGTTTACTTGACCTAATTATACCAAGACCATCGGTTCATTGAATGTACCAAGACCATCGGTCCAATGAATATACCAAGACCATCATCCAATGAATGTACCAAGACCATCGGTCCAATGAATATACCAAGACCATCGGTCCAATGAATATACCACGTAAATACTACGTGATGGCCAAGCTCACATTACGCATGACTAAGCATTTCAATTCGCTAAACATGTAATTTGCAAATAGTCATGAATGCAATAAACATTATTGAGCATGTATCTCCCCAAAGAGTTTAATAAAACATTAAAACAAGAAAAGTGGGGCTATGGAACTCACTTGGTAAACCGACGAGATGACAAAAGTGAGTACACCGAGGTATAATGAGATGCGTTATCCGCGACCTATGACGAATGATATGATATGTCATGAGTTGCAATGTAATGTTATGCATGCACCGTATGTTATTTATACCATTTACGGGTTTTGAAAATATTACCGTCGTCGAAAAATACTCTTTGACGCCTTGACCAATCAAAATGACTTTACGTGTTTTACGCCAAAATGTCATCCTACAATGGTTTTATAATGATTTTGGTGAAATTACCATTTTTCGCCGCAAAACAATGTCGTCGGAAAACCATGAAATCAACAAAATGGCTCCAGAAAAGTAGTCGTAAAATAGTGTACGTCGATCGTTAGAGAACGAACTCGACTGTTTTGGAAAGTTTGTATCGATATCTAAAAGTTTCAGTTCAGGAGTTTTCATTCAAAAGGTCTCGATCATAAAGATATCCAAGACTCAAGTTGGTGGTTTTTGCAAATGTTGTGCAGAAAATGAGTTTCGGCCAATGTTTGAACATCCGTAAATAAATAACCATAACTCCGCTTGACAAACGGCTTTTTGTTTTGAAAAATATGGCCGGTGAACTTGATTTTACTAGAAGACACTTCGTTATAAAAAGTTTTGCATCATGGGTAAAAACTGGCGCAAACATGGACGATAGAGCTAATGAAATACTTGTTACGTCAAAATAATATAATTTTCGAAAATAATACTTACGGCAACTTTATAAACGGCCATATATTTGTCGTTTTAAACCGCTTTCTCGTAAAATATGTCCTTAGCCGTATCAAGTAAACTAATATATTTTTGACTAGTCGAAATAATTTGTGAAGCTTAAGGCTCGTTTTGACCGAAATCACTAAAACTGCATGCTGTCAATTTCAGAAAATAATACTTTTCGTCAGTAAAACTTTAAAAATTCACCACGGCTTCGTTATAAGTCCGCTTTTATCCGTTCAAGCTGCCACGGATTCGTTTTAAAGTATATTTTCTAAAAATCAAGGCCAAAGGGTCGCACCATCAGTGAGTTTTTCCAGAATTTCATTTTAAGGACAGAACGTAATATATAGTTTACGAAAATAGTTTTCTCGGACAAAACCTATTCTAATCCCTTCAAATCAACTCCAAAGCTAATCTAATCCTACCATACACCTTCTTAGGGTGTCATGGGTTCCTAATCACCATCAAGACCAAAGAATAGCTTGGGAATAATTATAGGATGACTATATTGTATATAAAACCTCAAAATCATGAAATAAATGGTATAAATCACAATACATGCATATAAGCCCCAAAAATGATAAGAAGCATATGAAAATGATAGGGAAACATAAAAATGACAAGAATATGCTTACTAGTGCAAATGAAGAGGTGTAGGTAACAAAGGTTTTAACTTAAATACCCTTGGTTTTTATTTCAAAACCATAAAAGAGTATAAACTAGGTTGTTTAAACACTTGATCTTGCAAAATTTGATCCCCTTTGTGTTCTTGATACTTGGCGGTTAGGATGGAGCAAAAGAGAGAAGAAGAGTTTTCAATCTATGAGAATTATTGTGGTTGAAAAATGTGTAAATATGAGATTGTGTATACATATATAAGTAAGATTTTTAGTACCAAACTCTTAAATGCCATCCACCCCTTGCCGAAAATTTGGGGATCATGTTCCCCAAAGATTTATTTTTTTTTTTTAAATCTTGCAACTTGTATAATTTTTGCATAATTTGTATAAGTTGTAAAGAAAATGTAAGTTAAATAAATCTTGTAAGGTAAATGGAAATTTTTGGTACAAGTAAGTTTTTAATAAGTCAAAATAGATTGTAATGATATAATAAAAATTGTAAAAATACATTCCTTGTGAAAATCGGGTGATAAAATAATTATCGTAAGATTTTTAAGAAAACGACGTAATAATTAAACTTTAACGATAAATATACCAAATATATGTGAAACACTAGGAAAACTAAAAATATAGTTTTTATGAACTAAATGTGAGTTTAAAAATACCTCGGGATCATTTTTGAAAGTGGTTAAATAATCAAAATAAAACTCACGCGATAAAAATTAATAAATATAAAATTACGCGTTGAAGGGTGAAATGAAATGTCGTGAATGTACTAATGAGATGCACATGATGTCAATGAAATGTAGACTAATCATAGTCCATATGAAATGTACGTGATGTCATGATCATGAATTCGCCGCTAACCTCCAAGGTTACGCGATTTGAAACAAGTAAACCAATGTTTACTAAAATGTTGAAATGATGAAACATGAACGGTGTAGAAATGACACGAAAGTACGGATTGTCACATTCGCCCATCAAAAAGGAATTCATCCCCAATTCAATCGTTGTTAGGTTTAACGGGTTTAAGGTTTGATGTAGCAAACTTTCCATTCCCGAGCAAAACCCTCAAAAGACTTTTGGTAACCGATTTTACTTAATCTCACAACTCATCAAACAAGAACTGTCATGAGATTAGGCTAAATCGGTTTAAGTAACAACTTGTTTCTAGCTCGATCTTTGCAACTCATCAAACAAGAAGCATCACGCGGATCAAACTGAAACAAGTGGTTTTGAAGAAAATCTTTTGAAAATTTGGCTCGATTACGAATTGCTTACTCATATAAGACTACTACTCCTTCATTGCATGATTCTTCTGAATTAGACATAGGTGATCGTGCTATGTATAATTTAGGAGTAACTATGCAATGCTTGGACTAATCGACTCATATGTTTGTTTGGTGTTGAGTCAACTGATGTTAAAATTGTGATGAACATCGAGGAGAGAAAACATGGAGAAGTGTTGTTAACTGATAGTTGAAGTAAAAAGAATTAAAATCCTCGTAAATGATAACAAATCGGAAAGAAAATAAAGTACGATAGATGAGAATATTTTACAACGAGTGGTTTAGCAAAAGTAGTACATCGTTAAGTTATAAAGATTCGGGTACAATGGAAGACATAAAATTAGTACAACATAGTACATAAGGAGAAATAAGACTGTTAGTTTCCGAACTTCTTCAGTCTTCCGCGTCGTTGATACCTTGACGAGCTCCTTCTAACATATATACATTCCCATGAGCACCTTCGACTTGTTGACCTTGGTTTTGAGGACATTGATTCGATAGTGTCCTTGCTCCCGTGATCCGTAACATGTAACCATGGCCTTGCCTCTACAATTCCCGGCAAGGTGTCCCGATTGTTGACACTTGTAGCACTTAGCGGGACAAAGACCCGTGTGATGATACTTACATCGATTACATAGTGGGTAGGTTCCAAAGATAACCTCTCGCCTTATTGGTGCAAAGCAACATATACCATTGCGTCTCTTGCCCTCTATTCGTTGTTGATGATGGTTAGTGTTGCGGTTTTGGTTGTTGTTGTTATAATTTCCTTGGTCGCCTTCCCATTTTCTTTTGTTGTTGTTGATTTGGTTATCGGTGTTGTTGTCATTGTCTTGGTTATTGTAGTAGTTAGTGCAGTTGTTGGGGTTGTTGTTGTTTTGGTTGGTGTTGGGGTACTTACCTCGCTTAACCACTTGTGCCATCAACTTCTGAGTAACTCGAATAGCTTCCTCGATTGTTTGTGGATCAAAAGATGTCACATCTCCTTGAATGACCTCGAAGTCCTCCAATAAAAGCCTCTAGCAACTTTTCATTATCGAAACCATGGACGGGCATAACACGGCCAATTCTTGGAATCTCCGAATGTAAGTGTCAATATCGTACCCAATTGTTACTAATTCATAGAACTCGTCTCCAACTTTTGATTTCGTGACGTGGACAAAACTTAGTCACCAAATTCTTGAATTCATTCCACGTGAGTTTGAAAGCATTCTCCATTCCAATCGGTTGGCGATGAATTCCACCAAGACAATGCTCCATCGAGTAAAGTACTCAGTAGCATACTTAACCTTCATCATCCGGACGGTTACAAAGCAAAAATACCGACTCCAACTTTTCAAACCATCTAACCATTGTCAGTAGCTCCTCGGTACCTCGAAACTTAGTGGGTTCAAGACTCTTGAAATCTTTGTATGAACATTTCTAACTCGGATCCTCCCGCATTTCGATGAGCAAAGACAGAAGCCTTGCGGTTCTACAGACGATCAGCGGCCTCGGCAGCAGCAGCCACCGCTTCCTTTCGGTTCTTAAAGCATTAGCAATGCTATCATTCACCAACTTTTGAATTCTTTGCTTGGGTCATTTCAATCTGTAGCTTTTTTTTTGCCATATCTTCTTCAAAACAAGAGGAAATGTGAGACGAGCAAAATCCGATGTTAATAATAAACTCTCAAAGAAATGTGATAAGTGATGATAAGTTTGAGATTATGTTTCAAAATGATCGGCGGGTTCCAAAAGATGGGTTATGATGTGTCGTAAGTGCTTCAATGTATGATGGTTTAGAGACTTAGTGTGTGAATAAAGTGTAACTCGACATGTTATTGGTGGAACAAAAGAGTGAGAGTGACTTTGCCCTACTTAAGGGTTTATCTCGGCATTCTACGTTATCGGTGATGAGTCAATTGATGAAAAAAAAAAAAAAAATAATTGTGATAGGGAATGACAAGGAATTCTCCATGTTAGAGTATGAGAAAAGGATAATGGGATGGGAATCTAAAGGCATCCATGTGACAATCGTTTTGAAATGAAAGTGAATAACTCGAAAAATGTACGTAAAGACCGCATGTAAAGTGAACATTCACTTATGATGAAATGATGAGATGCTATGATAATGTAGTTATAGTCTAGGTCAATGATGCAACCTAGTTCTCTATAATGAAGCTCGATGCCAATCTGTCACACCCCAAATTACACATTTTTGCAATGAATGGAATTTCGGGATTGACCGTCATAGCATCACAATCACAGTTATATTGAGCGACCTAAAGTGTCGTTTGGAAAATACATCGTTTGATTTATTAAAATAATCGAGTTTACAAAGTAGGTCCCAATGAAACCAATTTGTGCGGAAATAAGTTTGTTACAATTCAAGCGATGTTTTAAAAGCACGTAAAGCCCAAGTGAGCAGCGCGTCACCACGACTCCATGATGTGTCCAAATGCATGCCATGAAGTGAATGCCTTAGATACCGAGATAAAACATGCTAAAAGTGTCAACACAAAGGTTGAGTGAGTTCATAGAGTTTGTTTTGAAATGTAAAGCCTTTAGAAATCGTTTATGCCACAAAGACATTGTAAATCGTTGAAATGTAAAGTCTTTCAAAATCGTTTATGTAGCAAAGGCATTGTAAATCCACTCGGCCCAAGTCCGCCCATACAAAACTTGCAACTGTGTGTTCACAACCCAATTGCCAAAGTGTGTAAAGTTTATGTTCCAAACATATGATGTCAAATGAATTCACATAATAGTGCATGACTTAATGTATCGATGTTTACTTGACCTAATTATACCAAGACCATCAGTTCATTGAATGTACCAAGACCATCGATCAATGAATATACCAAGACCATCGACCCAATGAATGTACCAAGACCATCATTCAATGAATATACCAAGACCATCATCCAATGAATATACCACGTAAATACTACGTATGGCCAAACTGTTACTACGCATGACTAAGCATTTCAATTCGCTAAACATGTAATTTGCAAATAGTCATGAATGCAATAAACATTTGAGCATGTATCTCCCCAAAGAGTTTAATAACATTAAAACAAGAAAAGTGGGGCTATGGAACTCACTTGGTAAGCCGCGAGATGACAAAAGTGAGTACACCGAGGTATAATGAGATCGTTATCCGCGACCTATGACGAATGATATGATATGTCATGAGTTGCAATGTAATGTTATGCATGCACTTCGTATGTTATTTATACCATTTACGGGTTTTGAAAATATTACCGTCGTCGAAAAATACTCTTTTGACGTCTTGACCAATCAAAAATGACTTTACGTGTTTTACGTCAAAATGTCATCCTACAATGGTTTTATAATGATTTTTGGTGAAATTACCATTTTCGCGCAAAACAATGTCGTCGGAAAAACCATGAAATCAACAAAATGGCTCCGGAAAAGTAGTAAAATAGTGTACGTCGATCGTTAGAGAACGAACTCGACTGTTTGGAAAGTTTGTATCGATATCTAAAAGTTTCAGTTCGGGAGTTTTCATTCAAAAGGTCTCGATCATAAAGATATCCAAGACTCAAGTTGGTGGTTTTGCAAATGTTGTGAGAAAATGAGTTTCGCCAATGTTTGAACATCCGTAAATAAATAACCATAACTCCGCTTGACAAACGGCTTTTTGTTTTGAAAATATGGCGGTGAACTTGATTTTACTAGAAGACACTTCGTTATAAAAGTTTTGCATCATGGGTAAAACGCCGCAAACATGGACGATAGAGCTAATGAAATACTTGTTTCGTCAAAAATAATATAATTTTCGAGAAAATAATACTTACGGCAACTTTATGAAAGCGGCCATATATTTGTCGTTTTAAATCCGTTTTCACGTAAAATATGTCCTTAGCTTCGTATCAAGTAAACTAATATATTTTGACTAGTCGAAATAATTTGTGAAGCTTAAGGCTCGTTTTGACCCGAAATCACTAAAAACTGCATGCTGTCAATTTTAAAATAATACTTTTCGTCAGTAAAACTTTAAAAATTCACCACGGCTTCGTTATAAGTCCGTTTTATCCGTTCAAGCGCCACGGATTCGTTTTAAAGTATATTTTCTAAAAATCAAGGCCAAAAGGTCGTACCATCAGTGAGTTTTTCCAGAATTTCATTTAAGGACAGAGCGTAATATATAGTTTACGAAAATAGTTTTTCTCGGACAAAACCTATTCTAATCCTTCAAATCAACTCCAAAGCTAATCTAATCCTACCATACACCTTCTTAGGGTGTCATGGGTTCCTAATCACCATCAAGACCAAAGAATAGCTTGGGAATAATTATAGGATGACTATATTGTATATAAAACCTCAAAATCATGAAATAAATGGTATAAATCACAATACATGCATATAAGCCCCAAAATGATAAGAAGCATATGAAATGATAGGAAACATAAAATGACAAGAATATGCTTACTAGTGCAAATGAAGAGGTGTAGGTAACAAAGGTTTTAACTTAAATACCCTTGGTTTTTATTTCAAAACCATAAAAGAGTATAAACTAGGTTGTTTAAACACTTGATCTTGCAAAATTTGATCCCTTTGTGTTCTTGATACTTGGCGGTTAGGATGGAGCAAAAGAGAAGAAGAGTTTTCAATCTATGAAATTATTGTGGTTGAAAAATGTGTAAATATGAGTTTTGTGTATACACATATATAAGTAAGATTTTAGTACCAAACTCTTAAATGCCATCCACCCCTTGCCGAAAATTTGGGGATCATGTTCCCCAAAGATTTATTTTTTTTTTTTAAATCTTGCAACTTGTATAATTTTTGCATAATTTGTATAAGTTGTAAAGAAAATGTAAGTTAAATAAATCTTGTAAGGTAAATGGAAATTTTTGGTACAAGTAAGTTTTTAATAAGTCAAAATAGATTGTAATGATATAATAAAAAATTGTAAAAATACATTCCTTGTGAAAATCGGGTGATAAAATAATTATCGTAAGATTTTTAAGAAAACGACGTAATAATTAAATTTTAACGATAAATATACCAAATATATGTGAAACACTAGGAAAACTAAAAATATAGTTTTTATGAACTAAATGTGAGTTTAAAAATACCTCGGGATCATTTTTGAAAGTAACGGGTTAAATAATCAAAATAAAAACTCACGCGATAAAAATTAATAAATATAAAAATTACGCGTTGAAGGGTGAAATGAAATGTCGTGAATGTACTAATGAGATGCACATGATGTCAATGAAATGTAGACTAATCATAGTCCATATGAAATGTACGTGATGTCATGATCATGAATTCGCCGCTAACCTCCAAGGTTACGCGAATTTGAAACAAGTAAACCAATGTTTACTAAAATGTTGAAATGATGAAACATGAACGGTGTCGAGAAATGACCTGAAAGTACGGATTGTCACACATATTGGGAGTGGTTGTACCCTTGTAAAAGAACTCGACATCTAGCTTAGTGTCGGAAATATTGTATAGGCGACGTTAGGTTGGTTCTACCTCGAACTAGAACCCGGTATTTAGCTTTGTACCGAAAAAAGTGTAAGCGACGATTGTATGGCTTTCTCCACGAGAAGGGAGCTTGTTGATTTAGTGAAGTAACTCTCGAGTTGGGTACTGGGAGTGGAGTAGTGGAAAGGAGATCCGTGACCGAACCACTATAAATCCTCGTGTTCGGTTTGCACTTTCCTTTCTTTATCTCTTTACTTTTATACTTGCACTATACTATTGTTTGTGATGTGGTTTGATGTTCATGATTGTGTGACAACTTGGTTTACCATGCTTTATATTAGTCACAAACAATAATTGGTACTTTCATATTATAACAAGCTTCATAAGCGATTTGATACTAAAGATCTAAAGATTTTAAACGGTAACGTATTCACCCCCCCTCTACGTTTCCACACAAGATCTTGAAAACAAATTTGGCAGATTTTCTGACCAACATTCCTCTTGACCATCTGGTTCTTTACCAAGTAACACCCAATCCAACCTAAAACCATCAATCGATAAAACGTACCATCCACCACAAACAAGAAATGAGCATATCAATGTTGTCTTCACAAGAAGTGGTCTCTCGTACAATCCACCACCAAATCCGACCGAAAATACTCCTATCACCCAAGATAGTGAGGATGAAGCTGAGGAAACCAACCCAACTCAAACCACCAAAAAGAAAACCATCCCATCTGTCAAGGCGTACACACCAAAAATTCCATATCCTCAACGCCTTAAGAAAAAAAAATGGAAGAGCGTTATAAGAAGTTCATTGAAATAATCAAAGAGGTTAGACTCAATGTTCCTCTCATTGATGTCTTAGCCGGAATGCCCAATTACGGGAAATTCTTAAAAGAACTTCTTAATAACAAAAGCAAGCTAGAGCAAATATCAGCTACCTTCCTTAACGAAGAATGCTCAGCCATCGTTCAAAACAAAATCCCGCCAAAGCTCGGAGATCCTGCGAGCTTTCTTATTCCATGTACTTTCGGGAATAATATTCAATGCGATGCTTTAGCCGACCTTGGCGCAAGTATCAGTTTGATGTTGTATTCGTTGTATTCCAAATTATGCAAGAACAGCCTTAGACCGACAAAGATGAGTATTCGATTAGCAAACTATTCTTATCAATATCCTGTTGGTATTGCTGGGAATATGCTCGTTCAAGTTGGTAAATTCATTTTCCCGTGGACTTTGTAATCCTAGAGATGGAAGAAGATAGTAAAGTCCCACTCATCTTAGGAAGACCTTTCCTAAATACCGCTGATGCAATCATCAAAGTGAAAGGAAAAGAACTCAACCTTGGAGTTGGAGAAGATCGAATCACCTTTCTGATCGATAAAGCAATGCGCTATCCACGTTCCAGTGATGACACCTGTTTCAACATCGATGTTATCGATGAAGTCACTGACGAAGAATTGGATGCATTACTTAACGAATCTGATCCATTCATGACTACTTCCGAAAAAATCAATGAAACAGACCTTGACAAAGAGTTTGCTGATTTTATGAAAGTAGAGTTCGAAGGAGATAACATGGAGGAGGAAGAAATAGAGGAAGAGAATTTTAAAGAAATAACTTTCGATGACGAGATGAGAATAAAATCTTCTCTTGAAGAACCACCAACAGATCTCGTGCTCAAACCTCTCCCTGATCATCTTGAATATGCTTACCTGGAGGAAAACTCACTTCTTCCAGTAGTCATATCTTCATTACTTGAGGCCAATGAGAAAGAAAGTTTAGTTTCTGTACTCAAAAATCATAAACAAGCTTTCGCTTGGAAAACATCTGATATACCAGGAATTAGTCCCAATTTCTGCAAACACAAAATCAATTTTGACGATGGGATTAAACCTGTTGTAGAACGTCAACGTCGACTCAATCCTAACATGAAAGAAGTTGTCAAAAAGGAAATCATAAAACTTCTCGATGCTGGTATCATTTACCCAATCGAGGATAGTCCTTGGGTGAGTCCTGTTCACTATGTTCCCAATAAAGGAGGAATGACGGTTGTGACTAATGAACGAAATGAACTAGTCCCTACTAGAATTGTCACTGGCTAGCGCGTTTGTATTGACTATCGTAAATTAAATAAAGCCACCAGAAAAGATCATTTTCCACTCCCGTTCATGGATCAAAGGCTTGAAATACTAGCAGGGAATAAATTCTTTTGTTTTCTCGATGGATTTTCAGGATACTTTCAAATTCCAATCGATCCTAATGACCAAGAAAAGACCACTTTCACTTGTCCTTTTGGAACCTACGCATATCGGCGTATGCCTTTTGGTCTTTGTAATGCACCTGCGACTTTTCAAAGGTGTATGATAGCAATATTCCAAGACATGCTCGAAACCTCCATGGAAGTTTTCATGGATGACTTTTCAGTCTTCGGAAACTCATTTGAAGCTTTTCTTTCCAATCTTGATAAAATGGTCGAAAGATGCGAAGCTGCACATCTTGTCCTTAACTGGGAAAAATGTCACTTTATGCTTGGCAGTGCAAGCATGGAAGTAGATAAAGCAAAAATCGACGTTATCACAAAACTTCCACCACCAACTAACGTTAAAGCTGTTAGAAGTTTTCTAGGACATGCCGGTTTCTACCGCCGCTTTATCAAAGATTTTTCAAAAATATCTCGTCCGATGACAAAACTTCTTGAGAAAGATTATGTCTTTGACTTCAATGTTGATTGCATAAAAGCCTTCGAAACGTTGAAATCTCAACTGACTAGTGCTCCGATCATGGTTTCACCTAATTGGTCACTACCCTTCGAGGTTATGTGCGATGCCAGCGATTTTGCTGCTGGAGCCGTCTTAGGCCAACGAGAAGGAAAACACTTTTGGACGATATATTTTGCTAGCAAGGCACTGAATAGTGCTCAGCAGAATTATACAGTCACAGAAAAAGAATTACTGACCGTAGTTTTCGCGTTCGACAAATTCCGATCCTACCTCGTACTCTAAAAAACAACTATGTTCACCGATTACTCGGCACTCAAATACCTGTTCACCAAGCAAGATGCTAAACCGTGTCTCATCCGATGGATTCTGCTACTCCAAGAATTTGACATCGAAATCAAAGATAAAAAAGGAGCAGAGAATCTAGCCGCTGATCATTTATCACGTCTTGAAAATCCAGATCTAGAGGAGTTGAAGGAAGAAGAAATCGATGATTACTTCCCTGATGAAACCCTCATGACCGTTGATGGAAATGACGATCCTTGGTTTGCTGACTTTGCGAACTATCTCGCTGGAGGAATTCTCAGAAAAGGATTACCTCACGCTCAAAGGAGCAAATTCTTTTCGGAACTTAAATACTACGTTTGTGAAGAACTATATCTTTTCAAAATGTGCCCTGACGGAATGATCCGAAGATGTGTTTCTGGTTCCGAAACCCGCAATATTCTTGATGAATGTCATCATGGCCCAACTGGGGGACATTATGGTCCTTCCACCACAGCCAAATTTTTTTTTGATGCTGGATTCTATTGGCCAACAATATTCAAAGAAGCACATACACTTGTTCAAAACTGTGATGCTTGCCAAAGAACCACCAACCTTTCACGCAGAGACGAAATGCCATTGACAAGCATTCAAGTGTGTGAAATATTCGATATTTAGGGAATTGATTTCATGGGACCATTTCCTAAATCACACAAATACGAATACATTCTCGTTGCTATGGATTATGTGTCCGAATGGGCAGAAGCTGAAGCTTTACCAACAAACGATGCTCGTGTCGTCGTTAATTTTCTCAAAAAGCTTTTCGCTCGTTATGGAATCCCCAAAGCCTTGATAAGCGATCGAGGAACCCATTTCTGTAACCGACAAATGGAGAAAACCATGAAAAGATATGGGGTTCATCATCGATTCGCGACAACTTATCACCCACAAACCAGTGGCCAAGTTGAAAACACCAACAGAGCTCTTAAAAGAATACTCGAAAAAACAGTGAAGGACAATCCTTCAGTGTGGTCGAAGAAACTTGACGATGCTCATGGGCGTTTCAGTCTGACTTACAAAACTCAGATTGGCACAACTCCTTACAGACTCCTGTATGGAAAAACTTGTCATTTGCCATTCGAAGTTGAACATCGTGCTTACTGGGCTCTTAGAAACTGTAACACCGATCTCAAAATAGTTGGAAAGAAAAGATTTTTGCAATTGCACGAACTCGACGAATTAAGACTTCGAGCTTATGAAAATTCCAAACTGTATAAGGCCAGAACAAAAGCTTATCACGACAAAAAGCTGATAATTCGAAAAGAATTCAAAGCCGGAGATAAAGTTCTGCTTTTCAACATGAAATTCAAATTCAAAGCTCCTAAATTACAACCAAGTTGGTTTGGCCCATATATCGTTAAACATGGATATCCATCCGGATATGTCGAACTTTATGACAAACAGGGTGGAAGTTTCATCGTTAATGGGCACCGAATCAAATTATACCACGATAAAGAGCAAATGAATGAAATATCAGTTGAGACAGTCTTACCTGAAAATGAATTCGAAACCATCACCTTCGTAGCACCATTTCCAGAAAGAATCCCACAAAGTGTTCCTTGGAAACCATCTGCTGAGTTCATTTGGAGCGATATTGATGCAACTGGTGAAGAATTCATGTATGTCCCCGAACTTTTCAAAATGTTCAAGGCTGCAACTGCGACCAAGTAAATTCGGGAAGATTCGAGTCATGCTGATGACTCGTTAATAAAACAAGCGCTTCTCGGGAGGCAACCCGTGTGTTTCAGATTTGATTTTCTGTGGTCACACTCCAAAGTTTAAACCCTTGGTTGAACTTAAGTGTGTGTGTGGGGGGGGGTGCCACATCTTAATAAAACTCTTTTTGTTTGTATATAAGATTTTGTGCAGGTAATGATTACTCCAGTGGACGCTTGGATAAAGAAAAATAAACTGACAAACTCGTTGGAATATCTGGTTTTATCTCTATTTCCCTATTTCTATACCTTGAAGTTCATTTTTCACATTGAGGACAATGTTTAACTTAAGTGTGGGGGGGGGTGAATAGGAAAATTAGAGTTTTTAAGCTAAAATTTAAAATTTTGTTTACCCTTGTGATCTAGTTATTTTCACGCCTTTAGGATAATATATTAGAATAACTGGATTAAACCACTCGTAAAACTAGTAATATTTGAAACTTTGAGATGTGTTCCGATTAATATTGCAATCCATTCTGGGATCGATAAACATTTGCTAGCACAAATTATAGCCCTTTCCACTAAAATTGTGAGGATTTGAGCCTGTTCTATATAAAGCATATATCTTCATGCTTGAATCTTTTGCTATGAGTGTGCCGGTGATTTTATTTATTCTAGAACTTTTGCTTGTAAATCATTTCCAGACCGCAGTGAGATCGCATTCGTGCGATATAAGTGAATTCGTATGATAAAGAGGCACCTTAGAAATTAACCCAAATGGACTTCCATTTTTCATATTATGATATATTAGCTAGCCACATCGGTTAGTTAACCACCTACATGGACCCATTTGTAGCGCTCATCTTTAGCGCTAGATACCCCTAGTTACACCCTCTGAGCCATCCTTTCTCGTTTTTGATAAATCCATAAAATACAAAAAGATTTTACACTTTAAACCTTAGCCTTACCCTTGTCAAAGTCTAAACGGTTGGTTGCTAGTCACCTGGAATGAGAAGATTGTTCAAATGATTATGATTAACCGCACCTTGTTAGTTGTGTGAGCCATTTCAAGGATATGTTAGAAAAAAATGTGAATGTATTAGCTAATGTGCTATGTTCGAAGAAAGGTTGTCATGGCGAATCAAAGCAAAGAGTTGTGGAAATCCGAAAAAAAAAGAAAAATGAAGCTATAATCATTTATTGGTTCGCGGATTGTTTGGTAACTAGCAACATGGGTGTTAGACTTGATTCTATTTTTATTTTAACACCAATTTCATTAACATTCCCATGCCTTATCCATACCCTTAGCCCTAAGCCTTAACATTATAACCCGAATAAAAGTCCTCTTTAGATGTTTTTACTTGGTGCTCACGCCACGTCGGTGGAGTTTTGTTTCTTGTACAAGCTTATGGTAATAATCTAATCATGACTGAGCAATGAGTGTGATTTATCTTGTTACTCCACTAAAAATTGAGTGATTGAGTGAATTATATTTCGTTACTTTTCGTGAGGTGTTTGAAATGTTAATCGTGCAAGAAAATCATTGGATATTGTCAAACATCTTGAAAGTTTCACCATTAAAAGCTTAATTGATGAATCTTCTCTCGTACTTGTACTTGGTGGATTTGCATCATACTTTTCGTAATCATAATTTTGTACCAGTGGATGTTTTTCTTAGATTTGCTTGAGGGCAAGCAAAGTTTAAGTGTGGGGGAATTTGATAACGCTCATATTGTACATGTTTTCAGTAGCGTTATGTGTGCTTTTGTATATGTTATTTGGTTATATTTGTATGATTTCAGTGCTTAAACGCATCAAAAGATGTTTGTCTAGTATTTATAACCAAGTGCAGGGAAACGGAAGGAAAAGTAAAATAATGTTCAACAAAAGGAAGATTCTCGTTTCAGTGAAGCATGTCAAGCACAAATCAGTATTTTAAGTACCATAGAAGACCAAGTTGAGTGAAGAACCAAGCTCTACAAGTCAGAATAAAGTAAATTCAATTTTCCGTCACTCAGGAAGACCAACCGCATCGGTTGCAATCGCAACCGGATTGGTTGGATGATGGTCAAAAAGGTACCTATGAAGATGGACCAACCGATCGGTTGCCACCCGCAACCGATTCGGTTGGAGTACTGCTAGAAGACCAACCGGATCGGTTGGTCATGCGACCAATCCGGTTGGGAGACCTGTTTCTGCCAAATCTTCATCACTAAGTTTCCCCATTGTATCCAAACGATTCTAGGTCCTTCCCTTGGTGTATTCTAGTCCTTTCCTAACTCCTTGGAGGCGAAGTTCAGCAATTAATACCTAAGGCCTTGGAACTAGTATAAATAGAGACCTCTTGTGAGCATATGAGACACAGACTTCAATACAACTCTCTCTACTCATCAAACAAAGCTCTTAGCTCTCAAATTCGTCCTTATAAGTCCAGGAAAGTTTGGAGTTCCAGAAGTACCATACTTGGAGGTCAAAACCCCAAGGAGTCTACCCCAATACTTTGAGAATTACTTCACCATTTGTAATCTTATTCCAAGCATTGTAAGACTCTTAATCATGTTTTCTAATATTCAAAGTTCTGAGTTTATGTTTATGTTTGCTATGAGTGGCTAGTTTCTTTATACACTTGCTTAAATGATGTTGATTATCATATGATTAGTTTGTGATTGTGTTAACATGTTTTAATTCAATTTCAAGTTGATTCTAAGATCTAATTGTGCTAAAGTTTCATAATGACATTTGTTAATCATGTTTGACTAGTTGATAATAATCATAGAGGTCGAAAGAACTTATTGTTATTCAACTAGTTATAATCATTTTGTCTATGGATGATTGTTTTTACCCATTATTCTTGATTAAACAAAGAAACTAAAGTGTGGTTGTATTAAGAACGCTTTTTGATTATCAAGTTGGATTGATTGGAAACATCTAAAAGGTCGTAAGATTAGTTGTTGACAATCAATTGTAACCTTTTGTATATAATCGGTTACCTTTTGTATTGACCATTTCTTAAGCAAATTTGATAAAGCAAATGGATGTTTTTGTGTTTAAGTTTGTGAAAGTAAACTTACATTAATTGTTATTGACACAAGGTTTTCATCGTCATCTTAAATACATAACATTCACTACACGCCCCAATTCTAGATGATCAATTCTAGAACGGTTACAATCTAACAGGGATCAAGGTAAACCTTGATTACCTTGGAGCGTTACACCAACTAATCTAGTCTAGGCGTTTACAATGAACCATACGCCCTAGACACACACACATTTACTAGACGTCTACATTATGGAAGACTTAATTAATAAAACCTACACCCCATGTCCTTTTTATATACTATAGGATTAGGGTTTACAAATCTCTACGAAGGACTAAATAATAAATCTTCTTTTGCAAGCAAGTCCCTCCATCTTTTTGTAGGTTTCATCTTTGTCACTTTAAGTCCCTTTGTTTCATTCTTCTATTTACTTTGTCTCATCAAATCAAGAATCCCAACAATCTTCCCCTATTTGATGATGACAAAATAAACAAAGTCGTGTACGAACTTCCCTAGACGAAGTAGCAGAAGTTGAGATGTAAACATCTCCTTGAATGAAACAAATGTTGTCTTCCTTGTCTTCCCCTTAATCCATGCCATGCCACTCAAACATCTCTTCCCCTTTTTGTTATCAACAAATAGAGAACATATGCAAACTTGATCTTGACCACCACGAACCAATACCACACATCCAATTCATCCTTCCAATGTCTCAAATTACCCTCCATGAAGTTTTCCGCAACTAAAAATGAACTTGAAACAGTAGAAATCTAAACCATCAATAGTAGTAAGAATCAAAAACTTCCCTTTGAGTGGTGCATGAACATCAAATGATTCTTCAAATCTGTAAGCTCCTTGTAATGATCACTTGTTAAGAAAACCAAATATAACGAATTTGATGAAGAAGTAAAATAACCCAAACTTGTGTCTTATATCTTGCACTATAGATGACATTGAACGTATACCCATGTATAGGGAGACCGCAATCTCTTGACGATAATCACTGAGCACAATAACGTCACTCCTTTAAGTGTTATGTCAATTCTTCGTCACAATCATTGAAGCACGAACAAGTTACCTCCAAAGTGTAGCACCCACTTTGAGATATGATAAGATCACGAATCTGTGTAACTCAACTACAATATCAAATAGGTTATGATCAATCATCTTCATAATCACCTATTCAATAAATCTCCAAAAACGAGCTTTTTAAATCTTTTTCAAAACAAATTCCAAATTCCATGTGTGTGTGAACCAATCTTCTGTGTGTGTCGCCAAAAACCATAACAATTATCACGCTCATCTTCCCCTCAAGTCCAAAACCACACGAGAACCAAATATGTGAATCAACTTTTAGCTTCAATAACCACTAACATTAGACCAACATTGAAACTTTTTCAAAATGCAAATATAACCACTAGTCGACACAATAGTTTCACAGCCCAACATTATTAAACAAATATTCGACTTCAGTCATCTTGCAAACAATAACCCAATCTCAAATGTATAAAGCTCAGTACTAGCCCATCATGAATAAAACCTTAGCAGTAGGTAAGAACTTTAATACGAGAATCTTGCATAACCATCTATGGAACCTTGAAAGCTTATTGACCCATGATTCCTAATCAAACCTCGACCAATGAGGTTATAATATGATCCACATGCTTAAATTAAGTGGTACGAGGTATGATATTGAAGCAGCCAATCAGTATTAAATCGATAGTATGATGATATCTAGAGTGGTACAAGGTATTACTGGAATAAATTAATATTCACCGTCCCATAACATTCTATAATCAATCACCATTTTTCGCAAAAACCTATGATAAAACAACCTGACCCTTAATAAATCAACATGAGTAACCTTACTTCCATCATGTAGTCAAGTATAATAATTCTTTTCTCAATCATGTACCAGTACCCATCAATATCCTTCTCATATGAAATCATGTCACCATAAACGTTGCAAATTATGTGATCATAAACCCTTTGTATAGCATGCCCCTGTACAGCTTATCAGTATTCGCGCATTTAACACAAGTATGGTCAGCAGTGGATTCCATTAATGATATTAGCAGTGGTCGCATAACTAGCAGTGCAATCCAAACACTAGCAGTGGTAATAACGTGGAGCAGTGGTACGAGAAGCTCTAGCAGTGGAACGAGATAGGTAGCAGTGGTTACCATGAAGTGAACGAGCAGGAGTAATGTTATGCTAGCAATGGAAACGAGAACACTAGTAGAGGTTTCGAGAAGCTTGGTAGTGGTTTCGAAAACGTAGCAGTTGTAATTATGCTCCATTCTTACATACAAGCAACCGTCTCCTTTCTCCGCATACTCATTATAACCTGCTTATAAACCAAATCTGCTCCACACCAAGATCATAAACAAAGAAAACCAAACAATTTTGATCGACCATGTGCTTTACCTTGTCATTCAAGAAAACCGAACACTAATACCTTGTCGATATATATATATATATATATATATATATATATATATATATATATATATATATATATATATATATATATATATATATATATATATATATATATATATATATATATATATATATATATATATATATATATAACCCTTGCAAATCTCATCTTGTCGCAAAACCCAGCTTTCAACAATACTGATTGGTACGTACAGCATCTTCAAGCGAACAATATTAATCCTCAAACGAGCAAGACGAGGGTTATAAAAAAAATAACGACAACCAATAACCAAGGTCCGTGTAATAGATGACATTTGACTGATTAGTAGAAACCAAATAGCAAGAAAGAATACCACTATAATCTATATCCACCATCCAATTAATAAATAAGTACGAGGTGAAGAATTCCATGTTTAGGTTTCAGTGTACCAATGACCAATTAGTAGATAAATTAATGTAAGTACAAGGTAGCATTAATTGGTACTAGATTACTTTTAAAGACCAAAGTGTAGCTATGTAATAACCACAGCAACTGAAACACTAAAATTCGAAAATTTTACCCTGTTTCTGCAGCGAACTTCGACACTAAATATCTTTTGATTGAGAACTCAGATCGACGATCCTTCCGGTGAAAAGTTAGAGGGGTATATAGAGAAGCTCCAGTAAAAATTGTAGCCCGATCAAACGGTTCACAAAAAAGTTATCGACGTTAGAAAACTGTGCTGCAGAAAAGTTGCGAATTTTTGACAGCTTCGAATTTCTTCTTCCTTCTTCGCCAAGAAACCTTGTGAATCCCTAGGTAACGAGCTCCCCAAGCTCTGATACCTATTATGGAGTTTGTTAAACTCCTTGAGACCGTTTTGAGCCTTAGGGTTTAACAATAACAATGGTTATACGTAGCGGAACATAGAACAAAACATTAACTATTATTGACACAAGGTTTTCATCGTCATCTTAAATACATAACATTCACTACAAGCCCCAATTCTAGATGATCAATTCTAGAACGGTTACAATCTAATAGAGATCAAGATAAACCTTGATTACCTTGGAGCGTTACACCAACTAATCTAGTCTAGGCATTTACAATGAACCATACGCCCTAGACACACACACATTTACTAGACGTCTACATTATAGAAGACTTAATTAATAAAACCTACACCCCATGTCCTCTTTATATACTATAGGATTAGGGTTTACAAATCTCTACGAAGGACTAAATAATAAATCTTCTTTTGCAAGCAAGTCCCTCCATCTTTTTGTAGGTTTCATCTTTGTCACTTTAAGTCCCTTTGTTTCATTCTTCTATTTACTTTGTCTCATCAAATCAAGAATCCCAACAAAACTTAATGCTTGTTTTTATGAACTAAAATCTTGAAGAAGGTTTAACTTGTAAGAACATAAGATTAGTACACCAACTAATTATCATAACCAACATGTTAAGAGGTTAACACAATCATACTAATCAAGGATAAGAAACTAGTTTAAGCAAGTATAGTTTTTAATCATCTGAATTCTATTATATCTATTTTCGTTGTTATATGCTTTGGATTGCCTTAGTTGATTTAGACTTGTTAATCAGATTCACTCAAATCCCTTCGAACGATCCCGACTTACCTTCAAAATCTTGCTATAACGGACGAGTGCACTTGCTTGTATGTGTTATTGGTAAAATTGGTAAATCGTCTTTTATAAATTTAAAACTTGTACACACGTAGCACATCAATTGGTTTTGGATATTTGTGTAATCAAATGTTCAGGTTGAACATTGTTAAGGCTTGTGATAATTCAGCCTTTGTGACCACCACTGACCTGACTGACTCTACCCTATGGCATGCTAGACTTGGCCATGTACACTACAAAAGGATGCAAGATATGTCTAAGGATGGGTTAATCCCAGCATTTGACATGGACACTGAAAAGTGTAAAACTTGCATGTTGACCAAAATTACTAAGAAACCTTTTCAGGGTGTTAATCGGGAAACTAAGCTCTTGGAGCTAATACAAAGTGACCTGTGTGATTTCCATGCCACTCCCTCTTTGGGGAATAAGAAGTACTTTGTTACATTTATTGATGATGCTTCTAGGTTTTGTTATGTCTATCTATTACATACCAAGGATGAAGCATTAAATAAATTCAAAGTATTTAAAACTGAAGTTGAATTACAACTTGGGGTCCCTGATCAAAAAATTAAGGACTGATAAGGGAGGTGAGTACATGGATACTTTGTACTTTCAGTCTGTTGGTATAATCCATGAAACGACTGCTCCCTATACTCCTCAAAGAAATGGTATTTCGAAAGGAAAAAGGTGTCAAGGAGATGGTTAATTACATGTTGTCTATTCGGATCGAGTCAAGGGTTCTGGGGTGAAGCTATGTTAACAACTTGCTATCTATTAAATAGGGTTCCCAACAAAAGGAACAAGGTTACCCCTTATGAACTCTGGACTAAAAGGAAACCTAACCTGAACTATCTCAGGGTTTGGGGTTGTAGGGCTATTGTAAGACTCCCCGATCCAAAGCTGAAAACTTTGGGTAAAAGAGGCATTGACTGCATCTTTGTTGGATATGCTGAGCATTAACCTAATGAATCTGTTTCAATTAACTCTATAATTGAATCAAGGGATGCAAACTTTGATGAGAATAGATTCTCATCAGTCCCTGGATTCTTAATGGAACTCATGACATTGGTGTATCAGAGGTCCCTGATGAAGAATCATCAGTGGTCCCTGATGAGGTTGTAGTTCAACAACCTGAACCTCTGCTCAGAAAGAGCAAAAGGGTCAGGGATCCAAAGTCATTTGGACCTGAGTTTAAATTATACTTAATTGAAGGAACAAGGGATGAGGTCTCCGACCAATACTTCTATTGCTTCATTGTTGAGGATGATCCCAAGACATTTGAAGAAGCAATGAAGTCCCAGGATATTGCCTTCTGGAAAGAAGCAATCAATGATGAGATGGATTCCATCATTGGCAACAACACTTGGGTGTTGGTTGATCTACCACCTGGTTGAAAACCTTTGGGTTGCAAATGGATTTTCAGAAAGAAAATGAAGGTAGATGGAACTATTGAAAAGTTAAAGGCTAGACTAGTCATTCAGGGCTTTAAAAAAAAGTTAGGAATAGACTATTTTGATACTTATGCCCATGTGGCTCGTATCAGTACCATAAGACTGCTGATTGCTTTAGCATATATTCACAATCTGATTATTCATCAGATGGATGTGAAAACACCTTTCTTGAATGGTGAACTGGATGAGGAGGTTTATATGAACTAACCTCAAGGCTTCATCATGCCTGGCAATGAAAACAAGGTGTGTAAACTGATTAAGTCTCTTTATCGACTAAAGCAGGCACCTAAGCAATGGCATCAAAAATTTGATGAAGTGGTTTTGTCGAATGGTTATTTACTTAACCAGTCTGACAAATGTGTATATAGCAAATTTGATGAATCTGCTAAAGGAGTCATCATTTGTCTATATGTTGATGACATGTTGATCTTTGGCACTGACCAAAATCAGGTTAACTTAACAAAGGAAATTTTGTCATCAAGGTTTTCCACGAAGGACATGGGGGAGGCTGATGTCATCATTGGAATAAGGATTAAACATGAAAGTAAAAGAATTTCTATTTCTCAGTCTCATTATATTGAGAAGGTGTTGAGGAAATTCAATTACTTTGATTGTACTCCAGTAAGTACACCTATGGATACTTGTGAGAAGTCGATGCCTAATAATGGCAAGGTCGTATCTTAACTTGAGTATTCAAATTGGTCGCTCGATGTATGTCATGACTTGTACAAGACCGATATTGCTTTTTCGCTGGAAAACCGGCGGTATACTTGCAATCCTAGTGCTCATCAATGGCAAGCGGTTTAGAGGTCTTCAAGTATCTCAAGAGAACTATGGATTATAGTCTCTCATATATCGTTATCCTTCGGTGTTGGAAGGATACAATGATGCAAGTTGGATCAAGAACATCGAAGACAATTAGTCTACCAAAGGGTCGGGTATTCCATTCATTCGCCCCTTTCCCGACTCGATTTTTTTTTCTTTAACACTTGTCGGTATTAGACTAAAATAGACCCTTTTATACTCGATAAAGACTCATTTCCATGAGACCCTTAAAATAGACCCATTTACATCTATTATGGACCCATTTTCTTGGTACTTTAAAATTGACTCATTTACCTCTAAAATGGACCCATTTTCAGCATAATCCTTTAAAGGTTAGTATTAGTCTAAACCAGACCCATTTATAGTCTAAAGTAGTCCCATTTTCCCTGCACTCTAAAAAAGACCCATTTGCATCTAAAATGGACCCATTTCCTGCACACTAAAAATAACTCATTTGCAGTCTGAAATAGACCCATTTATCTCTAAAATGGACCCATTTTCTGCATATCCCTTTTATGCACTTTTGACCCATTTTCAATACATACAACCTTTACCACTTCCGAATTACTTCAAACCTTTCAAAAAGCATTAACTTAGCATATGAAATCATGTTCATAATCATTAACCCATTTACAACCCAAAATGGGTATAAATACACATTATTCCAAACACCCCTTTAAGACCAACTATAACATACACTTGACACATGAAGACACGTTTATAAACCATTAAACGACCGGCACTCACGGGGTTTAACATCGACATTGAGCTCGGTATACTACCTAGCTCTTACTTTCTTATCAATCTTCTAAACTTTCGAATAATCCAACCTTAACCCTTAGTTCCAAGCATTTCCTTTCCTTCACATTTAAACCTACAAAACATTAACATCTTAAACCGTAAGCACAAGGCTTAGTAAGTAAAGCATTCATAACATGTTATCATATACATTCATACATTATACATCATAACTCATTAACCATTTCAAATCATTAAACATTAACACGTACCTTGGTTCACTTAAGTAAAACATTTCCTATGGTTCAACATCAACATACCTTAGACTAATCCACCTTGCCTAACCTTCATGACTAGTTAAGCCAAACTAGTCTCAACCATACTTTACATACACATATATTCAATTACCACATTCCTTGGCATAACAAAATCACTAAACATATAATGTGAAGAATCATATAACAACATATAATGACCGGTTTACTTACCTTAATTCCAAGCTAGTGAAACCAAGGACATCATCTTCTCCGTACTTGACATTTAAGCCAACACCATTATAGACATAAACACATACTTAATCAACTATGTCATGGCCATAATAACCATAACCCATTTTTAACCATTACTAATTATCACATAATCATATGATGATTATATGATAACTAATCCCACTAACTTATTAACTTAACTTCAGTAATACTTAACCCATATTCATCATAACTTCTTAATTTAGCTTATAAACATCATTTACCCAATTCCCCCAATTAAGGTCATAAACCCTAACCTTCCAATCATCAATTAAATACTAATTAGAGGTTACTTACTTGCAAGGATCATTGCTAGGGATTCACCTATTTGATTTGGAACACATAGACACCATAACTGGTCATCAAGACTTGGTCCCTTCTTCCCTCCTTTCTATACTTCACGACACACACATACACTTACAATATCCTGGAACTCTTGTGATGATAAGAGAATTATCCAGATATTAGTAGAGGATGAGTTTAACTAATTAGCACTTGAGGTCCCTTAGGTTCCCTTTCTTCCACTTTGGCCACAATATACTTTATAACACTTTCTAGCACTTGGCAACTTAGGCCCCTTAAGTATATTTTTCTTATAAATGTGGCACGTCATATTTTCTATAACCATTTACATAACATTAATACTTATATTTTGACCATCGTGTTTGACTAACCAATCCCGTAAGTCCACAAAACTTATAAAACTCATAGTCAACCATTCAAATGGCATTCTTGTAATAAATTGATTAGGCCCAGTTTCAGGGTGTTACAATTCTAACCCCCTTATTTAGATTTCGTCCTCGAAATCTCTCGTCTAAATTAACCTTGACTTGATCATTTCTTACCCCCATTCTTAGCATTAAGCACACATTCATTTCAACATTCCATTACAAAGATCTAAGTAATCTAGCAACATTAAGCGACACATTCCAAATTTTCTTAATCTATTTTACTTCTCATTTAACTTTCTAAGTGCGTGTGACTCTTACTAAGGTCATGATGTCATTCGAGGTACATTTACTATGATTAACGTGTCATTTGACCAACTCCATTATATTACATTGCATTGTTACTTGCTTATTTCCAACTCTTTAATCAAGGACTATATGTCACTTGAGAAAATTTGCACCATTTTGACTTTATATAAGTCAAATAGTGACCAATACGACTTTTCATTCCCATCTTTACCATAGTTATGTTATTACATTTTGAATATTTTTGCTTTAACACATTACCTTATCCACTTTATTTTAAGGATTTTCGCTAAGTTTTATTAGTCACTTAGGGAATCTTAAGTTAATTTGACTTTCACAGGTCAAAATTAACTAATACTTTCACATTTTACTCTGGTTATTCAATCATTTCATTAACATTTTTACTATAATTCCTTGTTTCCTCTAATTCTTTCTTTACTTTCCTCTCAAGACTACAAGTCTCGTAAGAAATTTCAATATCTCGACTTCATAAAGTCAAGCTTTATCTTACATCCTTACATTTACACATAAGGGTGCCAATGAAGATTAGCATCCATTACTGTCATTACTCACCTTTTGTACCACGCCTCAAGGCATGTTATAACATCATTACAGATTCTTAATCTTTTTGAGTTATACTTTAAACTCCAAATGGTTGGTTTCACTCAATGTCTCAATTTAAAAGTCACATTCTAATTCTACCCCGCTTATCTTACTTCATAAAACTTCTAACTAATTCTAGGATTTCGTTTTCTACTCTTTTTTCCTTACTCACGCCATGTCGAGAACACATAAGCCCACTCATTTATATTTCCTCATTTACATGGAAAGGCGTCCCAGTCTATGTAAATCAAGAAACATAAACTCATGGTTCGGAGATTCACAATTTCTTTAATTAAATGAAAAGGCGTCCCAATCCATTTAACTAAGAAAATCATAAATCGTCCTACTTATACACTTTCAACATAACATTCATACTCATTACTCGTGTTTACTTCACTTTCTTTCTCTTCGTTCTTATTACACTTTACATTGCTTTTTTTTTTAACCTTTTAGACTTGAATCCATACCTTTATCACTTTCACTTTGGGGATATTTTTATATGCCAAAGATATAGGCAACCCCTTGCCGGTGAAGGCAATACATTCCATCCCAAAGGATATCGTTATTAACATCATTACATTGGTCATCCCGAAGGATACCACCATTAACATCATTACATTGTTCATCCCGAAGGATACCACCATTAACATCATTACATTGGTCATCCTGAAGGATAACACCATTAACATCATTACATTAGTCATCCCGAAGGATACCACCATTAACATCATTACATTGGTCATCCCGAAGGATACCACCATTAACATCATTAACTTGGTCATCCCGAAGATACCATCATTAACATCATTAACTTAGTCATCCCGAAGGATACCATCATTAACTTGGTCATCCTGAAGGATACCATCATTATCATCATTAATTTGGTCATCCCGAAGGATACCATCATTAACATCATTAGCTCGGCCATCCTGAAGGATGCCATCATTAGCCATTATAAACTCATTGGTTACATGATAGCCATCTTTAACCTTTCACATTGAACATTGGATCCAAGCCATTAATATTTTAACGCATACATTATTCCATTCATGCTATTTAGCTAAAGCAAGCATCATAAAATATATGAAACCTGCTTATCATACTTACACATGTACTATGTGTTTACACTTCTCATCACAACTTACATTCTTTAACGTGCGCTAACCATTTCCACATCTTTACTCTTACCTCTTTTAGGTTATTCAATTCTTTTCTACATCTAACCTTACATAGGTTAGTTTGATAACACCTTCATTAACTTACATTTATCCTTTATATATACTTTATATATTAACACGTTCTTTTCGTGTTAAGTTAGGCAACATATCCTTACATTCTTAACTCATCTCTTTTAGTTTTTAGCACATCAGCTATACCACTTTCATCTCATCATTACTTGTCATCGTTTCTTTAATCTCATTCTTTACTTTTCGTATTAATAGACACTTAACCGTTAGTGTGTCAATTTTCATTTTACCTTCACACATTATACTTTAGCACACCTATCATTACTATGTTCCACACTTTAAACGTCAAATACTTTGACTCGCTATTAGCCCATCTCTAATACCACTTACCATTCTAGTCACATTCTATTATCATCATTCTAACACACGTTCATAAAATCATAATACGATCACCGGTACTAACCAAGGTGTACGGCAATCTAATCATTTAGATACCTCAAGTCCTCCACAGACTTAAATCACATACACGTTGACATTTTAAACACATTCATCATCATCAACTTAGGTTCATATACCTATCACATAATTCGCTTCGAAACTTAAACATTTACTTTCCCGCTTTAACTTCTCTTACATTCAATGCATCTAATAGTGGTTTAAGTCTAGGAAACCTAAAGTGGAAACCTAATTCACTTAAACCGAAGCTCTGATACCAAGTTCTTACGCCCCTTTCCCGACTCGATTTTTTTTTCTTTAACACTTGCTGGTATTAGTCTAAAATAGACCCTTTTATACTCTGATAAAGACTCATTTCCTGCAGACCCTTAAAATAGACCCATTTACATCTATTATGGACCCATTTTCTAGGTACTTTAAAATTGACTCATTTACCTCTAAAATGGACCCATTTTCTACAGAATCCTTTAAAGGTTAGTATTAGTCTAAACCAGACCCATTTATAGTCTAAAGTAGTCCCATTTTCCCTGCACTCTAAAAAAGCCCCATTTGCATCTAAAATGGACCCATTTCCTGCACACTAAAAATAACTCATTTGCAGTCGGAAATAGACCCATTTATCTCTAAAATGGACCCATTTTCTGCATATTCCTTTTATGCACTTTTGACCCATTTTCAATACATACAACCTTTACCACTTCCGAATTACTTCAAACCTTTCAAAAAGTATTAACTTAGCATATGAAATCATGTTCATAATCATTAACCCATTTACAACCCAAATGGGTATAAATACATTATTCCAAACACCCCTTTAAGACCAACTATAACATACACTTGACACATGAAGACACGTTTATAAACCATTAAACGACCCAGACTCACGGGGGTACAACATCGACATTGAGCTCGGTATACTACCTAGCTCTTACTTTCTTATCAATCTTCTAAACTTTCGAATAATCCAACCTTAACCCTTAGTTCCAAGCATTTCCTTTCCTTCACATTTAAACCTACAAAATATTAACATCTTAAACCGTAAGCACAAGGCTTAGTAAGTAAAGTGTTCATAACATGTTATCATAGACATTCATACATTATACATCATAACTCATTAACCATTTCAAATCATTAAACATTAACACGTACCTTGGTTCACTTAAGTAAAACATTTCCTATGGTTCAACATCAACATACCTTAGACTAATCCACCTTGCCTAACCTTCATGACTAGTTAAGCCAAACTAGTCTCAACCATACTTTACATAAACATATATTCAATTACCACATTCCTTAGCGTAACAAAATCACATAACATATAATGTGGAGAATCATATAACAACATATAATGACCGGTTTACTTACCTTAATTCCAAGCTAGTGAAACCAAGGACATCATGTTCTCCATACTTGACATTTAAGCCAACACCACTATAGACATAAACACATACTTAATCAACTATGTCATGGCAATATAACCATAACCCATTTTTAACCATTACTAATTATCACATAATCATATGATGATTATATGATATCTAATCCCACTAACTTATTAACTTAACTTCAGTAATACTTAACCCATATTCATCATAACTTCTTAATTTAGCTTATAAACATCATTTACCCAATTCCCCCAATTAGGGTCATAAACCCTAACCTTCCAATCATCAATTAAATACTAATTAGAGGTTACTTACTTGCAAGGATCATTGCTAGGGCTTCACCTATTTGATTTGGAACACATAGACACCATAATTGGTCATCAAGACTTGGTCCCTTCTTCCCTCCTTTCTATACTTCACGACACACACATACACTTACAATATCCTGGAACTCTTGTGATGATAAGAGAATTATCCAGATATTAGTAGAGGATGAGTTTAACTAATTAGCACTTGAGGTCCCTTAGGTTCCCTTTCTTCCACTTTGGCCAGAATATACTTTATAACACTTTCTAGCACTTGGCAACTTAGGCCCCTTAAGTACATTTTTCTTATAAATGTGGCACGTCATATTTTCTATAACCATTTACATAACATTAATACTTATATTTTGATCATCGGGTTTGACTAACCAATCCCGTAAGTCCACAAGACTTATAAAACTCATAGTCAACCATTCAAATGGCATTCTTGTAATAAATTGATTAGGCCCAGTTTCAGGGTGTTACACCTACTTAGTGGAGGTGCAATTTCTTGGGTATCCAAGAAGAAAACTTGCATCACCAGTTCAACAATGGAATCTGAATTTGTAGCCTTAGCAGCTGCTGGTAAAGAAGCTGAATGGTTGAAAAACTTGCTTCTTGAGATTCCAATGTGGCCTAAACCTATAGCACCTATTTCTATCCGTTGTGATAGTGCAACTACATTGGCAAAGGCTTATAGCCAGATATACAATGGGAAGTCTAGACACTTGGGTGTCAGACATAGCATGATTTATGAGCTTATCATGAATGGGGTGGTATCTATAGAGTTTGTTAGATCTCAACAAAATTTAGCTGATCACTTGATGAAGGGATTAGCTAGAGACTTGGTTTTAAAGTCTGCTAAAGGGATGGGTTTAAGTCCAACTTAGTCACTGAATGCTAAGACACCCAACTCCCTCATGAGGAAACTTGGGAGCTGAGTTCAATGTGGAAAGCTAAACATTCAGTGGACTGGAGCACATGTTTATTTTACATCCCAAGGTTGTGCTCATAACCTGCTGAAAAAGAGGATGAAGTCTTTACTTCTTAATGGTTAATTTCTTTGAAAAAGTTCTTGGCAGGAGCATGAATAAAGAGGAACCACCTATGTGAATGTTGAAATTTTGCCGCCTGTGGAGCTTTGGACTTTTGGCTCTTGCAACATTTATGAATTTGGATATGGACACATGGCTTGTATAGTGTCAGGAGCTTGTAAGTGTTTAAAAACTTGTGTGTATTTTATCTTCAGGTATTCAAATGAGTTGAAATGTTCAATTCTTAGAACACCCTGATTCTCGAATATTTGAACGTGTAATGTACTAAGATGGAAATTCAATACTGAGGATATTTTCGTTTATGCACATGTTTTGTTTGATGTTTGATTTTCATGCAAAGGAAGTGAACAAAATTTGGGGAGGATTGTTGGAAAATTTAGTGCACTTGTGGAATAAGTTCACACCTGGTAATGGGTCAGAAGGTACAGAGTGTACACCCATAAGGTCCCTGAACACCCAGACTCTATAGTGGTGAGATTCAGTGTTAGTACTGGTAGTGCTAAGTTAGTACTGGTAGGCTAGTTCCTGCTGGTAGTACTAAGTTAGTACTGGTAGACTAGTTCCTACTGGTAGTACTAAGTTAGTACTGGTAGGCTAGTTCCTACTGGTAGTACTGGAATCAACTTGTAACAGGCATTGACCTATTCAAGTGGCAGTTACAACCACGTTTAATTATTCATGTAACCACTATTCTATCATTATGGAGGCTAATTATGTGATGATTAATTGGCCGTTAATCACACATAAATTTCATTGACTAGGGTTGAGTAATCTCTACTATAAATAGAGATCATCACTCGAATGCATGAGATATACTGAAACAGAAAACGGTAAACACTTCTAAGCAAAAGGGTTATTGATTTGTGCCTAATTCAATAACATACATTTGGTCTTATCCCAAGTAGATATTCGTGATACCCAAGCATTAGGGTCGAATAGTTTACTTTGGAAAGTGATAACACGATTCCAAATGATATCCGGTAACCTGTTTTAGTATTGTTTCTGCTGTTAATTATTTTGCCCTGCTCCTGGGCGATTAACCACCAACATTTAGTTGTGTAGTTAGGCCCATTAGATTAGTATTTATACTTAATCATGTAACACATTACGATTCATTGAATACAAAGATACAATCCTCATTTGGTTTACAGCTTTTTCAATTGTCATTTAGTTGTGTAGTTAGGCCCATTAGATTAGTATTTATACTTAATTGTCACGTTTCTGTTAGGTCACTAGTTTTACAACACAAGCAACACAGAAAGAGATAGAGAGGCGGATGAACAATACACACACAAACACACACACGTATAAGACTTATATGGTTAGGCGTAGAGTATGTGAAAGAAATGCATTGAACAACCAACCCTCAGTGAGGTTATACAAGACTATTTATAGGCAAGGAGCTAGGCAACACTCCCACTCCTTCCCTTTTCCTTATTGGACATGGGCCTAAGCATGGGCCTTCTACATAAGCTAGACCTTAAACAAACATAAAGGCCATAATAAGCTACCTATTACATATGAGAAACTAACACTTGAATTAAGGTTTAGGAGTGATTCCAACAATCTCCCTCAAGTGTTGGTGATGAAAACAGTGAAGGCGTTGATGTAATAGTAGCTTTGACGTCTTCGACTTTCTTCTTTCTTGTGAGAAGAAATGCCTTGATTCGAACAATCTCTCCAGTGTAGAGATAGTTTTCTTTGAACATATATGCTTTGACGTCATCTTTAACTTTGTTCTTTGATCATTGTTCTTTGTGATGAAAGTGATAGTATGTTGTTGTTCCGCATCAAGTCTCGCTTCAGTGTCTCGCTTTTGCTACACATGTCTCCACGTCATTCTTCAACATGCTCACACGCTCTTTGACGTTGGAATTCAAGATCTTGATGAAGTTCTTTAAGTCTTTTAACTTTGTAGATTCTTTGATTTGACGAAGAATCATTTTGACTATTGTGTTGCTTTTGGATAGAACTTATTAGTGATGATGTTGGCGTGAGCATGAGAAGAATCGCATGATCATCCCGCTCCGAGCTTCCATAAGAAGAAAAACATGAAAGCGGTTAGTAATAAGCGGATTCCGCACTTACGAGTTTGAACTTGAGAGTGTTAATAGCATAGTGTGAAAACACAACTCTAATTCTTACAAAGGCCGTTCTCGAACTGGAGTCCCACAAGTGAGATAACGCGATGTACAAAAGTACACCTACAGATTCGGATGAGTCATTGAGGTACATCAAGCATCACCTCACGATCAGACCATTTGAGACACACTAAGCGTAATCCACGTGGAGTTACCGAAGTGACTGTTGTCGGGGTTGTTAGATATTGACCCGGCAGAGTTTCCATTCAATCACCGAGGATCACGGTTGTGAACCTCTCATAAATGTTCTCGACATTGCTAAGATCCATGAAGGACTCGATAACGCGTACCACCGATGTTCTTATTGTTGAACATCAAGTGATGAAATGTCAAGTGTACCTAAGAGATCTTTTGATGAATCTCGTGGCTCTAGACTCAATAGTGCGCTTTGGTTTTCTGGCGGAGACTAGGAGAGGTCTCCTTCTTCAATACCGGTGATCTCTAAGAGAAAGCCAATAGTTTATGTAGGGTTCCCGTGAGAATGAAACAAGCTTCTTTTGAGAGAAACTTGAGTGGCTAAGAAGGTTTAGTGCATGCGCCTTTGGGTCCTTGACGACTTTTAATCTTCAATACGGGTCACTAAGTGACAACCAAGAGTATATGAATTGAACCTTGTTATGCGCCTCGTTGAATAATTTGGAGGGCTATTTCTTTTCACCCTTTCTTTGCATTTCTTTTAATTCTTCAACTCCTTCTTTCTTCGATTCTCATTTCTCTTTTTATAATCGTATTCTAAGGACTTCTAAGTACTAACTATTTGTGATGTCCTTGGGTAGATCCCTCCAGCTCTGGCGGATCATAGGACGGTTATTCCTAACCTTAGTCACCTTATAACTCCATGACTAACCTATGTTGCCATAAACCCATTTTTTTCATGAAAATCTCTCAAAGTGTTTGTGAATGAAAAACATGTTTGAACACTTCAAGAGTTTTAGATTTTCAGAAATACTCCCCCTCCACATGTGCTTAGGAGTTTTTATGGAAATTTGCACAGTGAGGAAAGAGCGCGCACTTTATGAATTGATCAACTCAAGATAGACAATTCCCCGCGAGACACAGTTACGGTGCATAGTTAAAGAGTTACATTGTCAGCTTTTAGGTGACAACTAGCTCTAGTAACTACCTTGAAGGTATAGACAAACCTCGAAAGGTTGTCGAACCCGTCAGAGTTCATGTCTACCAAGAGTTTCTCGAATGGTACTTTCTACTTGGACAAGTCCTTTGCGAGACAAGTTTACATTACTAGCGAACTAGCTTGAAATTGTTACCCGTCCAGGACAAGTCTTTTCAAGTTACTAACAGTTTAGTACCGTCAATTCATTGGTTAAGTCTATTACACAAAGATTCATTTGCATTTACACCACATATTTCTTATCACGTAATTTTCTCCCCCTCAAAAATGGCATATAAAATGTTATTTTTGAAAAGTTGAGAATAAATATGACCATTTTGAGTGTTGCGGGAAGATGACCACTCTGAACAATTTGTGAACAAAGTTTTAACTCAAGTACTCCCCCTCAACAAGTGATATAAACGGTTGAGGTTTTGAAAATCATACGGAAGTACTTATTCTTTTGAGCAAAACCTTGAAAATGAAAGGTTTGATAGGTTTTACTCAAAAGTAAGAAGCTTCGCTCCTTTTATAAGGATTGTGGCAGAAGCGTACCACGTGGTCCTTTCTTGACCATTACGGGTTGTACAACGTTATGTGTGTACAAGCCATCAACATATATAATCACACATCCAAATTTATAATGAAAGAAGCGGTTCAAGGGTACCAGAAGTCCAAATGATGTTGCTAGGAGTGCGAGCAGTATGTTGATAGCGGTGATGTTAATCCTCGATCGACCACCAACAAAGCTTTCCAATGTTCTCGAATCGATCCTTCTATACAACCTTTCATCAATCATTTTGATGATCCTCCTCACATCCCTTCGATCCCGAGAATTCCATCGCTTAGAGACCCAATCTATTGACGATATCCTTCAACCTATAAGCCAATCCGTCCTAACCATCTTCAAAGTGTGATCCCCAAACTTGTGAAGATCACTACACGCCATTGAACAATTTCGTTGAAGTTCAACTGCGGTAAACGACGCCGAATGGTTTCTTGATGAGTGTATATTGTGAGAGCGGTTGATGTCGGGAAGATCAAACCGAGGTGGAGTGAAGTTAACACGGGTCCGATATGATTCAAGCTGCGAGTTGGAGATCTTCTACACGTTCTTTGATGACTATGCGTCTCAAGAAGATGAGCGGTGACTTGATGAATTCACGTTGTACTTCGCTTGAAAATTGCCTCATGCGGTACGTGACTTTGGCAAGGTACATGTCTTCAATGTCGTTGATAGACAAATTCTCAAAGTCGACTTCAGAGAATGCATAATCCCGCTCATCTTGCCTTTTGACCACAATCTTCTTGAGAAAAGTGTAGTCCCATTTGGTGAAAGATCAACGTGTTTGATGGCAACGATATCCTTAGTCTTGAACATTGCATGTTGAGACTTCGAACTGGCGCGACACGTAGTAGATTCTTGACGTTCCGCCAATGATGAATCCCATACATTGCATCTCGGTCGTATGCTTCCACTTTGTTGGAGAACAAGTGATTAGCTCTTTCCTCGATAGCTATGCGGTTTGAGTATATGGTCTTTGGGAATGGAAGTGTCAAAGATATAGCGATTTCCTTTATCCATCGCCACCGTAGAAGAAATTCCAATTCTTTGTTGAAGAAATATATGAATGGAATCCTAGGTTCATCTGGTTGGCCAATTGTTGGTAGAGGTTTTGACCATCGGTGTAGTATGGAGGGTTGTCCCGTTTGGTGAAGTCGATGTTTGCTTCGGGTTGAGCCAATCCATGTTGTTAGACATAGCTCGAGCAATGTTCTCAAGGTGATATTCGACCGATGGCACTTTCCGAGGTGTCTTTTAGTAGTTGAAAAGCTTCATTCTTAATTCGACTCAACTCGATTTCGTCATCTTCTTTACTCGGAATTTTTCTTGCGGTATCTTAGCATGCTCCAATGTATTACCGTCTACCGATCTTGACCTTGACGCAGGTAGGGAGTTGAGTTAACAAGTGTAGAGAACCATTCAAATTCCTCTGTTTTATCGTCATCTAGCCATGATACGACGTCAACCATGGGCGCCTTCTTATTCTTTTGTTTAGACCTAGATGAGGATTCTGGTTTCTGAACTTGTTTGGGAGAGGTGGGTTGTTGTAGGGGCTCACGGAGTTCCTCATCGTCACCACCCGTATACTCAAAGTGATCACCGGTTTTCTGAGTCTCGGTGGTAATTAGGAAGAATCCTGAGGTTTATCAGTAGAAGAACGAGGAGGAGACCTTTGTTGTGCTGGAGTCCGTTTGGGTGGAGGTGGCATTGATGAAGATTCACCAGACTTCTTCGGGCATTTAGATGCAGAGTCTTTGTCCTTATCATCGTCGTCTCTTGGTCGTTTTGGTTGAGTTGCTGATTCTTTGCATGAAGACTTGAGTTGATAGTCTAATAGAGTCTCAAAAAACTTAGCTTCATCCGAAGTGAAGGTTCCACTCTTTTGACATTTGCATCACTAATTTAGAAATCAATTCATCTTGAGTAATCGATTCTTTGGCCATGATATGTTTGACCAATGTAACGATGTTTGGAGTAAGAATTTTGGAAAATAATTCCTTTGTTACTTTAGGAATGGTGTCGAGAAGAAATTTGTGAGTGTCTCGCTCTTGCCATCTTCTCCAATTCCTTTTGAAATCTCCACCGATAAACTTCTAGATTTGTTCCCTTTCATCAACAATTCTTTTATCCCGTCTTGAAGAAGGTTGATTCGTCGACAAGTTGATTCAATTTTTGTTGGTAACATCCTTCTTCCGTGCTTGCTTGACAAACCCTTAACAATCCTAGTTTTAGCCCGGATAACCAAGAGTCTGTTGGTTTCTTCACAGATTTGGATGATGATTTGGTTGATCTTTTAGATGGTGGTGGTGAAGAATGAGATGATGAATCGATGATGAGGAGACATGAGGAGGCTCGAGTCCTTTCGAGGTGCGTAAGTATCCTCCTTGGAATGAATTGGACTGCTGAGAAGATAATCATCATAATTCCTTCGCTATCTTGTCCAGATTTAGCTTTTACTTCCGCCCGAGCCAGGCTTCTCCATCGATCTTTTCTTTCTCGAGACTTCTCGGTTTCGTTCCTCAATGTCATGCTCAAGAGAATCCTCCACAAGCTTTTGCTGTTGCACAGAGTGGTGGCACCGGTTCCCTTATCGGGTCGATTAACCGCATCAGATCGGTGAAGAGTGGACACCACCACCGACCCTCGGGGCCACGATTTGATCTTGTTCAAATTCTTTGGCCTTTTGAAGGTGTCTAACTAATTTAAACTTCTTCCGTAGGATTTATCCGATTGCTCTTCATCACTTTCGAGCTTTCTTCATATGGCACAAGTATAGGAGTCTTCCCTTTGCCATGTTCATTGTTGGACTAGGAGGTTTTGCTACTAAGGAGGTGGTTGGTTGCAGATTGAGTGGTGGACCTCCTCGTCGATTGTGTATCTTGAGCTTTCGTCCAAAGAGCTTTCTTGGTAGTTCGGTGTAGGAATAGGAGCGACTTCTGAGAGGGAACTTTCTTCTTGGAGTGGGTTTCCTCTTTGGGACCTTCCTTTGACTCTCTGTGCTTCTGCACTTCAAAGACTTCCTCTTTTGGTTCTCCGAGTAGGTGTTCTGAGAATGCTTTTCATCGAGATGACCAACTTTGCCTTCTCTTACGCTACCGATACCTTTTGTACGCTTCAAGCTTTTGATTTCGTCGACAAGATGGGTGATCGTGTAACACCGCACCTGTTTCTTTGTTGAAGTTTCCTTGATTACGACCGATAGGATAGGCTCGGTCAACATGTCGTGATTGTCGGGGTCATTGAGCCTTTTGGGAATATCGTGATTAAGTCCAAGTGCTCTCGGATCAACAGTTTTGTGTATCCGACATAGGAATCTTTGAGCCAAGCTTTTGAGAAATGTCATCATGTCATCCCATATCGAGCTTCAATTTCGATGTCCTTCTTGTTGACTAATAACGTAAGATTTGCGTTCCATGAGCTTGGGATGCTCATAGCCACCGCCACGACCGAGACCGATTTGGTGATGATGATGTAGAGGGTTCTCCACGGTTGAGGAATGTTCTTAAGCTCCACATGAGAATGCTTAGAGATAATTCTCAAGCTTCATCATAGCCAATATCAATCAAGAATTGTAGAAACAGTCTCCTCAAGAGGTGTGGCATAGAAGTCGGTTGGCACGATTTACGGAATGAGAAGAGCAGCCGTAAGTCCGCATGAGTGATGGTGACTTGTTTGTGATTGATAGTCACAACATCCGCACTTTGACCCTTGATCCTTTGCATTGAATTCGAATTGTTGAATGTAGATCTCCAGATCGTAGCGAGAGTGAGAGCATGTTCGGTAGGGATGATTCTTAAGAATATCCACAAGAATGAGACAAGAAGATTACGAGCATGTGAGGGTTTCAAAGTCAACCCTACGGTTGTTCTTTCCAATCTTTCTCGGATAGCCATTAGGAAGATGTCAAGAATTGTGAGAACTTCGTGCATCCACATTCATTTGAGACCATGTCGTGATCTGAAATAACATTAGCCAGAAGAACCAAAATTTCGAAAGACATAATGTTAGTCAACAGAAGGTTTTATTGTCTAATTAATGAATGTACAGTGACAAAGATTGTTACGAGTCCAAAGTCACTTGTTTGTTCAATAGTCCAATGTCGTCATGATAAGTTTCGTGAGTTAGTTAACTTTAAGTTTTAAAGTTTATGTTATCACTTATTTAACACAACATATTAAACGATTAAGTTTATTAGTGACATTATTGGTTTCGTGACGTTATGATTCATTTATTTACAAGTTTGCACGCGTAACAATTCATAACGAAGGTTTGATCAAGGCTTATGTGTAGGAATAGTAGCTTATACGTAAACAGGAGAAGTATACGCGTAGATGCAAGCTTATGCGTAGGATCCTTACTTACGCGTAAGAGATATTACGCTGATACGCTTACACAGCGCGTTCGGGGTCAAAGGAACTTCCTTTTCGTCGAGCAAGTTTTTCAACACCCCAGGCAAGGAACCTAATCGTTGTAGTGTAGTATTAGGGTAAGCCACGGTATTGATATCGTTCTCTGGGGAATAGGAATGCTAGTGAGAAGTTACTACGCTAAGGTTAAGGTTGAGGAAGATTATTTTTATCTTTTTATATTTTTAGGAAATTGAAAGGTACGAATCTCGGGTATTGGATTTGGGGGTTGGTATTTCACCGATTACTCTACTATTATCTAATTATCTAAGCTAAGGTGGTGGTAGTCTATGTATAATTAATGTGTCTCGATGATAGTTTAAAGATGTGTTTACTTAGGTTTTACTACTCCTTAATTATCTCCTATTGATGGTTGAGTTGTCACGCCTTATTCTTAGTTGCGTTGTGTGTCTAAAGTAGTAGGGTATCGTTTCTCCCTAACTCTTTGAACTTACCAAAGGGTCTCGCCTACAAAACCCACTAGGGATAATAAACTCTTACTCTAAGGCGCTCTTTGGATGGTTTAGCTTACAACTACTCTGTAATTATATTCTAAGGTTCACAAAGATGAATCAAGCATTAGTACACAACCAATGACCTATCGCATTACTAGGTCATTAATCAACTAAGATAAGAAACAACCAATCAATATTCAATAATTAAGTTTCATACTCCCTAGCAAACACACAAATAAATTAGCGACATGGAGAACATGCAAGCATACACACAAATAATCAAAGACATAATTGAATTGATGAAGTAAATACTTATCTTGATGTAAGATAGGGTTTGAAACCCTAAAATCTTGTACAAGACACCCTTGGTTCGGTTTTAGGTTTTACTCCACACAAGACTCTCTTAAAACTAAAAATTCGGATTCTATATATAATATTACATATGCGACGGCGCCACCTTATGTTTTGTGACGCGTGCCGTGTCGCCGCCATTAGGGTTTCGTCTTGGCCACGTTAACCTGCGACGGCGCCACCTTATATCTGTGACGCCGTCCTCTTGACTTCGACGTCGTCTGGGTTGCATCTAGGCCGTCCCGAGTAAGAATCGCCTAATCTTTTAAAGCTCGGCGTCGTCACTTGAAAATAGGGTTTTGGCTACGATCGTCACAAAAATCCTCCGACGTCGCCGCATTAACACCGACGCCGTCGCCTTGCTTTCAGACTTTGAGTGTCTCGATTCGACTTTGGCCATTTTCTTCAGATATTCGCCTTTTCGTCCAAATAAGTGCCATTCCAGCATTTTGCCTTCAAGAGACCTAAAAGTGAAAAGGAACGATATTAAGCAATAACGGATACAAAAGTGATCAAATAAGGGCTTAAACGACCCCTCAAAATGGTACCTTTAAAACCTTATCAAATATCCCTACACTTGTTATTTGCTTGTCCTCAAGCAAATGTGCTTTAGCCAATTAATTTATAAGTTAGGGGTCATGAAGCATTGATTTAAAACGGTCCACAACACATATAAGCCCAATAAAAGTCATAACAAGCACGGAAATTATATATTAGCACCTCACATGGGGTGTTTGGATACTACATCTCTCTCGTGTATATATGAAATATAACAAATAGGAAATGGAAGATAAACACTCATTAACCGGTCCTAGTACACAGATTACCATAGGCTTGAGAATAGATCAAACCTCCATCGCTTTGGCGTAAGCACCTAGGAAAGACTATCAAAGAGGTCTTTTAAAGGGTTGTAATGTTAGGCTTACGGTAGGGAAACAAGGGTTTGGTGGGATAGGCTATATAGTGGTGGCAAATCAAAAATCTCTATGTTAAATGCATACGAAGAATGGCGTTGCTAAGCCAAGATTCGACACTCTAAAACTCTAGGTAACGGAAATAAACAAACATAAATTTAAAGGATAGATGTAGGATGGTAGCCCGTATATATATATATAATTTTTTTTAACACTCTATTTTTTTCTTTTTCTCTTTTTTCTATTTTTTTTTCGATTTTTTTTTTTTTTTTTTTTTACACTTTTTCTCTACCATCCTCTACGGTAACATCAAAATGATAGGGATTTATAGGCACATCCCTACACTTGAGTTTTTATTACTCTAACACTAATTTGACCCGAATTGAAAAGATCAAAACACTTGGGGTATGTTATTACGCAAACAAAGGAATTTGAATTTAACGCTCCTTCCCGTCATTTCATAAACTTTAACTTTTCCCATGAATCCCAATCGTCCCAAAACTGTATACAAAGGATATGACTCGACTTAGCAAATTATGCAAGCAACCGGATAATTGAACTAAGGGTTTAGGGTGATAACAAACATTTGCACTAAAAGTGAGTGCATAAGGGGTAGGCTAAGGCAATTTGGGTGTATATTTGGGGTGGGGTGTAAACAATGTTTTCATTGATATTCGAAAACCGAAACATCACGAGAACCGCGAAAAGGATAGGCTCGAGGGGTTAACTAGGGTATCGTGTACTAAAGATGAGTACAACGCAAAGGGTGTGGGGAATTACTCAACCGATGTGGAAGAAGTAATTATATTACGGGTATCAAACAAGGGTTATCCTAATGCCTCTTATCATTTAGTTATTCCTAACTACACAAGTGTAGTCTCACTTGCGATCCCGGAATGCATCACAAAACAAGTTCTAGAATCTAATATACTACCGGTTCACACTCTAAGCATTAAAGATGAATGCTTTAATTCCTACTAATCTAAGGGCGATCCTCACATTTTGGGTGGAATTTAGGTGGTAAAGGGTTTTGTGCTAGTCATATAACTTCCTATCCGTGAGACGCTTTTGTTAAGACTAATGGCCCACTCCTATATGTCATGAAAAATTAAAAATTTGGTGCCAAAATTACCCTAACCGACATTTTCTCATGGTTTATTACACAATCACAATTGAACAAAGCAAATAATCAAGGATAAGCATAGTTTCAAAGTTCCCGTTTTATTTTCCCTCCCTACACTTAAACTGAACATTGTCCCCAATGTTCCCCGAAAGTATCAAAGTTATGATAAAAGAAGGTAATCAAAAACGAAGAAACTAATACCCCGATTAGCTCGGTAGGATCCGTAAAGTGGTGGTTAAATCCTTTCCAAGAAGAATTATTGCGTGAAAAGCTCCTCCAATCTTGTGTAACTTCTTCTTGACAAACTAAACCTACACACTTGAACAAAACAAACGAAACCGCGTAAAATCGTGTAATAATATATATAAGACTCGATTTAAACTAGGATATAATGCTTGTGGAATGGATGTTTACGAATTTCTAAGAAAATTAAGACCGGAAAATTCCAAAATTTATAAGTAGCTCGTAAAACGAGAAAAGTGATCCGATGTTTTACTCCTTCCCGACGCCGTCAGTTATCCCGACAAAAAGCGCTCGCGATTTTCTAAAAAAATTCGAAAATTTACATCTTTAGAATGGAAAATTTCAAAACATCCATTATGACTCGATACAAGCATTTGACTCGAACAAACAAACATACATATCTTTTAGTTAATTGTTATCCTCATGTTTACGTTTCTTTTGAAAACGTGTGTAATCCTCCCTACACTTATCCCTTATGTAAAATACCTTTATATGCAATTAAGACGAGGTTAAAAACAAAATAAAGCATTTTTACAAATTTAAACATGAGGATAAACAATTAATAAAAGATATATGACACTAACAAGCAAACAATTAAGCATGGGTTGCCTCCCACGAAGCGCTTTTCTTTATTTAAGAGTCTTGTAGCTAGACTCGTAGTCGTGCTCCTACGTTTTCTCATTACCGTCCTCTTGACGGTCTCTACCGAGGGATTCCATGTTGTAGAAGTGTCCTATGATGCACCTCTCTAAGAGTTCATCCTCTCCCCAATCGGTCCTAAGTTCAAACAATCCTTATAGAACCCGAAAATCTTAGCCATAACATAATCTACTCCCTTTTCCCTATCCTTATCATTCCTATAATAGACCGACAGCTTAAGTTCCTTTTCATCATTAGAGAGTGATGAAAACTTCTCAATCTTAAACGGCATTTGGTAAGCTATGTCGTCGGTCTCATCCTTGAATCGCACTACTCCTAACGTGGGGTCATAGGTCATCCCTGTGCTTTCTATGAAATGTTTTCCTAGAATAACGTGGGACAAGTTAGAGTCTATGGCCGTGCTAATATCATCCAAAATTATGAAGTCCGTAGGGAACGTGAAACTACCTACATAGACAGGCAATCCCTTAACTCTTCCAAGAAAATTGCACTTATCCCTAGGATTATCGGGGTCTTGCCTAGTTGGGATAGGCTTCTTCATTATCCAATTGTAGTAGGTGCTAGTCATTATGTTGATTGGGGATTTGCGATCAATGTAGGCCTTTGCCACAAAAAAGGTGTCCTATGCAACATGGTATGTTAAGATTCCAAGGGTTCCCAAACTTGATTCTAGGGCTTTTCCTAACATACATGTGACGGAGGTCACGCACTAAGTGAGGGTGGCGAGATAGTTCTTCTTCGTAGGAAATTTGTTGAAATAGTCAATGTCTACTTCATCTACTTCCTCGGGTGTTTCATTATTCACAAGCGTATTGTAGGACCTTAGATATATCAACCTTATCACAAACCCAACACAAATACCACGTTACACAAACTGTTATGCGTAAATAAGAAAGATTAAGATTAGATGGTGACTTGATGTATAATTCGTGTATATGTTTAGAGAGGTAGAGAGAAGAAAGATGAACCAATAAGTTGTATATTGCTTCAAAGGAAAAACTCACACACACACACACTCAAGCACACCCCTCAAATGACATACTTGAGGGGTATTTATAGTAAGAGAGATGATGCCCTAAGGCTTGGCCATGGGCCTTGAGATGGACTTGGATTGGGCTTGGGTTACACGAACTAGACAAGGCTAGCTTATCTTAACTAATGCCCAATTAGCTTAGCCCACCACGAGCCCGTTGACTATTCTATCACGATATCTAACACACATTACAAAGTTCCTAATCGTGAATGACCATCACTTCTAATAAAAATAATCAAGGCTAACAATCTCCCCTTAGGGGTGGTCATTCAAAGATGCTCCACTTGAATAGGTCTTTAATCTTTTGAGCTTGAACTTTGTGAGTAGATATAGAATAGTCTTAATTCTTTGTTCCTTCATGCTTTGTGATCGTTAATGTGGTTGTTCGCCGTTGTCAACTTCGTTGGTTTGGTGTCTCCACGTCTTTCTCCACCATGCTCACACTTCTATTTGACTTTGAGTTTCCAATGATGAAGTTCTCGAGTCTTTACACTTTGAGGATTCTTTGACATTGACGAAGAATCATCTTTAACTTTGTTGCCTTTGATTTTGATGAGAACTTTTCATGTGTTGTTGGTATGAGCATGTGGCGAGTCTGCACGATCCATCCGCTCTGGAGCTTCCATAAGAAGAAAACATAAAACAGGTTAGTAATAAGCGGATTCCGGCACTTACAAGTTTGAATTTCGAGGTGTTAATGACATAGTGTGAAAACACATCTCTAGTTCTTACAAGGGCCGTTCTGAACCTGAGTCCCACAAGTAGGATAACACGATATACCAAGTACATCTGATTCGGATGAGTCGCCGAGGTACATCAAGCATCACCCACGATCAGACCGTTTGAGACACACTAAGCGTAATCCACGGAGAATTACCGAAGTGACTGCCGTCGTGGTTGCTTGATGTTGACCCCGGCGGAGTTTCCATTCAATCATCAAGATCACGTAGTGAAACTTCTCATAAATGTTCTAGCAAATTGCTAAGATCTCGTAGGACTCTAAAATATATCACTTGTGTCCTTATTGATGAACAACAAGCGATGTCATGTCATGTGTTCCTATGAGATCTTTTGATGAATCTCGTGGCTCTAGACTCATTAGTGCATTTTGGTTTTCTGAGCGGAGACTAGGGAGAGGTCTCCTTCTTCAATACCAACGATCTCTAAGAGAAAGTCAATAGATTATGTAGGGTTCCCAGTGAGAATGAAAGCAGATCCTTTTAAGAGGAATTGAGTGGCTAGAAGGTTTAGTGCGAAGCGCCACCGGGTCCATGACGTCTTTGTCTTCAATACCAAAGTGTCATCTCATCGACAACTAGTAGCGAGATGAATTGAACCCGGTTTACGCCTAAGGTTGAATATGGAGGGCTATTTCTTTTCACCCTTTCTCATTACATTTCTTTTTAATTCTTCAACCCCTTCTTTCTCCTTTCTCACTTTACTCCTTTTTTCAATCTTACCTGAGGACTTCTAATACTAACTATGGGTATTGTCCTTGGGTAGATCCCTCCAGCTCTGGCGGATCATAGGACGAATTCCTAAACTTAGTCACCTTATAACTCCATGACTGTCCTATTGTTGCCATAAAACCATTTTTCTTGAAAATCTCACAGAGTGTTTATGATAGAAAACATGTTTGAGACACTCGAGAGTTTTATATTTTCGAAACACTCCCCTTCACATGTGCTTATAAGTTTTGACAGTAAATCGCACATAGAGGGTAGAGTTCGACTTTTGAATTGATCGACTTTAAATGAACAAGACCGATTCGAGACACGTTTACATTACTAGAGAACTAGCTTGAAATTATTACCCGTCCTGGTCAACTCCATAGAAAGTTTCTCGAAATGGTACATTTCTAGACTTTAATTTCTCGTCAATTCATTGGTTACGACTGAGTCGAGCTCTTTTGAGATTCAAACACCGATCATTAAACCTTTTTTATCACATTTTAATCACATTTCTCCCCCTCAAAAATAGCATATCTATGATGTTTTTGAAACAAAATGATTAACTGATATGTTTTTCGAAAAATATTTGGAGAGAAACTGATTGAGCATGAATTTTGGAACAATTTTTCTTTTATACTCCCCCTTAAAGAAAGCATATTTTTCATACAGAAAATTTAGAATCAATTAAGGGTTTAGAGAGAGTTATCTTGGTACCAAATGTGAGAGATTTTGAAAAATCTTTTTGAAAACTTTCGAATCAATGGTACGCAAGATGAAGATTTTAAAAATCTTTTGAAGATATTTAGAGAAAAATTATCTTCATTTGATTTAGGATAAGTGCTCGATATTTATGAAAGTCAATTTTGCGTAGCACTTTCCTTTCTTTAAAGCGGTCTTGAACCGATGTGTTCGAAGCCATTATGTTGAAGTTCGGTTTCGCATCAAGCATACGAAAGCCATTATTGAAGAGATTTTGAGAAGCGACATGTTTTGGAAAACATTTAAAGAACTCTCGCTCAAGCATCCGTACATGCCCGTATCATTGTTGAATGACATTTCTAGAAACGCATGAATATCGATTATCGAGAGACATGTCGTGAGAAGAATATTTTGGATTTTGATTTTATATTGTTTTGTATTTTTGAAAGTTTTATATTTTTATATTTTGCTTTTGTTGGTTTTATAAAAGAGATGGAAAATCAATAAAGAAGATAGAAAGAGTGATGAAGAAGAAGATTTTACTGTAATTGGAACCCTCGGATGAGTTGGGTTCGTAGATATTTGATTCACCGCAACCAAAGAAGAAGAGTTTTCACAAATAACGATGTTAGAAGTACAAGATTCCTCACTCTTATCCCGATGATTTTCACTATTATCCGTGTTGGAGCAAGTATCAAAATCTTTCCCTGTGGGGATCCATCTAAGACCAACCGTTGAAAACTTTTCCGTGGGTATCCACCCAAGGTAAGATCTAGGAGTTGTTTTCTTATCGGATGCAGTGGAAGACTCATTTTAGAAAAACTACGTCTGAAGAGATCCACCTTTTAGGTTTCTTTTGTTTGACATTTTATCAACGGGCTTGTTTCTATTTGGTGTCTTAGTGGATTGTGCCTTGGCACGAGAATTATCTTTCTTGAGATATTGTAAGGCACATGCATCATGATTAATGAAAAGATACATTTTTACATGTAGTACAGATAAATTCAATATTCTTGTTTAAAACAATGACTTTAACTTTGTCACTACTGATCTGTTGGAAATTGATTCTTGTTCGAAAAAGACTTAGAATTCCTAGTGTTGTTTTCTAAGGGCATAGCATTTTCTTTTGCAACTACTCTTAGATGCAAGCCAATCCCTAGTCTTTTGTAGAGTGTTCCTAGGTAATGGTTTACTACTACTAGCGGTGCCTTGAAATCTTGTAGAATTCATCACCCTAGATGTTGCACCTAGAATTCCATCTTTTCAGTCATGCCTTTTTCCTAGCTTCTTCTAGATAGTGATTGTTGACCATGTCGTTAGAACCAATGATTCTTTAGCTCGGATTTTGGTCACATTCCGTGTACTATTCCTAGAAGTGCCATGTTTAATCACATTTTCTTTATCAAAACAGTTTTTCAAAACCTTTGATAATTCTCTTTTTAATAGGCAAAGTCGTGGAGGACTGTTTTTGACAAATCATTTTCTCATTGACTTTTGGAGGAAACCGAGAAATAGACATTTTGGTTTGAAAACCGGTTTAGGAACATTTGTTTTCTCCTCGGTCAATGGTTTTGCAAACTTAGTATCCACACCTTTCCTTTTAGACATCCCGGTGAGCTATCAAAAGATCATTTTGCTCTTGCATGTCCTTGTAGGCACGCTCATACGACGGTTTGTCATACTTGCATTCCTCGATTTTCGATCAAGTTGTTTAAAATAAGACACGTTTTCTTTTTCAAGTTTTGCAAGAGCATTTTCATATTTTGAAACAATTGCGGAGGTCTCAGATGGAGTCTTTCATGATCTTCAATGTAATATGTTTGCAAAATAATGGACATGATATCGGTAGTCATAACATCTTGAAGAGAATCATTTAGATTTTCCAAAACTTTGATGTGTTTAAAACATTCATTGGCTTGCTTTACTGTGGATTTATGGTCCTTGACAAAGTCATTGTTTCTTTCAAAAGTGCTTGTTCAACATGAATTACCCTTGAGTTGATGTTATTCGGTGAGGGCAATTTGAGTTTCAAAAACTTTTCTCGTTCGATATCAAAAGTAGAGAACCGGTTGTTAGGTGTCATAGTGGTTTTAGTTTTAACGATCTCTTGAAGACTCCCAATTCTAGTTTTAACATCGTCTAAAATGCTTCTAGTATCACTTGTGTTAAAAGGATTGTTTGAAGACATTTGTTCGATTTTCAAAGAGATTTGGAAACTACAACTGGTTTTGAAACTGGTGTTGACACTTTGTTTGAAACACTTGGTGTGATGGAAAACTTTGACTTTTCTTTTTTATTAACAAAAGTAATTCCATTAATTTTGTTCCATTTGTTATAATCAATCGGTTTAAGATCTGGATTCTTTTGTTTCATTTTTAAAGTTGATGTAGGATCGATTCAACGATAAAGGAGTTGTGGTTGATGAAGATTAAGCTTGGTTGAGGTGATTCGAAAGTCGTACCTCGTAAACTCGGTTCTTAAAAAATTTTCGCCCAAAATTTGAAATTCACTATAAAAATCAATTCTAAGGTCGTATGAAAAATTTGAGTTATGACAATTTTGACGCAAAATTTGACCCGAAAAATTTGAATTTGGGTCCAAAAATTTGAATTTTTGACCAAAAATTTTCAAGTTAAACCAAAATTTGAATCTCGCGTAAAAATTGAACGTTTAGTCTCCTCAATATATATATATATATATATATATATATATATATATTTTTTTTTTTTTTTTTTTTTTTTTAACCTTAGGCGAGAAAGAGCTTAGGCGTAGACCAAAGAAGTTACTGAGTAGGATATGGTTACGAGTAGGATATGGTTACGAGTAGGATGTAGTTACTGAGTAGGATCTTATGCGAAGGAAGCTTAGGCGTAGGATTCCTTAGGCGTAGGATCTTATGCGTAGAAAGTATCTTTACGCGTAACCTTAAGCTTATGCGTAGACAAAAGTTACTCGTAAACCTTACGCGTAATTGTGAAGTTATCGTAGAGTTACTCGTAAGCTTTTAGCTTATGCGTAAACTATGGTTAAGAACCAAAATCCTTTACACCATCACAGAAGAGATATCCACAAGTCGAAGTGTTCCACACACTTATCCAAGTGAGGGAAGCACTGAGTAACCGTTATAGCACGAAGATTCTTCACCAAAAAGTTACGAGTAGAAAACTTATGAGTAGTTGACTTTCTTACGAGTAGAACTAGGGTTTTGACCTACTCGTAAAAAATTTCCAACGATTCAAACAATTTCGCTTGCACAGATATCCTTAAAAACACTCGAATAACCCAAAAATGTTGATCTTTTTCACCCAAAGTGCTTAGAAAAGTTACGAGTAGAAAACTAGGGTTTTGACTTTTTGACTTCTACTCGTAAGAAATTTCCAACGATTCAAATGATGTCTTTTGCACAGATAGCCTTAAAAACACTCCAATAACACAAAAATGTTGACCTTTTTCACCCAAAGTGCTTAGAAAAGTTCGAGTAGAAATGACCAATGAACCAAAATGAGTTCAAAAGTGAAGAGAAACACGTAAAGCTTGAAACTTTTGCAAAAACTGAAACTTTAGCACCAAATAAACCTTAAACCACAAGAATCTTGAATTTTAAGTACAAAATTAAAGCTTTAAGCTTGACAACTATGAAAAACGTGAGCCTTTACGCGTACAATACCAAGCTTCAAAACAAACACAAACACTCCTAAACCATTGTTAGGCGATTGATACCAATTGTAGGACCTTAGATATATCAACCTTATCACAAACCCAACACAAATACCACGTTACACAAACTGTTATGCGTAAATAAGAAAGATTAAGATTAGATGGTGACTTGATGTATAATTCGTGTATATGTTTAGAGAGGTAGAGAGAAGAAAGATGAACCAATAAGTTGTATATTGCTTCAAAGGAAAAACTCACACACACACACTCAAGCACACCCCTCAAATGACATACTTGAGGGGTATTTATAGTAAGAGAGATGATGCCCTAAGGCTTGGCCATGGGCCTTGAGATGGACTTGGATTGGGCTTGGGTTACACGAACTAGACAAGGCTAGCTTATCTTAACTAATGCCCAATTAGCTTAGCCCAGTCCACGAGCCCGTTGACTATTCTATCACGATATCTAACACACATTACAAAGTTCCTAATCGTGAATGACCATCACTTCTAATAAAAATAATCAAGGCTAACACGTATGGTCCTCTTCGTCATCTGTTCTATCAGGTTTCACTCAGGCGATGGTATTGACGAATTGAACGTGCTTAGTTAGCTTGCTTGGATCCTTAATCTCTATACCTGAAGGATCGGGAGTTGAGATAGCACTAACCTTCCTATCACTATTGGCTATGGCTTTCAAAAGGTTGTCTATCTTCCTATCCATCTCGGCTTGTTGATGGTTAAAGCGGTCCGAGAGCTTCCCTTCGATGTTTTGTTGGTTAGGACCGTTAGGTGGGGGCCATGATAAATCATTAGAGGTGAATTCTTTGGTTTGTCCCCAGTAGAAGTCGGGCTTGATTTTCCATGCCTCACGGGTTTCATTGAAATTCCTAGGTCCGGGTGTTGTAGGGAATCTTCCTCCGCCCATTAACGCGAGAATGCGTAGTCAACGGAAGCGTGTTCGGGGATCGGGTGCTAGTGCGCGTGTTATGAGGATCACAAAACGGCTCGCACGAGGAAGAAACATTGTTCACATGGTGTGAAGACTTAGGATTTTCGTAGGAACTCATGAGGAATTTAACTTGATCTTCAAGTTCGATCATCCTACGGTCGGAAGGTTGTGAGTTGATGGAAGGCAAGGAGATTGCCTTGATGGTTTTAGGTAGCTCACGGGGGTTATCCCAACTTTCGTTGTCATAGAGGGCAAGGTCCTCTATTATACCCCATGATTCTTCAGCGGTGAGATCACTAAGTTTTCCACCGCCGCTTGGTCAATGGATCGCTTAGTGGGAAGTTGACATGATCATAAAAGATTTGGACTTGGAGCCAAAGATCAATGCCGTGATGAGGACTTTATGAAGTAAGTCCTTGAATCGGGTCCATGCTTCAGTAGAGATTCACCTTGACGTTGTTGGAACATCAATATGTCATTCCTAAGCTTAGTGGTTCTCCCGTGGGAAAAATTTAGCAAGGAAGCGAGAGGTAAGATCATCCCAACTTGAGATGGAGCCGGTGGGAAGTCGCTCAAGCCAATTACTAGCTTGGTCCCGAGAGAGAATTGGAAGAGACGCAGCGCGTGGTCTCCGAGTAGTAGCATCAAGGTCTATGGAATCAACAATTTTGAGAAATCCCTCGATGTTGATTTGGATCTTGAACGAAGTCCATGGAATGCACATCCGTTTTGCACCAACCGGATGGTGTCGGATCGCAGAGTCGTAGTTTGGGCTTGGTCGGGAAGCTCAATGGTGTTCCTATAGCCTAGGTGGCTTGGTCTTGAGTATTCACCAAGAGTACGGGCTCTTGGCGGGTCATTTGGTGGTGGGTTGATGAGTGGTGGTTGGTTATCATCTTCCATGATGAAAAGTGATGGGTGTTACGAACAACGGTCACGAAGAAGGGGGATAGACTAAGAGGAAGCTAAAAATGAGAAAAATTTTACTTGATAGGAATCAAGCAAAGAACCTAAACGAGGTGGACTACTAACTAGCTATTCTATTCCTCGCAACGGCGCCAAAACTTGATACGCTTACACGGCGCTCGGGGTCAAAGGAACTTCCTTTCGTCGAGAAAGTTTTTCAACACCCTAGGCGATGAACCTAATCATTGTAGTGTAGTATTAGGGTAAGCCACGGGTATTGATATCGTTCTCTGGGGAATAGGAATGCTAGTGAGAAGTTACTACGCTAAGGTTAAGGTTGAGGAAGATTATTTTTTATCTTTTTATATTTTTAGGAAATAGAAAGGTACGAATCTCGGTATTGGATTTGGGGGTTGGTATTTCACCGATTACTCTACTATTATCTAATTATCTAAGCTAAGGTGGTGGTAGTCTATGTCTAATTAATGTGTGCTCGTATGATAGTTTAAAGATGTGTTTACTTAGGTTTTACTACTCCTTAATTATCTCCTATTGATGGTTGAGTTGTCACGTCTTATTCTTAGTTGCGTTGTGTGTCTAAAGTTTTAGGGTATGCGTTTCTCCCTAACTCTTTGAACTTACCAAAGGGTCTCGTTTACAAAACCCACTAGGGATAATAAACTCTTACTCAAAGGCACTCTTTGGATGGTTTAGCTTACAACTACTCAGGTAATTATATTCTAAGGTTCACAAAGATGAATCAAGCATTAAGTACACAACGAATGACCTATCGCATTACTAGGTCATTAATCAACTAAGATAAGAAACAACCAATCAATATTCAATAATTAAGTTTCATACTCCCTAAGCAAACACACAAATAAATTAGCCGGACATGGAGAACATGCAAGCATACACACAAATAATCAAAGACATAATTGAATTGATGAAGTAAATACTTATCTTGATGTAAGATAGGGTTTGAAACCCTAAAATACTGTACAAGACACCCTTGGTTCGGTTTTAGGTTTTTACTCCACACAAGACTCTCTTAAAGCGAAAAATTCGGATTCTATATATAATATTACATATGCGACGACGTCACCTTATGTTTTTGGCCGCCGTGTCGCCGTCATTAGGGTTTCGTCTTGGCCACGTTAACCTTGCGGCGGCCACCTTATGTCCGTGACGCCGTCTCTTGACCGGCGTCGTGCTGGTTGCATCTAGGCCGTCCGAGTAGCAACCGCCTACTCTTTAAAGCCCGACGTCGTCACTTGAAAATAGGGTTTTGGCTTCAGATCGTCATAAAAATCCTCCGACGGCGTCGCATTAACACCGACGCCGTCGCCTTCTATTTTCGCGACTTTGAGTGTCTCGATTATGACTTTGGCCATTTTCTTCAGATATTCGCGCCTTTTCATCCAAATAAGTGCCATTCCAGCATTTTGCCTTCAAGAGACCTAAAAGTGAAAAGGAGCGATATTAAGCAATAACGGATACAAAAGTGATCAAATAAGGGCTTAAACGACCCTCAAAATGGTACCTTTAAAACCTTATCATACAGCGTAGGAAAAGAGGACCTTATCGTGAGAGCTTACGCGTGAGGCGTATAAAAACCTTACGCGTAAGGCTTACTCGTAAGAGTAGACCTTATGCGTAGAGTCATTCACGCATATCCTTCACGGGATACGCGTGGTCCCATTGTAGAACCTTACGCGTAATAGTTACGCGTGAAGATTACTCTTCACGATAACTTTCTACGCGAAGGTGATCCTTATCGTAGAGTATCAATGACCTTGATTACGAGTTATACGAGTAGCAAGCACGAAATAAAATCATTATAACATCAATTTTGACACTAACACTCATTTTATAACAGATCATGGCATGAAAGCATGTCAAACAGTTACGCGTAGAAAACCTTACGCGTAAGACTAAACCCTAATAGTTCAAAAATTACGCATATGATTTCTAACCATAGGATTTGCACCAAAGTGTTTCTGGGAGATATAAGAGGCATATAGAGTATGTTTATCCAAGTTTTAACATCAAAAGTGTCAAGAATCAAAAGTACCCAAACCGTATGAATGTAAACCCTAAATTCCTAATGATGATTCATTTGAGTTTCTGGGTAAAATCTGGGCTTAGATATGTTCAATTCAACTTGAATACTACCTCATACAACAATTTTTATCACCAAAAACGTTCTCATTTGAAAATACCCAAAACGACTCAAGAACCCTAATTTTGAAAATGAATCAATTCGTGTTTCTGGGTGGATTTTGAGGATAAACCAAGTATCATTGAAGTTATTTAAACGTTTTGGCACACTTGTTTTAACCACAAACACACACTAATGATTGTGTGTTCATACACTTATGCGTAGAACACATAATCACGCATAGCAATCGTTTTAGCCGTTGGATTTGTATAAAAATCAAAACCCTTGCTTAAAAACTTGTTAAGAACACAGAACCACTTACAGATTGAAGATCAAAACTTAGGATTTGTTGAACGAATTATATGTGTAGATTAGAGTTGGTTAAGAGTAATAAATGTGATGGATAAGTTAGGTGAGGGAGTTTTATTAAAAATAGTTTGAGCTTTTGGTAGTTTTAGTCCCTCCACCTTTTCCATTTTCACCCAAAGCCTTTAAACTTCCATTTTGGTTACCAAACAAAAGATTTTAGGAAAGAAACTTGACGACACTCCCCTTTTACTTAAGAACATAATTAAAGGTTATAAATTTTAGTCCGAGGAGTGTCATTGAACCAGAAAATTTACCACCATTGATAAAAGAAACAACCGGGATAGGATAACATGCAAGTACACGAATGTTTTTGAAACAGTTTGGTATTAATTTTCTCCCCCTCAACACTTGATCGGAAAAATACTGAATTTTGAAAGATTATAGTGTTGACGGAAGAAATGTACATGCCATGTTGAAAGAAAATTAGATTAGAAGAATATTTTTGTTGTTTTATCAGGTTTTATATTTTTGTATTTTGTTTTTGAAAATTATTTACAAAAGATATTTTGGTGTTTGACAGGTTTTTAAGGCTGTTTTAGGAGGTCATCCAATTCCTCTTAAGTCAAACACCTCATACCAATCCGGTGGACCAACTCATTAAACCTAGCGGGAGGCAAGGCTTTGGTGAGAAGATCCGCCAATTGGTATTCTGCACCCATGAAGTATAATTCAACTGCACTGCTCCACGTGGTCCTTGATGAAATGATAGCGAAGATCGATGTGCTTTGATTTGAATCTTGAATCGAGTTGCGAGATCGCAATGGCACTCCGATTGTCGCAAAGACATCGGGATTCTATCAAATACGTAACCATAGTCTTTGAGTTGTGTTCTCATCCGATGACTTGAGCACAACACGCGGACATGGCTACATATTCGCCGGTTGATGACAATGATGTACAATCCTCGCTTCTTTGATTGCCAAGTCACCGTTTATCACCAAGAAATTGTAGTGCTCTGAAGTGCTTTTTCGTGAATCTAAGCATCCTGCGTGGTCGGCGTCTGAAAAGCGATTAGTTCAAAACCGAATCCTTCGGATACGGATCCCAGTTAATGGTTCCCTTGATGTATCGGAGGATTCTTTTGCCTCGAGAGGTGGGTTTCAGGTTGGTCGCGATCGATAACGGAGCATAGATAAGCGGCAAATACAATATCGTGCGCTAGTCGTTAGATACATGAGAGACCCAATGATACTTGGTATTTGGTAGGGTCAACTAATTTCCCATGTAAATCGTCTAGTTTCTTAGTATGAGTCATTGGTGTAGCGTAAGTGTCACGTGTTTTCATTCCAAATTTGTTTAACAATTCAAGGGCATATTTGGATGACTCAAGAAAATACCACGGGTGATTGATGAACTTGCGATCCTAGAAAGAACGTAAGTTCACCCATCATGGACATTTCAAAATTTTCTTCATTAGTTTTGCAAAAGCGATTGAAAACTTTTTATGTGTAGACGCAAAATGATGTCATCCACGTAAATTTGAACAATTAAGATATGTGCCCGTGATATTGTATAAAAGAGTAGGGTCGACCGAACCTTTGGTGAAATTATTAGCAATGAGGAAAGAGGATAGCTTATCGTACTATGCAGGAGCTTGTTTGAGACCATAAAGAGCTTTGTTCGGTTTGTAGACATGGTTGGGAACTACGGATCAACGAATCCTTCGGTTGGTCGACATAAACCGTTTCTTTTCGGTTGTCCGTTGAGAAACGCGGTTTGACATCCATCTAAAAGACCGTCATATTCATATGAGCATAACGCGGAAATATCGAACGACCTCAAGGCGAGCAACCGGAGCAAAGATTCTTCAAAGTCTATGCCTCTTCACGGCGATAACCCTTAGCAACTAGGCGTGACTTGTTTGGATTACGTTCCCTTGACATCCAATTTGTTTTCCAAATCCATTTAAGACCAATGACGTAGACCCCGTTGGTCTTTCAACCGATTCCATACTTCAAGACGTTTGAATTGGTTGAGTTCTTCTTGCATGGATTCAATCCGGTTGTCTTTTGTCATTGCATCTTTAATGTTTTAGGCTCAGTTGGCGGAGCGGTGAGTGCATAAATGCAATGTTCACCATCCGAGTGAAGACGTTGTCTCGTAACGACAGGTTGATTAGGGTTGCCAATAATGTTTGCCGAGGATGGTCTTTTGTCCATCGATGTGTAGAGGTTGATGTTGGTATACATTGTGCGATTCGAGGATTCAAATGGTTTGTTGATGATTCGCGACATCAAAAGTGATGTCATTAGCAAACGGGTTAAAAACGCATTTGGATCAAAATCTGCGGTGGGGTACTTCATTAAGAACATCATCACCGGTTCATCATTGTTGGAAGCGGTTTGTTCAAGCTGTTGTGGTGGAGTCAGCGGTGGTGCTTCTTCAACGAGAGTTGTTGTAGCAGTGTATCGGTATAAGAGTATTATCGGTAGAAGCGTGAAGCAATGGATACACTGGAGCACATTCATCAATATCGTCACCGAACAGAGGAGCAAATAACCTTTCCATTTGTTGACGAGTGGTGGGGCTTTGTTCGGTGATGATGGGGGTTGAGGAAGTTTAAGCGGTTGTGATCGGGTTCTAAGTTGTTATACTCGAAGCCATCTCCGTAAGTTCATCAAAATGAGCATGAATCGTTTCTATAACTTTGTTTTGTACGACGATTCCGGATCCGTAACCTTTAGAATTCTCACAATATCCAATGAAGACTCAATGTCGCTTTGGCTTTGAGCTTTCAAAATCATCACGATCATTATTCGGATAGCAAAGGGATCCAAATACATGAAAGTGTTTGAGATTCGGTTTATGGTTGTGAGAAGCTCAAATGGTGTTTTGTTGTGGCGTTTAGTAATCATAGAACGAGTTTGAGTATAGCATGCGATGAATACGACACGCCCATAAGTAATTTGGAAGTTTAGCATTGATTAACATTGTTCTTGCGCTTCCACTAACGTTCGGTTTCGTCTTTCAACAACTCCGTTTTGTTCGGTGTATGTGCAATAGATGTCGATCTGTCAATTACCACTTTCTCATAAAATTCACGAAGGGTTTGGTTAACAAATTCGGTTCCTTTATGCATTACGATTTGTCGGCGGTGTTTCGAGCCGAACTCATTTTCGTGAGAAAGGTGATGATCATTTGTGGAGCTTGGTCTTTGCTTCAAGAAAGTAAACCCAAGTCCATCGTGAGTAGTCATCAACAATTACTAAGATGTAGCGTTTGCCATTGATCGTTTGCACGCGCATCGGGCCACACAAATCCATGTGAAGAAGATGAAGCACATGCTGAGAGTTGTGTTACACCTTTGAAGGAAAATGAGCACGAGTGCTTTTTCCTTGTTCACAGGCTGAGCAAAGGTGATCTTTTGAATACCGAAATCGTGGGAGACCTTCAACTAGTTTGTGTCGAGCAAGGTTGGTGATGGTTTGAAAGTTTAGATGTGAGGGATGACGGTGCCATATCCAGGATTTTGTTGATGTTGCCTTTGAAAGTAAGCAGATGGGAGATGAAGCAACCATGTCTTGCATAGAGATAGTGTAAAGACTAGAATTACGCGAGCCAGACATAAGGTCATTTCCTTGTAGATCACGAATGAAACAAGTTTTCTCCCGGAAAGCAACCTCCAAATCTCCATCACAAAACCGACCCATCGAAAACAAAGCGTGACCGAGGCCTTCCACATAGTAAACCCTGCTGATTTCGATGTTCCCATTGATATAGTCTCCGTAGCCCATGATAGGCTGCAGTGATCATTCCCGAATCGCGGTGCCAATGAACTTTGCAATAAAGTTTAATAACAGTTTAAGGTTGCTGTCATGTATGTCGGGAACATCCGCTATCAACAATCCAGAGAATGATCGTATCACACGCATTACACATAGGCGACACGGATGGAATAGAAGTAGATGTGGAACCCAAATGTTAGAGGGTTCCAAGCGGTTATAGTAGACATACACACATCAATAACTTTAGGCATCCATTTAAATCCTAGTGTGTTATATATCCATTTATGCCATCTATAACTACTATTTGCTTTAGTCTTAGTGAATGCACTAGGTGGTACTACATTCTTAGGAGGTGGCTGAAGCTACGAGGGAAAGAATGCTTGCCTTAGAATCTAAAGAAGGCGGTCTACCAAGCACAGACTTAGAATGATTATTGGGCCTAGAGGTATTCCGATTCTTAGGATTCCGTAAATGAGAGATTATAGCTTTAGCAACACATTTGTCATGACAATCAGAATTCATACTTTTACGACAAATAACACAAGGTGCATCAGATTGAATATCAAAAGTACTTAAAGGTTTATCATTCGTTACATCACTATTTCTATTACATTTGCCATACGCAATATCTATAGTGGAAGCAACGTGAGTCTTATTCATAGTCCTAGGGTGTTCTTCTACTTTAGCATTCCTTATTGATCTTTTCTTAGGTCGCAACTTCCTATTCTTCGATTGAGTGCTCCTAGGCTGTGAAGTGCGGACGTTTGGAAACGATGCAACTATTCTGTTTCAGTAGAAGGAAGCACGCTAGCAACTTGTGATTTGGCGGTAGGGATTCTAGGTTCACGATTACTAAGTGTTCTTGGTGCTATTCTCTTAATCACGGTAGGCGGAAGTTGTTCATACTTTCCTAACATTTCTCTTAACTTAAAGATAGTGTGAATCAAATCTTGGTTTTCAGAACGAATGTTTCCAACAAAATTCATGACTTCTCTAGTGTGTGCAAGATAGTGATCAAGTTCGTTTGATGCTTCATGACGAGTCTTATTGAGTAAATCAAATATGACACCATATTCCTGTTTAACTTTTACAAGTTCTTGTTCATATTTTGAAATTTGACTTTTCAAAGACATGTTTTGATCATCCAGTTGCTCAACTTTAGGATCAGAAGATTTTGTACGCAACTGAATGATTTTGTTTTGAAACACAAGTTGTTGATTGTATATATCTTTTGACACCAATTAAGACGACGTTTTGCATTGGAAAGTTCGTTAAGCAATCGTTCATTTTCAGCTTTTAAAGACTCGATCTGCACATTATCGGTATTCTCAACAGTTACCACGAGTTAACGATGTCAGAGATATAATCATATGCATATGACACGAATTGAATAACACAATATTATGGATATCAAGACAGATAACATCATTCAAGAGTCGATCAACATCTTTTCTCAACATTTTCTTTTACGTTTAGTATTAGAAATAGATGTTTGCATTTTCTTGAAAACGACCTTCATCACTCAAGTTCCTTATGAAAGTCCTTTCCCAAGACAATGCACAATTTTTCAAATTTTTAACATTAGGTAAAAGATTTTTACGAAAGATGTCTCTTTGTTCTCGCGCGGAGGCGATTGAAAATGTTGAACTTTGATTTGAGAATGATATTCTATCTCATGTTGTAAAGTTTTGAGGTCGACCATGAAAATGTCAAAATATCTAAGAATTTTTGATTTTCGGGTTTAGAGTTTACTTCATCGATGGAAGGTAAAGGACCATAAATTTGTGCATAATCTGGTTGGGGATTAACATTAGAAGACTCAGCGTTTTATGATAACCCTTGGTGTGTTAGAAGAATCCGTTGGTGTGACGAAGTGACCGGTTTGAATAATTAAAGGTTTGTTGTAAACAACAGTTTCTAATTTTGATCGACTCTCGTCTTGACATCTAATTCCTCTTGACGATGATATTCAACAACACTCATAATGAATTATCAATTTTATATTACGTGACTTTGGAAACTTGAGATTTGGTTTGAATGCTTTGGTTGAAAGCTTAGGTTTGTAATCGAAGATTCGGTCCATATCCATTTGGATTGGGTTTTAAAGTAAACTTTTCAATAGCGATTCTTGACTCACCATGTTTGTAAACAATGATTTTAAACTCTTTAAGTTTGCGTTGCAAGCCGATAATTTCTTCAAGATGATCATCTATTCGTTTCGTTGAATGCTTTTTGTATGCAGAGAACTGTTTTGACAAGTTAACAACTCACCTTAGCTTTTGATTTTCCAAGGTGAGAGCGTTAATTTGCTTTTTATGTTCATGTTTCGATTGTTCTATTTCGAGACAATAAAGCATTCTTGAGCGGCTAGATCACGATCTGTCTTTATAAATATTTTCGTTTGATGAGATTTAGTAAAGGTCGCTTCAAAACCTTTTCACGTTTTCTTGAGTTTTGAAAAAGTTGAGTTGCTTTTGTAAACATTCAAAATCCTTGGTTATGATGCATTTTTACTTTTTAAGACCGATTTAATGCACAACATTCTTCAATTTGGGATTCTTGGTCTTTAAGTAAAGAGCAAGATCGGATGAGGCAAAAGTTCGGCTTGTTCAACGGGAGTCACAACATGATCATTATTTAGATCCTCAGTATAACCACGAGTCAATTTGATTATCAAAGGAAACCATAAGGTCATCTTGATCGTCAAATGTAACTACGGGTCTAATTGAAAATTGTCGGAATGAGATGTGGTCGACTCATTTTGAACATTCGAGCCTTGCCGAATTCGGATGTTGGCGGAGATATTAGATCGAGATAAATATGGTTTGTTCGGCACACGAGACAAGCCATCGATGTCATACACGGGCCTGTGTCACTAATGTGTAACTCATGCATATTTGCCATCAACATACTTGTTGCATTGGCACGCAAGTCCTCCATATCATCATCGAGTGCGCATACGCCATAAAACTACGTTCTTTATGCGTGAGAGATCCACCGACTTCATCCTTAAGAGCCAAAGAAGAGCCTCTTTGAAATAAGCACTGCCCTAGTCCGTGGCTTTGGGCATGCATTAGCCAGTGTCCTTCTCATTGTAGTTGTAGCATCGAAGACCATTCAACCCATTACGAGCATTTCCTGTTCCACCACTTGAGCTCTGTTGTTATTTCCCACGACATTAAACCCTTGACCACCGCTCATCGGCGTCCATAACCACGATTACGAACTTCAACTCGTCCATTGTTCACAATGACTTGATTCCTTGTGTTTGATGAGGGCGAATGCGATTGTTGGATTTGTTGGTATAACGGCCAAAAGCATTAGCAATCATAACAAATCCTTGTTGCAATGCTTCGAACGGATCGATGTCCTCATTAGTTCACTGACACTTGCTTGAGCATTGTTGTTGTTGTATGGAACCAATTGATTATGTTGAGATTGTTGCTGTGAAGGATCATGTGGTGAGACTGAAGCAGTTGGTTGAGTTGTTGGTTGAGGAGGATAATTTTGTTGAGCATATAAGGCAAGTTGTTGATTTTCCGGATGTGTAGGTGGAGCAATTTGAGCACGGAGAATCCTTTCCCGATCAACTTCCTTTTCATGAGGCTTCAAGTAATCGTACAACAATCCATATTGTTAGCCTTGATTATTTTTATTAGAAGTGATGGTCATTCACGATTAGGAACTTTGTAATGTGTGTTAGATATCGTGATAGAATAGTCAACGGGTTCGTGGATTGGGCTAAGCTAATTGGGCATTAGTTAAGTTAAGCTAGCCTTGTCTAGTTCGTGTAACCCAAGCCCAATCCAAGTCCATCTCAAGGCCCATGGCCAAGCCTTAGGGCATCATCCTCTCTTACTATAAATACCCCTCAAGTATGTCATTTGAGGGGTGTGCTTGAGTGTGTGTGTGTGTGTGTGTTTTCCTTTGAAGCAATATAACATCTTATTGTGTTCATCTTTCTTCTCTCTACCTCTCTAAACATACACGAATTCTATCATTCAAGTCACCAAGTTCTATTCCTTTTTCTTTCTATACGTATAGTATATCTGTTGTGGTTTACGTGGTATACTTGTGTTGATAACGTGGGTATTTGATAAGTTTGGTATATCTTTGGTCATAACAATTGGTATCAATCGCCTAACAATGGTTTAGGAGTGTTTGTGTTTGTTTTGAAGGGTTACGCATAAAGCTCACGTTTTACATCTTTGATACGCATAAAGCTTTAATTTTTGCACTCAAAAATTCAAGATTCTTGTGGTTTAAGGTTTATTTGGTGCTAAAGTTTCGCTTTTTGCAAAAGTTCAAGCTTTCGTGTTTTCTTCATTTTAAGCTCGTTTTTGGTTCATTGGTCATTTCTACTCGTAACTTTTCTAGCCACTTTGGGTGAAAAAGGTCACCATTTTTGGGTTATTCGAGTGTTTTTAAGGCTTTCCGTGCAAAAGAAATCATTTGAATCGTTGGAAATTTCTTACGAGTAGAAGTCAAAAAGTCAAAACCCTAGTTTTCTACTCGTAACTTTTCTAGACACTTTGGGTGAAAAAGGTCAACATTTTTGGGTTATTCGAGTGTTTTTAAGGCTATCTGTGCAAGAGAAATTGGTTGAATCACTGGAAATTTTTTACGAGTAGGTCAAAACCCTAGTTCTACTCGTAAGAAAGTCAACTACTCATAAGTTTTCTACTCGTAACTTTTGGTGAAGAATCTTGAGCTATAGCAGTTACTCGATTGCTTCCCTCACTTGGATAAGTGTGTGGAACACTTCGACTTGTGGATATCCCTTACTGTTGTGGCGGTGTAAAGGATTTTGGTTCTTAACCATAGTTTACGCATAAGCTAAAAGCTTACGGTAACTCTACGCATAACTTCACAATGCACGCGTAAGGTTTACGAGTAACTTTTGTCTACGCATAAGCTTAAGGTTACGCGTAAGATACTTTCTCGCATAAGATCCTACACCTAAGGAATCCTAAGCTTCCCACGCATAAGATCCTACTCAGTAACTACATCCTACTCAGTAACTACATCCTACTCGTAACCATATCCTACTCGTAACTTCTTTGGTCTCGCCTAAGGTTAAAAAAAAAAAAAAAAAAAAAAAAATAAAAAAAAAAAAATAAATTTGAGGAGACTAAGCGTTCAATTTTTACGCGAGATTCAAATTTTGGTTTAAGCTGTGAAAATTTTGGTCAAAATTCAAATTTTGGGCCTAAATTCAAATTTTCGGATCAAATTTTGCGTCAAAATTGTCATAACTCAAATTTTTCATACGACCTTAGAATTGATTTTATAGTGAATTTCAAATTTTGGGCGAAATTTTTAAGAACCGAGTTTCTGATACGACTTTCGAAACACCTAAACCAAGGTTAATCTTCATCAACCACAACTCCTTTATCGTTGAATCGATCCTACATCAACTTTATCGATCATACCTTCATCAATGGCAACTCAACAAGACATTCATGCGGTAGGTGCGAAAACCGACCTCCTATGTTGGCAAAGGTGGTTATCTTCAATGGACAAGTCGTATGCTTCGTTACATAAAGACCAAACCTAATGGAAACTCATGATTAAATCCATTTAGGATGGACCCTTCAAGCCTCGACAAGTCCATGTCCACGAAATCTTGATGCAACACCTCCCATCCCACCATCCTCTCATCTTCAAACCGAATCGAATACACCAAGAGGATCGAAACAAGTCGATCAGATGACATGGCAATTCATATTATCCAAGCGGGTTTACCAATAGACATCTTTCTTTGCGGTGAGCAGGTTGAAACCGCTTCGATATGTGGGAGCGTGTTAGGCGGCTTTGTTTTGGAGCGTAAATTGGTAAACAAGACATGGAGAACAAGTCGCTAAGCGAATGGGAGAAGTTTACATCTACACCGGAGAATCCATTGAATCCTACTATGGAAGGTTTTGCACTTTGATGAATGAGCTTATCGAAACAAGTTGGCACCCGAACAATCGTTCAAAACATCAAATTCTGAATAATCTTCCGGAAGAATGGGACGATATGTCACTATTGTCAACCAAACAAAAGACTTACATCGGTGAACTTTGATCAACTCAACGATTTTACGAAACAAAACCAAGTCAAGCGTATGAAGTCGGGAAAGAAAGATTGGCAAAGAATCATGATCCATTGGCTCTTATTGCAAAGACTCAACCTTGATTAATACACAACAACAAGCTTCATCATCTTCCACCAACAACAACTTGCGACAATACATTCCACAAACTCAACAACAATTCTATCCACAAGAACAACAAGTCATTCAACAACCGTATCCACAATACCGGGAACAAGGAATCGCGATCCCGAAGTGAAGTAAGCGACCTTGCAATGTATTTTCTTTATTGGATAAAGCATTTAGCGATCGCATGGGTGTCAGCGGTTCCGTATCGTAGTGTCGATCGGTCAAGTATGTTGGAAATCGAGATGGACAGAATGTTGGGAATAAGCGATGGGTAATAAGAATGGCAATGTTGCGACTCGATCGTTGGGAATTATGGAAATGTGACTCGTGGTGTCAGTTAAGTGTTATAAGCTGTCAAGGAGTGGGTCACATGGCAAGAAACCGTCCCACTAAGCGGCACAAAAGAATGGTGATTTTCTTGGAAAGTGCTTTGTTAGCGAGATAAGCAAGCGGGGTTCCAGTTGAGTCTTGAGGAACATGACTTTTCGCTATTATGGATGATTTGGAAGACCTCGAGGAACTCAATGCGAATTGCATCTTCATGGCAAATCTTGAGAAGCTAAGTATGACATCGAGTCGACTCACCTCCGTCTATGACGCCATGTCTGATGTCGAGGTACCAATCATTGATCCATGCTATAACAATGTCATATGTGATGTGTTTACTCATGATAAACGACGATTGCATGACAATGACACCTACTTATGATACATACATGGACAATCCGAGTTGTAGCAATACTTACTCGAAACTCCATATGTGGATCCTAATGGAGGTCGTGTGGCACAAAATCTTGAGGCGATGAGGAAACACGTGCTTATTTTGAATCATTAATCAATAACTGTGGCATTGAAATTGAGAAAGTGAGTAAGGTCAATCGCGAGGTTAAGGCCGCGAATAAGAAATTGACCACTGAGCTTGAGAGTTACAAGGAGCACGCCAAAGCCTCTAAATTTCATACAAACAAACTTTCAGAATTAGAAATTGGTTATCGAGATTCTGTTTTAAGAGAAAAACAATTGCAACTCAAGTACGATACACTTGATGCGAATTTGAACTTGAAAATAAAATCTTTAAACAAGGAAATTTCGATCTAAATGACCAACTTTCTAAAAAAAAAGCATTTTCGATCTTGAAAAAGAAGAAAGCAGTTGATTCTTGATTTTCAAAGCGAGAAGATTCTCTTCTTGATGAAATTCGGATAAAAATGAAACTATCAAAAATTGGATAATTTGCTTCTTACAACGGGTCATTCCGCTAAAACAAACAAGATGCTTTCTAATAAAGCAAATCCGATTCTTCACACTTCACATAAAATGGCTCTTGGTAACTCACCTCCTTCGTTCCTCAAGAAAGCTCGGAAAGAACGGAATGTGTTGAACAATGGACAACCTTTGCATGAACCCATAATTGTTCGTGATTCTCTTGAAACGTTGGAACTAGGCGAGGAGAGTAGATCAAAAATGAAACAAAAGAATCCGGATCTTAAACCGATTGATTATAACAAATGGAACAAAATTAATGGGATTACTTTTGTTAATAAAAAAAGCGTCAAAGTTTTCCATAACACCAAGTGTTTCAAACAAAGTGTCAACACTGTTTCAAAATCGGTTTCAAAACCGGTTGTAGTTTCCAAATCTCTTTTGAAAATCGAACAAATGTCTTCAAACAATCCTTTTAACACAAGTGATACTAGAAGCATTTTAGATGACGTTAAAACTAGAATTGGGTATCTTCAAGAGATGTCAAGTCTAAAACCAATATTACAACTAACATCGGTTTACTCGTCATGATGGCCGAAACAAAGAGTTTTTAAAACCCAAATTGCCCTCCGTTAAGCGCCATCGGTGCGAGGGTAATTCATGTTGAACAAGAACTTTTGAAAGAAACAGTGACTTTGTCAATGACCATAAATCCACAGTAAAGCAAGCTAATGAATGTTTTGAACACATCAAAGTTTTGGAAAATTTGAATGATTCTCTCTTGAAGATGTTATGACTACCGATATCATGTCCATTATTTTACAACATGAAAGACTCGGGATGAGACCTCGAAATTGTTTCAAAATATGAAAAAGCTCTTATGAAACTTGAAAAGAAAACGTGTCCTATTTTAAACGACTTGATCGAAAAATAGAGGAATGCAAGTATGACAAGCGTCAGATGCTGCGTGCCTACAAGGACATGCAAGAGCAAAATGATCTTTTGAGAACTCGGTGGGATGTCTAAAAGGAAAGGTGTGGATACTAAGTTTACAAAACCATTGGTGAGGAGAAAACAAATGTTCCAAAACCGGTTTTCAAACCAAAATGTCTATTTCTCGACCTCCTCCAAAAGTCAATGAGAAAACGATTTGTCAAAAGCAGTCACTCCACGGTCCTGCCTATTAAAAAGAGGATTATCAAGCGTTTTGAAAAAGAAAAAGCGATTCTTGAAAAACCTAAAGTGATTACACCGGCATTTCTAGGACTAGTACAAGGAATGTGACCAAAAATCGGTTAAAGAATCTGTTGGTTCTAACAACATGGTCAACAATCACTATCTAGAAGAAGCTAGGAAAAGGCCTGAGACTGAAAAGACGAATTCTAGGTGCAACATCTAGGGTTATGAATTTTACAAGATTTTAAGGCACCGCTAGTAGTAGTAAACCATTACCTAGGAACACTCTACAAAAGACTAGGGATTGGCTTGCATCTAAGAGTAGTTGCGCAAAAGAAAATGCTATGCCCTTAGAAAACAACACTAGGAATTCTAAGTCTTATTCGAACAAGAATCAATTTCAAAAGGCTGTAGTGACAAAGTTAAAGTCATTGTTTTAAACAAGAATATTGAATTTGTCTCATACTACATGTAAAAATGTATCTTTTCACTAATCATGATGCATGTGCCTTACAATATCTCAAGAAAGATAATTCTCGTGCCAAGGAACAATCCACTAAGACACCAAATAGAAACAAACCCGTTGACAAGATGAACATCAAAGGAAACCTAATAGGTGGATCTCTTCAGGACGTAGTTTTCAAAAATGAGTCTTCCATTGAATCGATAAGAAAACAACTCCTAGATCTTACCTTAGGTGGATTCCCACGGAAAAGTTTTCAAGACAATAGGTCTTAGATGGATTCCCCGGAAAGATTTTGATACTTGCACAACAACACAGATAATAGTGAAAATCATTCGGATAAGGAAGTCAGATCCACTACAACCGTTGATAGTGATCACCCTCACCGTGAGGAAACATATACTTCTAACACAGTTATTTGTGAACATTATTCTTCTGTGGATGCAGGTACTTGTAAAAGTGTTGAAGGTTCATATACCCCGTGTGGTAAAGAAGAACTTTATGCCAATTTCGCATGTGGAAATCCTTTTCTAGTTCCACTCTTAACTCCACTTTTACTTGTCCCAACTTAATTTCTCTTTCTTCAAATCTTCTTTGTAAATATCTTTTGAAAAACCAAAATACAAAATTTGAAAAACCAACAAAAGCAAAATACAAAAATATAAAACTTTCAAAAAATACAAAAACAATATAAAATCAAAAATACAAAAATATTCTTCTCACGACATGTCTCTAGTATAATCGATATTCTGTACGTTTCTAGAAATGTCATTCAACAATGATACGGGCATGTACAGATGCTTGAGCGAGAGTTCTTTAATTGTTTTCTAAAACATGTCGTTTCTCAAAATTTCTTCATAAAAACATGATGGCTTTCGTATACTTCAGTACGAAACCCGGACTTCAAAATAATGGCTTCTGAACACATCAGTTCAGGACCCGCGCTTCAAAGAAAGGAAAGTGCTTATAAAAATCAGAGGTTTTAAATATTTATTCAAGCACTTTTCCTAAAAACAATGGCTTGTAAGTATTTCAGCTTGCAACCCGATCTTTAAAGAAAGGAAAGTGCTACGCAAAATCGATTTTCATAAATATCGAGCACTTTTCCTAAAACAAATGAAGATTATTCTTCTCGAATATCTTCAAAAGATTTTCAAAATCTTCATCATCTTGAGTACCATTGATTCGCAACTTTTCAAAAAGATTTTTCAAAATCTCTCACATTTGGTACCAAGATAACTCCCTCTAAACCCTTAAATGATTCCAAATTTTCTGTATGAAAAATATGCTTTCATTAAGGGGGAGTATAAAACAAAAATGTTCCAAATTCATGCTTAAATCAAATCCGTTTGTCTCCCTAAAAGATTCTAAAATGTTTTTTAATCCGTTGATATCAAAAATATCACGAATATGCTATTTTTGAGGGGGAGAAAACATGATTAAAATGTGATCAAAAGGTTTAATGATCGTTGTTTGAATCTCAAAAGAGCTCGACTCAGTTGAAACCAATGAATTGACGAGGAATCATGTACCATCTCGAGAAACTTTCTATGACTTGACCAAGACAGGTAATAATTTCAAGCTAGTTCTCTAGTGATGTAAACGTGTCTCGAATCGGTCTTGTTCATTTAAAGTCGATCAATTCAAAAAGTGCGAACTCTACCCTCTGTGTGCAGATTTACATCAAAACTTATAAGCACATGTGAAGGGGAGTGTTTACGAAAATACAAAACTCGGAGTGTTCCAAACATGTTTTCTATCATAAACACTTTGAGAGATTTTCAAGAAAAATGGTTTTATGGCAACAATAGGACGATCATGGAGTTATAAGGTGGCTAAGGATAGAAATCCGTCTATGATCCGCTTGAGCGGAGGATCTACCAAGGACATCACAAATAGTTAGTATTAGAAGTCCTTAGGTATGATTGAAAAAAGGAGTAATGTGAGAAAGGAGAAAGAAGGGGTTGAAGAATTAAAAGAAATATAATGAAAAATGGTGAAAAGAAATAGCCCTCCATATTCAACCTTAGGGCGTAAACCGGGTTCAATACATATGCTAATGGTTGTCACTAGATGACACTGGTATTGAAGACAAAGACGTCATGGACCCGATGGACGACCGCACCTAACCTTCTAGCCACTCAATTCCTCTTAAAAGGATTTGTTTCATTCTCACTGGGAACCCTACATAATCTATCGACTTTCTCTTATAGATAGTTGGTATTGAAGAAGGAGACCTCTCCCTAGTCTCCGCTCGGAAAACCAAAATGCACTATTGAGTCTAGAGCCACGAGATTCATTAAAAGATCTCATAGGAACACTTGACATGACATCGCTTCTTTGTTCATCTATAAGGGCACAAGTGATATATTCTAGAGTCCCACGCAGATCTTAGCAATTTGCCGAACATTTATGAGAAGTTTCACTTACGTGATCTTGATGATTGAATGGAAATTCTGCCGGGGTCAACATCAAACACCCACGGCATGTCACCGGTAATTCTCCGTGGATTACGCTTAGTGTGTCTCAAACGGTCTACGATCGTGGGGTGATGCTTGGTGTACCTCGTGACTCATCGAGCTATAGATGTACTTGGTATATCGTGTTATCTCACTTGTGGGACTCCGGTTCGAGAGCGGCCTCTGTGAGAATTAGAGGCGTGTTTTCACACTATGTTGTTAACACCTCGAAATTCAAACTTGTAAGTGCGGAATCCGCTTATTACTAACTTGTTTTATGTTTTCTTCTTATGGAAGCTCCGGGCGGATGGATCGTGCGGACTCGTCACATGCTCATACCAACAACACATGAAAGTTCTCATCATAATCAAAGGAAACTCAAAGTCAAAGATGATTCTTCGTCAATGTCAAAGAATCTCAAAGTTTAAAGACTCGAGAACTACATCATTGGTAACCAAAGACAAATAGAAGTGTGAGCATGGTGGAGAAAGGCGTGGAGACACCTAACCAACGAAGTTGACAACGGCGAACAACCACATTAAGCGATCACAAAGCATGAAGGAACAAAGAATTAAGACTATTCTATATCTACTCACAAAGTTCAAGCTCAAAAGATTAAAGACCTATTCAAGTGGAGCATCTTTTGAATGACCACCCTTAGGGAGATTGTTAGCCTTGATTATTTTTATTAAAAGTGATGGTCATTCACGATTAGGAACTTTGTAATGTGTGTTAGATATCGTGATAGAATAGTCAACGGGCTCGTGGATTGGGCTAAGCTAATTGGGCATTAGTTAAGTTAAGCTAGCCTTGTCTAGTTCGTGTAACCCAAGCCCAATCCAAGTCCATCTCAAGGCCCATGGCCAAGCCTTAGGGCATCATCCTCTCTTATTATAAATACCCTCAAGTATGTCATTTGAGGGTGTGCTTAAATAATGTGTGTGTGTGTGTTTTCCTTTGAAGCAATATAACATCTTATTGTGTTCATCTTTCTTCTCTACCTCTCTAAACATACAATTCTATCATTCAAGTCACCAAGTTCTATTCCTTTTTCTTTCTATACGTATAGTATATCTGTTGTGGTTTACGTGGTATACTTGTGTTGATAACGTGGGTATTTGATAAGGTTGGTATATCTTTGGTCATAACACATATGTAGAATGATGCATATTCTTTGCTTGACGGAGAAAAATGACATACTTCTCCCATTCAGGACCAAGACTACTCAGGAACTTAGTATTCACTGCAATTCTTGGCATGATGATGTTGTGTTTATCCAAATCATTGATGATGTCTGAAAATCGATGATGATAAGACTCTAGTGTCTCTCGGGTTCAATCATGAAGTGTTCATAAGCCAAGTAAATTTTGGATTCCAAATCCTCCGATTGAGTCTGAGATCCTTCCATAAGAAGATGAATATGTTCCACATTTCCTTTGCGTCTTTTGAGCATCAACACTTGAAGAATTGGGTTAGGTAATCCTAAAAGGATATATTGCATTGCAAGCTCATCGACTTCATAGTGTAGAAGTTCTTTGGATTTAAATCTGCAATGTAGCAATGTTCGTTTGTTCATCTCTTGGTGGATTGGCATTTGGATCGCGGGTATAATGATGAGGCATCCGAAATGGACCTTCAAGATAACCTTCTTTAAGAACTTTCCATGTGGCTTCTTGGATCACAAAACCTAAAGAACCTTATCACCCATTGATCGTAGTTTCTGGAGTGAGCATTGGAGGTCTATCAGTGATCCGACCTCATGAATTGATTGTTGGCTGCTTAAAGCTTCACACATCTTTGCAAACCAAGTGGGTTCCTTCATAGTGTTCCTTGATGGATGTTGATTGAATTCATTTGTGTAAGGTTGAACTTGAAGACTTGGTGGTGTTTGAACCATTTGAGGTGGTGGAATTGCACCAAGTTGTGGAGTATGTTGTTGATTAAATTATTGTTGATAAATTGCTTGTTGTTGATTCCATTGTTGATGTTGTGGACTTAGTTGTTGTTGTCGTTGAGAATAAGTGTAAGGGAAATAGTTAGAGTATGGTGGTTGTGACATGTTGATAAACTTGTGTTATAAAATGGATCTTTGTAGTCGAATGAACCTTAGTTGATGAAGTGTCCTTAGGCGTAGAAATCACAATAATCCAAGTAGCACTTATGCGTAAAAACACCAAAGTTACGCGTAACAATCAAGAGTTACGCGTAGGTTTAGCTTACGCGTAAGTAGGAAAAAGACTCTAAAGTTAGGCGTAGACACAAAGTTAGGCGTAGAAAGTTAGGCGTAGGATTACCTTATGCGTAAGACTAGGCTTAGGCGTAAGATGAATCTTATGCGTAGGATTTCTACGCGTAAGCTTTATGCTTATGCGTAAGTTTAGGGTTTTGCCCAAATGATCTTTTACACTATCACAGTGCAAAAGATATCCAAAGTCGACGTATTTTCAGGCTTATCCAAGCAAGAAAACACGGAGTAAACCACGAAAATGAAGATCAAACCAAGGAATAACTTACGCGTAGTTTTAGGGTTTTGCTACGCGTAGGATTACTCGTAAAATTGATTATGTCCACAGATGTTTCTAAACCAGTTTTTGTGTGATGAAATAGCTTCAATAACACCAAAATGACACAAAAGTGTGAAACTTGATGATCCAAAGCTCTCAAAATGGTTACGCGTAGGTTTACACCCTCGTTCAAAAACAAGCTTAAAAACGTAGATCCACGCGTAAAGGTTGAAACTTTTGCCAAAAACAAGTATTTTAACACCTTAAAAGCGTTGAAAGTACAAGAATCTTGGATTAAAAGTGTAAAAACGAGTTTTTAAGCGAACCAAAGTATCACGTTATTCTACGCGTGGGACCAAAAATCTACTTCAAGAAATAACGATTCACCCAACTAGTTAGGCGATTGATACCCTTGTTAGGTCACTAGTTTTACAACACAAGCAACATAGAAAGAGATAGAGGCGGATGAACAATACACACAAACACACACGTATAAGACTTATATGGTTAGGCGTAGAGTATGTGAAAGAAATGCATTGAACAACCAACCCTCAGTGAGGGTTATACAAGACTGTTATAGGCGAGGAGCTAGGCAACACTCCACTCCTTCCCTTTTCCTTATTGGACATGAGCCTAAGCTTATGGGCCTTCTACATAAGCTAGACCTTAAACAAACATAAAGGCTATAATAAGCTACCTATTACATATGAGAAACTAACACTTGAATTAAGGTTTATGAGTGATTCCAACAATACTCATCTTTGTCTATGAAGAGTTGAGATGCTCATTATTATATTCCTATCTTAGTCGACTTAACTGGATCATACACTTTTAGTGACAGTAAAGTTTGATGGTCTTTCAAATGAGCACCAACTAACGGTATAATTGTCTTAAGACATTCTTGTCATCGTGTAATGGTTTCATGACAATTAAGTATATATCATGCAAATAAGCAATTTGCTTTCTAGAATGTGCTAAGAGCTCCACAGAAGAAAGTGGTACATCATGTGCAAGTAATTTGGTTTCTAATAGATATACATAGTTGGTGGATTATTTTAATGAAGGTGGCTCCTGCCTGTGGGGTTGTCCCTTCTTCAAGGCACAGACAGAAGCTTGCATTGAGTTTCCTCTATTGTCCTACACTTAATTTGCAAGTAGTTGCATAATACAACTAATTATCTCACTGTACAGTATAACATATAATCAAGAACATAAGAAGCAAACTATTTGTTTACCCTTTTAATCTTTAATTACAAGATAAAATTTTCATTAACAGAATTGAACGTATTATAACAACGGATTGCAATACATGTTAACATATATGTTCGGGAGAGAACCTGCACAATTTACTCTAGTTGAAATGTGTTGATTCGGGCTAAGGGTATGTTTGGCAAAACTAGACTAGCACCCACGAGCTACAAATTGTATCTTTTTTTTTCAATAAACGTGTTTGTTAAATTAGCTGTTAACTATAATTATAAGATATTACAGTAATTTTATGTTTTAACAGCTTCAAAATATTTTAAAAACTTCATAAATCAGCTTTTCATTTTGGAGCTACTTAAATTAGAGCTACTTGTTTAAAATAAAAGCTTGAAGTTGATGTATCCAAATGAAGTTACAGTAAAACCTCTATAAATTAATATTCGATAAATTAATAACCTCGATAAAATTAATAATTTGTGCAGTCCCAACTTGGGACCGGTGCAAATTTGGACCACAATCGATAAAATAATAAAATAATAATTGTTTAAAACCTTAATGTATATATATTTTAGTCTAACGAAACTATAAATTAATAATTACTAAACATTTTCATATATATATATATATATATATATATATATATATATATATATATATATATATATATATATATATATATATATATATATATATATATATATATATATATATATATATATATAAACCGTCCGATGGACGGGTATGATTTGTGGTTTTTATTTTTATTTTTTTGTTTATCATATATATACCAGAAAGTAATTAAAAGTTAAATGAAACGGTTAAGATCTATAATTTATGTTATCATAATCCATAAAACGGCTAAAAGTAGGTAAGTATTTTGATTTTTGGTTTTTATTTTTAGGATTTAGTAGAACAATTATACACTAAAAAGTAATTAAAAGTTAAATGAAACGGTTAAGATCTATAATTGATGTTACCATAATCTATAAAACGGCTAAAAGCAGGTAAGTACTTTGATTTGTTGTTTTTATTTTTAGGATTTAGTAGAACAAATATATACTAAAAAGTTATTAAAAGTTAAATTAAACGGTTAAGAACTATAATTGATGTTACCATAATCCATAAAACGGCTAAAAAGAGGTAACTACTTTCTAACATTTTGTTCTAAACAATATTAATCATGAACATATTTTACATTTGATAATATTATTAACATTTATTATTATTATTTTGTTTTTGTTAATTATGTTTATTTAATTATGTTGTTTACCAACATCATCTTAGTTATGTTACACATCTATAGAATTTTGAACATTAATATTAGAAGCAATGTACATCGAAATGGAATGATGTGTCCGTTGACATTGTAATACCTTGCGAAGTCACTCTACTTTGAAGTTTGATCGTTGTTGGATTATCATTCTTGCCTTTATATTCTTGCTTACGTTTCTGTTTAGTGGGAAAGAGTTGATTCAACATGACTATTTATATATGTTTAACCCTTCGTACATATAACATATGTACATATTGTTGGTGATGGCAAGTATCATATGTAATGTATTTATCAACAATTTTGAGACTAAACAATATTATATAATGGGGTCAATTTTACATTTATGTAACTGATGGATTATCAGAAAGACCTTTTCAGATGGCGTATCTATAAAATAGTTAAGTTGACATATCCATACTCATGGTGTTCCTATAAGACCTATATTATCTATACAGCTGTATTGTTTAGTATATTTGATGAACTAAGAAAACAATGGTGAAAGTATACAGAGTTAGCTATTTACTATGCTAAAAATAAAAATTGTCATTGTTTTAATTTTTAAGTAAATAAGCAAATAAATTACTTAGGATCACAAAAGTTTCTAAAATTTTTGTTTCGCATAAACTACGATTTCAGTCGCCATTTGATTTTTACTTGAATGCTATATCTCGACCGCAACTTCAGTTCATGTTCATCTGGCATTTTCTATAAAAACCATTAAAAATTACCACAACAAAGGACAAAAAATCGAGGTTGACCCATTTAGTTATGAGCAGATCTTTTGAGGATATGTATTTTGACCTTATGTCACCAATGTAGTTAAAATCTGAAAATTGCTAAAAAAGGAACAGCCAAACGGGTCTAATAGTTACTCTAATTTATTTCATAAGAATTATAAGATACTTGATTTAATAGAATTTCTATAATAAACTTCAAAACACGGAGTTATTATAGAAAAAAAAGAAAGATAAAATTACCTAGATAAAATTTATGGCGCTACAGTACCTCTGAGACAAATGGGACTTTCCTGCCCGAGTCTCTTCAAATGAAAATTGGTAACATATTCCCATCCTTTGTGTCTACGTGAAGCTTTATCTTCGGCTACCACATTATCTTCAATATCAACCATACTCGATCGACCTTCATATGCCACTTGAATCAAACACATTTCCGATTATCAAAATCCTATGCAATATCCAAGGATTAAGACAACAATGTCAATAACCGGTCCCACATGACTTCTACCCTTTGAAACTCGATTCTTATATATGGAGCTGCTAGTCTTTGACCAATTACGACTTTATTGCAATATCTTGAAAGTAGCAAGCACATTTCAGTTGACTAACTGTTTGACCCGAGTTAGTTGATCAAACATGATTTATATCTAATAAAGACGTACGCATTTAGTCTTTGAACTTTTAAATATACTCTGGTAGTTTCAAGATTTTGAACCGTCATATGATTAATAAGTTTATCCCAAGTTTTCTATTTCAGCCAGGCGATCAGTTTTCAATAAAAAAATAATTTTAAACAAACCGTTAGGCCAATAAGTTCACGTATTCTATCCCAATAACATACATGTAGGTTGCAAGAGACTGTATAAGAAGCTCCTTAGCTCATATACTGTCGTTCAAAAACGTGATAATTATCTCATCACAGGTCGAATATTTAAATTTTGTTTCATGTCCAAACCTGAATTCATACAACAAAATGGTCGGTCAGGTGAGCAAATACTTTGTAAATCTTGTAAGTTGTACATATGATATTTACCTCTAAGCATTGTTGCAAAGATTGAAGGCACCATCAACACCGAAATTATCGCAACTGACTTTATGGTACTCTACAGATAAGTATGCAAATAATCATATATCATCAAACATCTAATAAGCTAAAATTATCAGAACTTAAATGACCATTACGCCAATTGACTAAGAATTATGGTATTCTTCTTGATTATCCATATAGAGTTAAAATAAAAAGATGGAAATAATGTTGAATTTGTTGAATACAATTTGAGTTTGTACTATTTGGTTGCAAGGCGAAAAGGAATCACATGTTAATGTTGTTATAGAAGTAGCCGACTTCGTCACTATGTCACTTGACAAGGTAACCATGCATTTATTCAATGCGTTGTTTCTTCAGTGGTAGTACTTATATATGCTAAAGGAATGATTAGTCAGATAATTAAAATCAAACAAAGTTGAAGTCAAGCCATTTTATAATCCCAGCATGAGTTTTGTGAATATCAGGTTGGAAGTGTACTCGTCACATGTAAGAGGAGGCCATTAATTCCCCTTGAATATGAAACACCAAGGTTAATAAAACACCATTTTATTTTCTCAATCTAGCGGCTGATTTCATAACTTCCTGAAAACTGAGATGAATATTCTTTTTGTAGGATTAAAATGTTGACAATGGAAGTAGCATATATGAGGGTTGACTCGATAGGAAGTGCAAGATTCAAGATCTCGATAGCAAAACTTGATGGTTTGATTAGGTAACTTTATGACTATTTTCTATCTTCCTTCGCCTTACAAACCCTGTCGAACACCAAACAAATGCAAGTATTCATATCAGATGCGTAATCAAATGATTTTTTTCCATGACTTTGAATCATTCAGACGTATCATTCATTCAACATTGGGGGTGTTTAAGTAGACTTAATGTATAATAAAGTAGATGTGCTAAAAGCTTAACTTTTATGCAAATTGAAAACAAACCTCATTAGTAGTGAACATGACTAAAAAACATGAAGTTTTTATAATAATAAAGTATTTTTAATTATAATCCAACTTGTAAAAATATTAATTAAGTTTAAGTTTCTATAATGTATAATAATATTCAAGTAACAAAAAAAAAAAAAAAAATGTTTGTAGCTCACGTCGATAGCTCATGAAGCTCTTTGTGTCTTTGTAAGTTTATTGTGTTCATCTTGTACATTTTTTAAGATCTTAACAAAATTGATAATACACATCTACTTCATGATCTCTGTCATTAAACCAAGTTGTTTATTGAATATTGTCGTTAAATAGAATGGTAGTTCTTATGTTAATCTAGAAAAAACACTAAGGCTCATCCATAAACTGATTTCATACTTAAAAAACTATCCGAACATTGTACAAAACCCAATAAATGATTCGAGTCATACACTTGAACTCCACAAACAAACTTAACTGTAATAAGCGTATAAAATTCTAAATAAATTCAATATAAATTAAAGAGTTTTGACACCATTTATAGTGTGACACGTCATCAAAATGTATAGATTGGAACACTTTATGGAAGCTCATTACATTTATTCAACTTTTTTAGAGTTCACGTACCAAATCGGTACATTTAAAAAAGTTCATACTATTTAATATCAAAGTTAACATACGTCAAGTCATGTAATATATTAACTAACTGCAAGTAAAAATATTCTTTATCACTAATAAGTTTAGACTTTTTTAAGAACCCTTGCTTTAAGTTCCTAAGAACCGTTATAAATATGTCATTATGGCTTTTCCTACATTAATACCATGAACTTGTCCCTCGAACTCATACTGTCTAGCATGTATAGTTTAAGTTGACATTTTCAATTATTGCCCAATAACACCTCCAACAACAGGTCCTTTTCCCAAAGAAAGTGAAACACCTGCATAGTCGGGAATAAATAAGAAAGATGCATTAGAGTTGGAAATTTTGTTTATGAGTTGCTGCAACAAAAATGATTTACAAACTATTTAGGGTCATTTTTCATGTAATGCCTTAAATGTGTTGAATGGGAAGAATAAAGAAGAATCAACAGTTGGATTAGTTGATACTTGTGTGAGTTTCAGTGAGTCAAATGGGAGCGGAAAAGAATGTAGTAATGACCCTTGTTAAAAAATGACCCGTTGCAACCCATTACATGACCCGCCTATCTTCCCACATCTACCTTTCATGAATTATTTACAATTAAAAAGCATGTATTCTTTGTACCGTATTTCGTCCCAATGAATGGCTTCATCGGTCTGAGACATGATCATCTATGGCATTGAGACGAAAAGTGGACTGATCACGAACATCGCTAGCCCATAAATGAAATGCATCAATTGTCTAAAAGAATGACACGCCGTGGTCACTGGTAAATGAGTGTAAAAAAGATTGATATAGAAGAGATAGTGCTGAGCAAATATATAGAGATAAAGGAGGGTAGGCGTGTTACCTCAAAATTTACAACAATTCGAGCAAAGAAATTATTGAAGTCTCGAATTGAACGTGACTGCATGTAGATTGCAGATTAGTAACAAACAAGATTTTAGCTTAATGTTTCCAGCAATCTAATGGGACAACCATTTGCTCTTCGTCTCGGTTGTGAATAAGTTTGTTGGAATCTCTGAATACCCAAGTATTGCTAGCTGTGGGATGCGAGGATGTATGCACTCCCTGTAAATTAATCATTGTCAAAACTAAAAAAACAAAATAAATTATTTATAACAACAAAATAAAGCATTATCAAATCAATTGCATTTTCACAAATTTTCAGCAGAATGGAGTAATGTACCTGTAGAAGAGTGTTGATGATTCAATTATACAACTTTAAAGGTACACCAATTTGAAGATTGTAGCAAAATTTTTATCACTTCTAAAACCTGTAGCAAAGATGACAATATATGTAGTTATAAGGGTCCTGTATTCTTCGAGAACTATACCAGTTTGAGTGAAACAAAAGCTTTGAGATTTCTTCAAAACAATGTTTCTTTCATCAACTCTTTTGTAAAAGGTTGAGGGTAAAGTAGGCAACATGCACGAAGCAACTCGTTTTATAAAAGCATTGCTTTGGAATCATGTTGTGTTTCTACAATAAATATCCATTTAAGGTATGTTTCCATCAATGTTGAGACTATCGGTCAACAACAATCAAATATAGATATAGTCTAATTAACAAATTGTCAAAAGCAAATAGATTGGAGGAGTTGAAATAAAAAAGAAAAAAAAATGAGTACATAATGATACGGTTCGGTCATGCTGAGGTGACCCGCAGACATCGATTTGGTCATTTATTTCCTGTTTAGTATCATGTATTTCTAGTAAGGTGCACACGATTGATTTACTTATTGAAGACCTTCGCATGTTCCAACCATTTGAACTAATTTTTTAGTATCAATATTTTCAATATGGCTTAGTTTCTAGGTATAAATTTATACAGGGTACTTTTTTGTTGTTGTGCATATAGGGATACCAGGTTCAATAGCCGGATAGAGGCTAATGGGTCAATTTAGTGTTTGTCATGGGACTACACATGAATAATATATAGATATTGGGGACTTGACAGAAACCAAAGCCAATTGCAAAAGAAATTTAATTCTAAGTATACCCGTAAATTACAAATACACAGTGCATATTAGTAGAACTGTAGAAGTGACGATTTCCAATTCATTTAATTTAAAAGTTGTAACGATGTGAGTTATATGGTATTTCCAAGGGTAAAACAATCAAACTTCAAAAAATCAGCTAAACTAAAATTGACAAATGGCGAGAGCTATTTCAATACTTAAATCTCTACATCTAATACATAGGGTGCATAATGAGCAAAATAATAGAGTTTACCAAGAGATAAAAAAGAATAGCCAAGAAGAAGCCAATTGGATTTTAGGAAAAAGAAGTAAAAGAAAGATAAATAGTTGTAATAAAAAAATGTTCACACCGAACTGATTATATATGATCCCACAGTGTATTGTGACTCAAACTTTATTTTATCAAAAATAGTTTTTAGATATAAATATGATCCAACATAAATTGTTTCTTCCAAAATATAGAAGGCATGTATGCAAAAAATGAGACATGGATTACGTTTTCAATTCCTTCTTAATCTGAAAGGCTAGCTTAGGCTTCCTAGTTCCTACGCCGAAATTCAAATGCATGACATAAGTAACTTACTATATGTGTACAAAGTATATATCGCTAAATAATTTTATTTCAAGTTCAAAGTTGAAGTCCCTAAGGAAAGGTGATAATCCCATGAGTTGATAGTCCCTTTCAAGAAAAACCCTAAAACCAAAACCTCGGCACGAGTGAAGAAAATGTAACCAATCTGTCATAGTAAGAGTTATTGTAATAACAAATGCAATTAGGTTTTATGTGCCAAGAATGTAGGAGACTTATGATAGCAAAAGATGACTCGCAGTAGAGATGGCAAGTTTGACCCATCTATATACAAACTAATACCAAAGAACTATCCATTTTGACATGAACCCACTACCCTACCCACCTAACCCGTTCATTTTGCTACCTCTACGGCATATTCTGATAAGTAAGAACAAATACAAATATTAACACAAACCTCTTAGATTCAATTGACTTCGTGATTAGCTTCAACTTTCCGGCTTTAAAAACCTACAAAAAAGCCCATAAAAAACAATCAAGACTTGATCCTTTTTCATCAAGAATCAATCTTTTTACTTATTGAATTCCTGGTTCTCAAGTTTGTACTTGGTTGCGCCATTTACCATCTTATCAATACCTTACATCAAAATTAACAATTAGAATACAAAATATGTTAATTTGATTTCCTACATCTGATTTTTTTTCGGCCTTCGCAAACACTTGGAGTAATTTCAGTGGACAACTTTTAAATAATCTTCCCTTTTGATGCAATCATCTCATTATAGGGCAACCCCATGACAACAGGAAGGGCTAAGTTTTCACTGATATTGTATAAATCACTAAATGATATGCGCCAAATTTTGACAATACTGAAATATCAATAACCCAAATTTTAAAGCAGTTCAAACATATTTTGTTATTGATAACTTCAAGAACATGGACTGCAACTACCAGGAAACCATCTTTGTTATTGATATTCACATTAGTTTTGCAAGACGTAATGTGAGAGGGAATTGCTTTACCTTAAGTGCTTCAACAACCTTAAAACGGTCACCTTCAAATGCATGACGAAGCTCCTTGTGAATGGGTTTTATAACCATTTTCTACAAATACATGATTTATTAGCAGCTGGCTCAATTTTAAAGCGTAAGCAACAACTATACATGCACTAAAGTTACCTCCACTTTTTTAGGTTGTGCCAGTTTCTCTTTTGCTTCAAGAGACGCCCCAATTTTATCCTAGGCAAAAACATGTATCCAAAACTTCAATAAACATGTATCCCAAACTTCAATTAATTGCCAAGCATGCTAATAAGCTTACATGAGATCTATCAGCAATCCAAACACACTCACTCCAACCGAAAGAAGTCTCGATTTCAGCCATCCAGCAATCTTAAGCATAGTGATCCATCACATTGGGAGATTTTGTCTCAACTGTAAACGTTTTTCATCTATCCCTAAACTTGTCAAATATAGATATACTCTCCCAATGAAGTATGCAAGTGACTCATTCTTCACGATCCCCTAGAAAAATAATGTTTGATAGTTACACATAGTATGTTTATATGATATAATAATTAGAAAAATGCGGACGTAATATCAAAGGAAAACCAACCTTAGAAACTCCTTCACCGAGAAAAAGTCTTTTTGCAAACTGCCCTGACATTTGCTCGCCCCTTGGGAACATGAGAAACTCTAGGTTTGAAACTTGGGAATACTTTTGATGTGATTTGTCATCAGGATCGACAAAGTGCTCTATCAGTGCAAGTGTGAATCCACTGAGTAGATGTTTTCGAGGAGATATATGAAAGGTGAGAATATCTATCAGTGCAAGTGATGAGCGTGCTAAAGTAGTGGAAGACGATGCAATTGAGATAGCCTCAACTTTCAAATAACAAATTTGAAAACATACATAAAACATGGCTGAAACGCATTACCTCAGTTCTGTCTGCCTTTTCAATTGTAGCACTGGTAAGTGGGAGCTTGTACCCATTCAAATAATGTAGGTCTTCAAAGGATCGTTGATATATAATCGTAAAGTTATATATATGCTGCATCCGGGTAGTAAATAAGCTATCATGTATTAAAACTAAATGATATAAGGACCAGAAAATGCCTACCTTGATTTGTTACCTGAACCCTTGCATACTTTAGACTTAGCTGAGCCTGCTTCCATTTGCATTTTCCCGGTCAAGCATTAACCACCGGCAGGTATCTCCTGACAATAGTTTATTGAACGAAAGTGAAACTCTAAAAAAACATCAGTATATCACATAAATTAACTTACATACAAACCAAAGCTCAAATTCAAGTTCGAGAGTTGAGACGCAGTATACACTCCCAAATCATCTATTATGAAATATGAATTTACTTTTTCATTGATGTTGTGTCGCAAAATCTACGACGCGATGAACCTAAACTTGGATCACGCAAATGTGAACTATCACGTCATTTAGCACCAGAATCATCAACTTTGACACACACACACACGTGTATCTGGTTTTTAATCTGTTGCGCCGTTATACAAATTGGAAAGTATATGGTTCTGGGATTTACAACATCATCAATAAATAAGTAGATTTATTGGTTAAGATACTTGTAGCCAATGATACCAAAGTATATTTATATTTCATAATAGAGATTCTCTTGACAATGACTGTGTAATATAGTATTTGATTCACTCGCAACCCAAAAAGCAAAAAGAAAACGGAAATTTTGTTTAAAAGATATCCAAAATGAAGATGTATCTATTGGTTAAAATGCAGTAGCCAATGATTGTGCGCGTGTTAGTCGATGCGAGTAAGAGGACCGAATGTGCACCGATTCATCTATACATGCGAAAATAATAGAATGGTAAAGGCTATGCACATGTAAACCATCAATTATATGACAAATATCGAATTTAAGGTAGGTAGCTTACTTTTAGTAATCGGACAGTGGGTATATTATCCAAATAGTTAACAACATGGGCATTGGTCACACACATGAAACAACAACATCTATCTCGGTGGCGACGATTTATTCAATAACCCATTGTCACTACTAAAAGATAAACCGTTAGACCGGACCACACCGCAAGTGTATACATTTTAAAAAAGGAGGTGTGAGTTCTAAAATAAGTATGTCCGTCTAAGTCAGTAGAGAAAATAGTGTCATGGCCACGTTGGTGTAACCGACCTATACCAAGGCAAAATTGTGGAATTTGTTAGGCGGAAACTTTTGCAAAGAATGATATCTTCTGCACGCATCTTGAACGCCACTACTGACCCTCACGAAGGTACATATAAAAATCAACATTCAATAAAAGGGTACATTGCTTTAACCTTTTCCCAATTGTTAATGAACCTAAGTTATAGGCAAGTGACTGAGAAATCCTAACAGGTTAGCACGACAAAGGTAGGCGTACCTTAGATCGAATCTGAAGATGTGCACATGTTGATAGAAAGCGTAGGAGACTGAATCCCAGATGGTGTATCTACAGCCATGAAACAAATAAGTAACCACACAAATTCTTCACCTGTAAAACTAAAAAGTCATATTCTTCACCTGTAAAAATAAAAAGTCGATTATAATTTTTAGGGATAATTATGTTTAGGAATAAGATATTAGGGTGTATTTAAACAAAATAAAATAGGTTAAACATATATATGGTATATTTATCTTTTAAGTAATATATATCATAATTTATTTTAATTGTTATCTTCAAAAAATACATACCTAAAATACAAATTCCAGAATTTTTATATAATCTCCTTATTTAATTGATTTGAAAGATATAAATCAAAAAACAATTTACTCTAGTGGTAAGTTGTTTACAAAACACATGAATGACCCAAGTTCAACTCCAACAAATGTCTTCTTTTTAATAAAAAAATTATAAAATTCAAAAATAACAAAAACAAAAATTAATTTTACAATTTATTAAAAAAAAAGTACATATATTAATTAAAATGCCACATGTCATTTAAAAAAAAAAAAAAATGCCACATAAATATAATGATGACATGGAAATATGACTTGGCGTTATGGGATGCTAAGTGGCGTTATGACGTCAAGACGCCTCCTCTATATATATATATATATATATATATATATATATATATATATATATATATATATATATATATATATATATATATATATATATATATATATATATATATATATATATATATATATATATATATATATATATATAAGGTCATACGTAATTGAAACTTGTGTAAATTCAATTAACTTAATCAAGGCCATATCTAATTGGAACTCGTCCTAACGAAACCAACTTTTTAATTATTCAATTTTTTTTTTGACAAATTCAATAAATTTGTGAATTTAAATTTAATAAAATGTTAATTGAAACTTGTTTTTCTAATTTATTTTTTCATCTCTAACTAGCATACATTGTAACTAATATATCGGACTTGAAAATTTAAAGGTCATACATAAAAAAAATTTAAATTAATAAATATTAATTTATCGATATAATTATATTTCGCTAAATTAATAAAATATCATGGTCCCAACATCATTAATTTAGAGCTTTTTACGAAAATGAACTATAATATATACCTGTTTACGAAAATGGTTCTCGTACAGAGTATTTACGAAAATGAACTTTCCAATGTTATCCGTTGGATCTCTTAAAACATAAAATCCCAACGCTACACGTGTATTATACGAGCCAGGGCGTGGCCTGGGCGTGGTACAGGCGAGATTGTTTGCCAGGCGAGGCCCTGGGTGTAGAACAACCGGCTTGGGTGTGGGCGTGGCCCTGGGCGTGGGCAAGGTGCTGCAAATGGTGGCTGAATGCTTGAAATGGTGAGCAAGGAAGATGGTGAGCTAGGTTTGAAGCTTGAAGATGGTGAGCGAGGAAGATGATGAGCGAGAAAGTGTTCGTTTAAGAAAGTAGCAGTAGAAAGGTTTGAAGCTTGAAGATGGTGAGCGAGGAAGATGTGGCTCATTGCACCAATAAATGGAGTCTTTCGTTTTGGATTGCATGCATACAAAAAGTAGACAAAGACACCACAGGGGGTTGAAAATGACATTTTTTGGTCACTTTGGTAAAGTGTGGGAAAAAAGTTCAATTTCGTATTATCAATGTGTATATGGTTTGTTTGGGTAATTTGCTTATTAATTTATAAAGGTTTTATTGTACTTGTTTTGAAAAAGATTATTTTTATAACAAAAAGCTTACAACTTCAAAAAAACTGCGTAACAAACAGGCGCTAATTTCAGCTACTAGTCCACTACTACACACCCATTTTGTAGTTCATTTACTGAAATAAGCATCATTTAGTAATATACTGTACTAAATTCGACAATATAATTAAAACCGTTACAGTGATTGAACTTAAAAAATAGAAACAATAATTTCTTATTATGTATTTCTTGTGTAAATTTTAAACCGTGTCTTTCAATATTTCACCGATTACAACAACAATACATCGGAGCGGGTTATGAGGAAGGTGAGATGTAGACGGTCACACCTCTAACTGAAGGTTAAGAGATTGCTTTCAAAAAGACATCGATCCAACAAGTGTGTACTACAAATGGTTTTAAATTAAGTAATACATGTGAACTATAAACGGGTCCGTTTAGTACCTATTGATCATTGTTCCCATTTACGTACCTAATACGAGTAAAACATTGTAACACTTATGAAACCGTATACAATATTTCTCCAAACTGAACACTCTGTTTATGGATTATTTCAATAATACATTACGCTTTCCTCGTAAAACCGAAGAAATTTATTCTATCACACTGACAAGTTACAACTCCTATGTAAACACAAAATAGCGGTCATAATACCAAATGAACGTACATACTCAAACACAATACTTTCATTAACTAGGATATAAAAATTTAAGGGCACTTGTCTTTGCCCTTTGGGTTCTTCATGTCACGGTAGCATGGGCATTGAGACTTGCTCACGTACGGACCCGAAGGAACACATCCGTTGCACTTGCCGCAACAAATGCCACAATACTTGAGGCATCTGTCTCTCCATCCCGACCTTGAACATCTCAATTCACACTTCTTATCACACCCAAACTTACCTGCATAATTTTCATATGATCATTAATCGATATTCATCACATACAAACCTACTTATTTATCTCTACAAAGTATGTTTTGATAGAAAAGCGAGTGTTTAGAACTATCTATCTACAAATTTAAGTAGAATGACTAAGTTTGCTTAGAAATTATTTATATACTAAAAGGCTACATTTTAATTTTTAGCGCAGAGTTGGAAAAGTTATATAAGGATGCTTGGATAGATGAATTACGTACTTGGGGCCGAGACCGGCGCAGATGTTGGAGAGATTGCATTGATGGATTCGAAGACGGAAGAGGTGAAGAGAATAGCAAGGATGAGTAGAACTACAAATGAGAGCTTCATGTTTTTTTTGGTTAAAATATGGCAATATAAGCAATGTAGTGTGTCTATATAGTTGTTGATATGATGGTGATTGTACTAGTAAACATTTGAGGGTTATTTATAGTTGAAGTAGCAAGTCGATGAAGGTGAGCATGCATGTGATGTGAGCCCCGCGTAAAATGTTAAGTCAAATGTATCTATTAATTGCATGTCCTGTATTTTTACTAATTAGTCGGCGGTAATTTAATTTTTTTATTATTGGATTCAGAGTATGCAGGGCCGGAACTACTAAGATAAGATGACTATTAGGTGTTGAGCCACTCTTAATCTAATTACTTCATTTATTAGTAATTTATATTACAAGTTGCTTTTCTATTAGTTTTTTTACATTCAGCTCGTTTATTTTATAGACATGTTTACAAAATTAATAAATGAATAACATAAACAACAAAAAAGAACGGTATATATTAATTTATCGTAATAACTTTTTGTGTTAAGCACGGCCGACCCTTTTTATCTAAAATTTCTGGCTTCGCCAGTATTTTAAAAGATACATAATATTTTAAATGAATATGATATTTTTGCTTCTAGCAAGCTAGGGACAGTATAAACAATCTACACAATGTTGTTACAAGCATACATTGGATTCGAGATATAATAAGTTCAAGATGGACGTATCTTTCCGTTCCTGTGGACAATCCATGAGTGGAACATGGACACAATATAGTTGTGACTTGCTTGGGCAGGATTCAATGAATAGGTATAAGTAAATTGAGTTTATAACAAATTAAATAACACCCTCTGTTATTATAGCTTAGTATAACTGTTTTAGCATTCCTTTTCACATATTACCGATGTTATTAGAGCATAGTGTATGGTAACTATCATTTGTGTGTTAACCCTTAACATTGTGGCGTTAAGGCATGTTAACCATACCGCGTCCCAAGTTAAGGGAGTGTTAACATGGACATGTTAAGCCCCTAACACCATGTTAAAGTGATTTTTATTTTATTTTATTTTATTTTATTTTTATTTTTGCCTTTAAATGAAGGGTTGTTTTTGTAAATTGTTGGTGAGTTAAGGTTTAACTTGGGTAAATTATGATGAGTGTGTTTTGTTGTTGAGTTAAAGTGAAATATTAAACTGGTGTAACGTTGACGTGACATGATGTTAAACCTTAACCTAGATTACCATACCTATTCTCTTAACTTGCGATGCTAAAATGTTACAATAATTAACAAAATTGGATTCCAAGACCAAGGAATATAATATATTGTGCAGGGTAGTTAAAACCTAGGAAAATCCTCTTAATAACCAGTATGAAGGGATAGTTTTGATAAATTAATTGGCAGTTCCAAAAAAAAAAAAGTTTTGATAAAAATAAAAAGTATGAAGGGGAGGTGTATCGTGTATATATGCCGCATCTCACGAAGCTTCATGAAATATGCTAAAATATGCTAAAATATGCACAATAATAAACAAACTCCTAGTCCAACGTGGGTATTAATCTAGTTGACTTGGTACATAATTGACATGAAAAATGATTGGGAGGCCTAAAATATGTGACTAATTGTGTGTCTAATAAATTATTGATTTATGAAGAAGCGGTCCCCCTGCTGTCCCCAATAGAATGCTGACACATATGTTTAGGCATATTATTAGGCATACGAGTTAAGCATCCCAATCAATGCTCAATAGACATATTGTTATGTATTTAGCACTATAATAAACAGCAACCAGACCGGACTGAACATATTTCAGTATAGTTCTCGGTCTAACCTTTTACAATAATTGGTTTTTAGTCTGATTTGATCTTACGCAAGTTCGGTCATTATACTTTGTTAGACTAAATCGGACCGGACTGACCCGAACATTTCGGCCCGGTCCTCGATCCGGTGTTGTGGGCCAAACCGGTTTTTGTGTCTGATCCGGTCTGGTCATGATCAATCCGGTTTTAAGACCATTATGAGCCTTACTATATATTGTAATGACATTTAATTTTTGTGAACAAATTTTATCAAAACATGTTTAAATGATCCATATTGTAAAAAAGATCAAATGTGCAGTGGTCACGTTTTTATAAGCTAAGTGGAATTTTCTAATCTTGTGAAATTTTAATACTTTGGGACTAGCGTTCAAGCGTCTACTTGCACCCCCTTCAACCTAAAAGTTTTGTGCAGTCGAGAAAATGATGACTTTGGTGAAATGTGTCTTAGCTAGCCTAGATCCCAACTCTCTCCAATTCATGGAAACAACTTAACATTTCTAGATGTACGATTTTTGGAAATAGTTACATCTAGTCCAAAATGAATCTTGAATCAGACTAGAATTCACTTGTTCACGCTTTGGGACGTGTAACCAAGCTTTGACATTTAACATTTTAGTTATCGATAAATTTGGCGTAGTTACGTCGAAGGAGGTGATTTACACGTTATCATAATTGATTAGCACTCTCATATTTTAAGTGTTTTGACATATATACCTTACAGGATGAAAAAAAGTAGAAGTGATGTAAGAACATAAATGTCAAAACACTTAAAATTTGAGTGTGCCAGATAAGTTGTTTATTTAACCCTAGTTAGCCAAAATAGGGTACCAGGGACCAAACGGGCGACGTTATGAAACGTTGGGGACTACGTGCGCCACTAAAAAGTTTGGGGATCAAATGTGAGAATCGGACGAAGTTTAGAGACTAACGGTGATATTTACCCAAAACAATTTGTTTATGGGTACTAAAATGGTATCTTTGACTCACAAAAAAATACACAATATTCCTTTTAACTTATATTTGTTAACAGTAGAACAATTTTTTATTAGTTTTTGTTTCGTAATTTTTTTGTCAGATTAATAATTTTAACTTATTAAACTTTATATTTTTTATTTCGTACTTTAAGTTTTGTAATTTTATAATAAAAAGAAATTATAAAAATAAAAATAAAATATAAAAAAAACATAGAGGATACAAATGATGTTTTAAGGAGAGTCTTAATAACCTATCCTTTTGTTTATATTATCAAAACCTTTCTGTCAATTTACTCTCTTAAAAATAAACTCATCAGAAACATGTCATTATATTTAGGGTAAAATATTAGCTTTATTAACAAAATGTGTTGTTTATTTACACACTGTGTTGTTTCACGGCTCAAACTGTCCTTTTTGGGGATGGTTCGATCCTCCAATGTGCCCAAGGTCAGTACAGATTATCCCTGGTTTGTTAAGAAGGATTAATAGTCTTCAAGGTGATGTTGATTTGGTTGAAGAACAGCGGTCCAAGTACAAGAACTATCTCATCATCACTTGGGTTTTGTTTGGGTTGTATGTTTGACATGTCTTCATCCATCGACCATCAAGTCTTTTTTGGGTAGTAGTTAGTTTGTGATGGTAGTGGATGAAAGATTATAGTATTATTGTAAAGCATTAGGTGATAGTCTTTTTGTCTGTGAAGAAGTTTGATGTTATGGTTGTCAATCCTGGATAATGATGAATGAAAATGGTAGTTTTTAATAATGGCTAAATCGTAATGGTTTGTAATGTGAGTTTTTATTGTTACATATGTTGTTTGGTTATTCAATGCATTAGTATGTTTGACTTAAGCTAGTCAACAAATAAAAGTATAGAGAAATCGAGACATACTGCAGTTGCTTTGAATTAATGACAGAAAGTTGTGATTACAAAGTGTTGCAAAATGAGCCACATCTTATAGTATAAATACTACAGCTAAGCTAGCTAGCTATACAACACGAAAATAACTAACTAACGCTAAAATTAAGCTAGACTAAGCTCTTACATCTTGTTACAGGTTTTCATACACTTTATTAGCAGAATTCTTGTCTTGTGAATACCTGTAGGGGTGTTTGGATGTGTGCACAGTTTGGTAGAAACACAGTTAGCAGAGTGTATAAACAGAGTTAGCAAATGTGTAGACCCTATGATATTGTTTGGGTGGCAAAGTAGTAGTTGGTGATGGTTGTATTGGAATATGATCAATAACAATGCGATCTACAAGCCACAATCCATATCTATTTTTGCCAATATTTTGACCCCAAATCTTCTTTGAGTAGCTTCACTGGAAGAATAGGTTTTGTTAGGAGTCCATATCCTTGTAACACAAGGTATCCCTGTGAGAAGTTACAATGGAAAATGTATGAATGTTTCGCATAGTAGCTATAGTAGCTCATTCGTAGGAGTGTTTGGCATAACACTTGTGAGAAGTTAATACTCTTTTACCTACCTCACATAATGAAAGTCAAACGAGTGTATTTCAAAGTGCCATGAGTAAATTCTCTAACCAACTAGTATAGTGAAGTAAATACTCCTTATAACTTATCTTCCAATATAGATATGACACACCCTTCAACTAAAAAATTAAAGAGCAACAATATGCATGGTAATGATACACACGTAGGGGTGTTGGATGATAACAGTAAATCATCTAAAAATATGGCTGGTTTAACTTTTGAAGCAAGGCTACCTAGAGGAGAAAGTATGTGGTATTCAAGTTGGAGGCATGCTTATAGAGGCAGAGATGTTGTTGCAGATGGTGGTGCAGTAGCTATAAGTGGTGGTGTTATAGGCTTAGGTGTTAGAAGTAGAAACATAACTAGAGGGGGTGGTGCAATGGGTAGAGGAGATGGATGTGGGACAAGAACACCACCTAAGGAGATTAGTGAAGAAGAAGTAATTGCAGGAGCAACTCAAGCAAAAAAGAAGCAAGAAACTTCATTAAAAAGAAGAACACCAATGAGTATGCTCTATTAGATATATCTCATGTTCAGAGTTGTATTAGCAGCAAAACAGGAAGATATAGGTACCATCCAGTGTCCAAAGGATGGTTCACTACTATAACTAGTCTGTTTTTGCATATTTCCATTTTCATTTTTGGTTTGTGTTTTATGGTTTGATTAATGTGATTTTCATGTTTATGTTTGTGATACTAATCAAAGACACTAAAATAGTAAAAAAAATATATGAACACATTCTACAATCAAAATCTGAATCAAAAGATCCATTGCATTAATTAACCATAACCATATTTTTACAAAAGAAACCCATCCCAACCCCTTTCACGTAAACCTCTGCCTCACAACAAAATCAAACTTTTTAAGAATCTTTTCGTGAAGTTGCCTGACCAACCTCATCAACCCCCTCGCCCTACGCTTATCAATAGTCTGGAGTCTCCTAAACTTCTTCGTATTGTCCCTTGCATTTCTCGAACGTAAAAATTTTCGAAGTTCAACAATCAGCTCCCCCTACGACTGAACCTATCATTAATCTTTTGGGACTTGTTCTCCATATCATTTGCCTGCATCATGTCTTGAAGAATCTCTGTCTGGTAAGGGCCAAGCATAATTTGTGTTAGCATAAAGGAGTTGCAGACAACCGTGAGGTCAATATCACAATGAGACATGTTCATGGTTAAGGAAATGGGGAATGTGAGCTTAACTTCAGAGTGTGTGTTTGGAGGGAGTGTTTGTAGTGATAAACAGGATATGTGTGAGGTAGGTAAAGGAGTATTAACTTCTCACAAGTTTGACTTTCAATGTGTGAGGCAAGGACCAAATTTGTAATTTACCCTTTTGATTGTTAAGTATTTGAACATCATTATGTTCCATTTTCAGTTGTGAAGCATTCATTTGGTTGATATATTTAACTTTACCAAGTCAAGAACAACTATAGCTATCCATGTTCATGAACATTGTGATTCTTAACCATTTTGTCCAAGATATGTATATGAAACAAGGTTGTTTGTACTTAATGAAACCACATGTATGTGTTGTACCTAAGTAATTAATGCTGACAAAATTTAATCAAACAAGTCACAAAACAACTAATTGGGGTGTGAAGTTAAATGTTGTCAAGATGGATTAACAGGAATTAAGTGGTTGTCTGGTATTGGTTTTTGATCTGTATTGTTGCTAAAGGAGTTTACTGTCTTAAGGGGTGTTTGGATTCATGGATAAAAGCAACATAAATCAAAAAATTTGTTGTCGTAGCTTACATTGCAGGCCATTACAAAGTTGAGATTCCTTGTAATGTAGTTAGATGGTATTTGGTGCATTAAAGGTGAATTGAAGCTGCAGTATGGCTGCAAATTGGAGATAGTTTGCTTGCAGACTATTAATAATATATGTTCACCTTTTGCAACAAAAAAAAATCACACACATATAAACCAACCCATAACATATTACGATTAGAAAATTGCCACGCAAGTAGACTTTATAAGTTTGCCTTTACAAGGACTTAGAAAATTGCCACATATGTGGACTTTTATGTTTGCCTTTACAAGGACTTAGAGAGGTGCGACAGGTGTGGACTTTGATGTTTGTCACTAGTGTGGACTCACATTATAGACTTAGATAACAAGCATTGTACTTAAGCACATAATTGTGCTGAATTTAAAACATGACTAGAGGAAAGCCCATTGACTATCATTAGCTTGGCTAGATTGAGTTGGTATATGAGCAGGTATTTCACTTGCAACACTTGATGAAGGACCAACTTGAGCAGCTCTATTTCCACCTTGCACACTTTGCCCATGACCAACAGTTTTTTAGCCAACACCAGCAACAACTTGACCAACTTGACCAATTCCAATACCAATAGCTTCTGAATTGTTGGCACCTACATTTCAAAAGAAGTTGAAAACCATTCATGATATTTAAATCAAACAAATAGTTAACAATGAAAATCTAATAACTACTTGTTCTTGGAGGTTGACCTTGTCCTTTGCATGTAGCCTTGTTGTGTCCAATGTTTTCGCATGTTTGATAATGTATGCTTCTAACTCTCTTGGTCAGTTTACCATCTTTTACAGTGGGCTCATCCTCATATTTGGACCTTCTTCTCTTCTTCCTTTGTCTGCCTATCTGGACATGATACTTTGGTGGCAACAGGTGTGTTGTACAGTTGGCCTTCTCCCAGTAGTTGCTTCCTCTAATTGGTTCTATCAAGTGAGAGTATACTTCCTTCCATGTGGTCAACCAATAAAAAGGATTTACCCAAGATTCTGGAGTTCCTACTTCCTATCCATTGAGAGCCATATTCCAACATGCTGCAACAACATGCTTACAAGGTATGCTTGTCAATTCTCATTTCCTGCATGTACATCTCCTAAGTTGTACATCAACCACACACTGATCACCCCATGCTCCTGTTACCTGATATTTAACTCCTCCATTCCATATCACTTTCAAAAAATGAACCTCTTTCTTAATGGCTTCAAAGATGTTTGTTGTAGTAGGGGTAGAGGACCATTACATTTGGCAATTACACCTTGTACAACTACTATTATCTTCATGCAGTATTCCCTAATGTACTCTAAAAGTGTAATGACTGGCTTGTCCCTAGCTCCAACTATTTTACCATTAAAGACCTCACAAATGTTGTTGAGTAATAAATATGTAACCGCTCTACGTAAAATACGTAAATATGAAATCATTAAATGATGTACATGTCTAACTACCGATTGTTCAATCAAATAATAACATGGCATTAATCGTGACCACTGTATGGATAAAAATAAATAAAAAAATATTACCAGAAAAATAAGATCTTGCCTAATGTTCAGCTAGTATCTTGTTCAACCATTCATGTGCTTTAGGATTCAAAGTATTCAAATATTGCATACACCTTTGAAAGTCATTAACATTTGTAACAGATGCACATCTCCACAAAGCATCCTTATTTACTTGTCCACTCCAATACTGCTTCATATTTTTATGAATGTGTCTCAAGCAAAATCTGTATACTGCATTTGGGAACACATATTTTAAGGCTGGAATGAGTCCCTGGTTGCATAAACCAATTCATTAAGCAAATAATAACTCATATTATGTTGTATTTAAGAATTCAACTAGTGAATCATGTTACTAACCTTTTGTCTATCACTGATGAATGTGAAATTTGAATTAGGTTGTAGATCTATGTCATCACCCAAGCACATTAAAAACCAAGACCATGAACTCTTACATTCAGCTTCTACAAATGCATAAGCCAATGGGTAAATTACATTGTTTGGATTAAGTCAAACAGCTACCAACACTTGGCCTGGAAATGGCCCTTTCATGAAAGCACCATCTAGCCCTAACATTTCTCTTTTGCAAGCTCTGAACCCATCCTTCAACGCTCCTAAAAAAACATATATTCTTTTAAACACCCTTGTAGGCAACTCAAGATTAGTATCCCTATCAATTGCAATTCACCAATATAGTCTCTAAACATTGCATATAGCAGTGTGTGATCACCTGCAACCTCTCTTTCAGTTGTTTCTTTAGCTCTGAATGCTTTGCTCATAGAAACCTGAAGATCTAAATCACGTTGGAGCTTGTCTTGAACTGCCTTTCCAGGGATTTGTGGTTAACCTTGATTTGGTCAAAGATCTTATCTGCCAAGAATTTATAAGTGCAGTCTTTGATTTCCCTTACATGAAGGCAACTGTGTGTATCTCTGTGTGTCTTCACAACCCAATTTTTTGTTATTATGTCTTTGCTAGCATACATGACCCAAGGGCATTGATTGCTTTCGTCACCAGTTCCTACACTCTTCTTTTATTACCTCTACCAATTAGGCTACTTGATCTGCTAGGCCTAACACCTCTTGCTTGACTTGGGCTACTTGGTCCACAACATTGTGACTCTGTAAAAATTGGTAATTGGTTAGCACATATAGCTCTTATCCTACCACCATCATTCTTTATCAGCTTCAATTTCTTCCGGTCTCAATGGCATGCGAGTGTACTCTTTCCTTCACCTCACATGCAATATTAAAACCTTGACCAATGTAAAATGAGTACTGATGTACAAGATGCTTATTTGACAAGTTTTTTTTTCTTCCATATCTCTTCTTATTTGCTTTAACTGTTTGCTTCTACCATAACCTAGTTCATTCTCAGAACCTGGTCCACTATGAAAACCTTTTATACTTACCCCTTTTCCTTCTCCTACTAATACCTCATCTCCAAGCTGATTGCAACCGCCAATGCTGTCAAAAACTTTATTCCCAGTTAGATGAAACATACGTACTTCAACCTCAGACTCTGCTATTTGGTGTTGTTCTTCAACCATGACAGCATCTTCTTGCTTATCTGTATCTGCATTATCATTAGAGTCTCTTTCATATTCACTATCATGAGCACTATCAATCATGTCATCATGAACATCATGTTGTACCTGTTAACGATTACCCTGCTCAACAACTTCCTCACTTGTAGGCTCTACAAATGCTGCTTGTACATGAACATGTTCCTCATTTCTAGCAGCTTCTTGCAATTCAGTATGGGGAACATTTAGGTCAACATTCAAGCCTATGTTTAAGTCCAAGTCATCAACTCCAAAAGTTTCATCATGACTTAAACCAGAAGTAGTCTCAACATTCATAGCATCTAAATAACTAAACTATGGACCCGTATCCAATTCATTTTCCTCAAACTCCATTAACCTAATCACATTAGCTATTTGATCAGGTACCACATCATTAACAATTGGTTCCACTGGGGTGAAAGTCAAGTTTAGACTGCCAAACTGTGAATCTATATATGGAAGCTCCTTGTTTTGGTTTTCACCACATTCATGGCCAATCAATTGTGTATATGTCAGACCTTGAGGTGTACACTTAGCTGAAACAAAGTGACTACCATAGCCTTTGTCAGTAGGTACACAAATATCATTATTATCATGCCATGTCAAGAACAACAGTTTTCCAAGATTTCTTTCCTTAGAGGCACTAGTACAAGGTTGACAGGACACATCTTCCTCATAGTCTTCTATTCTTGTTCTAATTTTTCTTGGTGGCATTTGGTAACAATTAAGCCTAGTACAACCATGCTCTATGTACACCTCTATTAACTTGAAATTCACCAGTAGGGTACTCAAACTACGAACATCGTCATCATATGCCAGTGCATACAACCCATCATCTCGACTCCTCATAGGCCTTAAATAATGATAAAACAGAGGCTCATTCAGACCTGAGTAGCCTAATTGTGTAACCATCTTGTTTAGGTCAAACACCGAGAAAACTTCAGAATCAACCCTGTCAAATATATCTTCATCACCACCAACGTATTCTACACCAAGAAACCTCATGAATGGCCCACCATGGTGTATTCGTATGGTGAATAAATGTGTTGTAGATTCTGCATAAAAAAAAATTACTTACTAAATTAGCATAATTAACACAAGTTCATATCAAAATATATCTCAAACCAACAGGATTTCAAGTCATTACCATATTCCTTTTTGTAGTCCATTTCCAACTGTTCTGATGTTAAACTTGGTCCGTTTTTCTGCATCTTACATGTTGGTAACGACATTGTAGACACATTTTTTTTCAACTTTACTCAGATTAAAAGTTGAGGGACGAGACTCGAGAGTTTTGAGATTTGATGGGTGATGTGAGTGGGCTGGAAAGCAGGGAGTATGGTGGACAAGTACAATGAGGAATAGTTATACCCTGTATACCATTTAATGTGAGTGTCAGGGACCAAACGCGATTTACAAATGGTGAAATGACTAAAAGCCCAACCATGAAACAACAGCAAAAGGATAAAATTAAATCATAGTTAGCCAAATCGGGGTACCATGGACCAAAAGGAAGACGGTATGAAACTTTGGGGACTACGTACGCCACCAAAAAAAAGTTGGGGGACCAGATGTGAGAACGGGACGAAGTTTAGGGACAAACGGTGAAATTTTATTCCTTCCGTCTCAAAATTATAGTATATATTTCTTTATGGGATGTCTCAAAATAATTGTTCACTTAATCTTTTAATTAAAAGCTAGAGAAATTAGTGAGGATTATTTTATTTGAATGATTGAAATTTAAAACGTCCTCACTTTTATTAAACTATGTAATTTTTGTTTTCTGACAATAATTTTGAAACGGAGAGAGAATAAGAGCAAGGGGTATCGTGGCGATGGACGAAAACATGTGGCAATCCATACCACAAGGCCTCGCCAGTTTGCATTTCGCCGGGGGAACAACGAAGAAAAGGACAAAAAACATATCCGTTGCAATCCACTATTTTAAAGTTAACGGCATGATTTTTAAAAATAAAATGATAGTGAGTGGGGCCCAAATGAAGAGAAGTGAGTATGTTGTGATTGGGGGGTAATTTTTTGTTAGTGTGTTGGAGTGATGTGAAGGTGATGTGACACACGTGGGGCCCAAGTGAAGAGATGTGATGAATGCATGACACCCCTTGCTCTAATAAAACAGTTTACATAGGCACATAGTTAACCTGGCCCAACCATCATAGCTTATCGAATATTATGAACACATGATTTTGGTAGTTCTTACAGACAGCTGGTATCCAGCTTGGATCATTCAAAGACCTCATAATTTCATCCGCACCAACGCGTTTGTGGCACTTTCATGAGGAAAAGACAAGACTATACCAAATATAAAACAGATGAGCTTTCCTTATTTATGTTAATAAATTAAAAAAAAGCAAACCAAGACTCAAGGTCTTTCTTGAAGTTTTATATTATAACTTAAATTAAATACTAAAATGTAAAGAAATGCATCACATTTAATGATTTAATGATAAAGAGTGATATAGTATACTCAGATGTAAGGCTCAGCATCGGTCCAAAACTAACCCGACTCGACCCGAATTGATAAAATTGAAAACTAAAAATCGTAAAAAATTTAAATTGAAACCGAATCGAATAGGTCGGTTCGGTTCGGTTTAGGTGTGTTTGTGTGTGTTTTTGTCGGTTTTGGGTCGAACCAAACCGAGCCGACCCGAAACCGAAACTCGTAAAAAACCAAAACCGAAACCGAACTGAAGGGCTGTCGGGTCAGTTTGGTTTTTATCGATTCGGTCGGTTTTGTCAGTCCGATTCGGTTTTGAACCTTCTATGCTCAGTCCTACTCATATGTTTGTATGAATAAAGTGTTGTGTGTTTTATTAAAATGTTTTGATGTTGATTTTTACTATCATATTTTATTGGTTAAGAGATGAATAGAAGTTCGAATGTAAATCAAATAATGTTGTTTGTTTTGTTAAATTGTAAAAATAATAACAATTTGCAAACTTTATAAATAAAATCATCGCATTGGGATGAATCCTCGCTTTGAATGAATTAGGTATATTGTTGTTGTTTCGCATTGTGATGATTAAGTTACTTTATAAACATAAAACGAAACATTATCATTATACACTTGACAAAGTCAATTAAGGATTAAACAAACTATCTTAATACATATTGTAAATTTATGATAATAAAAAACTATTGCACATTGTACGAGACAATAAGATGCAATAAGACAAGTCTTTCATCTCTTATTAAATAAGAGGCAATATGTCTGATCGCTTCTGAATCAAAAAGAAAAAACATACAACCTAAAATACGATCGCGTTTAGCTGGGTAGGAGGTAAAAGGTAAAGATGCTAGAAAGATTTAATAGAAAAATAAATAAATAAATACAAACACCACAATAAGACAGACAGATATGCATCGTCAAATGATAGATGTTACATTGAAATCTAACATGAATGTTTTGAATCCGACATGCTCTCCTAAGAAGTAAATGGTCTCACATTATGATTGAAACTAAAATCAATACGCTATCCTAGATGGAAACCAACTTCCCCGCTGAGCATTTTCTCTTTCTTCCTCTTTATAAAGTATTTAGGACTTTCTAAAGATGAAAGTCTTAATTTGTTAAGTCTACACATATTACTGTTGATACAAAAGTTGGGCGTTCCTTGTTCGGGGCTCCGGCTCTCGTACCAATTGTTGATTGCTGCTTGAGACCTTCGCACTAAGAGACAGAAAACACCGTTAGGCTTACCGTGGGATTGTCTCCCACGATTATCCTCCGGCGTGAGAGTAAGTAATCGATTTAGGGTTAAAGGTGAGTTAGGGTTTTGAGATCGCACTTTAACGAGGATGTGATTCCTTTATATACGCACGGAATCCTTGTTGGTTCCGTGTTCCTCAACCTTCGCGTATCCCGCCTAAGTCGGTTGGGGAATGATTATCTCCTTGATTAAGAGATATCCGATATCTATTCCGTAAATAGATTCGTATCGTGGCCTTCTTGGGCCTAAACGCTTATCATCGTAGCCCACTCGGCCGGGCTTATCAAGATTGGTTTGGACGGTCCGAACCCGGATATAGACTATACGTCATCATGTCCCCCGCCTAGTATGCGCAGCTAATAACTACGGATGCTAGACTAATAACCGTAGTCAAGGGAACAACGTCAAGCGTAGCCAAGAAGCCATAAAATATATCCTCCCGTACATTTTATCTAGACATGGGATTAAAAATTGGTGCCTCAGAATCGGGGAAAGTAATCGCAGAATATCCCATCAAGCAATCTCAGCCACAAAGTTAGTATTAGTGTGGTCCACGTGTCACTCATCGTGTGGATGAGAAAAATTATATAGTCCATCGCTTCATTTCCACTTTTCTTCTCACAGTAAAAACGTTCATCTGCCATTGCTAACCAAACTTCAAACTACAACCCAGGAAACCACTGCATTCAAAAGGTAACCACACGTGCGCTTTGTAATACCATGGTCAAACAGTTATCCGATTTCACCTCCGACCTCACCGAAGGCGATCTTCTAGAATTCACTTCAGACTACTTTATACCTCTTGACGTGCATCCGGTTGTTCCGGGTGCGCGGGCATCTATTGCGGATTTCCCTAAAGGGAAAATAGGGTATACACACGGTTTTTTGAATTCGCAAATCAACGTGTGCCCCTATCCCGATTTTTGTGCGATGTTTTAAATTATTACGAACTACACCTATCTCAGCTGCACTGCATCAGTGCGGCTAAAATTACCAATTTTGAGGTGAACTGCCGTTTGTTGGCAGTTAACCCAATCATCCACCTTTTCCGTGCCTTTTATCACACGACATGGTCACATGGGTGGGAATCCTTTGCTAAGCGCGCCGGTAGATTCAGTGTTATACTGAGAAGCTAGATGCGCTTAGAAATTGGAGAGAGTCCTTTTTCTAGGTAGACGACACATGCTTCCCGTGGCATTATGACTTTTATACCCGGGGAACGTTGCCGAGGGATGAGTGCCCCGTGCCTGGATCATATGTTGCTGAGGATGCGGAATTGATAAACGCGAAGCGCATCCCCATTAGTTCCTATCCTGAGGAATTTTTGGTGCATATGGGCATCAGCCGTAATTATTTTGGTATGCCTGATGAGATGCCAATCTTCTTAGGCGCCAATGGCCAGGGTGGGTACTCGTTCCTCGCACCCCTTTTATAACTAATGTAAGAGCTTACTGTCCTTTTCGCGCATTATATAACCCGTGTTATTTGTTGTCCGTTATTGCAGAGATGGATCTATTCACCGTTGTGCACTTAGCGAAACCTGTCGAGGTGAAGGTAGGGACACGTCCCCTGAAAGAAGGAGAGGAAGCTATACTAGCGGCCACTGCAGGTCATACCCTGGAGATGAATATAGGGGAAACAGGTACTAGCTCCTCTGTCGCAGTGGAAGCGACGCCGCTACAAAGCGTGCCAAGCCCCAGGGTGCCTTCTCCCGTAGCTCAGCCACCACCTGTAGCCGTGGCGCAACCTATGGAAGAAGAAGAAGAACCGGAATCTGGGTTAAAGCGCAAAAGATCCCGCGGAGAGGATGGCGCGAGCTCATCGAGGAAGAAACGCCCTGTGATCCTCACTGTGGAATCATCCAACATTGATGTTGCATCATCTTACCCGTCCGCTGATGTCGATGGCCCACAGTAAGTAATATTGTGAATGCATTTTTTTTTGCGTACCAACTGTATATGGGAAACTGATAATGCTCTGTCCGTGTATGCAGGTTTGAGCAGGTTGCGGAGTCTCCCCCCAAGGATAGTCCTGTGCAGTCTGAGCCATTCAGCCAAAAAGATGAAGATTTACCTGCTGGGGTTGCATCAGTGGGTCAATTAGTTGAGGAGTTGGTACAGGTGTCTGCGCACCAAGCTGCCATAGTTGAGAAGCTAAGGGTACGTATTGCTGGTGAAAGCAGCCAAGGTGCGCAAAAAGATGAGAAGATTGCTTTGCTAGAGGCGCAGTTGGCTAGTGCCAGGGCTGAGGTAGAGAGTTTGAGCGTGTATGTGCAGAAGCAGTCCGAGGAGAAAATGGCGCTGATGGGCCAAATAAGCCAAGAGCGCACAGAGTCGTCAGGGTACAAGGCGTCGATTCACTGGGCACTAAAGTATCTGGAGAAGAATAAGGACGCATTGACCTCGCAGTTGGAAGATTTTGGTGCAACTGTGAGCAGTGCTCTAGAGGCACAAGAGATGAAGCTGCGTAAACTTACTTTGGAGTATGATGAGGAATTATATCCTCATCTAATGTCTACCATCTCGAGCGCAGTGGCTTATCACCATGGTCTCGCGCCTTGTCATACCGAGTACTCTTGAGTCCAAGGAGGTAGTGGACAAATTTGGTGGGGTAGTCCAATGTGCTTTAGCGAGAGGAAAATCAGAGGCTATAGAGGCGCTGCAGGAGGCTAACTTGCTGAAGGTACCTGTTGAAAAAGTACCTGGGTATGATGCGCAGTCTTATGATAACCTGGTTGCTGCTATGAATAAAATGAAGACTTTAGAGCTTCCCATGATTGCTGAAATTGAGCGCGACCAGGATTATCCTATAACCGTTATGATGGAAGGATTGACCTTAGGGCGCCATCATATTGATGATGCAGAAGCGCAACCGGACTATTATCTGAAGCCCGATGTCTCTCAGCTGCAGGTGCCTGTTTTTGCTCGCCCTAGGGAGATGCTGAATCCCTTTGCGTTAGAGAGAGAAATGTCCTTGAAGGAAGTATTGGAAGCGCATGCTACCAGACTTGCTAAAAGGGAAGGTATTAAGGGTAAAGCAATTTTGTGCGGGGTTGGTGCAGCTCATCTTCCAAGATCTGATGGCGTGCCCGTGAGTGTTGCCACCTTGTCTCGCCAAGACTCAGACTTGTTGAAGAGGCTTGACGAGGCAAAAGATACCGCAACCCGTGTGGGTAGCTCATCTATTGAGCGTTGTCATAGTTGTTAGGTTGTAATTTTTAAAGTAACCATCCTTGTGTAAGAACTTGTAGCTATTAATAAAAATCTCCTTTTGCTAATTGTATGTGAGTAGTATTGCAACTTGTAATGTTCATATTTATCAGTTTGTCTTTGCGTAAAAAACGTATTCGTTGCCGGAAAATCAAATGTGTACGCCAGCGCGAATAATATAGGAAATCCATAATCATGTATGAAGATCATAGTATAATTGAGAAATAATTTCTAAGTATTTTATCATAGTCGTGTATGTTATGATATGCGCAGATCAGAATATCACATTAAGGAATCAAGTGTCTTGGTTCCTAAGTTGTTAAACGTGCACCATATGCGATGTTGCGCATCCGTCGTGGGGTGCGCACAAAACTTATTTCAACGTCTCGAGAACAAGGTGTTGATGGGTTTGCAACCCTCTTACTCAACAAGTTGTTTAGTAGGTTAACTTATCCTTTTACCATCGTGGGTTTATTTATTGCATGCACGCCATGTAGGCAAGAAATAGAAAATTGTTAAGACATACAGTATATGGAAGTAACAAATTGAAATGTGTCACGGAGTTAGCTAGAAACCGCGACGTTTTATTAATACTTGCAAGTGTTTGTGAGAAACAAATAAGACATTATACTAAGGAAATAAAAGTAAATACATAGATGTTTATTGGGTACTTTAGTAAAGTGCTTGAGCGCTGTACCGGGCCGTAGCCACTCCTATAGGTAGCATCTCTCGAGGTTGCAATGTTCCATGCTTGTGCAGTTCTCGACCATCCAAGCCTCGTAACTTGTACGCGCCTGTTCCTAGTGCTTCGGTAACCTCGTAGGGTCCTTCCCACTTTGGTCCAAGCTTACCTGTGTCTTCTGCATGGCTCGCATCATTGGCGCGGTAAACAAAGTCACCGGTCTCAATGAAACACTGCGCACTTTAGCGCCATAGTATCCTTTCATCCTTGACTTTGATTTTGCCTCCTCAGATAATCGCTGCTCGCGCTTTCTTCTAGCAGGTCTAAGTCGACTCGTCTCTCGTCATCATTGGTTGCCACATTGATCTCAACAGTGCGAATAGTTGGCATGCCGATCTCGGCTGGTATGACGGCTTCTGTCCCGTAAACTAGAGAGAAAGGAGTGTATCCCGTGCTGGTTTTGATTGAGGTGCGATGCACCCATAAGACATGTGGTAGCTCTTCCACCCACCTTCCTTTGTGCTTGTCTAGGCTTGCCTTAATTCCTTCACCTAAGCTTCGATTCACACGTTCCACTAAGCCGTTGGTTTGTGGGTGTTTAACTGACGCGAAGTGCTGTGTGATGTTCAACTTCTCGCACCGCCTTGAAAGGGTTGTCGCAATTGTTTCCGTTGTCCGAGATGATTTCCCAGCAATCCAAGCGGCATACAATACTTTCCCGCACAAAGCGCTTTACCGGTTGCCCGTGATTGTCACCACCGCTTTGCTTCGATCCACTTAGTGAAGTAGTCTATAGCGACTATGAGGAATTTTAACCTCCCGCCGCGATCGAAAAGGTCCCGCAATGTCGATACCCCACTTGTAGAATGGCCATGGTGATGTAATTGGGGTTAGCTCGTGCCGTGGTTGGCGCGGGATGTGTCTATGAACTTGGCAATCGTTGCACTTCCTTATTAAGTCCGCGCATCGCGGTGCATGGTGGCCAAGAGTATCCTCGATCTCATGGCGCGCGCCACAACGGACCGTGGTCCGAGTGCATGCCGCATGAACCTTCATGGATTTCTCGCAAGACGTAATTTGCTTGTAGGGGCCAACATAGCGGAGCCATGGTTGGAGGAAAGAGCGCGGACAAGATGTTGTTTTGAAGTTCGAATCTCGTCTGTGCTACCGTATCCCGCGAGCTTCCTCCATTCTTGGGGTAACGCCTTTGCTTAGGAATTCGTAATTGGTGTCATCCATGTAGGACCTTCCTCCTCTATTCTCGTGGAGACTTCCATCTCGATATTGATTTGCTTTTCGGTGTTTCCACCAAAGACTTGCTTTGATAGGTGTGCGAAGCTTGTCGACGCGATCTTGCTTAGTGCATCCGCTTTGCGATTTTCCCTCTAGGAACTTGCTTGATGGTGAATCACAAAGCCTTTGATCAATGTCTTGGTCTTGTCGAGATCTTGAATCATATTTTCTTCTTTAGCCACGTATCCGCCCAACACGTGGTTGGCCACTAGTCGGGAGTCCACATTTGCTTCTAGGTTACGACACCCATCCGAGCCGAAATGCGTAGTCCAAATGATTAGAGCTTCATATTCGCCTCATTGTTTGTCGTCAGAATTCAAAACGCAGGCGTAAGTGAATTCCATTCCTCCGGGTTTGTGAGAATGAGGCTCGCTCTCGAACCATCGACGCATGAGGATCCATCGTAAACAAGATCCATGGATCATGCGCCCGCCCTACTTGGCGTGGGTACCTCCTCGTGTCCGGCTTTTCGATGATGAAGTCTCGCTGTAATCTCGCCCTTTGATTGCGGTACGTGGTCTCAGAAGAGATGTTGTGCTCACCTAGCAATACACTCCACTTCGCAATCGGCACCGATCGCGCCAGTTTGGAGATGATCCGCTTGATCGGTTGGTCCGTGATTATCGCTATGGATGCGCTGAAGTACCGCGTAGCCGTTTAGCAAAGAAACACCAATGCCGTAACTAATTTTTCCATGGCGCTATAGTTCATCTCCGTCTTCTTGAGCGCCTTGCTTACAATGTAGATGGGGTTTGTACCGAATCCCTATCTCGTTAGTAGCATCACACCGACCGCGATTCGCCACGGATACATAATTAACTCTCCCTGCTCGGGTGCGACAAGTGTGGAGAGCGTTGCGTGTGTTGTTTAAGTTGTGTGAAGGCTTCTTCCGCCTCCGTAGTCCACCAAAAATCTCCTTTTGATACACTTCGAGTGTTTTGAAGAGAGGTAGAGACTTGTTTCTCGACTTAGACAGAACCGTTAAGACCAAACTAGCTTACCATTGAGAGATTGGACCTCCTTTAACGTGCTCGGTGAAGGAAGTTCGATGTGACCTTTGTTTTTTCTCGGACATGGTTTTATACCGTCAGCTCTATTACGTATCCGAGGAACATGCCTTGATGGCGCCAAGGTACATTTTTGGGATTTAGCTTCATATTGATCTCTCGTAGAGTTTTGAATGTTTCCTCAATATCGCGCACTAACTCATCTTCAAGATGGCTCTTTATGACCGTGTCATCAACGTAGACCTCCGTGTCATGCCCAATTGCTTTTTCAAAGCATTATCTACTAACCGGTAGGTGGCGCCAGATTCTTCAAGCCAAAGGGCATTTTGTGTAACAAGAGACGCCTGGCTTGTGCGAAAGGCCGCTTTTTCCTCATCCTCCTTAGCCATCTGGATTTGATGATATCCTTTATACGCGTCGAGGAAACACTTCAATGGATATCCGCACAAAGACTATATTTTCCAGTCTATCTCGTAATGGGTAGCGATCTTGTGGACATGCTTTGTAAAGATCGGTGAAGTCCACACACATTCGCCACCACTGTCGCTTTTTTGACCATTATCGGGTTAGAAAGCCACCATGGTAGTAGACTTCACGCATAATTCCCGCATCCACTAGTTTGTGTATCGCTGCATCGCCATGCGCTGGAGCTTGGCCACGCTTCTTTCGGCGATTGGTGAGTACCCTTGTCGATTCTCGCTTATGCTCGTGATCGAGCGTGGTACCCCAATCATGTGTTTTGGCCCCATGCAAAATGTCCAAGTTCTTTTGCAAGAGCGCACACACGGGCTTTGCCGTTGTCCGACAAATGACCCTCCGATGGATATTTCGTTCCGGTATTTCGGTGAATCGCAACCTTCGATTTGGAACTTTGTTGCTTGTTCGATGCGGGATCGGTGCCGCCGCATGTAATCGTGTTACATTCTCTATGCGGCACAATGGCGTTGTAAAGAGTAACAATGCCCCTTCCACCGGGAATTTAAGCATCCCGCGCTTACCGTTGATGGCATCGCGCGATAGTCGATATCCCGTGTCTCCGATAATGTTGTTGTATGCCGAGGAGATTTGATCACCATAAATTCCATCCAAGCCGTCATGAGTGTTTTTCGCTTCCGGCGTCGACCGGTAATCGATTTGCCCATAGGCCATATTTTTCACCAGAAACCACCAACGCAGCTCGACCGGGTTAACCATGCAGATTTCAGGCCGCGATCGCTAAAGCGGTGCTCATACATGATGTCCGCCGATGCTCCACCATCAACATACATGCGATGGATGTCGTGACCACCCGCACTAATCTCAATGGTGAGTGGCTCGACCACCGTGTTGTCCGCAGCTAAAGGCGGGAAAGAGATTTCGCTTCCTGAAAACTCTGGCCGACCTTCCGTCTAGTGACCCACCGCCATGATTGTATCATGTAGATGGTGTCGGCCTTTTCCTTGGGTGTCTCCTTCTTGTTTCCACTCTTTTGTCGATCCTTTCCCTCCTTGATATTTTTGACCAAATGGTCCAATCTGCCTTCTTTAACCATTTTGTCAATGAGCTGGCGCAGTTGGACACATTCGTTTGTGGTGTAGCCCTTCTGTGCATGGTAGTCACAGTATCCACTCCCTACTCGCCGATCCTCTGGAGTGCGCATTTGTGGCGGTCTTGGAAAGTTTGCACCCTCTGTTGCAAGTATTTCCTTTGGCGTTTTTGTCAGTAGGGTGTACTTGTCATTGTCGCGCCCACTCCCTTGGTTGCGATAGTTCCTGTTACGGTTACTATTCCGGTCTATGGATTGTCTCCCAGGTTGTTCCTGTGACCGGTGGTTTGAATAGCTTCTCTTGCTATCCGCCGCAACAGCTTCTCCTTGGACGAAGGACCGTGTGCGTTTCATGACTTCATCAAAGGATTGAGGAATCTTGTCATTCAATCTTTTGATAAGTTCTGGGTTGCTAATCCCGTTCATAAACCCTGAGATTTTGAGTACTTCGGGACATGCTTTAACTTGCATACATTCGTCCTTGAAGCGCTCCATAAAAGCACTCGTGGATTCCCCCTGGCGCTGTTTGACCCTAGCGAGTTCAATGGGGTTTTTCGCACACTTTTTCCATTGAGTAAAATTTAGGCGGAACGCTTTTCTCAATTCTTCAAAACCATTGATGCTTCGTGGAAGCTTGTTGAACCGTTCGCGCTTCCCACTAGTGTGGAATTAAACATGTGGCACCACACCGCCAGGCCGCCTCAATAGTTGCGGCCGATTCGAAACTTTTAGGTGATCGCCGTGGTCACCGTCTCGCCATAGGTTTTGACATTAGCGCATGCGCCTCTTCTTGTTTTTCGAGAAATCACCGATGCGCCTAGTGAACGATCCACCTTCTCGACGACGCCACGGGAGAGACATGTCTTCCTCCTCTTGGTCATGGTATTTCCTTCCGACTTCCGGTGTCCGCCTCGCTATCCTCGTTGTCCGAGGAATTATCAGAGGATGAATCTTCTATCCTTCGGCACTTATGCCGACTGTCCTCAGAATTTGTGCTTGAAGGACTTTTACTTGGGGAGTATCGTCGCCCAAGTCTGTTCTGGACTCTGCGACTACCAAGTCTGGCGTGGACATTGGTGCGCCTTGCATCCTCCTCACTTTCTTCCACATGCTGTGAGTCAGATGTATCATCTTCCTCAACTCTCCTTCCGATTCTGTTGAACACAGGGGGCCGACGACTATCCCTACTGCGCTTCTCCTTCTGACGACGCGGTGGGGATGTCTCAAACTCTGGGCCAAAGTCGAGTCGAGTATTCAGGCTCCGACCTGACCTTTTCTTTGCTTCCTCTTGCATGAGAGTAGCTAAGGCTTCATAGTTTTGAGAGACAAAACTACTTGGCTCCACTGCACGACCTCTAGGACAGGGGTGTCTGTTTCTACCAATATGCCCTTGTTCTTATCGGGTGCGTCGGGTGCTTTTGTGAAGTTAGCTTCTAGCACCGATTGGAGTGGAGTAAAAGGAGTGCGCAGTGGATCTCTGGCACTGGTAGTGGTGGTGGCTGCTTGGGTTGTCCCCGAGCGTGGTTCCACCAAAGGGAAGACCGAGTCCTGGCCTGATCCCTGATTTTTAGCAGCACTGGTTGTTCCAGAAGTCTGCTTAGGAGTCGATCCGCTGTGCGTCTTCTTTCCAGTAAGGTCTGATTGCGATCGCTTCGTCATTCTAGTTCTTGGTTCTTAGTGAATGGTCCCACGGATGGCGCCACTTGTTGATACAAAAGTTGGGCGTTCCTTGTTCAGGGCTCCGGCTCTCGTACCAATTCTCGACGCCGAGACCCGCAGACTAAGAGACGAGAAAACACCGTTAGGCTTACCGTGGGATTGTCTCCCACGATTATCCTCGCGCGAGAGTAAGTAATCGATTTAGGGTTAAAGTGAGTTAGGGTTTGAGATCGTACTTTAACGAGGGATGTGATTCCCTTTATATACGCAAGGAATCCTTGTTGGTTCCGTGTTCCTCAACCTTCGCGTATCCCGCCTAAGTCGGTTGGGGAATGATTATCTCCTTGATTAAGAGATATCGATATCTATTCCAGTAAATAGATTCGTATCGTGGCCTTCAGGCCTAAACGCTTATGTAGCCCGACTCATGTTGGGCTTATCAAGATTGGGTTTTGACGGGTCAGAACCTGATATAGACTATACGTCATCATGTGATTCCCTTTATAAGTATTGGGTTTTGGACGGGTCCGTAACCCCAATGAAGAAATTGTTTCCCGGATATAGACTATACGTCATCAATTACTATATTTGGTAATTCATCTAATTAAATTCTATACTACATTAATTGTATTATAATGTACTCTAATGACACATTAAATTTTCGTATTAAATGAATGTTGTAAACTTACAATAATACAAATTTGTAGTTGTAATTTTTATCATAAAAAATCAATTTTTACTAAGTTCAAATGAGTATAAGTATAGATATTTATATTTGTATTAATATATTTTACTAAATTCTAATCACACATTTACTCTTTTAGAACTATAAAACCGATAAACTATCAAATACCGAGTGTGATTGCGTACCGCTTAAAGATCAATATATGACAAAAACTGCATATTTGATATCATCGCTGCTTTGTGCGGGTACCATGCTAGTATTACAATAATGCACAAGTTATAAACGCGTATTTAAGAAAGAATATAAAAACTTTATCATAGCTTGAAGCGGTTCCGTAGCTAAATGAACGGAGGCCCTGTGCAAAGTCTTATACGATAACTAAATACGATGGTAAAAAATATATCATACCAACAGCTGAAACAAAAAATATAGTATTTTGATGACTTATCTTAATTGTTGGATCAGTCCTAGATAGATCTTAGGAGCCTTAATAAACGTATAGTAAACCTGTGTAATCACAAGCAAACTATGGAGAACTTTTATTAGACTTATGTCCACGCGGAATATGAACACAAGAATTAAGAAGACAATAAACACAAATTACTTGATCCTCTATGGATCTATATTGAATTACTAATAATGTTATTAACCAGCGTATATAAACCCTAGCCGCAGGTTTCTTTTATACTACAAGAAACCCTAATTCTGCAGCTTACAAAACACGTAAAAGATATGCATTATCTATTCCTAATTTAGCTCATGCATATCCTAACTAAGTACTAATAATACGGAAACTACATATCCGCAATAACAATAATAACTATCAGCAGTAACTGCACTATCCGCAGTAACTGCACTATCAGCAGGAATACAAAAACTATCAGCAGGAACCCTTATCAGCAGGAACCCACTATTACAATAATTCCTAACAATCCTCCCCTAAACTTGAATTTGACCACGTTAACTTCAAGTTTCCAGATAGATCTTGAATATGCAAGAGGACTGAAGACCACAACAACTGAAGCAAGAAAATGAATCAGTAGCAACTCCTAGAACCACCAGTATCAGCATTAACGAACAGAGATCCATCGCCAGCCCTATGCAAAGAAGATCGTAATCCAACAACAACAAAGAATCGAGTAGATTTGATGAGCCTTTACCAAGTAGCTACTCACTCTTGGGCTAGATGGTTCTTCAGTGGAATCATGACAGCACCCTGGTGAACCAATAACAAGTCCAACACTTGGAACGTGAATCAACGGTGTGTTGGAAAACCCTAATGATTTTTGGCAAACCATCACAGCCATCAACGGATTTGACTTGTATTTACCTGAAGCCGTTTAACTCAGGACTGGTTATGGTATTCCACTGCCTTTACCACAAGCCATGAACTTGTGGGCTAGCCAACTCTTCATCTATGAGGACATGGTGAGTTGAGCACCATACAATTTATTGGCAAATTGTCAACCATCCAACGAATTTGATATCTCTTTACCAGAGCCGTTTACTCATGGAGTAGCCAATGTTTGGTGTGTGAGACCAGGGTACATTGATAACCCTCTGATTTTTTGTAAATCAGCAACTATCAACGGATTTGAGGAATGCCCACCAGAGCCGTACCCCCATGGTGAGTCAACTCTTTCTTGTCAAAGACATGGAGAGTTGATTACCATATATGGTACACAACTATACAACATGATCCTCAGAGATGAAAGTTAGTAAACACACAATATATACAAAACATTTTTTTAAACACAAAACAAAGAAAGAATTTACAACAGAAATACCAGTCTCAAGATGTGGTAGCAGCATTGGCAGCACGAATTCTATCCTTGATAAGTCTAACCAACTGCTCTGCATGTAGCATATCATTGCCAACAGGTTCAGTAGTAAGCACCAGCTGATGCTTCAGCATTTGAGTCATAACCTGCACAGACAATGGATATTGCAAATTCGAGAACATATACACATAAACACCACTTACAGTGTGTAACACATGCACATTAGCCAGTGGATAAAACATTCAGTCCCATACAAACCAATCACCTTGATTATCCCAAACAGAGAAACCTTTTCCATCCTGATAAGTGGAGTCAAACAAGACATGCAAATCACCAAGCAAAAGAAGACCAACACCAGATTCAGGATTAGTGTCAAAATAGTTAGAGACCAATCCATACAGATGTATAAGATCTTGTCTATCCACGAGATGAAGTATCTGACTCAGAAAGATAAAATGCTTGAATGATCCATCTTTTCTATAAATTGTATTCACCTTGCCACCCATGTAATCTATAAGTTCCCATCTATCTAACCGAGACCACACAACTGGCTCTTCATCACTAGTATCAGCAACTGTGATGAATGAACTGTCAGGAACATTCAGATCAAGAATCCTTGAGCTCCTCTTCTTTGCGATACTCTTTCGTCTTCCACTAGTTGAGGAGGAAGGAGAAGGAATGTTAGAGCTTGGAGCATCTGGAGTAGGAATCACTGGGATAACATCTGGTGATTTAACACCTTTCTTAGGATCAGCAGATTCAGGCTGAGGTGTATCAGTGGAAACATATGTATCCTTCTCAGTAGAACAAGGATGGACAACATCAGAAGGAACATTTGGATCAACATCAGTGGAAACAACCTGAGGCTTAGCTGAAGAATCCACACCTAGGTTATCAGCGGAAATGCTCTTAGGCTCAGCAGCAGGAACACCTTCAGAAGGATCAACTTTAGATGCATCAGCAGGAAGAGTTGTAGATGTAGTAGGCTTCTCAACAGGTGTAGAATGCTGCTTAGTAATCTCTTCAGCATGAATACCAACATCTGCTGTGCTAAGTAAGATCTCATCAGAAGGACCAGCAACCTTCAATATCTTGACTTCAGGTCCTTCCAATGAAGGCTGATGTCTCTTCATCCTTGCATTTGGATTAAGACCATCCTTTCCAACTGTGGGAGAATTTTGTTATACTCCACCACCAACTGTTCATCTGTCAAAGATTTCACATAGGCCATAGACCATATATTGTTGTATACAACAGAACTCGTATTCTTCACAAACTCCCTCATATGTTTTCGTTGTTCAGCTTGAGTGGGTGGTCTATCTCTTAGCCTTAGCTTTCCTTTTTGGATCTGCTTTCTTCCTCCTATTAGCCAGTGCCATCAAATCAGCAGCAAAATTATCTGAGTCAAAATCACCTCCCAATATGGACTGAGAAAGTGATGTGTTAGTTGTAACTCCAGCCACAATGGATCTCCAGGTATCAACAGTGAAGTGCAAGGCAACCTCATCCAGTTCTTTCATTCTCTCAGGTGTGATCTCAGGAACTGTGTGAGTTTGAATTTTTGCAATTCAAATAAGGCTTGAACTTTCTATGCTACTTTCCTATCACCCTTTTCAATTTCATGAAGCCTAAAAAGTATCTCCTCTTCAACCTTGATAGCAGCAGGATCCACTTCCTCTTCAACCATTGGAGCTTTCCCATTATCTACTGAAGAAACACCCACTTGAACATCTTCAGAAGCAACCTTGGGATTAGAAGGAATGATTGCTGGTATCTTAGAAGCAATGGAGGAAGTAGCAGCAGGTATAGGCTTGTCAGCAGGATCAGCTAAACTATCAGAAGGAACACGATTCTCAGCAGCATCAGAAGAAACCATATCCTCAGCATCCTTATAAGTAGAAATGGGTTCTGATGGAAGTTGCACTTGATCAGCACCAACAGAAGTATCAGGAGAATCCACAGAACTAGTCTTGAGCACATTAAGACTTAGATAATTCCTCTTTCTAGTCCTTCTTTTGTTAAATACTCGAACTTCTGGATCTTTCTGAGCTTGAGTCTCTCCCAATGAAACAGAGGCCAAAACATGTAGCGCCTCCAGATCAATGTTGGTCCTCTCAGTATCTTGTTCCTCCTCTGTATCAGAAACTACAACCCTGCTCCTCCTTTTGTTGAGCCTAACCTCCAAATCTGTCACCCTTTTAAGCAACTTAACCAGAGCACCACCCAGAGTCTGCTTGGTTTCCTTAAGCTCATTCTTTGTGTCTATCAGCTGAGCCTCCAAATCATCAACCTTCTTAGAATATCTGTTAGGCAAGCTAGACATGTTCATTAGTACATCAGGATCCTCAGCTCCACCAACAGGTTTTCCTGAGGTATTAGGAGCTTCATTGGTCCTGGAAGGAGACACATAAAAATCATCACCAAAGATGGTGTCATCCTCAAAATTATGCCTAGGAGGACTAGAAGGTTGGACAAATGGTTGATAAATATTGACCTCAGCCTCAATAGGAGTTTCATAGGCAACAATGACGGCTCCTCGTGAGCAACAACCCTTGGTGATGGTGGGCAACAGTCGAGGAGATGGGGTTACCGGTTTTAGTGGCAACTGATGCAGAGGCATCAGGAGCAGTGGAGGCCCCAATATCAGCTGAAACTGATGTAGAAGCACCAGCATTATTGGGGTCTGGTGACATAGGGCCACCAGATGCCTCATCAATCATAGGCTCTAAACCACCAACAGGAATACCTGCACCAGCAGCTACATTGCTACTTGGCAACATAGAAGGTAACAAGGGCCTGTGTTCTCCAGCAAAATTTGTTTTCATGGTTGAAAAGAGTTTGGCATTTAATTTACTTATAGCTTTTGGGGTTTTATCAGAGGGTTCAAAGTTTAATATTATCTGAAGAAATCTAGGATACATTAAGAATTTATGCTTGGTATCCTAGATATTTCTGAGCATTTCCTCAAAGATATATTTTGAAAAATTATAGGTTCTCCCCTGAGCCAAAAAAATGATAGCAGTTGCAATAGAGCTAGAGAACTGATCCCAACCCCTAGATTTAGGACTAAGACACTGAAGGAGAGTGTGGACCAAAAACCTCCATTTAGGACAAAATTTATTTTTATACCAAATAAATTTCCTGTAAGTGGGATACCCAATACTTGCCAAACCAGTGATTATATCATCTCTATTGTTTTCAAACACACCTCCTTCATCATCTAGTTGTAACTGAGTCCTTATGAGTGACTTAGTGACCACATACTCTTGTCCATCTATAATGGCCACAATCTCCTTGGGTTGACCGTCAGGAGATCTCTCAAAAGTCGTGGCCTGTAATTGCTTGACTAAAGAGTCATAAACAATAGATGGACAGAAAGTTAGAGCATACCGAGCTTTGATCACGAAGAAAGTCCACCATTTGATCATATACATCACTCCCTTTAGCTCTTTCCAAGAATGCAACCTTGTTATGATCAACTTTGAAAGCCAATGATGCCATTGAATTATTCCGAGAGGGTGGAAGATGGTTTTGGTTTCAAAATGGGAGGGAATTGTGCAATTAGGTCGAGGGATATCAATAACTGGTTATTTAAGTAGGTTACTTAAAATAACCGTTTAAATTGGCAAAAGATTCACATAGAATCTTTGACCAATTTTGACTATAATCAAATCCCGTTTTAAATCCCCAATTATTATGAAATCAGCAGCAATGAAAAGTCACTTAGTAGAAACCATTTAGTCAACCAGCAAGAACGATTGAATGTTTGACCACAGTTTCCATATCAAAGCTACCAGCAGAAACCATTTCCCTCAGCAGAAATCACCACGTTACCAGAAGAAATGGAGAAAGAATAAATCCTTCTTTACATATCTGTACATCTACAGTCTCCATACATAACCTTTATTTATTCACAAACCAAACAATTAATTACAACCATAAATTTTACCAACCAAAGATTCCATCGTTAATATGCCTATTTAACCAACCTCTTGCATCACAACATACATCAAACCAAATAACCCTAACATCAAAGTCGATTTCCTACCACACCACCATGAATAACTCTCTCAATCATCCCATTGAAATATCTTCAGATTCATCTGAGAGTGAGCCATCCAATGATGGATGGTTAAGCTACTTTCCTCGTGGTTACTCTAGCGTGACTTACATGTCCAAAGACCCTCCTCACAAATCACCATTTGCTTGCACTTCTTCAGAGGATGAAGATGATGAGCGTGGTGGCTCTTCTGGACCAGTGATGAATGTTGCTCCTCTTGCCATAGTACCACCTCCTTCTGTGCCAGTTGCAGGTCCTTCAGCTCCAAGACACGAAACCTCCACCTCAAACCCTAAGAAGAGAGCTACAGTGGTTGGTCTAGCTGCAAAGCCAGTGTGGTCGTTCATCAACAGGTGGGGAAAGAAGCATCAGAGGATGCCAGAGTAGGGAAAGAGGAGGCCTGAGTAGGTGCCTGGAAGATGGAAGCTGGAGTCTGGGGGAATCTTTGGAGAAGCTTGTTAGGATGAAGTCTTGATGTAAGCAGCAGCAATGTTTTAAAAAGTCTTGTAATGTTACACTGCATCTAAGAATGCAGTGTATTTATATGAATAAAAGACTTTTGTAGTTTAATCTAATGCTATCTTTTGCCACTGATTGTGCGTTTGACACTAGATCTGCAAGATGGTTAGTAGAACACAGAGCATACAAAACAAATATATATATAAATATATAAATATACACAAAAATATACAAAGTATACAACATAAATCCTCCCCTTAAACCAGATACCTCCCCTTAGGCATAATCCTCCCCTCAAACACAACAATCAGGGGTTGATCATGCCTATATGGACAACCAAATGAAACCTTGGACCATCAAAAGCTTTAGTCAACAAATCAGCTACATTTTCATCTATATGAATTTTAACCACTTGAATAAGGTGTTTTTCATTAGCATCTCCGATAAAGTGGTGTCTAATTTCTATGTGCTTAGTTCTTTGATGAAAAACTAGATTTTTAACAATGCAAATTGTACTTTGGTTGTCTATATAGATCTTAGTGTTCATAAAATTGAACCCATAATCCAATAACTGATTTTGAATCCAAAGTACCTGACCACAACAACTAGCAAGAAGAACATATTCAAACCTCGAGAAGATGTAGCCACTATGGTCTCGCTTGCATTGCCGTGAGATTAATCTCCTTCCCGTAAACCGACAACCCCAAGAGTAGATTTGCGATCAAAGTTGGCACCAAAGATAATCACTATCACTATAAGCTTCCAACTCAAATGGAGATTCTCTAGGATACCAAAGACCCAACTTAGGTTGACCTTTGAGATACTTGAAAATCTTCTTGATCGCAGTCAAATGGGAAGTCAAAGGAGTGACTGATGCTCGGAACAAGCACCGATCGCAAACATAATATCAGCCTAAAAGCGTCAAATACATGAGTGAACCAATCATAGATCCAGATAGGTGAACATTGATGCAGGATCTCGTTCATTATTCGACTTAGCCTTTGGGGCTTCATAGGAGTAGTTGCGGTCCTAACAAGTTCCATATCAAACTTCTTGAGGATGTCATGCACATATTTCTCTTGATGAATGAAAATACCATCCGATTTCACGCACTTGAAGGCCCAAAAGAATGTAAGCTCACCCATTGCACTCATCTCAAACTCACTTTTCATCAACTCCTCAAATTTCTCAAGACCAAGCTTCTTTGGTAGAACCAAAGATAATGTCATCCACATACACTTGAACAAGAATGATATCCTCGAGTTCTTCTTGATAAAGAGAGTCTTATCAATAGCACCTCTCCGTAACCATGTTTTAGCAGAACGAAGAGAGCCTAGCATACCAAGCCCTAGGTGCCCGATGAAGTCCATAGAGTGCTTTAACCACTTTGTAGACCATATCCGGATTGTGAGGGTCTACAAACCTTGGCTGAGTGACATACACTTCTTCCTCAATTTCACCATATAAGAAAGCACTTTTACATCCATCCGATATACCATGAAGCCCATGTAGGAAGCAAACGCCAAGAAGAGTCCGATAGCTTCTACTCTAGCAACAGAGCAAAACTTCATCATAATCAATCCTTCTTCTTGTCTCGTGACCTGGGCAACCAACCTAGCCTTATTCCTCACCACAATCCCCTTGCATCCCTCTTACACTTCAGAATCCACTTTGTGCCAATTGCATACTTTCCAGGAGGCAATTAAACAAGCTCCCACACATTTTGATTTAAAAATTGTTGCATTTCTTCTTGCATAGCAGCTACCCAATCATCATCTGCCAAAGCCTGTGCAACACTGGTAGGTTCAACTTGAGAGAGGAAACAAGCAAATAGACAATGATGATAGTCTATGTGATTGTTCCTATGTTGATCCTGAATGTAACTGAGAAATGCAGATTCACCAAAACTTGTCTTCTTCACCCTGCTTCTAGTTTGCACAGATGAAGTAGGATCACCAATTATTAGAGATTGTGGATGTACTGTGTTAATCCTCTTTGTGACATTAGGACTAACATCAACTGATGTGGCCAGATTAGTGATAGTAGGACCAAAGTCATCATCATAAGAAGAAGAATCAAAAATGCCTGTTCTTGACAAATGATGAATGCCATCCAATTCAGAGCTTGTATATTGTGAATTGGCTAAGTCAGATGGACTTGAAAATCTGGTGGGAGAAGCATCTAAACCCATAGTATCAACAAATGGAGTAATGGAGGGAACCGTATGAACAACATCACTTGCAGAAGGAACAAGAACACTACCAGCAGAATCATGATCAGCAACAACTGACCCATTACCAGCAGAATTGACATCAGCAACTTTCTGACCAGTAGGATCAGACACATTACCAGCAGGAACAGATACATTATCAGTAGCATCAAACTTCCTGCGGGCTTCAATAGTTGCTTGCCTTAAGAGTTCCTTTGTTTCTTTGGAGAATTCATAACCATACTTTTCAGCATCATCCTTCGCTGCATGCTCTTGGCGTTGAAGCTTCACAAGCTCTTCTGCATACCCTAAATCACTTGAAGCTACATCAGAAGAATCTGTGTCCTTGGTACCTGAAAAGTGGTTAGTAGGAAAAGAAGGAACAACAATAGGTTGTTCATAACAGTTTGAATCAGACTCATCATCTGAGGAACCTGCAATTTTAATTTGATTAGCTTGTGGTTCTGTAGAAAGATTAGATTTATAACGAGTATAACCTTAGTGATCATTTAAGTAGTCAAGATCAAAGTACCATTCTTGACCTGCTCCCTGAACATTAGGCTTGTCTTCCATAAATCTCAGATTTAGTGTTTCTTCTATCCTCTTTGTGGAGATGTTATACACCCTGTAAGCTTTACTATGAGCCGAATAGCCGACTACAAAACCCTCGTCAGCTTTGCCTTCAAATTTTCCCAAATGATCACTGATGTTAAGGATGGTCACATGACAACCAAAAGGCTTAAAGTAGGTTATGGTAGGAATCTTTCCAGATAAAAGTTCATAAGGTGTCTTATTGTGAAGATGAGTTATCAACACCCTGTTCAAAACATAACAGGAAGTACTGACTGCTTTAGTCCAGAACATGGTAGTCAACTTTGAATCAACAAGCATAGACCTTGCTGCTTCAATAAGGGTACTATTCTTCCTTTCAGCAAATCCATTTTGTTGTGGAGTCCTAGCATTACTATAATCCCTTTTTTTCCCCTTAGAAGCACAAAGCTCAATTAGTTTGGCGTTCTTGAACTCTGTCCCATTGTCACACCTAATGGCTTTAACCTTTTTGTTCAACTCGATTCTCAACGTGGCAATAAAGTCTTGAAGAATCAAATGTTTCATCCTTAGTCCCCAAAAGAATGCCCATCAATACCCATCGTAGTCATCAAGAACCACCAAACAATAGTACTTGTGATCAATGTTTCTGATGGATGTAGGACCAAAGAGGTCCATGTGAAGAAGCTGCAAAGGCTCTGTGATAGTGCTGACAACAGTAATGGATTTATAGGAAGCCTTGTGCTACTTTCCCTTGTTGCAAGCCACACAATTGTGCTCATTAGTAAAAACTTTGGAAGGAAGTCCATGAACTAAACCATGTTTTTCCAGCTTGTTGATAGTTTTGAAATTAACATGAGCCATCCTTCTATGCCATTTATTAGATTCATCCAAGGATGCCTTTGCCACCAAACAAGCTAAGTCACCTTCAGGCTGAACATCATTGAGGTTGAATGTATACAAATTATGTTTCCTAGGCACCTTCAGAACAACTTGACTGTCATCATGTATCTGGAAGTCTTTTGAAAGTACAAGACATTCAAGAGATTGAATGTAACACAATTTTTCTTGTCACGATTTGAGACACGTAAAATAAGTTGAAGTTTCTTAGTTGTTTCACATAATACACATTCTCAAAGTCTAGCTTGGAAGTTCTTATGGTTCCTTCCCTGTAATTTACCATCTCCTCCTCCAAATGTAACAAGACTCCTTGAATAGATACAAAGTCATGCAACATCTCTGCTCCCTCGTCATACTCCTAGAACATCCACTATCAACAATACCTAAATCTTTATTTGTATGAGGATCATCCTACAAGTTAAAAGATATACAACAACATTAGTATACATGGAGACCCAAGTCATTATCGACTTGGGCCTCGCCTTGTGGATCATATTAGAAAAACCGCAGATTGATGAGATCCACTATTGTTCTTGGAACCCTTCATGAATGATGGTCTATGTTGTGTCCAAGAGCAACTCACGAGGGCTTAACAACAAGATCCCACCTTGCCCCTATTATGCAATGGGTCATTATTAATGTGCCTATATCCATTTTGAAAATAAGTACCGGTAGGTCCGATTAATGGCCTAGGAACATTTCTTCTCCAACATGATTAAGATGGTCTATCGGCATAAACCGGGTTACCAAGCAGAAATTGGAATAGAATCGGTCTACCAACAGAACATGTCTACCAACAGTAATTGGTTCTCGCCGGTCCTACATGTGTTCTAGTAGGAACAAATGGAGGAATTTTGGTCACATCATTCCATATTGGTATATGTCTCTATTGATTAGTACAAACACCCATTTGTTTCTCATAAAAATCACAATCTTTAATAAGATGAAATGTACTACCACAAACAAAACATGATTTCTTCTTAAAATGCTTGTTCATAACATTAGGAGTATTATAAAAAACAAACTTATTCAAATCACAACCAAAATCGTAATTGTTTTTAATGTAATCAACAAAACAAGAAATGTTTTAAAATAAGATGTCTTTGAAGATGATTCATCAACAAAGAACTCTTGGGACAGAGCAAGGGCTTAGGTAAGGCGACTTGGGCATTGTTGACTCTTCACTTGAATCACAACCGCATAGTCTTTAGACGGGTTTCAAGTCCTATCATCGGAAGAACAAGAGACAAAATCATTAGTTTCACGCCAGGTCTCGGATAAGTCATTAGACTTTTGGCCATAGGCCATATGTGATTCATCCAAGTCTCGAGTCTCGAGTGCGGGTTAGAGGTCTAACAATACCATTGATAGAGGAAGGAACAATGTGCATTTCACCTGGTTTAACAAATTTAGAAGGTCGATATTTTTCTTCCTCTTCATCAGCGACAAGATTAAAAATACTATAGTCTTTAGGGTTATATACCTCATATGAATCAATGTAATCCTTGAAGCCCAACCCCATATTAGTTTTAACAGACATAGAGCTTTTTCTTAATTTGTCTAGATTTTTAGCTTGTTCTTGCCACTCTTTATGTCTAGCCACCTCTTTATCTAATTTAGCCTTAAGATCCTCCTTTTATACATTAGCTTTAATATTTTCATTTTCAGTATATTTTAACAAGCTAGTGGTGTTCTCCAAATCTCTTTCTAACACTCTAATTCTCTCTTCAAGGGCCAATTGATTTTGTTGGTACCAGGCCTTTTGTTTTTCTAAAAATTCACTTTTAAGCGCATCATATTTAGCATTACAACCAAATTTGTACCTGTGATGTGATGCCCATCAGTGCAAATTCATCAGCAATATCAGCAACCAATCCAACCTGAGGATTTTCATCCTGAACTTCATCCAGATGAGCATCCCAGCCAACCCTTGAGTCCACAGATAGCAAAGCTTTAGGTTTCAAGTCCTCAGCTTCCTTGAGCTTGTATGCAGTATACCTTCAACTGTCACTTCCCTTCTTATCTGGGCATTCTCTGGCAAAGTGACCTAGTTGGTTGCATTCAAAGCACCTGATCTTCTTCCTGTCAAACCTGGCTGCCTCTCTTCCCTTGTAGCTGAACTTCCTCCTAGATCGGTTCTCAAACCTGTTGACTTTTACAACAAGCATGGCCATCTGCCATTTGATGTCCATCTCCCCCAAATCCCATTTATCCACTTGTTCAAAATCTTTATAGGCCAACTGCTGTTGGTCTTCAATCTCATCAACAAATGAGTAAAGCACATCCTCTATCACATTATTGGACTTTGATGTTCTTGAAGAAGAAGTGTGTTTTGATGATGTCATTGTTAGAATGAGATTAGGGTTTTGTGAAAGAGAGTAAGGATGTCTTCTTTGAAAGATTCTCACCAGGCTCTGATACCACTTGTTGGATCAGTCCCAGATAGATCTTAGGAGCCTTAATAAATGTATAGTGAACCTGTGTAATCACAAGCAAACTATGGAGAACCTTTATTAGACTTATGTCCACGCGGAATATGAACATAAGAATTAAGAAGACAACAAACACAAATTACTTGATCCTCTATGGATCTATATTGAATTACTAATAATGTTATTAACCAGCGTACATAAACCCTAGCCCCAGGTTTCTTTTATACTACAAGAAACCCTAATTCTGCAGCTTACAAAACACGTAAAAGGTATGCATTATCTATTCCTAATTTAACTCATGCATATCCTAACTAAATACTAATAATACGGAAACTACATATCCGTAGTAAAAATAATAACTATCCGCAGTAACTGCACTATCCGCAGTAACTGCACTATCAGCAGGAATACAAAAACTATCAGCAGGAACCCTTATCAGCAGGAACTCACTATTACAATAATTCCTAACATTAATTTTTAACAGATATTTACAACATAAAATTGATAGCTTTTATAGTATGTTTTTGTTAAAAACGAATTTTGATGCCTCAAATATATAACGGGGTATATATTATGAGGCCTATAAAAATTTGAAGCCCTGTGCAATAGCACATCTCGCACACTCTTATATACAGCTCTGGCTTGAAGCATATATGTAATTTAACTTGTAAATAGTATAGCCCACAAGTATTATGATACCAATAGCATTCATGCACCGGAGAACATACATCCGCTCGTGCACGTACGACCAAAATGGTTTACTTTTTATAACGTTGGTAGGAATACTTTATTGAAGATGGAATAACGACATTTTTGGGTTTCTTGTTATTGGTTATGCTAAAGTTAAATTGTTAACCATATGGCTAGAAATTACGTGAGCTTAATTGAGGCATGCACATATACATAAAAGATACGTTTATTAATGAAATTAATACATATTGTACATTTATTAATTATATATTAATATGTTTCATGAAATAATAAATAATCGTTAATTATACTGTTAGTCGCTATGATTAACTAATAAGCATTAATTAATAAGTGAAGGACGTATTAGTTCGAAATCCAAACCCGTAGGGTTTGGGATAAAGTGGCTAACCATAGAAGGATCTAAGATGGTGGTTGTCGTTTTGGTGAAACTAAAGAAAGTAATAGCTAAACTTAGTAGACAAGTTGTCTAGCTATATATACACCCCTTGGGACTTCACAAAAACATATGACGCATAAAAAGCTACATCCTAATCTGTTTGTTCTTTCTTATCACAACCAATCGACATAATACTATACTATGTATGTATGTGCATGCTACATTCATGTACATGTAATATACATGCAAATCACACGTATACTTTGCATGCAATTATATATGCATGCAAAGTGTTGCTTTTTCTCCTTGTTTGACAAACAAAAACATATCCCTTGTGGGATTCAATTGTGTGACGCTTAGATCCAAAAACAAGAACACCATGCTTTGTTGTTTTAATCATGAAGCAAGCACTAGCATTTTAGCGTATTTCTTTAACGTGTAGTGTGAGCATTCAATAAATATCAACTCATTATAGTTGATTTGTTGTTTCATGGTGATTCAAGATCCAAAGATGGTGCAAGATCAAGATTGGGTTTTTTCTTATTATGTATTTTTCAATAGATTCGAGTTAGTATTTTTATGTGGTTTTTATGTGTTAATTCATAACAATAAAGATAGTTCCATCCGCTGCTTACTCGTGATATTGATGGTTTAATCAATATAATTTTCCGACAGTGGCATCACGAGCCATCTCGTTTGGTGTATGGGTTACACATTAAATCGCTAGCTACATTAATTAAACACATAATATTAATTGTTATGAGAATAACATTAATTATTGTCATTTAATTAAATCTTGATCTTGTTTAATATATTAATGGTTAATAAGACTAAAAGAGGTTAGAAAAATTAAAAAGTTATTGTAATATATACTTCTGCTTTTTCTTTTTCCAATCTTAAGGCTTACGCGGTCATTGTATATGACGCTTGTGTTCCACATGGTACCAAGCTCGAAAACCTTGTGGGAACCTTAGATCTTCAATTGGGGAAGACTCATTCTTGAGTTTTGGAGCATTACTTGTTTTACTGCTTTTCATTAGAGTCTGTCTTCGCCTCTAGCTCTTCTTCTGTTTGTTTTAATTGCTTATATATTTTATTCTTTGTGACTTGTTTTACATATATGCTATTGATTTTGAAAATATAAACACACTAATTACTTGTATCGAAACTTGTTTTTAATTAAGTCGTGGATTTCATCAAGCTATTGACGGTGTGGATCATTAGTCGAAGCTACCAGGATATAGCTTGCTGGATATCGTGAGATTTAATTCTTGTATGTTAATATACACAATTTTCCCTTGTGACTAGTTATGTATTTTGTGTAAAAACTTGTTTTTTGACACTTAAAAGGACTATAAACTATTGAAATGTGATTTAATTAAATCATTGGTCCATTAAGCTATTGAGGGTATGGATCATTACTCGAAGTTATCAAGATATAGCTTGCTGGATATCGTGTGATTTAATAAAATGTAACTATAAGATACCTAAAGTTTTGTGCTTTTATTAATGATCTTTGATTTTAACTATTCGCTTAGTTAATCAAAACATGATCTATGGTTTCGCGTGGTCTTTTCCCGCTCCACTACATATTTCGGCATATGAGGGAATTATTGGAAGAACGTAGGTCTTTTGACTCATGCAGAGTAAAATATAGGGTTATTGACCATTCTTTGTCCGTGATATAGTACACCTAATAAGTTGATTTTTTTTTCAAACTTGTGTTACAAAGATGTATGAATGCCTCTTTGTATATAATTTTTTTATACATGTTTTTGTCAAAATTTATGTGATACGCTATTTGCAATTTAAGTCTGTTTCATCCAAGTTTGAGAACACTTGCACTTGCCTTTTACTCTATGTGAGACGTGAGTGAATTGCAACCCAAGGTGTTTATTCTCTAAGCATGAGACCTAGAGTTATTTACACATGTTCTTTAATTGGACGACTTAATCGAGTCAAGCGGGTGAGATCCTTGAGCCCGAGGCATATAATGAGACAAAATATGTATGACACTAGTAGCTTGTACTATAGTGTTATAAGTCTCATAAATCTAAAAGATGCATTTGTAATGCAATTGTCGCACGCCGCCTACCTTTTGTACCTAAAAGACTTACCAAAGTAGTGAGACTACCGTGATGAGTGGGAGTTCAAGTAGGATCTTAGTCTTGTAGTAAATTAATTTTTTTTTGTAAATTAAAAACAAAGGTAGTTAATTTCTAAAAGAAACAATTATCAAAAATACTAAAATTTAAACTTTACTGCTAATTGGATATTGCAACATATAGTGTAAAGGATGGTTGTCCTTTTCTTGGAAAAGATTGTTGGGAATTATAGATTTGATGATTACAAAACCATAGAGCAAGAATGAAGAAAGAAGAAACAATGAGGACCAAAAATGTAATAGTTGAGCAAGAATAAAGAAAGAAGAAACAATGAGGGCCAAATATGTAATAGTTAGCTTTCTAGTAAGCTAGGGTTTGTAACCTCCCTCTATTATATAAAGAGGGATGGCGGCTAGGGTTTGAAGAAAATCCTTTCATTTCATTTCATAGAAGACATCTCCTAATGACAGTCTAGCAAACGCACAGAGCGTCTTGTAGTAGTAGTAGTAGTATTAGTTTCTTTATGTTTTAATAAAGAAAACCTTATTAGTGATTTTGATTGTGTTTTTCTATTCCACTATGCATCTATTCAATCAATATTGCTTATACCCTAGTTGAGTCCGGATCTTAGGATTTAACAATTGGTTTCAGAGCGGGTGGCTCTCGATCTAGGGTTGATAAGGTTTTCCTGGTTTTAGGGTTTATTCCCTAATTAGGGTTTCGCAGCAGTTTTAAACTGAAAAGAGGCGGCAGATGAAGAGCAGCAGATTCGTGTGTTCAGTTGTTGCTGATGTACGTGTGGGCACCTGTATCTGATTTATATTTTGGACTACCGTTCAGTGAGAATTAATATTATGTATTTAATATTTGGTTTCATGAATTGATACTATTTTTTATTGGCTAGAAACCACAATATTTATCTCTGATTGGCTATCAAGTATAAGGTGGGACGGGATTTAATCTGGTCCCGTTAATTAATTGCATCTCGTACTGCTTGGCTCTTTGTATTGGTCGGTAGGTGAGGTCACATGATGTTATGGTTCCTCATTTCTCACGTGACATGCTTGAGTAATAGTATAATGTTTTGAATCACATGGGCTATCATTTTAAGTTGCAGCGCATGAGCTGGTCCCCACCCATTTGGTATGTGCTGATTATTTATACTGATGATGTGGTCTCGTGTGTGGGTCCCTCGTTCTTCAGCAGAAATGGTTCCTATTCACATGGGGCTTGAATTTGGCTGTGGTACTTATTTGACCTCACGTGATATTTTAGTTTCAGTCAAGGTAAGCAATCATAGCTTACTGGTCGGTGCAACTATTTTATAATCCTAGGTGATGTCACACAGTCACGTGGACATGATGGGACTTACGTATATGTTTTCACTGGGCATTTACTCGGTTTGTTGCTGGTGGTTGTTTTTACTGTTTGTATTATTTTTGCTCACGTGGGGCACCACCTGTGATATGCCTGTACTTGTTTCGAGATCATGTGATATTTTGCAATTGGATGATATTGTTGCTGGGTGTGTATCTGCTGAAGGTATTGGTTTTTGCTGAAGGTTCCGGTTTCTGCTGAAGGTTTTGGTTTCTGCTAACCGGTTTCTGCTGAAGGTGCGTGTCTATATCATATCTCAAAGTGAGTCAGGCACTTTTGAGATAACTTTTTTGTACGTTAATGATGTGACAAAGACTTGATGATTCTAGTGAAGGGGTGAGATCTACAAAAAGTACTTAATGCTCGCATTTGCTATCACTTTAAGGAGTTACATTGTAGTGCTCAGTGTTAGTGAAGGGGCGAGATCTATAGAAAATGTGCTTAATGCTCACATTTGCTAGTGCCTCATCTGAGTTTGGAGTCACATGGATAGTGCAAGATATAAGACGCATACGTTGATGTCTCTACTGATTTGGATTCTGCTGCTGATTTGGCTTCTCTGCTGTTATGCTTTATTTATTTTGTTTAGTTGTAAAAAAAAAAAAAAAAAAAAAAAAAAAAAAAGATGGTGAGTATAATTTTAAGGGAAGCTTATGGTTTATATACTTACCATCTACATGCATCACTGAGGGAAGCGTCTACGAGTTGCACAAGACCCTATTAGATGATTACAAAAAGGGAAGAAGATTCATGGTGTGCGATTTTATTATTTGTGATGTCATGTTTTAGCATTGTTTCTTATACAGGTTGTTTTGTAATATCAAATAGGGGAAGATTGTTGGGAATTATAGATTTGATGATTACAAAACCATAGAGCAAGAATGAAGAAAGAAGAAACAATGAGGACCAAAAATGTAATAGTTGAGCAAGAATAAAGAAAGAAGAAACAATGAGGGCCAAATATGTAATAGTTAGCTTTCTAGTAAGCTAGGGTTTGTAACCTCCCTCTATTATATAAAGAGGGATGGCGGCTAGGGTTTGAAGATCATCCTTTCATTTTATTTCATAGAAGACATCTCCTAATGAGAGTCTAGCAAACGCATAGAGCGTGTAGTAGTAGGAGTTTATGTAGTAGTTTTTATATTCAATAAAGAAAACCTTATTGATGATATTGATTGTGTTAATTATTATTCCGCTGCGCATTCAATCAATCGATATCATTGATACCCTAGTTGAGTCAGATCTTGGACTCAACTAGGGTATAATAACAATGATTGAATAGATGCACAGCGGATAATAATTAACACAATCAAAGTTACCAACAAGGTTTTTCACTATTAAAACAATGATCCTCTATGGATCCTTTTATGATGTTTCTCTGGAATGTTTTTCTCCAGAGGTTTTTAATATTCAAGTCTAAGTAATACCAAAACTATCAGTTCCTTTTATACACAAGGAACCCTAAATAAAACAATAATATAAAATAAATGCATATCACTACCTAAAATAGCTCATGCAAATCCTAACAAACTATAGAATATGCGGAATAACAATCTCCGCAGAAACCATCTACACGGTTTCCTATCTTCAGCAGAATCCATTCTTCAGTAGATTCCAGCTTCACTACTTCAGTAGAATTATGTCTTCACCGATTCAACACTTCTTATTGAGAATCCTTGACAGATAATTTCAAAGATAATTCATACTTCACGAATTCCCAACAATCCTCCCTAAACCGGAATTTGACATGGTTAAGTTCGGTTTCGATAGTACTTTAACGCTCGTAACTTGAGGATTGTACTCGAACATCGCGAGAAAGAATCAAAACAATTACATCGCTATGATGACAAACTTTGAAACCCGGATCTTTGCAAAGAACAAATGACAACATGTACATCAAAACAAATTAGTTTCATACTATTTCATCACATCCGGTGTGTTAACACCGTGAGAGGTGAATCATTGAAAATAATGGATTTGATGTCTCTTTACCAATAGCCATCACTCTTGGAGTAGCCAAATGTTTTAGTTCGAAAACCATGGTACATCGATAACCATCGATTTATTAGCAAATCGGCAACCATGAACGGATTTGATATGTCTTTACCGTAGCCGTTTGCTCGGGACTAGCCAATTCTTGGATTCCAAAAGGAATAAACCATGGTGAATTGATGACCATACAACCCTCAAACAATTAAGCATGGGTGGTTGCATACCCTATGATTTTGAGCAAACCATTACAATTTATCAACGGAATTGAGATGTCTTTACCAAAACCGTTTGCTTTTGGACTAGCCAACTCTTTGATTGAATGTCGTCATCATCATGGTGAGTTGATTACCATTTATGGATTTCATGCCTTTACCACAAGCCATAATCACGTGGGCTAGTCAACTCTTGTGTCGAAAGACATGGTGAGATGAAAACCATTAGTTGTGTGGTTCGAACCAACACCAAAACCTCGCAAGCAAGAAATAATAAGCGAACACAGACGGGTTAGAGCCTTTTTTTTTTTTTTTTTTTTTTTTTTTTTTTTATCACTAAACAAAATAACACATTTTTTTTTTTTTTTTTTTTTTTTTTTAACTAAGAAAAGAAATAATACGATTTTTTTTTTTTTTTTTTTTAAACGAAATATAAAATAAAGAAAAATAAATAAATAACAAAACATGGAAAATAAACCATCAAGCATCAAGAGAAACCAAAGACAGTTGTAGTGTCGTGAAACACTAAGCCTCCCCTTAGGCGTATGAGGATCCAACATCCGCAAAATGGTTAGTAGACAAATATACAACAATAAGCCTCCCTTAGGCTTAGGCCTCCCTCAATCAATGCACCGACAAAGACTATTTTCTTGGGTACCCGAATAAACCTTTCCGTGAGTTTTCCAAGAATAACCGATTGAGGGCTTAACGTGATTGCCACTCTAACTCCACCATGTGCCATATTCATATGAGATACATAAGGTGTATAGGATGAAAATAAGAACTAGTAGGTCTATATGGCTTAAGTCTAGCATTACGGTTCCACCACCCAAGAGTAATAGCGGTGAAGAATATGCTCCACCGGAGGAACCGAAAAGGCCTATTAAGCCCGCCGTCGAAACATATGCATACACCTTTGGTTTACCGTATGAACTGGTTTACCCGCTTTCACATGAGCAACTTTGGGAACAAATGGAGGAATACTAGCAACATTAGTCCATGTAGGTCTAGAAGTCTTATGGCCAGTGGAAACACCCATCTTTTTCTCATGATAATCACAGTCTTTAATAAGATGGAGTTTACTACCACACACAAAACAAGATTTCTTCTTATAAGACTTATTCTTAACACAACTTTGTTTATTACATTTAAACTTATCAGAAACAAAACTAGAAGCAAAATTGTGTTCAACAGAATAAGTAACTGGCTTTGTTTTGGGCTCATCAGTAGCTACTTTGGACTTGGGTGTGGTCATGGGTGTATGCCTAGATGGGTCAGACTTTTCACTTGAATCACATGAGGCATAGTCAGTGGACTTTAGGTCCGATGACTTGTCACTTCGTAACAAGAGACGAGTCATTAGTTTTGCTACTAAGGTCCGGCAAGTCACTGACTTTTGCCATATAAATGGTGTGATCCATCAAAGTCAACTGTGAGGAAAGGTCAATGGGCATGTGTTCACCTCTAATAGGTCCAGGGACGGCATGTAATGCACCTTCTTTGACATAATGAGCTAAACCCGCTTGAGTAGTTTTTCGCCCATCATATTTAGCTTCAAGACCTACATATTTTTTAAAGCCTAAACCTATAGTAGTATTTGGAGTTTGACTAGCATAGATGTGACTTGCTAACTTGTTTCCATTTAATATCCATTCTTTATGCCTAGCAATTTCCTCATTAAGTTTCTCTTTAAGCTCTAAATTTTTGATACTACATCTGCTCTTAACTTTTCAGACCACTTTAACTCATTTTTAGCACATTCGAGATCCCTTTCTAATACACCTATCTTCTCATCATAAGCTATTTGATTCTTCTGAAACCAAACCTTTTGTCTTTCTAGTGTTTTTAAAGCCTGTTTATAAGCTTCAACTTCCACATAGCATTCATTATATTTAGGTTTCAAAATATCATAAGCTTCCTTAAGTTCATTATAACGATCAGTACAACCAAACACACAATTTTGTACCTGAGAGATGCCCATGAATGCAAAGTGTGGACTGGCAAGTTCTTCAAGATAACCCTGTAGCATCAGCTTCCTTGCTCATCTTCTTGAATTCAGCCTTTCCACCATACCTTTCTTTGAGTGCATTCCATATCGACTTGCATCATCCATATAACGAAAATCGCTACATGATCAGCAGGAATAGAGTTAAGCAAGGTAGTTCTGGCCTTTGACTCTCTTTGTACAGCAATGTGTTCATCTGCAGTCGTTGGAGGAAGATAAAAGAGATTTCCATCGCGATCACTTCCAGTCCTTTTCAAGCTGTTGCCATTTTGGATCACCTTCCAGATATTCATATTATTATTTTTGATCCATTGTTCCATCTTCTTAGCCCATACCTCGTACTCATAATCCATCAAATAAGGAAACACAACATCATCCCTATTATTATCAAATTCTGCCATTTAAAAGATGTAAATCGATCGAATCTTACTGTACCACACACTGATATCGACTCAACTTTAGCAATTTATCACCAAGAAAAACGTTCAACAGCAGCAGTAAACTAATTGACCAGTAGGTGTGCAGTCAAAAATTCCCACCCACGTGATCAGTACTATTCAAATGAGTCCCACACTTAATGACCAATCAAAATAATTCCCACTTGAACTTCAGCAGCAACAATCCAAACTGTGAAAGATTAGACTTACTGAGCTGTACAACTAACTAGTACACTCCATATATTGTCCCATGCGTGTGTCACGTTAGTCAATCAAAAGAAAGCTTCAACCAAGTTATGTTGGCCCCACCGACAAATGATCCAAACGACAATACAAATTAAAAATAAAGCTCGGTATTAATGACCAATGACCAAATATTCAATATGTATGAATCAAATAAATAAATCAAGTAGGAATGAGTCGAGGGTCTCATCACACTACCACGTGAGAACAACCAATCAAAGTGAGCAAGAAAACTTGGACCAATGATTTTCACGGTAACACCAAATTGAAATATCTTCTTTGATTAAAATAAAGCCTCAAAACCAAACAAATGAGAACCTATCACGTGACTTGATTTCCAAGAATTGATATTTGAAAGATCAATTAATATGTCACTTTCATAATATGACCCATCATCCAATCAAAATAAACGAACTAATCATCAATTCGCCAAGAATGAGGACCAGAATTAATTCGAGAATATATGATCAAAATAATAATGAGATAGTACCGATTACCTCATAAAAATGCTTTTATGAACCCTAGATCAAGAGCCACCCGCTCTGATACCACTTGTTGAAACCAAGATCCGGACTCAACTAGGGTATAATAACAATGATTGAATAGATGCACAGCGGATAATAATTAACACAATCAAAGTTACCAACAAGGTTTTTCACTATTAAAACAATGATCCTCTATGGATCCTTTTATGATGTTTCTCTGGAATGTTTTTCTCCAGAGGTTTTTAATATTCAAGTCTAAGTAATACCAAAACTATCAGTTCCTTTTATACACAAGGAACCCTAAATAAAACAATAATATAAAATAAATGCATATCACTACCTAAAATAGCTCATGCAAATCCTAACAAACTATAGAATATGCGGAATAACAATCTCGCAGAAACCATCTACACGGTTTCCTATCTTGATGAAATCCATTCTTGAAGAGATTCCACTTCACTACTTCAAGAGAATTATGTCTTCACCGATTCAACACTTCTTGATGAGAATCCTTCAGCAGATAATTTCAGCATAATTCATACTTCACAGAATTCCCAACAAAGACAAATTGGGTCTCTTTTTCTTGTAAGAAAGAGAGAGACATATTCCGATTCATTTTCCTTACTATAAAGAATAAAATAAACGATTGAATTTACACCAAATTCTAATCAAACACATAAGTAAACATACTCATGAATTTTTTTTACCTTGCAAAAGTCAAACGGTTAAGTATTGTTACTAAATATTATACTTTCAAACACATTTCACTACTCCTGTTCGGTTTTCAACTCTTTGAAACTTATAAGACAATTTTTTAATAAATATATAACGTGTTTTTATAGCTATTAATTAATAATGTCTTGTAATTATCGAGATATCTTATGAGTTGTAATTGGAAAATGAATATATTACAGCAAAATGGTAAAAGCTATAACTTGCATTATTCATCTAGTTGTTTGATTTAACCCAATAAAAGGCATTACACCCTTGTGGCTATGTAGGCAAAATATTAAGGAGGAATTGCATACCAATTTTCGAGTTAATGAGTTAGCATAAATGGCTAGTCCATTGTTTATGTAATAGAACTTGACATACTATTTTGGATATCTAAGTACATGCTTACTTATTCACATTAGCAACAATTTTTAGATATTCAAGACAAGGAAAGTCAATAAATTGCTATTTGCTTCTCACTAATAGGAAAACACTTGTTTTGTTTGTCTAATTCAGTAGGAGTAATACAATTTATTTTCTAAGCTGGCATTCTAGTAATGTTATCTTATTTAGTGAGAGCTATGAGCTTGTGTACTTTATAGTTGTCCTCTATTATTTATGGCCTGCCCAAAAATAATTAATAACTTTCCAAAGTATGATAGTTTTTCATTTAGTACTAATCACGGCAGATTGTTTTATATGATAACTTGTTTCTTTCTGTAGCATTATCTATAACATCATCATGCAAGATTACTTATTAGCTGAACCTATTATGTATACACTTTTCATACATATATAATTTGAACTTTACTTAATTCATATTCTATTTCTGACATCGTCATATTATCTATACAAACAAATGATTGCCATGTTGTTTTGTATACTTGCATAATGTTGCACCCTGCACAAGTGGGAGAAAACTTAATTGTGTGTGAGGAACAACATATAATAATATGATTAATGGTTTTCCTTGACCATAATGTAAGGAAATTAATATTCTACTAGGACTTTTACACATAAAATGTATGTTTCCCTATTTAGAATAAGTGTCAACATATGATGAAAGCTACTTCTAAATATTTACTAAATGATTTAGACAGTATGATTATGTTTTCTTGCAAAGTCATAATTATTCACTGAATTGTTTAGGCAATATGATTAAGTTTTCTTGTAAAGTCATGAAGTAAGCAATTAACTTAAAATTACTATTGAGGCCAAGAGTCGGTGCTCATAATTACTTTAGTCAAATACGTTTTCTGTCTTCTTCTAATGACGCAAACATAAAGTTTTTTAAATGTTGAAAGACTTGTAACATAAGGTAAGACGTTAGCTTGTCATGTCTTCTTGTTAAGACATGAACATGAAGTTCTTGAGTTGATCAATGACTAATAACGTATAGTAAAATATTGAATGTTCATGTCTTCTTGTAAGGAAATGTACATAAATTAAGTGACTTGTCAATAACTTATAATATCTAGTATTCAATTGGTTTTAAAATACCATGTATGCAATTCGGTTTGACCCAATTGGCAGGTATGTAAGCCAAAGAGTATAAGTTTATCTAAGGATTGTGGGATTGTCTCACAATAACAATCCTTGAGTAATACAACAATAGTTATGGTATGTTTCATATGAAAATTAAACTCTGTTAACATTGTCTGATTCATGATGACCTTAACTGCTTTAATATCCAAAACTATCAAGGTTATAAAATTGAGTATATCATGTATATACTTAATATGACTCCAACCTAGAAGGTAAGTAAGACATCATTTATTGATGAAATGATTTCCATCATGTATTAATTACAGTTCCAAATTTTTTAATATCTCTTAGATCGTGTTATTAACAAACTAAAGTTGAGAACTGTTGGTGTATTTTGAATGTCCCAATTGAGAACAATTTATTGTTGCTCATGATACTGTGTATGTAGAGAAGTCTCTAATTAGAAAATCAAGTGGGAGAATTTGTAGATCTTGAATATATTCAAGAACAAAATAAATAAACCTTCTAAATACACTTGCTAATGTCATACTAAAGTTAAGCATGTAAATGTTTAACCAAAGAATGATTTAACTCTTATTCATAGATCCACAAGGATACTTCATGCACTTGAGTGATATTCTATATCAATGCTGAGGGATGTGAGTTAGAGGATCATTGAGAACCTGCTAACTATAGAGATGCATTATCAGATCTTGAATTTGATGAATGTCTCAAAACTATGAATGATTATATGCAGTCTAAGAAAGATAATCACTTTAGAGCTTCATTGATATTTCACCAAACGGCCAGACTGTGAGGTTTAAAATGAGTTTATTTTGAGTAAGACTCATAAGGACAAAATTGTACACACATTAATGCACGCTTTATGATAGAAGTTGCGCATTAATTATATACAGACGATTAATTCTCATACTTGTTTTTATATGAAATATGGTAATTGGATATCAAACTCTTTTCATGTTGATTACCTTTGCGAGGACGGTTTGTAATCAATATGGTTATGAATCCATATAATTTTTATTAAGTATACAAGATATTAGAATCCAAAGGTGGATTAGATCATGCATCTAGGAGCTCAAATCTTAAGTTTAATTGTAAAATCATTAATTTGATTTTGATTAAAATAAGATAACTCCTAAGTACATCTAAGAGAAAGTGGGAGTACCATGTTTATTCCTTAAAATCTTATATGTCGTGCAACACATTGAAAGTTGTTTTTCATTCCAGCAAGATTTTATCCCTTGACTTGGAATATAGTTTTCACTTGAGATATTTAGAAATTAAAACATACAATATTGAATTAAATTCTTATTGTGACAAGAATGTATGGTAATTAAGTCTAACATAATGTAACATATCATTAAGCAAGTCTCAAAGAATATATTTCACTTGTGATAATTTAACAAATGGATGGATACCTTGAGTTTTGCTAAGGTTTCATCATGTACATTAAATTGTGAATGGAGCTAGATGTAACTTTTGAATTAGTGCAAAGTGAGTTGACAACAATAGTATCTATGGATATTTATTGTGACAATTCTGATGCAATTAACATAGCCAATGAACTTGGTAGTTCAGAAAGGCACCAAACATTGCCAAAGAAAGGTTCAATCGTTTAAGAGCATATTGTTGTTGTATACACTGAAGCTAGTCTGATTAAGTGGATACTCAATCCTAGTCATCATAGGATTTCATCACAAATGATAATGTTTCTGACTAGACATGCTCAGCTGAATCATTGTTGCAATACACATTAAAGGATAAGAATACTTTATAGTTTAAGAAGATGTTGAGATGACTGTCTCGTATAGGTGTGGTGTTGGCTTCAAACATCCTATGGAATGTATCGTGGCAATAATAGTGTACCATAATGCGCACGTACAAAATGACGCTCATCCTGTTATTCAAACTTTCAATATTAATGAGTTTTGAAATAAGTACTCTTAAAGTTTAATCAGATGATACATAGTTATCGCGTACCATACAAGTTGAATATGTTAGGAACATTGAATTTCAACTTACTAGTAGTCTTATACGAATATGTGTTTTGTATTTGGATAATGGAACTGTAAGCAGTCATATTATATAATCAATTGATAGACCTGGTGTGATCATTTTCATTTATACTATTGTGTTATATATTTGCATGTTTAATCCATGAATAAATTTATTTATTCTAAATTGTCCATTGCCAATCAATAATATGGGAGTATTGTTGAACTAAGACAAATGTGAGTGTTTTGGTTATATATCACTGGTGTGATTGATCTTAAAAGGATTGTCCGCCAAACTCATATGTTATCCATAAGCTATAGATATTTGATTTCCCCAAACCTACGATTTATCACTTTATGGATCGGTGTTACTAAGTAACATCTCGCAAGTGGTTTTTCTTATTTATCCTTAGACTTGATGTTAGGTCACCATAATATGAACACAAGTATGTAGATGATAGAAACAAGAGATGAGAAGGGAAGGTTACACACAATCACACACGAATGAATAAGAGAAAGGTTAAGTGTATTATGAAAGTGAGCAACACCTCTCAAAGGAGAGGTTACAATGTATATATAGGCAAAGGGATTAGGGCATCCCTTGTCTTGGCCTTTTGGGCTTTTGCATAGGCCTATGGGCTTTCTACATAAGACTAGCACTAATAACAAACATAAAAGCCATAATTACGCAACCTATTACAATGAAATGACTAACACTTGATAATACTAGTTTTAAGTGATTCCAACAATCTCCCCCTAAGTGTTAGTGATGATGTAATAGCGGTTGCTCGACGTCTTCTAGCATTCTTCTTTCTTGTGAGTAGAGATGCTTTGATTCTCTTGACATTATCAACTTTTACATCGTTGTATTCTTTGTTCTTTGTTCTTTTGTGGATGTGGTGATAGTATGTTGTTGTTTGCCTTTTGTCAGCTTCATTGCTCAGGTGTCTCCACGTCTTTCTCCACCATGCTCACAAGTCTTTTGACATTGAATTCCAAGTGTGATGTAGTTCTCAAGTCTGTAAACTTTGTAGATTCTTTGGCTTTGAAGAAGAATCATTTTGACTTTTGATTTTCCTTTGATTTTGAGAGAACTTCATTTGTGATGTTGTTGGTATGAGCATGTGGAGAATGGCACGATCTCTCCTGGAACTTCGGATCTCCAATCCTGCATGTAGACAGTTAGCAATAAAGTTCCCGACGTAAGAGTATGGATATTTTGTACAGGCATATCCCAATTCGTTGGCGCGGTCTTAGACGAATCTCAAACCAGATGGTTATTGGCATGTCCCCGTACTCAATATCGTTACTCTGTCGTTGTGAGTCGTTAGAGTATACCAAAGTATCACTCCATGGCTATAGACCGTTTGAAACCACCGTGAACACCAAGCGTAACCCACAAGGGATTATCGAAGTGACCTGCTGTCAGAGCTATTTGATGTTGACCCTGGCAGGAGTTTCCATTCAATCACTGAGGATCACATTTGTGAATCCCCTCATAAATGTTCTCGGCATATTGCTAAGATCTGCGAAGGACTCTAGAATGTTTCACTTGCTTTCTTATTGTTGAGCGACATACGTGTGTGTGTTGTGTGTTTGTTCATCCGATCACTTCTCTTCTATTTCTTATATTGATGCTTGTGTTATAAATATGGGAACCTAACGATGGTATCAATCGCCAAATAGTTGGGTGAAAAACTTTTGTTTTGAAGTTATTTGGTTTCTGGCGTAACACGGGTTACAAACTTTTCACGCTTAAAAATTCGATTTTTACACTTTTCAATCCAAGATTCTTGTACTTTCAAAGTTTTTAGGTGTTAAAATTTCGGTTTTAAGCAAAAGTTTCAAACTTTACGTGTAATTCTTCGTTTTAAGCTTGGTTTCATCGTGGGTTTATTTCTCGCATAAGGTGTTTAGAAGTTTTGGATCATCAAGTTTCACACTTTTGTGTTATTTTGGTGATATTGAAGCTGTTTCATCACAGAAATCTGGTTTAGAATCACTTTGGGCTAAGAATCCGTTTTGGTTACATTTTACGCGTAACAAAACCCTAATCTTACGCGTAAGTCATCCGTGGTTTGATCTTGTTTTTCGTGGTTTACTCAGTGTTTTCTTGCTTGGATAAGCCTGAAAACACTTCGACTTTGGATATCATTTACCTTTGTGATAGTGTAAAGGATTTTTAGGCAAAACCTAATTTTACGCATAAGCTTAAACTTACGCGTAGAACTCTTTACGCCTAAGATTTTCTTACGCCTAAGCCTTGTCTTACGCATAAGCTAATCCTACGCATAAGTTTTCTCGTCTAACTTTCGGTTTTCGCCTAATCTTAGTGTTTCTCAATTCTTACGCGTAAGCTAATCCTACAGCGTAAATATCACTTTTACGCGTAAGTTTGGTGTTTTTCGCCTAAGTGTTACTTTGCCTAAATTTGGTTTCTCGCCTAAGGATACTTCATCAACAACGTTTCATTCGACTACAAAGATCCATTTAACAACACAAGTTTTCAACATGTCTCAACCACCATACTCTAACTACTTTCCTTACACGTATAATCAACAACAACAACAACTAAGTCCACAACATCAACAATTTAATCAACAACAACAAATTTATCAACAACAATTTAACCAACAACATTATCCACAACAAGGAGCAATTCCACCTCAAATGGTTCAACCACCACCTAGTCTTCAAGTACAACCTTACACAAACGTTTACAATCAACATCCATCCAGGAATACTATGAAGGAACCGTCTTGGTTTGCAAAGATGTGTGAAGCTTTAAGTAGCCAACAATCCATTCATGAGGCAGGATCACTTGATAGACCTCCAATGCTCACTCCGGAAACTATGATCAATGGGTGATTAGGTTCTTTAGGTTTTGTGATCTAAAGAAGCCACATGGAAAGTTCTTAAAGAAGGTCATCTTGGAAGGTCCATTTCGGATGCCTATTCTCGTTACACCGGAGATCCAAATGCTATTCCACCAAGAGATGATCTCACAAACATTGCAGCGATCGTGACCTTTACGGTGATGAACTTTTACATTTGAAGGTGATGAGCTAGCAATGCAATACATCCTTTTAGGATTACCCAACCCGATTCTTGAAGTGTTGATGCTCAAAAGGCGCTAAGAAAATGTGGGAACATATTCATCTTCTTATGGAAGGCTTGAACTTAATCAAGAAGACATGGAATCCAAAATTTACTTGGCTTATGAACACTTCATGATTGAACCGGAGAGACATTAGAGTCATATCATCATCGATTCTCGGACATCATCAATGACTTGGACAAACACAACATCATCATGCCAAGAATTCTTTGTTAACACTAAGTTCCTAAGTAGTCTTGGTCCTGAGTGGGAAAAATATGTCATTTTCATCCGTCAAGCGAAGAATCTTCATCATGCTACTTACGGATTGTTGTACGACTATTTGAAGCCACACCAAAAAGAAGTTGACAAAGAAAGGACTATCCGTGGACTCCCGGCCCCACCGTCACTTCCGGACAATCAACAACTTGCTTTGTGGGCTCAAACTAGTTATCCTCCTCAACCCGCTCCTCAACCAGCTCCTCAACCAACTGCAACTATTACACCATATGATCCGTCACAGCAACAATCTCAACAAACTCAATTGGTTCCATACAACAACAACAATGATCAAGCACTACGGTGAAGCTAATGAGGACTCGAAGCTTTCGATGCATTGCAACAAGGATTTGTTATGATTGCTAAAGCCTTGGCGGTATACAAACAAATCCAACAATCGCATTCGCTCCTCATCAAACACAAGGAATCGGTTGTTGTGAACAATGGACGTGTTGAAGTTCGAGAATCGTGGTTATGGTCGTCGGATGGGAGGTGGTCAAGGGTTTAATGCTATGGGAAGGAATAACATGGGTGCTCCACAACAACAGAGAGCTCAAGTGGTTGAGCAGGGAATGCTCGAGAATGGGATGAATGGTCTTGTTGCTACAAGCTGTAATGAGAAGGGTCACTGGCTAATGCATGCCCAAAGCCGAGGACTAGGCGGTGCTTATCACAAGGAGGCTTTACTTTTGGCTCTTAAGGATGAAGTGGTGGAACCCTCACAACAAAAAACGAGCTTTATGGCGGATGCGAGACTCGAGATGATGATATGGAGGACTTGCGAGGCTAATGCGGCGGTGATGTTGATGGCACAAATGCAAGCTCTCCACATGAGTGACACAGGCCCAGTGTATGACACGATGGCTTGTCTCGGTGCCGAACAAACCATATTCATCAGCGATCTTATATCTCGACCAACATCCGAATCGAGCGAGGCTCGGAATGTTCAACATGAGCCATCCACATCTCATTCGGCGATTCTCAACTAGACCCGTAGTTACATTTGATGATCAAGATGACCTTATGGTTACCTTTGATACTCAAATTGACTCGTGGTTATACTTGAGGATACGAATAGTGATCATGTTGTGACTCGCGTTGAACACGTTGAACCTTTGCCTAATCCGGATGTTGATCTCTTACTTAAAGATTATCAATCCCAAATGGATGAATGTCGTTCATTAAATCGGCAATTACGGTAAAAATGCCTTTATTAACGGGGATATTGAATGCTTAAAGCGACAACTCAATTTTTCAAAACTCAAGAAAAAGCGTGAAAAAGGTTTTGAAGTCGCTTTTGCTAAATCACACCAAAGCGAAAAATCTTTAGAGCGACAGATAAGTGATCTAGCCGCATCGAAGAATGCTTTGTTGTCTCAAATAGAACAAGCTGAAACATGAACATAAAAAACAACTTAACGCTCTTACTTTGGAAACTCAAAAGCCAAGTCGAGTTGTTAACTTGTCAAAAACAGTTCTCACAGTACAAAAAGCATTCCACGAAGCGAATAGATGACTATCTTGAAGAAATTGTCGACTTACAAAACAAAATCAAAGAGTTTGAAATGTTGTTTATAAACATGGTGAATCAATCACAACGATTCAAAGTTTACTTTAAAACCAAATCCAAATGGATATGGACGAATCTTGCGATTACAAACCAAAGTTTTCAAACGAGCATTCAAACCAAATCACGAAGTTTACGGTGCGAGAACATAAGTTGATGATTCAATTATGAGTGTTGTTGAATATAATCGTCAAGAGGAATTAGATGCGAGAAGGCGAGTCGATCAAAATTAGAAAATGTTGTTTATAACAAACCATTTAACTATTCAAAAGCCGTCACTTCGTTCACAAAGGATTTTTCTAACACACCTAGGGTTATCACACCTACGTACGAGGTCCTAATGTTGCTCCCCAACCAATAATGTACAAATTAATGGTCCTTTACCTTCACTTAGTGAAATAAATTCAAAGCGAACAATGTAAAGTTATAAAATATTTTGAAACATTCACTTCGGACATCAAACTTTTAGAGCGTGAAATTGAATTTCATTACGAAATAAAAATTGAACATTTTCAATCGCCTCTTAGCGAGAACAAAGAGATATTCTTGAGAAAAGAATTTTACCTCATGTTAAAAATTTGAAAAATTGTGCTATATATTGGGAAAGGGATTTTCATAAGGAACTTGGACTTATGAAAAGAGTTTTCGAACAAGCGAAACATCAATTTCAAATACAAAGCGTAAAAAGAAAATGTTACGAAAAGATGTTGATCGACTCTTGGAAGATGTTATCTGTCTTGATATCCATAATGTTGTGTTATTGCATTCTTTGTCATATGCATTTCATTATATCTCTGCGATCTTGTTGATTCTGTTGAAATTGTTGAGAATACGTCTTGTGTCACAAATCAAGTTTTAAGCGATGAAAATGAGCGTTTATTAAACGAACTTTCAAGCATAAAGCGTCGTCTTCAATGGTGTCAAAAGATTGTCATAATCGTGAACTCGCTTTGCAAAACAAGATCAACCGGTTGCATACCAAAACTCTTTGTCCTAAACTTGAGCAAGCTGGATGACCAAAATGTGTCTTTGAAGTGTCAAATCTCAAAATATGAACAAGAAATTTCAAAAGTGAAAAAGGAATATAGCGTCATATTTGATTTACTCAAAAGACTCGCTAAAGCGTCACAAGATGTTGATAATCATCGGCATATACCAAAGATGTTTCTGACGAGAAGGACTCACTCGTTACGAAAATCTAGATTTGTTACACAAAATCCATGATCTTAAAGCGAGTTGGTGCTACTTAAGCAAGATAAGGATAGTAACACAAATGTAAGCGCACCAAAGCAGATTCAAAATGACTCTAGAACATCTAATGACAAAACACAAGAAACTAACGTGCTTCCTCTCTTGAAGCAGAATAGTTGCCTCTTTTCCCAACGTCCGCACTTCACGACCTAGGAGCAATACAAGGAAGAATAGGAAGTTGCGACCTAAGAAAAGAACAATAAAGAATCTTTGAAGTAGAAGAACACCTAGGACTTTGAATAAAATTCAAGTTGCACCCACTTTAGATATTGCGTCGACAAATGTAATGGAAAAAGTGTTGTAACGAATGATGAACCTTTAAGTACTTTTGATATTAAGTCGAAGCTTCTTGTGTTATATGTCGTAAGAGTATGCTTTCGATTGTCATGATAAATGTGTTGCTAAAGCTATCTTGTCTCGTTTACGGAATCCTAAAGCGGAATACCTCTAGGCCCACTAATGCTTCTAAGTGCGTGCTTGGTAAACCGCCTCTTTAGATTCTAAGAAGCGCATTGATGTCCTGTAGCTCAATTATCACCTCCAAGGAATGTAGTACCACCTAGTGCATTCACTAAGACTAAAGCAAAGACTAGTTGGAGATGGCGAAATGGATACATAATACACTAGGATTTAAATGGATGCCTAAAATCATTGATGTGTGTATTTCGACTAAGCGCTTGGAACCCTCTAACTCTTGGGTTCCACATCTACTTCTATTCCATATGTGTGTAAATGTGTGTAATGCGGTGATCTGAGATCATCCTTTGGATTGTTGATAGCGGATGTTCCCGACACATGACGAGCAATCTCAAAGCTGTTATCAAACTTTATTGCAAAGTTCATTGGCTTTGTCAGTTCGGGAATGATCACTTGCGACTATCATGGGCTACGGAGATTACATCAATGGCAACATCGAAATTAGCGGGGTTTATTATGTGGAAGGCCTCGGTCACAATCTCTTCTCGATGGGTCAATTACGTGATGGAGATTTGGAAGTTGCTTTTCGGGAGAAAACTTGTTTCATTCGTGATCTACAAGGAAGCGATCTTATATCGGCACTTTCAATTCAAGTCTCTACACTATCTCCATGCAAGACATGATTGCTTCATCTCCCATCTGTCTACTTTCAAAGGCAACATCAACAAAATCTTGGCTATGGCACCGTCGTCTCTCACATTTAAACTTTCAAACCATAACCAACCTTGCTCGATACAAACTTGTTGAAGGTCTCCCGAGATTCCGATATTCTAAAGATCACCTATGCTCAGCGTGTGAACAAGGGAAAAGCACTCGTGCTCACTTTCCTTCAAAGATGGAACATAGCTCTCAGCATGTGCTTCATCTTCTTCACATGGATTTGTGTGGCCCGATGCGTGTGCAAGCGATTAATGGCAAGCGCTACATCACGGTAATTGTAGATGACTACTCAAGATGGACTTGGGTCTACTTTCTTGAAGTAAAGATCAAGCTCCACGAGATGATCATCACCTTTCTCACGAAAATTCAAGTTCGACTCGGAACACGGTCGGACAAATCGAGCAGACAAAGGCTGAATTTGTGAATCAAACTCTTCGTGCATTTTATGAGAAAGTGGGAATTGAGCATCAAACATCTATTGCACGTACACGAGAACAAAGCGGAGTTGTTGAAAGCGAAACCGCACGTTAGTGGAAGCTGCAAACGATGTTAATTAATGCTAAACTTCGGATTACTTATAAATTTGAAGCCGTGTCAGCTGCATGCTACACTCGAGAATCGCTCAATGATTACCAAGCGCCACAACAAAACACCTTATGAGCTTATCCACAACCATAAACCGAACCTCAAACACTTTCATGTATTTGGATCCCTTTGTTATCCGAATAATGATCGTGATGACTTTAGTAAGCTCAAAGCCAAAGCGACATTGGAGTCTTTATAGGATATTGTGAAAATTCTAAGGGTTTCGGATCGGAATCGTCGTACAAAGCAAGTTATGGAAGCGATTCATGCAAATTTCGATGAGCTTCTTGAAATGGCTTACGAGCATATGACTTGGAACCCGTCACAACCGTTTAAACTTCCCTCAAACCCCATCATCGGTGAACCAAGCCCCACTTACTCGTCAACAAATGGAAAAGCTATTTGCTCCTCTGTTTAGTGATGATATTGATGAGCGTGCTCGGTGTATCCAATGTTTTCATTGCTCAACTGATCATATTCAATACGATACACTGCTACAACAACAACTGTTGAAGAAGCACCACCGATTGACTCTACAACAACACTTGCACATCCGTTTTGCACCAACCGGATGGTGTCGGACGAGGCCGTAGTTTGGTCTTGATCGGGAAGCTCAATGGTGTTCCTACAGCCTAGGTGGCTTGGTCTCGAGTATTCACATGAAGTGCGGGCTCTTGGCGAGTCATTTGGTGGTGGGTTGATGAGTGGTGGTGGTTATCACCTTCCATGATGAAAAGTGATGGGATTACGAACAAGGTCATGAAGAAAGGGATAGACTGAGAAAGCTAAAAATGAAAAAATTTACTTGATAGGAATCAAGCAAAGAAACCTAAGCGAGGTGGACTACTAACTAGCTATTCTCTCTCCCTCCAAAACATGATAACGCTACGCGTCGTTCGGGGTCAAAGGAACTTCCTTTAAATCGAGCAAGTGTTTCAACACCTAGCGATGAACCTAATCATTGTAGTGTAGTATTAGGGTAAGCACGGGAATTGATATCGTTCTACAGGGAATAGGAATGCTAGTGAGAGGTTACTACGCTAAGGTTGAGGTTGAGGAAGATTATTTTTATCTTTTTATATTTTTAGGAAATGGAAAGGTACGAATCTCGGGGTTTGGATTTGGGGGTTGGTATTTCTCCGATTACTCTACTTATCTAATTATCTAATTAACTAAGCTAAGGTGAGGATAGTCTATGTTTATTGTTGTGTGCTCGTATGATAGTTATGTGTTTACCTAGATGCTACTACTCCCTAGTTATCTCCTATTGATGGTTGAATTGTCACGTCCCTTATTCTTAGCGCGTTGTGTTTTCTAAGGTGCGTAAGGTGTGCATTCCCAACTCTTTGAAGTCACCTTTAAGTGTAGTAAGCGAAATCCACTAAGTCATTCATAAACTAACTTTGAGGTTATCTTTGGGTTTAGTAAGCGAAATCCACTAAGTCATTCATAAACTATCAAATATTTATCAAGTATTAAACATAACGATAGCCTAGTCGCACTCTAAGCCAATTACAATTAAGATAAGAGACAACCTAACAATAATTAACAACTAGGTTTCATATATCTAAGCAAACACACAAGTAATTTAATGGGACATGGTAAACATGCAAGCATACACACAATAAATTGAAGACATAATTGAATTAATGAAGTAAAGCACTTATCTTGTGGTAAGATAGGGTTCCCTAAAATCTTGCAAAACGACCTTGATTCGGTTTAGGTTTTACTCCAAAGTTGAACAAAGCGCTTCAACGACGTTGAACCGGTGATGATGTTCGAACAATGAAGTACCCCACTGCGATTTTGATCCAAATCGTTCTTTAACCCGTTTGCTAATGAAGCTGTTGCACGATGTTGCGGAATCATCTACAAGCCATTTGAATCCTCAAAATCGCACAATGTATACCAACATCAACCCTCTACACATCGTTGGACAAAAGACCATCCTCTTGAGAATATTATTGGTAACCCGAATCAACGATCGTAACTAGACAACGTCTTCACACGAGATGGTGAACATTGCATTTATGCACTCTTTGTCTGCCAATCGAACCTAAAAACATTAAAGGCGCAATGACCAAAGACAAGCTGGATTGAATCCATGCGGGAAGAACTCAATCGGTTTAAGCGTCTTGAAGTATGGGAGGCGGTTGAAAGACCAACGAGGGTCTCGTCATTGGTCTCAAATGGATTTGGAAAAACAAATTGGATCTTTGAAGGGCGTAATCGAAATAAGTCACGTCGGTGGCTAAGGGTTATAAACAGGAAGAGGTATTGACTTTGAAGAATCATTCGCTCGGTTGCTCGTCTTGAGGTTGTTCGGATATTTACGGCGTTCGCGGCTCATATGAATATAACGGTCTTTCGGATGGACGTCAAAGCGCTTTTACGAATGGTCAGCTGAAAAGCAGTCTATGTCGACCCGACGGAAGGATTCGTTGATCGAGTTCCCGAACCACGTCTACAAAGCGAACAAAGCTCATACGGACTCAAACAAGCTCCAAGGGCGTGGTACGATAAGTTATCATCCTTCCTCATTGCCAATAATTTCACCAAAGGTTCGGTCGATCCTACACTTTTCATACAATATCACGGGGCTCACATCTTAATCGTTCAAATCTATGTGGATGACATCATTTTTGGGTCAACACATTTAAAATACTCAAATGCTTTTGCAAAACTAATGACAAAACATTTTGAAATGTCAATGATGGGTGAACTCACATTCTTTCTCGGAATGCAAGTTCATCAATCACCCCGTGGTATTTTCTTAAGTCGGTCAAATATGCCCTTGAACTTCTTAACAAATTTGGAATGCAAAGCTGTGACACCTATGCCACACCAATGGCTCATACCAAGAAGCTAGGCATTTGATTTACATGGGAAATTGGTGGACCCTACCAAATACCGTAGTATCATTGGGTCTCTCATGTATCTAACGACTAGCGGGCACGATATTGTGTTTGTTGTATATCTTTGCTCCGTTATCGATCGAGACCAAGCTGAAACTCACCTCTCGGAGGCTAAAAGAATCCTCCGATACATCAAGGGAACCATTAACTTGGGGATCGGTATCAGAAGGATTACGGTTTTGAACTAATAGCTTTTAGAGGCGATCACGCGGGATGCTTAGACTCACGGAAAAGTACTTGAGAGCATTACAATTTCTTGGTGATAAAGCGGTGTCATGGCAATCGAAGAAGCGAGGATTGTACGTCGTTGTCCTCAACAAAGCGAGAATATGTAGCCATGTCGGCGTGTTGTGCTCAAGTCATTTGGATGCGAACACAACTCAAAGACTATGGTTACGTATTTGACAAAATCGATGTCTTTGCGACAATCGAAGTGCTATTGCAATCTCGTGCAACTCTGTTCAACATTCCAAATCAAAGCACATCGATCTTGATATCATTTCATCAAGGAGCACGTGGAAAAGTCTTGTTGAATTATACTTTGTGGTCTTGAATACCAATTGGCGGATCTCCTCACCAAAGCCTTAGCTCTGCTAGGTTTAATGAGTTGGTCCACGGATTGGTATGCGGTGTTTGACTCGAGGAGGCTGGATGAACTGTTAAAACATTCTTAAAATCGGTCAAACACCAAAACCTCTTTTGTAAATATTTTTCAAAACAAAATACAAAAATATAAAATCGATAAAACAACAAAAATATTCTTCTATCTATATTTCTTTTAACATGGCAAGTACAAATCTTCCGTCAACACTCTAATCTTTCAAAATTGGTATTTTCTCGATCAAGTGTTGAGGGAGAAAGCAAATATTTTCGGTTTCATAAAACCTTGTACTTGCATGTTACCTCATCCGGTTGTTTCTTTAATAATGGTGGTCACATTTACGGTTTCTTGACACTCCTCGGACTAAAATTTATAAAATTTCATTATTTCTTAAGTCGGGGAGTGTCGTCAAGTTTCTTTCAAATATCATTCGTTTGGTAACCAAAATGGAAGTTATGGGCATTGGATGTAAATGGTTAAGGTGGAGGGACTAAATGTGTCAAAAGCTCAAAGTATTTTTAACAAAATACCTCACCTAAACTCATTAACTCTTCACATTTATTTCTCAACTAACTTAATCCTACGCCTAAAAATCCATCTACAAATCCGTGTTTTTGATCATCATTTTGTAAGTGTTTACGTGTTTTTAACAAGATTTTAAACAAAGGTTTTGAGTCGTTTTAAAACTAACGGTTAAATCTTAACCTATGAATGATTTTGTGTTCTCGCATAAGCGTATGAACACCTAATCAAGTGTGAGTGTTTGTGGTTGAAATGGTAGTGTCAAAAGTTTGTATAATCTCTATGATACCATTTTATCCTCAAAACTCACCCGATACACGAATTGAATGAGATTGAAATTTAGGGTTTATGCGTAAGTTTGGGGTTTTCAAATGTGAATGTTTACGGTTAAAAGATAGTTAAGTGATGTTGTTTACATGATGAATTAACCAAATCTAGGGCTAGAACTTACCCAGAAACACTAATTGCGTTCAAATTGAAAGTTAGGGTTTATGTTCTTAGCATTTGGTTATTTTTGATCCACTTAGGTTTTGATGTTAAAACTTGCATAAAACAACTCACTAGCCTTCTTAGACATCCCGAAAAAGTTTGGTGTAATTCCTATGGTTAGAACTCTTACTCGTAGAAATTGAACTTTAGGGTTTAAGTCTACGCGTAAATGATTTCTACATATAGCGCTTGAATGTGTATCCATGTTTAGGCGATAAGGATTGAATGTATGTGTTAATATTGGTGTTATGATGAATTTATTTCGGGTTTCTCTGGCGTGAATAATTGAGAATCAAGGTTACTTGAACATCTACGCATAAGGATCACCTTACGCGTAGAATGTTATGCGTAAGAGAAATCTTCGCGTAACCTTACGCGTAAGGTTCTACAATGGGGACTCTGGCGTATCTGTGAAGGATATGCGTGTGATAACCTCTCGCATAAGGTTCACTCTTACGAGTAAGCCTTACGGCGTAAGGTTCCATATCACGCTTCTGCGTAAGCTTTCGCCTAAGGCCCTCTTTTCCTCGCGTAATATTTCTTACGCGTAAGTCAAGAACCTACGCATAAGCTTATGTTTACGCGTATAACCACTCTGTTTACGCATAAGCTTGCAAAATCTACGCCTAAGCCTAGTTTTAACCAAAATTATGAATTGTTACGCGTGCAAACTTGTAAATAAATAAATCATAACGCCACGAAACCAAAATGTCACTAATAAGCTTAAATGTTTAATAAGTTGTGAAAAATAAGTGAAAACTTGGACTTTAAAACTCAAAGTTAACCAACTCACGAAACTTATCACGACGTCTTTGGACTATTGGACTAACAAGTGACATTGGACTCGTAACAATCATCGACATATCACATTCAATAAATAGACAATAAAATCAACTATTGACTAACGTAATGTCTTTCGATATGTTGGTTCTTTTGGCTAAATATCTTCGAGATCACGACATGGGCGCTCAAATGCAAAATGTGGAAGCACCAAACGTTCTCACTGTTGAAGATATCTTCCTCATGGTTATCCAATGAAGATCGGAAAGAATAACCTTAGAGTTGATTTTGATAGTTTCATTGTTCGAGTCTTCATGTGAGATAGCGGTGGATATTACGAAGACTCACCCCTATCGAACATGCTCACCAACTCGCTACTGATTGGGAGATCTACATTCACCAATTTCGGCATACAATGCGAAAGATCAAAGGTCAAAATCTTTGTGACGGTGGCGCTAAACCACAAACAAGTCACCATCACACCGGTGATTTAAGGGCTATTCTTCTTGTTCCGTCATCGAGCCAACCGAATACAATGCCACACCAAGCGAAGAGGTCGTTCTACAATTCATGGTCGACATTGGTTATGATGAAGCTGAAGGGGTAATCACAAAGCATTCATCCGTGGATCTTAAGAATATTCCCCGACCATGGAGAACCCTCTACATTATGATTGTTAAATCCGTTTACGGGCGTGATAGTGGTTATGAGCATCCCAAGCTCATGGAACTACAGATCTTTTGGGCTTTGGTCAACATGAAACACATTGAAGTTGAAGCTACGATATGGGACGACATGATGTCTTTCCTCAAAAGCTTGGCACCAAGATCCCATATATCGGATATACCAAGCTGTTGATCCAAAGAGCTCTAGGGTATAATCACGATATTCCGCGAGACTCAATGACCCCAAACAATCACTCCATGTTGTATGAGCCTACACTCATTGTCGGTTTAAGGAATCAACAACAAAGAAACAAGGTGCGGTGTTGCGGATCACCTTCTAAGCGATGACATCAAACAACTGTATTCATACAAAAGGTATCGGTAGCGGTTGATGAAGGCAAAGTAGGTTTTCTTGATGAAAAGTCCTCGGTACACCTACTAGGAAAACCGGAGAGGCGGTGCGAGAAGTGTTACAAGCGAGAGTCGGAGAAAGTTTCCTAAGAGGTCACATACTCTCAAAGGAAAATTCCCTCTAAGGAAGCCATCCCTATTCCCAAGCACGAACCGCAACAAAAGCTAATGGATGAAAGCTACGAGGATCTTGAATCGAGACGAAGAGGTCACCTACTCTGAAGCGCAATCGATGACACTCAAGCAGTAGCAAAACCTCCCGGTCAAAAGGCGATAAAGGTAAAGGGAAAACTCCGGTGCTTGAGCATGATAAGGAAAGCTACGAAGAAGAACCATTTGATGAGGAAAGAGACTATCAAAAGAAGTTGAAGAACCTCGGACTCAAATATCTTGCCGATGAATTCGTCTTGGATCAAACTCGTGGCCCGGAGGGTCAGTGGTGGAACTCAAGCCACACCGGTTTCGATGCGGTTAATCAACCCGATAAGGGGGCGGTACCACCACCCACGAACAACAACAAAGGCGATTGAGGATTCCATCAACTATGAATTTGAGGAACCGGACATGGAAAAGGCGAGAAAACTCTGGTGAAGATACTCAAAGGGATGATGAAGCGGCTAAGTGGCTAAGTCGGACAAGATGAAGATCTTGATTATGATGATTTTCTTCTAGATATTGACGCTCAAGGAAGAAACATCGAGCCACCGAAAGACCACGAGTCTCCTCATGTCTCATCATCATCGGACTCGTCTTCTCACTCTTCACTTCCACCATCCAAAGGCACAACGGATCCACATCTAAATCGTGAAGAAACCAAGCGACTCTTGGATATCCGAGCTAAAACCAAGATTGTCAAAGTTGTCAAGCGGTCGGGAAGAAAGGCGTGACCAACAAAAGTTGAATCAACTAGTGGCGGTATCAATCTTCTACATGACGAGATAGACAAGATGTCAAGTGAAAGGAGTATATCGAAGTTTATGCAGCGTGATGTCCAAGGGCTGAGCGAGATGATTAAAGGATATACTCACAAGTTCCTTCTCGACCTTTGTTCTGGCGTGACAAAGGAGATGTTCACCAGACGACTCTATCCAAATCTCATGAAATTGGTCAAGCAAACAATGCAATCCACCCGGTAACAATGACGATCAATCCAATTGAGCCTGCGGTTCTCTACGATGCGAGTTGATTTCCAAGTGGTGCTACAAATGTCTCAGCGATCGCAACTTTCACCTCGATGAAAGTAAACTATTTGAGGCATTCTTGGAATATCAACTCAAGACTTCATGCAAGGAGCAAAGTGAAGGCCTAAGCGTCAAGAGGCGATGATGATAAGGATAAGGACAAAGATCTGAGCCTAAGCGTCCAAAGAAAGCGGTGAATCATCCTCCATGCCACCACCACCCCAAAGGACTCCATCTCGACAACGATCTCCTCCACATTCTTCTGGCGACAAACCTCGGGACTACGAGTTACCACCCAGACGAGAAAACCGGTGATCATTTGAATACTTTGGTGGTGACGATGAGGAAGTCCACGAGCCCCAACAACAACCCACCTCTCCCGCTACAACAAAGAAACCGGCATCCTCATCTAGGCCAAAGAAGAAGAAGAAGGCGACTAAGGTGATGTCGTCTCATGGCTGAGCGAAGATGACACCGAATATGAATGGTTTTCTACACTTGTTGATGCTACTCCTCCTACACGAAGGTCAAGATATGGTAGAAGGTCGAACATTGGAGCATGCTAAGTTACTTCAAGAAAAGTTTGGGTGAAGAAGATGACCAAGTCGAGTTAAAGCATCAAGAATGAAGCTTTTCAAGCTGCTCAAAAGGCATTTCGGAAAGTGCTATTGAAGTTGAATATCATCTTGAAAACATAGCACGAGCCATGTCTAACAACATCGATTGGCTCAACCACAGGCGAACATTGACTTCACGGAAAAGACAAGGCTCCATACTACACGTTGGACCAGACCTCTACCTACCATTGTGACGGATCAACCTAAGATTCCATTTCGCTACTTCTTCAACAAAGACACGGAATTTCTTCTACATGGTAGCGATCATCAAAGAAATCGCTACATCACGACACTTCCGTTCCGTGACCATATATTCCAAGCGCATAGCCATCGAAGAAAAGGCTTCTCACATGTTTGCTAACGGTGTGGAGAAGTATGACATTGATGCGATGTATGGGATTCACCATTGGCACGAGCGCGAAGAATCTTCTACAAAAGCTGCCGGTTCAAAAGTCTACACATGAAGTGTTTAGTGATAAAGGGATCGTTCTTTGTTAAGCATGTAACTCTCTCGTCTAAATGGGACTACACATTTCTCAAGAAAATCGTGGTCAAAAGACAAGGCGAAGAGGACTATGTTTTACGTGAAGCGGACTTTCGAATTTGTCTCTCAGCGACATTGAAGATATGTATCTTGCCAAAGTACAGGGAAGAATGAGACAATTCATTGAAATCCAACGTGAATACATCAAGTCCGTGCTCATCTTCATCGAAGTATAGTGATCCGAGGCGTGTAGAAGACTTGCAACTTGCCGTTGAATCGTATCGGACACGTGTCAACCTCACGGACCTCGGCTAGACCTTCCCGACATCAATCACCTTCCTCAATACACTCTCATCGACAAACCTTTTGGCGTAGTCTACGTAGTGAACTACACATAGCTGCTTGATGGCGTGTAAAGAGCTTCATAAGTTTGGGGATCATACTTTGAAGAAAGTCGGGGATGGGTTAGCTTATCGGTTAAAGGAGATACATGAAGGCATTGGGTCGAAGAAGAGATGGAATTCGAAGGAGAAAAGGGATGTTAAGAGGATCATCACTCGCATCGATGAAAGGTTGTCTGAAGGGACGATTCGAACTTTGGAGAGCTTCGTAGGTGGTCGTCGAGATTTCTCTCACGAGGCTATCAACGCCCGGTTCGCATTCTGGAGTTATTCTTTGGACTACACGAATCTCTGGTACCCCTTAAACTATTTCATTTTCAATATTGATTTGGATGTGTGATTATTTAATGACTATGGCTTGTGCACACATAACGATGTACAACCCGTTCTTGTAATGAAAGGACCACGTAGTGCGCTTGATTGCCACAATCCTTATAAAAGGGCGAAAGCTTCTTACTTTTGAGTAAAACTTATCAAACCTTTCACTTTTAAAAGTTTTGCTCAAAAGGACAAGTACTTCCCTTATGATTTTCAAAACCTCAAAAGTTTATATCACTTGTTGAGGGGAGTATTTGATTTAAAACTTTGTTCACAAAATTGTTCTTCGTGATAATCTTCCCACAAAACTCGAAATGGTCATATTCGATATCAAAATTTCGTCAAAAATAACATTTATATGCCATTTTGAGGGAGAAAAATTATGTGATAAGAAATATGTTGTGGTGCTATTGAATCCTCGTGTGAAAAGACTTCAACCCATGAATTGACGGGATACGAGCAGTCATACATTGAAAAGATTTGTCTTCAAGACTTATCCAAGTAAATTGTACCTATTAGAAGCTCTTGATAGACATGAACTTTGACGGGTTTGACAACCTTTCGAGGTTTGTCCACACCTTCAAGGTAGTTATTAGAGCTAGTTGTCACCTAAAAGCTGACAATGTAACTCTTTAACTATGCAACGTAACCGTGTCTCGCGGGGATTGTCTATCTTGAGTCGATCAATTCAAAAAGTGCGCGCTCTTCTCTCACCATGCAAATTTCTGTCAAAACACTTAAGCATGTGTGGAGGGGGAGTATTTATGCAAAATAAAACTCTCGAAGTGTTTCAAAATGTTTCTTATTCATAAACACTTTGAGAAATTTTCAAGAAATCGGTTTTATGGCAATGGAGTTATAAGGTGACTAAGGTTAGGAATAACCGTCCTATGATCCTTGAGCCGGAGGGATCTACCCAAGGACACCACCAATAGTTAGAATTAGAAGTCCTTAGGTATGATTATAAAAGGAGAAAATGAGAATCGGAGAAAGAAGGAGTTGAAGAATTAAAAGAAAAGCAAAGAAAAGGGTGAAAAGAAATAGCCCTCAGTTATTCAACTTAGGGCGGACACGGGTTCAATTCATATACTCTTGGTTGTCACTTGATGGCCGGTATTGAAGATTAAAGTCGTCATGGACCCGGTGGCGCATGCACTAAACCTTCTTAGCCACTCAAGTTTCTCTCAGCGAAGCTTGTTTCATTCTCACGAGGGAACCCTCGTAAACTATCGGCTTTCTCTTAGAGATTCTTTGGTATTGAAGAAGGAGACCCTCTCCTAGTCTCCGCTCGGGAAAACCAAAGTGCACTATTGAGTCTAGAGCCACGAGATTCATCAAAAGATCTCTTAGGTACACTTGACAATTCATCGCTTGTCGTTCAACAATAAGAACACAAGTGATATATTATCGTGTCCTTCACGGATCTTAGCAATCATCGAGAACATTTATGAGAGGTTCACATATGTGATCCTCGGTGATTGAATGGAAACTCTGCCGGGGTCAACATCAAACGACCACGACGGCGAGTCACCGGTAACTCCCGTGGATTACGCTTAGTGTGTCTCAAGCGGTCTGATCGTGAGGTGATGCTTGGTGTACCTCGGCGACTCATCGAGCTATAGGTGTACTTGGTACATCGCGTTATCTCACTTGTGGGACTCGGTTCGAGAGCGACCTTTGTGAGAATTAGAGTTGTGTTTTCACACTATCTTTGTTAACACTCTCGAAGTTCAAACTTGTAAGTCTTGGAATCCGCTTATCACTAACCATTCTTATGTTTTCTTCTTATGGAAGCTCGGGGCGGATGATCGTCTGATTCTTCACATGCTCATACCAACAACATCACTAATTGAAGTTCTCTCAAAGGCAACACAAAGTCGAATGATTCTTCGTCAAAGTCAAAGAATCTACAAAGTTTAAAGACTAAGAGAACTACATCGATCTTGAAATCCAACGTTAAAGGCGTGTGAGCATGTTGAAGAAAGGCGTGGAACCTTTAGAGCAGCGGAGCGGACTGATCACGGACAACAACAACATACTATCACTACCATCACAAAGAACAAAGATCAAAGAACAAAGAAATATGATGGCGTCAAAGCAGAATACTTCAAAAGAAACAATTTCTCTACCTTTGGGAGATTGTTCGAATCAAGGCACTTCTTCTCACAAGAAAGAAGAATGTCGGAAGGCGTCAAAGCTACTATTACATCGGCACCTACAGCGTTTATATCATCAATCACTAACACTTAGGGGAGATTGTTGGAATCACTCTAAACTAGATTTCAAGTGTTAGTAATTAATATGTAATAGTTAGCTTAATATGGCTTTTATGTTAGTAATCATGCCAAGGCTTATGTAGAAAGCCCATGAGCCTTGGCCCAAGCCCATAAGGAAAGGAAGGAACTTGCATGTTGCCTAGTTCCTTCCTATAAATAATGCTTGTAAACCCTCACTTGAGGGTTGGTTGTTCATCTTTCTTTCACTCATTCACTCTACGCATAACCTTTCATATTCTATCATACGTGTGTGTGTGTGTGTGTTTGTTCATCCGATCACTCTTATATTCTATTTCTTATATTGATGCTTGTGTTATAAATATGGGAACCTAACACCACGTAGCTTTCAAACGTCGCATCGATCGCGTGTATCAACCGTTCATCGACCTCGTGATTAACCTACGAACTTCCTTGCGATCATTGGAGTTCCATATCGTCTTCGGACCAATACGAGCTTCAATATCCTTTAACCGATATGCCAACCCATCGTGAACCATCTTTAACGTTGCATCACAGAACTTAGGAATCTCGTCAAACGCCATGAAGCAAGTGTAATGATGCTCACTGCAGTAGACGATTCCAAACTTCGGTTTGTGTAGAATGGTGTACTGAGGTTGTTGGTGTAGCTCATTAAAGTGTAGTATCGGTTTTGTGAGATTAATCTGCTTCTGGTATGATTCAACCCCGAGTTGCAAATCTTCAATACGTTCTTGAATAACTTTACTGCGAATGAAGTCTAGCAGGACAGTGATGAACTGGAGTTGAATTTCTGTTGAGAACTGTCGCATCCTTCCTTGTACCTTTATGAGATACATGTCTTCGATGTCGTTTAATGAAAATTCTGAGAAATCAACAGTGAAATCATACTCTTGTTCATCTTGTCTTTTGACCTTAATTATGGACAAGAATGAGTATCCCCACTTTGTTTCCAGTGTTACCCCTATCACAACAACTATTCGCTTTTCAATCTTCACCTTCTTGTTTGATTTTCTTACTTGGCAGCTCCTGTAGTATAGTCTCCTCCTCTCTAGCCAATGATGAATACCATATTTGGCATCAATGTCATATTCCACCACTTTGTCAATGTACAAGTTGGTGGCGTCTTCTTCAATGGCGATGTTGTCGGAGAATACTGCAACGGGGATGTTGAAGGTGAGTGAGGTAGCATACTTCATGCTTACACTGTTGTCGTGTTGAAGAAACTCGAGATCGTTGTTGAAGAAGAAACGGTAAGAGATCTTCGGTTGTTTGGGTTTGAAAATTGTTGGTAGAGGCTTGGCCCAATCCATGTAGTAGGGTGTATTATCCTTCCTTGTAAATTCGATGTTTGATTCCAGGTTGAGCCAGTCGTTGTTGTTGGACATTACACGGGCAATGTTGTCCAAGTGATATTCGAGCTCAACTGCACTGCAGACTCTATCTTTCAATAAGTTTAATGGATCATTCTTGATTCTGCGCAGCTCCCGTTTCGTCATCTTCATAACTTTAAACTTATCCTGGATAATCTTGACCTGTTCCATGGTTCAATCGTGAGACGACAAAAACTTTCTTCTTCTTAGTTCTTGAGGATGATTCTGGTTGAGGTGATGGTCGAGGCTTCGGTTGACTTTGGGGCTCAGGAATGTCATGATCTTCACCACTGGTATATTGAAAGTGATCACTGGTCTTCTATTGAGGTGGTGGAGAATCTGCATCTCGAGGTTTATCAGACGAAGGTTGTTGTTTGGTTGCTTTTTGTGTGGGTGTCGTGGGGATTCTAGCAGGTGGTGGTGGCATGGATGATGATGACTCGATGGTCTTCTTTTGAGGTTTTGCATTCAGATCTTGATCTTTGTCATCATCATCTCTTGGCCTCTTGTCTTGACCAGTAACTTCCTTGCATGATGTTTTCAGTTGATGTGCCAGAAGCATGTCATAAAGTTTTTCTTCATCTGGTGTAAAAGATGGAGCTCGAGGAGTCATCTTAATTACCAACTCAGAAATCAAGTCATCTTCAGTGACAACTGGAGGCTGGATTGGTCTGGTTTGCATGACCACCAGAGAAGTCTTAATCACCTGCTGTACCAATGTTTTAATCGCTGGGAAGAACTGATTCTTGAACATCTCTCTGGTGACTCTAGGAACAATATTGATAAGAAAGTGATTAGTGTAGTTCCTGATTTGTTGATTGATTTCGCCTTGAACGTCCCTAGAGAGAAACTCTTTAATCCGTTCTCTTTAGCCTTCAAACTCGTCCATCTGCTTGGAAAGATCGATGACCTTGTCGGCCAACATGTTCAGTCTAGTTTCATGAAGGCTTTGTTTGCGTTTTTGTGACTGAAACATAGCTTTCTGGATCTTAGCCTTTGTGCGAGATGCCCAAGTGTCGTCTTTCTTCTTGATTGACTTTGACGATGATTTCGTTGTTTCCTTTGATGGTGGTGGTGATGAGTGTGAAGATGATTCGGCTTTGGAGGTGTCAAGGGGTGGTTCCGAAGATTGTTGAAGTTTATGTTTAGGATTGTCAACAATGTAGGCGTCGGTTTCCCTTTTCAAATGTTCTTTTTCTGCAACTCTTTGCTCTTCCGCTTCCAGAATATCTTTGTCAGTGATTCGCTCATCTTTATCTTGATTGTCATCTCCATGTTCGACCATTTCTACATCCTCTTGCTGTTGTTCATCTGCAGGTTCCTTGGTGGTGGCATTTGTTTCTTTACCGGGTTGATTAACCGGATCAGGAACAGGTGTAGAGAGAACACCATCGTTGGAGCCTCCTAGCCCTTCAGATTGTTGAAGTGCAAATTCAGCAGCAGCTTTCTCCATCCTCTGTTGCTTTATTGTTTTCTAAAGTTGTTTTTTTCCAACCTTAGGTTCATACTCCCACTCAGAATCTTCTTCCTCTTCTTTGTCAAGAGGCTTCTTCCCTTTGCCAGACTTGAGTTCTTCATCAGAAGGTACGTATGAGTCTATATCTTCATCATACGAAGGACTAGCAGTTTTGTCCTCTGTCTTTTTCTTGATAGTTGAGTCATCTATACATTCCTCGGTGTACACAGTAAGATCATCTGACTCGGTTTCAGAATCGTCATCATGTAGTGATGTCTGGACTGGTACAAATTCTATTTTAGGATGGACGATTTTGGTTGGAAGTTTCCTCCTGATTTACTGCTGGTTTTCTTCTTCTTTGACTTGGTGGAACTAGTAGTGCTTCCAGCTTTCTTGGCTCTGGTAGAAACTTCTGGAGCAGTTTTCTCATCTAGAAAGCCAATTTTTCCCGCAAGTACAGCTTCCTTGTAACGTCTGTAGGATGGAAGATCCTTGATTGCATCAGTTATCAAGCAAGCAGGAAGTTCCGCTCTTTGTTTACGAGTTGTTGAGTCTTTGAACCTAATTGAGTTTAAAGTAGGCTCATTCAGTATGGAGTGCATATCGAGGTCATTTAGCCTCAGTGGGATACCCTGGTGCTTCCCGAGAAGGTTATGTATGAGTAACTTGGTGTATCGGATGAAGGGAATCTTAGAACCATGTTTCCTGTTGTGTTGCATCATGTCTTCCCAGATAAGACTTGTATAATCAATGTTGTTCATGTGAACCATTCCCCAAAAGGTTTGAAGATGCATGAACTTCGGGTGTTCATGACCACTATCTCTTCCTGAGACTGATTTGACAATCATAAGATAGATGGTCCTCCAGGGTTGTGGGATATTCTTGACATCGACTCTTGAGTACTTATAGATGATGCCAGAAGCTTCGTCGTACCCAATATTAACCAAGAAGTCCAATACCTCCATTTCATTTGGAATTTCGACGTATTCTGTTCAAGGTATCACCGGAAGAAGAAGAATAGTGTGAAGATCTGCCACAGTGACAGAGACCTCCTGAGTGCCAAGGGTCACTTTAACCGCATCTTGTCCATCAATTTTATCCATGGTGTGCCAAAACTGATGAATGTAGATATCTGGTACAGAGGCTGAGTTGGTGAGCATGAGGTTGAAAGGATGATGTCTGAGAATGTCAACAACAACTTTGCATGAAGATTCAGAGCACGTAAAGTTTTTGAAGTCGACACGGAGATTGTTCTTCCCAATAATTTTGTCATAACCGTCAGGGAAGATGTCAGCCATTGTGAGCTCATTAGGGGCATTAAGGTTTTCTTGATTGATAGCCATTTTGTGATCTGAAAGTTATTAGACAAAAGAACAAACATATGGAAACACATTGTGTTAGTTTCAGTTTGATTTATTGTCCAATTATTTGTTTGACGTTATCATGATTATGATTGTTACAAGTCCTAAGTCACATTTTTCCAATTGTTTGAAGTTGATGTGATAAGTTACGTGAATATGTTAATTTTGAAGTTTTAAAGTCCAAATTTCACTTAAACACACAACATATTAACTTTTGTAATCTTAAGCATAACATTCACTAGTTTGCTTATGTGTAACAAGTTCATTACAAAGAGAATTGGTGGCTTAAGCATAAACATGAGGCCTTATGCGTAAAGAAGGTGCTTAGGCGTAGGCGTAAGCTAAAGCATAAGATCATGTCTTATGCGTAAGAATTTCTTACTCGTAAAACAGGTTCAAAGGCTTTTATGCTTACGCGTAAGATTTAGCAAAGTGTTACGCGTAAGGTTTACTCGTAAGAGTAAAGCTTATGCGTAACAACCATTGTTTAAGCATATCTTTCCAAGATACCCGTAATCCCACTATAGACCCCTTATGCGTAAGAGTTACGTGTAAGATTTCTCTTATGCATAACCTTTACGCATAAAGGTATTCCTTATGCGTAATGTATGAACACCTTTGGTCAGGATTTTTACGAGTAAACAACTTGTAACACATAAACATGAAAACTTGATTACAGATTATTCCAAACACCAACAGAATCACAAAACAAGCACAAGATCAAGTCAGTTAAACTTAGAAAAACTTAGGCGTAAAGTGTTGTTAAACCCTAAACCCTAGTTCTACGCTTAATAAATTTAACCATAGGATTCAATCAAGATTCATTTCTGGACCATCCTAGATGACATATGAATGATATAGAACAAGTTTTAACACAAAATCACCACAGAATCAGAAGATTCAATAGTGACGAACCCTAGAACCCTAAAGTTTTAATTCTTACACTTTTGATATTTTTGGGTTTAATTAAAGGCTCCTAGTATGTTTATAAACACATTCTATCACAACCCTAACCATCTAATCATAACAGAAATCAAAAACAAGAAAAACCTCAATTTTGAGCGCATGAACCCTAAATTCAAATTACATCAATTAGAGTTTCTGGGTTAAATTAAGTGATTGAAATGAGTTTAAAACAAGTTTAGAAATGTTTTAACACAATCCATTACAACACAAACACCCTTAGGCGTAATCTCCCAATCGTACGCATAAGCAACCCATTCAAAATCAAAATTTTCACATTTTAACCGTTGGATTGAAATGATTTTCAAAACCCTTGTTTAAAATAATGATCAAAACATAATACCACTTACAGATTTTGAATATAGTGAATGGATTTGCAGATTTAACATGGGTCGTTGGATCTTGGTAGTTTGTTTGAAGTAAATGCAAGTAGGTGCATTCAATGAGGTAGTTTGGGACTTTTGTTAGAAATTACTTTGGAAAAATGACCAATTCAGTCCCTCAACCTTAAACATTTTCAACCAAGACCCATTAACTCCCGTTTTGGTTAGACAAAACACATTTTAGGTAAGAAACTTAACGATACTCCCCCTCGACTTTTAAAATAGTGAATTTTGTAAACATTTATGTCCGAGGAGGTTATATTTCAAGATAAATATCCACCATTTAGAAGAAAACAACGTATTTTCGGTAACATGCAAGTACAAGGTTTTATGAGACTGAAGAATATTTAGTTTCTCCCCCTCAATACTTGTTTGGGAAAAATGGTGAAATGTTTGATAGAACACTGTGTTGATGGAAGTTTTATACTTGCGATGTTTGTTTTTCAGATATTTTTGGATTTTATAAGATTTTATAATTTTGTATTTTGTTTTTGAAAAGTATTTACAAAAGAGGTTTTGGTGTTTGAATTTTCAAGTGTGTTTTAAAAGTTTGTCCAGTTCTTCTGGAGTCAAACACCTCATACCAATTCGGTGAATCAAGTCAGTAAATCTTGCAGGAGGCAAGGCTTTAGAGAGAAGATCCGCCAATTGGTGTTCTGTACCTACAAAGTATAATTCAACGGTACCCTTTTCCACATGATCTTTGATCAAATGATATCGAAGATCAATGTGCTTTGACTTTGAATGTTGAACGGTGTTGCACGAGATCGGAATAGCACTTACATTGTCGCAAAGACACCGAATTCATCAAATACATAACCATAATCTTTGAGTTGTGTTCTCATCCAAATGACTTGAGCACAGCACGCAGACATGGCTACATATTCTGCTTCAGTTGATGACAAAGATGTACAATCTTGTTTCTTCGATTGCCATGACACCAATTTATCACCAACGAATTGTAGACCTCTTGAAGTTCTTTTCCGTGAATCTAAGCATCCTGCGTGGTCAGCGTCCGAAAAAGCGATTAGTTCAAAATCAAAATCCTTCGGATACCAGATCCCCAAGTTAATGGTTCCCTTTATGTATTGGAGGATTCTTTTAGACTCAGAGAGGTGTCTTTCAGTTGGCCTTGACTGATAACGGGAGCAAACATATACAAAAAATACTATGTCGGGTCTACTGGCTATTAGATACATGAGAGACCCAATAATACTTCGGTATTTGGTAGGGCCAACCAGTTTCCCATGTAAATCAGCATCCAATTTGTTGGTATGTGCCATTGATGTAGCATAAGTGTCACAACTTTGCATTCCATGTTTATTCAATATTTCAAGAGCATATTTTGACTGACTTAAGAAAATACCACGGGGTGATTGATGAACTTGTAGTCCTAAGAAGAACGTAAGTTCACCCATCATTGACATTTCAAAATTTGTTTTCATTAGATTTGAAAAAGCGTTTGAGTACTTTTTTGTGGGTAGAACCAAAGATAATATCATCCATATAAATCTGAACAATTAAAATGTGTGCCCTATGATATTGAATAAACAGTGTTGGGTCGAACGATCCTTTGATAAAATGATTAGCAAGGAGAAAGGATGACAACTTATCATACCACGCCCGAGGGGCTTGTTTGAGACCGTAGAGACCCTTGTTCAGTTTGTAGACGTGATTAGGGAACTATGGATCAACGAATCCATCTGGCTGGCTAACATACACTGTCTCCTTTAGTTGACCATTTAGAAAAGCCGTTTTGACATCCATTTGGTAGACGGTGATGTTCAAGTCAGTCGCAAATGCCAAAAATATCCGTACATCCTCACGTCTAGCAACCGGTGCGAATGATTCTTTGAAGTCAATCCCATCTTCCTATCTATAACCCTTAGCCACCAGACGTGACTTGTTTCGAATAACCATACCTTCAGCATCTAACTTATTCTTCCAAATCCATTTGAGACCAATGACGTAGACCCATGTCGGTCCTTCAACCAATTCCCATACTTCTAAATATGTAAACTAGTTCAGCTCTTTCTGAATGGATTCAATCCAGTTGTCGTGAGTCATTGCATCTTTAATGTTTTTGGGTTCAGTTTGACTAATGGTGAGTGCATAAATCTAATGTTCTCCGTCAGTCTAAAGGCATTGTCTAGTTACGACTGGTTGGTTTGGGTTGCCAATTATATTAACAAGAGGATGGTCTTTAGTCCATCGGTGTGTGGAAGATTTAGCAATATATGGATTTGCCATTTCAGTAGCGAAAGGGTTAAAGAACGCATTTCCATCATAATCTGTTGGTGCAGGTACATCGTGAATAAGAATATCATCAACTGGGTCAATGTTATTAGAAGAGGTTTGTTCAGCTATTGTTGGAGATTCAATCGGAGGTGCATCAGCAACAGTTTTTGTTGTTTCAGGTGTATCAGGTATTGGATTATTATCAGGTTGAGCAACGGAAACATTTGATACATCTAGAGCACGTTGATCAAAATCTTCACGAAACAATGGAGCAAACAACGTTTCCATCTAACGACGAGTGATTTGAAAGGTTTGATCAGCTGATGATTGAGGGAAGTTGAGACGGTTATGTCTGGGTTCCAAGCTGTTTTGCTCAGAAGCTATTTCTGTGAGTTCATCAAAATTAGCATGAATGATTTCCATAATTTCCTTTGTACGACGATTCCATATTCGGTATCCCTTTGATTTTTCACAGTATCCAACAAAGACTCCAATGTCAGCTTTGGCCTTGAGCTTCCAAAGTCATCACGATCATTATTTGGGTAACAGAGAGCACCAAGTACATGAAAGTGTTTGAGGTTCGGTTTTCTGTTATGGATAAGCTCATAAGGTGTTTTGTGGTGGCGTTTTGTTATCATAGAACGGTTCTGAGTGTAGCATGCAGTTGACATGGCTTCTGTCCATAAGTAATCTGGAAGTTTTGCGTTTATCAACATCGTTATTGCAGCTTCCACTAAAGTATGGTTTCGTCTTTCGACAACTCCATTTTATTCTGGTGTCCGTGCAATTGATGTCTGATGCTCAATTCTCACTTTCTAATAGTTTTCTCGAAGAGTTTGGTTCACAAATTCAGTTCCTCTGTCTGTTCTTACTTGTCTAACCGTGTTATGGAGCTGAACTTGAATTTCCGTAAGAAAGGTGATGATCATTTGTGGAGCTTGATCTTTACTTCGTAGAAAATAAACTCAAGTCCATATGGAGTAGTCATTAACGATTACCGGAATGTAGCGTTTGCCATTAATCATCTGCACACGCATCGGGCTACACAAATCTATGTGAAAAAGACGAAAAACATGCTGAGAGTTGTTTTCAACCTTCAAATGAAAATCAGCACGAGTGCTTTTCCCTTATTCACAAGCTGAGCATAAGTGATCTTTTGAATACCTAAACCTCGTAAGACCTTCAACTAGTTTGTGTCGTGCAAGATTAGTTACGGTTTGAAAGATCAAATGTGAAAGTCGTCTGTGTCATAGCCATGATTTTGTAGATGTTGCCTTAGAAAGTAGACAAATGGGAGATGAAGCGATCATGTCTTGCATTAAGATTGTGTAAAGGCTTTATGTGCAGTTTCCAGACATGAGATTGTTTCCTTGTAGATCACGAATGAACCAAGTTTTCTCCCTAAAAGCAACTTCTAAATCACCGGCCTACTGAGAAAAGATTGTGTCCAAGACCTTCAACATAATAAACTCTGCTAATTTCGATGTTCCCATTGATGTAGTCTCCGTAGCCCATGATAGCTGCGAAGTGATCATTCCGAACTCGACGGTGCCAATGAACTTTGAAACAAAGTTTGTAAGAAGTTTGAGATTGCTGTCGTCATGTGCCGGGAACATCCGCTATCAACAATCCAAAGGATGATCATATCACATGCAATACACACGCAGACGACACAGGTGGAATAGAAGTAGAGATGGAACCCGAAGAGTTAGAGGGTTCTGTTACAATTACTGTAAAACCCTAAAATCATTAACGCGTCTAATGACCATAATGCCCCTCATCTAACGATACGTAAAATAAGTAAGCGAGCTCGTCAAGTACTTATGATAATAAAAATTTCATGGGATACATTTGAGGAAAAAAAAATCATTAATTTTAACTTACAAATAGGGTTTACATTTAAATATTAATGCACCCATATAAGAAAAACAAAATAATAAAAGTGTACAAGAGTATTTTTGGTAAGAAAAACTTAATGGTCTTATGATTGCATAATGTTCGCCAATATAGACGCATGGAGGCTCCCAAAATCTTTGCAAATCATAACAAATTCTTATCTCTTATAATTACCTAGTTTCACTCCTTTGTTATCACAAGAAACCCTAGCCTCCCAAAAGAACTATACTGACAAAACTATTTCCACTCCATCTCCTTAATTTTCGATCGACATAACCATTCCAAGAAGGTGCTCGAGGTCCTTGTAAAAGCGCTATCGTCACGCTTATTGTACGGGATTTTGCTTGGTTGATTTGGGTCGTTGTTGCTGCAATTCTGTCGTGGGTATAAGGGAGCAACAAAGGGCTTTGCAAGGCATCTAAAAGCTGCTGAAATTGTGAGTATGGGTTCGAGGAGTCGCAGTGCATCATGATCTTGTTGTCTTCTTTGCGATCGTGGCATATTAGGGCACAAAGGTGCCTGGCTTGCTTTAGTTCCGCCTTGTTTTCTTCCTCTTCTTTGCGTCTCAAAGGTAACATCGCTTCATTTTTCCTTTTGTTTTCGATTTGGGATCACTGATTTGTCCCTCCATGCGATGATACTATACGAGTTAAACACCACGATTTATGATGCCTTGAACCTTGTCTCATGAATAAATGATATGATACATAAAACTCATAAAACATATATGTATGTCGTATAATTGTACCACAAGTTTGCCTACTGAATAAAATTTTTAACCCTTTCGGCATATCCTTCATTTTGTGAATATCAAGTTTAAATGAATTTAAAACGTGTACATACGAATGGGTACTCATGATGTCGAATTGAGCTAAGTCTAGAATTTTGTTTTGTTAATTAAATGAGGGCGTATATATTTTTTAAGACCTCCTATAACGTGGTAAATGATACCGCTGTGTTGTAACCTTGGGTGATATTAAATCCTATATATATATATGCATGCATGTGAATCTATATATCAAATGGCATTTGAGAGTGTGTCTCGTGGTGTGCATGAAAAGCGTGGAGTATGATTGGGAAAAGTGAAAATCACAAGTTGAATATAGTTCTTTTCTTATAAACATGTGTTGGGTGGAAGAAGGTGAGCCACACGAGCTTGATTGGGTTTAGTGTTTAAGTTTGGGCTTCATGTGTGATCTCGAACCGAGTCTACTAATATATCGTATAACTTATAGAAATATAAATTGTGTTGGGTATAATTTGAAGGGTATAATAATAGAGTGCGTTGTAAGAGTGTGTTATGTATTTTCCGAGAGTGGGCCTCGTTAGTATTGACAGAACATTATTCGAGAAGCATTTATGAAAACGTCGTCATTATTTAATAAGGCAAACTTTAAAACATGATTATGAAATGAAGTCATATATAAAAAATCCGTTTCGACATTTAGTGGTTCTTAAATAATAAAACGACCCTTATTCGTGTAGATTCGCGGATGAAAGAGTAGCCTTTGGTCACTTGTGTATTCGGCGGATTCCGATACGGTTTGAGGTACGGATATTCTATCCCTTTCGGTAGGGGTTTCTCATGATTTTCTAATCCTTTGACTTTGCTCGTTTATGATATTTCATTGCTAAGATTCCTTTGCTATTGACCTCGATATTGACCTTTGCTATTGACCCTCTCATTCTTGAGCTGATCTTGAACCTCATTATTGAATCTCGATTACTAAACCTTTTGAACCATATTCTTGAACCTTTGATATTGAATCTATGTTCTTGAACCTTTGATATTGGAACTTGATATTGGACTATTGTTATGAACCTACGAATTGTGATCTACCGATATTGAACCTCGATTATGATGGTCGATATATATTGCTACTGTGGACCTTTGCTTGACCCTTGATTGATACCGAGCCAAATCATTAACTAGGCATGGGGTTCCATGTCCGTGTCATTGATGCACCAATGGCATGACTCTAGTGTGGTTGAGTGATGTTCCACACCGTCCTATATCGTATTGATTATGCGGCTTCATCGTTATTGTTATGGCCACTCTTGTTTCTGCAGGGCGTATGGATGCATCCTAGATCATCTTTGTCATCACATCTTGATATATATCTTGTTCTAGTGATGTGGTGCGTGTGTGCAATACACCCTCACGATCCGGGAGCTAGCTACTCCACAGTTCTTGAGGTCTCCTCCTATTGTGCGGTATTCCGAGGTCACCCTCCGAATACGATGGTTACTATTGATTATGGTGATATTGCCACTATCGATATTCTGCATTGTCTTGTTGGCTCGGGATAGATTTCGACAACCCTTACACTCGTTGATATACTTATATTGTACCATCTGTTTACCCCAACGCACCATATTCTCGTATTGATCGCCCGTTACCCAATACGCTTATGTGACTTTTCTTCTACCATTCCATTCACGCATGGGTTATTATTATTATGATTATTTAATTTGATTATGCTTTTACATGTTTTAGGTGACAATCGTTTGCCTCGCTACTATATGATTAATATGTGATTGTCTCGATTCATCTATTGACATGCTAATAAGCGACAAACGGTTTACCATCTTGTTATGTGACTCCTTGATTAAATCGGTCCATATTCTTGTATAAATGATTGTTTGGACGGCTTATCACGTAAACTCGCTTTGTTAACCTCGTGGTCTATGAATATTTGTTAGGATATTTTCCGCCTTCGTTGATACGCCATGCGTACATTGTTGTTTATGTTCTTGAATGATTGGATAAATGGTTCGACTTATGTGGTCCAGCTTGTTAAGCGGTCAATTTACTACGCTATGTCCTTAAGTCATTTAATTGTAGTGTTCATCTTGAGTTCATGTTTGATACGTGTGGTTACCATGTCCGCTCTTGATAGTATTTCTTTGTAGTGATACTTGTGATGTTATTAAGCGTAATTACTTGACTTGTATGATTGCCATGCTCACTGTCTAATTTAATTGCTTCGCTTGCGTTTAGTTTTCCATTTGGCTTAAGTATATTCGACTTCTGAATTGATTTTATGCTATTCTTGTTGAGTGAATATGGCGTTTACTATGTTTGATTTTGTTTTCGGTACTGTATGTCGATGCCTTATGTGATTATGTATATGTCGTGGATGCCTTACCACGCCGTTCTCCTTGTTATCTGTTCATTCGGATATCGGTATAATTGTGTTACTCGGGATCCTCATTGACTTATTGATTCCTTTCGTTGCGACCTTGTTATCGGTTCCTTATTTTGTTTCGCATTTCGATTTTATGTAGCTTTTGTTCGTTATATCATTCACTTTGGGCTCTTTAAGCTCACCAGCATTTCTTTTCTGCGCAGGTTTTAGGTTTGAAGATGGGCTTGTTGGGTGAGAGTTGGATTAGTCGAGTAGACCGACCTTAGCTACTTTATCATTTTGGATTTAATTTGAAGAGTTATTGTTTCAGTTTTATTTCCGTTTTGGACATATTGGATCTTGTATTTTCTTTGTAAGTCATCTGTTATATGACTTGGTAATTTATTTTATAATGCTTTCGCTTGTAAAATTTTATTTGTATGTTACGATATGACACCGAATGTGACACTTCTACCCTTGTCGGGTTGGGGTGTTACAATTATGGTATCGAGCAAAGGTTTCGTCTTGTTGACCTTAGGATTGACTGTGAGGTGGGTAGACATTAGGCTTCCGTGCATTACGACCTCTTTCGATTCCTTTTGATTGTCGTTCGATTTGACTTGATATTCTTTTGTCTTCACCGATTTGGCCTTCTTCTCTTCACATTTGATTTTGCTATTTTAATTTCGCACATCCGTCATCGATCGTTAGGTGGAGATTACTCGTGGAGTCGAAGATGATGGTACCGACCTGCGTTCTTCGCAGCCATCCCCGACGGGAGAGGTTCGTGAAGCGTAAACCGCACCCACCGCCGGTCTTCTTGGAGACATCGGGATCTTCTTGGAGGAAGGCGGACGGATCAACCAAAAGCGCAAAGACGGAGACAAGATTTAGCGGTGGTGAAAAGGTTCATCTACTTCCTATGATTGGGCGCGACTCGTGTTAATCCGATTTGTTTGTCCGCGCGTTTTGAGGCGATTTGATAATTTGCTATATGATTTGATCGGTATTACTTTTCGTTGATTTGTTCGAACTCGGTTTGTATCGTGAAGTTTTATCGTTTAGCATTTTGGTGATATCTCGCTTTGTTTGGATCGTCGATGCGAGTCATGAGGAACCGTTTGAGCGAGTTGGTGGCCTTCCTTCTTTTGTGGTATGGTAAGTTGGTTTGATGTTTTATACCGCTTGTATGAGGATCAGTACATTTTGGTATGTTACTTGTTATCTGTATGTTATCGGTTTTGATGTGATATTGGTTATGTGGGTTGTCATGACCGAGGCGAATATGATGACAATAAAGACTTGTTATGTGATGCAAGTATTATGACGCTCGATCAACGTGATAATACGAGATCATATAATTTGACCTTATTGAAATCATCGACATCTTGGGAAATGCACAGGGTTGGTGCGTGGATGGAATATGACTTGTATCCATTATTTGTCACTCCTCGTGTTCGATTGGAATTACGTGCCTCTTTGTGAGATTCTCACCGACATACATTACGTGTAAGTTACATGCGCTTGGGAACCGAAATCGTTACGATTATGTGAACCTATGGATTGCTACGTCGCCTTAAACTCGATGCGTCTCTGTGTACCTGCAATTTCAATTTTCGAGACGAAAAATTTCTTTTAGGGGAGAGTTGTAAAACCCTAAAATCATTAACGTCTAATGACCATAATGCCCTCATCTAACGATACGTAAAATAAGTAAACGAGCTCGTCAAGTACTTATGATAATAAAAATTTCATGGGATACATTTGAGGAAAAAAAAATCATTAATTTTAACTTACAAATAGGGTTTACACATTTAAATATTAATGCACCCATATAAGAAAAACAAAATAATAAAAGTGTACAAGAGTATTTTTGGTAAGAAAAACTTAATGGTCTTATGATTGCATAATGTTCGGCCAATATAGACGCATGGAGGCTCCCAAAATCTTTGCAAATCATAACAAATTCTTATCTCTTATAATTACCTAGTTTCACTCCTTTGTTATCACAAGAAACCCTAGCCTCCCAAAAGAACTATCTGGCAAAACTATTTCCACTCCATCTCCTTAATTTTCAGTCGACATAACCATTCCAAGAAGGTGCTCGAGGTCCTTGTAAAGCTGCTATCGTCACGTTTATTGTACGGGATTTTGCTTGGTTGATTTGGGTCGTTGTTGCTGCAATTCTGTCGTGGGTATAAGGGAGCAACAAAGGGCTTTGCAAGGCATCTAAAAGCTGCTGAAATTGTGAGTATGGGTTCGAGGAGTCGCTTGGTCTGTCATGATCTTGTTGTGCTGCTGCTGATCGTGGCATATTAGGGCACAAAGGTGCCTGGCTTGCTTTGGTTCCGCCTTGTTTTCTTCCTCTTCTTTGCACGTCTCAAAGGTAACATCGGCTTCATTTTTTCCTTTTGTTTTCGATTTGGGATCACCGATTTGTCCTCCATGCGATGATACTATCGAGTTAAACACCACGATTTATGATGCCTTGAACCTTGTCTCATGAATAAATGATATGATACATAAAACTCATAAAACATATATGTATGTCGTATAATTGTACCACAAGTTTGCCTCTTGAATAAAATTTTTAACCCTTTCGGCATATCCTTCATTTTGTGAATATCAAGTTTAAATGAATTTAAAAGCGTGTACATACGAATGGGTACTCATGATGTCGAATTGAGCTAAGTCTAGAATTTTGTTTTGTTAATTAAATGAGGTATATATATTTTTTAAGACCTCTATAACGTGGTAAATGATACACCGTGTTGTAACCTTGGGTGATATTAAATCCTATATATATATATGCATGCATGTGAATCTATATATCAAATGGCATTTGAGAGTGTGTCTCGTGGTGTGCATGAAAAGCGTGGAGTATGATTGGGAAAAGTGAAAATCACAAGTTGAATATAGTTCTTTTCTTATAAACATGTGTTGGGTGGAAGAAGGTGAGCCACACGAGCTTGATTGGGTTTTAGTGTTTAAGTTTGGGCTTCATGTGTGATCTCGAACCGAGTCTACTAATATACGTATAACTTATAGAAATATAAATTGTGTTGGGTATAATTTGAAGGGTATAATAATAGAGTGCGTTGTAAGAGTGTGTGTTATGTATTTTCCGAGAGTGGGCCTCGTTCAGTATTCGATGAACATTATTCGAGAAGCATTTATGAAAACGTCGTCATTATTTAATAAGGGCAAACTTTAAAACATGATTATGAAATGAAGTCATATATAAAAAATCCGTTTCGACATTTAGTGGTTCTTAAATAATAAAGCGACCCTTATTCGTGTAGATTCGCGGATGAAAGAGTAGCCTTTGGTCACTTGTGTATTACGGCGGATTCGATACGGTTTGAGGTACGATATTCTATCCCTTTCGGTGGGGTTTCTCATGATTTTCTAATCCTTTGACTTTGCTCGTTTATGATATTTCATTGCTAAGATTCCTTTGCTATTGACCTCGATATTGACCTTTGCTATTGACCCTACATTCGAGCTGCTGATCTTGAACCTCATTATTGAATCTCGATTACTAAACCTTTTGAACCATTATTCTTGAACCTTTGATATTGAATCTATATTCTTGAACCTTTGATATTGGAACTTGATATTGGACTATTGTTATGAACCTACGAATTGTGATCATCGATATTGAACCTCGATTATGATGGTGATATATATTGCTACACTGTGGACCTTTGCTTGACCCTTGATTGATACCGAGCCAAATCATTAACTAGGCATGGGGTTCCATGTCCGTGTCATTGATGCACCAATGGCATGACTCTAGTGTGGTTGAGTGATGTTCCACACCGTCCCTATCTTGTATTGATTATCGCGCTTCCTTCGTTATTGTTATGGCCCTCTCTTTCTAGGGCGTATGGATGCATCCTAGATGCATCTTTGTCTTCATTCGATATATATATCTTGTTCTAGTGATGTGGTGCGTGTGTGCAATACACCCTCACGATGCAGGAGCTAGCTACTCCATCGTTCTTGAGGTCTCCTCCTATTATGCGGTATTCGAGGTCACCCTCCGAATCGATGGTTACTATTGATTCTTGGTGATATTGCCACCACCGATATTCTTGTCTTTGTCTTGTTGGCTCGGGATAGATTTGACAACCCTTACAATCGTTGATATACTTATATTGTACCATCTGTTTACCCCAACGCACCATATTACGTATTGATTGCCCGTTACCACATGCACGCTTATGTGACTTTTCTTCTACCATTCCATTCACGCACGGGTTATTATTATTATGATTATTTAATTTGATTATGCTTTTACATGTTTTAGGTGACAATCGTTTGCCTCGCTACTATATGATTAATATGTGATTGTCGATTCATCTATTGACATGCTAATAAGCGACAAACGGTTTACCATCTTGTTATGTGACTCCTTGATTAAATCGGTCCATATTCTTGTATAAATGATTGTTTGAATGACTTATCACGTAAACTCGCTTTTGTTAACCTCGTGGTCTATGAATATTTGTTAGGATATTTTCCGCCATTGTTGATCTCGCCATGCGTACATTGTTGTTTATGTTCTTGAATGATTGGATAAATGGTTCGACTTATGTAGTGCGGCTTGTTAAGCGGTCAATTTACTCGCTATGTCCTTAAGTCATTTAATTGTAGTGTTCATCTGAGTTCATGTTTGATCGTGTGGTTACCATGTAAAGCTCACCGATAGTATTTACTGTGTAGTGATACTTGTGATGTTATTAGCGTAATTACTTGACTTGTATGATTGCCATGCTCACTGTCTAATTTAATTGCTTCCGCTTGCGTTTAGTTTTCCATTTGGCTTAAGTATATTACGACTTCTGAATTGATTTTATGCTATTCTTGTTGAGTGAATATGGCGTTTACTATGTTTGATTTTGTTTGATGCACTGTATGTCGGTGCGCTTATGTGATTATGTATATATCGTGGATGCCTTACCACCTTACGTTCTCCTTGTTATCTGTTCATTACGGATATCGGTATAATTGTGTTCTGCGGGATCCTCATTGACTTATTGATTCCTTTCCGTTGCGACCTTGTTATCGGTTCCTTATTTTGTTTCGCATTTACGATTTTATGTAGCTTTTGTTCATTATATCCATTCCTTTGGGCTCTTTAAGCTCGGTAGCATTTCTTTTCTGCGGCGGTTTTAGGTTTGAAGATGGGCTTGTTGGGTGAGAGTTGGATTAGAGTAGACCGACCTTAGCTACTTTATCATTTTGGATTTAATTTGAAGAGTTATTGTTTCCAGATTTTATTTCCGTTTTGGACATATTGGATCTTGTATTTTCTTTGTAAGTCATCTGTTATATGACTTGGTAATTTATTTTATAATGCTTTCGCTTGTAAAATTTTATTTGTATGTTCTGATATGACACCAGAATGTGACACTTCTACCCTTGTCGGGTTGGGGTGTTACAATTACAAATGAAACACACATGTTTATAATTTTGGGAATCCATTTAAATCCAGGTGTATTTTGTAAACATCTCTGCCAAGTCCAACTAGTTTGTGCTTTAGTCTTAGTGAATGCACTAGGTGATATTTTCTTCCTAGGAGGTGAAGTGGGTTCTATGGATACATCAATGATATTCGCAGAAACACTAGAAGGTGGTTTACCTAGCACTGACTTAGAAGCATTAGTGGGCCTAGAGGTAATTCCATTTCTCTGTTTCCGCTTACGAGATAAGATAGATTTAGCAACACAATTATCATGACAACCAGAAAACATGCTTTTACGACAAACAATACAAGATGCTTCAAACAAAACATTCAAAGTACTTGAAGATTCATCATTCGTTACATTAATTTTTCTATTAAATTTGTCTAACGAAATATCTAAAGTAGGTGCAACATGTGTTTTATTCAAAGTCCTAGTGTGTTCTTCTACTGCAGGGGTCTTTACTGATTTTCTCTTACGTTGCAACTTCCTATTCTTCCTGTTTATGCTCTTAAGCTGAGAAGTGCTAACGCTAGGATTAGAGGCAACTACTCCTGTAGAAGTGAAGGAAGCACATTAGTATCTTGAGGTTTGTCATTAGGCATCCTAGTGTCAATTTTAAACATTCCAGGTGCAAGGACATTTGTGTTACTAGATTTATCGTTCTTAAGTTTCACCAACTCCTCTTTCAACTCTATGATAGTGTGTAATAAATCTTGGTTTTCAGAGCGAATGTTGCCATTAACATTTAAGACTTCTTTAGTGTATGCAAGATGATCATCAAGTTCTTTTGACGCTTTGGTACGAGTCTTTTTGAGCAAATTAAATATGACACCATATTCTGTTTTGACTTTGGCAATTTCTTGTTCATATTTGAAAATTTGACACTTTAAAGACATGTTTTCCTCATCCAGTCGTTCGAGTTTTGGTTCAAAAGTTTTATCACTCGACTGTTTGAGTTTGTTTTACCAAGAAAGTTCTCGATTATTACAATCTTTTTGACACCATTGAAGACGACATTTTACAATTAAAAGTTCATTTAACAAACGCTCGTTTTCAGCTTTCAAAGATTCGATTTGAGACACATTATCAACAATATCAACAATATCAACATTATCAACAGAATCAACAACAATATTATCAAAAACAGAAGCAGTAGTATAAAGCAACACAACATATATGGTATCAGCACAGATAACATCTTCCAAGAGTTCGATCAACATGATTTCTTAAAATTTTCTTTTTCTTTTTAGTATTTGAAATTGACGTTTCGGTTTTATTGAAAACTGTTGTCATAATTCCAATCTCTTTCTGAAGATCCCGTTCCCAATATATTGCACACATACGTAAATTTTTAACATGGGGTAAAAGTTGTTTTTGAAAGATATCCCTTTGTTTTCGCGCATAAGGCGATTGAAAAGTTTCAAATTTTATTTCCGAATTAAGTTCAATTTCACGTTCCAAAAGATTAATGTCAGACATGAATGTATCAAAGTATTTAAGAATTTGACATCTTTTGGGTAATGGTGTGATTTCACTCAAAGAAGGCAAAAGACCATTAATTTTTAAAACTTGTTTGACAGGACCAACATTAGAGGAGGACTCAAGAATTGGTGTGATAACCCAAGGTGTGTTTGTATTATCCTGTTGTTTAACAAAAGTTATAAGAGGGCCTTTTGAATAATCAAATGGTTTGTTATATTCAACTTTTTCCATTTTCAATCGACTCTCTTCTTCTGCATCAAATTCCTCTTTACGATTATATTCAACGACACGCACAACAGATTCATCAAGCATATGTTTGACACTATACAACTTTGGATGTGCATTGAATGCTCTATTGAAAAAATGTGGTTTGTTATCAGCAAGATTTGGTCCATATCCATCTGGATTTGGCTTAAATGTAAACTTGTGAATCGTTGTGATTGACTCACCATGTTTATAGACAACATTTTGAAATTCTTTGATTTTGTTTTGCAAATCAACAATTTCATCAAGATAGAGATCTATTCGTTTCCTTGAAGTTTGTTTGTATTCAGAAAACTCTTTTTGACACGATAACAACTCAGACTTGGCTTTTTGAGTTTCCGAAGTAAGAGTGTTAACTTGTTGTTTATGTTCAAATTTTTGTTGTTCTATTTGAGAAATCAATTCATTCTTGGAAACAACTAGATCACGCATCTGTTTTTCTAAAGATTGTTCGTTTTGGTATGACTTTGAAAAAGCGACTTCAAAACTATATTCGCGTTTCTCTTTTGTTTCAAAATTATTGAGTTGTACCTTATAGCATTAAATATCCTTAGTCAATAGTGCCACTTTTTCTCGAAGATTATTATTAATCTCATTGCACTTTTCCAATTGAGATTAGGTGGTCTGAAATAAGGTCATGAGCTCTGGACCTGGATTAGAAAAAGGCTCATTTTGTTCAACTTGAGTCTCCACATTTCATCATATAGATCCTCAATGTAATCACGGGGTCAACTTGATTATCAATGGTAACCGTAAGGTCATCTTGATCGTCAAATGTAACTACAGGATCCATTTGATTTTCTTCATGATGAGATGTAGATGGCTCATGTTGAACACTTTGTTCCTCGTCGAATGCAGATGCAGGCGGAGATATCATATCATGTATAAGACATATGTTAGGATCCGGTACCCGAGACAAGCCATCAGTGTCATACACTGGGCCTGTATCACTCATGTGGAGTTCTTGCATGTTGGCCATCAACATTACATCTGCGTTAGCTTGCAAGTCCTCCATGTCATCATCAGAATCTGCATTAGCCATGATGCTATGTTCCTTGCTGGTAAGTGTTCCACCATCTTCATCCTTGAGATCCAAGAGTAAAGCCTCCTTATGATAAGCGATGCCTCTTATTCTTGGCTTTGGGTAAGCATTCGCCAAATGACCCTTTTCGTTGCAGTTGTAGCATTGGAGACCATTATTCCCATTTTGAACGTTTCCCTGATCAACAATTTAAACTCGTTGCTGTGGAGCACCCATGTTATTCCTTCCAGTAGTATTAAATCCTTGACCACTACCCATCTGACGACCATTTCCTCGGTTCTGAACTCAACCCTTCCATTGTTAACAACTGCTTGATTTCTTGTGTTAGATGAGATGCGAATACGGTTGTTGGATTTGTTAGAAAATCTCTCGAAGGCTCGAGCAATTAACGAAAATCCTGCATTCAACGTTTTGAAAGCTTTTGCATCCTCATTCGGTGTCTCACCGTAGATTGCTGAATCAGTGTTGTTGTTATAAGGAACCAGTTGAGTTTCTTGTGATTGTTGTGATGGATCATATGGTGTAATCTGGGCTGATTGTGGTGGATTAGTAAAGACAGTATGGAGCAGTGGAAATTGTGGATAACAAGCTTGAGTAAACAAAGCAAGAGCATTATTATTTGGTAAAGGTGCAGTGACTCCACGGAGAGCTCTATCTTTGTCTACTTCCTTTTGATGGTGCTTCAAGTAGTCATACAACAACCCGTACTTTTCCTTGTGAAGATCTTTGGCTTGACGGATGAATGTAACATACTTTTCCCAATCAAGACCAAGACAGCTTAGGAACTTTGTATTGATTGCAATTCTTGGCATAATGATGCTGTGTCTGTCCAAGGCATTGATGATGTCTATAAACCGATGATAGTATGACTCTAATGATTCCCCTGGTTCAATCATGAAGTTCTCATATAATAAGTAAAGTTTTGATTCCATGTCTTCTTGATTGAGTTCCGTGCCTTCCATTAGGAGATGGATGTGTTAGGATTTAGAAAATCCATACTGAACTGTCGGTCACCCCAACGTATGTTTAGCATATTATAGCTCGTAGACGTAATAGTATATTAGTTAAATTAGCAGTAGTGTAAGTAACACCGTGGAAGAAGGACGGGTCTTTACCCACTGTATGCCTGATCCACAGCTCGAAGGAGGGCATAGTCATTTGTATAAATAGCCCTCTCCCCACAAGGGAGAGGGTTGGATGTCATTTGGTAATCTAACCTTCCATTTGTTTTATCTCTCTAGAACATTTCCCTTTCTCTCTCTAAACCATACGCCCATATTGAGCTTAATTGATGTGTTTATGAAATCCAATATGCTACAAATGGTATCAAGAGCCATGGTTTGATCACTCATCTTTCATGTTCTTGGATTTCTAGTGGTTTTCATAAGGTTTTTGGGTTTGAATGAGTTTAGAGTAGTTTGCATCATTTGGATCATCTCTAGTGTTAAAGTTTGGATTTTGATAGTACTTTTATGTTGAGAATCATTATAAGTGTTTAGGTTTTGATTTGGATGGCTTGAATCAGTGTGGTTGGGTTGTTTTTGGATTGAAAAGTGGTGTATTATTAAGTTTTTATTAAGCGATTTGTGTCTCGGATTACTTCTCTTGTAAGCGATTTGTCCTTATTTCTGTGCGACTTGTCACTAAAAGGATTGCTTATTGAAGCGATTTGTCTAATTCTGGGAAGCGAGTTGTACTCTATGCGATTTGTCTCTTGATACAAAACGACAAGAAAAGACAAATTAGTGGTTGTACTTGTGCGATTTGCTTGGGAAAGCGATTTTTCTACCTAAGTGACTTGCTTATTGAAGCGAATTGTTCATTCAAGTGATTTGTCCAGCTAAGCGACTGTGTGTTTAAAGCGATTTGTCTAGTTTGAGTGATTTGTCTGATAAGCGACTTGTCCTGAGCTCATCGTGTCTGAAGCGATTTGTCCTTATGAGAGGTGTCTGAAGCGACTTGTCTCTAACTGCCTGACTTCGTGTTGATAATTAAAACTTATCATTTGTTATTAACGCAATGTCTTACACCACTGATCCCTTAATCTCCAATGTGCTCAAACTATATGATACCATGCGGAACAAAGTAAGTATTTACTACTCATAAAGCTTAACCATGATTAATTCAGCCAATGACAATCAAAACACTTCATACGCTAAGCCCAATGCTAAGGAATTTCACCTGTCAATGCTACAAAAAGCCATGCAGGAATGCAGAATTGAGCCCTATCAGTTACTTCACTCTCACCTTGTACAGCTTTTGTCCACGATTATGGATCGAACATGTAGTGCCATCTTCCGTAAGGATTTATCTACATCGACTAGAAACTTGGTGTTGAAATTAGAATAACTGAAGCTACAACTTACTAATGAAAGGGTTCAAAAGGATAGTTCCATTGCAGCACATCAAGTAATCTACAAACAATTTCAGCCATTCATCAATGGGGAATATTCAGCAGATTACGATCAACACTTGACTGGAATTTCTTTCAAAAAATACAGTGGAATGGAAATCCATGAGTTCATTGATACATTCATCCACCTTATGAACAATGTGAAGAAGTACATCAATGAAGTACATTATTGTGATCACATGAATGAACATGGGATGCAATGAATGGAGAAGTGTGGAGAATTGGGTAATCTATCGGGCAGTGCTGAAACCAGTAATACAAAAACATCAACAATGGAAGCAACATGCAGTTCAGAAACGTTTGCCTCACATAAGATGGATCCTGAGTGGAAAACATTCAACGAACAAACTTTGAAAGCTCAATCTTCGGTAACACTTATTGATAATTCATTTGTGCTTAGTTGTGTTCATACTAATGATTTTACAGAACATGTAGCTGAGAAATGTCCTGTAACTGAGGCTGAGTCGCTAATAAATCATATCACGACTAACAATGTGGTTGATAACAAAATTTTCGATGAACTTTCAAACAAATACTCAATTCTTGAAAAACATTGCATTTCTCTGGAAATTGCAATACAAAAGGAAGAAAATTTTCTTGCTACAAACCTTGCATAAATCCGGAATTCCCAGAATTTCGAGAATTTTTTGAAATTAACCAGTTAAAAACCCAGCTTCAGGACAAAGACTCAACCATATGTAATCTAAAAAAACAAATCTCGGAACTGCATAAGATAATTAATATAGGGGAGAACAATCTTAACTATGAGGTTAGTGATGCGGTTAAATCTAGGAATGATGAATTGGCTTTATGTGTGGCCAAGCTATTAAGCGAAAATGAGTACTTAAGGAAGAACTTATTAGAGGATAAGACCAAGCTGTTAGATCAAACTAACTCCTTGTTGGTTGAAATTGATGCCCTCAAAGCCCAAATTAAGGATAAGAGCTTCACCATAGTTTCTTTAAAAAATGAGCTAAGGAAAACTATTGGAAATAGAGTGAACACTAAGTTTGCAAAACCATCAACCTTGGGGAAGCCAATTATACATAATAACACAGAATGATCTGTAGTTAGGCAGCCCAATGCATTTAAAACAGAAAGATTTAAACCCTCAAAATCTAAGCTTGCCTCTCAAGTTGATGAGAATATAGTTTTGTCAAAACCAGTCACTTCACTAATTCATTCCGATATGATAAATAACAATCCTCAGTTTAATGCTCGAAGCTCTAATATCAGGAATGTAAGAGGACCATCTAGTGCACGTAAGAAGTATCAAATGTCTGACCACTCCCCTAAAAAACCTGTTAACTACAAAATGTCTAAAATACAGAATGGGGAAATGGTCACATCTTTTAATATGACTAAGAAATCTAACTCTACTTGCTCTAGTCTTAAATGGATGCCCACTGGTAGATTGTTTAAGTACTTTGAATCCAACAGGAATCAGAATTCTAGCTCCTGTCTTAAGTGGATGCCCACGGTAAAAATCTTTAAGAAGGTTGGATTCAATTGGATTCCTATCAGGACACTGGCCATTAATAACATCCCGAGGCCTGACTGTAATACACCCAATGAACAGGAGATAACTGCTACTAACCCATCCAAATGTTATTCTACATATGCTATTAGTACAGATACTCCTCAGTCTTTTTCAGGTACAATGCTCAATTCAATCATGAACATCATGACTTGGTTTCTAACTGAACTGAAGACTACTCATTCGAGAATATTAGCTTGTCAGAATTGACTTACATTGTACTATGACTCCTGATCGCCTCTACTCAGGACTCGTTTCTCATTGGTTCTTGGACTATTTAATTTACATTTTCCTATTCATTTAAAAAAAAGAAAAAAAATTAAAATTTTGTATATATATATATATATATAGAGCAGTACCAGCGCTAGCGGCGGCGATGTCTAGTTTTACGCAAAGTTCCGACGACCCATAAGTTTCTTTCAACAAAGCGTATTTGTAGCATTAGAGAATCGTTTTCGAATAACTACAATTCGATGCGTGGTTGCATAGCGACATAAATATATAGTTTTTAAAAATTATGTGGAGTCGATATAAGTGTGAGTATATTTTCTAATAGGATTGTTTTAAGTTATTAAGATTTTTAGTAATAATAGATTCAAGCATTACAAAAAACAACGGTATTATGTAGTTGGCAATATTATATTGTAGTTTAGAGGTATAGCCAACATGTGTGACCGTTTTTTCTTGTTTTGTCAGTAATTTAGGCAGTGATAACTATTTTTTTGCATGTGTAACGTTTATCATTTGGTGTGTGGCTTTTAAAATTGTAACTTTGCAAATTGGATATCACCATATAAGATTATTTTGTACTATAAATTTGTATAGATATTTATGCATTGTTCAAAGCTATTTGTTTGAGGTACAAATAATTATCGCTAAAGATAACAATACTATTTATTTTTTGTGATTTTAATAAACTTACATATCATTATTGATACATTGGACAAAGGGCTATACAATATATATTAACTTTTAAATGACGATTCATATATGCTAGTCCCTTAAATGGTGCAAGAGCAACACTTTTTAAAATAACATTATACAAATGACAAATTACATGTGTCAAAGCAAAATAAACCAAAAACTACAATTACTTGGTCTCTCCTTTCAAAAAAATTGTCACGTGTTCCACATGTTAGGTCACCATGTTTGTAACACAAGCATCAATATAAGAAATGAGTGTAAAAGAATTGACCATGATCGGATGATATATGATACACACATCAAACAAGTACTTATACGAATGAAATGTGATAGAGAAAGGTTTATGCTTAGGATAAATGTGAAAGTGAACAACCAAACTTCAAATGAAGGTTTACAAGACTATTTATAGGGAAGGAGCTAGGGCAACACTCAAGCTCCCGTCCTTTACTTATTGGGCTTTTAGATAGGCTCATGGGCTTTCTACATGAGCCTTGCCTTGATTACTAACATAAAAGCCTTAATTAAGCTAACTATTACATATTAATTACAAACACTTGAAATATAGTTTAGGAGTGATTCCAACAATCTCCCCTAAGTGTTGGTAATTAATGATTAGAGTGAAAACGTTGTAGGTCTTGATGTAATAGTAGCTTTGGCGTCTTGACATTCTTCTTTCTTGTGAGAAGAAGTGTCTTGATTCAACAATCTCCCGGTGTAGGGATCTTGTTTACTTTGAAGTTTTCGACTTTGGCGTCTTCATTAATCTTTGTTCTTTGATCTTTGTTCTTTGTGGTGGTAGTGATAGTATGTTGTGGTTATCGCATCGGTCCGCTTCGTTGCTCCGGTGTCTCACGTCTTTCTCCAACATGCTCACACGCTCTTTAACGTTGAATTTCGATCTTGATGTAGTTCTCTTAGTCTTTAAACTTTGTAGATTCTTTGACTTTGATGAAGAATCATTACGACTTTGTGTTGCCTTTTGAGAGAACTTCAATTAGTGTTGTTGTTGGTATGAGCATGTGAAGAAATGCACGATCTTTTCCACCATGAGCATCCATAAGAAGAAAACATAAAACATGGGTTAGAAATAATCCGGTAACTTACAAGTTTGAACTTGAGTGTGTTAATGACATAGTGTGAAAACACGTCTCTAATTCTCACAAAGGTTGTTCTGAGCTGGATTCCCACAAGTGAGATAACGCGATGTACCAAAGTACACCTCTGATTCGGGTGAGTCATTGAGGTACACGAAGCATCACCCCTGATTGTAGACCGTTTGAGACACACTAAGCGTAACCCGAGAGGAGTTATGAAGTGACTGCTTTGTCGGTTGTTTGATGTTGACCTGGCGGGAGTTTCCATTCAATCATTGAGGATCACGGTTGTGAACCCCTCATAAATGTTCTCGACAGTTGCTAAGATCGTGAAGGACTCGATAATGTATCACTTGTGTTCTTATTGTTGAGCGACAAGCGATGAATTGTCAAGTGTACCTAAGAGATCTTTTGATGAATCTCGTGGCTCTAGACTCAATAGTGCGCTTTGGTTTTCTGGCGGAGACTAGGGAGAGGTCTCCTTCTTCAATACCAGCAATCTCTAGAGAAAGCCGATAGTTTACGTAGGGTTCCTGTGAGAATGAAACAAGCTTTGTTGAGAGAAACTTGAGTGGCTAAGAAGGTTTAGTGCATGCGTCCTTTGGGTCCATGGCGACTTTGATCTTCAATACCGGTGTCATCAAGTGACAACCGGTAGCATATGAATTGAACCGATTATGCGCCTAAGTTGAATAATGCGGAGGGCTATTTCTTTTCACCCTTTTCTTTACTTTTCTTTTAATTCTTCAACTCCTTCTTTCTCCGATTCTCATTTTCTCCTTTTATAATCATACCTAAGGACTTCTAAATTCTAACTATTGGTGGTGTCCTTGGGTAGATCCCTCCGACTCTGGCGGATCATAGGACAGTTATTCCTAACCTTAGTCACCTTATAACTCCATGACTAACCTATGTTGCCATAAAACCATTTTCATGAAAATCTCTCAAAGTGGTTATGATTAAAACATTTTGTACCTTTGAAAGAGTTTTGTATTTTTTGAAATACTCCCCTCCACACGTGCTTAAGTATTTTGACAAAATCGCGGTGAGAGAAAAGCGCGCACTTTTGAATTGATCAACTCAAGATAGACAATTCCCATGAGACACGGTTCGTTGCATAGTTAAAGAGTTACATTGTCGACTTTTAGGTGACAACTAGCTCTAATAACTACCTTGAAGGTGTGGAACCTCGAAAGGTTGTCAAACCCGTCAAAGTTCATGTCTACCAAGAGTTTCTCGAATGGTACATTCTACTAGGACAAGTCCTTTGCGAGACACGTTTACATCACTAGCGAACTAGTTTGAAATTATTACCGTCCGGACAAGTCTTTTCGAGTTACTAACATTTAAGATCTCGTCAATTCATTGGTTAAGTCTTTTTCACGACGATTCATTAGCAATTCACAACATATTTCTTATCACATAATTTTCTCCCCTCAAAATGGCATATAAATGTTATTTTGATGAAATTTGATATCGAATATGACCATTTCGAGTTTTGTGGGAAGATTACCACGAAGAACAATTTTGTGAACAAAGTTTTAAGCAAATACTCCCCTCGACAAGTGATATTAACTTTTGAGGTTTTGAAAATCATAAGGGAAGTACTTGTTCTTTTGAGCAAAACTTTGAAAAATGAAAGTTTTGATAAGTTTTACTCAAAAGTAAAGCTTTCGCTCCTTTTATAGGATTGTGGGCGGCGTACCACGGGGTCCTTTCATGACAAGTACGGGTTGTACTTTGTTATGTGTGCACAAGCCATAGTCGATATAAATCACACATCCAAAAATGATAAGAGAAACAAATCAAGGGGTACCGGGAGTCTCGGTATTCCGGCAATAACTCGAGGAATGCGTTACGGGCGTTGGTAGCCCGTGAGAGATATGCTTGGGCGACCACCTACGAAACTCTCCAAAGTTACGATCGATCCCTTACGAACAACCTTTCATCAATCCGCGTGATGATCTTCTTAACATCCCTTCTATCCTCGAATTCCATCTCTTGGTGACCCTATGCCGTCATGTATCTCCTTTAACCGATAAGCTAATCCGTCCCTGACTTTCTTCAATGTGTGATCCCCAAACTTGTGGAGCTCTTTGCACGCCATAAAGCAATTGTGGTGTAGTTCACTTCGGTAGACTACCCCAAACGGTTTCTTGATAAGGGTGTACTGAGCAAGTTGGTTTATGTCGGGAAGGTCTAGCTGAGGTTTTGTGAGATTTACACGTTTCTGATAAGATTCCACAGCAAGTTGAATGTCTTCTACACGTTCTTGGATCACTATGCTTCTGATGAAGATTAACAATGACTTGATGTACTCGCGTTGGATAGTTGTAGAGAATTGTCGCATTCGTCCTTGTACCTTTGCAAGATACATATCTTCAATGTCGTTTAGAGACAATCTCGGAAAATCCGCTTCACAGAAGTCATATTCCTCTTCGTCTTGTCGTTTGACCACTATTTTCTTAAGGAATGTGTAGTCCCACTTTGACGACAAGGAAACATGCTGAATAGCAATGATCCGTTTATCACTGAACACTTCTTTTTGGACTTAAGAACTGGCGACTTTTGTAGTAGATTCTTGGCGTTCAGGCCAATGATGAATCCCATACAATGCATCGAGGTCATACTTTTCCACTTTGTTAGCAAACATGTGTGTGGCTTCTTCCTCGATGGCTATGTTGTTGGAGTATATTCCTTGCGGGAAGGGAGTGTGAGTGATGTAGCGTATTTCTTGGAGACATCGCTACCGTGTAGAAGAAACTCTAGGTCGTTGTTGAAGAAATAGCGGAATGGAATCTTGGGTTGATCCGGTCGGCCAATGGTAGGTAGAGGTTTGGTCGGTCGGTGTAGTATGGAGCCTTGTCTTGTGCGGTGAAGTCGATGTTAGATTCGAGGTTGAGCCAATCGATGTTGTTAGACATGGCTCGTGCAATGTTGTCGAGATGATATTCGACTTCAATTGCCTTATTCGAGTTGTCTTTAAGTAGTTGAAATGCATCATTCTTGATTCGCCTCAACTCGCCTTTGTCATCTTCTTCACTTTGAACTTTTCTTGAATAAGCTTCACATGCTCCATTGTACGGCCATCTACCATTTCTTGACCTTACGGTAATGAGGGTAGCATCAACAAGTCTAGAAAACCGGTCATATTCTTGGTTGTATCTTCATCTAGCCATGAGACAACAGGGTCTTCGTCTTCTTTTCTTTGGCTTTGATGATGATTCGGTTTCTTTGTTGTGGCGAGAAGAGGTGGGTTGTTGTTGGGGCTCGGGGATCTCTTCATCGTCACCACCGGTGTATTTGAAATGATCACGGTTTTCTCTGTTTGTGGTGGTAACTCGAGTCACGAGGTTTCTCGATGGAGACGAGCGTGGAGGAGATCTTCTTTCGGTGGAGGTCCTTTGGGGTGGTGGTGGCATGGAGGAGGATTCACAGACTTCTTCTTGCGTTTGGACTCTTTATCCTTATCACGATCATCATCGTCTCTTGGGCGCTTTGGCCTTTCATTGCCGCTTTGCATGAAGTTTTAAGTTGGTATTCCGGCAATGTCGTCAAGCAGTTTAGCTTCATCGAAGTAAGCGTTGCGGATCGTTGAGACATTTGTAGTACAAGCTTGAAACCATTTACGCATCGGAGGCAAGCTGCGAGCTCGATTGGGTTGATTGTTATTGTTAAAGGCGTTGCTTTTATTGTTTGCTTGACCAGCGCATGAGATTCGGATAGAGTTGTCGGTGAACATCTCTCTTGTCACTCCGAGGAGCGATGTCGAGAAGGAACTTATGAGTGTATTCCCTAATCGTCTTGTTCATTTCACCTGTATATCTCGATCGAGAAACTTACGGATTTGTTCCGTTCTCTCAACATCTCGTTTATCACTTTTGAAGAAGATTGACTCTGTCGGTGAGTTGATTGAGTTTCTTGTTGACACGTCTTTCTTCGACTTGCTGACGACTTTGACAATCTTTGTCTTTGCTCGTGATGCCCAAGTGTCGGTTGGTTTCTTTACCGATCGGATGCGGATCGGTGGTGGCTTTGGATGGTGGTGGAGATGAGTGAGAAGATGAGTCGGCGATGATGATTCATGAGGAGGCTCGGGGTCCTTTGGTGGCTCGAAGTTTGTTCCTTGCTATGTGCGGGACTATCTAGAAGATAATCATTGGCTTCCTTTTCGGCTTGAGCCTTTTCTTGACCTTGACCCTTGCCTCTTCATACGCTTGAGCTTGAGCTTCTTTTACGCTTTTCTTTAGCGCATGACCTCAACATCTTCATCGAGAATTTTCTCGGACTTCTCCATTACGGTTCCTCAAAGTCATAGATGATAGAATCCTCTAGTTGCTTTTGTTACGATTCGTGGGTGGTGGTACGGTTCCTTATCGGGTTGATTAACCGCATCGAAGCTGGTGTGGTTAGTGCACCACCACTTGACCCTCCGGGCCACGAGTTTGTTGAAGGTTGAATTCTTTAGCAACATGTTGGAGTCGAGATTCTTCAGCTTCTTTCGTAGTCTTTGTCTTCATCCGGTGGCTCTTCATCGAGCTCTCTTCTTCTGCTCTTGCCTTTGGGTTTTCCTTTATCGGACTTGGGACTTAGAGGTTTTCAACTGTTAGTGTATCATCATTGGATTACGAGTAGATAACCTCTTCATCGATTCGGTGTCCTCGAGTCCTCATCCATCGAGTTTGGGTTCGGTTTAGGATTAGGGATAGCAACCGTTGATGGAACTTTCCTTTTTACGTGTGGATTTCTCTTTGGATACTTTAAGGGACTTCGGTGCTTGTAACACTTCATGCCTTGCCTCTCTGGTCTTCCTAACGGGTGTACGAAGACTTTTCATCAATGAAACCTACTTTGCTGCTTGTTGCTGCTACGGATATCGTTTATGCGATTGAAGTCCTTTGATAACATCGAAGAAGAAGATAATCTGGCAACACTACACCCTGTTTCTTCGTTGTTGATTCTTTAAATCTACAAATGTTGAGTGTGGGTTCAAGCAACACGGAGTGATGGTTGGGGTCATCAAGTCTTTGGGGAATATCTGGATTAGTTTCAAGAAACCTTTTGATCAACAATTTTGTATATCTGATATAAGGGATCTTGGTGCCAGGCCTTTTCAGGTAAGTCATCATGTCGTCCCAGATCAAAGCTGCAAATTCTATGTGTTTCATGTTGACCATGCCCCAAAATATTTGAAGTTCCATGAGCTTGGATGCTCATAACCCTTTATCGCGTCCGGAAGCGGATTTAGCAATCATAATGTAGAGTGTTCTCCATGGTTGAGGAATATTCTTGAGATCTCTTGAGAGTGTTTTGTGATAATCCCGTGAGCTTCATCATAGCCGATGTCGACCATGAATTGGAGAGCGACCTCTTCCGTAGGAGTAGCGAGAGAAATCGATAGGCTCGATGGTTGGAAGAAGAAGAACAACCCTTAAATCTGCGGGAGTGATGGTGACTTGTTTGTTGTTAAGTGTCACCGTCACAACACTTTGACCTTTGACCTTTTGTATCGTGTGCGAATTGGTGAACATAGATCTCGACACACGATGGCGAATTTGTGAGCATGTTACGGTATGGGTGAGTCTTGAATATCCACGACAATCGACAAGAAGACTCGAGAACAAGTGAAGTTGTCAAAATCAACTACGAGGTTGTTCTTCCCAATCTTCATTGTGTAACCGTTGGGAAGATGTCTTCCATTGAGAGAACATTTGGTGCATCAATGTTTTCCATTTGGGCGTCCATATCGTGATCGAAGATATTTAGCCAAAAGAACCAACATATCGAAAGACATTACGTTAGTCAAAGTTGATTTTATTGTCTAATTATTGAATATGTTATGTTGATGAATATTCTGAGTCCAATGTCACTTGTTTGTCCAATAGTCCAAAGTAGTCGTGATAAGTTTCGTGAATTTATTAACTTTGAGTTTTAAAGTCCAAATTTTCACTTATTTTCACAACATATTAACCATTTAAGCTTATTAGTGACATTTTGGTTTCGTGACGTTATGATTTATTTATTTACAAGTTTGTGCGCGTAACAATTCATAATTTTGGTTAAAATTAGGCTTAGGCGTAGGATTTGCAAGCTTATGCGTAAGCGATAAACCATACGGCGTAGGCATAAGCTTATGCGTGGGATCTTGACTTACGCGTGAAATGTTACAGCGTGGGAAAAGAGAGCCTTAGGCATAGAGCTTACGCGCGTGGCGTATGTGGGAGCTTCGGCGTAAGGTTTACTCGTGAGAGTGAACCTTATCGTAAGACTCAATGTTTCGCATATCCTTCACGGGATCGCGTAGTCCCTTTGTAGAACCTTACGGCGTAAAGGTTACGCGTAAGATTACTCTTCGTGTAACATTCTGCGCGTAAGGTGATCCTTATGCGTAGGAGCACGGTTAACCTTGATTACGAATATTTCACGCGTAATAACACGAAACAAATTCATCATAACACATTCATTAACATATTATTCAATCCCTTTCGGTTTCACATGAAATCTCAATCCAAGCAGTTTACGCGTAAAACATTCTTACGCGTAAAACTTAAACCCTAAGGATTCAAATTTTACGAATAAGAGATTTAGCCATAGGAATTGCACCAAGCGTTTTACGGGATATCTTAGAGGCCTAATGAGTTGTTTTAAACAAGTTTTAACATCAAAACCCTTATGAATCAAAAATACCCAATTCTTATGAGCATAAACCCTAAATTTCAATTTCTCAACATTTGTTGTTTACGGGCATGATTCAAGCATGGATTTGGTCAATTAAACATGTCTAAAGCATAACACAACCATCTAATTGACCGAAACACTCTCAAATGAAAACGCCCAAATCATGCGTATGAACCCTAATTTGAAAAATGATCAATTGTTGTTTACGGGTGGATTTGGTTGATAGAAATGGTTATAACATGATGATTTTAAACATTTTAACACATCCATTTCATCACAAACACCCAAGTGATGATTTTGTGTTCATACGCATATCGTAGAACACAAAATCAAGCCTAACTCAAAATCTAACCGTTGGGATTTAAAACAAATCAAAACCTATGTTTAGATAAACACCAAGATCATTTAAACACTTACAAATTTGAAGATTAAAGCACGGTTTGAAGATTGAATCTTAGGCGTGGGATTGGTGGTTGAAGTAATAAATGTTTTGAATTAAATGTGTTTAGAAAATTTGGTGGAGAGTTTTGTTAAAATTAGTTTAAGCTTTTGACAACATTAGTCCCTCCACCTCAACCATTTTCATCCATAGCCCATAACTTCCATTTTGGTTACGTAAAGAATGATATTTGGAAAGAAACTTGTGACACTCCCCTCGACTTAAGAAATAATGAAATTTTATAAATTTGAGTCCGGGGGTGTCAATAAACCGAAATGTGACCACCATTATCAAAGAAACAACGGGATAAGGTAACATGCAAGTACAAGGTTTTATGAAACGAAAAATATTTACTTTCTCCCCTCAACACTTGTTGTGAGAAAATCTTGAATTTTGAAAGAGTAAAGTGTTGTGGAAGATTGTACTTGCCATGTTTGAAAGAAATTAGATAGAAGAATATTTTTGAATTTTATAAGTTTTATATTTTTGTATTTTGTTTTGAAAATATTTACAAAAGAGGTTTTGGTGTTTGGTGGTTTTAAGATTGTTTTAAAAGTTCATCCGGTTCCTCGGAGTCAAACACCGCATACCAATCCGGTGGACCAACTCGATAAACCTAGCGGGAGCTAAGGCTTTGGTGAGAAGATGCGCGATTGGTATTCGGTACCCACAAAGTATAATTCAACGGTACCCTTTTCCACATGCTCCTTGATGAAATGATATCGAAGATCGATGTGCTTTGATTTGAATGTTGAGCGAGTTGCGAGATCGCAATAGCACTTCGATTGTCGCGATACATCGGGATTACATCAAATCGTAACCATAGTCTTTGAGTTGTGTTCTCATCCAAATGACTTGAGCACAACACGCCGACATGGCTACATATTACCTTACGGTTGAGGACAACGATGTACAATCCTGCTTCTTGATTGCCATGACACGGTTTATCACCAAGAAATTGTAGAGCTCTGAAGTACTTTTCGAGAATCTAAGCAACTGCGTGATCGCGTCTGAAAAAGCTATTAGTTCAAAACCGAATCCTTCGGATACGGATTCCCAAGTTAATGGTTCCCTTGATGTATCGGAGGATTCTTTTAGCCTCGAGAGGTGAGTTTCGATTGGTCTCGTGATAGCGGGAGCAAAGATATACAACAAAGACAATATCGGTCTCTTGGTTGTTAGATACATGAGAGACCCAATGATACTTGGTATTTGGTAGGGTCAACCAATTTCCCATGCAAATCGGCATCCGGTTTCTTGGTATGTGCCATTGGTGTGGCATAGGTATCCGAGTTTGCATTCCATGTTTGTTTAAAATTTCAAGGGCATATTTGGGTGACTCAAGAAAATACCACGGGGTGATTGATGAACTTGCAATCCTAGAAAGAGCGTAAGTTCACCCATCATGGACATTTCAAAATGTTTTTCATAAGTTTTGAAAAAGCGTTTGAGTATTTTAGATGTGTTGACCCAAAATGATGTCATCCACATAAATTTGAGCGATTAAAATGTGTGCCCGTGATATTGTATGAAAAGTGTTGGGTCGACCGATCCTTTAGTGAAATTATTGGCAATAAGAAAGGATGATAACTTATCATACCACGCTTGGGGGCTTGTTTGAGACCGTAGAGAGCCTTGTTCGGTTTGTAGGCGTGATTAGGGAACTACGGATCAACGAATCCTTACGGTGGCTAACATAGACCGTTTCTTTCGGTTTTCCATTGAGAAAAGCGGTTTTGGCGTCCATCGAAAGACCGTGATGTTCATGTGAGCCGCGAATGCGAGAAAAATCCGAACGACCTCAAGTCTAGCAACGGTGCGAATGATTCCTCGTAATCAATCCCTCTTCTTGTCTATAACCCTTAGCCACCGGGCGTGACTTATTTACGATAACCGTTCCTTGACATCAATTTGTTTTCCAAATCCATTTGAGACCAATAACATAGACCCTGTTGGTTTTCAACCAATTCCCATACTTCAAGGCGTTTAAAGCGATTAAGTTCTTCTTGCATGGATTCAATCCGGTTGTCATTGGTCATTGCTTCTTTAATGTTTTGGGTTCGATTGGCAAGCGGTAAGTGCATAAATGCAATGTTCACCGTCGATCTGAAGGCGTTGTCTAATTCTGTTGGTTGATTCGGGTTGCCAATAATGTTCACAAGAGGATGGTCTTTAGTCCAACGATGTGTGGAGGTTGATGTTGATATACATTACTGCAGATTAGGAGGATTCAAATGACTTGTAGATGATTCCGCAACATCGGTGTGGCGGTTTCATTTGCAAAAGGGTTGAAGAACGCATTTGGATCATAATCTGCGGTGGGGTACTTCATTGTTCGAGAAGATCATCGGTGGTTCGGCGTCATTGGATGCGGTTTGTTCATTGTTGTTGTAGAATCAATTGGTGGTGCTTCCTCAGCGATAGTTGTTGTAGCGGTGTATCGGTATTGGATTATGATCGGGTTGGCGGTGAAACATTTGATACATCGGAGCACGTTCATCAATATCATCACTAAGCAGAGGAGCAAATAGTTGTTCCATTTGACGTCGAGTAAGTTGTAAACTAGGTTCGGTGATGATGGGGTTTGAGGAAGTTTAAGCGGTTATGTCCGGGTTCCAAGTTGTTATGCTCGAAGCCATTTACGTAAGCTCATCGAAATTTGCATGAATCGTTTCCATAATCTCCCTTGTGCGACGATTCGGATCCGGTAACCTTTAGAATTTTCACAATATCCAACAAAGACTCCAATGTCGACTTTGGCTTTGAGCTTACCAAAGTCATCACGATCATTATTCGGATAACAAAGGGATCCAAATACATGAAAGTGTTTGAGATTCGGTTTCTGGTTGTGGATAAGCTCATAAGGTGTTTTGTTGTGGCGTTTGGTAATCATTGAGCGATTACGAGTGTAGCATGCGATTGACACGGCTTGACCCACAAATGTCTGGAAGTTTTGCATTTATTAACATCGTTCTTGCGACTTCCACTAACGTCGGTTTCGTCTTTCAACAACTCCGTTTTGTTACGGTGTTCGTGCAATGGATGTTTGATGCTCAATTCCACTTTCTCATAATATGCACGAAGAGTTTGATTCACAAATTCGGTTCCTTTATGCATTACGATTTGTCATTGTGTTCGGGTGAACTTGAATTTTCGTGAGAAGGTGATGATCATCTGTGGAGCTTGATCTTTACTTGAAGAAAATAAACCCAAGTCCATCTTGAGTAGTCATCTACAATTACCAAGATGTAGCGTTTGCCATTAATCGTGCTTGCGCGCATCGGGCCACACAAATCCATGTGAAGAAGATGAAGCACATCTTTGTGAGTTGTGTTCCACCTTTGAAGGAAAGTGAGCACGAGTGCTTTTCCCTTGTTCACAAGGTGAGCATAGGTGATCTTTAGAATACCGAAATCTTGGGAGACCTTCAACAAGTTTGTATCGTGCAAGATTGGTTATGGTTTGAAAGTTTAAATGTGAGAGGCAGCGGTGCCATAGCCAAGATTTTGTAGATGTTGCCTTTGAAAGTGAGCGGATGGGAGATGAAGCAATCATGTCTTGCATTGAGATTGTATAAAGACTTGAATTGCGGTGACCGGACATAAGATCGTTTCCTTGTAGATCACGAATGAAACAAGTTTTCTCCCGAAAAGCAACTTCCAAATCTCCATCACAAAATTGACCAGCGAGAAGAGATTGTGACCGAGACCTTCCACATAATAAACCACTGCTAATTTCGATGTTGCCATTGATGTAATCTCCGTAGCCCATGATAGCTGCTGAGTGATCATTCCGAATCGGCGGTGCCAATGAACTTTGCAACAAAGTTTGATAACGATTTGAGATTGCTGTCATGTGTCGGGAACATCCGCTATCAACAATCCGGAGGATGATCTATATCACTGCATTACACACAGACGACACGGATGGAATAGAAGTAGATGTGGAACCCGAAGAGTTAGAGGTTCGAGCGATTATAGTTGAAACACACATGTTTATGATTTTAGGTATCCATGTAAATCCAAGTGTATTATGTAACCATTTACGCCATCTCCAACTAGTCTTAGCTTTGGTCTTAGTAAATGCACTAGGTGATAAGTTCTTCCTAGGAGGTGAAGGGGTACTATGGGTACATCAATGATCTTAGCGGAACACTAGAAGGTGGTTTACCTAGCACGGACTTAGAAGCATTAGTGGGCCTAGAGGTATTCCGTTTTCTATTATTCCGCTTACGATTCAAGATAGCCTTAGCAACACATTTATCATGACAACGAGAAAACATGCTTTTCGACAACCAACACAAGAAGCTTCAAACATAACATTTAAAGTACTTAAAGATTGACATTCGTTACATCACTTTTTCCATTACATTTGTCGGACGCAATATCTAAAGTGGGTGCAACTTGAGTTTTATTCAAAGTCCTAAGGTGTTCTTCTACTTGACATTCTTTATTGTTCTTTTCTTACGTCGCAACTTCCTATTCTTCCTTGTATTGCTCTAGGCGGTGAAGTGCGGGCGTTGGGAAAAGAGGCAACTATTCTGTTCGATGAGAGGAAGCACATTAGTTTCTTGTGGTTTGTCATTAGATGTTCTAGAGTCATTTTGAATCTGTTTAGGTGCGATTACTACGGTGTTACTATCCCTATCTTGCTTAAGTTTCACCAACTCGCTTTTAGATCATGGATTTTGTGTAACAAATCTAGATTTTCGAGCAGTATTTCCATTTTGTCGTAAAACATCTTTGGTATATGCAAGATGATCATCAATATCTTTTGACGCTTGAGCACGAGTCTTTTGAGTAAATCAAATATGACACCATATTCCTTTTAACTTTTGAAATTTCTTGTTCATATTTTGAAATTTGACACTTCAAAGACACGTTTTCATCATCCAGTTGCTCAAGTTTTGGATTAAAAGTTTTTGTATGCAAGCTGGTTGATTTTGTTTTGCAAAGCGAGTTCTCGATTTTGACAATCTTTTGACACCATTGAAGGCGACGTTTTGCATTTGAAAGCTCGTTTAACAAGCGTTCATTTTCAACTTTTAAAGACTTGATTTGTGACACGATGTCGATATTCTCAACATTTTCAACGGAATCAACGAGAATCGTGAGAGATATAATCAAATGCATATGCAACAGAATGTAATAACACAACATTATTGATATCAGCACAGATAACATCTTCCAAGAGTCGATCAACATCTTTTCTTAACAATTTCTTTTTACGTTTAGTGTTTGAAATCGATGTTTCTGTTTGTTCGAAAACTCTTTTCATAAGTCCAAGTTCCTTGTGAAAATCCCTTTCCCAATATATTGCACAAATTTTCAAATTTTGGACATGTGGTAAAATTCTTTTCTGAAAAATATCTCTTTGGGCTCTCGCTTGAGGCGATTGAAAATGTTCAACTTTTATTTCAGAATTGATTTCAATTTCACGTTCCAAAAGTTTGATGTCCGATAAGAATGTTTCAAAATATTTTATAACTTTACATTGTTCGGCTAATGGTTTTATTTCACTAAGTGAAGGTAAAGGACCATTAATTTGTGCAATATTGGAAAGGGACCCTAGAAGACTAGGTAGGTGTGATAACCCAAGGTGTGTTAGAAAAATCTGTTGTGTGACAAAAGTAATGACTTTTGAATAGTTAAATGGTTTGTTATAAACAACATTTTCCAATTTTGACCGACTCTCGTCTTACGCATCTAATTCCTCTTGCGATTATATTCAACAACACTCATAATGGAATCATCAATTCTATGTTACCTTTGTAAACTTGAGATTTGGTTTGAATGCTCTATTTGAAAACTTTGGTTTGTAATCGGCAAGATTCGGTCCATATCCATTTGGATTTGGTTTAAAAGTAAACTTTTGAATAGTTGTGATTGACTCACCATGTTTATAAACAACATTTGAAACTCTTTGATTTTGTTTTGTAAGTCGACAATTTCTTCAAGATAGTCATCTATTCGTTTCGTTGAATGCCTTTTGTACTCAGAGAACTGTTTTTGACAAGTTAACAACTCGGACTTGGCTTTTTGAGTTTCCAAAGTGAGAGCGTTAAGTTGTTGTTTATGATCATATTTCAGTTGTTCTATTTGAGACATCAAAGCATTCTTAGATGCGACTAGATCACGTATCTGTTGTTCTAATGATTTTTCGTTTTGGTAAGATTTAGCAAAAGCGACTGCAAAACCTATTTCACGTTTTTCTTGTGTTTGAAAAATGTTGAGTTGATATTTTAAGCATTCATTGTCCTTAGTTAACGGTGCATTTTGTCCTTTAATTGCTTATTGATGTCTTTGCATATTTCCGATCGAGATTCTTGGTCTTTAAGTAAGGTCATGAGCTCAATATCTAGATTAGGCGAAAGTTCGACTTGTTCAGCGTGAGTCTCAACATGATCATTAGTCGGATCCTCAAGTATAACCACGAGTCAACTTGATTATCAATGGTAACCATAAGGTCATCTTGATCGTCAAATATAACTACGGGATCTATTTGATTATCATCGGAATGAGATGTAGGCGGCTCATGTTGAACACTCGATCCTTGTCGGATGCGGATGTTGGCGGAGATATCGGATCATTAATGAATATAGTTTGATCCGGTACACGAGACAAGCCGTCGATGTCATACACTGGGCTGTATCACTCATGTGGAGTTCGTGCATGTTTGCCATTAACATAAGCTGCTTTGCATTAGCTGCAAGTCCTCCATATCATCATCGAATCGCATTTGCCATGAAGCTCTGTTCCTTGTTGGTAAGAGTTCCACCGACTTCATCCTTAAGAGCCAAGAGTAAAGCCTCTTTGTGATAAGCGCGCCTCTTGTCCTCGGCTTTGGGCATGCATTAGCGGATGACCCTTCTCATTCTGATTATAACAACGAAGACCATTAACCCCATTACGAGCATTACCTGTTCAACCACTTGAGCCCTTTGTTGTTGTGGAGCACCCATGTTATTCCTTCCCATTGGATTAAACCCTTGACCACCGCCCATCGGCGAACATTACCACGATTACGAACTTCAACACGTCCATTGTTAACAACGACTGATTCCTTGTGTTTGATGAGGTGCGAATCGATTGTTGGATTTGTTTGAGTATCGACCGAAGGCTCTAGCAATCATGACAAACCCTTGTTGCAATGCATCAAAAGCTTTACGTATCCTCATTAGATTCCTTGTAAAGTGCTTGATCATTGTTGTTGTTGTATGGAACCAATTGAGTTTCTTGAGATTGGTGCTGTGACGGATCATATGGTGTAATTGTTGCAGTTGGTTGTGGAGGATTTGTGAAGACAGTTTGTAAAGTCGGGAATTGAGGATAACAAGTTTGAGCCCACAAAGCTAATTGTTGATTATCCGGAAGTGAAGGTGAGACAGGGAGTCCACGGATAACCCTTTCTTTGTCAACTTCTTTTTGGTGGGGCTTCAAATAGTCGTACAACAATCCGTATGTAGCATGATGAAGATTCTTTGCTTGACGGATGAAAATGACATACTTTTCCCAATCGGGACCAAGACTACTCGGGAACTTAGTGTTGTTGCAATTCTTGGCATAATGATGTTATGTTTGTCCAAGTCATTGATGATGTCGAGAATCGATGATGATATGACTCTAATGTCTCCCTGGTTCAATCATGAAGTGTTCATAAGCCAAGTAGATTTTGGATTCCATGTCTTCTTGATTGAGTTATGTGCCTTCCATGAGAAGATGAATATGCTCCACATTGCTTTAGCGATCTTTTGAGCATCAACACTTGAAGTATCGGATTGGGTAATCCCAAAAGGATGTATTGCATTGCCAATTCATCGGCTTCAAAGTGTAGAAGTTTATCGGTAGTAAGTTCATTAAGACTGGCAATGTTGTTGACATCACCTCTTGGTGGATTAGCATTTGGATCTCCGGGTACAGTGACAGTAGGCATCTGAAATGGACCTTCCAGGATGACCTTCTTCAAGAACTTTCCATGTGGCTTCTTTAGATCACAAAACCTAAAGAACCTTATCACCCATTGATCGTAGTTTTCGGGAGTGAGCATTGGAGGTCTATCAAGTGATCCAGCCTCATGAATGGATTGTTGGCTACTTAAAGCTTCACACATCTTTGCAAACCAAGACGGTTCCTTCATAGTATTCCTGGATGGATGTTGATTGTGAAAGTTTGTGTAAGGTTGTACTTGAAGACTAGGTGGTGGTTGAATCATTTGTGGTTGAATTGCTCCTTGAGGAAATTGTTGTTGAAGTTGTTGTTGTTGTTGTTGTTGTTGTTGTTGTTGATAAAATTGTTGTTGTTCATGGAGTTGTTGTTTTTGTTGTTGTTGAGGATACACATGAGGGAAGCAGCTAGAGTATGGTGGTTGAGACATCTTCGAAAACTTGTGTTGAGAATGGATCTTTGTAGTCGAATGAAACTTTGTTGATGAAGGATCCTTATGCGTAGAAAACCAGCTTATGCAAAGAAAATACCTTATCGTAAAAACACCAACTTACGCGCGTAAGAAGAGCTTCTGGCGTAGGATTAGCTTAAGCGTGGGGTTAAGGAAACCTTAGCTTATCGTAAACTAAAGGCTTAGTAGTAGAATGCTTATCGTAAGATTAGCTTATCGTAAGACAAGGCTTAGGCGTAAGAAAATGCTTAGGCGTAAAGATTCTCGCGTAAGTTTTTGCTTAGGCGTAAAACTAGGGTTTGCCCAAAATCCTTTACACTTATTCGATGTAAAAGATATCCAAAGTCGAAGTGTTTTCGGGCTTATCCAAGCAAGAAAAACGAGTAAACCAAAACTCTTGAAGATCAAACCAAGGAAAAGCTTATGCGTAACTTTAGGGTTTTCTTATGCGTAGGAATTGCCAAACTTTACCAAAAGCGATTTTAAGCACAAAATGTTTCTAAACCAGATTTTTATGATGAAAAAGCTTCAATATCACCAAAATAACACAAAAGTGTGAAACTTGATGATCAAAACTATTTATACACCTTACGCGTAGAAAGCAACTACGTATCAAACCAAGCTTAAAAACAATGAAATACACGTAAAGTTTCAAACTTTTGCCAAAACTTAAACTTTAACACCAAATAACCTTTAAAGTACAAGAATCTTGAATTTTAAAGTGTAAAAATGAAAGTTTTTAAGCGTATGAAGATTTGAAACCGAGACTTACGCGTAGATAAAAAAAACTTCAAAAACAAAACGTTTCACCCAACTATTTGGCGAATGATACCTTTGTTAGGTCACCATTTATGTAACACAAGCATCAATATAAGAAATAGAGAAAGAAGTGATCGGATGAACACTTACACACAATACACGAATGAATATAAGAAAGTTTATGCGTAGGATAAATGAAAAGTGAACAACCAACCTTCAAATGAAGGTTTACAAGGCTATTTATAGGGGAAGGAGCTAGGGCAACACTAACCAAGTCCCTTCCTTTCCTTATTAGGCTTGGGCCAAGGCTTATGGGCTTTCTACATAAGCCTTAGCCATAATAACTAACATAAAAGCCTAATTAAGCTAACTATTACATATTAATTACTAACACTTGTAATCTAGTTTAGGAGTGATTCCAACAGAATGGGTAGACATTGCTAAAAGCAAGCGCTACGTGAGCGTGGATAGAAACCAACCAAACCCTATCTACCATATTGCTATAGATATCACGAAGAACACCAACTTCTTTGGTGCCCTGACCATGAGGTGCACTATTCCTACCATCTATCTACAACAATTCTGGAACACCGTTACTTGGGACAAGATCACTGCCACATATTCTTGTAAGCTGGATAACAAGTGGTACGATATCGACACAGAGACTCTCAGGGAGACCCTTGGAATCACTCCACGAGACCCTGCCAATCCATTTGTTTCACCACCAATTGCTGATAAACTAATGGATTTTGTGGAAGAATTGGGATATCCCATGAAACTTACAAAGGTTTCAGCAATAATCACCAACGATATGTATCAACCATGGAGAGCCATTGCCACCATCCTCAACCTATGCTTAACCGCAAAACTTGAGGTTTGTGAGTAAGAACCCCAATCTTACAAATCGTGTGGGGAATTGTTAAAAGGAGGAATATCGATTTTCTTTGACGCATTTGGGAAGAATTCTCATTGGCCATGGACACATTCATCACTGACAGACAAAACTTCTTGAATCAAGTCAAAGGAAGGAAATCCAGCAACAAGAGGGTGATTCCTAGCATTCGATTCTCAAAGTTAATCATCCAACACTTGCAGCAGAAATATCAGTTCAATCCGAGAAATGAAGCGGTCCTACATGAGGCGAGTAATGAATTTGAGCTTCGTAACCTGAAATATGTTGCCAAAGGAACAAACAAAGAGATCTTTGGCATGCCAATTCCTGAAGCTCTACTCGCTGAAAGAATCAAGAAGGCAGATTTCTTCAAAAGATACTTAAAGAGGCCTCAAGACAACCACCAAGACACACCCAAATCTACTCCCACACAACCCAAATCCAAACAATCAGAGTCTACCTACTCAAGTCTTCCCAAGAAGAAGAAGAGACTTGATAGTTCAGTATCTGCTGACTCTCCGTCTCAAAAGATAAAAAGGAGAAGGAAAGATGCTGGAAAGGGAAAAGATGAAGGATCCAAGGTTCCTGAGAGAGATGAGATTGATGGATGAAGACGAGGCTGCACTGCAACAAGGAATCCAACAGAGCCTGGAAAGTCTAAAAATGCCTCAAAGACAACCAGTGGGAGGGGTCGTGTTACGAGAACCCGTGTCAGCACCACGCCAAACCACTCCCGTTGCGGGGTAAAGGCAAAGGTGCGGGAGAAGAAGTCGAACAAGCGGCTCATATGTTGTTGACCATCTCCACTCCGACTCCAAAACGAAAACACAATTTGAGCTCAAGAAAAGAAGCGTTGAATCATCCTCACTCAAGAACAAGCGGGTGGAAAAGGATGTGTCGACACACGAGGAGGAAACCCTTGCTTCTAGTGACACTCGATCGTAAATTCAGAATCGGCACCTTTCTTGAAAAGGTTTGATGCTTGAGGCAGAGATTGAACAAGCGGACAGCGCAGACAAATCACAAAGATTGGTGGAAATGAAGCTGCTGGAAGGCTCACATGATATTCTTGACCCAAGATCGAGGATCACCTCCGCTGGAAGAAGCAAACATGTCCACGGGATCTCTGTCATCATGAAGAATCTTGAGCGACATTACTTATGGTGATCAATTCTAAAGGATGAGACCTCGGACATCGAGTCGACAAGCAAAACGATGAAAAGAAGAAGTTCGGTCTATGTTCTCGGTCACTATTCAAGAAGACACATCAACCATTCCTCGGATGTCGGCACCAATTGTCACTTCATCATCAACAACTCCATCAATTGCAATTCCACCACCCGCCTCCGCTCGAATAACCGCACTTCCACCACCCGAACTCGCTAACGTTCCACCACGGTTGTCACGATTAGTGACACTGTCACACCACCGGCTTCACCACCTCCAGCTAAGACTGCAGAGCAACTCCTCGAAGAAGCACTTAAAATAATCGAGGTCCTTGAAAAGCACCATTTGCCCGAATCCGCCAAGCATCTGGATCGTCGTATGTCCAAGCTGGAGAACCTTAAGTTTGACACGGAAGTGGCAAATGCTATTGAAGCAGAAGTAAAGGATGCTGTCGAATGGGCAATGAAAGCTCCATTGCTTCAACGGTTTAAAGACTTGCCTAGTTCGGATATGAGATTAGTTCTCTCAGATAGAATGTATCACGCAGGAGAGCATTTGGATGATGTTCATAAGAAATTATATGAGGCGCTCGAAGAATCAATAAGGCATGATAATCACCTGCAGTTTCTGGAGGATATTCGTGAGTGGGAAGGAAAGAAGAAAAGAAGAACTGTTCTAATGGAGTCTATGCCTGGAGTACCAAAATCTCCACCACCGCCTCCTCCTCCTCTTGGTGGGTGGAACATCTGGGCTGGTGGATCTTCCGCATCGCTACAACATAAAAGACAAATCCTCCAACACCTCCACCAGAATCTTCTAAACAAACTGGCTCATCAGGTGGTCAAGGGTCTCAGAAGACTTTTACGGCATGGACCACTGTTGATTCTCGGTTCACACCTACCTTCTCCACTGTACCAGAGGAGCAAATGCGGAATGAAGAATCTTATGTCATGCCAGAGTCAGAATCAGATGATGATGACGCTTCCACCAAGCATATCCCTAAAGTTACTGAAGATGAAGATTGGTGGGATGCTTATATTGAGCGTAAACGCATCAAAACATCTAGAGCTGCACCATCCAAGGATATGTCTCAAAGCTAGCTTACAAAAGAAAGACCTCAAACTCCTAAACCTTCATAGGCCATTCTTGAGTCTGACTTGATAATACCTGACAACAACTGGGAAACCACAATTACAACCAACTATGAAGCCCCCTCGGAAGATTCACTCTTACATAACACTGGGGACATGGGAAGCTTCATGAAATGGTTTTATGAAAAGAAGGGAATCTCGTCAATCACTCCTAAAGATCTTGAAGGCCCAACATTTGAAATCGTCAAAGTTTTCCATTCGATGCGGTCACCGCCGATACGGATGGAAGAATGCCACAAGATCTTGATCGATCAAGTTGATGAGCATATCGGTCATTTTTATTTCAACCAACCTCTTCCTCTTGGCGGTGAACCGGACGTAAGACTATACAATCGATTTCTTCTTCAACCGAGACACGGATTACCTCGTCCGGAATGAAGGAAGAAGACCGCCTTATCTATTTCAAGATGAAGGTTGCAACCTACTTAGATCCGTGTCTTGAGCGGATGGTACCGATCATTTATGGGTTGACAAGGAACAAGTATATGACATTTCGCCTCATACGGCATTTCGAATTGGTGGTTCAAAAGAAGAAGTTCTACATTGAAAGACATGGTGCGTAAAAGAGACGCAAAACTGTTCGATCCAAGCTGCGTATTCTAAGTGTGGTCAGTGTGGAAATCTTCTCAATCTACGGCTATGATTATCTGAAGAAGGTTATTCTTAGAAGAGCAGACTTGAAAGATCATGTTATTGAAGAAAACGACTTCAAACACTTGCTACCAAGTGACTTTGAAGATCTATATCTTCTAAACCTTCAAGGGCATCTTGACCATCTACATGTTCGAGAAAAGAAGTCTCTCTCTGTTGCAGTCAATCTTTGGATAAGGGGCTTAGTAATTCGACAAAGAGTTGCTGATTTTCAACTAGGTGTGGAAAGCTACCAGACTCAGGTCAATCTAACTAGACCTCAATGGGAAGCCACAGGGCATGAATATAGACGCGACTACACAGTTATTGACTCACCTAGAGCAGTTATCTTTACCGACAAATATGGGTCAAGAATGCTAATGAGGCTGTGTGAGCTATACAAGTTCAGTGATGGTACGCTCAAGATAATTGAAGAAGAATTGAATTCAAGGGTGAAGGAGTTCAAGCTAAACCTGAAGCCGAGGGACAACACGAGGTTCTGGACTAAACATTCTCTATTGCCAGCATGGGTTTCATTCAATCAATTTCCACTCACTCTTAATCCGTGGCATTGATTGAGGGGGAGATGTTATCAATCTGCCCTTCCTGACTGTCAACTTGTCTTTGCATGTTTCCCATCTGATAAGTTTCTGTGATATACTGTGATGTTATCAATTTGCCCTTCCTGACTGTCAACTTGTCTCTGCATGTTTCCCATCAGATAAGTTCCTGTGATATACTGTGATCTCTCTTCTTTGAATTGTTGCTGCATGATACTTTACTTGGAGTGACTTAATTGTGTGCCAAATCATGTTTCTATATGTGCTATGTGTTATGTGGTTTGTACATGATATGGTTTGTATGAGACTTGTCAATTTTAGGCAATTGATGCGATTTTCCTGATGTTTAACTGATGCGATTTGTCATTCTCTATCTAGTATGCGACTTGTTAAGTACAAGGACTGTTTGTGCCAATTGTCTAAACTTTAATCATGGTATAAATAATAATGCGATTTGTGTTGTGGTCAAAGGTTTCAAATACTTGGTCAAACTTCCACACGTTTTTCTCTCTCAATTTTTCTTCAAAGCGATTTGCTTTGAGCGATTTGTCCCATGCGTCTTGACGTATGCGATTTGTTGACTTTAGTTGACCTAAGCGATTTGTCCTTAAAGTGGTATTATCATTACGTATGCGACTTGTTAAGTCTAAGCAATTTGCTAGATGCGATTTGTCCTATGTGTCTTAACTAGTGCGATTTGTTGTATGTATTTGACCAATGCGACTTGTCTTTGAATTTATGCGATTTGTTCTTAAAGCAATTTGTCTTTTCAAGTATGCGATTTGTCTAATGCTACTTGTCTATTCCATGTTCATATCTGGGTGATTAGTCCTACTGTCTTGCTAATTCACTCACTTATATCACACACTTAGAGTCTTAGATATGGAGTTGCTATAAGGTTAATCCAGTGATTTTATATAACCAAACTATGTTCCCGGATATTGTTGCTGTTTTTGTGTGTGATCTACAGAATTACAATGGCAGGCACGACTTCTTCTGAAAATCTTGCTACCAATTCTCCACCCGTAATACTCACCGAGGAGGAAATTCTTCCACATGATGAATGGGTAGACATTGCTAAAAGCAACTGCTACGTAGACGTGGATAGAAACCAACCAAACCCTATCTACCATATTGCTATAGATATCCTGAAGAACACCAACTTCTTTGGTGCCCTGACCATGAGGTGCACTATTCCTACCATCTATCTACAACAATTCTGGAACACCGTTACTTGGGACAAGATCACTGCCACATATTCTTGTAAGCTGGATAACAAGTGGTACGATATCGACACAGAGACTCTCAAGGAGACCCTTGGAATCACTCCACGAGACCCTGCCAATCCATTTGTTTCACCACCAATTGCTGATAAACTAATGGATTTTGTGGAAGAATTGGGATATCCCATGAAACTTACAAAGGTTTCAGCAATAATCACCAACGATATGTATCAACCATGGAGAGCCATTGCCACCATCCTCAACCTATGCTTAACCGGAAAAACTTCAGGGTTTGACAGAGTAAGGGCCCCAATCTTACAAATCGTGTGGGGAATTGTTAAAAGGAGGAATATCGATTTTGCTGAACGCATTTGGGAAGAATTCTCATTGGCCATGGACACATTCATCACTGACAGACAAAACTTCTTGAATCAAGTCAAAGGAAGGAAATCCAGCAACAAGAGGGTGATTCCTAGCATTCGATTCTCAAAGTTAATCATCCAACACTTGCAGCAGAAATATCAGTTCAATCCGAGAAATGAAGCGGTCCTACATGAGGCGATTAATGAATTTAAGCTTCGTAACCTGAAATATGTTGCCAAAGGAACAAACAAAGAGATCTTTGGCATGCCAATTCCTGAAGCTCTACTCGCTGAAAGAATCAAGAAGGCAGATTTCTTCAAAAGATACTTAAAGAAGGCCTCCGGCACAACCACTGAAGACACACCCAAATCTACTCCCACACAACCCAAATCCAAACAATCAGAGTCTACCTACTCAAGTCTTCCCAAGAAGAAGAAGAGACTTGATAGTTCAGTATCTGCTGACTCTCCGTCTCAAAAGATAAAAAGGAGAAGGAAAGATGCTGGAAAGGGAAAAGATGAAGGATCCAAGGTTCCTGAGAGAGATGAGATTGATGGATGAAGACGAGGCTGCACTGCAACAAGGAATCCAACAGAGCCTGGAAAGTCTAAAAATGCCTCAAAGACAACCAGTGGGAGGGGTCGTGTTATGAGAACCCGTGTCAGCACCACGCCAAACCACTCCCGTTGCACAGGGTAAAGGCAAAGGAATTGCAGGAGAAGAAGCTGAACAAGCAGCTCATATGTTGTTGACCATCTCCACTCCGACTCCAAAAACGAAAACACAATTTGAGCTCAAGAAAAGAAGCGTTGAATCATCCTCAGCTCAAGAACAAACTGGAGTGGAAAAGGATGTGTCTGACACACAGGAGGAAACCCTTGCTTCTAGTGACACTCAGTCAGAAATTCAGGAATCAGCACCTTTTACTGAAAAGGTTTCAGTGCTTGAGACAGAGATTGAACAAACGGACACTGACAGACAAATCACAAAGATTGGTGGAAATGAACTGCTGGAAGGCTCACATGATATTCTTGACCCAAGATCTGAGGATCACCTCCGCCTGGAAGAAGCAAACATGTCCACAGGATCTCTGTCATCACTGAAGAATCTTGAGCCTGACATTACTTATGGTGATCAATTCCTAAAGGACAGACCCTCAGACATCGAGTCTGACAAGCAAAACGATGAAAAAGAAGAAGTTCAGTCTATGTTCTCGGTCACTATTCAGCAAGACACATCAACCATTCCTCAGATGTCAGCACCAATTGTCACTTCATCATCAACAACTCCATCAATTGCAATTCCACCACCCGCTCCTGCTCAAATAACCGCACTTCCACCACCCGAACCTGCTAACGTTCCACCACCAGTTGTCACAGTTAGTGACACTGTCACACCACCGGCTTCACCACCTCCAGCTAAGACTGCAGAGCAACTCCTCGAAGAAGCACTTAAAATAATCGAGGTCCTTGAAAAGCACCATTTGCCCGAATCCGCCAAGCATCTGGATCGTCGTATGTCCAAGCTGGAGAACCTTAAGTTTGACACGGAAGTGGCAAATGCTATTGAAGCAGTAAAGGATCTTTGTCGAATGGGCAATGAAAGCTCCATTGCTTCAACGGTTTAAAGACTTGCCTAGTTAGGATATGAGATTAGTTCTCTCGGATAGAATGTATCACGCAGAGAGCATTTGGATGATGTTCATAAGAAATTATATGAGGCGCTCGAAGAATCAATAAGGCATGATAATCACTGCGGTTTAGGAGGATATTCGTGAGTGGGAAGGAAAGAAGAAAAGAAGAACATTCTAATGGAGTCTATGCAGGTACCAAAATCTCACCACCGCCTCCTCCCTACCGGTGGAGTGGAACATCTGGGCGGTGGATCTTACGCATTGCTACAACATAAAAGACAAATCCTCCAACACCTCCACGAATCTTCTAAACAAAGCGGCTCATCGGTGGTCAAGGGTCTCGAAGACTTTTACGGCATGGACCCTTGTTGATTCTCGGTTCACCTACCTTCTCCATCGTACGGAGGAGCAAATGCGGAATGAAGAATCTTATGTCATGCAGTCGAATCGATGATGATGACGCTTCCACCAAACATATCCCTAAAGTTCACGAAGATGAAGATTGGTGGGATGCTTATATTGAGCGTAAACGCATCAAAACATCTAGAGTCGCACCATCCAAGGATATGTCTCAAAGCTAGCTTACAAAGAAAGACCTCAAACTCCTAAACCTTCATAGGCCATTCTTGAGTCTGACTTGATAATACCTGACAACAACTGGGAAACCACAATTACAACCAACTATGAAGCCCCCTCGGAAGATTCACTCTTACATAACACTGGGGACATGGGAAGCTTCATGAAATGGTTTTATGAAAAGAAGGGAATCTCGTCAATCACTCCTAAAGATCTTGAAGGCCCAACATTTGAAATCGTCAAAGTTTTCCATTCTGATGCCGGTCACCTTCGATACCAGATGGAAGAATGCCACAAGATGCTGACTGATCAAGTTGATGAGCATATCAGTCATTTTTATTTCAACCAACCTCTTCCTCTTGGCGGTGAACCCGGACAGAAGACTATACAATCAGATTTCTTCTTCAACCGAGACCTGGATTACCTACGTGCTGGAACAGAAGGAAGAAGACCAGCCTTATCTATTTCCAAGATGAAGGTTGCAACCTACTTAGATCTAGGTCTTGAGCAGATGGTACCTGATCATTTATGGGTTGACAAGGAACAAGTATATGACATTTCTGCCTCATACGGCATTTCGAATTGGTGGTTCAAAAAGAAGAAGTTCTACATTGAAAGACATGGTGCAGAAAAGAGACGCAAAACTGCTCGATCCAATTGCGTATTCTAAGTGTGGTCGGTGTGGAAATCTTCTCAATCTACGGCTATGATTATCGAAGAAGGTTATTCTTAGAAGAGAGACTTGAAAGATCATGTTATTGAAGAAAGCGACTTCAAACACTTGCTACCAAGTGACTTTGAAGATCTATATCTTCTAAACCTTCAAGGGCATCTTGACCATCTACATGTTCGAGAAAAGAAGTCTCTCTGCGATCAATCTTTGGATAAGGGGCTTAGTAATTCGACAAAGAGTTGCCGATTTTCAACTAGGTGTGAAAGCTACGAGTCAGTCAATCTAACTAGACCTCAATAGGAAGCCACGGGGCATGAATCTGAGCGACGACTAAAGTGATTGACTCACCTAGAGCAGTTATCTTTACCGACAAATATGGGTCAAGAATGCTAATGAGGCTGTGTGAGCTATACAAGTTCAGTGATGGTACGCTCAAGATAATTGAAGAAGAATTGAATTCAAGGGTGAAGGAGTTCAAGCTAAACCTGAAGCTGAGGGACAACACGAGGTTCTGGACTAAACAAGATGTGAAGAGGTGTGAAGATTTCATTGCTGCTATCGGACGAAGACTTAAGATAAGAAATATTTACCGCAGCCTTGAAAGCTTTGTGGGTGGGAGAATACGGGAAGGACACTACAAGCTACTTCAAAGAACATAATGAAGACATCTTCCTTTTGTAGCTTCGTTGTGTTTATGTGTAATGTGGTGAATGTAATATGAACAACAATAACTATAATGTATATAGTAGTGATAGGTTATGGCTTGTAGTTTTCCCTTTTTGTTCTGAAAAGGGAATTTAGGAGTGTTTTGTTTCAGATCAAATAAAACCGGACACATTTTTCTTCAACAAGATTTTTCTTACATATTTAGATCACTTCAGATCCAAAATCTCAAAAGATTTGATATTTTTGATCGGGGGAGAAAATGTGATATAAATATGCAATCTGATAAAATGTGATCTTCAAGACTCAATATATTGGCATCTCTCCTCATATGTGCTAAACCTTTTCGTGTATCAAAGCACACATTGAGGGGGAGAACTTCAAAAGGTTGACAAAACTATCAAGGTTCTATAATTAAAAGTTCCTCTTCATAAGAGTTCCTTGATAGTAACTTTAAAAGGTTTCATTGGATTCATCGATCGTGAATTGTGTATCATATTCCCCTTACAAGCTCTAAAATGTATCAAAAAATCTTCACATCAAGGGGGAGCAACTTTTTGAAAACCACATCCTTTCCCAAAAATATCTTTAACAAAGTATTTAAAATACTAATTTTGATCGGGGAAAGTGATGTCAATATTTTTAGAAAATGTTGATCAAAAAAGTGAATTCTTAATTCTTAATCTAAGATTCCAAGTCCTCTTGCCTCCATGTGCTAAAGCAATTTCAAACATATGATGCACATGTTGAGGGGGAGCTTTTTCTGAAATATCAAAAACAATTCAGGTACAAAATGCTTTGATCACGTATCACAAGTACCTGGATTGATTTTCAAATGGTTTTCAATTGGTTTCAATGGCAGAAGAACGATACCAAAAGGACCGACCAAAGTTATTTTATGCATGGAGATATAAGGACGGTTAGGTTAGGTATTTGTTCCCAAGATCCCGCCAGAGCCGGAGGGATCTACCCAGGGACAATCTACTAGATAGTGTAGAAGTCCTTAGGTATAATGAGAAAAGGAGAAAAGTGAGAAATGGGAAGAGTGCGGACTGAGACAGAGCTAGTACTGGAACAAACCCAACAAGGTTCTAGTAATGAAGTCTTGGTAAGCACTGAAGGGGTTGAGAGAATGAAAAAGAATTGAATGTGAAAAAGGGTGAAAAGAAACAGCCCTCCATTAATTCAACCTTAGGGCCGAAACCGGGTTCAATACATATGCTACTGGTAGTTACCAAGGTAACTCCGGTATTGAAGACAAGACGTCATGGACCCAGTGACGCACTACACTAAACTTCTCAAGCTACTCAAGTTCCTCTTAAAAGGACTTGTTTCATTCTCACGGGGAACCTACATTATCAATCGACTTTCTCTTAGAGATTGTTGATATTGAAGAATGAACCCTCTCCCTAGTCTCCGGCATAGGAAACCAAATGTGCACAATTGAGTCTAGAGCCACGAGATTATCAATAAATCTCACTAGGACACATTCAACGAAGACTCACTATTTCACACAATGTGGAAAGTGAGAATATATCTTAAGAGTCCTACGCATTATCCTTGTGGTATTGCCAGAACATTTGAGTGATATGTTAACATATTCACAATAAAGATGGAAAACCTTCTAGAGCCAACATCAAACAAGCTATTGGTAGGTGGCATGTGAGATCTATCCAATAGATCAAACATGTGACAACTGGACAGAAACGATGGGGCGATTCACACCTTGAATCAACCTTGATCCAGAAATGGATTGGCGGATACCTTTGAAAAACCGATCGTTGTGCTCAAAATTCTTTTTCTAGCACATCGATCGTGTATTAATATTTCAAAATAAAAGGTATTTATGATTGATAATTTATTTTCCTTAAAACCTTCGTTGTATTGCAAAACACTTTATATTAAGCAATACACGATTGTTTTCAAATCATTTCTTCAATCAAGAAACCTCAATTTCTTGGTTCACTCACTCCGTGTTGTCTTCTTTGAGGCGTTCGGTTTGAGAACAACTAGAGCATTGCGAAACCCAGCCGAGGAGTTTCTTAGGAATTATACCTGATCACAGGAAGTACTTGTACTGATCAATGGGGAACCGTGGGCCGTGTACCTCAATTCAATGAAAGTGATCAAAGACACGTTTGTGCGCTTTATTTCTAACAGATATATGCAGGTACACCCAACGTTTGCAGCTGATCAAAATTGAGAAGTCAATCCATAGCCGCATGCTCACACATCACATTCATATCTAAAGAATTCATGATAAGTACATAACTTCATCAACGACACTGGTATTTTCACTCCATGCTTCTGCTACGCTACTGGAAATATTATGAATCAACAAAAGCTTCCGCAACTCTGATGAGAAGATATCATGATCCAGAATGTGAGCATGTCGGTCCCAAAAGTCACAAATTCACATGATGGCAACACAACAATGGATGATTTAGAGATTTGATGTTGCTGATGATCTCAAAGAAAGCTCCTGATCACATATCTATGAATCACTCCAAGTCATGGAATCACTACTATTACACGATGATAAAGCTTTGCAACTACAAGGTCTACAAGCCAAAGCATCAAAGATTATAAATTAATTGCTAAGACCCTTTCAATGTAATTATTGGGGTGACCTCCCTTAGGGGAAGATTGTTAGGATTTAGAAAATCCATACTGAAGTGTCGGTCACCCCAACGTATGTTTAGCATATTATAGCTCGTAGCGTAATAGTATATTAGTTAGATTAGCGATGAGTGTAAGTAACACCGTGGAAGAAGACAGTCTTTACCCCTGTATGCTTGATCCACGACTAGAAAGAGGCGTAGTCATTTGTATAAATAGCCCTCTCCCCACAAGGGAGAGAGTTGGATGTTCATTTGGTAATCTAACCTTCCATTTGTTTTCTCTCTAGAACATTTCCCTTTCTCTCTCTAAACCATACGCCCATATTGAGCTTAATTGATGTATATTTGAAATCCAATATGCTACAGGATGTGACCCCACATTGCTTTTGCAGTTTTCTGAGCATCAACACTGCGAAGAATCGGATTGGGTAAACCCAAAAGGATATATTGCATTGCAAGTTCAGCAGCTTCAAAATGAAGTATTTGTTCAGTAGTGAGTTGATCCATTCTGAGAGTGGAAGTAACATCATCTCTTGGTGGAGTAGCATTTGGATCTCCGGGTACTGTTGTAGTAGGCATTTGAAAAGGACCTTTAAGGATGACCTTCTTCAAAAACTTACCATGTGGTTTCTTGAGATCACAGAACCTAAAGAACCACATCACCCATTGATCATAGTTTCCGGGAGTGAGCATACTTCTTGAATGGATTGTCTATCAAGGGATCCAGCTTCATGAATGGATTGTTGGCTACTTATAGCTTCACACATCTTTGCAAACCAAGTGGGTTCCTTTTGCGTTGTTACATTCATAGCATACTTCTGTGGAAACTGATACTGAAAGTAGTTAGCATACTGATGTTGTTGTGGGTATTGTTGAAGGAATTGTTGTGGTGGAAGTGGTTGTGCAATGTGAGGAGGAAAGTAATTTCCAACTTGTTGAGGTTGTTGTTGAAATTGTTGTTGAGGATATTGTTGTAGTTGTTGTTGTTGTTGTTGTTGTTGAGGATATTCATGAGGAAAGTAGTTGGAGTATGGTGGTTGAGACATCTTTGAAACTTGTGTAGATGATGAATCTTTGTAGTCGAATGAAACTTGTTGTTGTTTGTTGAAGAAGTACTTTTAGGCGTAAACAATAAGCTTAGGCGTAAACTGTTGAAGTTAAGTGTAACACTCCCTTAAACGTAAACAGAAGCTTATGCATAAACTCCCTCTTACACGTAAACTTTAGGTTAATGTAAGCTTAGGCGTAAACTAAACTCTTAGAAGTAAGGAACCCTAGGCGTAAGAATTAACTTAGGCGTAAATGGCTTACACGTAAGCTTTTATGCGGAAAACTAGAAGGGGGGTTGAATAGTTTTGCCGATTTTACGTTAGTTTCAAAAACTTTAGATTCGTTAATATGTGAGATCTTATGGATGTAGAGAAAGTATAGATCTAATGATAAAGCAAGTAAATAAAGTAAAGCGAAGGGAAAGAAAAGACACAACCGATGTATAGTGGTTCGGCTACAAGGACACCTTCCTTGCCCTACTCCACTCCCCGAGTCACCTACTTGATAGTTCAAGCACTATGTCAACAAACTCCTTCACTTGGCGGAGAAGCCTTCACAGCGTTGCTTACACTTTTTACGTACAAAGCTAGATACCGAGTCCGTAACACGGTGGACCAAACCAACACGACTATTACACAACAAATATGTGAAATATCAAATACAAGATCTTCGCTCTGAAATCTTGCGGAGTGACAAATCAATCAAGGACCCTTGCTTGGATGACTTGTAGAATCTTGATAAGGTTTTAAAGGTACCTTTTGAGGGTCGTTTATGCCCTTATTTGATCACTTTTGTATCCGTTATTGCTTAATATCGTTCCTTTTCACTTTTAGGTCTCTTGAAGGCAAAATCTGGAATGACACTTATTTGGACGAAAAGCGCGATTATACAAAGAAAATGGCCAAAGTCGAATCGAGACACTCAAAGTCATTGAAAACATAAGGTGGCGGTGTCGGTGTTAAGTGTGGCCGTCGGAGGATTTTGTGACGGGACGAAGCCAAAACTCCCATTTTGAGTGACGACGTCAAGTTATAAAAGAGTAGGCCATCGCTCGAGACGGCCTAAATGTAATCCGACGGCGTCGAATTTGAAGAGGGCGTCACAAGCATAAGGTGGACGTCGCGCAAGTCTAACGTGGCCAAGCGAAACCCTAATAGCGGCGACACGGCGTCCACAAAACATAAAGTGACGTCGCATGTGTAATATTATATATAGAATCCGAATTTTTAGTATTTAGTGTGTAGTCTTTTGGAGTAAAAACCTAAACCGAACCAAAGGCTGTCTTGTACAAGTATTTTAGGGTTCAAACCCTATCTTACACCAAGATAAGTGTTTTACTTCATTAATACAATTATGTCTTTGATTATTTGTGTGTATGCTTGCATGTTTTCCATGTCCGACTAATTTACTTGTGTGTTTGCTTAGGGAATATGAAACTTAATTATTGAATATTGATTGGTTGTTTCTTATCTTAGTTGGTTAATGATCTAGTAATGCGATAGGTCATTCGTTGTGTACTTAATGCTTGATTAAATCTTTGTGAACCTTAGAATATGACTCCTTGAGTAGTTGTAAGCTAAACCATCCAAAGAGTGCCTTAGAGTAAGAGTTTATTATCCCTAGTGGGTTTTGTAGACGAGACCCTTTGGTAAGTTCAAAGAGTTAGGGAGAAACGCATACCCTACAACCTTAGACACACAAGTAAACACATCTTTAAACTATCATACGAGCACACATTAATTAGACATAGACTACATACACCTTAGATTAGATAATTAGATAAGTAGAGTAATCGGTAGCAATACCAACCCCCAATTCAAACCCGAGATTCGTACCTTTCCTTTCCTAAAAAATATAAAAGATAAAAATAATCTTCCTCAACCACAACCTTAGCGTAGTAACTTCTCACTAGCATTCATATTCCCTAGAGAGCGATATCAATACCCGTGGCTTACCCTAATACTACACTACAACGATTAGGTTCTTTGCTGGGTGTTGAAAACTTGCTCGACGAAAGGAAGTTCCTTTGACCCCGAACGACGCGTGTAGCGTTATCAAGTTTTTGGCGCCGCTGCCGGGGAATAGGATAGCTAGTTAGTAGTCCACCTCGTTTAGGTTTCTTTAATTGATTCCCATCAAGTAAATTTTTTTTTCTCATTTTTAGCTTCCTCTTAGTCTATCCCCCTTCTTCGTGACCTTTGTTCGTAACCCCATCACTTTTCATCATGGAAGGTGATAACCAAGTGCCACATCCCCTTAGACAACTTAGAACCCGCAGTTCCACAAAAACTCTTCTTGAACCTTTTGCAGAACCCGAAAGAGAGCTCAATAGGCGAAGAAAAGCTCTCCATGATTCGGAACCTTATGGCACTTCTATCAAATTTGATGAAGTCACATCTGATGAAGAGTCCCCTCATCTCCCACAATCCCTGAAACCATCATCATTGACGATCTAAGCCAAATGACGAGGAAATTCTCGCCACTCCGGTCAATGGACCCATTAATCTTCACGAAGCAAAATCTCTGGGAATACTCTTCCCCTACGCATCCGGATTCACGGTGCCATTGTCTATCCTTGAGCAAGTCAATGAGGTTGCATGCCTCGACATTTGGCGATCCAAAATGCATGTCAATTCCATGGATCCCACAATAAAACCAAATCCACCACATCAAGCAGTTTTAAAATTGTTGATGCTATCTATCTTGACGGGCATCCAAGGAGACATCTAGACTCGGTTTTCCATTTTCTCTTCAAGGGCAAGCCAAGGGTGGCTCGATAAGCTCCCTCCACGGTTTATTTTCACATAGGAACAACTCACAACCAAGTTCACCAAGAAGTTCTTCCCCCCTGGAAGAAGTGCATCAATTAGGAGCAAAATTCTGCACTTCCATCAGACAGATGGAGAATCTATCACTAATTCCTGGAGTCGTTACAAAATTCTTATTCAACAAGCCCCACACCATGGTATCAACCTTTGGTTGCTTGTTCAAATCTTTTACAACAACGTCTCCCGAAAGGATCAAAAAGGAATTGATTTCTCAACGGGCCGAAGGATTGCGAACCTCACTGCAGAAGAAGGGTGGAACCGCATGGAGGAATACATCCAATACCAAGAAAACCGTTGGAATGAGCCAGTAAACGCGCTAAGTATCTCTACTTTCTCAAATGAAAAGTTATCCTTCGATGATCGGATTAAGAAAGCACAGAAGAAGCTTGCATACCTCACGAAATCGCCAGAACCAAAAAGGCTGATTAACCCATACCTCATATGCGACATTTGTGGAGGGCACACGAGAGTGATGAGTGTGATGACACACGCCAAGAGGCGTCTTCCTTTCCGGTCATGATATTTATGATGACCCTTCCTCCTCACGTTCTATCGAGCGATGAATATGACCCACAGGGCAATACGAAATGGAGCCGAAGGAAGAGAAGGATCGAATACACCATCCGTGATGCCTTTGAAGAAGAACTCGGGCGGTTTACCATGGAAGGACCGCACTCTTAAAAGGTCTTGAAGAGTTTATCCAAGAGCAAACAAAGCGAATTAGGAAGTCAATTCGCCAACCTCCACAAAAGAATAAGCGGATCTGGCCCAGCCTTTCACGATCCAACTTGCGCCATCACCACTCGATCGGGAACCACTACCAAGGATCCCGCATCCCGACTAAAACCCACCACAAGGGAACTGTGTTAGGAAATGAGGCAATTCTGAACCTCTTCCAACCCTCACGGTCCCCTCCACAAACACCGACCGCCCAACGACCAACTCTTGCACGGATTCCCTATCCCTCTCGTCTTAAGAATCAAAAGGCTGAAGAAGACAATGAAAGAATATTGTCTTATTTAAAACAAACGTCCGTCAACAAACCACTCCTCGATGTATTCTATCACATCCCTAAACATAGAAGATACTTCAAGAGGTTAATATCTAATCGGAAGAAACTTGAAGGGTTGATATCATTAGGAGAAGAATGTTCGGCTATCATTTAGAAAAGCCTGCCCAGGAAGAAAGAAGATCCAGGCAGTTTTACCATTCCTTGCTCTATAGGGGCACTTTCTATGAAAAACGCCTTGGCGGATCTTGGGGCAAGCATTAACCTGATGCCTCACTCCCTGTTTCTTAAACTCGGATATTCAGGGCTAAAACCAACCAGGATGAGTATCCAATTAGCTGATCGATCAATCAAATATCCCATTGGAGTTTGTGAGAATGTTCTTGTAAGGGTAGGAGAATTCAAGTTTCCAGTTGATTTCGTGATTTTAGAAATGGAGGAAGATAACTCAGTCCCAATAATCCTTGGAAGACCTTTCTTGGCTACAGCTCGTGCCATCATTGATGTTCATGATGGTAAACTCACTTCTGAGTGGGGTCCGAGAGCTTAACCTTGACATCAAGGATTCTATGAGCCATTTCTCCCCCTGCGATCACCCCGTATATTTTGTTGAGGAAGTTGATGAATTTGTTGATGACATAGATGACTGCATTGACGAATATCTATTAAACGAATTCATGAATAATGATAACAATACAATATACAACGATGAAGAAATTGAGATGGTTGGAGCTGTTTCCTTTTATCCACGTAGGGAAGAAATTGAACCTATTGAGCTTCAAAAGCCATAGAATAAGCTAAAACCGTCAATCAAAGAACCCCCTACCTTAGAACTAAAAGATCTCCCGAGTCACCTGGAATCGCCTTCCTTGAGGAAGACCAACTCCCTGTCATCATAAGCTCTTCGCTAACCACTAGTCGAGAAGGGAAACTCTTGGAAGTTTTAAAGAGTACAAAGGAGTGATTGCGTGGAGTGTTGCCGACATTAAGGAATTGATTCTACATTCATACTCACAAAATCCTCATGGAAGAAGATTACAAACCAACCGTTCAACCGCAAAAGCGGGTTAACCCTAATATCAAGGAGGTAGTGAAAAGGAGGTCATCAAGCTTCTTGACGCGGTCTCATCTACCCCATATCGAGAGCCCATGGGCGGCCAGTCAAGTGGTTCCAAAAAGGGAGGAATAGCGGTTGTGAAGAATGAAAAGGGTGAGTTGGTGCCAAAGAAGCATTCGGTTGGCGTGTCTGTATTGACTACAGAAAATTGAATGATGCCACCAGAAAAGATCATTTTCCTCTGCCATTCATTGACCAAATGCTCGAAAGGTTAGCCGGGCATGAATACTACTGTTTCCTTGATGGCTTTTCATGGTATTTCCAAATTCCCATTGCCCCTGAAGATCAAGAGAAAACTACATTTACATGCCCCTACGGGACGTTTGCCTACAAGCGAATGCCCTTCGGGTTATGTAACGCACCCGCTACCTTTCAGCGATGTATGATGGCCATATTCCATGAATTAATTGAGGACAGCATGGAAGTCTTCATGGATGATGTTGGATCGATATACTTTAATCAAACTAACTTAACTAGCTTGTTAAGGTTTAATAACCTCGGATAAATCCTAAGTTATTAACAAAGAAACACTGAGCAATCTTTATCAAGTACGCTGAATTTACTTAACAAAGCTAAGAAGAATAACTTTTATTATAAACTCTAAATCGCTTATTATCACGGATACTCTAAACAACTCTAAGATTATCGAACTTCTCTCAAAACACTAAATAACTTGTGAATTAAGTAAACTCTAAAACTCATAAACTTAGTTCTCTAAATCATATCTCTAATGCCAATCTAGGAGTCCTTTTATAGGCTCAAGGATATCCTAGTCGGTTTACAATTTGTATTCTTGTCGACAAGTAATCTAAACATGGAATACAATACTTTCCATAAACGAATATAACGAGTTCTAGTGTTCTTGCGGTACTTTGACTTCAGAGTGCAAGACTTTGACTTTGTCTTTAGCGATGCTGACTTCTTCCAATTGCTGCGGTTCTGATACTTTCATATCTTGAGACTTTCATATCCCAACAATCCTCCCCAACTTGAATTCTACTTGCTTGACTTCAAGTTCCCTTTAATGAATATATCTTTAACAACTTCATCTTTAAGGATGATTGTTTCTTAGTCTTTGGATTGTATCTAGAGTGTACGTGCTTGTCAAAGTATCTCTAAATTATTCTTTTCTGACAACATCCAAAGAAGCTCCATCTTTTGACAACACGGCAACATATGACAATTTTGTACATTAATTAGGTTTAAGTTGCATACTATTCTCATCACTTCGGTGTGTTAACTCACGTGAGAGGTGAATCATTGAAAACTTAATGGTTTAGATCTCTTTACCAAAGCCATTATCTCGGAGTAGCCAAATGTTTTGGTGTGTAAGACCATGGTACATTGATAACCATATGATTTTAGCAAATCATCACTATCAATGATTTGTTTTGTCTTTACCAAAAGTCGTACCTTACGGACTAGTTAGTTCTTCTATCTAATGGTGAACTAATTACCAATAATGGTTTTCCATGCCTTTACCACAAGCCATTTTCTTGTGGGCTAGCCAACTCTTCACATTCTTGATATGGTGAGTTGATTACCATCAACTTATTAGCAAGTTGTCAACTAAAAGCAGTTTGATATTTACGAGCCGTTTGCTCATGGATTAGTCAATCCTTTTGTAACCATGGTGGATTGATAACCTATTGATGTTATCATCACAAAACCCATTTATTCAACCTTTATTTCAAAATATTTATTACTTAGCAAAGGTTTCTTCTAAAATTCATTTAAGCGGTTTATTTCTACAAGCAGTACTTTGATGAAAATCTTGTCGATCGCGATACTTTGAATAAAATCGATATATCAAAAAGTATTTATTCAAATAAAATTCATACCGGTTATTGATCATCTTGACAATGGTAGTCGGTTTATAAACAAGTTGATAACCATGCAAGCGGTTTCATTATCTCTTCTACTTCCATTCCATGCTCTAGCATTCTTCTCATGAGCTCGATTGTGAGAGGTATCTTCTTTCGCAAACATGTATCATTGTTCCATTTTCTAGCTCTAAAACATGAACTCTAGACTCTTCAAAGAATCTCCGACAAACAATTTCCCGGCTTTCTTGATTCTTCCAAATATCATCAATCCTCTCTCTTGGTTTCCCATATAGTTATGAGATCACCATGTAAACTAAACCAATCCTTCTAATGGATTATGTTCAAAATAAGCTTTCACCACATTATATAAGTAGAATAGATCAACTATATCTATAATGTGCGATGAAGTCCCATAGCCTATTAAAAACTTTGAAGCTTTCATCATCTTTATGAAAAATCATATAATCTCCATCTTTGGATTTCACAACTTCAAAAGCACTAATCTGTGATCTGTTCATCTTCATGTCATCATCTTCTTTAGAGTAATCAAAATCTACCACTCTGAGATAATTCTTTAATTCATCACTAGTTTCAGATCTTAATTCAACTTTTTCTTTCTTTGAGAACTGAACATCTGTAACATCAGTTTTCCTTTTTCTTTTCAAACTCTTCTTTCTTTCGACTTGATCCGGGTAGCTTCTTCTAAAATCTTTGATATACGCAACATTCTTCTTATAATCCTCCCTAGCGACATCATATAATCTTTTATCTCAAAATAATTAAACACGTAATCCTTTATACCCTTGACTTTTAAGATAAGCCATAATAGCATTTCTTTCTTTAGCTTTATTAAGTCTTCTTGACATAAATCTAACAGAGCAGTGGTGTAATGGTTCAATGACTTGACATCTAATTCATCTTGTACCTTTTGAGTCGCTTCTCTATCTTGAGCTTCTTGAGCTTCCTAAGCTTCTCTATCTTTAGCATTTAACTCTTCTTGAACTTTTCTAGCAATGACTTCATTCCTAGCAACTTCAATTGCTCTAAGTTACGCTAAAGTTAACTTTTTATTCTTAGTTTCAACCAGAACACCCTTTCCTTTATCCTTAGGATCAATTGCAGGTTGAGAAGTTCTTTGTTGTTCTTCTTCTTGTACATCTCGAATAGTAACTCCTCCTCTTGGTTGTGATAAATCTCCTAAAATTGTAGCAATGAACTCATCATCACTTGCATAATGAATAGGTTTGAGAATAGCTTCCTCCTCTTGGAAAACAGTTGAGGGTCCAACAACTTCTTCATGTACAGTTGTTGAAGGACCAACTTCCTCATCAAAATCTAACACTCTTGGAGTTATTACCTCTTGTCTGATAGTAACATGAAAACTAGTACTTTGTTGTTTAGTACCTTGATCATCAATAATCAGTTCTTCAGTACTTTGAGATCCATTTTCCTTGTCATCTTCTTTCTCCTTATCATCTTCTTTCAATTTATGTTCTTCTAATTTCCTCCCCAAGTTGACAGAAGATGGTTTAGGAACCTTTTTGGGTTTACTTGTCTGAGACTGCCTTTGTGCTTTCTTCTTCGATTTAACCCAGATACGAAATTCTTGAACCAAAGGCCAGACAAAAGTTTTTAGCCTTCTAAACTTATTCTTCAATTTCTTTATCTGCTTAGCTTGAACCTTAGTAGTCTTTTGCAACTTAACTATCTCCTTTGTCAAAGCATAATTATCCAAAGATAAACCTTCACGAGGTATAGTATGTGGATCTTCACCTTGAATATGTGAATGTTCCTCTGATTGAGAAACAGGAACAGATCGTGGTGGAGATGGAGAAGGTGATCTTATAACCTCTTCTTGAACCTCAGGGCTTGGAGAAACAGGACCCTGTAGAGATGCAGTACTTGCACTAGCTGCATCGTCTTCATCATCTGCTCTAACAGCCTGAACAACTTCCATCATAGAAGTAGTTAATGGTGTATCTGGACCTCTAAATAAATCACTTCTTCGAGCCATAAAAGTAAAAATCTTTGATTGTTGAACAATAGCATCAAGTTGTTTGTTCAGAAAAACTTGTACAAATCTGGGATACATTAACCATTTTGATCCATGATTGATGTGAGAAAGCATGCCATCAAGAATTAGCCTTGAAAAATTAAAAACATGATCTGTAGCTAATCCCACCATAGCAGATGCAATATTCGACCCAAATTGCTCCCAAGAAGTACTTTTAGCACTAATACAATGTAACAACACATGTATTAAAAACTTCCATTGAGGACAAAACAACTGCTTTCTGAATGTTTGTTCCGTTAAAGAACCTTCATAACCAAGATGCCCAAAAGTTTCCCAAATCAATTCCTTGGCAAAACGAATAGCCCCGTCTGCATCATTAAACAACAAATCTTCTCGAATAGAAGCTTCAGTAATCTTCACATTTCTTCCAGCAACTGTGGATCTAATATAGTATTCATCTTCTTCCATATTATCTCTTGCATTATCCCAGAATTCTTGAATCCATGGTGCAATAATATCCGGCTCGACTAAAAGAGCATAACTGATTGGCGACCCAGTTAGATAATCGATAATATCATGAAACGCCTCATTATCTTCAGTCTTGTCTAAATTTGCTACCATATTGTGCTTTGAAACAGTAGGTCGATTCGCCATTGGTGATTATGAAAGCACAATAAGAGTTAAAATCGAATAAGAATGAGAGAATTATGGAAGCGATGCTAATGGATGAATATAAGAGGGAAAATCGGAAAATAGTTATTTATAGGTGAGATTTGAAAATCACGCCCAAAATAAAACAACCGTTAGCATTAATTACCCTCAATATAACCGTTGGAGCAATTGCTTTAAAGCGACAAACAATTACTTTCCACGTATGCGAGACTTCCCAAAGCGAAGACTTTTCAAGCGGTGCTTTGGGAAAAGCAAGCTTTACAAAATTCTTCCATAGAAACTAAGTATATATAATTATCCTCCTCAGCAATATATGGGACTATACTAATACCTTATAGTCCCCCCTCAAATATAGCTTAGTAGTTAATCATACCAATACTCACCACCAAGTGATTGAATCTTGAAACATCAAAGCCTTTGGTGAGTAAATCACTACATTGTCATCGTGTGAACCTTAACAACATTAATAAGCACGTGCTCATAACAATCTCGATAAAGTGATGCCTAATCGAATGTGCTTGGTCTTGGAATGATAAACATGATTCTTCACAATACAAATGGTACTCTCATTATCAATATTGATAGGAGTATTTTGAAATTAAACCCATAGTCGAAGAGTTGATTACGCATCCACAAAACTTGTCCACAACGACTGCGTGACTACATATTCGACTTCAGGTAGATGATGTTGCGCAATTGTTCGCTTCTTGCATTGCCGGAGACTAACCGTCTTCCAAGATATTGGCATCCACCGCTTGTTGATCTTCTATCATAATTATCACCGCATAATCACTATCCGAAAAAGCTTCTAAGTGAAAAGGTGACTCTTTTGGATACCACAACCCCAACTTAGGTTGTTGCTTCAAATAATAGAAAATTCTCTTCTTTGCATTCATGTGAGAGATCTTTGGTGAGACTTGATATCTTGCACATAAGCAATTGCAAACATGATATCGGGCCTTGATGCGATAAGATACATAAGAGAGCCAATCATTGATCTGTATAACTTGACTTCAACAGTTGTCCATCTTCATCGTTGCCCAATGAATTGATAGATTTAATAGGTGTAGTGTGACCTTCATATCATCAAATTAAACTTCTTAAGTATGTCAAGAACATACTTTTCTTGACTAATAAAATTCCTTCCTTTGACCGCTTAACACGAAGTCCCAAAAAAGTTAATTCTCCCAATGAACTCATTTGAAATTCATACGCATCACTACTCAAACTCCTTAACCATGGACTGTTTGGTAGCCCCAAAGATGATATCATCAACATAAACTTGAACTAACATGATATCCTTCTTGTCTCTCTTGATAAACAAAGTCTTGTCTATAGCTCCCTTACGTATCCATGTTGCAATAAGAATGTAGAGCCTCTCATACCAAGCTCTAGGTGCCTGATGGAGGCCATAAAGAGCCTTGACCACCTTGTAGACTTTTTTTGGGTGTTTAGGATCTTCAAAACCAGGAGGTTGTTTCACATATACCTCTTCTGTAATAGTACCATAGAGAAAGGCACTCTTGTCATCCATTTGGTAAACCTGAAAACCCATGTATGAAGCAAAAGCAAGAAATATTCTAATAGCCTTAATCCTTGCTACAGGAGCAAATACTTCATCATAATCTACCCCTTCTTCTTGTTTGTAGCCTTGTGCTACTAACCTTGCCTTGTTTTTAATAACATTGCCTCTTTCATCTCTTTTCACTTTGAAAACCCATCTGGTTCCAATAACTCTCTTCCCATCTGGAAGATCACATAAAACCCAAACTTCTTGAAGTTTAAATTGAAGAAGTTCTTCCTTTATAGCTTCAACCCAGCTTTCTTTAGTCAAAGCTTGAGCAATATTCTTGGGTTCCTCTTGACAGATGAAACAAGTAAATAGGCAGGTGTGATGGTCCTTATGATTCAGCCTGTTTTGTTTGTAGACAAAGCTAAGTAAAGCATTATGAGGTTTTGTGAAACTCTTAGCTTTGTGTCTTGTCATAACTCAGTAGATGGACCAATGATTTGATCGGTTGGATAATTCTTATGAATCCGTAAGATTGGGCTGTGGAACTCCATATGCATCATCCAAGTTAGTATAATCGGCACCTTCATTAGAATCGAGAAAATACCTTCATCTTCAAGCTCATCATCGTTTCTTCTAATCCGGGCATGATAGGATCATCCAAATTATCTAAAGTCTTTGTCAACAGTACAACAAGACTTTGGTTGAAATCTTGTCGGAGTATTGTGAAAGTACTCTGCAGTCTTGTTCTTCTTCTTTGCCTCTTCATAAGCTCCCTTTGTTCATCGATGTAAGAATGTGCTAATACATCTTGAAGAAGCATCGATTAAGTTCCTCTTGAATAGATTGATCCTCGTGAGATAATGAGGATTGTGGTGCAATGATACTTTGTTTTGGAGAATCGATTACTTTGCTTGGGAACATCGAGACTTTGTTTTGGACTTACAGGAACTTCATCAGGAACAACATCAGGTCTAATATGAACTCCATGAACAACATATTGTAAATCTTCTCCATTGTGTATAGGTTGATTTTCTTCTCTAACAGGAACATAATTCATTGAAGGAGATAAAACCTCAAGATCAAACATCCAATCAGGACCTTTACCTTTCTCATTGTCTTGATCTTCTAAAAACTCAACATGAAGACAATCTTGAATATTCTTAGTAACTTTGTTGTATACTCGAAAGCCTTTCTTGTTAGTGCAATAACCCAATAAGTATCCTTCTTGGACTTGCCATCAAACTTCCCAGCATTATCAATGGTGTTTAAAATAGTAAGAGGACATCAAAAGGCTTCATAAAACAAATGTTGGGTTTATTGCCCATCGACAATTCATAGGAGTCTTCATATGTGGTTTGGTGATGAGACTACATTAAGTACATATGTAAAACCTGAAAATTTAAAATCCAAATAAAGACTAAAATACCCTTGGAATTAAAAAAAATTATAAAATACGTAAAATATATTAATAACACTTAAAGAAATTAAAAGATTAACTTGCGAATATTTAAAAACCCTAACTAAAATATATTACGTAATTGATTTTGGTACGACGAAGAATTAAAGTTTCGTAAATGATTTGGGCCGTGATTTTTGTGTTCGTGAGCCAAGGGCCGAAGCCCAATGGTGGCGTGGTGATGGTGATTCGGTTGGACCCAAAACCCAAACCCAATTACTTTCCTAGTTTAACTCTAATACTACAACTATATATACCATACATAATCATAAGTTTGGAACCCTAGTTATTTTGCTCTTCTTTTTCTTTTTCTCCCTATTCGGCCAAGCATAGACAAACACCCTTGGTGTCGATTTTGCTCAATCAAGTGAAGGTATATCGTTTGTTTGTCTTCCTTTAACGTACTTTGCATGTATATGTCAAGTTATATTTTGTTTCGTCGCGTTTTGTTTCTTTTCTTTTGTGGCCGAGAGGTGTGAACCGAAACAAGAGAAACCCTAACTAAGTTAACCTAGTGACTAATTAAGAGTTGGATATGTAAGATGTAATAATGAATCGAGTTATGTTTGTGTCGTTTTAATAATGGCCGAACCATATGAGTTTTGGACGAACCATGTTTAGTTTTGAATAATGAATATAACTTAATAACTTGAATATGTAAAGTAAGAAGATGAGCTAAGACTAGTGTTAAACCCTAATTGGAATCGAGTTACATATAAGATTTGAAGATACATTAATTAAGTAAAGGTTATATTAACGTAAACCCTAGTTTTGACATGTTAATTTAGTAAGTTATGCTAAACCCTAATAGAGTAAATGCGTAAGTAATATGAGTAATAAGTAACTTATATGTCACATAAAATCATAAACGTGTATGGTGAAACATAAAAAGGAAAGAGTATTATGTGACGTGTTAGGTTAAGTAGCTAGTCATTAAAAGACGTAACATGTAAGTTAATGCATATTAATGAGACATTAAAGAATGAGAAACCCTAAACTTTAATAAAAGATATATAAACCCTAATTTACGATATTAATATTAAAACATTTAAGTCTCATTTAATTATGGAAACCCTAAAATATTAAAGGATCATTTTGACGATTATGGAATCATTAATAATATACGACATTAATGTATATAGGTTCTGTGAAGAAGGAGTAATTCTTTGTTTCTCTGTTTCGACTTGTGATCTTTTGTTTTCGAATAAGGTACGGATATTCTGACCTTTTCAGTAAAGGTTTCGTATACGTTTTCTTTTCGTTTTCATATTAGGATTTCCTAAGCCTTTGCTATGAACCCTAATGTGTCTATTTGAGCTGTTGCTTATCTGAACTTTGATTTTTAATCATAAACCATTTGATTTTGAACTATATGATATGAAGACTTTGATTTTGAAAACATGATTAAACATTTGATAAAATATGATCTATGTCAGTTATGACATTCTTATTTGACCTCTGATAGTTTGACACCCGAGCCAATTATTAACTAGTCATGGGGTTCCATGTCCGTGTCAACAAATGCACTTGACATGACTCTAGGCGATAGAGTGATGTTACGCCACGTCCCTTATCTCATTATCTGTATGAGCTCAATTTGAATTATATTATTAATATCATTTTGTGGGGCGTATGGATGCATCCTAGATCCGTTATATGTCATATATTATCATTATATCGTTATATGTTATCGATGATTGATCTGCGTGCATGCACGTCCTTCATAACTCTGGTAGGTCTCCCTACAATTGTTGCCTTATGTGATTATGATATGTTTACGATATGGCATATGTGTGCGGGCTCGAGGTAGTTAGCTATAAAACTTATTCGTATATTACAGATTATCTTTTGAAATGAATATGACTTCTTGTTTTCTTTCACTTTATTTTGTATTCGTTCTCGTTTCGTATTCGTTTTGCTTGTATATCATTCTTTGGGCTTCAAGCTCACCAGCACTTTTCTTTTCTTCCGGCGGTATCTAAGCATTGGAGTCGGGTATTGCTTTGGGATGAGTCTTGAGTGGACTTACCTTAGAGATTTAGCTTTGATCTTATGATGCCATTTAGACTTTATGTTTTAGACATTTCTTTTGGAAGTTATTTTCATTGGGACCTATGTATTGAAGTCATTTGACTTGGATTATTTCCATATTTATGTTGAAGATTTCTTTTGGTTTATATGTTTGCTTTGATATGACACCATTACTTGTGATTCCTTTACCCTTGTGGGGTCGGGCGTTACAATTTATGGTATCGAGCCTGTGTTTACGACTTGTAGTCGGGACCTATGACATATGGAGCCTAGGTTTGAGACCTTAGAGTTTAGGATTTGACTGTGAGGATTTGGGTAGACTTTAGGATTCTTTCGTACTTCCATTTCGTATCTTACCTTTGTTCATTTTGCTAATCGTTTAGATGGTTCAACTCGTACTCTTTGGTGGCGCGGATGGAGCGATGATCTTTGTTAACATGGATCTGCGATTGCAAATGCTCTCAACTCTTTTTCCTGGTTTGACTACACACGAGATGATGGGCGGTGATCAACAACATTCGTAATCGAATGGTGCTTGGGTAGTGGTGGAGGAAATCAACCCGTCGGTATTCATACTTGGCTCGAGCGTTTGATGGTCAAGCCTCTTTCGTTTAGCACCGCTACTCCCATCGAGGCTAAGGATTGGATCACTCATATTGAGAAGTTGTTTAAAATCTTGGGTTGTGGAGACGAGTTTAAGACTCGTTTGGCTTCATTCAAATTGGAAGGTGATGCTTTGAGTTGGTGGAAGGCGCTCGAACAAGCAAGAGGAGGAGACGCTTTTGTCGTGACTTGTACTTGGACCGAGTTTGGACTATCTTCTATAACCGTTACTTCCACGATCTTTGGCTGACAAAGGTATGAGAGGGATTATCATGCGATCTACGGTTTGATCATGAGAACTCTAATGAGTACATGAGTAGGTTTATGAGGTTGGTGAGTTTTGTTGGAGTGATTCTTTGGAGATGGTAGGCGTCAAGCTAAGCACTTCAAGTGGGGGCCGAAGAAGTGGGTGTTGGACCGATTGCTTAATATTGAGTATGAAAATGTGTCGGCCCGCAATGACGCACTCGTAACATTGAGATCTTTCATGAGGTTTCGGTTCTAACAAGCGAATCGCGATGGTGATCGGATTCAAGGTAGGACTCAAGGTAATGACTATAAGGGAAACTACGGTAGGAGTTATGATTCGAGAGGTCAAGTGGATAGGAGTTATGATCGTGGGTCGATCGGGAAGGAATGTTGACACCGGACGTTCGAGACGAGGGTCAAGATAATAGAAATCTTTGGTAGGAATGGAAGTGATCGTCGTAACCAAGGTAACAATAACCGCGTTATAACAGGATCACCACTAGAGGAACAAATCGTGGTCGTGCGTCGGGATCTTCTAGTCACAGAGGACGGTGAGGTTTTGCCACCCCACCTATTTGTACTACTTGTGGAAAGGCTCATCCGAGCGGTGTTTCAAGGCGGCTGGTGGATGTTTTGGTTGTGGTTCCACTACTCACTAGATTAAGGATTGCCCTAAGAAGAATCGGCGGTTCACGGAAACTACATCGTCGCCGACTACTCATGGACGTGTTTATGCTACTACCGTAACGGTGGAGCGAACTTGAGTACCATTACGGGCACTCTTTCATTGATGATTTTCTTGTCTTCGTTTTATTTGATCTTCGCGCCACACACTCCATTATATCAATCACATCCGCTAAGAAACTTAATATGAAGCCCAAACCGTTAACAAATCACTTATCGATTTCTACGCCTATGAAAAATCATGTGATCATTGATCGTAAATATGTTAAGTGTCCTCTTCGTTTTGATGATCGTATTCGCTTTGCAAATCTGTATCCTCTCAATATGGTCGACTTTGATATCATTCTAGGCATGGATTGGTTGGCTTACCATAGAGCTTCAATCGACTGCCATGCTAGAACGGTGATCTTTGGAGACGTAAAACATCCTGAATTCGTTTATCATGGTTCTCAACCCCTTAAATCTATTAAGCTCATTTCCGCTATGAAGGCACCGGATCATGATTGCTCATGGGTGCCAAGGTTTTCTAGCATCGTTAAGGACACATCTTTGGAGAGTCCAAACATTGATAGTCTTCGGTTGTTTGCGAATTTGCCGACGTTTTCGGATGAACTCCTGGACTTCCCACCGAGAAGTTGAGTTTAGCATTGAGTTAATTCACAGTCTTGAACCGATTTCAAGGCTCCGTATCGTATGGCACTGTAGGCCAAGGAGTTGAAGGAAAAGCCGCAAGAGATGATAGAAAGTGGATTTATTCGCCCGATGTTTCTCCATGGGGTGCACTGTCTTGTTTGTGAAGAAGAAGGATGGAAGCATGCGTCTATGTATCGACTATCGTGAACTCAATCGTATTACTATTCATAACCGTTATCCTTTGCAGCGTATAGACGATTTGTTTGATCAAGCGCAAGGAGCTAAGTTCTTTTCAAAGATCGACACGAGGTCAGCTACCATCGCCACGTGTGAAGGAGCAAGATGTTCCTAAGACCGCGTTTCGCACGGATATGGTCATTACAATTTCTAGTTATGCCTTTTGGTTTGACCAATGCGCTTTCTTGTGTTTATGGACACGATGAATCGTGTTTTCCATGAGTTTCTCGACAAGTTCGTTATTGTTTTCATCGATGACATTTTGGTTTACTCTAAGTCGAAGAAGAGCATGAAGAACATCTCCGTATAGTTTTGGAGATTTTGAGGAAGAAGAAGTTGTCGCCAAATTTTGAAGTGCAATTTTGGTTGAGACAAGTTGCTTTCCTTGGTCATATCGTATCGGTGATGGTATAACCATGGATCGGTCTAAAGTTGAGGCTATCACTAAATGGCCAAGACCTCTGACGATGGCGAGGTCGAGGTCGAGTTTTCTTGGACTTCTTGGTTACTATAGGCGTTTTGTTGAAGGTTTCTCTCGCTTAGCTCTACCCCTAACCCAACTGATGAGAAAAGGTGAAAAGTTTGTATGGACGGATGAACGAGAGAAGAGTTTTGAAGAGTTGAAGCGGAGATTGGTGTCGGCTCCTATTTTGACTCTTCCAACTGGTTCAGGAGGATTTCAAATCTACAGCGATGCATCTAAGAAAGGATTAGGCTGTGTTTTGATGCAACATGGGAAGGTAATAGCTTATGCTTGAGGCGCTAAAACCTTATGAGGAGAATTACCCAACTCATGATCTTGAGTTAGGCTGCGGTGGTGTTTGCGTTGAAGATCCGGAGACATTACTTGTATGGAGGCGTGTGATATATTCATCGATCATAAGAGTCTCAAGTATATTTTCACCGAAGGAACTTAACATGAGACAAAGAAGATGGTTAGAACTTCTTAAGGATTATGACACCAACATTCGGTACCATCCGGTAAGGCTAACGAGTTCTTGACGACTTAGCCGAAATCGGGCATTCTTGCAGTATCAAGATTGAGCCTAGGATTTTGCGTGACTTAGAGAGTTTGGATGTTGAGATGTGTGTACGAGGTTTTGATGGATCTTGGGCTAGTATGAAGGTGGAGTCGAACCTTATACCGCAAATTAAAGAAGCTCGAGAAAGATGACGGTGGTGTGGGCCGTGGTGCAAAATGTTGAAGAAGGTAAGCGAGACGGAGTTTAAGGTTGATAATGACGGTATTGTATGGTATGGAGATAGGCTTTGTGTTCCCAATGATCGGTGCTTGTGAGAAAGTTATGGTCAAGCTCATAGTTCTCCTTTCACTATTCATCCTGGTTCTACCAAGATGTATAGGGATTTGAAACAGTACTTTTGGTGGAACGGCATGAAGCAAGATGTGGCGACGTTTGTGTCGAAGTGTATGATTTGTCAGCAGGTTAAGATTGAACATCAGAGGGCTAGTGGATTGTTACAGCCATTGGATATTCCAACATGGAAGTGGGATAAGATATCTATGGATTTTGTGACTGGATTACCTCTTACTAGGAAGAAACATGATGCGATTTGGGTGGTTGTTGATCGGCTAACCAAGTCTGCTCATTTCTTGCCAATCAGGAAGGATTATGGTATTGGTAAATTGGCGGAGATTTTTCAGCAAGAGATCGTTAGACTTCATGGTACTCCGACATCTATTGTGTCCGATAGAGATCCGCGTTTTACTTCTCGTTTCTGGAAGGGTTTGCAGAAAGCTTGGGGTACTCGACTTAACTTTAGTACGGCATTTCATCCTCAAACAGATGGTCAGTCAGAGAGGACTATCTGCACCTTAGAGGATATGCTAAGGGCTTGTGCTTTAGAATGGGTGGCGGTTGGGATGAATATTTGTGTTTAGTAGAGTTTGCTTATAACAACAGTTGGCATGCTAGCATTAAAGGCGCCGTTTGAACTTCTTTATGGAAGGAAATGTAGAGCACCTATTTGTTGGGATGAAGTAGGTGGCGTTTGATTGAAGGACCGAAATGATCGAGATCACTAATGAGAAAGTAGCGTGGCTAGAGAGAAATTGAAGGAAGCTAGGTCTCGTCGGAAAAGTTATCTTGATAAGCATCGTCGTGATTTAGAATTTCGGGTTGGAGATCGTGTGTTTTGAAAGTTTCGCCGTTTAGAGGTGTGAACGCTTTGGAATCAAGGGCAAGCTTAGTCCTCAATTTATTGGACCATTTGAGATTCTAGAGCGAATAGGAGAAGTTTCGATCGTTTAGCACTTTCGCCTCGGTTATCGCATGTTCATGGCGTTTTCCATGTATCACTCCTGGGGATACAACTATCATCCGTTACACGTTGCTTCTTATCCGTTTGATCAAATTCAATCCGATATGTCTTTATCTCGAAGAACCGAGCTATTACGGAAAGACAAGAAAGAGTTATGAGGAATAAAGTTATTCCATTCGTTAAGATTTTGTGGAAAAATCATCCTGAACGTGAGGCTACTTGGGAAACCGAGGAGTCGATGCGTGCTAGTTACCCTCATTTCTTTGAATAGTTTGGTATGTTCTCAGTTTGTTTTCGTTTTCTTTTTCATTTCGTTTCATTCAATTTTCGAGGACGAAAATTTTTCTTTAGAGGGGAAAAATTGTAAAACCTGAAAATTTAAAATCCAAATAAAGACTAAAATACCCTTGGAATTAAAAAAAAAATTATAAAATACGTAAAATATATTAATAACACTTAAAGAAATTAAAATATTAACTTGCGAATATTTAAAAACCCTAACTAAAATATATTTACGTAATTGATTTTGGTACGACGAAGAATTAAAGTTTCGTAAATGATTTGGGCCGTGATTTTTGTGTTCGTGAGCCAAGGGCCGAAGCCCAATGGTGGCGTGGTGATGGTGATTCGGTTGGACCCAAAACCCAAACCCAATTACTTTCCTAGTTTAACTCTAATACTACAACTATATATACCATACATAATCATAAGTTTGGAACCCTAGTTATTTTGCTCTTCTTTTCTTTTCTCCTATTCGCCGAGCATAGACAAACACCCTTGGTTTCGATTTTGCTCAATCAAGTGAAGGTATATCGTTTGTTTGTCTTCCTTTAACGTACTTTGCATGTATATGTCAAGTTATATTTTGTTTAAATCGCGTTTTGTTTCTTTTCTTTTGTGGCGAGAGGTGTGAACCGAAACAAGAGAAACCCTAACTAAGTTAACCTAGTGACTAATTAAGAGTTGGATATGTAAGATGTAATAATGAATCGAGTTATGTTTGTGTCGTTTTAATAATGGCCGAACCATATGAGTTTTGGACCGAACCATGTTTAGTTTTCGAATAATGAATATAACTTAATAACTTGAATATGTAAAGTAAGAAGATGAGCTAAGACTAGTGTTAAACCCTATTTGGAATCGAGTTACATATAAGATTTGAAGATACATTAATTAAGTAAAGGTTATATTAACGTAAACCCTAGTTTTGACATGTTAATTTAGTAAGTTATGCTAAACCCTAATAGAGTAAATGCGTAAGTAATATGAGTAATAAGTAACTTATATGTCACATAAAATCATAAACGTGTATGGTGAAACATAAAAAGGAAAGAGTATTATGTGACGTGTTAGGTTAAGTAGCTAGTCATTAAAAGACGTAACATGTAAGTTAATGCATATTAATGAGACATTAAAGAATGAGAAACCCTAAACTTTAATAAAAGATATATAAACCCTAATTTACGATATTAATATTAAAACATTTAAGTCTCATTTAATTATGGAAACCCTAAAATATTAAAGGATCATTTTGACGATTATGGAATCATTAATAATATACGACATTAATGTATATAGGTTCTGTGAAGAAGGAGTAATTCTTTGTTTCTCTGTTTCGACTTGTGATCTTTTGTTTTCGAATAAGGTACGGATATTCTGACCTTTTCAGTAAAGGTTTCGAGTATACGTTTTCTTTTCGTTTTCATATTAGGATTTCCTAAGCCTTTGCTATGAACCCTAATGTGTCTATTTGAGTCGTTGCTTATCCGAACTTTGATTTTGAATCATAAACCATTTGATTTTGAACTATATGATATGAAGACTTTGATTTTGAAAACATGATTAAACATTTGATAAAATATGATCTATGTCGGTTATGACATTCTTATTTGACCTCGATAGTTTGACACCGAGCCAATTATTAACTAGTCATGGGGTTCCATGTCCGTGTTAGCAAATGCACTTCGACATGACTCTAGGGCGAGAGTGATGTTCGCCACGTCCCTTATCTCATTATCCGTATGAGCTCAATTTGAATTATATTATTAATATCTCTGTTTGTGGGCGATGGATGCATCCTAGATCGTTATATGCCATATATTATCATTATCGTTATATGTTATCGATGATTGATCTTTGCGTGCACGCCCTTCATAACTCTGGTAGGTCTCCTACAATTGTTGCCTTATGTGATTATGATATGTTTCGATATGGCATATGTGTCCGGCTCGAGGTAGTTAGCTATAAAACTTATTCGTATATTACGAATTATCTTTTGAAATGAATATGACTTCTTTGTTTTCTTTCACTTTATTTTGTATTCGTTCTCGTTTCGTATTCGCTTTGCTTGTATATCTGCTCACTGGCTTCAAGCTCACCGCACTTTTCTTTTCTTCATGGCGGTATCTAAGCATTGAGCTGGTATTGCTTTGGGATGAGTGCTGAGTGGACTTACCTTAGAGATTTAGCTTTGATCTTATGATGCCATTTAGACTTTATGTTTTAGACATTTCTTTTGGAAGTTATTTTCCGCTGGGACCTATGTATTGAAGTCATTTGACTTGGATTATTTCCATATTTATGTTGAAGATTTCTTTTGGTTTATATGTTTGCTTTGATATGACACCATTACTTGTGATTCCTTTACCCTTGTGGGGTCGGGGCATTACAACATAGCATGCAGTACTTACAGCGTCTGCCCAAAATTGAATAGGTAGATGGGAATCTGCTAGCATTGTCCTTGCTGCTTCAATCAAAGTCCTATTCTTCCTCTCTGCAACACCATTTTGTTGTGGTGTTCTAGCAATACTAAACTCCCTCTTGATTCCTTTATTTGCACAAAAGTCATCCATAGGCTTGTTCTTGAACTCAGTCCCATTATCACATCTAATACCTCTAACCTTGAGTCTCAATTGATTTTCAAGAGCTATTATGAGAGTCTGAATAGCATCAAAAGTATCATCCTTAAAACCCAAAAGAAAACCCACTGAATCTCTGCGGTCATCTCAGAACAACCAAACAAGATTTTTCTTATTTAAACTTGCCACGAGACAGTCCAAATAAATCCATATGTAATGACTCAATGGTTCTCTAATAGTTCTTTCCTCAAGCTTCTTGTAGGAAGCTTTGTGTTGTTTACCCTTCTTGCATGCCAAGCATGAGTGATCATTCTTGTAGGTCTTTGAAGGTAAACCTCTAACTAGATTGCCTTTGACCAGTTTGTTGATATTCTTGAAATTAACATGGCCCAATCTTCTATGCCATTGATGTGCTTCTTCAGATGTTGCTTTAGCCACCAAACATGTGGCTCTTCCATAAGAACGTAGACTCTTCATGTCTAAGCTATACACATCATTTGTCCTTGGTACTCTAAGTACTACCATGTCATCATCAATGGTTTAAAGTCGAGGAAAGGATGAGACATTACGTGTCGTTGAATAACACGGGATGCTTTTATCACAAATTTGAGAGACCGAGAGCAAGTTGAATTTAAGCTCCTTCACATATCTAACATTCTCAAAGTCAATAAGCCCTGCTTTGATAGTTCCTTTGCGAGAATATTTCCTCCATTGGGATCATTCCCAAATGCAACTCTTCCTCCACTAATATTTCTAAAATCGCATGTAATCTCTTTGTCTCTGTCATACTTCGAGCAACCACTATCCACAATTAGATGATCTTTAAGCTCCTCTTCCGGGTTGCCCGCACACAAAGAAAAGAGTTAGTGATTTTAGGAACCCAAGCCATTCTTGACTTGTGTTCCCCTTGTGGAGTTACAAACTCAAATTCTTTGAGTATGTAATTCCCACTATCTTTCAAATGATGATCCAAAATTATCTTATGATCTTTAACATGTGGATTTTCAAAACTTTACGGTTTTCAACATAAATCTCTTTCACCGATTATTAGCATTTTCTTGTATCACAAAACATCATATTCACTTTTTGTTGAAAGTACTGTGTCCCTCGGTACCTTCCTCTTAACTCATTCGGTTTAACACGTGGTTCTGTGATCTAGATCCTCTATGTGTATTGTAATACCTTCTAGGTTGATAGTGAGATCTCCTAGGATTCCTATTCCAAATAGTATGATCATTACCTTGTTTTGGTGAGCAAGCTTTGAAAAAATCTTGTGAGATCGAACGCTTTGAAAAGGTCTTCTCGATGTGGGTATCTATGATCGGTGTGAAGTTTACGTGATTAACCCTATTTGAATTATTCCAAACCGGTTTGTGCTCTCTAGGTGTGTGGTTGGCGGATCCGTTCTTTGGAAATTTGCTAAGGTATTCTCGAGTGTCGATCACAATCTTTGATTAAGTGATTAGGACTATAACACACAAAACACGCTTTTTGACCCATATGTCCAAAGTGATTTCTTCTATGTCTATGCCCAAAATTATTCTCGCTTCTTGATGAATGATAAAAGCTGTTTTGACCAAAGTTATCCCCAAAAGGTTTAGCGATCTTGTTTTGAAAAGGTTTTGCGTATGTATCGCTTGTTGAGCAAGACTTTGTTTTGAAGGTACTTTGGATTTTGAACATTATTTACAACATGACTTCTTTGGGTTTTTCGGACCTAGATTTAGCTACAAGCTTCTTCCTAAACTCTAGACTATCTACTCCAAAGCGAGAAACATCGGGCCTAGAGGGTTGATGACTAATGGGATGAGGAACAAGATGATAACCATTATCTTTCTTATACTCGGGAGGTGGTTCACTTATTGAGCCCTCATTACTAGATGTATCTACATAGTTAATGAGTTCATCATCACTAGTGGTTATGTCCTCAAAATCACCATCATCCCGATCACTAGGTTGGTTTTCATCTATGTTACTAAAGTCCATTCCAAATCCTAAGCTTTGTTCTAATGTAAGCCCTTCTCTGCTTTTTCAACATAAGCAACATGGGACAAGCGGACTCTCCCCAAGCAAAGAAACTTAGCTAACAATTCATCTCTTTCCTTAGTCAATTTCTCAATTTCAAGAATTTTACGTTTAGTTTCCATTCACTAAGTTTTAAGCTGGTAATCCGTTGTTCATATTTTTCACCCAAGCCATTTCATTATTTTCATGAGTTAATATTTTGGCTTCCATAGACTCTAAAGTGATTTGATAACTGCTACCTCGGACCTAGCCCTAACACAATTATCTCTTTCAATTACATAACTATTAAGTAATTTTAGATAAAACTCATAATAGTTTGAGCATACCTCGTAGATAGGAGGCGAGTTGGTGAAGTAGCCACCATAGCAAGAAGAACAGGATCATCTTCACTTTCTTTGCTCCAATCAAATCCTCCAAAGCCATCATCGATTCCAAAGCAAAGATGTTCAGATTCTTCATCAAAAGCAAAGGCTCGGTCAATGCTTCCTTGTGTCTTCAATCGCATCTTCCATCGCTACCATACAAGAAGTCACCGATTCATCATCAAACTCTTCACTCCGGTCAACTTCGATAACTTCTCTTGAGCAACCAAGGCCTTTGTTTGAGAATTGGAATTTCTTTGAGCTCAAGTTTTGGCTTCTCGGATGTTCATTTGCTTGATACTTAGCAAAGCCGCACTCCCTTGCAAAATGACCCATCTTTTGACAATTGAAGCATTCAATTTGTGATTTGTCAAAAGTTATTCCTTGTTTTGGTTTGAAATCTTTGCTTTTACTGTCTTCTTCATATACTTTTGATCCTTGCGGTGATCATAGCAACTTGCCACCGATATCAATTTCTTCAAGTGCATCTTCTTCAATCATGCTAGATCTTCTTCATAAGTGATGTAAACCGGCTTGTTGTGCAAAGAAGGAGCACACAACTTCATCTGAGTGCAAAGTGGTAGATGGTGGGGCTGCTGAGCATATGAAGGGGATTGTGGCAGCAGACTTTGAGAAACAAGCTTTGAGGAGAAGCGATGCTTTTGATAATAACGCTCTTCTTTCGATGATAGAAAAGCTATCTTGTGAGACTTAGAATTTTTTGACCACTCATCTCATGCTCATACACCTTGATTGATGATAGAGATCATCAAAGTCCATGACATCCAATCCTTGTTGTCCTCTCGATCATAGTAGCAATCACATGCCATGTAGATGGCAAACTCTTAGAAACTTCAAATTAGCATCCTCAACCGACACTTCGCCTTGTATAACTCCAACATGTTGAGGAGATTTTAAAACCTATCATATGCAAGATCAAGATTCTCTCTTTCACCAACTGTGAAAGTTTCAAACTATTGCTTCAAACAAATTTACGTGCATCTTCTTAGAGGCTTCATTCCTCCAATCTGGTCTTGAGAGCAGCCCAGTCGCTTAGCATCTTTAGCATCATGAAATTTGAGAAGATGACCATCCGGAATGGCGAGATAAGAGAATGTTTAGTGCCTTTTCTTGATTCCTTAGGGTTCTTCTTGGTAAGACCGCCTTTGGTGCTATTGGTTGTCCAGAACATTAATGGGTTCTTACTACTTCATTCCCATTCACAATTACATTCCATAGAGCATGGTGCGTAATGGCAATATCTCGCCTCATCTTCATGCACCGTAGATCATATTCTCCTTCTTGATTATTGGAATTTCGGTGAGGTGATTGAGGGTGGTGGAGCGACTTCATCGACATCTTGAATATTGTTGAAGTAGGATTTCTTCCTAGTCGAGTTTCCACACAAGCTATGATACCACTTGTTGGATCGATATACTTTAATCAAACTAACTTAACTAGCTTGTTAAGGTTTAATAGCCTCAGATAAATCCTAAGTTATTAACAAAGAAACACTGAGCAATCTTTATCAAGTACGCGGAATTTACTTAACAAAGCTAAGAAGAATAACTTTTATTATAAACTCTAAATCTTCTTATTATGCAGATACTCTAAACAACTCTAAGATTATCGAACTTCTCTCTAAAACACTAAATAACTTGTGAATTCGTAAACTCTAAAACTCATAAACTTCGTTCTCTAAATCGTATCTCTAATGCCAATCTAGGAGTCCTTTTATAGGCTCAAGGATATCCTAGTCGGTTTACAATTTGTATTCTTGTACGACAAGTAATCTAAACATGGAATACAATACTTTTCATAAACGAATATAACAGTTCTAGTGTTCTTGCAAGATACTTTGACTTCAGAGTGCGGTACTTTGACTTTGTCTTTAGCAAGCTTTGACTTCTTCCAAGATGCTGCGGTTCTGATGCTTTCATATCTTCAGCACTTTCATATCCCAACAGATGATTTCTCGGTATTTGGAAATTCTTTCGATCTTTGTCTTTCCAACCTTAGGAAGATGTTGAACCGATGCGAGGAAACTAATTTGGTCTTAAATTGGGAAAAATGTCATTTCATGGTAAAAGAAGGAATTGTCATAGGGCATAAAGTCTCTGGAAATGGGATTGAGGTCGATAGAGCAAAAATCGAAGCAATCTCCAAACTCCCCTATCCTACCACCGTTAAAGCCATTCGCAGCTTTCTAGGTCATGCGGGTTTTTATCGAAGATTTATTAAAGACTTCTCGAAAATTGCCCGGCCAATGACACAGCTTCTTGTTAAGGATGCCCCTTTTTGATTTTTCTAGAGAATGCAAGCAAGCATTCAACCGACTAAAGACAGATCTCACTCAGGCACCTATAATGGTCACCCCTGATTGGTCTCAGCCATTCAAAATTATGTGTGATGCTAGTGATTATGTTGTAGGTGATGTGCTTGGCCAAAGGAAAGAGAAGCATTTTCAACCAATCTACTATGCTAGCAAAACCATGAATGTAGCGCTAGAGAATTACACGACCACCGAGAAAGAACTTTTAGCTGTAGTTTTTGCCTTCGATAAGTTCAGGCAATATATCGTTCTCTCTAAAACTGTCGTCTTCACCGATCACTCCGCCTTACGCTACTTGTTTTCAAAACAAGATGCTAAGCCCCGACTCATTAGGTGGATCTTATTACTTCAAGAATTCAACATTGAAATTCGAGATAAAAAGGGGGCTGAAAATCTCGCTGCTGATCATCTATCACGCTTGGAAAACCCTGATCTTGAGAAATTCGATCACATCGAGATTCGCGACTCTTTTCCCGAGGAACGGCTAATGGCCATTAAGGAAATTGAGCCATGGTATGCGGATTATGCTAACTACCTGTCCAGTAGGGTTTTGCCAAATTACATGACCAAACAAGATAAAAAGAAATTCTTCACTACGTTAAAACATTATTTCTGGGATGAGCCTTTCCTATTCCGCATATGCCCCGATCAGATCATTCGACGTTGCGTGGCCGGTAGAGAAATTGATCGAGTTATGAAAGAATGTCATGCGGGACCATCTGGAGGACATCACGGTGTAAATGTCACAGCACGAAAGGTTTTCGATGCCGGATTTTATTGGCCTACTATTTTCGAGGCGTTAAGAGGTTAGTTCAAGCGTGTGATGCATGCCAACGATCGTGAAACATCTCGCGAAGGGATGAATCACCTCGAGAACTATATCCGTGTGCGAAATATTCGATGTTTGGGGTATAGACTTCATGGGACCTTTTCCATCCTCCGGAGGAAATGAATACATTCTCGTAGCTATTGACTATGTATCCAATGGGTAGAGGCTCAAGCCCTTAGGACTAATGATGCGAGGGTAGTTATCCATTTCCTTAAAAACTCTTCGCACGATTCGGGATTCCTAAGGCATTGATCGGTGATAGAGGACTCACTTTGCAATACTCAAATGGAGAAGGTGATGAAGAAGTATGGTGTCCCACATAGATTTTCTCGCATATCATCCCGGAAGAATGGACAAGTAGAAAACACAAATAGGGTATTAAAGCGGATACTTGAAAAGACGGTCCACGAATATAAAAGATTGGGCATTCAAACTCGATGAGGCACTCGGGCATTTAGAGCGCTTACAAAACACCTATCGGAACAACCCCTTTTCGCTTGGTATACGGGAAGGCATGCCACCTCCTATTGAACTTGAGCAAAAGCATATTGGGCACTTAAGACCGCAATATGGATTATTTCAGGCGGTCCAATCGGTTCTTCGACTTCAAGAGTTAGATGAACTAAGGCTGGAAGCATATGAATCATCGATCACATACAAAGAAAGGGCAAAAAAATGGCATGATCAACGAATAAAGAGTCCTAAATAGTTTTTGGAAGGAGATAAGGTACTCTTGTACAATTCAATACTGAGACTTATCCCAGGAAAACTCGAATCGAGATGGTATGGACCCTTTTCCGTAAGAAAGCAGATGAGCAATGGAGCGGTGGTGCTACTAGACCACGATGAACGAGAATTCACCGTTAATGGACAACGGGTAAAGCATTATCAGTTGGATAATAATGAAATGGTAAACGATGAGGACATTGTTTTAGAAGAAGGTGGTGGTAATGAAGTAACGTAGGAGCACGAATACGAGTCTAGCTACAAGACTCTTAAATAAAGAAAAGCGCTTCGTAGGAGGCAACCCATGCTTAATTGTTTGCTTGTTAGTGTCATATATCTTTTATCGATTGTTTATTCTCATGTTTAAATTTGTAAAAATGCTTTATTTTGTTTTTAACCTCGTCTTAATTGCATATAAAGGTATTTTACATAAGGCATAAGTGTAGGGAGGATTACACACGTTTTCAAGGAAACGTAAACATGAGAATAACAATTCATTAAAAGATATATTTGTGTGTTTGTTCGAGTCAAATGCTTGTATCGAGTCATAATGGATGTTTTGCGAAATTTTTCCAGATTCTAAAGATGTGAGTTTTCGAATTTTTCCAAAATCACATACCGGTTTTGTCAGGATAACTTTGGCGTCGAGATCGCAACTGACGGCGCGGGAAGGAGTAAAACAATGATTAGTTTTTCTCGTTTTCGAGCTACTAAAAATTTGGAATTTTCGGTCTTAATTTTCAAGAAATTTTGTAAACATCCATTCCACAAGCATTATATCCTAGTTTAAATCGAGTCTTATATATTATTACCGCCAATTTCTGTGAAGGTTTCGTTTGTTTCTTCAAGTGTGCGGGTTTAATTTATCAAGAAGAAGTTACATAAGATTGGAAGGAGCTTTTCACGCATAAATTCTTCTTGGAAAGAATTAAACCACTACTTCACACACGGATCCTACCGAGCTAATCGTGGAGTACTAGTTTCTTTCATTTTAATTACCTTCCATTATCATAACTTTGATACTTTCGGGAACATTGGGGACAATGTTCGGTTTAAGTGTAGGAGGAAAATAAAGCAGGGAACTTTGAAACTATGCTTATCCTTGATTATTTGCTTTGTCTAATTGTATTTGTGTAATAAACCATGAGAAAATGTCGGTTAGGGTAATTTTAGCACCAAATTTAAAATTTTTCATGACATATAAGAGTGGGCCATTAGTCTTAACAAAAGCGTCTCACGGATAGGAAGTTGCCTGACTAGCACAAAAACCTTTTACCACCTAAATTCCACCAAAATGTGAGGATCGCCCTTAGATTAGTAGGAATTAAAAGCATTCATCTTCAATGCTTAGAGTGTGAGCCGGTAGTATATTAGATTTCAGAACTTGTTTTGTGATGCATTCCGAGATCGCAAGTAAGACTACACTTGTGTAGTTAGGAATAACTAAATGATAAGAGGCATTAGGATAACCCTTGTTTGATACCCGTAATATAATTACTTCTTCCACCTCGGTCGAGTAATTCCCCCACACCCTTTGCGTTGTACTCATCTTTAGTACACGATACCCCTAGTTAACCCCTCAGAGCCTATCCTTTCCGCGGTTCTCGTGATGTTTCGATTTTCCCGGAATATCAATGAAGAGCATTGTTTACACCCCACCCCCAAATGTACACCCAAATCGCCTTAGCCTACCTAGTATGCACTCACTTTTAGTGCATTATTGTTATCACCTTAAACCCTTAGTTCAATTATCTAGTTGCTTGCATAAGTTGCTAAGTCGAGTTATATCCTTTGTATACAGTTTTGGGACGATTGGGATTCATGGGAAAAGTTAAAGTTTATGAAATGACGGAAGGGCGTTAAATTCAAATTCCCTTTGTTTGCGTAATAATGTACCCCAAGTGTTTTGATCTTTTCAATTCGGGTCAAATTAGTGTTAGAGTAATAAAAACTCAAGTGTAGGGATGTGCCTATAAATCCCTATCATTTTGATGTTACCGTAGAGGATGGTAGAGTAAAAGTGTAAAATATATATATATATATATATATATATATATATATATATATATATATATATATATATATATATATATATATATATATATATATATATATATATATATATATATATATATATATATATATATATATATATATATATATAGAAAAAGAAAAAAAAAGGCTACCATCCTACATCTATCCTTTAATTTTATGTTTGTTTATTTCAGTTAGCTAGAGTTTAGAGTGTCGAGTCTTGGCTTAGCAAAGCCATTCTTCGTATGCTTGTAACATAAGAGATTTTTGACTTACCACCACTATATAGCCTATCCCACCAAACCCTTTGTTTCCCTATCGTAAGCCTAACATTACAACCTTTTAAAGACCTCTTTGATAGTCTTTCCTAGGTGCTTACGCCAAAGCGATGGAGGTCTGATCTATTCTCAAGCCTATGGTAATCTATGTACTAGGACCGGTTAATGAGTGTTTAATCTTCCATTTCCAACTTGTTATATTTCATATACACCCGAGAGAGATGTAAGTATCCAAACACCCTATGTGAGGTGCTAGTATGTAATTTTCGTGCTTGTTATGACTTTTGCGGGGCTTATATGTGTTGTGGACTGTTTTAAACCAATGCTTCATGATCTATAACTTATAAATTAATTGATAAGGTTTTAAAAGGTACCTTTTTGAGGGGTCGTTTAAGCCCTTATTTGATCACTTTTGTATTCGTTATTGCTTAATATCGTTCCTTTTCACTTTTTAGGTCTCTTGAAGGCAAAATGCTGGAATGGCACTTATTTGGACGAAAAGGCGAGATTATCTGAAGAAAATGGCCAAAGTCGAATCGAGACACTCAAAGTGCTGAAAACATAAGGTGGCGTCGGTGTTAAGTGTGACGCCGTCGGAGGATTTTGTGACGGACGAAGCCAAAACTCCCATTTTCGAGTGACGTCAAGTTATAAAAGAGTATGCCATCGCACTCGACGGCCTAGATGTAATCCAGACGCGTCGAAAGCTGAAGAGACGGCGTCACAAGCATAAGGTGACGCCGTCGCAAGTCTAACGTGGCCAAGACAAAACCCTAATAGCGGCGACACGAGGCGTCACAAAACATAAAGTGGCCGTCGCATGTGTAATATATATATAGAATCCAATTTTTCAAGATTTAGTGTGTAGTCTTTTGGAGTAAAACCTAAACCAACCAAGGCTGTCTTATACAAGATTTTAGGGTTCCAAACCCTATCTTACACCAAGATAAGTGTTTTACTTCATTAATACAATTATGTCTTTGATTATTTGTGTGTATGCTTGCATGTTTTCCATGTCAAGCTAATTTACTTGTGTGTTTGCTTAGGAATATGAAACTTAATTATTGAATATTGATTGGTTGTTTCTTATCTTAGTTGGTTAATGATCTAGTAATGCGATAGGTCATTCGTTGTGTACTTAATGCTTGATTAAATCTTTGTGAACCTTAGAATATGACTCCTTGAGTAGTTGTAAGCTAAACCATCCAAAGAGTGCCGTAGAGTAAGAGTTTATTATCCCTAGTGGGTTTTGTAGACGAGACCCTTTGGTAAGGTCAAAGATTAGGGAGAAACGCATACCCTACAACCTTAGACACACAACGTAACTAGGAATAAGGACGTGACAATTCAACCACCAATAGGAGATAATTAAGGAGTAGTAAAACCTAAGTAAACACATCTTTAAACTATCATACGAGCACACATTAATTAGACATAGACTACATACACCTTAGATTAGATAATTAGATAAGTAGAGTAATCGGTAGCAATACCAACCCCCCAAATCCAAACCCCGAGATTCGTACCTTTCCTTTCCTTAAAAAATATAAAAAGATAAAAAATAATCTTCCTCAACCACAACTTTAGCGTAGTAACTTCTCACTAGCATTCCTATTCCCCTAGAGAACGATATCAATACCCGTGGCTTACCCTAATACTACACTACAACGATTAGGTTAACTGCCTAGGGTGTTGAAAAACTTGCTCGACGAAAAGGAAGTTCCTTTGACCCCGAACGACGCGTGTAGCGTTATCGAATGCTCGTGATCTCGTCTTAGAGAAGGACCTATATGAGGATCACAATAGAAAGAAAGAAGAACAACTCTCTAGATCAAGTGATCTATATGTTAGAAGAGAATGAGAATGTATGAGAGATTTAGTAAGAAGAGGGGTGATTTAGAATGAAGAAATGGCTATCTATTTATAGGAAAAATTCTTCACTGTTCCCCGGATCCCACGGATCCCTTCCACTTGGGATCCGTCTAGTGTAATCCTATGGATCCGTGGAACGCTCCTCTTTGCCCATGGGTTTTTTGGTTATGGGTCATGGGTTATGGGTTGGTCCATGGGTTTTCTTTAGATTCAATGTATCTAAGTATACATTGTATCTAGTCTACTTGGGTATGGGTTAAGATCCATGGGTTATGGTTTTTACCCATCCTAATAAACTATTACCACAAATGCTTAATTACTACATTTTTGTATTTAAATGGCTATATGTAAATGCTTTACAAAAGTAACATGTATCCTTATAATTATACTTAAGATAACATTATATTTGTTATCAACAAAACACAAAGAGATCGCAAAATATTAATAAACATTTTTACGGTTTATTTGTATTAACAATCTCCCCCTTTTTGTTGATGACAAAACATAATGTTATGATGAGTAAAACTTAAGAATAGATGTAATTTTGAAAGCCGCTAAGTTTACTTCTTCTCCCCTTTTGTCAAAACAAAAGTTAACCCTTGAAGAAATAAAGCTAACTCCCCTTGACGGTAGCTCCCCTTATTTGGGCGTCAAGTGAAGAAAAAATAAAATCCTACAAAAGAAAGGTTAGTAACATGCTTAAATAATCTTGTGATTGCCAGAATCAAGATTGGGAGCCAAGGTATGTAAACAAGGCCTTGTAATAAAACAACAAATTGTAGTGGTATTTATGCCACGTACAAGCATGTAAACATAAGAACAAGACTTGTTCTTGAAAATGACTTCAAAAGAAAAAATACTAAAAATAGAAAATAGTAGTAGTGATTCCTTCCATGCTTGCATAAGGTTATGGATGGAGGTTTTGATGAGTGATGGTATTGATGCGATCAAGGATGAGGTTGAGTATGAAACGCATTTCTTCCCTAACTTCTATTGCGATTTCCCTAGTGGATTGGCAATGTTCACAATGTAAGTGATGTGGGTAATGAGTGCGGAAGTTTTCCGGGTTGTTTTGATTTGAGTTATGCGGAAGACGTGGTGGAAAAATAGGAAAATATGGATCAACATCCGAAATGTTTGTAAATGGTGGTGGAAAAGAACCTAGATGTTCTTGTAGTGTGATGGGAGCTAATGGTGGTGATGTTTCAAGATCTTGAAAAATAGTATTTGGAGATGTGGGGGGTGTTGAAAAGACTATTTCTTTTTGTTTAGGTTGTTTAGATCTTGTTGGAGTCTTAAGTAGTTCCAAAAGAGTTACTTTAGGTGGTGACGAAGTTGGTGTACTTGTTGGTGATGAGGGAGGTGCTATAGAGGAAGCATCTTGTGGTGAGTTGTTTGTTGAGGAAGAACCATTTGAGGTTGGTTTTGCTAAGCAACAAGATCGGATACTAATCCGTGCGGATATCCTAGAGTTTGATGGTGGTAGTACAAAGGTTTGGGTATCATGAAGATGATTGTTTGTACTAGGTGATTCATCTAAAGGGTTTGTGGATGACATGGTGTATTGTGTTTGTGAGGATGAGATGGATTATGCAAGCATTTTGGGAGTTCTATATATAGAAAAACAAAGCATTGTAATGAATGCTTGACCCAAAATGTGGATTAAAATCTAATGATTAGATATGAATTTAAGGCATGTGATCATGAGAACACAAGAATTAAAGAGCATACTCCAAAAAATAAAACAAATGTGGATTTTTCATCCAAAGTGAGAAAATAGAAGGTAAAACAGGTTCATCTCACGGATCCCACGAATCCTTCCCTTGAGGGATCCGTCCAATGATGAAGGTGGGATACGTGGGTCAGTGATTCGGGCAACACAAAATTTTCTTTGGAAACAATTTTGCCTATTGTGTGCCTATATGCAAACTATTTGGAGTTGCGGTTATCTCGACCTCTAAAAAGAAAAAGAAAAGTAAACTAGAAGTAGAAAAAGCATCCTATTGAGATAACCCGAAAACACATATTTAGTACATAAGTACGAAATTTAGTGTTATCAATGCTCCTAATTCATTGTTGCTTAAATGAATGTACCCGAAAACACATATTAGTTATGTGTCCCCTTTAGCATTCAAAAGACATGAGATGCAATGAAAACGAGTTTTTACTTTGTATTAATAATGAAAAAAAAAATGATTTGTCCTAGACGTGAGAAATTGCTTTTGTGAAATTGATACGGGAAGGTATCATTCTTTTAGAAAACATTTTGAAAAGAGATTTTCTTTGAAAATGTGTATGTAGTTATGTGTTTGCAACCAAAAAAAATTAAAAAAATTTATAAGTGGAAAACTTATCTTGGGTTTTGAAAATTCCCGTATTGTCTGTGAGTTATGCGTGAAATAGAGATCCTAGACTCAGAAAGAAGAAGGCTAGTGTTTACATACCTTGTAGAGTCAAATAAGTTACGAAGTTTGTTCCATTAGACCAAGACCAAGACGAAGTAGGTTGAATTGTTCCCGCTTCAACGATTTGGTGAGGACGTCGGCTATGTTGTCTTCGGATGCTACCTTCTCAATAGAGATGTTCTCCTTTTGAACATTGTCTCTTAAGAAGTGATGTCGAATCTCTATATGCTTAGTGCGAGAATGCAATACCGGATTCTTGCTTAAGGCGATGGCACCTTTGTTGTCACATAGGATGGCTACGTCGCTTAGATGAATGTCATAGTCGACTAACGCTTGTTTCATCCATAGTGCTTGTTGGCATGCTTTGCCGGCGGAGACGTACTCGGCTTCGGTTTTTGATATAGCTAGTGTCGTTTGTTTCTTAGAAAACCAAGACGTTAAACAACATCCCATGGAAGTACACACCCCACTTGTACTTTTTCTATCAACGTAATCACCTGCATGGTCGAATAAGCATATACAATTGTTTCTACTCCGTGCCCTTAGGATACCATAATCCTAATTGTGTTGTACCCTTAATGTATCTAAATATCCTTTTTACGGCTTCTAGGTGTGATGTTTTAGGGTCTTCTTGAAATCTAGAACATAAGCAAACACTAAACATGATATCCGGCCTACTCGCCGTGAGGTAGAGAAGACTACCTATCATGCCACGATATTTAGTATTATCTACGGATTCGCCGTCTTCATCTTTGTGAGTTTGGTGTCGGATGACATTGGTGTCCTAATTGGTTTCGATTCTTCTAAACCGAATTTCTTTAACATCTCCTTTATGTATTTAGATTGATTAAAGAAGATACCATCTTCTACTTGTTTAATTTGTAGACCAAGAAAGAAACTAAGTTCTCCCATCATACTCATCTCGAACTCGTCATGCATGATTTTAGAGAAATCATCACACATGTCTTGACAAGTGGATCCGAATATAATATCATCTACATATATTTGCACTATGATTATATGTGACTCTCTTTTCTTAGTAAAAAGTGTGTTGTCAACTAACCCCATGGTATAGTTGTGTTTAATTAAAAAAACTTGAGCCTATCATACCAAGCTTTTGGAGCTTGTTTAAGACCGTAAAGGGCTTTCTTTAACTTATATACATGTTTGGGTTTTTCAAAATCGATGAAGCCCGGAGGTTGAGCTACGTATATTTCTTCATTAATGAAACCATTTAGAAAAGCGCTTTTGACATCTATTTGATAAAGCTTTAGATCATTAGCACAAGCATACGCAAGAAGTATTCTTATAGACTCTAATCTAGCCACGGGGGCATAGGTCTCATCAAAGTCTATTCCTTCTTGTTGGTTATACCCTTGGGCAACGAGTCTAGCCTTGTTTCTATACACTACTCCGTTTGCATCTAATTTGTTTTTATAAACCCATTTGGTTCCTATTATGGTTTGATTACTAGGTGGAGGGACAAGCGTTCAAACATCATTAGAAATGAATTGATTTAGTTCTTCTTGCCTAGCCATTACCCAACTCTCATCTTTTATGGCTTCTTGTGTATTCCTAGGTTCTATGGTTGAAACGAAACAAAACAAGCTACTTTGGTTTTGAACTTGAGACCTTAATGTTCGTTTGTTTAGCTTTCCTATAACTTTATCTACGGGGTGATCTTTGGACTCTTTAATGTTTATGATTTCATCATTTAAAGGTTGTTCTTCTACATTTATCTTTTTCTTTATTACTATAGCATCACTTTCTATGATCTCGTCATCGACAAGAGGTGGAGAGGGTTTGGGTGGACTTTCATAAAATTTTATATTTAATGACTCTTCTACCTTCATTGTTTCTTTGTTTAATATGACGTAAGCTTTGCTATTTGGTGAATAACCTAGAAAGATACCTTCGGTTGATTTAGGATCAAATTTTGTAAGGTAATCTTTAGTGTTAAGAATAAAACATTTGCTTCCAAAGACTCTAAAGTGATTTAACGAGGCTTTTGCCTCGAGTAACTCATATGGAGTTTTACCTAAGATTGGTCTAATTAAGACTCGATTGAGTATGTACGTTGAAGTATCAACGGCATTACACCAAAACTTTTGAGGTATGGATTGTTCATTAAGCATGGTTCGACTCATTTCTTGTAGGGTTCTATTCTTTCTTTCTACTACCCCATTCGATTGTGGAGTGCATGGAGCCGAGAAGTTATGAGTAATACCATTAGCGTCACAAAAGGCTCCAAATTGCACTTCATTATCGAATTCCCTACCATGATCCGTCCTAATGGACACTATAGGACTTCCTAGTTGTCTTTGGATCTTTTGCTTAATATTTCAAAATAATTAAAGGTTTCGTTTTGTTCTTTAAAAATTTTGTCCATGTATACTAGAGTAGTCATCCACTATGACCAAAGTGTAGTAGTTGCCTCCATAACTTTGGATAGCGGATGGACCAAATAAATCCATATGTAGTAATTCTAGACACCTAGTTGTTGACACCATGTTTTACTTTATGACTAGAATGAGCTTGTTTTCCTACATTACAAGCATCACAAAAGTGATGTTCATATTTTAACTTAGGTAGATCTCTTACTAGATCTTTGGATGATAGCGATTGAAGAAGTCGCATGTTGGCGTGACCCAATCTTCGATGCCATAAGGTCAAGTATCATCCATAGAGGTAAGACATAGTTTGTCTTTAGGTTCATTACCGATTTTAATGACATAGACTCCATGTTTCCTAATTCCTCTTCCTATGGTTATGCCATTTTTAGTATCTTACTACGGTTTGGTAAAAGTACATTGCACTTTTTATCACATATTTGTCCTATACTTAAGAGGTTAAAGTTTAGGTTTTCTACGTGACACACATCGTTAATGGTTAGAGATTTGTTAGAAATCGTACCTTTACCGATGATTCTACTTTTTCTATTTCCAAACACCACATTACCTCCATTTATGGATTCATATGTGGAGAATAGATCCCTATTGCCGGTCATGTGCCTCGTGCACCCGCTATCCTTGACCCATTCATCGGGGTCTAGGTCGACCTTTAAGCACACTTAAAACAATAATAAACTCAAAAGTTTGGTCCCCATTTGTTCATGGGACCATTAGTGTTAAACATTCCATTCATGTTAGACATGTATGGATAAGATGAGTATGCATTCCATGGAGCAAAGTTTTGAAAAGGAAAACCGTTTTGCATATTTGGGTTCCATCCCATTTGATGGTTGCTTCTTGGATAAACGTTATTAGGTCTCCTAAATGAATTAGGTTTTGAAAAGGATGGAGCTTTGTTTCTTGCAAAAGTAGGATTATATTTTGGAGGTGGTTGTCTAGTGGTGACGTGAGTTGGTTTCTTCTTATTAATGATAACAAAATTAGTTCTAGATGAAGAATTTACGTTATTGCTATTGTTTGCTACAGCAGATCCACGGATCCCTGGCTATACACTAGCCGGTTCCCTTATCAAGGGATCCGTGGGATCCGCCACAACAAAGGGCTGTTTTTCTAGTGCTTTAACAAATTTTGTTTCTTTATTTTCACTAGTTGATGGATCAAGTTGTTGAATACCTAAACCTTTTGGTTGTTACCGGTTTTAATTGTCACACCCCAAATTACTGCTTTTGCAATGAATGGAATTCACGGGGTTGACTGTCATAGCATCACAATCACAGTTATATTGAACGACCTAAAGTGTCATTTGAAAAACACATCGTTTGATTTAATAAAACAATCAGAGTTTACAAAGTGTAGGTCCCAAATGAAACTCAACATGTACGGAAATAAATTTGTTACAATTCAAACGGTGTTTTAAAGTGCATAAAATCCATGTAAGACGCGTCGTCACCGCGACTCTATGATAAGTCCACATGCATGACATGAAGTATATGCCTTAGATACCTGAGATAAAACATGCTTAAAACAGTCAACACAAAGGTTGAGTGAAATCCATAGGTTTAATTAATTCGTTTGAACACAATATTCGTAGTGTGAGTTACGTTGTTTCACACTCATAGTTGAAAACAAAACAACATTTATTTCACTAAGTTCATGACAACCAAAGCGTAAACCTCGTACCAATAGAAATTGGTAAAATCGTTTCATCGCAGCCCTAGTAGGTAAACTTGCCAATTTACCTTATTGATTCGAATATAGTGCGTTCGATTTCCCCTAATTGGGTCAATAAGAACAGGTGTGTTAATTCCAATAGGCCTATTCACAATATTCGGCCACTCGCAAGTGACTAATGGTGCATGATGTAGGGACTTCAAACATGGCAATAGAATACTTAGTGACAATAAAGCATTTGGATATAACTTACAGTTCAAAGCATTTGTGTTCGATTAAAAATATAGCATGTATCTCCCCCAAGAGTTTGTAAAATAATTAAGTAATAGAAAGTTGGGCTATGAACTCACCTTATCGTATTATGAATAAAGTACCGCAAGCGATGTCAAATAAAGTGTGACGGATAAGGAACCGGCACAACCTAATAGATATAAGCTCGTGTCAAAACATGACACGCAGAAAGTAATCGATTCGTATGAGTTTTCGTAAGATGACATGTTTTAGTTTTCGTGGAAGTTTCGTATCAATGTTTGTAAAATGTTTAGTTTCATTATTCGTGTGGTGGTATGAAATCACAAACTCGAAGTACAACTCACGCCAAAGCATAATATATATATCTCATATATATTATGAAATAAAAGAATAGACAAGATGTCTCGAGAAAACTAGTCACAAAAGTATTGATGCGTGAATTCTAGGCGAGATGATAATGATAAGAAAATATGCATGGCATTGTACCGAGACTTAACCCAAGTATTTTTATTCTCCAAATGGATATACAACCTGCACTTATACCCAAATAAGCGTCTAATAAGTACTGCTTAACCATTTTTAACTTTTATTAAGTGATCACACTTTTATTTCTCAAAAATAGACGTAAAAACCATGTTGCTGAATTTTAGTCAACTTCACACCATCGTATCTCTCAACCTATAAAAGATGCAAGGATGGGCTTTTTACCCATGGAAATATACTTAAGTCTAGTTTCCAAAACATTAGGCCATTCAATCTAATCATTTACCAATCAACAGGAAATGAGTTTTATCAACTATAACTCCAACCAGAAAGTTCGCTGAAATTCTAACGCTTACGGTTTTGGTCATAAATACTATTCTATAATAGATATTAAGTTGAAACCAATTGGAGATGAAAGCTTATAATATCTAGTGTTGAACCATGTTTTAAAACCTACGCCTACTGTACAAAAATATGGATCAAAACATGTTTTCCAACAGCAGCTCCAGAATTGACATGTTTCCATAAAATGGCCATATCTCATTCATCCGAAGGAGATATCACTCCATCCAATTCAACACATGTACCTTAAACTTATTTCCATAATCCCATCAAATAACATAGACCTTCTTAGGCCAAAAGTTTTCTGCAATTAACCCATCTATGCTGCTGGTCTGCAGCAGTCCTAACTTTTCCTACGAAATGCTAATTTTAATGTATTTCCCAAACCGTGATAGCTATTAAAGTGATTCCACTTGGAGAAGTTAGATTTAGATGTACACTACTCAGATTAGCTTTCCTATCCTACATTTTAGAGTATTAACCTGGAGCTTAACTCGTTTTCCAAACGATGCTTCAGATTTAACTAGCAATCGTAAAATAACCATAACTCCCTCATCCGGAGGAGTTGATAACCCATCCAATTCGCCACATGAAGCTAAGACATATATCTATCTAACAATGTGATTTCCCAGTAGGCCATAAGCCAAAAATACTGCACACCAACTCGATTTAGCTGCTGACCTGAAACAGTCCTTAATTTACACTACTCATGGGTTTTCTTTATAAACCGGATAACAACACTGACCACCCTTGGGTTTGTGGCTAAACGAAACACAACCACATACCCTTGTGGAGTGTCTTTGTGGTGTGGACCGAGACTACCTCAAACCAAATAGGCACACCGAAAGTGCTTATCATTAAGCAAATAAATAGATTCAAGATGTAACTTGATAAACCAATTAAACCACAAGGGAAAAGGATAGTAACAAATTTCCAAAACAGGTCTTAAACCTAGCGAATCACACAACAAATAAACAATCAAACACGAGACCCAAGTGGGTCGTCTCGACTATACATGTTCAACCCACCCGCTTGCAAATACAATCCAAACACTCTTTTTGGTAGTTTAACCACACGAAGATGATTAATCAGAAATATGTTTTAATCCTTACCTTAATCCACGAAAACTTTAATCAATTATTTATAATTCATTTTTAAAAGAACTAACAAGGTTAAGTCAGATTTTGGATATACCAAAAGATGGCGAGAGGAGAAAGATGGAGATGGTGGCACGAACACAAACACGATCTATAAACCTCGTCACTTTAAACCGATACAAACACTCCCTTGATCCTTGGTCTTGATCGATGGAGACCGGGAGTGATGATGGTGGTGGTATGGTGACAAAGTGGCAAAGGCGGTGTCTTGTTTGAGAGGGAAAGAAAGATAGATATGATCTATCGCTTGTTTCTTTGAGAGAGAGTGAAAGAAATATATATAAATGAGTGGGAGTGGTGTCGGTTTGATAAAAATATATAATGAAAGGCGGTTGTGTATAAAAAACAAGAGAGATATTTGTTTGTCTTAACAATGAAGTTTTGAGATAAAGCGCGATAGTCCGATCTCGATAATTACAAATGTCTAGTCCTTAAGTCACAAAATTTAAAACCGGTAACGAAGAATGTGATACTTACAAAATGTTAAAACTTATTAATATACTCTAACTAAGTATATTTATTGTGTGATAAGTTTAATGGAGAGCGTAAGTGTTGTTAAAACATAATAATGTAGGTTTAAATACACGTATTATGTAAAAAGTACAAAGTTTATGTAAATAAAGCAAAATAGCAATAGTTCATATAAAATGTAGCTATTAAAGAAAATAAAGTGTATATAACACATGGACTCGTCCTAGTTTTGTGTTGGTCGCGAGGAAAAATTCACACGATTAAACTTTTGAGATTACTTATAAAAGTAATTTATATTAAATTGTTTATTGTGTTTACCGTTGTGTGCGGTTTTCACGTTGCCAGATAACTTTTCGTTAAATAGACAGAGGTGAACAAAAACGTTTAGAGAGTGATAATTCAAAATAGAGTGAATTATTTAACTTGAGAAATTACTGGTTACTACCAGTTACAGTATTTGCTTTTACGTTACGGTAAAAGTCAAATAGTAAAATTTTCAAAGTTTGGAAATGACCTGAAATTACGAATTGTCACATTCGTCCACCCTAAAAGGAATTCAGTCCCTGAATTCAGTTCGTGTTAGTCTCTCGGGTTTAGGGTTTGTGATGAATATCAAGAAGAGAAGACATGAAGATGTGTCGTTACGGCTATCTAGAATTAAGAGTGTATAAATATCGCGATAGAGAAAATATATTGGAAGAATCTCCCATGAGTATCACCTTGACTTTTAGGAATATGTGAAAATTTTGCTTGCACTAAGATTTATAAATAACTGCTCCCAACATAACATGATCCCTTCAGAATTAGACATAGTTAGCTAGGCTATGTATAATTAAGGAACGATAATGTGACGTTCGGTTTAGTTGTTATAACTCTCAATGTTTACATAGATTTAAACCATGTCGTTTAAAAGAGATGAGATAGAAGGTGACAAGTTTGAGGTTATTTTTCAAAATGATTTACGGTTTCTAGACGATGGGTTATGAGGTGTCGTAAGTGCTTCAAATGTATGACAATTTAGTGACTTAATGTGTGAATAGCGTCTAACACGACATGTTGGTTGTGAAACACAGGAGTGAGAGTGACTTCGCCCTTCCTAAAGGCTTCGTCTCGGCATTCGACATTATTGGTGATGTGTTTACTGATGTTAAAATTGTGATAGGGAATGACAAGGCATTCTCCACGTTGGAGTCTAACGAAAGGATAATGGAATGGGTATTTAAAGGCATCCATGTGACAATCGACTTGAAATGAAAGTAAATAACTCGAAAAATGTACGTATAAACCGCATGTAAAGTGAATATGCACTTATGATGAAATGATGAGATGCTATGATGATGTAGTTATAGTCTAGGGTCAATGATGCAACCTAGTTCTCTATAATCAAGCTCGATGCCAACTGTCACACCCCAAATTACTGTTTTGCGCCGAATGGAATTCTCGGGGTTGATCATCATAGCATCACAATCACGATTATATTGAACGACCTAAAGTGTCATTTGAAAAACACATCGTTTGATTTAATAAAACAATCAGAGTTTACAAAGTGTAGGTCCCAAATGAAACTCAACATGTACGGAAATAAATTTGTTACAATTCAAACGGTGTTTTAAAGTGCATAAAATCCATGTAAGACGCGTCGTCACCGCGACTCTATGATAAGTCCACATGCATGCCATGAAGTATATGCCTTAGAAACCTGAGATAAAACATGCTTAAAACAGTCAACACAAAGGTTGAGTTAAATCCATAGGTTTAATTAATTCGTTTGAACACAATATTCATAGTGTGAGTTACGTTGTTTCACACTCATCGTTGAAAACAAAACAGCATTTATTTCACTAAGTTCATGACAACCAAAGCGTAAACCTCGTACCAATAGAAATTGGTAAAATCGTTTCATCGCAGCCCTAGTAGGTAAACTTGCCAATTTACCTTATTGATTCGAATATAGTGCATTCGATTTCCCCTAATTGGGTAAATAAGAACGGGTGTGTTAATTCCAATAGGCCTATTCACAATATTCGCGCTCACTCGCAAGTGACTAATGGTGCATGATGTAGGGACTTCAAACATGGCAATAGAATACTTAGTGACAATAAAGCATTTGGATATAACTTACAGTTCAAAGCATTTGTGTTCGATTAAAAATATAGCATGTATCTCCCCCAAGAGTTTGTAAAATAATTAAGTAATAGAAAGTTGGGCTATGAACTCACCTTATCGTATTGTGAATAAAGTACCGCAAGCGATGTCAAATAAAGTGTGACGGATAAGGAACCGGCACAACCTAATAGATATAAGCTCGTGTCAAAACATGACACGCAGAAAGTAATCGATTCGTATGAGTTTTCGTAAGATGACATGTTTTAGTTTTCGTGGAAGTTTCGTATCAATGTTTGTAAAATGTTTAGTTTCATTATTCGTGTGGTGGTATGAAATCACGCATCAAGTACAACTCACGCTAAAGCATAATATATATATCTCATATATATTATGAAATAAAAGAATAGACAAGATGTCTCGAGAAAACTAGTCACAAAAGTATTGACGCGTGAATTCTAGGCTAGATGATAATGATAAGAAAATATGCATGGCATTGTACCGAGACTTAACCCAAGTATTTTATTCTCCAAATGGATATACAACCTGCACTTATACCCAAATAAGCGTCTAATAAGTATCGCTTAACCATTTTAACTTTTATTAAGTGATCACACTTTATTTCTCAAAATAGACGTAAAACCATGTTTTTGAATTTTAGTCAACTTCACACCATCGTATCTCTCAACCTATAAAAGATGCAAGGATGGGCTTTTACCCATGGAAATATACTTAAGTCTAGTTTCCAAAACATTAGGCCATTCAATCTAATCATTTACCAATCAATGTGAAATGAGTTTTATCAACTATAACTCCAACCGTAAAGTTCAATAAATTTAACGCTTACGGTTTTGGTCATAAATACTATTCTATAATAGATATTAAGTTGAGACCAATTGGAGATGAAAGCTTATAATATCTAGTGTTGAACCATGTTTTAAAACCTAAGCTCATCAGTACAAAAATATGGAGCAAAACATGTTTTCCAACAAATAGCCTGAATTGACATGTTTCCATAAAATGGCCATATCTCATTCATCCAAGGAGATATCACTCCATCCAATTCAACACATGTACCTTAAACTTATTTCCATAATCCCATCAAATAACATAGACCTTCTTAGGCCAAAAGTTTTACGCAATTAACCCATCTATCTTTCTGGTCTGGTCTGCAGTGATCCTAACTTTCCTACGAAATGCTAATTTTAATGTATTTCCCAAACCGTGATAGCTATTAAAGTGATTCCACTTGAGAAGTTAGATTTAGATGTACACTACTCAGATTAGCTTTCCTATCCTACATTTTAGAGTATTAACCTGGAGCTTAACTCGTTTTCCAAACGATGCTTCAGATTTAACTAGCAATCGTAAAATAACCATAACTCCCTCATCCGGAGGAGTTGATAACCCATCCAATTCGCCACATGAAGCTAAGACATATATCTATCTAACAATGTGATTTCCCAGTAGGCCATAAGCCAAAAATACTGCACACCAACTCGATTTAGCTGCTGACCTGAAACAGTCCTTAATTTACACTACTCGCGGGTTTTCTTTATAAACCGGATAACAACACCAGCCACCCTTGCGGGTTTGTGGCTAAACGAAACACAACCACATACCCTTGTGGAGTGTGCTGTGGTGTGGACCGAGACTACCTCAAACCAAATAGGCACACCGAGTGCTTATCATTAAGCAAATAAATAGATTCAAGACAGAACTTGATAAACCAATTAAACCACAAGGGAAAAAGGATAGTAACAAATTTCCAAAACAGTCTTAAACCTAGCGAATCACACAACAAATAAACAATCAAACCTGAGACCCAAGTGGGTCGTCTCGACCTGTACATGTTCAACCCACCCGTTTGCAAATACAATCCAAACACTCTTTTTGGTAGTTTAACCACACGAAGATGATTAATCAGAAATATGTTTTAATCCTTACCTTAATCCACGAAAACTTTAATCAATTATTTATAATTCATTTTTAAAAGAACTAACAAGGTTAAGTCGGATTTTGGATATACCAAAAGATGGCGAGAGGAGAAAGATGGAGATGGTGGCACGAACACAAACACGATCTATAAACTCCTCGTCACTTTAAACCGATACAAACACTCCCTTGATCCTTGGTCTTGATCGATGGAGACTGGGAGTGATGATGGTGGTGGTATGGTGACAGTGGCAAAGGCGGTGTACTGTTTGAGAGGGAAAGAAAGATAGATATGATCTATCTGCTTGTTTCTTTGAGAGTGAGAGTGAAAGAAATATATATAAATGAGTGGGAGTGGTGTCGGTTTGATAAAAAATATATAATGAAGGGCGGTTGTGTATAAAAAAAACAAGAGAGATATTTGTTTGTCTTAACAATGAAGTTTTGAGATAAAGCGCGTATAGTCTGATCTCGATAATTACAAATGTCGAGTCCTTAAGTCACAAAATTTAAAACCGGGTAACGTAAGAATGTGATACTTACAAAATGTTAAAAACTTATTAATATACTCTAACTAAGTATATTTATTGTGTGATAAGTTTAATGGAGAGCGTAAGTGTTGTTAAAACATAATAATGTAGGTTTAAATACACGTATTATGTAAAAAGTACAAAGTTTATGTAAATAAAGCAAAATAGCAATAGTTCATATAAAATGTAGCTATTAAAGAAAATAAAGTGTATATAACACATGGACTTGTCCTAGTTTTGTGTTGGTCGCGAGGAAAAATTCACACGATTAAACTTTTGAGATTACTTATAAAAGTAATTTATATTAAATTGTTTATTGTGTTTACCGTTGTGTGCGGTTTTCACGTTGCCAGATAACTTCTCGTTAAATAGACAGAGGTGAACAATAACGTTCAGAGAGTGATGATTCAAAATAGAGTGAATTATTTAACTTGAGAAATTACTGGTTACTACCAGTTACAGTATTTGCTTTTACGTTACGGTAAAAGTCAAATAGTAAAATTTTCAAAGTTTGGAAATGACCTGAAATTACGAATTGTCACATTAACACTATCTAATATCGTATCTAAAGTGTTCGTACTCATTCTAGCAATTTTAGAATCTAGATGATCAACTAGTGTTTGAAGTTGAATGTAAAGTTCACATTCACCACTTGCTATTTTACCCTTTTCTAAACGTTTTAGTTTTGCTTTTAATTCTATGACTTCTTTATCTAAACGTTTATTTTGAATCTTTAAAAGCTTGTTTTAGTTAATTAGTTTTAAGCTAATATTGCATAGTTTGTCATATTCATTATGCAATGAGTCGTCATCAAGTGATGAGCTACTATAGTATTCGTGACATACCTCGTCATTTGCCATGAGACAAATTTCTTCATCCTCCTCGTCGCTCATTCCCCACGTGCCGCTCACGAACGCCTTTTGATCATCCCGTTTGGGACACTTACTAATAAAGTGGTTAGGATCACCACATTTAAAGCAAGTACGATCATCTTTTGGCTTCTCGTCCTCTTTGCTTTTCCGAAAGCCTTTCTTACCGTCATATGGTTGTTTGACGATCTTCCTTTCTTCTAAAGAACTTTTAAAGTCCTCACCGTCATAGCGTACTTCGTCGTCACTACTCGAAGAGGAGTTCTCTTCATCGCTTGAACCCTTTTTGGCTTTAAGGGCAAGAGATTTGTGTTTCTCTTTTACCTTTGAGCACTACAAGAAAAGTGGCTTTTTAGGACCCCCATAAGCGTCATAAAATGGTACTTTTTAGGACCTTTCATTTAATAGGACAAAGGATGAAAGCGTTTCATGTAAGGCGGTTGTAATAGGTCCAAAGCGTCCTAACCCTTATGAAACCAATTTTATGGTCGTATTATATGTCTATGAACAACACAAATAGCGTCCTAATAAAACCATATTAGGACACTTTTATAATGTTTTAACATGTGATTATCTACTTTTAATCTTTTGAGACACATAAAAACGTCCTTAAAAGTATTGTTAGGACGCTTATGATGTAACATCATAGCTATTTTAGCAACCAAGAAAAGGGTACTAATAACTCAAATAAGATTATGATACCAATTTTATGGTCGCATTTTAGGTCTATAAACAACACAAATAACGTCCTAATAAAAACATATTAGGACACTTTTCCAATGTTCTAACATGTGGTAACCTACTTTTAATCTTTTGATACACATACAAGCGTCCTTTAATGTTAATTTTAGGATGGTTATCATATACCATTATAGTTACTTTAACACCAAGAAAAGGGTCCTAATATCCCAAATACGATTATGAAACCAATTTTTTGGTCGTATAAAATGTCTATTAACAACCTAAATAACGTCCTAATAACAACATATTAGGACACTTTTACAATGTTAAGTTAATTGTTAGGACGGTTAATAAGTTTAATAGGACAATTTCAAAGTCCGGACAAGTCATATGATAGGACGCTATTTTCACCATGCACACTCTATTATTACGATATGAATAAAAACATCAACTAAATATTAAATGAATAAAACGAAATGGTATTTCAAATTAGCAATTGTCATAACAAAATCACTAAACATAAATAAGGTAGATGAATCTAACATAAAGTCTCGTTAACATTAAACAATACATTAACGCAACAAGAAGCTTAGTTCGTGGTCATCATGCATCATCTCTCTCAATCCTCACGGACCACCTACAAATAAACACCCATGTATAAGCATTAAGCTCCATGTTAGTAAAATTATTGGTATCACAAGATTAACAAAGACATACCGAGGTGGGGATAAAGCATTTACTTACATTATTGCTTCTATTCGCATGTTTACTTATCTACAACTTTACATATGGATGCTAGACTCACGATAGAGAATGGCATGTTTCGCAACTGGTGGTGTGAGACACGCTGATTTACAACCTTATACATATTTCCTATAGTCATGATACATATTACAGTGGCTGACTAAAGTATTGTAAGTAGTAGTAACTGCATATACATAGTAGCATTTAAGCATACATGTGTCATGCTAGTCATGTTTCACCTTCTTGGCGTCTCGGCATGTTACCTCCTTTTCATGTTTTTTTGGACCTGCAAACATTTCCTTGCGAACGTTTGTGGATACGCTTTCAGTTATTGTCATGCTCTTTTCTGCTAGCTCTTCGTCGTTTTTTAAAAACCAAATTACCAAAAAGTCATCATTTTAAGCCTTTGACGAACTTTAATTATTTGAATAATTAGTATATGTAAACTGAACAAAATGTACATCGTTTTGAAAAAAGAAGAGATGTCTTGGGAAATGAGACTAAAATCTTTGAGACATGGTAAAAAATGGGGTAAATAAGTAGTTTTAACCGTAACAGTTTGATTACAGTTAATATGTAACTAGCCATTTGACCTGTGTATAATCAGAAATGTAGAATGTTTACTCAAACTTAAAAACAGACTGCTATGACCAGTTATCGGCTAATACCTGCAACAGCTTCTTCTGCAACTTTAGCATGTTGCTTAACCAAAACTTCTTTAACACCAACATTCACAAGAGCTGCAGATAACTTTTCTGTGAGACTCTTAAAATTGTCGTTACCCTCTGTGTTAGAGGTTGATACTCTTGATGTAACCTCTGAAGATTGTTAGTTGGTCGGTGATTTCCTTGAACCTTCCAGATCCATCTGCAAACAGATTTGACAAAATGGGGAAAAAAGGATGAAAAAATTCAAACCTTGTATAAAAAAACAAGTATTTTTGAGCTGTTATGGAGTTCATCCATTTAGCCAGTTCTATTTTGGTTGAAATATGATCAAAAAATTACATCAGAATAAAGCGAAAACTTACATCAGAATAATTCAATTGTGGTTGAATTGAGAAATCAAAAGTTTTCTCTCTTTCTTCAACACCGTTGTTGATTCTTAACATTCTCGCCAAAATTCTTTTAGTTAAAAGGTTGAAACGAAATGACCAAGTAGTCGGAGACAACAATATCTACAAGAAAAAATAATAATATTACCTAACTTTTAACCACATTGTTATAATCGACCTCAGAATGCGATGCTTGTTCCACGTGTTTTCTAACAGAGTAGTGGCGAGACTTGTGGATGTATAATAACTCCGCATACATTAAACCAATAGTACAAACTTCAAATTAGAAATGAACATTTTACCACTTTGAATATAACAAAGTGAAAATGCAATGAAACTTTCCTTACCTTGGATTAGGATTTTCCTTAGAACACTTTTTGCCCGTATTTTGTCCACCTATAACCATCGTCGAGTATATCAATATCATTTTTTGTTTGAATGACAACCCTTGGTTCTCTCATTGCCTGCGTTCTTCCAATCATCGATATCCCTTCATTTTCCAACGTCGTCTTACAAAATAGTGTCATAGCATTAGCAAATCGTTAGAGTAATTAAAAGACTGTTGATAATACAAAACAAAAGATTACCATCTTGTAGCCTGAGACTCATCTTCATTAGCATCAAGATCATCACCATCATACCTACTCCTACTCCTGTCAAACGCGTCATCTCCAACAGGAATCTGCTAATTTTCAGGTGTGGCAACTGAATTATACGACTCGAATCCTTTAGATCCATAAGACCGTTCATGGTAGTCATTAACTTCATGGTTACTCAATATTTCACTACTCAGTTGTAAATATTTGTCACCCAAACAGTATTAGTATTAGTACGGAATCAAAAACCTTAAACTATAAACTCCAAACCGAATTAGCTAAATTCAGTTTCAAGCCTAACACAACGCATAAGGAAATAAATTTGTTTTTTTAAGTGCTTTACCTTAGCTTCTAAACTTAGTAAAACACATTTTTACACAACCTCGAAAACATGTTTTTAAGGTAAACACGCATTAAAAAAATAACCTCAAAAACAGTTATTTTAACAGGAAATTTCATCAGCAAACCTATAGAAATGCAAATTTAACCTCAATGTGCATCGCCAAAATCTCAAAAAAAAACACTTTATTACTAACACACTAAACCAAACAAAAACCCACAAGCACAAAACCTTGACTCACTCAAATCTCAAAGATAACATAACAAAACATAATTTATGCATTGAAAATCCTAACTAATACAAAGTAAAACAAACAAAGCCAAGCCCTATCATCATGTACACGATCTCCCTAACACGTTAAACCAAACAAAACAACTATTCACTCAAATATCGCCATAAACATCATGACAAAACATTATTTTACATCAACACATCCCTACCTTACACAAAATGCATCAAATTAATACTTTTGAACCTAACTTTCATCAAGAATACATAAATAATGTGTTTTAACATCAAAACCCCTACCTTATACATAAGGGTAAATCAAAACCCGAAACAGCCCTAATTTACACGTAAACCCTAACAAATCACACTCTATTGCATCAAAACCACATCATTAACTAATCCAATCAAACCAAACCCTAATTAAACCCAAAACCATAAACCTCATCTTCATCATCATTCACCGGCTCATCCCCATCACCACCACCATTCTCATCATCCGAATCAACAGGCTTCGCAACGGCTTCAAGCTCCTCCTCGTCTTCCTCCTCAACGACATCATGCATCTGCTCTTCCTCCTCTTCTGTTGACGAGTATTCGTCTTCTGGTTTTGATTTACGCGCCATGTCGAATTGGTCAATTGAATTAGGGTTAGGGTTAGGGTTTTGAATTTAATTTGGGAAAATGAAAAGTGTGAAGAGAGAAGAGTGGGAGAGTGTTTTGTTTATATAAAAGTGAAATTTTTGGGGTAGGAAAGTTCCGCTTTGTTGAATTGTTTCCGCTTTCAATGGGGGTTTTATTTGGGATCCTTGGCTTTAAGTGATCCCGAGTCGAGTTGTTTGTGAGCTACTGGAGATCGGTTTTGTAGACATTGGAGATTAGTCGAGGCTAAAGGTATGTTTGGCAAAAGTAACAGTGAGTAGTAGCGGTGAGCTGTGAGCCACAGCTTACAGCTCACCGCTCACAGCTCTTTCGTCAAACGACTATTAAAAATTTAAATGCTCATTGCTCACCGCTTATCGCTCCAAAAAGTTCATCACCGCTTTTTATGTAAGGATCATCTTTCGCACATTTTTTAATTATGGAATTTATTGGTGATTTTAACTTTTAAGATGAAATTGATTGATCTGAGTCGAGTTGTTTGTGAGCTATTCGTGATCGGTTTTGTACAAGTTTGAAGATAATCGAGTTTTAATGATCTTAGGCGGCATGTTTTTGTAACTAATGGAATTGATCAAGGTTACTTTTCTTTTTAAGGATAAAATTAATCGAATTCTTTGTGAGCTAGAAATTACAGCGACTTCATACGTCAAGATCATCTTTAAACGCTTCGTAATTAATGGAATTGATTGGGGTTACTTTTAATTTTAAGGATAAAATTGATCGATCCGAGTCGATTTGTTTGTGAGCTATCGGAGATCGGTTTTTAAAAGTTTGAAATTAGTCGAGCCTCATTGACATCGAGCGGCTTCGTATGTCAATATCATCTTTAAGACGTTTTTGTAATTGATGGAATTGATTTGGGTTAATTTTAATTTTAGGATATAGTTTGTGGAAAACTAGAAGGGGTGAATAATTTTACCAATTAAAATTTTGTTTTAAAACATTTAGGTCAACTTATGTTAATCCATTTGATTGTTTATGTTGGACGTTGATAGATAGATATATAAACTTGTAATGAAAGATAAAGAGTAAGAAACACATAACCACTGCAAGTATTTATAGTGGTTTGTCTACAAGGACACCTTCCTTGCCCTACTCTACTCTCCGAGTCACCTACTCTATAGTTCGTAAACACTACACGACACCAACTCCTTATGGCGGAGAAGCCTTCACAACGTCGCCTACTCTTTTTCCGGTACTAGGCTAACCACCGGGTTCTTTCACTCCAAGGTGAACCACACCTATCACAACATCGCCTACCCTTTATACGGTGCTAGGCTAACCACCGGGTTCTTTCACTCCAAGGTGAACCACACCTATCACAACGTCACCTACCCTTTATTAGGTAATAGGCCAAGCACCTAGTTCCATTACTATGGAGGAACTACTACCCAACATTTCACAACACCTAAACCCAAAGGAGATCTACTCTTTATTACAATACCATCAAGGATATCACCATCCTTGAAAACACCTATCACTATATGTATAACGATGCACCTCATCGATTATACGACCTTGGCGTTTGATAAGGTTTTAAAATGTACCTTTTTTAGGGGTCATTTAAGCCCTTATTTGATCACTTTTGTATCCGTTATTACTTAATATCGTTCCTTTTCACTTTTTAGGTCTCTTGAAGGCAAATTGCTGTAATGGCACTTATTTGGACGAAAAGGCGCGGATATACAAAGAAAATGGCCAAAGTCAAGAATCGAGACACTCAAGCTGCTGAAAACATAAGGTGGCGCCATCGCTATCTACGACGCCGTCGGAGGATTTCGTGACGGGACAGAAGCCAAAACTCCTATTTTCAAGTGACGACGTCAAGTTATAAAAGAGTAGGCCGTCACAATTTTCCTACATTCTACATGACAAAAAATAAATTTAGGAAAAATCTGGGAATTTTTTCGACTTTTAAATTATTTATTACGATTTAAAAACTAAATTTTAGAAAACCAATTATTAAAAATAGTAAATGAAAATGGAAAAATACCAAAAATTCATGAAAAGTACATTTTGAATTACTGAATAAGTGAAAATTAAAAAAAACAATAAGCTAGCTAAACCTAATGAGCAATTTATATTAGAAAAGGGCTTTAAGCTTATAAACTAAAAAAAAAGAAAACAAAAACGTATTTAAAAGACTAATGGTTAATGATTATAACAAAAAGGTTGACTAGAGCAGATGGTAAGGGCTGAGTGTGTGTGTTGTGTGACAGTGAGGCTGGGGGTCGTGGGTTCAAGTCCCACATCCCACTTTTTCTTCTTTTAATCTATTGTTGGGTTTTTAAACTTGGAACTCGAAACCATTTAATACATTAATTATGCGTTTTAATAACCAAAATAACTCAAAGCTCAGATGGGTTATTAATAAGCTGTAAAGAAGGGTAAGTGAACCTATGGGCTGCTGATGTGATTACTTAACAGGGCAAAAAAAACAATTTAAAAGGGCCTAAATAAGCTACTAAATGCTAGTAAGTAAGCTAACTCTAATGAATAAAAATCTAACTACACTAAATTCACTAGAGGAGTCCTAAATAAGCTAAAAAGAAGCTCCTAAATGGCACTAAAGAGAGGTGAAGTCAGAATGATGGCGGGACAACCCTATGTGGTGCTTTTGTAGCTCAAAATAAGCTAACCAACCACCACCAAAAGCCTAAATTAACCAAAATACTTAAAGCTCATACATCTAATAACCAAAATCAATAATCTTTACCTAATGAGGAGATTTCAACAAGCTTTAACAAGCTTGTGAAACAGGCATGATCGGGACTGTTGTGGGGCTGCAGATCAGCAAAGAAACATAATTCTTTGATATTAATGGAAGAACCATTCAAAAAGCTGCTGCATCAAATAACACCACTCAAAACTAACTTGAACTAACCAACTTCAGTTTGACTTCCTGGGTCAAAGTGGGTAAAATCCCCTTTTGACCCAGAACTTGTACCAATCCAAACTCTGCCTTAATGGAAGAAAACCAAGAATTGTTTTCACAATAGAAATTTTTGTAAACTTTTTGTTGCAAACACTTATTTTTCTAACTTAGAACAGATTCACACAAGAATTGAGTGATTTTTAATCAATGTGGTAACAAATTAAAAGGTACATTAGAACATGAATCACTAAAAAAAAATTGTTGAGAATGTAAATTGACATAAAAATTAACTTAACACATTACAATAATTTAAAAGACTGAAAATAAAGCATGGACTAGAACTATGGAATTCTAGACAAATTTTACACTCATCCTACATTCTACATTTATACAAGAAAAAAAAATTGAAAAAGTTCTCTCTTTCTTCTTGCTGACTTTGTGTTTGTTTTGTGAGATGAAACAACTAAAACCAACATTGTGCTTTCTTCCTTCAATCCCAGCCATGTGATTTTCTTTTTGGGAACTCACTTCTCAAACCACAGCCATTGATTGGCATTTACACCTTGGATCGATGACATGGAAATGAGACATGTGAAGAGGGGGAGGGGAACCATAGGTGAACATGTGAAGCCATCTGGGTATATGGAAAAGAAAGGGAAAGTGTGAGAGGAGAAGGGAGGGAAAAATGGCGCCATATTAAGGTTCTGGGTTTGAGCTTTTGGGTAAAAACAGAAAATTGGTGAAAGTGTAATTGGGTTAAAAGGGTTGTTTTGGAGCTTTTTTTTTAAATGGGTTGGTTTTTAAAAAGTAAGTTTATATTAAAAGGGTTTTAAGGTTTTTTCAAAAAAAACGTTTTGTGTGTTTTTTTTTTTTTTTTTTAAATTGTTTTTAATAGAAAAAGTTGGTTTAAAAATAAAAATAAAATTTGGTTTTAGATAAAAATAATTTTAAAGGTAAAACGGTAAGTTGGGTTCGGGTAAAGGGTAAAAATGGAATTTTGGGTTGAGGGCTTGGTTTGGGTTTGTTTTCCCAATCTCACTCCAAAAACACGACCGAGCTCGAAAATGTGGAAAATCCGGTCCGGCTCTGTCTGCAAAGCACTTTTGTCCGATTTCGGCTTGTTTTGCTCGTTTCGCTCTGCTTTCAATCCTTTTGTACCGAAAGACATAAAACACACTCGAGGATATTTTTAACATATTTTTATCATATTTGGGTGTTTTAGTCGTTTTGTGGTCATAGATGGGTAAAAGCGATGAGTGAATAAGCACTCATCGGTGTTCTATTATGGCGAGGATAAAAACCACAACAAATAAGCGTACTATAAAGGTTAATGTTAAAAGACACAGTTGTCAAGGGTCCTGTTAATTTTGTTCAAATAAAACTTTTGCAATTAAGCGTTCTATAAACCGAATAAGCGTTATAAAAGCGGATGTTTTACGACTCTAAAAGATGTGCCATATTGTGGTGTATCATAAACAAACCATTATGAATAAGCGTTATATAAAGGTTAACGTTATAAGACGCTATTGTCAAGGGTCCTATTCACTTTTCTTGTAAAAAACGTTTGCGAATAAGTGTTCCATAAAACCGATGTTTTATGACTCAAATATCAAGTGTCTTATGATGGTGTATCAATCTATGGGACCCAAGTGTCAATCTGTCATATTAAGTTATGTTTTAATAATATGTTTTGCGAATAAGCGTTTTAAATAATTAATGTTTTATGACTTATATATCAAGTGTCCTATTATGGTGTATTGTAATAAAACCATAATTAATATGCATCCTTTAAGGGTCCTATTAAGTTTTGTTATAATAAAACTTTTGCAAATAATCGCTTTAAAAAATGATGTTATAAAACCATTGTACATAAGCGTCCTATAAAGGTTAACGTTATAATACCCACGTGTCAAAGGTCCTATTAAATTTTGCTATAATAAAACTTTTTGTGAATAAGCGTTTTAACTAAGCGATGTCTTATGACTCAAAACTCAAGTGTCCTAATATGGTTTATTATAATACAACCATAATGAATAAACGTCTTATAAAGGTAATTTATTAGGATCCATATTTTAAGTGTCATATTAAGTTATATGATAATAGGACCCCAAATCATCGACCATCCTATTATATACCTTTTTAGGACATCGCCTAAGTAGCAAATATTTAAAAAGGACCCTAAACGCTCATATGTCCTATTAAACAGTTTTTTAGGACTCCATTATCATACCGTCCCACACAAAGGGTCCTAAAAAGCCACTTTTGTTGTAGTGGAGGCTTCGGAGTCTTTGGCAAGGACAAGCTCGTAGACTTTTAGGTTGCTTATGAGTTCATCGAGGGTGAGGATTGTCAAATCTTTTGACTCTTCGATCGCCATCACCTTGGATCTCCACTTCGATGGAAGTGCCCTTAGATATCTCCTAACATGGTTACGGCTAGAAAAAGATTCATCAAGTGCTTGTAAAGATGTAATAATAGTATTAAAGTTAGCAAAAGAATGATCTATAGTTTCCTCATCCGATATTGAAAATTGTTCATATTGTTGAACAAATAAATCAATTTTATTATTCTTAACTTGTTGGTTGCCTTGATGAGTTACAACTAAAGAAGTCCAAATTTCTTTAGAGGTTTTAAGCATAGAAATTCTTTCAATTCCTTTTCGGTAAAGCATTATATAAAACCATTTTGCTTCACTATTTTTAGAAAACTTTTCTTCATTTCATCATTTAGTTTATCATGAGGTATGTTAACTAAATTCCCTTTATCGCCTTTTGAGGTAGCCTCAAATTCGCCTTCAACAATAATGTACCAAAGATCAATATCTTTAGATTTCACATATGTTTGAATCTATTTTTCCAATATATAAAACCATTAGTTTCAAGTAGTGGTGGTCGTTGCATAGATTGCCCTTCCTTATAATTTTCAGAACCCATAGTGATCGAAAGGTTTTTAAAATACAATTTTACTTTAAAACTTTTATAAACTTAGCTCTTGATGCCAATTGTGGAAAACTAGAAGGGGGGGTTGAATAGTTTTGTCGATTTTACGTTAGTTTCAAAAACTTTAGATTCGTTAATATGTGAGATCTTAGGGATGTAGAGTAAGTATAGATCTAATGATAAAGCAAGTAAATAAAGTAAAGCGAAGGGACAGAAAAGACACAACCGATGTATAGTGGTTCGGATACAAGGACACCTTCCTTGCCCTACTCCACTCCCCGAGTCACCTACTCGAGAGTTCAAGCACTATGTCAACAAACTCCTTCACTTGGCGAAGAAGCCTTCACAACGTTGCTTACACTTTTTCCGGTACAAAGTTAGATACTGAGTCCGTAACATGGTGGACCAAACCAACACGACTATTACACAACAAATATGTGAAATATCAAATACAAGATCTTCGCTATGTAAATCTTATGAGTGACAAATCAATCAAGGACCCTTGCTTGATGACTTGTAGAATGCTCGTGATCTCGCCTTAGAGAAGGACCAATATGAGGATCACAATTGAAAGAAAGAAGAACAACTCTCTAGATCAAGTGATCTATATGTTAGAAGAGAATGAGAGTGTATGAGAGATTTAGTAAGAAGAGGGTTATTTAGAATGAAGAAATGGCTCTCATTTATAGGCAAAATTCTTCACTTGTTCCCGGATCCCACGGATCCCTTCCACTGGGATCCGTCTAGTGTAATCCTAGGGATCCGTGGAACGCTCCTCTTTGCCCATGGGTTTTTGGTTATGGGTCATGGGTTATGGGTTGGTCCATGGGTTTTCTTTAGATTCAATGTATCTAAGTATACATTGTATCTAGTCTACTTGGTATGGGTTAAGATCCATGGGTTATGGTTTTACCCATCCTAATAAACTATTACAACAAATGCTTAATTACTACATTTTTGTATTTAAATGGCTATATGTAAATGCTTTACAAAAGTAACATGTATCCTTATAATTATACTTAAGATAACATTATATTTGTTATCAACAAAACACAAAGAGATCGCAAAATATTAATAAATGTTTTTACGGTTTATTTGTATTAACATTTTATGCTTGGGCGTAAGATTAGGTTTTAAACCAAATTACTTCACACTTGTCCAAGTGTGAAAGATATCCACAAGTTGAAGTGTTTTTCTGGCTTATCCAAGCAAGAAAAACACTGAGTTATCAACACCTTCGAAGAACGTGATGAAACTTCCTTACGCGTAAACAGCTTAGGTGTAACTTCTGACTTTAGGCGTAAACTTTTAGGCGTAAGAATAGGGTTTTCACTAGGCGTAAGAAGAGGGTTTTCTTAGGCGTAAACTCAACAGAATTCACCAAAACGTATTTTTATTCACTAAAACGTTTTGTAAACACTTTTTTAATGATGAAAAAGCTTCAAAAACACCAAAATAACAAGAAAGTTTTGAACTTGATATGCTAAGATGATTTTTGAGCTTATGCGTAAACTAGTACCACGAGATAAAAACGAGTTTAAAACCAATCAAAAACACGTAAAGCTTGAAACTTTTTGCAAAAAACTAGAATCCTTAGCACTATATAAACCTCTACCCATAAGAATCTTGAGTTTACAAGTGTAAAAATCAAAGTTTTAAGCGAATGAAAAGTGTAGAACGAGAACTTTACGCGTACGTACAAAACTTCAAACACAAATTTGTTTCACCCAACTAGATGGCGTATGATACCACTGTTAGGTCACCATAATATGAACACAAGTATGTAGATGATAGAAACAAGAGATGAGAAGGGAAGGTTACACACAATAACACACGAATGAATAAGAGAAAGGTTAAGTGTATTATGAAAGTGAGCAACACCTCTCCAAGGAGAGGTTACAATGTATATATAGGCAGAGGGATTAGGGCATCCCTTTCCTTGGTCGTTTGGGCCTTTGCATAGGCCTATGGGCTTATAGGCCTAGCACTAATAACAAACATAAAAGCCATAATTACGCAACCTATTACAATGAAATTACTAACACTTGATAATACTAGTTACAAGTGATTCCAACGGTTGAGATTCAAGTAGGTCTTGTATGTGTGGATATTTCTTTTTGATTATAGTTTAACGTTATCCTGAACAAGGTAGCTATAAGGGCTAATTTTTGGAAGATATGTTAAGCACATGAGTGACACCTGCAGTCAAAATAGAATTTGTTCCTCCACTTGTCTTCTGGAGTATGATACCACTGGGCCCTTCGTTGAATTAATCAGATGTTTGTATGGCCATACCCAAAGTGTAGATAAATATGATGCTTGTTTACGTTTGGTAATCTTGATTAATTTCAAAAACGAGAAACAGAACAGTTAAACAATATGGAATGACTTAGATCTATAATCATAGTTTAACAAGTATCTAAAACAAATGGATGTATATTTATAAACCATTTAACTAAGCTGCTTTTCGAAACCACACTCATGTATTTCTAAGAGCAATGTGGTGTTGCTAGACGCTTAACATTGTTAGTATTAGTTATTACGATTATGTCATTCGCAAGCGGGAGCTATTGGTTATGCTCAAGTCAAATCGTTAATTACACGGCCAGAAATTGCATGAGCCTAATTGGGGTAGACACATATACACAGAGGATACGTTTATTATAATTAATATATATTGTACATTTATTAATTATATTAATTGTTTCACGAAATAATAAATGGTCGTAATTATACCGTTAGTCGTTATGATTAACTAATAGGCATTAATTAATAAGTGAGGGACTTATTAGTTCGAAATCCAAACCCGTAGGGTGTGGGATAAAGTGGCTGACCATAGAAGGATCTAGGAGGAAAGGTGGTTGTCGTTTTCGTAAAACTAAAAGAGGTAATAGCTAAATTTAGTGAAAAAGTTGTCTAGCTATATATACGCCCCTTAGGACTTCACAAAAACATGCGACACATACAAAGCTACACCCTAATCTGTTTGTTCTTGCTTATCACAACCAATCGGCATAATACTATATTATGTATGTATGTGCATGCTATATTCATGTACATGTAATATACATGCAAATCACACGTATACTTTGCATGAAAAGTGTTGCTTTTTCTCCTTATTCGACAAGCAACAACATATCCCTTATGGGATTCGATTGTCTGACGTCTAGATTCAAAATCAAGAACATCGTGTTTTGTTGTTTTAATCGTGAAGCAAGCACTAGCTTCCTAGCGTATTCTCTTGACGTGTAGTGTGAGCATTCAATAGAGATCAACTCATTATAGTTGATTTGGTATTTCATGGTGATTCAAGATCCAAAGGTGGTGCAAGATCAAGATTCAGCTTTTTCTTATTATCTATTTTTCAATATATTCGAGGTCAGTATTTTATGTGGTTGATTTATGTGTTAAGCATAACAATAAACATAGATCCATTCGCTGCGTACTCGTGGAATTGATGGTTTAATCAATAATTTCCGAACACTTGTTCACTCTTCAACATACAAAAGGAAACTTCCATGCGATTTCCTATGGAGCCTACCCTACACCTTAAAAAATATATGTAACAACGGGTACCAGTAGTCAGCTTATATTAATGTGGTTTTTCTAAGATCGGGTGTAATGGTGGTTATTCACCACCCGTGGAGCGCCTTCGCTGCCCGCCATCACTATTACGCGTGTGGCGTCACCGCGTGCGGTGGTACCACTTTCAGTGTGGTTCGGTGGTGCGACCACCTAATGAAATGAATCTTTTAGTACTTATTTGTGAGTGTGTGGTATGGTTGTATAAAGTGGAGTATTTTTATATGTTTGGTTAGGTGGTAACCATTATGTCTTTAAAGATCGTATTTCGAAAAGCTGATGTGACATTAAGGTGAATTTGATGATCAAGTGACCAATACACCCGGCCTAAAGGAAGATCAATATTTGGCTGTAGTTGAGTAGATTAAGCGAAACTAAAATGTCATTAGGTACAAAAGTATCTAAAATAATATGTTGTATGTCATTAGGTAAACGGATAAGACATTTCTTTATAGGGTTTGTGACGAAGATAAGTATTTAACTCACATGTATACGTTTTAATTGATATGTTACCGTGACAGTTTGAAACCTTTTCTAGCCGCTTAAAGAAGTAGTAGTGAGATTTGAACTTGAAAACTTTTGTGAGTGACTCACCATTAGTCAAAATTTAAAAATTATAAAAAGGTTACAAATCTTTTTCATTCAAATAACAAAGTCTAGAAAGGTATTTGTTGGGTAATGTCTGACAATGGTTAAAATTTGAGTATATAACAATTGCTTTAAGTGGCCAAGCAAGCCCAATAAAGATTTCCCAACAGGAAAACAAAATAAGTCCCTATTTGGTTCGTTGTAATATGATGTAATTGAAGGTAATTGTAATCTGATTACATTACGTTGGTTGTTTGGTTTGTATAATTGATGTAATTGTAATCAAGGTTATAAATAGCTCGAGGTGTGGCGTGGTGGCATGACAAAGCCTTACGTCTTAGGCTATGACGAAGCTTTTGCGTTTATAAGACGTGACATAAGGCGACACATATATGAAAATATTTATATATTTATATCATATTTCATATATATCGAGTTTACAAAAAGACATGGTATAAGGCGGCATAAGGCGTGGCGTGACGTGACGTCATGACCAGGCCTCACGTCTTTGCGGGGCCTTTGCGCGCCTTTTAAAAAATATGATTGTAATTTAAAGGGCAAATCGCATAAAAAGGTACTCATCTTAAGTCCAATTTCAATTAAAGGTACTATTCTTTTTTTTCTCAATTTAAGGTACCCGACTTTTTTTTTGGCCGATTTAGGTTTTTTTCTAACTTCCGTTAACTATTTCGTTAGTAAATTACATGTTTGGTCCTTGGGTTTGTATAGGCATTTCATGTCTGGTCTATTTTCGTCCGTTTTCATACGTTTGCATACGTTTTCACTCGTTTTTACACGTTTTCCCCCGTTTTTGCACGTTTTCGTCCGTTTTTACACGATTTCATTCGTTTTTGCACGTTTCCGTCTGTTTTTGCACGTTCATACTGTTTTACACGCCCCATCCGTTTTACACGCTTTAAAATCTGCTTTACGTTTTCATCCGTTTTGCGTTTTCTTCCATTTTACACGTTTTCTCGCGTTACACGTTTTCGTCCGTTTTGCACGTTCGGTCCGTTTCGTCCGTTTTCCACGCTTCCATCCATTTTAAACGTTTTAGTCATTTTACATGTTTCGTCTGTTTTTACGTTTCGTCCGCACGTTTCGCTCGGTTTTACACGTTTTTGTCCATTTTACCACATTTTTGTTTTATCGTTTAGTCCGTTTTACGTTTGCCACCGTTTTGCGTTTGATTCGTTTTATACGTTTGTTCGTTTTACGTTTTGTCCATTTTACATGTTTTGCATGTTTGTACATTTTACGTTTTCATCATTTTCGACGTTTTGTCCGTTTTATGCGCTTCCATCCTTTTCCATGTTTTCGTCTTTTTGCGTTTCGTTTGTGCAAAAAATGGAAACAGACGAAATGTGCAAAAGCGTAAAATGTACATAAACATGTAAAACGAACAAAACGCAAAACTAACCAAACGCAAAACGGACTAAACGTGCAAAACGAAAAAATGCAAAATGGACGAAACGATAAAACATATGATATCATGTAAAACAGACAAAAGCGCAAAACGGACCAAACGCAAAACGGACGAAACGTAAAACTAAGAAAACGTGAAAACGGATTAAAACGCAAAGCGGACGAAACATGTAAAACAAACTAAACGTAAAACGGACGAAAACGTAAAACGGACGAAAACGTAAAACAGAAATAAAACGCAAAACAGATTTAAAACGTGCAAAACGGATTAAAACGCAAAAACGGACGGAACGATAAAAGATTTAAAACGTATGAAAGCGTATGAAAACGGACGAAAATAGACCAAACATGAAATGCCTATACAAACCCAAGGACCAAACATGTCATTTACTAACGAAATAGTTAACGAAAGTTAGAAAAAAACCTAAATCGGCCCAAAAACAAAGTCGGGTACCTTAAATTGAGAAAAAAAAATAGTACCTTTAATTGAAATTGGACATAAGATGAGTACCTTTTTATGCGATTTGCCCTAATTTAAATTACATTGCGTTTGTTGTTTGATTTACAATGTAATTGTAATTCAATCATTCCAATTACATCAAGTGATGGAATTCAGATTAAATAGCAAGTTGGATGAAAAGTTTTAAATTACGTTAAATTTAATATTTTATAATATAAAGCATCACTATTTATAAAATATCATTATTAATTATTATTTTAATCATTGTTATTTATAAAATTCAGTATTTTATAATGTATTTGTAATTCGATCATTACAACTACAACAAGTAAGGGAAATCAGATTAAATAGCAAGTTAGATGGAAAGTTTTAAATTACGTTAAAATTTAGTATTTTATAATTTAAAGCATCACTATTTATAATATATTATTATTTATTATTATTATTATTATTATTATTATTATTATTATTATTATTATTATTATTATTATTATTATTATTATTATTATTATTATTATTATTATTATTATTATTATTATTATTATTATTATTATTATTATCAATTTATTAGAAAACCAAAAGGATATTACAAAAGTTGGTGGGAAGCGAGACACTAGTTGGGCTCCCACGCCTTCTGAATACAAAACTAAGCCTATGAAAATAAAAGCCCCACTTTGACATTATTCGGTGGTGACAACAATAGTCTTGATCGCGAAAGTGTATCCAAGGCTTCCGCATCAAGCTCCCCGAAAGTAGAAAAAGCAAAAGGAACAAACTTGTAGCCATTTTCTTCACATTTGGACATATATTTTTTTTTCTTCTTCTCCACAGCATTATGTAAGGCTACCCCTGGAGCCCACAAATTTGCATCAATGCCCGCAAAAAGAGAGATCCCAGTGACATCCAAACATGTGTCCTTACCTTGGAACCAGTTGAATAAGGGCAAGTCTGTCGGACGTAGCTCTTTCCCATCCCTTGAAAGAAACCCCAATGGGGATTCCTTTTTCACCAAAATCCCAACCTTGGAGCATATGTCGACAAGAACATCGCGCACCAGGTTATGTCTAAATTCACCCCCACTTCACTAGAACAATGAACTGCATGGTCTCCCCATTGGTGCATGTGATGTTTGCAGCTCGGACACAGACTACCTTCAGAAAACATCGGTATGTTGAGCCTATAACACAATACCGAACGGAATTGGCGATGATTCATCCTTTGGCCTAACCCATCAATAGGTATAGTGAATAGGAAATCTTGCGCATGTGGAGTCCGGGTGCAACTAAGGATAGCCACTTGGGTTGGACTTAACGAATACTTGGAAACAAGATCTTTCTCTATGACACCAAAGTAACACTTTGCCAAGGTTTTCATCATGTGGGGGGCAGGAGCGTCAGAGGCGACAGAGAGCAAGTCCGTGTTACAGGCACTGTTAAAAATATCAATTGCATGCTGAAACGAAGGACCATGAGAATTAATACCCGTTTTATTATTATTATTATTATTATTATTATTATTATTATTATTATTATTATTATTATTATTATTATTATTTATTATAAATCAACACTTTATTAAAAACTCATAGGATTTACAAAAATTATTATTATTATTATTATTATTATTATTATTATTATTATTATTATTATTATTTATTTTATTTTATTTTTAAACATCACTTTATTAAAAATAATATGATTTTAAAAATTTTGTCGAAAGTCGAGATATTAGAGTAAAATGCAAAAATCGTCCTTGTGGTATGGTCAAATTGCAAGTTTCGTCCTTATGGTTCATTAAGTGCAAAAATGGTACGTTGACTGCAATGTTACATGCACTTTTGGTCCTTTGACTTAAGCTAGTTAAATGGACTCCGTTAGTAGTTACACTTTAGCCTTTTGGCTAACCACCGCAAAGACCCATCCTTCAAACCACAAGGACAATTTTGCAAATTTTTTTCGAATTTAAAAAAAAAAAAAAAAAAAAAATCTACTATTTTTTTAATCTTTTTTTAAATGTTTTTCATATAAAAATGTTTTATATAGAAACGTTTTATAAAAAAGTTTTTATATAAAAAGTTTTTATATAAAGCTTTTTTATATAAAAATGTTTTTATATAAAGCTTTTTTATATAAAAATGTTTTTATATAAAAATATTAAAAAAGTTTTTTACATAAAAACTGTAGGATCGATAATATTATTGTGTTTGATGATTCGGGTGGTCTTGGATGATGGAAATACATGTTATACATTTTAGAGAGAGAAAGTAGAGAGATGGTGTTCTTGGTAGAGAGTTGGTTTAATAAAATGTGAAAGGTTAGATTGCCAAGCCACACCCCTTCCATGGATGGAAAGGGTATTTATACTTACAAACATAACGTCCTCCTGTCGGACTGTGGATCAGGCATACAGTGGGTAAAGACCCGTCCTTCCTCCACGGTGTTACACTAGACTAAACTACGCTACAAACTAACTAATTAACTACTAAATAACGTAAATAACTGCAAGTCTACGAGCTAACATATGCTATACTATAATTGGGGTGACCGACACTTTAATATGGAATTTCCAATTCCTAACAATCTCCCCCTAAGGGAGGTCACCCCATGAAATACATTTTGCATCCTAGCATTCTTTCTTTGTCTTTGTTCTTGAGCTCGTAGACTTCAATTCTTCAATTCCGCAATCTTTGTGCTTAAGCAGTGACTCTTCATAGTCCGCATATTTTGTACTTTTAGTGGAGGCCTTTAACTGATCCACATCTTTGATGATCTTGAGCTTTCTTTGAGATCATCACCACGATAAATCTCGGATCACCCTTTATTGTGTTGCCATCATGTGAAGTTGTGACTTTCGGACCGACATGCTCACACTTTTGAATCATGACATCTTTCCATCGAGTAGCGGAAGCTTCTTGGTTCATGATATTTGCGGCAGAAAGCGAAGCATAGTATAGAAATATCGAACCGTGTTATGTAGATTATGCACCGTCATGATTTCTTCAATTAAGTGTGGATCTTGTGAGCATGCGGCTTTGGATTGAATCCTCAATTCGATCACCGCAACCGTCCAAATGTACCGCAAACAACAGTTAGCAATAAAACACACGAAAGTGTCTTTGATCACTTTCGTTGAATTGAGGTACACGCCCACGATTCCCGTTGATCAAGACAAGTCTCGCTCGTGATCGGTAGGATTCCTAAGAATCTCCTTGACGAGGGTTTCGCAATGCTCTAGCCGTTCTCAAACCGAACGCCTCAAAGAAGACAACACGGAGTGAGTGAACCAAATAATTGAGATTCACCGATTGATGAAAATGATTTGAAAAACAATCGTGTATTGCTTGAAGAAAGAGTTTTGCAATACAACGAAGGTTTATGAGAAAGATCAATTTTTCAATCAAAATACTTTTTGTATTAAAGAATGAGTACACATTCGGCGTGCTAGTGAAAAGAATAGATTCGCACATCGAACGGTTTTTCCAAAAGTATTTTTTTGAAATCAGAGATACTTTTTGAGTTTGAAACATGAATACACATTCGACGTGCTAGAGAAAAGAAGGTTTGCACATCGAACGGTTTTTCCAAAAGTATTCGTCAATTCCAATCCTGGACCAAGGTTGATTCAAGATTGAATCTCCCCATCGTTTCTATCCAGTTGTCAGAAGCTTGATCTTACGAGAAGATCTCACATGTCACCCACCAAGAGCTTGTTTGATGTTGGCTCTAGAAGGATTTCCATCTTCATCGTGAATACTTTTACATACCACTCAGATGTTCTGGCAAAACCACAAGGATAATGCGTAGGACTCTCAATATATTCTTACTTTCCACATTGTGTGAAACAACAAGTCTTCAAGAATAGTGTCCTAATGAGATATTGTGGATGATCTCTTGGCTCTAGACTCAATAGTGCACATTTGGTTCCTATGCCGGAGACTAGGGAGAGGGTCTCCTTCTTCAATATCAACAATCTCTAAGAGAAAGTCGATAGATAATGTCGGTTCTCCGTGAGAATGAAACAAGTCCTTTGAAGAGGAACTTGAGTAGCTTGGGAAGTTTAGTGCAGTGCTTCACTGGGTCCATGACGTCTTGTCTTCAATACCGGCGTTACCTTGGTAACCACCAGTAGCATATGCATTGAACCCGGTTACTACCCTAAGGTTGAATTATTGGAGGGCTATTTCTTTTCACCCTTTTCACATTCATTTCTTTTTCATTCTTCAACCCCTTCAGTGCTTACCGAGACTTCATAACTAGAACCTTGTTGGGTTTATTCTAGTACTAGCTCATCTCGATCCGCACTCTTCCCAATTCTCATTTTCTCCTTTTTCATCATACCTAAGGACTTCTACACTATCTAGTGGATTGTCCTCGGTAGATCCCTCCGACTCTGGCGGGATCGTGAGGAACGAATACCTAACCTAACCATCCTTATATCACCATGCATAAAGTAAATTGGTCGGTCTTTTGGTATTGTTCTTTCCTTCATGAAACCAATTGAAAAATCATTTGGAAAATCAATCAAGGTACTTGTGATATAAAATCAAAACATTTTGTACCTTAATTGTTTTGATCATTTAAGAAAAGCTCCCCCTCAACATGTGCATATGATCTTGAAATTGTTTAGCACATGGAGGCAAGAGTTCTTTGAAATATTTCTTTGAAATAATTTCTTGATCACAATTTTCTTAGAAAAAGCCATTTGATTTTCTTTGGTAAAATCTCCCCCTCAATATGTGAATAGGATACTTGAAATAATTTTATCACATAGAGGCAAGAGTTCATTTGAAGCACATTTACGATCACACAAGCCATTAAGAAACCATTCGCTCCCACTCAATATGTGCTTCGAGATTCAAAAGCGTTTAGCACATATGAGAGAGCAGCCTGCACATTTTCATCAAATCGATCATCATTTATTAAATTTCATTATTAAATCACAAATTCTCCCCCGATCAAAAATATCAAACCCATTGAGATTTTGGATCCCAAGTGATTTAATACGGTTTAGAAAACATGGGAGAATATGTGGCCAGGTTTAAATACTCATCTTGTTTTTGGATAAATCCTCCTCCTCAGCATGTGCATTATGTATTTGAAATCGTTTGGCACATGGAGGCAGGAGTGCCTTTGAAGGACAAAAACCGATTCCATTAAAACATATTTGAGATTTAAATCACGATCTCTCCCCCGATCAAAAATTTCAAACCATTTGAGATTTGTGATCCCGAATGATTTAAATCATTTAGAAAATTTTAGGGGAAAGACGTGGCAAGATTTAATTTTGAAAAATGACAAATAAGGACCAGATTTAGACATTAAAGATTGTTAGTGTCAGGTATGATAGTTTTTTAGAGATCTTTTAAGTAAAATAAAACAGTTTCACAATCAAACAAGAACAGAAAAAATTTCATTTTGAAAGACCTTGATTCAAAAGAAAAATCATACCATGACATAACATTAAATCTTTAGATCACCACGTTATAACGTACAAAACGGAACTTTTGTGAAGAAATATCATTTGAAAATATTTTATTTTAAATCACTCTCCCCCTCAATCATTGACCGTAGTCGTTGATTGAGTGACTTAAGTTTTGATAAAAATGAAGTCCGGTGATTTTCAAAATTTAGTCCAATTAATTTTCAAAAACAATATTTTCCATTTTTCAAAACAATTTATTCAAAATTTTTTAAAATTGTTTAAAAAATGGTATCCTGCACAAAGATACGTTAGGTGGTTGAGCTGCTTTTGTTGTTGTTGCTGAGGGTTGGAAGAAAACCGTCTGCATATGCAGTGAGACTTCAAACGTTGCATTTTAATGCCAACTTAGGTCAAATTAAGCTCCATTTTCTTCAATCACCTAGAAGAAAACCATCTGCGATGCGATGAGACCTCTTATGTTGCATATATGCCAACTCTCCACGTAAGTCCAATTAAGCTCCGTTTCTTCATTTGTCAACCCAAGATATAGTTACCCTTTCCTTCGGCATCCAATCATATTCAATTGTGGGATCCGGATCGGAACATTCTTTTAAACCAATATACCGCATCGTTAGTGAACACACATCTGAGATATATGGTGGTCGACATCACCCAAACAAAGAATCGACTAATAAAAGTCAATTCAACATATCAATCGATCATTCAAATATATGGAATAATGTGTTTATCAAACTCTAATCATCTAAACCTAACAATCACATCCTAGAAACCTAGTCCTTCAACATAGGCAATTGTATTTTGAGATAAGGACGAGGATGATTAAGATAATCTCGTTAGATGATACTGATTTGAAAACACTCTCCCTCAATCAATGACTTAAATATCCGAAAAGTTTAAAAGCTACTGAAGTCATTGATTGAGTTTTCAATTTTATAAAAACTACGAATCGATTGATTTTCAAGCAACTCATTTACCACCAATTTTTTAATACACCAATATTTTTCTGAAGAATTTTATACGGAAAAACATTTGTGTAGGAACAGCAGTCCTTCGACATACTTTCCTCATTTTGTTTTAGGATAAGTGCACGATATATTTGAAAATTTGTTTAGCGCAACACTTTCCTTTCTTTAAAAGAGCGGGTTGCTATCAGAAATAATAGCAAACCATGGTTTAAGCACGGGTTACAGTCTGAAGTAACTGCAAGCCATGATTTTAGACATGTTTTGGAAAAGAATATTTACACCTCCTGGTCGAACTTCATCTATGGTCCCTTGCCATTATTGAATGACATTTCTAAGACCGTAGATGTTATCGATACCAGAAGACATGTCTTTAGAAAACATATTTTTGATATTTTTTTTAAATTTTCAGATTTTTATGGGTTTTGTTGGTTTTATATTTTTCTATTTTCTTTTGTTGGTTTTATATTTTTGTATATTGTTTTTGAATAAATATATACAAGGATAGAGTAGATGATATAGTTTAAGAAAGATGATGATACGAGTACCGAGATAAGGATATCGAACAGCCCCGTTGTAGAAGATATAAGTCATCATCTCTTAAACATTCACCACCAAAGCTTCCAAGACTCTTGAATCGAAGAGAGAAATTGAGCCACTTGAAAGTGAGACTTTGGTAGCTTCCCCAAACCGAAAATCCTTATGTTGAGAAGATTCGAAGCTCTATTTCAAGCTTGCTTTAGCCAAGTGCACAAAGAAGCACACCATTATCATAAACCCCACCTCCTTTTAAGAATAATCACCGTGATTCTTCATTCGAGGTTATATCATCCAAAAGAACAACAAACAACGTATCATCCCACATATAAATAATCTTCTCAAATTTCCTTTCCATTGAAGTCTCGAAACGATCTATTCCAAAAGGTGTCAAGAGAACACTTCCCGTGTAGTTGAAATGATGCGGTCCGTCTCTTAGTATAATGCTCAAGAACTCTCCGAATACACTTCATGAGGGAATGAAGAACATCTTCCCATGTTCACATTTTTCTTCCACGATGAACGTGTATGAAGCTCAAGAACCAAGTACACCAATATCCAAGAACTCTCCCGAATACACATCAAGAGGGTAATGTAGAACACCTCCCTATGTTCACATCTTTCGTCACGATGAATGTGTATGAAGTTCAAGAATCAAGTACACACATTCCCAACGAGAGAATAAGCGATAACACCTCCTCATGTTACACATTTATCTCCCCGAATATGCCATACTTGTGTACCTCTTTATCTTCGTAAACTTCTCTAACATCAATTCCCCACATAGTTGGAATAAACACTAAACGCCATGAGTCAAACCTTGAGTTTCTACGGTCATGACAATCGTCTTCCCGGAATATCTTCAATCACTTAGAAGTATTAAGTTCATCAAAGTTTACTCGCGTTTAGATGCGTGTCTCCTTCCCCCTTGCTGGTTTTGATACTTCAGAATCAACAACTCTTTGAAAGCCCAAATACTAGAAATCTGTTGAGAAGAACGCTTGAAGTCTTTGTGAGAATCAACATGCTGAATAATGTGAGCAAGTCTAATTGGGGATTAAATTCGACATTTCACTCTCCCCCAATTAGTGCTCTCCCCTAAACCGACAATCTGTTAATAAATGCCCGAGATAAGAAGAAGTCTTTAGATCTTTAAGTGCAACTCGTCTTTAGTCTTCTAACATGTAGCAGAAAATGTAGAACCGATCAGACTCGACCTTCTTCAAGATTGTCCGGTTGGGGAATAGAGTGTTAACATCTTCAACTCACACCAAAAGCATCCCAACAAAAGCATCCCAATTAACTTACATCTTGCAAATCCCTTAACTAAAATCCTCCCAATCAAACAAAACGTAAAGATGTTCATCAAGGAAATCAACAATCGGCCGCAACGAACACACAAGATGGTAACACCAAACTACCAATCACATCAAACAAGAACAGAGATTGTTCGAATCATCATGTTGATGTATACGTGAAGCATTAACCGGAAGCACTTTGTCGATAAACTCATCAATCCGAGTGAAGATGTCAACCAACGGCTCTTCAGAAGAAACTCCATGTAAAGATGACCCGATTAGAAGAAGCTCGGTTCTTACATGAGTTAGGAGCCATACGACCATATATTCTCATATGTCAATCAACCATGCAGTATTATCACACTTCTTCTCCCCCTCAAGAATTGCATACGGAGATGCCATTCTTGATTAAACAAGCGAAAGTCATCCAAATGTGTTCTATTCACATTTCTCCCCCGCAAAATTAGCACATGATGTCTCCATCTTCATTATAGTTGAGCAAGTGGAATAAGAAAACAATCAACAGTAGCCCGGTTCACTTGATGACTGAAGCGCATGGAAAAAGTATGAAGCATGTTGATGAGAATGGTCATAATAAGAAGATTTTCTTCTTCCAAGATAATGCTTCAAGCGTACATTTCTTTTCTTTACGAACGAGGCATGAACTGTTGTGTTCATACGTCATAAGAAGATTTTCTTCTTCATAAGATAAAGCACATCAAACGTACACTTTTCTTTTCTTTAGAGTACGAGGCATGAACTGTTGTGTTCATACGTCATAATCTCTCTTTTTCACTCTTTAGGCAAAACATGTAATCATCCCCATTATCATTCAAGAGGCTTTTTGTCGTGACGGTGATGGAGAAAACCCATTATGATGAATTTGACCTCAAGTAAACTAACCCGAACTCGTGACTTAAACTTGCACATATGTAACAAAGAGCGGTCTGATTTCCATTAGCATATCTAAGTACTCTATGTACTCTATACTCTTCAACCAACCAACCATCAAGTATAAGACGACATTACCTCTTGAAAATCCACAATTTAATGTGACATCGAGCACTACAACGTAACTCCTTAAAGTGATAGTTATTTTGTAGTGGTATAAGCCCAATTCCCCCAAGTGGTAAAAGAAAAGGTAAAAGACACCCAACAATAACTAGATTTCCAATTCTTCGTTATTGATAATAAGCTCGAACAAGGATCTTGAAGAATCTTCATCCAACCATCCCCGATACCTTCAGATACTAAGTACACTTGCCCGTGATATTTCACTTCAACCTCAAATAAATAATAGTGAATTAACCCCGTTGTCACATCTTATGGTTAAAAGCTCAAATCTAGCCTCCTTTGACGTTTTAAGTGAACTCTGATTATGGTTTTCATCCCGACCATGGTTAAAACACATAACCCCGTAAAACCAAGTAATAACCAAACTGCCATGACGAATATCCAAACACACATCCAATTCATGAAGTACACCTTTTATCCTTCTTCAAGCGTAAACCGTAGAACCAAAGATTTAAAAATCCGAAATACACTTTCCTTTTTCCGTGATGGTTCCATCGTTACGGATTTTACAACTCTATGGTTTAAACCGAAAAATAGTTTCTTTCATGGATTTTACAAAACCAAGAGTAAACCGTAAGATAGGTCCGAAATGCACCTTACTATTATCGGGATGTTTCCATTGTTACGGATTTTACAAGTCTATGATTTAAACCGAGAAATAGATTCTTTCGCGGGATTTTACAAAATCAAGACAAAACCGTAAACAATGTCGACTTGAACGTGTTATGACAACTTTAGTTTCGGTGAATATCTGCTTTAGGGAACATGCGCGGTTCATCAACGGTTCAAACACCAACATCAATAACATCATCAACCATCCAATAAACACTTTGGTAAACACATCATTCACGCTTCGCTCGGCTATTGCGGTGACAACACGGTGAAGTAAACCAAATATGCCAAACTTGATCATGAAGTGAACTTCCCCATTTGTTACTTAAACTTGTACTAATCCTCGTGAAAAGAAACGTGTACCTAATGTACAAAACCTCTTGACATTCTCAATCGAGTGAGACACCGAAGTGATAGTTACGTTGTGGTTAAGCGAGAAAGAATCACAACCGTAATTAAATAGCCAAGTCTTTATCACCCTCAATAAATGCCCAAACAAGTCATCTTCGCGGAAGGGTAGAAAGAAAGAAGACGAAATAAGTAAACGCTACGAAAAATCTCACTTCAAATTCAAATAATAAATACCGTATAATCATTCCCGTAGTCAACAAGTTCCAATAACCATTATAGCCGTGACCTATAATTTTCCGAGAAAATGTATAAACCAAAGTAATCACCTATCACGGTAATTTCATCATCACCGAAATCTCATCAACAAATCACATTATCAACTCTCATAAGCATAACAAGTCTACTTATCCAACCTCGTCAAATCGCAAGACTCATTGTCAATCCGCATTAGTCCACCCAATCATCCGATCCATAAACAAATTTGACTCAATAACAAATCATTAAACCCGGTCCATATAATTACCCAATACCATGCTTAAGAGACCTACCATTCAACACAAAACATTTATCTCATACATTTTTCTCCATGGGTTTCGTCAAATTGATAAACGTTTTTAAGGCAAATGTTAAGAGGCCCAGTGAAGTGTTCGGTCCACTAATGAATGTGAATATCCGCCCACTAGCATATAGGATCCAATACCATGTTGCCTCGAATATCCGTGTATAAACACACACTAATATCACATTAGTACCTAATATCTCTCAACGAAACCCTAAAGTCTCTCCCCAAATTAAATCGGCCTCCACTCTACTACATTTGCTCTTCTAAACGCATCCTCCTCTCGATCCATTGATCCATTTATCAAATCGAAACCCTAAAGTCTCTCCCAAATACTCATGATCCATTGATCAAATCGGATAAAACAAACCCTAATAATTTACTTATCAAATCAAATAACACCATTAAATCCATTCTAAACGCATCCTCCTCGATCATACATCAATACGATGGCACTTAGAGCAAGCTTGATCTTAGAATATCGTGATGACCTTGCCACGTGGATGGCATGAGGTGTAGAGACCGCCTATTCATTAGCGCCACAGGGATGGTGTGATTCACATGGACGTAGCTTCAAACGTAGCTTCAAACGAAAACCAAGGTAGGTTTTTTTCTTTCCATATTGTTTTGAGTCATAACCGAACCAAAGGAAAAGGTATAACATTCTTGTTATGATCTTTCCTGATTTGAGTTCGAACAAAGAGATGAAGTGAAGCTTCAAAAAGATCGAGTAATGAAGTTAATTGTATTTCAAGTTTTAGTTTCATTACTTTTTCTTTGAGAAAACCTCAACAGCCGAATCTTGTACAAGGTGTTAAACACAAGTTGTTTATCATCATCTATTGAAGAATCGAATATGAACAAGTGTAATACTTTACAACAGTTTTTTATTTGTCTTTTGAGCAAGGATCTGTTTTTGTTCATAGAGGTGTGATCGATGATGATAATTTTCGTGTTTATGATCTTAAAGATCTAAGGCTATGTTACTTCACGAAAAAATCTGAGATAAGTTGTTACAATTATGAGACTTGATGTTTGTTGAATAGATGTAAATCGTAGACATGAGATGGAAGGTGTAGGGTAGGTAGTTATGGATTTGTTGTTGGCTTAAGATTTTGGCTCGATGTACAGCTGATTACATGGACTGATGAAGGTTTACAATCCTGAGGTCATGAGTCTTTTAAAACATTGTATTTTGGTCAACAAATCGCTACTCGTTCTTCTTTATCTTTTACTGTCCAAAACAAGTCGCTAACATTTTTTTTTTCAGTTTGACTCAAAAGTCAAACCAGTACAAGTCGCTACATTTTTCTTAAGCAAGTCGCTAGCCATTTTATGAGTCAAGTCGCTAAGATTTTTTTTTTTTTTTTTTTTGACTCAAAAGTCAAAAACCACAACTCGCTATCAGGGAAAACATTGAACCTAGACGACTTGTAAAGACAAGTCGCCACACAAGTCGCTAGGTAGCATGTATCAGATTTAAACACCCAAGTCGCTAATAAGACTTTTGAATTTTTTCCGATGAGTTTTTCGGCCAAATTCCGACCATATTCATATTAAACCTAGAAAACTGTCATAAAAATACCATTTTGACCCATGTTTGACTGCAAATATGACTGTTTGACCACCATAACAATCACAGATTTGGTACAAAAGTCATAAAAAGGTGAATAAATATATTGACTTGGACAAGATGAGACAAGACAGATTATCTGTGAAGGAACCATATGACAAATTTATTTGACCAAAAGTTACCAGTAAAACAGTTTACCTAACATAATGAAAGGAAGAAATAATCCGACCAAGTAAGACAGTTTACCCAACATAATGAAAGGAAGAAATAATCCGACCAAAAAATACGTAAACCAGTTAAAATCATCAAAACACACAAAAACCCGGCTCTGGTACCAATTGTAGGATCGATAATATTATTGTGTTTGATGATTCGGGTGGTCTTGGATGATGGAAATACATGTTATACATTTTAGAGAGAGAAAGTAGAGAGATGGTGTTCTTGGTAGAGAGTTGGTTCAATAAAATGTGAAAGGTTAGATTGTTGTTACACACCCTTCCATGGATGGAAGGGTATTTATACTACAAACATAACGTCCTCCGCTTCGGTTGTGGATCGAGGCATCTGATGGGTAAAGACCGTCCTTCCTCCACGGTGTTACACTAGACTAAACTACGCTACAAACTAACTAATTAACTACTAAATAACATAAATAATCGCAAGTCTACGAGCTAACATATGCTAGACTATAATTGGGGTGACCGACACTTTAATATGAAATTTCCAATTCCTAACAAAAACGTTTCATATAAAACAACATTTTTATATAAAAACGTTTTCGTCCGATTTTATCTGTTTTCATCCATTTTTGTTTGTTTTCTTTTACTTTTTATCCGTTTTTCTTACGATTTTGTGTGTTTTTATCCGCTTTGGTTTGTTTTGTCATTTTCTTTCTTTTACTGTTTATTTATATAAAGTGTTTTATATAAAAACGTTTTATAAAAAAGTTTTTATATAAAAATGTTGTTTTATATGAAACGTTTTTATATAAAAACGTTTTATAAAAATTGTTTTATATATAAAAATATTTTATATAAAAACGTTTTATAAAAAAGTTTTTATATAAAAATGTTTTATATAAACACGTTTTATAAACAAGTTTTTATACAAAAAAGTTATATAAAAAAGTTTTTATATAATAATGTTGTTTTATATGATACGTTTTTATATAAAAAACTTTTTTAATTTTTTTATATAAAAACATTATTATATAAAAAAGCTTTAAATAAAAACTTTTTATATAAAAACTTTTTTATAAACGTTTATATATAAAACATTTTTATATAAAAAACCTTTTTATATAAAAAACATTTCGAAAAAAATATTTAAAAAAAGTAAAAAAAAACGTAGGAATTTTTATTATTATTATTTTTTTTAATTCGAAAAAAAATTGCAAAATTCGTCCTCGTGGTTTTAAGGATGGGTGCTGCAAACGGTGATTAGCCAAAAGGGCTAAAGTGTAACTACTAACGGAGTCCATTTAACGGCAGTTAAGTCAAAAGATCAAAAGCGCACGTAACAGTGCAGTCAACGTACCATTTTTGCACTTAATGAACCACAAGGACGAAACGTGCAATTTGGCCATACCCAAGGACGATTTTTGCAATCTACTCGAGATATTATATGGGCCTCCACTCCCCTAATTATAGTAAAACAAATGGGTTGCAGCATGCGCCTCAGTGTCTTGAGTAATCGAGAACTTCTGAACGATTCAGCAAATTCCATGTATCCTTCTCAAGATCTCCAAAAGAAGAGAATGAGAAAGGGAAAAACTCATATCGAATATCCACGCATTTAGCCTCATACTTGACGTGTTTACGTTGTGCGGCCTCAATCACCGCACAAACATGTACAAAATCACCATCTGGGTTTGCGTCGAGGCGATAACCCTGTCGGATCGACATACATCGTTCTTCGTCCGCGAGTAGTAGAGCAACATATCGGCTGGACGTGAGGGTTTTTCTGAATTACATTATATTGCGAGTCAACCAAACAAAACGACATATTTTATCAATTACAACTTTAACACATTCCAATTCTTGAATTAAAATTCATTTAAATTACAATTTCTTTTAAAGGTATTTTGCGAACCAAACGCACCTAAAAGACCCGAGAGGATGATGAACTAGAGTCTAGAACTAACAGATCCTTAAAATAAAGCGCATATACTTCGACATTAAAATTTCATAAACAGTGATATCCAACATTGTCTTGTTTCTTTCATTCCATATTCTATGTAAGACATTGCTTTCGTATGACATGTATATGAAAGTTTAATTTTAAAATGTATGCTGTCTGAGAAAAATGGAGTGGGGTCCTCTCAAGTTGAAATGATGTCAAGTTGAGGCACTATTAGCTATTGGATCAAATCCAATGGCTCAAATCAAAATAAGTACTTTTGATTTGAACCATTGAATTTGATCCAATGACTCATAATATCTCAAGTTGATCCTCTCAACTACTTGAGAGATCCTGTTCAGAGAAAAATAGTCTGAGATCAAACGTGTGATATCTAAGCTGGTCAGGGAATTATCATCTACAGTATATTTCATAATTCATACAACAGATTCATTTTACGTACAATCAATCAAATAACATCTTTATAAAAAAAAAAAAAAAAAAAAAATAGCTGGTTAAAATGATACAGTCACTTATTAAGTACAGTATAGCAACTCTTTCTATCTTTTATTGTTCTTTCTTGAATACACCATTCCTCGTATCCCATCCGGGTCCGAAACAAACCCAAGAGGTCTATAGAACCCCAAAACTCGGGGTTCAGAATACAAGGCAATATTCGTGATTCCCTTTTCTAGCAGCTCATCAATTACCCTCTCGATCACGGCCTTCCCCAGCCCGACTCCTTGAAAAGTAGGATCCACTACAACATCCCATATAATAGCATTAAACACGCCATCACCCGTGGCTCTAGCAAAAGCCACGGGTCTTTTAGTAGTCTCGTATTCTATCCATAACAATGAGTCAGTATGCTCTAGTGCAACTTTTATTTTATCAGTGTCACGTTTAGGAAAACCAACTGCTACAAATACGGAGTTTAGATGGTCTAAGTTTAAATCTTCTGTTGTACGACGTAGAATGAACCCTCGTGATTGTAGCTCTTCATCCGAAATGGCGTAACTTTGTTTTGGCACTGCTAATGAGCACTTGTGAATATGGTGGTGGGTGATTGGTGTTCGAATGCGGATAGGTGATCGGAATGGTAGGGTGAACTTGCCTTGAAGCAGCATGTTTTAGTTTTGTGTATATGAAATGTGATGGATAGGTTGAGATATCTGTTTTGGTTAAAGTTTGTGGTTGTTATGGGAAGTTTGAAAGTTATGTGGTCCTGCTGGCTTTATCATCAACTTGAAGATATAACTGCAAACTTTTAGGTAGTTAAAAAAAAGTAAAAAATTATTTTCACTTTCGACCAAACCATTAAAATGTAAAAACTTTCTACTAAAAATTGCATTCATATTTTTTTTATTTTTTATTTTAAAATGACAATTTTTAACTGTCTCACAGTATTAACATCACAAATAAATCTTACATGTATTAAACAAGACTTGAACCCACAGTCATTTTAATTGACGAGCTTGAGTCACTTGTAATTGGCAAATGGCAAGAGTGATCGGCTCACTTGTTCTACCTTAATTAATCTCCTCCAACTCAGCTATGCGTATGAAAATATGGCAAAAGTTTAATATATATCTCAAATTTACCATAAATCCAATGAATCAATCATAGTCATTGATTTTTAAAAAAAAAAAAAAAAAAAAAAAAAAAAACAAAAACTTTACCCTTTTTTAAAATTAAATATCTCGCAAACCATTAATCGTTCGAGAAAAAATTTACTAACGCGACGAGATTAAATTATCTTTCTATAGATATGAACATTTATATATTTTTAACAATTTTTTTTTTAATTTCGGCCTAGAAAAATCATATGTAATTTCTGAATGTGATTCGAATTTTATAAATCACATATGATTTTTGCAAATCATATGTGATTTGTGAAAATCATATGTGATTTGTAAAAATCGAATAACGTGTGATTTTTGAAAATCATATATGATTTTACAAATTATATGTGATGTTTCTGGGCGAAATTTTTGAAAAAAAAAAGTTTGTCAAAAATATAGAGAAGTGCATATCTATAAAAATATACTTTAATTCTCATCACGATAGTGTAATTTTTATAGTTTGAAGATTTACCGGTTACAAGATATATTGTTTTTTTTTTTTTTTTTTAATTATTAATTTTAATAAAACTAAATGGTTAAAATTGTTTTCTTGTATTTATGATAAATATGAGATATATATTAATCTCAACTCATGAAAGTATAATGGGCACAATATTGCTATCTAAGGAGTTTAAACTTGTTATCATTCAGATTAATCCCACATTAATTAAGTGGATCAAAGGGATGCGAGACATGCATAAATATGGCTTCGATGAATTTAGAAAGATGTTAAAATCATCGTTTTCAATCATCATTTTCTTAGTTGACTAGTAGTTCACATTACTTTTTCTGTTTCAAAATAAATGTCAAGTTTGATTTTTTAAAGTCTTTTTTGTTCAATTTTAATTTTAAATATTTTTATTTGTGTTATGTGATATTTGATAAAAATTATACTAATGAAAATGTATTTGAAACCCAATCGGTCAATTTGTTCATATATTTTTATCAAGTATTATGTAACATAAATAAAAATATTTATAGTTAAAGTTGAACAATAAAAACTCTAAAAAATCAAACCTGACACTTGGTTTTAAAACGAATGTAGTATTATATCGGTAACAAAATTAGTGAATAAGATACTAGCACAAAGAACATTGTTATCAACCTGAAGCAAAATAATTAGTACATTGCTATAACCGAATATGTCAAGTAAATACTCCCTCCGTCTCATAATAATTGTCCTTTTTGACTTTTTTTAGTTTTTCTTGTTCAACTTTGACTATTAATATTTTATTTATGTTATATTATACTAGATAAAAATTATATAAAATAAAAATACATTTAAAGCCCGGTCTATTCATATATTTTTTATCAAGTATTATATTACACAAATAAAAATATTTATGGTCAAAGTTGAATAAAAAAGACTTAAAAAAATAAAAGAGGACAATTATTATGGGACGGATGTAGTATGAAATATAGTCTAAGGCTAATGCTAACGGTGACCACATGTTTCTATGGTCACTTCTTGATTGTACAATAATTCGTACGACCAGGCCTTCGATGGTGATCGAAGGGTATGAAGGGTGATATGCTTGCGCTAAACTTGTAGCCAATCTGCAATAAGAAATAGTAGACACTTTATTAAGTGATTGCGCAAGGGTTGGACCCTGCGAACCGCCTCCGGTGTGAGAGTAAGTACGTGATATGTGTTGTAAGTAATGTAGAGTATGTGAAATACTGTGTTGAATGAACATACTATTGAAATGACTAGTCCAACCTATTTATAGATAGAGAAATAAGCTTGGAGAGTGTTTGCACACGTTTCGAAGATTATGGGGGCGTCCCATGATTTGTGGTAACCGCTAGGGCTTCATCTCCACTCTCTCTGTCTTGGTGGGGAAACTAAGGAGATAGTGGGAACGTGGGGAAAGACCAAGTCAATGTTCTCCTTTATCTTAGTGTCTTCAAGAAAAGACCCCGAAGGGCCTTCGGTTGGCGAATTCCCAACTGGTAACCATATCAAGGATGAATGATTTTACGCCACTAATGACTTAGGAAGAAAGACTTGGGCCTTCGTAATGCAAATTCAACTGAGGTCGAAGGGGAGTCCTTCGACCTGATCGGAGGGTACGTCATCAAGCCCCCCAGTCGAAAGTGATATGTACGAACGAGAAATATTGCTTACTTATCCTAACCACCCTCTATCTCGGTAAAATCAAACGTCCCTTCAAAGTTTAAAAAGGATTTGAAATCTGGAAGTTAGGTGATCTCACAGGACACGTGTAGGGCTAGGATGTTAGATGCAAGAGGGTATATAAAATCAAAATAGTAAAACCCTAACTCATTTTTTATCCCTCGCCCAAAATTTACACCTACTAAGCTGTCTTCCGAGCAAGCTTTCGAACAAAAGATAAAGTATTCCTTCAGATCACCACGTTTCAAAGACTTTTTGTTGATTAAAAGTTCCATGGCTGCCAATAATAAGTTCGTAATCAGGAAACAAGGTTGTACCTTGACCAGGGAAGAGCTTTTCCTTACTGATTATCCCATTCCCAAATAGTATAAGATCATGTTACCCAGCAAACGCCAAGGTATTTATGATGCTCCAAAGAATTATGTAGGCTTGTATACACATGCATTCACCACCTCTAACCTAAGGATACCTTTGCATCCCCTGATTTTAGAACTCCTTCAATACTATGAAGTACACATATCTAGGTTTAACCCGTTTGGCCTAGCCAAGCTCACAACATACATTGTCATGCGTAAAGCGTATTGGTATGAACCGTATTTGGTATGCTAGAGGGTTTGTGAATCAGACTCGGAGGAGACCGGATGACATTGGCCAAAAGGGTGAAAGGATGTGCCCATTTTAATTGAGAAGCCTTTACAAATATCGAAACTAGAAAGGAAATTCTTTTACATTCAAGATACCATTGTACTTCCACAATACCTGCATTGCTAAACCCAGTTTTCGGTTTGATGAGAAGAGATTTAATGATCCCCGCCCTATACTACGAGGAGGAATCCTCAGATCAACGCCTAGCTCGCCATCCGCCTAATTGCGGACCTTTCGAGGCAATCATTTTATGGTCGGCCTTCCGAAAGTTGGGAGGGTCTCCGTTACATCCTAAAATTATTTGTTGTGGAGAAAGTATGTAAATTTTCAATTAAAATAAGATATAGGAACTTGTCTTTCGATATTTATCTGCTTCCTTCCTTTTGCGTAAATGTCATTCCAAAATTTCGTTGTTCTTTGGTGGTGCTAAGGAAGTCGACTTTATTCAAGGATCCCTAAGAAGTTAGCTACGGTGTAGGTTCTCCTTGATTTCGATTAACAATAACGATGTTGATGCCCAACCAATTGAGCTGTGTCATCGCTCCTCCTACAAAAGAAAAGGAGCATGTGGAGGTTGAAGACCGCTTAGTTGAGAATGTGGCGAGACTCAGATGACCTCCTTTGGAGGAACATTTGGCGATCGTAAGGTCCTCCGGTATAGCGGATGTGGTCCAAGCAGAAAGGTACAAGCTCAAGGTCGCAAAGTCGCATCTAAGAGGAAACTTATCTTGCCCACTCCTCCTCTCGAACTACCGGCGGAAGAGTGCTCGGGGTAAGGTGTGGTGTTCCGACCATCGAAGGGCCCAACATCGATGACATTCATGGTAAGTCTTCTTCCATGTTACAAAAATTATCTCGCATATTGTGTTATACTAACAAGTTTATTTACATTGCGGGACTCCTGTCTGAAGGACCTTCCGTCCCCTCTAGCTTGTCACTTGCTCGTTGAGCGTGTGACCCCATCTAGCTGGAAGGGGGTCATGGATAACATGTCTTTGGAAAGGCTATGCGACCTTCATGATAAGAGCTACGTGAGACAATGCATATTGGATAATCAGCTCAACACTAGGACAAGGGAGCTTCTTCATGCTGTTACCAAGGCTAGGGAAGAGATGGACGTCATGCTTGCCAGGGAGAAGACTAGGGATAAGCAATATGCAGACCTGCAAGCAAAGTGTGAGGATGCTATGGAAGATTTAAACAAAAATCCTTTGGTCCAAGATCTCCGAGCAGATGTGGAGAAGCTCAAGGATTAGTTAGCCGAAAGCCAAGCTGAGTGCAGCAGGCTATCTCTTGAAGGCGCGAAGGTCATAGGCTACAAAGAACAAATTTCAGTTCTGACTACCAAGTGTGGAGGCCTTGAAGAAGAGAGGGCAAAGCTGATTGACCAAGAGATCAAGCTTAAGGAAAAGGTGGATGGGTTGGATCTTCGTCTGAAAATGCTCAAGAAAGACAGGGTTGATCAGGTGACCAAAGTCATCCCATATATTGCTATGGAGTTGTACTATAGTGACGATCTGGGCATAATGATTGGGAAGTTGGTGAATGCAGCCATGTTTCATGGGAAATGCACTACTTTTGAGGAGGTGGCCAAGACAGGTAAACCGGTGGATCTTGCGAGTGTTCCATACTATAAGGCAACCCAAGAGAAGGAATACGATGATGCAGGCAATGCCTTATCCACTGCGGAGTTCCCATTCCTTGCTGAGGCTACAAAGGACCCAACGGCCTCCATTGAGGACCTATTGGCAAAGAAGCCAAGGAAGGTTCAACCTGCTTCTCCTTCCAAGAAGGCACCATCTCTAAAGGTCCCATCCCCAGGTTCTGCTGATCCAACACATTCCAAGGTATGATGAAGGCTACCATGTGGTAGTTATTTGATATTCCAGGGTGGTATGTACCCTGTTTAAACAATATGCTTTATGTCTCTTTCCAAGCATGATGCCTGATGAAACAATTTACTTTTATGTATGTGGTGAAGGCTACGGCCTAAGACAATATTTGCTTGTTGATCGTTAAGGCTACAGCCTGTTGGACTAGTTAGACCAGTCATGAATGAATATCTACATGATGGCCACTAGGGCCTATATTTTGCTTAACTTTGATTCCTCTCTTTACGTTTCATTTGCATGTAAATTTTTTACAACCTAAGGCGTATGGTAGATGCATAGCCTCATTGTGTGTAATTTCTTCACCAAGAATATAGCAATCATATAATTTAATTTCTGGCAGAGGGTTGCGACCCACTCCATCTTAATCCTTTGGGTAGCAAAAGGCTTGGAATACCTTAAGACCACGTAGGAAAGTTAATGTGAAGTTGAGATGGATGTTAAGCATATGAGCAAGACATATTGTTAGTCTTTGTACATCCCTTCGACATTGAAACTTATAAAATGACTTGGTGGACAAATTTCTGTTGTATTGAACGAAACAAGAGATTTGAGGGAAATGTGTTACATCATTAAGTGGGTAGGGAGGATTACATCATTTTAAGAAATGAATAATAGATGCCTACCATTAATGCTTCTTTCCCCAAGTGAGAAGAATGCAAATACATTGATTGAAAGCAAATTAAAAAATGTCCTTAGACATTGTAAGTTTCATATGTAAAACTTAAGAAGGGTAGTGCCATTCCAAGTCCTATCAATAGCGTCTCCATCAAGGGTTTCCAGCTTGTAGGCTCCGTTGCCATATGCTTCCGTTACGACGTAGGGCCCTTCCCATGTAGGACCTAGTTTACCATGATACTCAGGTTTACTTGCACTGTTGAAACGGAGGACGTATTCTCCTGGCTTGAATGTCGAAGGTCGAACCCTACTGTTTTAGTACTTTTCAATCTTTTGTTTATGGACAGCCTCCTTCATCGAGGCTATTTCCCTTCTTTCTTCGAGTAGGTCCAGATTGTTGCGGAGTCCTTCTTCGTTGTCTATTGCTTCGAAGTTCATGACTCGCTCTGTTTCGACACTTACTTCCGAAGGGATGACAACTTCTGTTCCATATGTCAAGCTAAAAGGTGTCTCCCCATGACTTGACTTTGTGTGCGTTCTCTGGGCCCAAAGTACTTGGGGTAGCTCATCCACCCAACCACGGTGGCTGTAACCGAGCCTTCGTTCTATGCCTTGGATGATGTCCCTGTTAGTAACTTCCACCTGTCTGTTACCTTGAGGATGGTAAACGGAGGTGAAGGACTATTTTATGTTCAGGCCTCTGCAAAACACGGGAAACACTCCTTCGGAAAACTGCTTCCCGTTATCTGATATGATGATATGGGGTACTCCGAACCGGCAAATGATGTGCTCCCACACAAACTTTTCCATATGCCTCCCTGTGATTGATGCTAAGGGCTTGGCTTCGACCCATTTCGTGTAGTAATCGATGGCTACGACCAAGAACTTTACCCCTCCTGGAGCAATCGATAGAGGGCCTATGATATCTATCACCCATTGGCTGAAAGGCCATGCAGATGTCACGGAGGTCATATCTTGTTTTGGTAGCCTTGGCACTCTTGAATGGATTTGACAGGCTTCACACTTCTGGATAATTTCCACTGCGTCCCTGTGCATCGAAGGCCAATAGTACCTGATGCAGGTTTTACTGACCAGGTTTTAATATTAATAAATTCTCGTTATACCTATGGTCTACCCTAGTGCACTAACGGGCAATGTACCCGGTCGTGTGTAGTGTAGTAATCGGTAAAGCCGAGGTCGTCCCAAGAGCTATGTGTGTTGGATTATTACTAAGTCTAGGTGTCACATATTAATAAAGGTTTCGATAGGGATTTAATTAATTAAACTACTAAAGCGGAATAAAGCAAATAAAAGCAGATAAATGGTAAAGGGTAAATCAATAGAGGAGAGTGGTGCTAACATAGTTAATCCTCCTAGCTAGTTATGTCTACGTCTACTTACTTCCAATTACTTCAGGTGGGGTCAAAGTCGAGAGGACAATATTTGGTCAATTCGCCCTAACCTATCAGCAAAGATGCCACCACAGGAGAAGTCAGGTGTCCCCTCATAAGTCATGTTGTTCTGGTCCCTAAGCCAAGTCATTAAGTACCGCTACATGCTAGATCTATAATAGTGAGTGCCGGGCGTTAGCAACTTAAACACTCACCCCTAATTCTTAAGTTTATCCAAACGGTATGTGATCGAGAAGTCAAATCGCACAAGTAGAAAGGGTCGTCGGTTGGTCATATCTTACCCTTCCCGTCTCGGTTACTCACATAGGGTCAGTTGGTCATATCTCCTAGGCAATTGGCCTCACCGCCATTCAAAACTACCAACCAAAGGTAGCTACCAATAAACTATGCATGCATACACTTAGAAATAATTGTACAGAAGTAATGTAAACGCAAACAAAACAATTAAGGAATCATAACTAGTCCAGCACCAAGAGGTGCTTAGCCGCTCATATTAATCATACAAACCAATTCAATATTCAAAGGTACGAAATACATGAATTGAAAGTAAATAAAATATAAAATGCTAATGCTTATCGTATGGGAGTGATTTCTCCCTTGGAGACAGCTCTGTATGCTCCTCTAGACCTACCTTGAGCTTTTTCCCACGTTCTCTGGTTGTTGTGTGTGGAATGGGATGATTAGAAATGCTGGAATTCGTGAGGTATTTATAGGCTAGATATGGGTTACGGCGTAACCATAACAAGAGTTACGCCGTAACCTTTAATTTCTTCGTATTTTGCATTAGATCTGCTAGTTACGGCGTAACCATATAAGTGGTTACTCCGTAGTCTTCAGTAAACTTGGTTACGCCGTAGTTGATGAAATAGTTACGGCGTAAGTATTAGCGGCATGGGACCTCATTTGACCTAATATAGTTACGTCGTAACCTTTGGGAAGAGTTACGCCGTAACCTTCTGATAAGTTGGTTTTCTGAGTCACGCAATAGTTACGGCGTAATGTGAGAGATGAGTTATGCCGTAACTTCTTCAAAATATGCATACTATGATAATTCTTTAGATAATTCTCCAATTCCGCGTCTCTTTAGCTCCAATGCTCGTAATTTACCTGAAAGTGGAAAAAAATGGAAAACAAGCGTAAATTCATATAAATGATATAAATTACAAGCATTATCGGGGGAAATTGACACTTAATATTCAGTACTATTTGATGTTATCAAATATCCGCCCACTTGAACTCTACTGGCCCTCAAGTAGACCTTATTAGAAAGATTCCTAAAAGATATCTCCCATAACACGGAAAATATAAGTTTACAAATCCGTTATGCTAGAATAAAACAAAGCCGAACACCTCACGAAAGGGAACAAAACACTCAAATCTCTCAACTATTCTAAGTGTCAATTTCGGGTGATCACTCAATCGCATAGTCATAGCATGTATTCTATCATAAGCTTGGCGGTTACACAAATCTCCACCACTAGAGTTAAGGGCTAAACAATTCTCGAAGGCAATATGGGTAGACACGACAAAGGTTAAGGGTGACTCGTCCTTACTAACATGTCACGGCGAAGTGGACAAAATCAATGATACATGACCAAATCCATGGCCAAGACACCAAAGATTGCTCGCTGCATCACCTAGACATGCTTCATGACTAAAGGGTATGATAAGACATGGGATGTATAAATGGTGTAAAATAAAAAACAAGCAGGTAGTCTAAATCTATAACTAAGTCATCACCACTTACCGTTCGCCCAAAATTCAAGCTTTGAAGTCAAGAAACCAGATCATGAAATATAAGGTAGATGTGTCATTAGAGGACGTCGTGATGGGCACACTACCTTTTCTCCAATTGTTGGCATAATTACCAACTCCAATCTTCAAATATGACCGAGGTGGCCTCCTCGATACTAAATCTATAAAGCTCATAGTGCTTATAAAATCGCACTTTACAATAACATAACAACTTTTTTTTTTCAACATAACAATAATAACAAAAAATAATATCCCCCCACTTGAGATGAACAATGGGAATTCGGGGGGGTCTTCAATGATCTTCAGGAATGTTGTCGATGAAAGCACGATTTTCGAACCTTTCCACTCGAACCTTGAACTTAGGCAAATGATGACTTCCCAATCACAAATAAAGACTACAGGGTAGGCTAAGGTGTATAGGTGTATCGAAACAATATATCGGGTTAACAAAATGAAATGAATGGCTCAGATGGGTGTATCTAGGGGTATCTTGCACTAAAGGTGAGTGCAACAAAAGGGTTTCACATGGAGGTCGAGAAGTCGAGGTGACTAATCGATAGACACACAATGGTAGGCTATTTGGGTGATAATCCTATAATATTGCCTTCTAAAACTGAAAAGTCCAAATACATCGAGCTAACTCAACATACCTCGTCTATGGTCTCGAAATGATGCAAAGGCCAAGTTCTAAAGTTTACAAGCTACCGGCACACTCATAATTTGGTGGATTTTAGGTAAAATATTGGAAACGGATGAGGCTAATCTCACCATAATATATCAAGGGTTGTATGTGCTCGGCTAAGGTCTACTCTAGTTAGGTTAAGAAAAACATGTCAAAATTTTAAAAATGGCATAAATTTTCAAAATAAACTAGAAAAACGAGGGCAAAATAATGTTCAAGAGATAATTCTACTCCCGTCCCCCACTTGAATTGTACAAAGTCCTTTTGTACTAAGCATTAAATAAAGGTGTAGAGAAAAGTAGAATTAGGCGAGAACTTCCCGAAATTTGCTCCATAAAGAAAGAAGGCCCACGAAAAGAGGCGTGCCTTCAGTATAAGCATCATGAACAAACTTCAATCCACGAAATCACACTACCGACAAGCATAATTCTAAAAAGAAAAAATGAAAAATAAAAATGAAAAACAAACCTAACTCACTTTCGTAGGAATCACGGTTGCATTTAGCATATGCAACAAGCACAGAATATATTGGATTTCACATACACATCAAATCATGATCAAGTGGGCGTATAACTTAATGTTTTAGAGAGAAAGAGTTAGAGGTTTGGGAACTTAGTGAGAGAAAATGAAAGTATTATTATGAGCTCCAACTCTCTACCTTGGGAGGTAGAGAGTATTTATAGTCTTACACAAATCGCCACCTACGGGTGTGGATCGGGCATACGGTGGGTAAAGACTCGTCCGTCCTCCACGATGTTACTTAACTAAATACTACTTAACTTTAAATAACTGCGACTACGAGCTTTCTAACGATTACATATACTTGAGGTGACCGACTCTTTAATAACTAGATTTACTAAATCCTAACAATCTCCCCTAAGGAGGTCACCTCAAAAATACATTGAATACAAACGAAATTACACTTAGATTGTTCTTGGATTCTTGTTAATGTTCTTTGCTCTGTAGCTCGTAGTCATTGATTCTTCATTTTGCATGTTTGGTTAATCCAAGTGGAGGTCTTTAAGCGATCCACATGGTGATGAATTTTGATCCAAACATTGAGATCATCACCAACATAAATCTCGACTCTTCCATTGTGGTGTTGGTATTATGTGATGTTGTGGCATTTGGACCGACATGCTCACATTTTGGATCATGATTTCTTCTTATCGAGTAGCGGAAGCTTTAGTTGATTCATGATATTTGCGGCGTAGCGAAGCATGGAGTGAAAATATCGAGTCATTGATGCACTTATCATGATTTCTTTAGAAATGAATGTGTAGAGTGAGCATGTGGCTATGGATTGACCGCTTTGTTACGATCATTTGCAAATGTCGGGCGACACGCATACAACGATTAGCAATAAAGTGCGAAAGTGTCTTTGATCACTTCGTTGAATTGAGGTACACGCCCACGGTTCTCCGTTGATCGATTCAAATCTTGCTGTGATCGGTATAATTCGAAGAATTTCCTTGAGCAGGGTTTCGCATTGCTCTATCTGTTCTCAAACCGGAACGTCTCAAAGAAGACAACACGGAGTGAGTGAACCAATAATTGAGATTCAGCGATTGATGAAAAGAGATTTGAAAAACAATCGTGTATCGCTCAATAGAAATTGTTTTTGCAATACAACGAAGGTTTTAATGAAAATCAATTATCAATCATAAACACCTTTTATTTTGAAATATTAGTACACGATCGATGTGCTAAAGAAAATAGTTTTAAGCATAATGACCGGTTTTCAAAGGTATCCGTCAATCCATAACTGAACCGAGATTGATTCAAAAGATTGAATCGCCCCATTGTTTCATTCGGTTGTCACATGGTTGATCTATTGGATAGATCTCACATGCCACCCACCGAGGAGCTTGTTTGATGTTGGCTCGAAGGCTTTCCATCTTTATTGTGAATATGTTTGCATATCACTAAAATGTTATAGCAATACCACAAGGATAATGCGTAGGACTTATAAGATATAATCTCTCTTTCCACATTGTGTGAAATAGAGAGTCTTCATTGTGATGTCCTAATGAGATTTATTTGATGATCTCTTGGCTCTAGACTCAATTGTGCACATTTGGTTTCCTATCTTGGGAGACTAGGGAGAGGGTCTCCTTCTTCAATATCAACAAACTCTAAGATAAAGTCGATAGATAATGTCGGTTCCCGTGAGAATGAAACAAGCCCTTTTAAGAGGAACTTGAGTAGTTTGGGAAGTTGTAGTGCGGTCGTCCTTTGGGTCCATGACGTCTTGTCTTCAATACCGATGTTACCTTGGTAACCACCAATAGCATATGATTTGAACCGGTTTACGCCCTAAGGTTGAATAAGTGGAGGGCTATTTATTTTCACCCTTTTCATATTCATTTCTTTTTCATTCTTCAACCCCTTCAGTGCTTACCGAGACTTCATAACTAGAACCTTGTTGGGTTTATTCCAGTACTAGCTCTGTCTCAGTCCGCACTCTTCCCATATTCTCATTTTCTCCTTTTTTTTCAACATTCCTAAGGACTCTACACTATCTACTGGATTATCCCTGGGAAGATCCCTCCGGTTCTGGCGGATCGTGGGAACACGTACCTAACCTTAGCATCCTTATATCACCATACATAAAGTAAATTTGGTAGGTCTATTTGGTATTGTTCATCTGCCATTGGAACCAATTGAAAACCATTTGAAAATCAATCTAGATACTTGTGATATATTATCAAAGCATTTTGTACCTGAATTTTTTTTGATATTTTTAGAAAAAGAGCTCCCCCTCAACATGTGCATCATGTGTTTGAAATCGTTTTGGCACACGGAGGCAAGAGGAAGAATTAACTTCTTTGATTACCATTTTCTAAAAGATATCAACATCACTTCCTTGATCAAATCAAGTAGATAAAGCATATTGAGGAAGGATGAGGTTTTCATAAGTTTGCTCCCCCTAAATATGTGCCTCGAGGTTTCAAAGAGTTTTGCACATATTAGAAGGAACTTGCACTTAGAGACAAATCAATCACGTTTCAATTCTTTGTGGTTTTAAAAGGATGCTCCCCCTCAACATGTGCATGGAAAATTTGAAATCGTTTGGCACATGTGGGGAGGAAAGCTTGCTAAACACTTGTGAAACCATTTATCGAATTATCAGTTTAAATCCAATTTAAATCATAAATTCTCCCCCGATCACAATTTTCAAATCATTTAAGATTTGTGATCTCTATAGATTTAAATCACAAATTGTTTTTTGAAAGCTTTTAAAGAGAATTATGACTTGCTTATGAAAATATTTAACCGATAAGGATCACTTATGAGACTTTAAACTCCAATAACCTTTTGATTTAATTGAAATTATTCTCCCCCTCAATCAATGACATAAGTTGTTGATTGAGAGATCGAGATTTTGACTGATGTCAAGTCCAAGTGAATTTCAAAAATTTAGTCCGAGTTATTTTGTCCAACATTGTTTTCATTAGATAGCAAATATTTTTCAGAAGAATTTATAGAAGGAAAAATATTTGTGAAAGAAACATTTGTCCTTTTGTTGACAAACATTTGTTTTTAGAATCAGAGCATGAGATTTGAAACATACGTTAAAGCATGGCTCTGTTCTTTCATTAAAAACGGGTTATAAACTGAAATGACTATAAACCTATTATTTCACTTTCTCCCAAAAATATTTTTTGATTATTATTATTTTTTTTTAACATTCGAACAACATCTAAAGTCCCGTGTCATTCTTTGAATGAGAGCACAAAGACCGTAGATATTATCGAATCGAGAAAAAAACATGACAAAAAGACAATATTTTTCGAAATTTTTCAAGATTTTATATTTTTCTATTTGCTTTTTGAAATAAATATTTACAAGAGATGGATGAAGAAAGATCTTTACTCCTCGTCTTCCTCTTGAAGGCGTTTGAGTGTTTCGGTTGAAGACTCTTTAGACCAAGTCGTGGGAGGATAAACTCAAGCGTTCTCTAGGAAGAGCTTTGGTGAAGATGTCGCTAATTGGTATTCGGTTCTCACAAAATAGAGTTCCACCACACCGTTTTCTACTTGCTCACGATGAAATGATGTCGAATGTCGATGTGCTTTGCTCTTGAGTGTTGAGCGTTGTTGCATGAAAGAGCAATAGCACTTTTATTATCACGACAGAGGAAGTTTGTTGAATTCAAAGCCATAGTCGATAATTGGGATCTCATCCATAGGATTTGAGCACAACAAGATGACATGGCTATGTATTCGACCTCTGTAGAGGAAATAGAAGTACTCATTTGTTTCTTTGAAGACCACTCACAAGCTTATCACCCAAAAGCGAGCACCTCGGACATACTTGACGTGTATCTTGACATCTGCATGATCGGCATCTGCATAGGTCGTTAGTGACATCCGGTGTCCTTGGTACCAAAGTCCCATATTGATGGTTCCTTGGAGATACCGAAGACCCGTTTAACCGCTTCAAGGTGCTTTTGGTAGGCTTAGCACGATATATAGCACACATGCAAACAATGAACAGAATGTACGGTCTCTTGGTGTGAGGTACATCGAGGATCCAATCATACTATGATATTTCGTTTGGTCTACCATGATCCACGAGTGGTCCTCATCCGGTTTAGTACGCTCTATCATGGGAGTGTCAGCAGGTCACAAGAATCAAATCCAAATTTCTTTAAAATCTCATTTGCATATTTAGATTGATTTATAAAATGCCTCGGGACTTTGTAAAATTTGTAATCTCAAGAAAAATGACATTTGTCCCATCATTGACATTTGAAATTTGGAACCCATTTCATTTGAAAACGGTCACATTCATTGGGGTCGATCGAGGCAAAAATAATATCATCAACATATATTTGAACGTGAATTAAATGTTTGCGACGTTCTAGTGAACAATGTCGGATCAAGCTGCTCCTTTCTTTGAATCCGGTAGATAGAAGAAACTTTGATAGCGTATCATACCAAGCCCTTGGAGCTTGCTTCAAACCGTAAAGAGCCTTCTTCAAATGATAGCGTGAGTAGGATGCTCGGATTCACAAAGCCTTGAGTTGGCGGCGTATCGACTTCTTTAAGATCTCCGTTAAGAAAAGCGTCTTTACATCCATCGATGACTACCATGTTCTTACTTGCGGCATTAGCCAAGAAGATTTCGATTGCCTCGATCACGAGCAAGCTGGAGCAAATGATTCTTCAAAGTCAATACCCTCCTCTTGACGGTATCCTTTTAAACCAATCGAGCCTTGTTCTTTAAAACATCACCATGCTCATCAAGTTTTACTTTGAAGATCCACTTTAGAGCAATGATCATTGCACAATCTGGAGCGGTACTAATTCCCATACATCTAGTCGATCAAACTCATGAATTTCTTCTTGCATGGCATTGAACCATTGTCTTCATTCATGGCGGTTTTCACGTCTTTTGGTTCGATCTTAGAGAGTACGGAGTTGAAGAAGCACCATAAGGCATCGGTTGCAAGTTGTTTCCGTGTGGATCTTGGACGGAAAGGTTTCCAATGATGTTGTCCAATGGATGATCATGTGTCCATTTTCTAAGGTGTTCATGTGGTTGTTGTTGAGGCTGAAGTAGCGAGTTGATATCTCGAAGAAGAGGTTCGATGATGATTCGGGAGCAAATATGTTTTCAAAGGGTTCATCTTACGGAGGAGCAAAAGGGTTTTCATCATCATGGGTGACAACATTTCCATTGTGTACACTTGATGATTGATGATTAGTTGATGAGACAGATTGATCGCAGCAGCGCTTCTTGACTTAATGACATTGAAACCGAAGGTTAACTTCATTGGCGGGGATAGAAGCGACCTCTGTTGATGGAATTGACATATCATTAGCACTTGGCTCATAGTGTTCATCAAACATTGGATCAAATAATTTCTTCAAATCATCTTACGAAGGAGGTACATAAGGAGTTGTTGGTGAGGATTAGAAACAAGGGTAGGCGATAGGACTACTTGATGAATGTTGAGATGCGGGTCCGAGCTGGATTGTCCTGGAGCCATTTGACCGGTTAGCTCATCGAGCGTAACGTGAATTGTTTCCATGATATTTCGGGTTCTCTTGTTGTAGATTCGGTATCCTTTTACATTTGGTGCATATCCTACAAATACTCCAATGTCCGCTTTAGCTTTTAGTTTACCTAAATCTTGACCGTCATTAGTTGGGTAACATAAAGCACCAAACACACGAAGGTAGGATAGATCGGGTTTTCGTTTATGGACAAGTTCATATGGAGTTTTCCATGAGAGGTGTGAATAAGGGAGCGATTTTGGGTGTAGCAAGCGGTGGCAATGGCTTGACCCATAGAAACATTGGAACCTTTGAATAAATTAGCATTGTTCTTGCGGCTTCCACAAGAGTTCGATTTAGTCTTTCAACTACACCGTTACGTTGAGGAGTTCGTGGAACACTTCTTTGATGGTGATTCCAACGCTTTCATAAAAGCGAATTAAGTCTTTGTTAACAAACTACGTGCCATTGTGCATTCGAACAATTCTAACGGTATTGTTGAGTCGAACACGAAGTTGTTTGATAAGTTTGATGATGACATCGGAGTTTGATCCTTTGTCCTCAAAACTTTACCCAAGTAAATCGAGAGTAGTCATCAACAACTACTAGAATGTATTTCTTCCCATTTATCGTTTGCACTCTCATTGGTCCGCAGATCCATATGAAGGGTATGGAAAACTTCCATTCTTGAGTTTGTGGGTTTTGGTTTGTGGGCATATTTCGTGCTTTTTCTCAATTGACATCTTGAACAAAGATGATCCTTTTCATACTTAAGTCTAGGTAGTCCTCTTACTAAGGCCTTTACGGAAAGATTGTTTATGGTACCAAAGTTCAAGTGATTGAGATGAGCGGTGCCATAGCCATGACTTAGTTTTAGATGCCTTTGACAATGACGGATGGGTGAAGATTTCATCATGTCTTCGATAGAGATGGTGTATAGGTTTGAACCACGAGTTCCTCTGAGAAGTTCCACACCATCAAGTTCTCTAACAAAGCAAGTATGTTTTCTGAAAGCCACTTCTAAGTCAGAGTCACAAAATTGTCCAACAGAAAATAGATTATGTCCAAGACCTTCAACATAATATACCTTGGAAATCACACTATCTCCAACCACGTAATCTCCATAACCCATAATAGCACCAAAATGATCGTTTCCGAATCTCACAGTCCCGATGAATTTACTCACAAAGTTCATGAGCCGTGACCGGTCTCCAGTCATATGCTTGGAACGACTGAGTCCGGTACCACGAGCGATTTAAGCGATCTGCGGTTAAACACGAGACAAGAATGGATAAGCGGATAATTGGGATCCCCATGCAAGAATGGGTTCCATTTGGTTAGTAACGATGATTGGAACACCCACATCGAGTAGAAGCAATAGAATCATCGAAATAGATGCGGTGCTAGTGTCCGTATTTGACCTATTCAAAGTGTGTTCACTTCTTAAGGAATAGTTCTACCGGTGAGGCATCCATTTTCTAGTGGGCATTGACTTAGCAAATTTAGGGCACAACTCATTAATCTTATGGCCGATGGGTATCCATTGATAACCTATATTACTAAAATTCCTTCCTGTAGGTTTCCACTGTTTTCTAACTTTCTTTCGCCTTTGCCTTTTAGCCTTCTTCGCTTGTTTTTTAACATTAACAGTTTTAATTGGGCATTTGACAACATTAGACAAATCATTCACACCACATTCAAGATTAGTGTGAAACCACGCAATCATCATTACATGTTTTGCCAAAGTAGCGAGTCGCATTAATTACGATGCGCTTAGAGCTAACACTAGAATCAACACGATTCGTTTTATTCAAATTCTCCCTAAGGTGATCTTCTACTCTCTTCCTTGAACATTCCTAGCATGCAAGGTCCTATCATTCTTTGTGTTGCCTTGAGGCTTTGACCCTCTTTCTTTGGTGTCACTTCTTACTCTGTAGAGGAATTGGAACATTAGTTGGTTTTGCTACTTTTGCATTCCGAACTAGAAGTGCGGGGATCGAACTACTTGAAGGCACATTAGTGTTCACTTTCTTAAAGCGGGCATAGAATGGTTTGTATGCTTGGCACTAGGCATAGAACAAGGCATCACGACTTTACCTTTCGCACCTAAGGATTTAGGACATGTTGCTATTAAACATTCTAGCGACTCACGAGATCTTTTGCACGAATGCAAGCAAACCTAATTTCTCTATCAAGAGGCTTATTTATGAAATCCTCTTCCACAATCTCACGGAGACATTCTAGACTATCCTTAAGGTGAGCAAAATAGTTATGAAACACAAGTTCATTATTCCTAAGATGAGGAGGAATGTATTTATGATCATGATATATTTGCGATCGAGGATGACTTTGATGCAACATTCTTATTAAAGACAAGTGGCGGTTTTCCTTTTCACGACTCCTTAGATTCTCAATTTCTTTTTGTAAAGGCGTTATTTTTCGTTATTTTTGTCACGAGTGACTTTCATTGAATCATATAACTCTTTAAAGTGTCGTTTAAATTTTTCATTTTCTTCTAGAAAACTCTCGTTTTCTTTTGTAAAGCATTAACCAAGTTTTGAAGATGAAAAGTTTGAGAATCTTGAGAATCTAAAGGAGGAGGCATTTGGGAGCCGATCACATTGTTCTTTTCACCCTTTAATTGAGAAATTTGGGCTTTCAATTTTCGATCGTGTTACAATGAGCTTGAATCATTCGTCACGTTTGTTTATCCGAAAAGCGCATCAAACTCGGAACATCGAGGATGTCTTGATATTTAAGGTTTTGACATTTTCTTTGAGATGTTGATATTTTAGTTGTAAATCAAATTGTTCAACTTCTAGTTTAGAAAGATGTTTTACCAAGCTCAATATATTGACCAATAGATAATTTGAAATATAATGAAGATATAAAACACACTCAAATTTCTATTAGAAAGATGTTCATAATTTACCAAGCTCAAATTCCTTTTCCATATTGAAGACTCTTCTATTGAACTTTTAATTGTTTAAAGAAAGGCATGACCTCAGTTAAATAACATTCTTTAGTTTGCTCAAAACCCTTTCCCCTCGGTTATCCACAGCAGGTATGATTCTCTTCTTACGTTTTCTCAAAATCAACATAAACAACATACGGTGATCAAGGTCTTGCTATTAGTGGCAATAGATCTAGGAACTAAATGCATTGGTGTATTAGGAGAATACACGGTTGCTTGAGGCAATTTCCTACTAGGGGATTCTTTTCAACAAGATTTTAGCTTTTGCATATCCATATCCTTTTTCGAACACTTGTTGGGGGTTAGTAGAGTCCGAGGCTTAAACTTGTTTAAGGATATCCAATTTTCCTTAGTGAAATCATGGGGTTTGATCGTTATGTTATTCTCTTTACACGCAGGATCATTAAGCTTCATATCCATTTTCTCCTAGATGCATCATCTAATTTTCTATCTTCCTCGGTGCACTCAATACAACTAGGTTTTCGTCTAGGTTTAAGAATCTCATTGCCATCATAGATTACATTTTGAGCGACTTTTGCTTTCTTACCATACTCGGGGTTGGAATACTTTATAATGGGAGTCTTGTGCTTATCGCTTAAGACTCTATGCTTAGTGATCATGTGAGCGATCGAATGGTGTTCCTTGTACGTACAACTTATTTTCAAGCTTGTTTTTCAAAGTTTTTAGATTTGAAAAGTCATTCAAAAGTTTTGATTCCTTAGCATTAAATTCTTGTTTAAGCACTTTAACGTTATCTTGAAGCTCTTGCTTTTGCTTAACAGTTTTAGAAAGATTTTCTTGTAAGGAGTTTAACTCTTGTTTTAAGACTTCTTCTCTAAAATTACTTTTTCTAATAATTGTATGCATTTGGTCGTCCATTTCTTGCTCACGGGTGGTTAACTCAAACTTAGCACGCTGTTCATAAATAGCAACTTGTTCTTTATAGGCATTTAGTTCGAAATAATGAGAATCATCGAGGGCACATGCGGTGTATTCATCAAAAATATAGTCATCATTGTTGCAGAAGATGCATCACTTGGTACAATCTCACTTTCACTTTGTTTCACATATTGATCATATGGGACAACATTGATATTACCCATATTTTCAATATCGACTCAAAAGTTTCGATTGATTGTACTTTGTCATGTATCTTTGCTCATCAACATCATCGTATAGTTTTAATACCTCGAGATGATTGATTCTTTGGATGGACCGACTTCTTTGTGATGATGAGACCTTTGGAGAGACCATTGGAGAAATGCTTGCCATGAAAATTGTGCGTGTAGTAGGTTCATCATCGACGTCGAGTCGTATGCATCACGATGCGCAACTTGAAAGGCATTATGATGATTATGACCTATCTCACGAATTGGTTTCTCATCCACATCGCATCATATGTCTTGGCATTGCCCTCGAGAAGAAACAACAGACTCCTCTTCATCCAACACAACTCCATTATCCCGAGCTTGCACAAGTAACATCTTGTCTTTGAAGTACTCGCATTTTGTGGGCGTTTTGGAGAAGTGCGGTTCCTTGCTATATGTCCATCACCACCACAGTTGTAGCACTTAATTTGCTTAGCTTGACCTTGATTTGGATTCCTTCCACGATTACGATTTGCCACATATCCTCTACCAACTCCACCTCTTCCTGTTCATATTGTCTTCCTTGAGCTGGTTGCACCGTAACCTTTCCATCTCGACCAAAGCATGATTGTGTAGATTGGATGCCTCCCGATTTCATTGTTAGTGTTATTGTTAGTATGTGGAGTGAAGGTTAAGTTTTTTTTAACCATAAGAGCCAGTTGATTGATAAAGTGTTCCATGACTGCATTGGCATCAGGTTGCTTGAAACTTGGATCGGGAATGAGTTTGTGATTTCCATTACCCGTGGGTATGACTTGAGAAGCTTTGGTAGTAAATCCAACATTGGTGTAAAAGGCTGTTGAATCATTTGATGAACTTGTTTCTCCCTGCTCAGACTTGAACTGTTCAAGAATCCTTCGTTCAAACATAGCATGTCTCTCATTCTGAAGAAGGAATGCAAATAGTTGCTCATAGTTGGTGTTCTTCAATCCTTTGGTTAGCTTCACAGAGGTGACAAACTTATGCCATTCGGGATTCATATTGTTCACAAACTTTGAGTTCAGCTGAATATTTGGCATAGTCATTTTGATATTCCTCATATCATTCACAAGCTTGTGGAATCTCACGTAATATTCATAGATACTCTCTTCTGGTTTCATCTTGAAGTGCTCAAATTCATCATACAGCTGTGATTCTCTGTCTTCCTTAGTCAATTCGAACCGAGAGAAGCATCTTGACATTATCCCAAACGACCTTGGCTTCGTGTTATGATTGATAAGCTTGTAGATATCTTTTGGAAGACCTTGAAGTATAATGTTTGAAGCCACGATATCGACATCGAATCTCTTTTCTCCTTATCACTAAGCTCATCATACATCTTTGGTGCGTCCAAACCAAAGATCATGGTTCCATCTGCAAGCGATATCAATTATGTCTCATGTAGTCTCAATCGTCACGGTCCTTCATCAATAGACTTGAGAATGTTGACTCCATTTTCCTTTCCAAGACAATACAACCCGATTCGTTGAGCCCATGAGTCATAGTCGATTCATCAAGCATGGGTGGACGAGTGTCGAACCATTGCTTGAACATCCTCGAGAATGTGGAGATGATTGTAGGTACGTTGGTAGACATGTTTACAGATTTCACGGGATTTTATAACTCTATGATTAAACCGGGAAATAGATTCTTTCACGGGATTTTACTAAATCAAGAGAAAACCGTATTACAAACAAAATATCAACCAAGTCGCTAAGAATCCTTGAACTAAGTCGCTAAGTATCCTTGAACCAAATCGCTAAGCACCAAGTCGCTAAGTAGCAACTCGCTAGACTTCAAGTTGCTATGAATCAAGTCGCTAAGCCCAAGTCGCTAAGACCCAAGTCGCTGGACACAAGTCGCTATAATACCAAATCGCTAAACAGTCAAGTTGCTAAAGAACAACTCGCTAAGATCCAAGTCGCTAATATCAAGTCGCTGAGAATACAAAGTACAAGTCGCTAACAAAATTGAAAGCAAGTCGCTAACCTAACCAAGTCGCTAGCCAGTGGAGAATCCACTAACATGTACTATTTGTCGACTTGTCTCAATAGACAAGTCGCTAGGCTCAAGTCGCTAACAATTAACACTACAACTCGCTAACAATTCTTTGAAGCAAGTCGCTATGAAGAAAAACACTACGAGAGTCAAGTCGCTAGCAAGAAAAACTTCAAAAACACACTTTTCAATCCAAAACAAGCACAACCACAGTGATTCAAGCTTTCCAAATCCAAACCCAAGCACTTACAATGATTCTAAACACAAAAGTACACTCAAAATTCAAACTTTAACACAATAATTGATCCAAATGATGCAAAAACCACTAAAATTTTTCAAACTCAAAAATCATATAAAACCACTATAAATCCAAGGATAAGTAAGAGAGATGATCAAACCATGGCTCTTGATACCATTTGTAACATATTGTATTTCACATACACATCAAATCATGATCAAGTGGGCGTATAACTTAATGTTTTAGAGAGAGAAAGAGTTAGAGGTTTGGGAACTTAGTGAGAGAAAATGAAAGTATTATTATGAGCTCCAACTCTCTACCTTGAGAGGTAGAGAGTATTTATAGTCATACACAAATCGCCACCTGTGGGCTGTGGATCAGGCATACAGTGGGTAAAGACCCGTCCGTCCTCCACGATGTTACTTAACTAAATACTACTTAAGTTTAAATAACTGCGGCTACGAGCTTTCTAACGATTACATATACTTGAGGTGACCGACTCTTTAATAACTAGATTTACTAAATCCTAACAAAGGCTTTTAAACCACTTGGTGTCCCAAGTGGACGAGTGAAGTCTCGTGAGGGTTTACAGGGAACACACCCACAAAGTTCATTTAAAATACTAATACAAGGTTATTGTGTTTTAAAATGAAAGAATTAAAGCAGAGGAAGGTTACGTCGTAACTCTTTTGAGGGAGTTACGTCGTAACTAGCAAAACCTGGCAAAAGCTGCAAAGCGAATGGTTACGGCGTAACCATAGAGATGGAATTACGCCGTAATTAGTAATGCGTCAAGAATTCTACTGCTAAAAAGTTGGTTCTGGCGTAATCACGAGATGAGTTCTGTAGTAACTCGGTCGAATCGACAAACTACGGTGACAATTACTTCCTCGTTTCCTGCAAAAATGGTTAGAAACACAAAACCCTATAGAAAGGGAAATAAAACAAAAGAAAGGGATAATTCGGGTTGTCTCCCGAAAGAGAACTTTTCTTTATTTACGAGTCTCTAACTTAGACTCAGAGCTGCGGGGCTACTATGGGGGCCTTAGGACTTCCCCGACATCTTCAATGTCTTTCATCAAGTTATGCCTCATCCAAGCGACATTCGTGGCAGTTCGGAGGTATTCATTAGTTTCGATTTTCTGGATTTTTCAAAATTTTTCCTCCGGTCCCAAGTGGTAGCGAGTGAACTCGTATTTTTCGACAATAATTGGTGGCGGTCTCTTGTAGGGAATCCCAAGGAGTTTGCACCTCCTTTGCTCATAAGCCTCGTCGTCGGGATCAGTAAACTCCTCATTCCCTTGCAATTCAAGGTAATCTAGGATCCCTTCAATGTCATCGTCATCAGAAGCGGTACCTTTAAACCATTCTTCATCGAGCAGATTCTCCACTAGTACACGCTTGCATTCTTCTTTTTCATTACTAACCAACTCCTTGCCATCTTCAATCGTTATTTCACTCGTGATGTTAAGGTTTTCGTCGTTAGAATTTTCTCTACCCATGTAATCCTTCCAAATCTTCTCTTTGGTTAACGTATCAACATGTCCATACTTAATCTTCACCCAGCTATCGAATCCCAGGTTGTCCAGCCAAGGCAAACTCGTTCTCTCCTCATCGTTGGTTGAGGACCAAAAGAATTCGTCTTTTCCTATTCTCCTTGAGCTACTTCCCCCGTTACACGTATCGTCATAAGGGTTGCATGACTCCCAGAAAATTTTCCCAAGAGATTTTATTCTTTCACACCAGTGACTGCGTATTTCATTGTTGTCAATTTCAATTAAATGTTCTTCCATACAATAGATGTTGTTATTAGCCACTTCCTTTTTCTGATTGTGCTCCTCGTAATCAACTTTTAGCTTCTAAAAAAGATTCGGGTTAATCTTGGCATCCCCGAACTGTATTGCGTACCAATTATCAAATGCTAAATCACCGAACTTTATACAATGTCTTTCACGCTCGTGAGGGCATGTCCACTCTTCCTCTCTTTCACTATCCTCGCCGTTGCAATACTCGCGGAAGGGGTTGCATGTAGGCCATGCTCGTATCGAGTCTTCGTCAGTTATGATGATCCGAGTACACCAGTGAGTGATAAGCGGCTCTTCTTCATCTTCTAGGGAGAACTTCTCGAGTCTTTTACAATCATTATATGCGGGCCACATAAATTTGTTATGGTTGATCCTATCCTTATTGCTTCCTCCTTCGCAAACCTCATTTCTCGGATCACACGAGGCCCAAAGATCGTACCAATCTCCCTTAGCAACGGGTATCATTTTGCACCAGTGATATTTCCTCTTAGATCTAGGCAGGGGGCACAAGGTAACGTCATGGAACCAGTCGTTAATCTCAGATGTTCCTGATTCGTCTTCTTCGAGAAAATTTTCTACCGCGTATCCCGATTCGCGTAACTTAGATTCTTGGTTACGGCGTAACTCGTTAGAGTCGTTTTCATCAATATTCTTCATAACCCGTTATCATTGTCAAAACATAGTTACGCCGAAGCGATAAAGGTGTTACGGCGTAACTCAGATCTATTGACGGGATCAACCCCTGAATCCGTATCATTGGCCTGAACCTTTGAGTTATCATCAGCAAAAATTACTTTACATTCCATAGCGGGTTTCGATACTTTAGGTTTATTGTTGTTCATCCTTACTTTTTCACTGAGCTTTTCCACCATAGATTCTAGGTTTTTTAGGGTTGTGTCGTGCTTGGATAGGTTTTTGTCAGTGTTTTCCTGGAATTCTTTTAACCACTCATCTTGCTCCTTTTGTCTTTGGGCTGAACTCTCCAGGAACTTGTTAATTGTTTCGTCAAGACTGGGTTTTCTTTCTCCATAAGGCCCACAGTTGTAATTTCCACGATACCCGTTACTATTTCGATTATCTCCGTAAAACGGTCGATTTTCTCCATACTTGGCTTCTTCAATTTCATCGTCGTTATGAGGACAATTTTTCGTGAGATGTCCTCCTCCACAGCTTTCACAACCCACTTGGATGGCATGAACGGTTTCTCTGACCTTTAGCATATCTCGACTAAGATTTTCAATTTTACTAGCGATTCTTCGCAATTCAAATCAAAATTTCCGCCTTGGTTTTTTTTCCTCCGTCGTGCCATTTTTGAGAGCGATCGACCATTTTTTGAATGGCTTCCATTTCAAGAGTAGGAGTTATATTCGGGATAGGTCCTTGATAGTCCAGCATTTGTCTTGTAGTTACGTTAATTCCTTTGTAGAAGATGTTGACCTTCTACTAGCTATTCAGATCATGTGTAGGACACTTGTAAAGGAGATCGTTGTATCTATCCCAGGCTTGATACAACGTTTCGTCGTCTTCTTGTTTAAAATTATGGATCTCCAAAAGCTGGTTAGAAATATTCGATGGCGGAAAATATCTCTGAATAAAGTGCTTCTTAAGTAGAGCCCAGTATTAATTGCCCGGGCAATCTTCGATCCATCTTCCGGTAGCTCCGAAGAGTCATTGGGAATACCATTAACATAACAACATCATGAGACACGCCTGAATGTTGAAAAGGCTAGCGATGTATAGGACATTTTCAACATGCTCATATGCATCTTCGTCCTGTTTCACGAAAAAGGGTTAGCACAAGCTCCCTCATAAATTGGTCTTTGATTTGAAGCGGATATCTGCTCCAATTTCCGGTCTTACGAGACCCGGCCCTTGTTCCGCTCTTGTCAACGCCAAATATTCCTCAAGAGTGAGGTTATCGATGTTAACAACTTCCATGATACCTGAAAACTCGAATAATGATCGTGAGAATAGTAGAAAAGTTTAAAATGAAATGAAAACTTAATATTAATCCTAATATAACTCCCGCGGCGCCAAAAACTTGATGCATGTTTTCTTGACTGGTTTTAATATTTATAAAGTCTCGTTATACCTATGGTCTACCCTAGTACACTAACGGGCAGTGTACCCGGTCGTGTGTAGTGTAGTAATCGGTAAAGACGAGGTCGTCCCAAGAGCTATGTGTGTTGGATTATTACTAAGTCTAGGTGTCACAAATTAATAAAGGTTTCGATAGGGATTTAATTAATTAAACTACAAAAGCGGAATAAAGCAAATAAAAGCAGATAAATGGTAAAGGGTAAATCAATAGAGGAGAGTGGTGCTAACCTAATTAATCCTCCTAGCTAGTTATGTCTATGTCTATTTACTTCCAATTACTTCAGGTGGGGTCAAAGTCGAGAGGACAACATTTGGTCAATTCGCCTAACCTATCAAAGAAAGATGCCACCACATGAGAAGTCGGTGTCCCTCATAATTCTGTTGTTCTGGTCCCTAATCCAAGTCATTAAGTACCGCTACATGCTAGATCTATAATAGTGAGTGCCCGGCGTTAGCAACTTAAACACTCACCCCTAATTCTTAAGTTCATCCAAAGCGGTAGGTGATCGGTTGGTCAAATCGCACAAGTAGAAATGGTCGTCAGTTGGTCATATCTTACCCTTCCCGTCTCAGCCCGCTCACCTAGGGTCAGTTGGTCATATCACCTAGGCAATTGGCCTTTACCGCCATTCAAAACTACCGAACCAAAGGTAGCTACCAATAAACTATGCATGCATACACTTAGAAATAATTGTACGGAAGTAATGTAAACGCAAACAAAACAATTAAGGAATCATAACTAGGACAACAACAAGAGGTGCTTAGCCGCTCATATTAATCATACAAACCAATTCAATATTCAAAGGTACGAAATACATGAATTGAAAGTAAATAAAATATAAAATGCTAATGCTTATCGTAGGGGTGTGATTTCTCCCTTGGAGACAGCTCCGTATGCTCCTCTAGACCTGCCTTGAGCTTTTTCCCACGTTCTCTGGTTGTTGTGTGTGGAATGGGATGATTAGAAATCTTGGAATTCGTGAGGTATTTATAGGTTCGATCCGGGTTACTGGCGTAACCATAACAAGAGTTACGCCGTAACCTTCAATTTCTTCGTATTTTACACTAGATCTGCTAGTTACGGCGTAACCATATTAGTGGTTACGCCGTAGTCTTCAGTAAACTTGGTTACGCCGTAGTTGATGAAATAGTTACGGCGTAAGTATTAGCGGCGTGGGACCTCATTTGACCTAATATAGTTACGTCGTAACCTTTGGGAAGAGTTACGCCGTAACCTTCTGATAAGTTTGTTTTCTGAGTCACGCAATAGTTACGGCGTAATGTGAGAGATGAGTTACGCCGTAACTTCTTCAAAATCAGCATACTATGATAATTATTTAGATAATTCTCCAATTCCACGTCTCTTTAGCTCCAATGCTCGTAATTTACCTGAAAGTGGAAAACAATGGAAAACAAGTGTAAATCCATATAAATGATATAAATTACAAGCATTATCGGAGGAAATTGACACTTAATATTCAAGACTATTTGATGTTATCAGTACCCTATCCTCATGATCTTAGAAACAACGGAGCGAGGTCCTGCATGTAGCCCGTAAGACCCTTTGTGCACTTCTTTAATTATGTTGGAGGCTTTCCTAGGTCCGACACAACGGATCCATGGAGACAAGAAAGACCTTCGGTATTGGTAATTCCACATGATCCTGTTCTGCGGTGCTTTGATGCGGACCTTTCGTGCTAGCTTTTGATCCTCCGGCAGTATGCCACTTATTAAGTACTCTCTGATCGGAGTCATCTAATTTGACTCTTCCTCCAGTATTACGTCAGACACCTCCTTTCGGACGATGGAACTTTCTGCCAATACTTCGACCAGAACATCCTTAGTTAAATGAGCAAATGCCATTGATGCCAGTTTGCTAAGTGCATCTGCCTTTTTGTTTTGGTTTCTTCGAACATGCTCTATGTCGTAGGAAGTAAAACCTTCGAGCATCTCCTTGGCTTTATCCAGGTACTGCTTAATCACAGGCTGCCTTGCTTCGTAGGAGCCCTTGATCTGGTTGGCCACCAGTTGTGAGTCAACAAAAATAGCTAAGTCTTCTACCTCCATGTCTTTAGCCAGTCGGAGACCTACTAGCAAGGCTTCATACTCCGCTTCATTATTAGTAACATCAAATTCGAAGCGGAGTGCATAAGTATGCTCCTTTTCTTCAGGGTTAACTAGCATCAACCCTGCACCTGATCCATCGGAGCTGGAGGCCCCATCGGTGTAAAGTTTCCACTCTTTGACCGTCTTCGCAGGCTTCTTGTCAGAAACTTTGTTGTCCTACTTCGGTTCAGAGGGTGTCTCTGCTAAAATTTCTACCAGTATTTGCCCTTTGACCGAGTTCCTACCCTTGTACTCAATTTCATGCTCTCCTAGCTCGATGGTCCATTTAGCTATCCTTCTAGATTTCTCTGGCTTTGAAAGTAGCTGCTCAATTGGCTTGTCAGTGAGCACGGTTATGGGGTGAGCCTGGAAGTACCTTCGAAGGCGCCTCGCAGCATGAACCAAAGCTAGGATTAACTTTTCCAACTCTGGGTAATTTAGCTCAGCTCCCTGTAGAACCCTACTAACAAAGTAGATAAAGATTTTCTTTTTTTCCCTTTCCGCCACCAAAACAGCACTGATGCTTTCGAAGGAGGCTGCGATGTACATAAATAACACTTCGCCTTTGATTGGGGCGGTAAGTGTGGGTAGAATTGCCATGAACTGCTTGAGCTTTTGAAAGGCATCTTCTGCATCCATGCTCCATTGAAACGTCTTTTTATCCGTGCATCCTTTAAGTGTCTTGAAGAATGGCAAGGATCTGTGTGCACCCTTCGATAGGAATCTGCTGAGGGCTGCTAGCTTACCGTTCAAACTTTGTACATCCTTGAGAGACTTAGGAGCCTGCAAGTCTGTGATGGCCTTAACCTTCGAAGGGTTGGCTTTAATACCCTATTTTGTGATCAGGTGCCCCAGGAATTGTCCTTCCTCTACGCCGAAAGAACACTTCTTAGGGCTTAACTTCATGTTGATGGCGCGAAGCTGATCGAAGGTTTCCTTTATGTCGGAGAGCATATCCTCCTCCGTTCTGCTCTTGATGACCATATCGTCTACGTATGCTTCGAGGTTCCTACCTATTTGCTTGCTGAAGGCTTTCTCCACTAGCCTTTGGTAGGTAGCACCTGCATTCTTCAGACCGAAAGGAATCTTCTTGTAGCAATACACGTCTTTTCCTGTAAAAAAGGTTGTTTTCTCTTCGTCCTCTTCTGCCATCTGTATCTGGTGGTAACCTTTGTAAGCATCCAGAAAACATTTCAGTTGAAACCCTGATAAGGATTCCACCTTCCAATCAATTTCTGGTAGAGGATAACTATCCTTCGGACAGGCCTTGTTGATATCGCTGAAGTCTATACACATTTTCCACCCTCCATCATGCTTCTTAACCATCACTGGATTGGCTACCCAGGTTTGATACTTCACTTCCCTGAGTATACATGCTGCTATGAGCTCATCCACCTCATTTCATGCCGCTGCATTCCTTTCGGGCGCAAGGCTTTGACGCTTCTGCTTGATAGGTTCAATGTGCTTGAACTCGTTAAGCTTGTGCTCAGTGCCGAAAGGATTTCCATCTATGATGAGATTTCTTGGGACCCCCGTCATGTCAGAGTAAGTCCATGCGAAAACATCCGTATTAACCCTTAGTAACTTTTCCAGTTCTACCTTAAAGGTGGCAGGGAGCTGCTTTCCAATGACCACCGTCTGATCAGGATGTAGGTCGTTTACCACGATGCGCTCTTCGGCATCAGTGCAGCTGAGAATATCCTTCAGAACCTCTTCAGGACTTTGTCTGACCCTTTTGCCTACATCTGTAGGCTTCTTCGAGTTGTAGCTAGAGAAAACCGTTCCAATACCGAAGGGTGTTTGGAATTTGATCGCAGCGTGTTGGGTGGAGACAACGATACCTATTTTCTGCATTGCGGTTCTCCCTATTAACAGGTTATAGGGAGATTCAAACCTTACGATCGCAAAAACCAGGGTTTCTGTCCTTTTTAGCCTTCCTTCTCCAATCGTAACCTCTAGAGGGACTTCTCCCAGAGGCCATGAATGCTCCCCTGAGAATCCCACCAAAGGTACCTTCGAATCTACTCTCTTCGACCTTATCGAAGGCTTGAGCTTCAGAAAACAATGCTCATAGATGACTTCGCAGGAGCTTCCGCAGTCTAAGTAGGCTCTATTCACTTCCATGTTGGAAATTAAGACTTTCATGACCACGGGGTCATTTGAGAGAACCCTGCCAGTGATCGAAGGGAACATAACATCTCCTACCCCGCATAATCCTTTCTCTGCTGCTTTTCTCTTTAAACCAGAATCATCCCTATGAACCCTGAGGATTGGAGCTTCGACCAGTGTGGTATCTTTTCCCAACTTGTTTCGGAGACCTTCTCTTTACCTTTCTTTATGCCCTTCACCAAATGTCCCAATTGGCCAGACTTCACGGCCTCTTCTATCTGTTTTTTGAGCTCTCTGCAACTGTTGGTGTCGTGCCCGTAATCGTCATGGAAATAGCAATACTTGGATGTATCCTTGCTTCTTCCTCTACTTGCCAAGCGAGGGGAGGATCGAAGGCCTTGTGACCCTTTCCGTAGCAAGTATTTCCCTGGAGATTTAGCAGTTGCCAAGAGTTCGTGGTTGATGTTTTTGTTGTAGGTGCGAACTGTCGTCTCGCCTTTGTATACATTTTGGACCCTTCCCATGAAGAGTGCTTTGGGATCTTGTTGTTACTTTCCTTATTTTCGATCGGAGCCCCATTGGTGGACACTTCTTTGGCTTCGATCCGGTGTACGTCTTCTCCATTAAGCCCTTATAGGTTGCGGGAAGGTCAATGGATAAGAATTCCACCGACTTGCATTTCGCGAGCCATGCACAAAACCGAGGATGCCTGGTCTTCGTGCGGAACCCGAACTGCAAGGTGTCATCGGTGTATCTAGTAACGAAAGCCCTAGTGCTCTCGTTTTCCTACCTTGATGTTGTGTCTTGTCGGTGAGTCCTTGTGAACTTTTAATTTGGTGAAGTGTGATCTAAAGTCGGCCTTGAGATCATCCAAATTCACTATGCTACACGCTTTTGCCCGTTCCACCATATACGAGCGGAGTCTCGCAGGGTATATGTGAACATGTGGCAAGCAATTGGCATAACCCATTTCTGCATTCTAATAGCCCCTTCGAATAAATGTAAGAAATTATCCGGGTCCCCCTTCCCATCATAAGTACCAATATGTGCGGGCATTTTCAACCCGTCGGGTAGAGGGTAGTCTTTTATCCATCTTATAAAGGGTGTTGTGGAACCCATGGGCTCCGAATAGAGGCAGTTGTAAGGTGGCATGTAAGTGGGGACAGTGTTGTATGGGTTATGTTTGGAGGTACTCCGACATGATTTTGGTTAACATAAGGAGGGTAAGCAGTAGGTATAAAAGATGGGTGACTTCCTACAGGGTACGGAGGGTATATCATTGGTTTCCCGTAGGGCATGTTTCCATATGGTTGAGGAAAGCTAGGGTTGCTAGTCTGCCCATTAGGTGGGGGGTAGACCCCATGGGGGTAAGATTGAGCCTGAAAAGGAGGGTACATACCATGAGGAGGAAGATTTCCTCCCCCATTCTTTTGAGGTGGATTATAACACCCGAAAGTAAAACAAAAAGATATTAGCCATAGTAAAAATAATAATCACCACACTATTATGATAAATATAAAGTAAAACTAAAAACATTATATTCTTAACTAAAATATGGCATTAAAGGTTCAAATGAAACCCACGTTCACATACAACTGATTGAGCAAAATACTCGGTCAAAGGAAACTACCTCATATCCCATATTAGCCGAGTAGTTGGTTGTTCCATGCTTCACTCACATAAGAAACTTCCATATTCATTCTCTTCATAAAATTTCAAAACAACTCATAACCACATTTGTGTCTGCACAAATAGAATCACATTGGTGTTAGTATTGCTCGTGTTCTGGATTCGTGCCCGGAGTTTCAGTTTTGTTTTTCTAGTTTGAGTTTGATTTTGGGTCGTTGGACAAACTTGGATTCGGTTTTTGTTCGTGCGTGGGTTGCGGGTTGTTTTCGATCGCTGGAAGGTTAACGGCATAGTTTGGGTTACATTTAGTTGCTGTGTACGTTGGGTTTTTATTTCGATCGTATCTCGTCCAATCTTAGTGGTCGTGGGCAGTTGGCATTCATACTCGTGTTCGTTGTTATTCTTTCGTGTTTCAGTTGGAGGTACCACTTACGCCATGCTAAACTTATATGCACGTAACTTAAGTTAAACTATATAGTGATAAGAACTTGAAATGAAATCGCTATGAATCGGGATTTAAACATGTTGATCGTTTGTGAAATTTCATGCATGTCGAGAAAGATTTAAGTTTGTGTCTGTCATGAATATGATTTGATAAAGGCTAGAACATGTATGCTAAATATGATATAAACCTATAAGAAACATGTGCATGATCGTATAGAACTGTAAACGGGTGTGAGTATGCATCATGGGTATAAGTCATGTAGAACTGGGTTGCATGGCATGCACGAAATTGTGATAGAAATCTTGGTCAACTAAGAAGCAATTATATAAACAAGACAGTGTATGGTAGTATATGTGCGCATGGTTTTAAGGGGCATTTTCGAGGGTGTTCGCGGGATTTATGGGTACGTTTTACGGCTTGTTGCAAGTGTTTCGGGAAAATAGAGTCGGGGGTTAATCATTATACGTGTTTATCTAGTTGTGTCGATAAGCCGTTTGAACCGCGAACTAGTGTAAAGGTCTAGCGAAATGAATAGGAACAAGTAACATTTTGAATGAAAATCTGAATACTGTACGCATGGTTATAAGGTTTCATGATTAAATATTTAATATTTTTATTTTCAGCCCTTATCTTTAAGAATGGTCACATACAAACCTTGATTTATCATAAATTAACACTTTACACCTTAGACTATAATGGTAATATTATAGAGTGTTTAATATTTAGTTATTTGTGCTAATAAACCCTAAACTTTGATAAGTTACACTTTAAACCTTAAGTTTGGATTATTTATATTTTGAACCCTAAATCATGATAATTATCTTATTAGACTTTTTATTTTATTAGCATTGGTAAATCTAAACTTTCTATTTCGGACAAGCTTACCAATTCGATAACCGTTCTAATTTGGAAAAGTATTTAACGTAGTAAACTTAATAATTAAAAGTTACGGATTCGGTAAAATTACTAATTACGGAAATTTACTAAAAATGAAAAGTTGCTAATATGGAAACCTGCGAAATATGGAAAGTTTCTAAAAAAAATGGAATGAAACTCTAAATATGAACAATAGTGAAGATGAAATGGTTTCTAAAACTCGAACGGTCATTATTCGTGTAGATCCGCGGAGGAAGGAGTAATCTTTGATTACTTGTGCATTTTCGATGATTTGCTTTACAGTTTGAGGTACATATATTCTTTCCCTTTTTAGTAGGGATACTTTTGTATGTTCTGATCCTTTGATATGATCCTTTGCTATGATTCCCCTATGATGATCCTTTGTTTGCTTTCTGAATGGATTCGTATGCTATGATTCTTCGATATGATTCGTTCCATTTTGACTTCGGTATGATATGTTATGATATGATTCAGTTACCATGATTTGTACGCTTATGATTCGGTATGATTTGGATATGATTATGATTTGTACGTTCTGCCCCTTTTGTTACGAGTCAACTAGCCATGGAGGTACCATGGCCATGTCATTGATGGCACCAATGGCATGACACTATCTAGGGCGTTGTGATTAGCCCCCGGCGTCCCCATTATGATTTGATATGATATGATTTGTGATTTGTGGCACCTTATTTGCATATGTATACCTGTCTAGCTAACGGGGTACATATTGCCTTATGTACGGGGGGCGTATGGATGCATCCTAGGCTTATGATTTGATATGATTCGATATGATTTGATATGATTTGGCATGATTTGTATGGATTTGGCGTTTGGGCTGTGCGTGCCTTGCACCCCCTCTCGCACTTTGGTACTTGTGAGGTCTCCCCTCCCTGGACCCTTTTGTAAGTAGTGTCCTTCATGTGGTATGCTGGACGCATAGGATTATTTGCTCGTGGGCATCTTTCATTTTTGATTCATTATACTTTATTGGATTATGTATTCGTATGTTCGTTGTGTTCTTCATGTGGCATGTTGAACACCTTTTGTTTTGGTACTTCATTATGTTCTCTTCATGACCTGATCCTTTATTGTTTATGATCTCTCGTTCACTTTGATTTGTTAACTTTTGTTCATTGATAAGTATGTCTTCATTCAGTTACTTGTTTGACCTTTCGTTCACCCAGAATCCTGATCTAGTCCATCCAACAACTATGTGGGGTTATAGTTATTTGATTTTACTATGCTTTCATTTCATGTGGTTACCAAACTTATGCTATCAGATTATCACTTCCTTTGTTATGGTGCTATGACATGAATATGAAATTCTGTTGTTACCAGGTTGATGTATGATTTCTTGATTTATCTATCTTCCATGCTAATAATTGATTACCTGACGTATCCATTGCCATGATCATACTCCTGTTTGTATTTCCGGTTGCTTAGTAGCTATTTCAGCATAATAATTAATATCTACCAGAATAATTAGTTTGCCTTGCTTACATTCATTTCCATGATTCCTTGCTGATAGAATTTGAGTTGACTTATGTGTGTACCTATTGAACTGTTTAGTTGCCATGCTATTGTTTTGCTTAGTATTACTACTGATGATGCTACTTGGTATCTTGTTATCATGACTTGTCGTTGTTATTTATCTGTCTGGAGTAATTTTTATACTTGAGCTATATTATGCTGCTTCCTGTCTACTTATAGAGTATAGTTTAGTTATATGTAATTGATTTGTTGTCTTACTTGTTTTGCCATATCATGTATTAGTCGTTCTGCTGCTTGATATGCTCTCACAATATTTGGTTACATGTTTAATTATGATGCTGCCTTTCATCTTTTATGTAATTCTTTGAATGCTTGAATAATTGTATCTGCTTGTATGTATTCGTGGATGTATTGTTTGCTATGAGGTTTCTTTGATTATGTTCTTGGTAGATATATGTTATGATGTTTTTCTGCAGGTTTCTCATTGACTCATTTCTTTCCGTTCATTTGCTACGACTTCGTTATTACATTTGATTTGTTTCGTACCTTTGTTATATTTAGTTTTTGTTTCTATCATATCTGTTCACTGGGCTTTTTAAGCTCAGCCGCATTTTCTTTTCCATGCGGCAGGTACCAAGTGGGATGTTGGGCTTTGATTTGGGCTGAGAGTAAAAGCATTTGAATGGACCGACCCTAGTTATCTTATCATTTGGGATTTATTTTGAAGAGCATTTGTCTTGATAATTCATTTCTTTTAAATATGTTGGATTTATGTATCTCCTTTTGAAGTCATTCGTTTTTATGACTTGATATTTTTATTTAAAGACTTCTGCTTGCATTTGTATGCTTTGTATGAAACCATAATGTGACATTTTGACCCGTGTCGGGTTGGGGTGTTACAATTATGGTATCAGAGCTAAGGTTTCGTCTTGTTGACCTTAGGATTGACCTGTGAGGACTTGGGTAGACATTAGGCTTCCGTCTGTTTTGATCTTTTCCGGATCTTTTGATTTTCGTTCAGATTTGACGTCGATATTCTTTTGTCTTCGCTGATTTAACCTTCTTCTTTTCGAATTTGATTTTTTCTGTTTTGTCTTCACACTTTCGCTTGTCGATCGTTTAGATGGAGACTACTCGTAGAGTCGAAGATGGTGGTGCCGACCCTGAGTTGCTGCAACAGTTGCTGAAATTGAGGGGATCGTGAAGTAGAAGTTGCATCCGTTCATCGCGACGCCGTGGAAACATAAAGATGCGGCTGGAGAGTGCTGGACAGAACAACAGGAGGAGCAAAGATAGAAACGGGATTCAACTGGTGGGCACGTGGAAGGTATATGGGCGGAGGAACTATGACCTGCATACTTCAGACGTGCGGAGGAACTACCACTAAAATTCGGGCGTATTGTGATCGAGAAGTCCAACCGTTGAAATGCTGAGAAGATTCATATTCTTCATATTATTGGGCGTGATTTTTGTTATTCTGATTTGTTTCGTCACGCATTTTGAGTTAGTTGATATTTCGTTATGTGATTTTGACCAGTGGTGTTTTCTTCGATTTGTTTGAAGCTTAGCTTGAATGATGGAGTTCTATGGTTTGAATCTTTTGTGTTACGTCAACCTTGCATTCTACTTATATTTCTCTGAGATATTTCGATTTTCATCCGTTATGTTTACATGATTCGTATCAGTGAGGTTAGACCTTGCGGCACTTTGTCATTTTAGTGAGCCTGAGGCTATTTTTAATCGTCAGTAATAAGTCATGAGGAACCTTCTCGAGCAAAGCCGCAGCCTTCTGCCCTTGATGGAATGGTAAGTTGATTTGATGTATTATGTGCTGCCTCTATGTGAATCTGATTTGATTTGGTATGTTACTTGCTACCTGTATATGTATATGTTTTGACGTGATGTTGGTTATGTAGTTCGTCATGACCCTAGATAGAATATAATGGCAATAAGGACTTGTTATGTGATGCAAGTATTATGATGCCTGATCAACGTGATAATACCGAGATCATATAATTTGAACTTATTGGGATCATACGACGTCTTGGGAAATGCTGAGGTTGGTATGTTGGATGGACTAGGACTTATATCCGTTATTATTTTTTTTCGGTCTTTATACTCGTTTGGAATTCTGTACCTCTTAGCCAGATTCTCATTGACATCTGGTACGTATGAATTATGTACTCGTTGGACCAGAAATTTGTTATGATTCGTGCGAGACTATGGATTGCTACGTTGGCCTTAGAACAATACGTCTTCGTTTACTTTCACGACTTCAATTTCGAGGATGAAATTTTATTTTTAGAGGGGAAGAATTATAACACCCGAAAGTAAAACAAAAAGATATTAGCCATAGTAAAAATAATAATGACCACACTATTATGATAAATATAAAGTAAAACTAAAAACATTATATTCTTAACTAAAATATGGCATTAAAGGTTCAAATGAAACCCACGTTCACATACAACTGATTGAGCAAAATACTCGGTCAAAGGAAACTACCTCATATCCCATATTAGACGAGTAGTTGGTTGTTCCATGCTTCACTCATATAAGAAACTCCCATATTCATTCTCTTCATAAAATTTCAAAACAACTCATAACCACATTTGTGTCTGCACAAATAGAATCACATTGGTGTTAGTATTGCTCGTGTTCTGGATTCGTGCCCAGAGTTTCACTTTTGTTTTTCTAGTTTGAGTTTGAATTTGGGTCGTTGGACAAACTTGGATTCGGTTTTTGTTCGTGCGTGGGTTGCGGGTTGTTTTCGATCGCTGGAAGGTTAACGGCATAGTTTGGGTTACATTTAGTTGCTGTGTACGTTGGGTTTTTATTTCGATCGTATCTCGTCCAATCTTAGTGGTCGTGGGCAGTTGGCATTCATACTCGTGTTCGTTGTTATTCTGTTTCAGTTGGAGGTACCACTTACGCCATGCTAAACTTATATGCACGTAACTTAAGTTAAACTATATAGTGATAAGAACTTGAAATGAAATCGCTATGAATCGGGATTTAAACATGTTGATCGTTTGTGAAATTTCATGCATGTCGAGAAAGATTTAAGTTTGTGTCTGTCATGAATATGATTTGATAAAGGCTAGAACATGTATGCTAAATATGATATAAACCTATAAGAAACATGTGCATGATCGTATAGAACTGTAAACGGGTGTGAGTATGCATCATGGGTATAAGTCATGTAGAAGCGGGTTGCATGGCATGCACGAAATTGTGATAGAAATCTTGGTCAACTAAGAAGCAATTATATAAACAAGACAGTGTATGGTAGTATATGTGCGCATGGTTTTAAGGGGCATTTTCGAGGGTGTTCGCGGGATTTATGGGTACGTTTTACGGCTTGTTGCAAGTGTTTCGGGAAAATAGAGTCGGGGGTTAATCATTATACGTGTTTATCTAGTTGTGTCGATAAGCCGTTTGAACCGCGAACTAGTGTAAAGGTCTAGCGAAATGAATAGGAACAAGTAACACTTTGAATGAAAATCTGAATACTGTACGCATGGTTATAAGGTTTCATGATTAAATATTTAATATTTTTATTTTCAGCCCTTATCTTTAAGAATGGTCACATGCAAACCTTGATTTATCATAAATTAACACTTTACACCTTAGACTATAATGGTAATATTATAGAGTGTTTAATATTTAGTTATTTGTCGCAATAAACCCTAAACTTTGATAAGTTACACTTTAAACCTTAAGTTTGGATTATTTATATTTTGAACCCTAAATCATGATAATTATCTTATTAGACTTTTTATTTTATTAGCATTGGTAAATCTAAACTTTCTATTTCGGACAAGCTTACCAATTCGATAACCGTTCTAATTTGGAAAAGTATTTAACGTAGTAAACTTAATAATTAAAAGTTACGGATTCGGTAAAATTACTAATTACGGAAATTTACTAAAAATGAAAAGTTGCTAATATGGAAACCTGCGAAATATGGAAAGTTTCTAAAAAAAATGGAATGAAACTCTAAATATGAACAATAGTGAAGATGAAATGGTTTCTAAAACTCGAACGGTCATTATTCGTGTAGATCCGCGGAGGAAGGAGTAATCTTTGATTACTTGTGCATTTTCGTAGATTTGCTTTACAGTTTGAGGTACAGATATTCTTTCCCTTTTCAGTAGGGATACTTTTGTATGTTCTGATCCTTTGATATGATCCTTTGCTATGATTCCCCTATGATGATCCTTTGTGTAACCACCGGTAAATTTCACATCGTATTAAACTAATATAATATTCTAACGAGAGAATACTTATCCATTTTCTACGTTCAAATTTTTTTTTTTAGAAACGACATCCTTTTATTTGATCACAACAATTAACTAATATGACGTAACTCACACACCAACATCATAATGTCTTAAGTTCATTCCTTATACGTCAAGTATAAAGGTTTTCAACTTTTATTTACCACTTAACGTTATTACGTTAACGTACAATTATTAAACTTTCAAGTTAAACGCTAACCATTTATTTGAGTTTACATGAAACCCTAATTTATCATATCTACGCTTTTTCATAAATGGTAAAGTACAACATTTTATACCTAGAGTACAAGTTATTAAAGCACAGAACCTAGCTAAACTTTAATTTCCGTTACAAGCTCTAATATACAACTCTATGATTTAATGTACATGATACTAATGTACAAGTCTTTCAAGCATAAGTACAAGTCCTTAATGCATAAGGTTTAATGTTTACATAAAATCACATTATAAACCTCAATGTACCTACCTTAAAGCACATGATACAAACCTCTATTGCACAAGCCCTTAAAATTGACTTTCCTAAATTTTCAAACCTAATGTACAACTCTCCAATGCTTGTGGTACAAGTATTTTATGCATATATGTTAATTATATCATTTACCTAAGTTAAACTAGTAATTATCTAAAGTAAAATTACAAACCTAACTAAGTATACTAAATCTCTACACTCTATGTACAACTCAATAAGGCCTAGGTACAACCCTTCAATGCCAACGCCCCTCCCCTTTTACCCTAGTTAAAATTGAACTAACTAAGTTACCATTTAGTTACCTAGAATACTTGTAATTACCCTAACCACAAATGTATACTTGCACCATGTAGTTACACATCGTTTTGTTACCATGAGATTTTACCATGGTCAAATGTTGTGGGTAAAATCTTTGGCCAAGAACAAGACCACATCACGCCATCTACATCACCACCACATGAAACCATACAAACTTTAAGACCACACATCACCTTGTTTTCCACCATACTCCTTATTATGGTTATAACCTAGTATAAGTGGCCAAACTACCTTCCACAAACCCAAATCTCTCTTGCCTATATATAAGGCCATGCATACACACATCTTCCTCATTCCATACAATCTATCTCACCACACTCTAATACACTCTCACTCACTGAAATTACAACCTAAGAGAAGTAGAAAGGAAGTAGGAACAAATGCATGAAGCTTTGGCTAGCCAAATTCCAAGTTTGTAAGTCTATTAAACTCAATCTATTTCGTTTTAACTTTTAATATCAATTGCATACTGTTAAAAAGGATTTTATAAGGAAAATGTAGTAATTTGAATCACTTAAAACGAGTACACAAGTCAAAAGTTATGGTCTAAATAAGTTGCTGAAATTCTATCGAAAACTTTCTGTGACAGAAAGTTAGAACACGCGAAACGAGGCATTTCTGGTCCGTTTCATGAAAAAGTTAAAACACGAAAGTTGTCCGGAAGGACGTTTTCTTCAAAAACTCAGGAGCACGGGTCTAGAAAACGCATAACGAAACCAAAATTTAATAAAAATCCGAACAGCTGTTAGGTATATCTTACAAAAACAGCCAACACCCTCCTACTTGCGCACCATTTATTTACATCGGGTTAAAGGTATTAGGGCCAACCAAAGCACCATTGTAAACACCACCTAGGACACTCTAAAACGCCCCCATAACCCTGTTAAAAAGCCTACTCGTTATCTTTAAAAGCAGCCATCATTTTGGTCAAAAGTCATAAACGCCAAAAAGCTTTTTACAACAAATATTTGGGAAAACATGGGATTTTTGATAAATTTTAGTAAGAACGATCTTAGAAACATTAGGAATGGGTAAAACCATATTTCACAAGGTCGCATGCAAAAGATATAGAGCTTTATAGTTTAAAACTGAAATTTTCATAAAATGCGTCGTGGCCAAGTAGCCATGTTCGTGGACTTGTATCTTTCTAATCAAAGAGAACTAGGACATGAGACTTATACCATTTAGAAGGGCTTACAACATAGTGTTTAAAGGGTCAAATGCGATATAGGGAGACTAGCTTGCCTCGTGTAAAATCTGCTCTCTTTTAGCCCTGTTATCGCCCAAAAACAACAAAAAGCACATAACCCCCTTACTTTGTAAAATCATTGCGACCAAACCGTAAGAGCTTAATACCTCTAGTTTGAACCATTAGAAACACCACCGGACAAACTATTGAAAGGATCAAGAACGTAGTAAAAACCTTTTAAGGCCTCGCTTTTATTCATCCGTACTTTTATCCATTTAGGCCAAAAACTAATAAATTTTCTTATAAAATGTCAAGCATAAAAATGGTAATTTTTGTAAGATAAAGTTTTTCTTGGACTAAAAATGTAATTTCTGTGAAGTTAATTATATAAGGGCTGATTTTGTCAAAAACCTAATCGTTGAGGGTTTAAAGTGTCATTTTTGAAAGTACAAGGATAAAAACTGTAAATATTTAAAATTGTGAATTATAATATTTAGGAAACATAAAATATTTAATAACTTGGATTTCTATAAAAATTTACTAACAATCATTCGAGCCATGAAAATAAGTACGATAAGTATTATTAAATTTTGAAGAGACTTCATGTATATAAAGAACATTATCGTCGCATAAACTTGAACACGAATACTAAATACATGATATACCAACTCAGGTCGAGGGTCGGAGCAGTTTGTTCATATTATCTAATTTGTTTTCCATCCAGACTACGATAACACCGAGGTGAGTTCATAGTCCCACTTTTACATATTTGTTTTCTAAACTCGTGGGGAGATACATGCTACAAAAACCGAACACAAGTATTTTTCTGTATGCTATCCTGATTGATATTGCCTAAGTTATACACTATTGCCACTAAAAGTCCCTCATATCATGAACCATTAATCACTTGCGAGTGAACGCGAATATCGTGAATAGATCTATTGGCAGTTGACGCCCCATTTGTGTTAGCCGGATAGGTAACCAAATGCACGTTATTTGAGAATACTAGGAGAATGGCAAACTCCTACCTGAGGGCATTGTTGCTCACATCATTATTATGATGTTTGTAACTTACGTCATTGTTATGACGCGTTCTTGTTAAGGTTTGCGTTCATGAGACTTAAGGCAATATATACTATGTTGCAATGATACAAATCTTGCAACTCATCGAATATCTTGTCATCGCAATATTTATCGATTTTACTATTCGCTTATCTTGTGTTCAACTCGATTATTATACAAACACTATGGATTCACTCAACCTTTGTGTTGACTTTTTAGCATGTCTATCTCAGGTTCATAATTTACGAGGATGGCATGGAAGGGCACGGATACTCAAGAAGGCTATAATATCATTCGATAACTTATTTAATAAACTGTAAAACCACTGGGACCTCATTTTGTAAACTCTGATATTTATATAAATCGAATGATAAATCTTTTAAAACGACACAATTAGAGTTCGTTTTCTGTTATTATAACTGTTGAGCCATGAAGTAACACCCAGCTTGAATTCATTGCGTATCACGAAATTGGGGTGTTACAGATTGGTATCAGAGCTGCAGTTATAGAGAAACGGGTCTAGTTGAGGTCCGAACTATAACTATTTTACAAAGAAAACATTTTATAGCCTTTCGCTCTCCGTGCCTTCCATCCTCCGGTAATTATGTGACTTATAGGCAGTTTATGCTACACAAACACTTTAGTATCTTGATATATACTTGATCACTTTATACAAAATAAACATACTTGCATGAGTCTATTCTAAGGCATTATGACTTAATCACATTTCCCCGAGCATGTACCTACTTTTATATTTTTCAAATTTACGAAACCTTCTCAAGACATTATAACCAATTACAATTATCTCTCCTACTTATCTTATTTACACTAAATATATATACTCACCAACTATTTTGGCAACTTTCCTTGATATTCTTACTTCCATCTCTAAATAATGAGTGAAAACACTCTTTCTGTACTCCGTAAATACCCAAATCTTCTTGTAACACATCAGTTAAGTACGAATGTTAAATCAGAAATTCTTAAGTAGGATGACTTACAATGTCTTTACTTGAATGGATTGGGACGCCTTTTTATTTAAATAAAGAAATTGTGAATCGCCGAACCATAAGTTTATATTTCTTTATTTACATTATTTGGGACGCCTCTCTATGTAAATAATGAATTATAGATAAGTGGTCTTATTTGTATCTGAAATGATATAAGTACAAACTCAAAGATCACAATAATTCACAAAGATATATGGCAAACACAAATAACGTAAAATTTTTATTACATTAGAATCCATGAATATTAATACATAATGATACAATTAGCATCGGTAGTGCTAATGTTACAAAAATCACCAAATAAGGTATGGTATCGCCAATTGGTTGATCCGCCAAGCTAATGAAAAACACCACTACACAAATGAGAGCAAGAATCATGACTGGATGCAGTATATTGATTATTATGTATAACAAATATAAATGAGTTATTAAGCATGGTGAATGAAATAACAAGAGACGTAACTCTAAGAATCTTGAAAATCTATAAATAATATTAAGCGCTTCCTTTTATAACGAAAAGTGGGCTTCAACCCATTAGTAAAACAAACAAACACAACCCACATTTAGATTAAACGGGCCTCGGCCCGATTACATAAACAAACACACCATTAAGTGTATTGGGTTTCAACCCAACAACCAACACAAGACCACAACTTAATACTAACGCATACGATTACACAATAACATTTATTTAACCATTCCTAACATAATGCTATTACCCCATATTTCATCCACATCGATGGCTAGGATTACGAGTGGTACAAGAATCACTAAGATCAAGGCCAAGAACTCGTAATCTTCATCCGTAACATTGGCTAAATAGATAGAAGATATTACAACATACACGAGTGCAACAATGGTAATAATATGAGGCATTTTAAAGCGTGATAAGAGAAATGTAGGTGAAAAGTTAGTATGAAAGAATGAGGATTAAAATGGGGTCTTTATAAAAGGAAAAAGTAGCCGTTGGGGTACTGTTCACAACCGTTGGGGGTACTATTCACCACCGTTGTGGGTTACTGTTCATGCTCGTTAAAAATTTGTGTTCACCTTACTAAGGAACAAACTAATTCATCATCTACAAAACCTGAAGTTCAAAAACTTTCTCTCATTCGAAATTTTTTTTCGATATTAATAATTTGATTTCATAAGCCATTATGAACCATGTTATTTTTAAAATTAATTACTAAAACATGATAGACCTTATAAAATAACAATCTTCATTCAAAATTAAAATTTTCTTAAGTTTATATGACCTTTAGAATAATGTTATTCACATGTAAAAACAATAAATTCTAACTTATAGGCTTTCACAAGTGAAACAACATTTCATCCTCATTATTTCAACATTTAAAACGGACTGAATCTCGGGACGAGATTCAATTTAAGGGGGTGAGACTGTAACCACCGGTAAATTTCACCTCGTATTAAACTAATATAATATTCTAACGAGAGAATACTTATCCATTTTCTACGTTCAAATTTTTTTTTAGAAACGACATCCTTTTATTTGATCACAACAATTAACTAATATGACGTAACTCACACACCAACATCATAATGTCTTAAGTTCATTCCTTATACGTCAAGTATAAAGGTTTTCAACTTTTATTTACCACTTAACGTTATTACGTTAACGTACAATTATTAAACTTTCAAGTTAAACGCTAACCATTTATTTGAGTTTACATGAAACCCTAATTTATCATATCTACGCTTTTTCATAAATGGTAAAGTACAACATTTTATACCTAGAGTACAAGTCATTAAAGCACGGAACCTAGCTAAACTTTAATTTCCGTTACAAGCTCTAATATACAACTCTATGATTTAATGTACATGATACTAATGTACAAGTCTTTCAAGCATAAGTACAAGTCCTTAATGCATAAGGTTTAATGTTTACATAAAATCACATTATAAACCTCAATGTACCTACCTTAAAGCACATGATATAAACCTCTATTGCACAAGCCCTTAAAATTGACTTTCCTAAATTTTCAAACCTAATGTACAACTCTCCAATGCTTGTGGTACAAGTATTTTATGCATATATGTTAAATATATCATTTACCTAAGTTAAACTAGTAATTATCTAAAGTAAAATTACAAACCTAACTAAGTATACTACATCTCTACACTCTATGTACAACTCAATAAGGCCTAGGTACAACCCTTCAATGCCAACGCCCTTCCCCTTTTACCCTAGTTAAAATTGAACTAACTAAGTTACCATTTAGTTACCTAGAATACTTGTAATTACCCTAACCACAAATGTATACTTGCACCATGTAGTTACACATCGTTTTGTTACCATGAGATTTTACCATGGTCAAATGTTGTGGGTAAAATCTTTGGCCAAGAACAAGACCACATCACGCCATCTACATCACCACCACATGAAACCATACAAACTTTAAGACTACACATCACCTTGTTTTCCACCATACTCCTTATTATGGTTATAACCTAGTATAAGTGGCCAAACTACCTTCCACAAACCCAAATCTCTCTTGCCTATATATAAGACCATGCATACACATCTTCCTCATTCCATACAATCTATCTCACCACACTCTAATACACTCTCACTCATTGAAATTACAACCTAAGAGAAGTAGAAAGGAAGTAGGAACAAATGCATGAAGCTTTGGCTAGCCAAATTCAAGTTTGTAAGTCTATTAAACTCAATCTATTTCGTTTTAACTTTTAATATCAATTGCATACTGTTAAAAAGGATTTTATAAGGAAAATGTAGTAATTTGAATCACTTAAAAGCAGTACACGAGTCAAAAGTTATGGTCTAAATAAGTTCTTTGAAATTCTATCGAAAACTTTTCGTGATGAAAGTTAGAACACGCGAAACGAGGCATTTCGGTCCGTTTCATGAAAAAGTTAAAACACGAAAGTTGTCCGGAAGGACGTTTTCTTCAAAAACTCAGGGGCACGGGTCTAGAAAACGCATAACGAAACCAAAATTTAATAAAAATCCGAACAGCTGTTAGGTATATCTTACAAAAACAGCCAACACCCTCCTACTTGCGCACCATTTATTTACATCGGGTTAAAGGTATTAGGGCCAACCAAAGCACCATTGTAAACACCACCTAGGACACTCTAAAACGCCCCCATAACCCTGTTAAAAAGCCTACTCGTTATCTTTAAAAGCAGCCATCATTTTGGTCAAAAGTCATAAACGCCAAAAGCTTTTTACAACAAATATTTGGGAAAACATGGGATTTTGATAAATTTTAGTAAGAACGATCTTAGAAACATTAGGAATGGGTAAAACCATATTTCACAAGGTCGCATGCAAAAGATATAGAGCTTTATGGTTTAAAGCGAAATTTTCATAAAATGCGTCGTGGCAAGTAGCCATGTTCGTGGACTTGTATCTTTCTAATCAAAGAGAACTAGGACATGAGACTTATACCATTTAGAAGGGCTTACAACATAGTGTTTAAAGGGTCAAATGCGATATAGGAAACTAGCTTGCCTCGTGTAAAATCGCTCTCTTTAGCCCGTTATCGCCCAAAACAACAAAAAGCACATAACCCCTTACTTTGTAAAATCATTGCGACCAAACCGTAAGAGCTTAATACCTCTAGTTTGAACCATTAGAAACACCACCGGACAAACTATTGAAAGGATCAAGAACGTAGTAAAAACCTTTTAAGGCCTCGCTTTTATTCACCCGTACTTTTATCCATTTAGGCCAAAAACTAATAAATTTTCTCATAAAATTTCAAGCATAAAAATGGTAATTTTTGTAAGATAAAGTTTTTCTTGGACTAAAAATGTAATTTCTGTGAAGTTAATTATATAAGGGCTGATTTTGTCAAAAACCTAATCGTTGAGGGTTTAAAGTGTCATTTTTGAAAGTACAAGGATAAAAGCGTAAATATTTAAAATTGTGAATTATAATATTTAGGAAACATAAAATATTTAATAACTTGGATTTCTATAAAAATTTACTAACAATCATTCGAGCCATGAAAATAAGTACGATAAGTATTATTAAATTTTGAAGAGACTTCATGTATATAAAGAACATTATCGTCGCATAAACTTGAACACGAATACTAAATACATGATATACCAACTCAGGTCGAGGGTCGGAGCAGTTTGTTCATATTATCTAATTTGTTTTCCATCCAGACTACGATAACACCGAGGTGAGTTCATAGTCCAACTTTTACATATTTGTTTTCTAAACTCGTAGGGAGATACATGCTACAAAACCGAACACAAGTATTTTTCACGTATGCTATCCCGATTGATATTGCCTAAGTTATACACTATTGCCACTAAAAGTCCCTCATATCATGAACCATTAATCACTTGCGAGTGAACGCGAATATCGTGAATAGATCTATTGGCGTTGACGCCCATTTGTGTTAGCCGGATAGGTAACCAAATGCACGTTATTTGAGAATACTAGGAGAATGGCAAACTCCTACCTGAGGGCATTGTTGCTCACATCATTATTATGATGTTTGTAACTTACGTCATTATTATGACGCGTTCTTGTTAAGGTTTACGTTCATGAGACTTAAGGCAATATATACTATGTTGCAATGATACAAATGCTGCAACTACTGAATATACTGTACTGCAATATTACTGATTTTACTACTGCTTATCTTGTGTTCAACTGATTATTATACAAACACTATGGATTCACTCAACCTTTGTGTTGACTTTTTAGCATGTCTATCTCAGGTTCATAATTTACGAGGATGGCATGGAAGGGCACGGATACTCAAGAAGGCTATATTATCATTCGATAACTTATTTAATAAACTGTAAAACCACTGGGACCTCATTTTGTAAACTCTGATATTTATATAAATCGAATGATAAATCTTTTAAAACGACACAATTAGAGTTCGTTTTCTGTTATTATAACTGTTGAGCCATGAAGTAACACCCAGCTTGAATTCCGCTGCGTATCACGAAATTGGGGGTGTTACACTTTGTTTGCTTTCTGAATGGATTCGTATGCTATGATTCTTCGATATGATTCGTTCCATTTTGACTTCGGTATGATATGTTATGATATGATTCAGTTACCATGATTTGTACGCTTATAATTCGGTATGATTTGGATATGATTATGATTTATGCGTTACGCCCTTTTGTTACGAGCCAACTAGCCATGGAGGTACCATGGCCATGTCATTGATGGCACCAATGGCATGACACTATCTCTGGGTGGTGTGATTAGTCCCGGCGTCCCCATTATGATTTGATATGATATGATTTGTGATTTGTGGCGCCTTATTTGCATATGTATACTGTCTAGCTAACGGGTACATATTGCCTTATGTCTGGGCGTATGGATGCATCCTAGGCTTATGATTTGATATGATTCGATATGATTTGATATGATTTGGCATGATTTGTATGGATTTGGCGTTTGGGCTGTGCGTGCCTTGCACCCCCTCTCGCACTTTGGTACTTGTGAGGTCTCCCCTCCCTGGACCCTTTTGTAAGTAGTGTCCTTCATGTGGCATGCTGGACGCATAGGATTATTTGCTCGTGAGCATCTTTCATTTTTGATTCATTATACTTCATTGGATTATGTATTTGTATGTTCGTTGTGTTCTTCATGTGTGATAAGGTTTTAAAAGGTACCATTTTGAGGGGTCATTTAAGTCCTTATTTGATCACTTTGTATCCGTTATTGCTTAATATCGTTCCTTTTCACTTTTAGGTCTTTTGAAGGCAAAATCTGGAATGACACTTATTGGGACGAAAAGCGCGAATATCTGAAGAAAATGGCCAAAGTCGAATCGAGACACTCAAAGCTGCTGAAATGCAGGCGACGCGTCGGTGTTAATTGCGGCGCCGTCGGAGGATTTTGTGACGATCTGAAGCCAAAACCCTATTTTCAAGTGACGACGTCGGGCTTTAAAAGAGTAGGCCGTTGCTACTCGGACGGCCTAGATTCAATCCAGACGACGTCCGAAGCGAAGAGACGGCGTCACGGACATAAGGTGACGCCGTCGCAAGGTTAACGTGGCCAAGACGAAACCCTAATGACGGCGTCACAAAACATAAGGTGACGCGTCGCATATGTAATATTATATATAGAATCCGAATTTTTCGGTTTAGGAGAGTCTTTTGTGGAGTAAAACCTAAAACCGAACCAAGGGTGTCTTGTACAGTATTTTAGGGTTTCAAACCCTATCTTACATCAAGATAAGTATTTACTTGATAAAACTAATTTTAAAGCGGAAATATATTTTTAGACTTTTTATGTATTTATTATTAATTTAAAACTATTTAAAACTAATTAAAATGCTAAAAATACTTTTTAAACTAAGAAAATTATGGAAAAATACTTTTATTACTTTTATATTTATCTTAACCTAAGAAAATAGAAAACATATTTTTTAAGCTTTTCTAATTTATTTGTATTAAAAGCTATTTAAAAGGATTAAAACTAATTTAAATTAAGAAAAATAGCAAAACAACTTAGAAAAATCGAAAATTTCGGAAAACTCTAAAATAATATATAGAAGCTAGGAAAATAGATAAAAAGGGGTTGTGTGGAAGGATTTGAAACTGATGATCAAAGTGCTTATAAAATAAGCACTTGAATAAGCAAATGGAATCCAAAGGCTACCAAACCAAAAGAGAAGCTCTAATATGCTAAAGGAACATAAATGGAACAAGTTTCAACAAGCCCTAACCACTGATAAGCTATCTACAACAGATTGATGATATGAGATTTTGGCTAAAATCAGTTGAGAGGGTGGCTACTTTGGACAGGGAAATAAGCACAAGAATAAGCTGGAAACTGAGAACTAAAAACTGGATCTCAAAATAGACCTGGGTGGCTATCTATGAACCAAGGCTTAGACCTAGGTGAGCTCTAACAAGCTCGTGCAATTGCTACAAACAACGCATAATCCCATGCGGTTAACGATTACTCGCATTGGGATTTAGTGGCAATTTGATAAGCTTGTTTGAAGCTCAAGAAAAATTCACAAAATTAAGCAAAAATAACAACAAGAAACTAGACCAGCATGAGATTTTAAAACATCAAGTTTCCTTTGCATTGATCCAGAAATGAGTGCATGAAAAATACCTCTAGTTGAGCTCAAAACTGAGTTTTACCAAACTTTGACTTTTGACAAAACTTAAAAGTTGACTTATATGAGTTTAAAACTGAAACTACTGATTAACTATGATATATTAAGCTATAGTGAAACTAGATTAAGCTAGATAACCTACTCATGAATCACTGTGATGAAATTAGCACCCAAAATCCTAACAGTTAAGGTATCAAGACAGATTAAATGGGATTTTGACTTTGAAGGTTTGTAGACACAGGTAATTGACTCAAATGAGTCTCAAATGACTTAGCAAACATGAAACACCAGACTACAACCTCTGAACAAACCTCCACTACAGATTACATGGCACATCCAAACACACCTTATAAAACTGAAAGACAAGCTTAAACTGATAAGATCACTGAACTAGCTAGTACCATTGATCAACTGAGTTCTCTTGACCATATTACAACTATATAAACAGGATAAAGCAGTTTAAGACCACAGATATAAGTGCAAACAAAAATTACAAATTGACTTGAAATGAAAATTAGATTTCTTACTCACTTGTATCCAACTAGTTGCAGGGTGAAACCAAACCAAAAGACCACTCTACTAAACCATTTCTAACCCAAATCCAAGTACTGCTTCTACCCATTCCATTTCCAAGATCTAATGAGATAGTTTGACTTTTATTGACCAAAAGCCAAAAGCGCTTGAATCGATTCAATGAGTACACAGAGACTACAATAAGCTTAAGTGAGCTTATTTGATTATAACTGAGCTTATTAGAGGATTGAATGCATAAATTTGAAACTGAAACATTCAACAGTAAACATAGAATTTTGAGACTATTGTGAAAACTTAGATTGGTAATCAAAAAGCACAAAAAAAAGATGTTTTAACTTAATTTGTGATACATATAAACTTAAACTACAACATTTGATTTAAACTAATACATTTTAAAGAAAAATCGACATTAAAGGAAAAAATGAAAACTAGCTAACTACTCTTCAAGCTTCTCTTTCCTTCCTTTTTATATGCCAAACTTCTTCCCACATGTCTCTGACTGATTCCCACCAAATTCCACCCATTGGATTGCATAGAATCATCAAAGCCGTCCAAGTGTTATTTTGGCGCCATTTTTTTCTTTAGCAGGTTTGAGACAATAAATGGAGTTTGGAGTATGTGGAGGTGGAGGGGGGACAGGATATGGAGAGGGTGAGGTGAGGCAAGTGGGATGTTGAAAATTATGGAAAACTGCTCTGGTTTTTGGTTTTACAGTGTTTTGTGAGAGGAGAGCTACAGTACATGGTTTTAGGCGCGTTTTGTGTGGTTTGACCATTTGGATTGACCAGAGGCAGTATTAATAATAGGGGGGTCCAATTTATTATGACAGGGGGTCACATGGTGTCAAGGGTCCAAAATTGGTTTGACAAGGGTTAATAACTTAGGGACCTTTGGTGTAAAATCTGAAAATCAAGGGACTTAAACTGCCAATTCATCAAACTTGTTTCAAGGGACCAAAAGTGACACTCTCAAAAAGTATAAGGACCAAAGTTGCCATTTTCCAATTTCCAGGGGCTATTTTTGCCACTTTTCAAACTTGAGGGACCAAAGTTGTAATTTTGCAAATTTTAAACTTTGAAAGGTTTGTTTTAACAACTTTTGAATCCCATGGACCTTAAATGACATTTTTCTTTATTTTGATTTGCCAGGGACTGTTTTTGACAACTTTTGAAACTTGGGGACTAAAGCGCCATTTTGCAAATTTGATCGTTTTCATCGATTTTGATATTTTTGCATTTAAAACACATAAAACACTGATTTGTGATATTTTTATCATTTTGAAGCATTTTTGAGTGTTTTCAGATGATTTTGCAGTTTAGATTGTACAAAAATGATGAGTATTTAGACACTCATCAACTTCATCAATTCAATTATGTCTTTGATTATTTGTGTGTATGCTTGCATGTTCTCCATGTCCAGCTAATTTATTTGTGTGTTTGCTTAGGGAATATGAAACTTAATTATTAAATATTGATTAGTTGTTTCTTATCTTAGTTGATTAATGATCTAGTAATGCGATAGGTCATTCGTTGTGTACTTAATGCTTGATTCATCTTTGTGAACCTTAGAATATAATTACCTGAGTAGTTGTAAGCTAAACCATCCAAAGAGTGCCTTAGAGTAAGAGTTTATTATCCCTAGTGGGTTTTGTAGACGAGACCCGTGGTAAGTTCAAAGAGTTGGGAGAAACGATACCCTACAACTTTAGACACACAATGCAACTAAGAATAAGACGTGACAACTCAACCATCAATAGGAGATAATTAAGGAGTAGTAAAACCTAAGTAAACACATCTTTAAACTATCATACGAGCACACAATTAATTAGACATAGACTACCACCACCTTAGTTTAGATAATTAGATAATAGTAGAGTAATCGGTGAAATACCAACCCCCAAATCCAATACCCGAGATTCGTACCTTTCAATTTCCTAAAAACATAAAAAGATAAAAAATAATCTTCCTCAACCTTAACCTTAGCGTAGTAACTTCTCACTAGCATTCCTATTCCCTAGAGAACGATATCAATACCCGTGGCTTACCCTAATACTACACTACAACGATTAGGTTCATCGCCTAGGGTGTTGAAAAACTTGCTCTCGACGAAAGGAAGTTCCTTTGACCCCGAGCGCTACTGTGTAAGCGTATCAAGTTTTAGGCGCACTGCGGGAATAGAACAGCTAGTTAGTAGTCCACCTCGTTTAGGTGCTTTGCTTGATTCCTATCAAGTAAATTTTTTCTCATTTTTAGCTTCCTTTTAGTCTATCCCCCTTCTTCGTGACCTTTGTTCGTAACACCCATCACCTTTCATCATGGAAGATGATAACCAACCACCACTCATCAACCCACCACCAAATGACCCGCCAAGAGCCCGTACTCTTGGTGAATACTCAAGACCAAGCCACCTAGGCTATAGGAACACCATTGAGCTTCCCGACCAAGCCCAAACTACGGCCCTGCGATCCGACACCATCCGGTTGGTGCAAAACGGATGTGCATTCCATGGACTTCGTTCAAGATCCAAATCGACATCCGAGGATTTCCTCAAAATTGTCGATTCCATCGACCTTGATGCTACTACTCGGGAGACCACGCTGCGTCTCTTCCAATTCTCTGCGGGACCAAGATAGTAATTGGCTTGAGCGACTTCCACGGCTCCATCTCAAGTTGGGATGATCTTAACTCTCGCTTCCTTGCTCAATTTTTCCCACCGGGGAGAACCACTAAGCTTAGGAATGACATCTTGATGTTCCAACAACGTCAAGGTGAATCTCTCTACGAAGCATGGACCCGATTCAAGGACTTACTTCATAAAGTCCCTCATCACGGCATTGGTCTTTGGCTCCAAGTCCAAATCTTTTATGATCATATCAACTTCCCCACTAAGCGATCCATTGACCAAGCGGCCGGTGGAAAACTTAGTGATCTCACCGCGGAAGAATCATGGGGTATAATAGAGGACCTTGCTGTGACAACTCGCAATTTCAAGTCATTTCTCAAGTTTCACAATTTCAACATTTATCGTAAACTAGGTTTACTTGTTTCAAATTCGCGTAACCTTTATGGTTTAGCGGCGAATTCATGATCATAACATCACGTACATTTCATATGGACTAAGATTAGTCTACATTTCATTTGCATCATTTGCATCATATTAATTCATTCATGACATTTCATTTCACATTTAACGCGTAATTTTTATATTTAATAAACGTTATCGCGTGAGTTATTATTTTGTATATTTAAACCGCTACTTTCAAAAATGATCCCGATGTATTTTTAAACTTACATTTAGTTTATAAAAACTATATTTTTAGTTTTCCTAGTGTTTCAAATTTATTTGGTACATAAATCGTTAAAGTTAAATTATTACGACGTTTTTCTTAAAAACTACACGAAAATTTTTATATCACTCAAATTTCACAAGGAATGTATTTTACAATTTTATTATCTCATTACATTCTATTTTGATCTATTAAAAACTTACTTGTACCAAAAAGTTACATTTAACTACACCTTTTACTTATACATTTTTATTAAATATCTACACAATTATATACAAGTTTAAAAAGAAAAAAAATATATATAATGTGAAACACAATCCCCCCATATCCGGCCATGGGGGGGGATGTGTACTAGTTGGTGTTATTTTCTTTCTTTTCTTTGATTATATAAACTTGTACATTACCTAAAGTCTTCATCTATTCATTTCATTTATCACCAATAATTCAAGACAAGTTAAAAGTCTTTCTCTCTTTGGGTTCTTCATCCAAAACCGGTTCTCATCAAGAAGTTCACAAGGGATCAAAAATTTTCAAGTCCAAGTGTTTTATCAATCTAGTTAATACTCTTTATTAGGTTTTGAAATAAAAACCAAGAGTATTTAGGTTTAACCTTGTTACTTGCACCTCATCATATTCACTTGTAAGCATGTTTCTATCATTTTTCATGTTTCCTCTTCATTTCATAAGTATCTCTTCATTTTTGGAGCAAGCATGCATGATTTGTGTTGTTTATACCATTTTTACATGATTTTTAGAAATATATATATATGGTCATCCTATAATTATCCCCTTGGTATACTTTGGTCTTGATGATGTTTAGGAACCCATGACACCCTAAGAAGGTGTATGGTAGGATTAGATTAGTTTTGGAGTTGATTTGAAGGGATTAGAATAGGTTTTGTCCGAGAAAAACTATTTTCAATACGTATAAAATAGGTTCTGTCTTTGTTTCGATTTTCTGGAAAAACCGACAGTAGGCACGACACTTTGGCCTTGATATTTAGAAAATATACTTTAAAACGAATCCGTGGCCGCTTGAACGGATAAAAACGGAGTTATAACGAAGAAGTTATGGATTTTACAAGTTTGACGATTTAAAAATATAGTTTTCGAAATTTCAGCAACATATTTTTAGTTTGTTCGGGTCAAAACGAGCCTTAAGCTTCACAAATTATTTCGACTTATCAAAAATATATTAGTATACTTTGATACGAAGCTAAGGACATATTATCGTGAAAACGGTTTGAAAGCGACAACGATATGCACTTTTTCATAAAATTGCCGTAACTATTATTTTACGAAAAACTATATTATTCTACGATACAAGTGTTACGGTAGTATGTATCGACCATGTTGAGGGCTGTTTTTAACGAGGTTGTGAAACTTTTTGGAACGAAATGTCTTCTAATAAAATCAAGTTCACCGACCATATTTTTCAAAACGACAAGCCGTTTGTATAGCGGAGATATAGTAAATTAATTACGGATGTTTAAACTTGGCCGAAACTCACTTTTTACTTAACAATTAGCCAAAATCACTATCTTTAACTCTTATTATCTTTATGTTCGAGACCTTTATGACGAAAACTCCTGAACTGAAACTTCTAGATATCGATACAAATTTTCCAAAACAATCGAGTTCGTTCTCTAACGATCGGCGTACACCGTTTTACGACTAGTTTTTCGAAGCCATTTTTGTCAATTTCAAGAAATTTCCGACGACTTTATTTTACGACGAAAAGTAAAAATTTCACCATAAATCATTATAAAACCATTGTAGGATGACATTTTGACGTAAATACTTGTAAAGTCATTTTTGAAGGGTCAAGAAGTCAAAAGAGTATTTTTCGACGACAAGTAATATTTTCAAAACTCGCAAATGGTATAAATAACATACGAAATGCATGCATAACATTACATTGCAACTCATGACATATCATATCATTCGTAATAGGTCCAGATTGAAACATCACGCTATACTTCAATGTACTCACTCTTGTCATCACACCAGTCTACCAAGTGAGTTCATAGCCCCACTTTTACTCTTTTAACTGTTTTACAAACTCTTGGGGGAGATACATGCTACATTTTAATCGAACACCAAATGCTTTGAACTGTATGCTATAACCGAATGTTTTATTATCACTAAGTATTTGCCATGTTCAAGTCCCTACATCATGAACCATTAGTCACTTGCGAGTGGAGCGAATATTGTGAATAGGCCTATTGAATTAACACTCCGCTCCTATTGACCCGGTTAGGGAAATCGGCGCACTATATTGAATCATTAAGGTAAATTGGCAAGTTTACCTATTAGGGTGGCGATGAAACGATGATTACCAATTTTTATTGGTGCGATGTTTACGCTTTGGTGTCATGAACTTAGTGAAATAAATACTGTTTTGTTTTTAACGATGAGTGTGAAACCATTTAACTCACACTACGATTATTGTGTTCAAACGAATTACTTAAACCTATGGATTTCACTCAACCTTTGTGTTGACCTTTTTAGCATGTTTATTCTCAGGTATCTAAGGCATTATCATCATGGCATGGTTAAGGAACCACCCTTTTGAGTCGCGGCGTCGACTTACATCATTGTACATTATGGCACTTTCTTTTAAAACCATCGTGTGGACTTGTAATATATTTATATTTCCGCAAACTTTGTAAACTTTTGGGACCTATGTTGTAACTCTGAAGGTTTTTATTAAATCAAACGATGTATTTTCCAAACGACACTTTAGGTCATTCAATATAAGCGTGATTGTGATGCTATGACAATCAATCCCGTGAATTCCATTCACCGCAAAGCAGTAATTTGGGGTGTGTGATTGGTATCGAGCTTGTTATAGAGAACTAGGTTGCATCATTGACCCTAGACTATAACTACATCATCATAGCATCTCATCATTTCATCATACGTGCATGTTCACTTTGCGTGCGATTTATACGTACATTTTTCGAGTTATTCACTTTCATTTCACATCGATTGTCACATGGATGCCTTTAAATTCCCATCCCATTATCAGTTCCTCATACTCTAATGTGGAGAATTCCTTGACATTCCCTATCATAATTTTTACATCAATTGACTCATCACCGATAACGTCGAATACTGAGATAAACCTTTAAGTACGGCAAAGTCACTCTCACTCCTTTGTTTCATCACTAACATGTCGAGTTACACGCTATTCACTCTAAGTCACTAAACCATCATACATTTGAAGCACTTACAACACCTCATAACCCATTTTTTCGGAAACCGTCGATCATTTTGAAAAATAACCTCAAACTTATCATTTCTTATCACCTCTCTTTAGAGCGCATATTTTTAACATGGGATTTTGCTACGTCTCACATTTCCTCTTGTTTTGAAGAAGATATGGCACCGAAGAAAGCCACAGTTGAAATGACCCAAGCGGCTATTCAAAAGTTAGTGGATGATAGCATAGCTGATGCTTTAAGAGTCGAAAGGAAGCAGTGCTGCTGCTGCTTCTTTGAGGAGCTGTTCTTCTTTGAAGCCGCTAGGCTAGTCTGCTATCGGAAATGCTTGGGAGGATCCGGAGTTAAGAGATGTTCGTACAAGGATTTCAAAAGTGGTGAGCCCACAAGTTTAGGGGGATCAAGGAGCCACGGCCATGGTACGATGGTTTGAAAAGTTGGAATCCGTGTTTTGCTTTGTAATTGCCGGATGATAGTAAGGTCAAATTTGCTACAAGTACATTACTCGATGGAGCATTGTCGTGGTGGAATTCATATGCTCAACCGATTGGAATGGAGAATGCTTTCAAGCTTACTTGGGAGCAATTTAAGGGTTTGGTGACTAAGAAGTTTTGTCCTCGCACGGAAGTCAAAAGTTGGAGACCGAGTTCTATGAACTAGTAACTATTGGGTACGATATTGACACTTACATTCGGAGATTCCAAGAATTGGCGCGTTATGCCCGTCCATGGTTTCGATAATGAGAAGTTGCTAGAGGCTTTCATTGGGGACTTCCGAGGTGATTCAAGGAGATGTGACTTCGTTTGATCCACAAACAATCGAGGAAGCTATTAGGGTGACTCAAAAGCTCATGGCCCAGGTAGTGAAGAGAGGTAAGTACACCAACACCAACCAAAACAACAACAACCCCAACAACCGCACCAACTACCACAATAACCAAAACAACAACAACAACGACGATAACCAAATCAACAACAACAAAAGAAAATGGGAAAACGACCAAGGAGGTTATAACAACAACAACCAAAACCGCAACACTAACCATCAACAACAACAAAATAGAAGGCAAGAAGCGGGAATGGTTTATGTCGCTGCACCAATGAGAGGTAGAGGGTATGCTGGAACACACCCACTATGTAATCGATGTAATTTTCATCACTCGGGTCCTTGCCCCGCCAAGTGCCACAAATGCCAAACACCGGGACATCTAGCCAGGGATTGTAAAGGTAAAGCCGTAGTCACATGCTTCGGATGTGGGGAGCAAGGACACTATAGAAATCAATGTCCTCAAAACCAAGGTCAACCAGTTGAAGATGCTCATGGGAATGCATATATGTTAGGAGGAGGAGAAGCTCGTCATGGTCCCAACAACGCGGAAGACTGAAGAAGTTTGGAAGCTAACAGTCTTAAATTTTCCTTATGTACTATGTCGTACTAAGTTTATGTTTTCCATCGTATCCAAATCTTTATAACCTAAGATGTACTACTTTTGATAAACCACTCGTTGTAAAATATTCTCATCTATCGTACTTATTTTCTTTCTGATTTGTTATTACTTACGAGAATTTTACTTCTTTTTACTTTATCAACCATTTTAACGACACGGTTTAAATCCTTGTAAGCATCGAGAGTTATAACAACTAAACCGAACGTCACATCATCGTTCCTTAATTATACATAGCCTAGCTAACTATGTCTAATTCGGAGGGTCATGTTATGTTGGGAGCGATTAATTATAAATCTTAGTGCAAGCAAAATCTTCACGTATTTCAAAGTCAAAGTGTTGCTTATGAGAGATTCACCCGATATTTTCTTTACTATGATGTTTTAGACACTCTCAATCATCGATAACTGTAACGACATTTCTCCATGTCTTTTCTCCTCGTTATTCATCACAAACTCAAAAATTTGATAGACTAACACGAACTGAATTCAGGGACTGAATTCCTTTTTGGATGGGCGAATGTGACAACTCGCAATTTCAAGTCATTTCTCAAGTTTCACAATTTCAACATTTATCGTAAACTAGGTTTACTTGTTTCAAATTCGCGTAACCTTTATGGTTTAGCGGCGAATTCATGATCATAACATCACGTACATTTCATATGGACTAAGATTAGTCTACATTTCATTTGCATCATTTGCATCATATTAATTCATTCATGACATTTCATTTCACATTTAACGCGTAATTTTTATATTTAATAAACGTTATCGCGTGAGTTATTATTTAAACCGCTACTTTCAAAAATGATCCCGATGTATTTTTAAACTTACATTTAGTTTATAAAAACTATATTTTTAGTTTTCCTAGTGTTTCAAATTTATTTGGTACATAAATCGTTAAAGTTAAATTATTACGACGTTTTTCTTAAAAACTACACGAAAATTTTTATATCACTCAAATTTCACAAGGAATGTATTTTTACAATTTTTATTATCTCATTACATTCTATTTTGATCTATTAAAAACTTACTTGTACCAAAAAGTTACATTTAACTACACCTTTTACTTATACATTTTTATTAAATATCTACACAATTATATACAAGTTTAAAAAGAAAAAAAAATATATATAATGTGAAACACAATCCCCCCATATCCGGCCATGGGGGGGGATGTGTACTAGTTGGTGTTATTTTCTTTCTTTTCTTTGATTATATAAACTTGTACATTACCTAAAGTCTTCATCTATTCATTTCATTTATCACCAATAATTCAAGACAAGTTAAAAGTCTTTCTCTCTTTGGGTTCTTCATCCAAAACCGGTTCTCATCAAGAAGTTCACAAGGGATCAAAAATTTTCAAGTCCAAGTGTTTTATCAATCTAGTTAATACTCTTTATTAGGTTTTGAAATAAAAACCAAGACTATTTAGGTTTAACCTTGTTACTTGCACCTCATCATATTCACTTGTAAGCATGTTTCTATCATTTTTCATGTTTCCTCTTCATTTCATAAGTATCTCTTCATTTTTGGAGCAAGCATGCATGATTTGTGTTGTTTATACCATTTTTACATGATTTTTAGAAATATATATATATGGTCATCCTATAATTATCCCCTTGGTATACTTTGGTCTTGATGATGTTTAGGAACCCATGACACCCTAAGAAGGTGTATGGTAGGATTAGATTAGTTTTGGAGTTGATTTGAAGGGATTAGAATAGGTTTTGTCCGAGAAAAACTATTTTCAATACGTATAAAATAGGTTCTGTCTTTGTTTCGATTTTCTGGAAAAACCGACAGTAGGCACGACACTTTGGCCTTGATATTTAGAAAATATACTTTAAAACGAATCTGTGGCCGCTTAAACGGATAAAAACGGAGTTATAACGAAGAAGTTATGGATTTTACAAGTTTGACGATTTAAAAATATAGTTTTCAAATTTCAGAACATATTTTTAGTTTGTTCGGTCAAAACGAGCCTTAAGCTTCACAAATTATTTCGACTTATCAAAAATATATTAGTATACTTTGATACGGGCTAAGGACATATTATACGTAGAAAACGGATTTGAAACGACAACGATATGCACTTTTTCATAAAATTGCCGTAACTATTATTTTCTGAAAAACTATATTATTCTACGATACAAGTGTTACGGTAGCTGTATCGACCATGTTGAGGGCTGTTTTTAACGAGGTTGTGAAACTTTTTGGAACGAAATGTCTTCTAATAAAATCAAGTTCACCGACCATATTTTTCAAAACGACAAGCCGTTTGTATAGCGGAGATATAGTAAATTAATTACGGATGTTTAAACTTGGCCGAAACTCACTTTTTACTTAACAATTAGCCAAAATCACTATCTTTAACCCTTATTATCTTTATGTTCGAGACCTTTATGACGAAAACTCCAGAACTGAAACTTCTAGATATCGATACAAATTTTCCAAAACAGTCGAGTTCGTTCTCTAACGATTGGCGTACACCGTTTTACGACTAGTTTTTCGAAGCCATTTTTGTCAATTTCAAGAAATTTCCGACGACTTTATTTTACGACGAAAAGTGAAAATTTCACCATAAATCATTATAAAACCATTGTAGGATGACATTTTGACGTAAATACTTGTAAAGTCATTTTTGAAGGGTCAAGAAGTCAAAAGAGTATTTTTCGACGACAAGTAATATTTTCAAAACTCGCAAATGGTATAAATAACATACGAAATGCATGCATAACATTACATTGCAACTCATGACATATCATATCATTCGTAATAGGTCCAGATTGAAACATCACGCTATACTTCAGTGTACTCACTCTTGTCATCACACCAGTCTACCAAGTGAGTTCATAGCCCCACTTTTACTCTTTTAACTGTTTTACAAACTCTTGGGGGAGATACATGCTACATTTTTAATCGAACACAAATGCTTTGAACTGTATGCTATAACCGAATGTTTTATTATCACTAAGTATTGCCATGTTCGAAGTCCCTACATCATGAACCATTAGTCACTATGAGTGAGCGAATATTGTGAATAGGCCTATTGAATTAACACTCCGCTCCTATTGACCCGGTTAGGGAAATCGAGCGCACTATATTTGAATCATTAAGTTAAATTGGCAAGTTTACCTATTAGGCGGCGATGAAACGATGATTACCAATTTTTATTGGTGCGATGTTTACGCTTTGGTGTCATGAACTTAGTGAAATAAATCTTGTTTTGTTTTTAACGATGAGTGTGAAACCATTTAACTCACACTACGATTATTGTGTTCAAACGAATTACTTAAACCTATGGATTTCACTCAACCTTTGTGTTGACCTTTTAGCATGTTTATTCTCGGTATCTAAGGCATTATCATCATGGCATGGTTAAGGAACCACCCTTTTGAGTCGCGCGTCGACTTACATCATTGTACATTATGGCACTTTCTTTTAAAACCATCGTTTGGACTTGTAATATATTTATATTTCCGCAAACTTTGTAAACTTTTGGGACCTATGTTGTAACTCAAGGTTTTATTAAATCAAACGATGTATTTTCCAAACGACACTTTAGGTCGTTCAATATAACTGTGATTGTGATGCTATGACAGACAATCCCCAGGAATTCCATTCCGCTGCAAAACAGGTAATTTGGGGGTGTGACACTTGCCCTCTATGACAACGAAAGTTGGGATGACCCTCGTGAGCTACCTAAAACCGTCAAGGCAATCTCCTTGCCTTCCATCAACTCACAACCTTCCGACCGTAGGATGATCGAACTTGAAGATCAAGTTAAATTCCTCATGAGTTCCTACGAAAATCCTAAGTCTTCACACCATGTGAACAATGTTTCTTCCTTGTGCGAGCCGTTTGTGATCCTCATAACACGCCAAGACTAGCACCGATCCCGAACACGCTCCGCTGACTACGCATCCTCGCATTAATGGAGCGGAGGAAGATTCCTACAACACCCGGACCTAGGAATTTCAATGAAACCCGTGAGGCATGGAAAAGAAAGCCCGACTTCACGGGGACAAACCAAAGAATTCACCTCTAATGATTTCTCATGGCCCCACCTAACGGTCCTAACCAACAAAACATCGAAGGGATGTTGCAAAACCTAGTTGCATCCCAAGAAACCCAAATGGCTAAGCTCTCGGACCGCTTTAACCATCAACAAGCCGAGATGGATAGGAAGATAGACAACCTTTTGAAAGCCATAGCCAATAGTGATAGGAAGGTTAGTGCTATCTCAACTCCCGATCCTTCGTATAGAGATTAAGGATCCAAGCAAGCTAACTAACACGCTCAATTCGTCAATACCATCGCCTTTAGTGAAACCCGATAGAACAGATGACGAAGAGGACCATACGCTTGTGAATAATGAAACACCCGAGGAAGTAGATGAAGTAGACATTGACTATTTCAACAAATTTTCTACGGAAAAGAACTATCTCGCCACCCTCACTTAGTGCGTGACCTCCGTCACATGTATGTTAGGAAAAGCCCTAGAATCAAGTTTGGGAACCCTTGGAATCTTAACATACCATGTTGCATAGGACACCTTTTGTGGCAAAGGCCTATATTGATCGCAAATCCCCAATCAACATAATGACTAGCACCTACTACAATTGGATAATGAAGAAGCCTATCCCAACTAGGCAAGACCCGATAATCCTAGGGATAAGTGCAATTTTCTTGGAAGAGTTAAGGATTGCCCGTCTATGTAGGTAGTTTCACGCCCCTACGAACTTCATAATTGTGGATGATATTAGCACGCCATAGACTCTAGCTTGTCCCACGTTATTCTATGAAAACCTTTCATAGAAAGCACCGGATGACCTATGACCCCTCGTTAGGAGTAGTGCGATTCAAGGATGAGACCGACGACATAGCTTACCAAATGCCGTTTAAGATTGAGAAGTTTTCATCACTCTAATGATGAAAAGGAACTTAAGTGTCGGTCTATTATAGGAATGATAAGGATAGGGAAAAGGGAGTAGATTATGTTATGGCTAAGATTTTCGGGTTCTATAAGGATTGTTTGAACTTAGGACGAAATATAGGACCGATTGAGGAGAGGATGAACTCTTAGAGAGGTGCATCATAGGACACTTCTACAACATGGAATCCCGGTAGAGACCGTCCGGAGGGCGGTAATGAGAAAACGAGAACACGACTACGAGTCTAGCTACAAGACTCTTAAATAAAGAAAAGCGCTTCGTGGGAGGTAACCCATGCTTAATTGTTTGCTTGTTAGTGTCATATATCTTTTATTAATTATTTATCCTTATGTTTAAATTTGTAAAAATGTTTTATTTTGTTTTTAACCTCGTCTTGATTGCATATAAAGGTATTTTACATAAGGGATAAGTGTAGGGAGGATTACACACGTTTTCAAAAGAAACGTAAACATGATGATAACAATTAACTAAAAGATATGTATGTTTGTTTGTTCGAGTCAAATGCTTGTATCGAGTCATAATGGATGTTTTTGCGTAAATTTTTCCGATTCTAAAGATGTAAATTTTCCGAATTTTTCGAAAATCGCGAGCGCTTTTTGTCGGGATAACTTGACGGCGTCAGATTGCAACTGACGGCGTCGTGAAGGAGTAAAACATCGATCACTTTTTCTCGTTTTCGAGCTACTTATAAATTTTTGGAATTTTCCAGGTCTTAATTTTCTTAGAAATTCTGTAAACATCCATTCCACAAGCATTATATCCTAGTTTAAATCGAGTCTTATATATATTATTACCGCCGATTTTACGCGAAGGTTTCGTTTGTTTTCTTCAAGTGTGCAGGTTTAATTTATCAAGAAGAAGTTACATAAGATTGAGGAGCTTTTCACGCAATAATTCTTCTTTGAAAGGATTTAACCACTACTTCACACACGGATCCTACCGAGCTAATCAGGGGAGTATTAGTTTCTTTCGTTTTTGATTACCTTCTTTTATCATAACTTTGATACTTTCGGGGAACATTGGGGACAATGTTCAGTTTAAGTGTAGGGAGGGAAAATAAAACGGGAACTTTGAAACTATGCTTATCCTTGATTATTTGCTTTGTCTAATTGTGATTGCGTAATAAACCATGAGAAAATGTCGGTTAGGGTAATTTTGGCACCAAATTTTTAATTTTTCATGACATATAGGAGTGGGCCATTAGTCTTAACAAAAGCGTCTCAAGGATAGGAAGTTATATGACTAGCACAAAACCCTTTACCACCCAAATTCCACCCAAAATGTGAGGATCGCCCTTAGATTAGGAATTAAAGCATTCATCTTTAATGCTTAGAGTGTGAACCGGTAGTATATTAGATTCTAGAACTTGTTTGGTGATGCATTCCGAGATCGCAAGTGAGACTACACTTGTGTAGTTAGGAATAACTAAATGATAAGAGGCATTAGGATAACCCTTGTTTGATACCCGTAATATAATTACTTCTTCCACATCGGTTGAGTAATTCCCCCACACCCTTTGCGTTGTACTCATCTTTAGTACACGATACCCTAGTTAACCCTCGTAGCCTATCCTTTTCGGTTCTCGTGATGTTTCGGTTTTCGAAATATCAATGAAGAGCATTGTTTACACCCCACCCCAAATATACACCCAAATCGCCTTAGCCTACCCCTTATGCACTCACTTTTAGTGCAAATGTTTGTTATCACCCTAAACCCTTAGTTCAATTATCGGTTGCTTGCATAAGTTGCTAAGTCGAGTCATATCCTTTGTATACGCTTTGGGACGATTGGGATTCATGGGAAAAGTTAAAGTTTATGAAATGACGGAAGGGAACGTTAAATTCAAATTCCCTTTGTTTGCGTAATAATGTACCCCAAGTGTTTTGATCTTTTCAATTCGGGTCAAATTAGTGTTAGAGTAATAAAAACTCAAGTGTAGGGATGTGCCTATAAATCCCTATCATTTTGATGTTACCGTAGAGGATGGTAGAGTAAAAGTGTATGAAAAAAAAAAAAAAAAAAAAAAAAAAAAAAAAAAAAATAGAAAAGAGAAAAAAAAAAAAATAGAGTGATTAAAAAAAAAAAAAAAAAACATACGGGCTACCATCCTACATCTATCCTTTAAATTTATGTTTGTTTATTTCAGTTATCTAGAGTTTAGAGTGTCCAGTCTTGGCTTAGCAACGCCATTCTTCGTATGCTTGTGACAATAAGATTTTTGACTTGCCACCACTATATAGCCTATCCCACCAAACCCTTGTTTCCCTACCGTAAGCCTAACATTACAACCCTTTAAAAGACCTCTTTGATAGTCTTTCCTAGGTGCTTACGCCAAAGCGATGGAGGTTTGATCTATTCTCAAGCCTATGGTAATCTATGTACTAGGACCGGTTAATGAGTGTTTATCTTCCATTTCCTATTTGTTATATTTCATATATACACCCGAGAGAGATGTGAGTATCCAAACACCCCATGTGAGGTGCTAGTATGTAATTCCGTGCTTGTTATGACTTTTATGGGCTTGTATGTGTTGTGGACTGCTTTAAATCAATGCTTCATGCCCCTAACTTATAAATTAATTGGCTAAAAGCACATTTGCTTGAGGACAAGCAAATAACAAGTGTATGGATATTTGATAAGGTTTTAAAAGGTACCATTTTGAGGGGTCATTTAAGTCCTTATTTGATCACTTTTGTATCCGTTATTGCTTAATATCGTTCCTTTTCACTTTTAGGTCTCTTGAAGGCAAAATCTTTGGAATGGCACTTATTGGGACGAAAAGGCGCGAATATACGAAGAAAATGGCCAAAGTCGAATCGAGACACTCAAAGTGCTGAAATGTAAGGAGACGGCGTCGGTGTTAATTGCGACGCCGTCGGAGGATTTTTGTGACGATACATAAGCCAAAACCCTATTTTCAAGTGACGACGTCGGGCTTTAAAAGAGTAGGCCGTTGCTACTCGGGCGGCCTAGATTCAATCGAGACGACGCCGAAGCTAAAGAGGACGCGTCACAGACATAAGGTGACGCCGTCGCAAGGTTAACGTGGCCAAGACGAAACCCTAATGAGCGGCGACACGACGCGCCACAAAACATAAGGTGACGCCGCGATATGTAATATTATATATAGAATCCGAATTTTTCGCTTTTAGGAGAGTCTTTTGTGGAGTAAAACCTAAAACCGAACCAAGGGTGTCTTGTACAAGATTTTAGGGTTTCAAACCCTATCTTACATCAAGATAAGTATTTACTTCATCAATTCAATTATGTCTTTGATTATTTGTGTGTATGCTTGCATGTTCTCCATGTCCAAATTAATTTATTTGTGTGTTTGCTTAGGAATATGAAACTTAATTATTAAATATTGATTGGTTGTTATCTTAGTTGATTAATGATCTAGTAATGCGATAGGTCATTCATTGTGTACTTAATGCTTGATTCATCTTTGTGAACCTTAGAATATAATTACCTGAGTAGTTGTAAGCTAAACCATCCAAAGAGTGCCTTAGAGTAAGAGTTTATTATCCCTAGTGGGTTTTGTAGACGAGACCCTTTGGTAAGTTCAAAGAGTTAGGGAGAAACGCATACCCTACAACTTTAGACACACAACGCAACTAAGAATAAGACGTGACAACTCAACCATCAATAGGAGATAATTAAGGAGTAGTAAAACCTAAGTAAACACATCTTTAAACTATCATACGAGCATACAATTAATTAGACATAGACTACCACCACCTTAGTTTAGATAATTAGATAATAGTAGAGTAATCGGTAGAAATACCAACCCCCAAATCCAATACCGAGATTCGTACCTTTCAATTTCCTAAAAACATAAAAAAGATAAAAAATAATCTTCCTCAACCTTAACCTTAGCGTAGTAACTTCTCATTAGCATTCCTATTCCCCTAGAGAACGATATCAATACCCGTGGCTTACCCTAATACTACACTACAATGATTAGGTTCACTGCCTAAGGTGTTGAAAAACTTGCTCGACGAAAAGGAAGTTCATTTGACCCCGAACGCGCTGTGTAAGCGTATCAATGTGGCATGTTGAACACCTTTTGTTTTGGTACTTCATTATGTTCTCTTCATGACCTGATCCTTTATTGTTTATGATCTCTCATTCACTTTGATTTGTTAACTTTTGTTCATTGATACGTATGTCTTCATTCAGTTACTTGTTTGACCTTTCGTTCACCCAGAATCCTGATCTAGTCCATCCAACAACTATGTGGGGTTATAGTTATTTGATTTTACTATGCTTTCATTTCATGTGGTTACCAAACTTATGCTATCAGATTATCACTTCCTTTGTTATGGTGCTATGACATGAATATGAAATTCGTTGTTACCGTGTTGATGTATGATTTCTTGATTTATCTATCTTCCATGCTAATAATTGATTACCTGACGTATCCGTTGCCATGATCATACTCCTGTTTGTATTTCCGGTTGCTTAGTAGCTATTTCAGCATAATAATTAATATCTACCAGAATAATTAGTTTGCCTTGCTTACATTCATTTCCATGATTCCTTGCTGATAGAATTTGAGTTGACTTATGTGTGTACCTATTGAACTGTTTAGTTGCCATGCTATTGTTTTGCTTAGTATTACTACTGATGATGCTACTTGGTATGCTGACTGTACAGCTTGTCGTTGTTATTTATCTGTCTGGAGTAATTTTTATACTTGAGCTATATTATGCTGCTTCCTATCTGCTTATAGAGTATAGTTTAGTTATATGTAATTGATTTGCTGTCTTACTTGTTTTGCCATATCATGTATTAGTCGCTCACGCTTGATATGCTCTCACAATATTTGGTTACATGTTTAATTATGATGTCGCTTTCATCTTTTATGTAATTCTTTGAATGCTTGAGTAATTGTATCCGCTTGTATGTATTCGTGGATGTATTGTTTGCTATGAGGTTTCTTTGATTATGTTCATGGTAGATATATGTTATGATGTTTTTCGGGTTTCTCATTGACTCATTTCTTTCCGCTCATTTGCTACGACTTCGTTATTACATTTGATTTGTTTCGCACCTTTGTTATATTTAGTTTTTGTTTCTATCATATCATTGCTTGGGCTTTTTAAGCTCACCGCATTTTCTTTCCATGCGGCGGTACCAAGTGGGATGTTGGGCTTTGATTTGGGGTGAGAGTAAAAGCATTTGAATGGACCGACCCTAGTTATCTTATCATTTGGGATTTATTTTGAAGAGCATTTGTCTTGATAATTCATTTCTTTTAAATATGTTGGATTTATGTATCTCCTTTTGAAGTCATTCGTTTTTATGACTTGATATTTTTATTTAAAGACTTCTGCTTGCATTTGTATGCTTTGTATGAAACCATAATGTGACATTTTGACCCGTGTCGGGTTGGGGTGTTACATGGATTGCCTTCTACGCCGGATGCGTGAGAAGGCTGCAACGGAACCCCTGCCTCAGTTCTCCCCGGATGGGCAGCCAAGAGTAGTGGTAAGTTAACGTCCATAGTCTCCCTTCGGTGACTCCTCCCGTTGGAGCCTTCCATCGTTCCTTCCCTTCTCGTCAGAGCCCTCTCCAGAACATCTTCGAAACCCACCGATCTTCCACTCGGCCCTCGACTTCCCGGAGACCCTATCCTCAGCACTGAGCGTGTAGCCCCAGGAGCCGAGGGCCTAGTCTCCATTTCTTTCTCTTCGTCATACTCATCGCTAGATTATTCCAACTCCCTTCGCATCTCTACATTCGGAGCTTGTCTCCTTCGAGCCCTCAATAAGGACTCTAGCGCTTCGATGTTAGCTTCGACGAACGCAGGATCGACATCGATTCGGGCTTAGCTGACATCGAAGCATGGTTGTTGGGAGTTATTTCGTGGTGAGATCGTGTGGTGAAAGTGGACGCGGTTATGTTGGGAAGGTTGTTAGGATCGTTGATGGGATTGGTGTCAAGGTCGAGAAACCCGAGGGGAGTATCTTCTTCCTTGATTCATGCCGTAAAAGTAGTGAGCGCGATCGATTGGTTATAAGTTTGGAATAACGAGACCAATTGTAGCGGGTCCCACGGATGGCGCCACCGATTGTACAATAATTCAGATGACTGTGCCTTGATGGTGATCGAAGGGTATGAAGGGAGATATGCTTGCGCCAAACTTGTAGCCAATCTGCAATAAGAAATAGTAGACACTTCGTTAAGTGATTGCGCAGGGGTTGGACCCTGCGAACCACCTCCGGCGTGAGAGTAAGTACGTGATATGTGTTGTAAGTAATGTAGAGTATGTGAAATACTGTGTTGAGTGAACATACCATTGAAATTACTCGTCCAACCTATTTATAGATAGAGAAATAAGCTTGGAGAGTGTTTGCAAGACGTTCGGAGATCATGGGGCATCCCATGATTTGTGGTAATCTGCTAGGGCTTCATCCCCACTCTCTCTGTCTTGGCGGGAAGCTAAGGAGATAGTGGGAACGTGGGGAAGACCAAGTCAATGTTCTCCTTTGTCTTAGTGTCTTCAAGAGAAGACCCGAAGCGGCATAGCCTTGGTTGGCGAATTCCCAACCGGTAACCATATCAAGTATGAATGATTTTACGCCACCAATGACTTAGGAAGAAAGACTTGGGCCTTCGTAATGCAAATTCAACTGAGGTCGAAGGGGAGTCCTTCGACCTGATCGGAGGGTACGTCATCACTTCTGTTACTTCAGCGTCACCTCAATTTTCTCTCTAAAAAACTAAACTGCAATTACAATTTGCTAATAGTGACTGCAATGACAACCGTAATTTTAAAAAAAATCTAATTCAAAAAAACATTACAATAACAATTCAACTAAAATAAAATAAACGTTGCGATAAAAACTAAAACAAACTTAAACTAATAGTCTAAATGGTATCGCTCTTTGATTTGTTGCTCCAAGGCCAAGCATTTCTCTAGTGCTTTCCCGGTCAAATGCTCATGTGATGAAGTGTAGTACATGATGTATTTCTCTAATTTTTTTGTCCATTCGTATTGTTCACGTTGAAACTCAAGTTGTTGTTTCTCGTGTGCAAGCCTCTGTTTTTTAATTTTTCGTTGTTGAGCAAAGCGCTTTACTTCCAATCTTTCTTGCCTTTCAAGCTTTAGTTTCTCCAATTCCATTTCCTGCTCTTTTATTTTCAAATATGAAGCATTTAATTCATGCCTTTGGGTAAATAATGGGGACACGACATCTGACCATTTACTGAGCAATGTCTCATAAAGAACAGGGTCAAGAACAACTGAGATCGATCTTTGCGAATGAGTAGTGGAGGCTGATGCTCCTTTTCTTTTTCTTGTCCCGTCCAATAAGTCGAACCTACTGAACATCAACATCATCTGAATCACCTGTTTCGTCATTCAGATCCAAACCTAAATGTGTTGAGTCACCTGGTTCGTGTGAGGGCTTTCCGATGTCCAAGATTTTTTGGAACCACTTGATTTGGATTTTAAAAAATGTGGTATGTCTACCTGTTGCCATTTGGGTTGGTCCTTCAAAATCTTCCAGCACTCAACTAGTGTGAAGGGTGCACCGTAAGCAGCACGATACTCTTTATGTGCTAAAGTCATATAGTCCTCTTCAGATGCACCACTCTTTGGCCTCGATTTTTTAACGGAATTGTAAATCGCAGAAAATTGAGAAACCTTAGGACGAAGCGTACATTTCCATTTGGAGTTGCAGGCATCGTATGAACGTTTCTCCTAATTTAATTCATTCGCAACGTATGCAGTTACATTCGTCCAAAGCCTATTAGCCTTTCTAGCATTTCCTCTAGCGCTACTCTCGGACACATCTACACAAGCTTACACAAAGCTAGTTTTCCTCTTTGGTCCATGGTTCATTCTAATATCTGTCATTTTTCTTAGATTGTGTCGGCCTTTTTGTAAACTTCGTTTTGATGGGCGCCGCCATCTACTCGATGGGATAGTCGAAAAGGGTTCAGAAGATTGAGAAGAGGCGCCCCATAACAGTTCGAGATCATCATCATTAAGATTAAACGACGGGATCGAAGAAGATTGAAAAGGCTAGTTATATGGTGGTGATGCCATATGTGGATAATACAATTGACTTTGTGCTTGCTGGTGATAAAATTGAGCCAAATACGGATTAGGTTGGTAAAATTGATTTTGTGAAGGCATTGATTGATTACCGAAATTAATCGGTCGTGAATGGCCGTGTAAAATGAAATGGAGATTGTTTGTTATCGGAACATTTGGTTGGTGTCGGGGTTTTAGTGTTTTGGTTTTGAGAGTTTTTTGAGACATTGTTTAAGTTTGTAGAATAGATAAGAGAAGTATGAAAAAATGAAGAAGATAAGTGGGGTTTTATAGAGTGAAAAGTGGAGTTTTAAAAAAAAAGTCTATTATTTTTTTGTATTAATAATGGGACGCGGTCTTGCTTGGTTGAGCTAGAGGGCGACATGGTCAAGGGCTCGATCGGCTGTGGGGAACTCATCCATTAGGGTGATGGGGGTCATTGGCATGGGACATCGGATCTGATATCAAGATCCAGATACACCACCCTCATGAGGAAATCGGCAAGCAAGCATCAAGATAATTTTTCAAGATATGTATGCCGACTCTTGTAGTCATTGGGCTTTGGATTTAATCGTTGGAAATAATAGTTTTATTAAAAAAAAAAAAAAAAAAAAAAAAAACCATGCCAAAATTGGCAAAAAAAAATCAATTAAGCATCCACCCCCATTAGTTATTGAAAATTGGCATGGAAATGGCGGAGGTGATATGGCACTCTCCTATTGGTTGAAAGGGATGCCAATTTTTGGCATGGATGAAAATTTGACATCGGCCCCATCACCCTTAGCATCGGTCTAACTATGAGTGAAACAAAGAAACTTATGAGTTTTAGACTTATTCTTTATGATTAATTTCATATATCACCCTACTTTCATGATTAATTTCATATATCCCAAAGTGTAAGATTGAACGATAATATACAATGTTTTTATCGTGTTTGGATATATATAAATTTCCAATAAAAAGAAGGAAATATATAAATCGCCTATTCTTTAACTTATATTGTGACTGGCCGAAGTAGCTAGTTTCACATGCTCATCACTTGTTGATAGGCCTTGTATGACTACCTAATCTGTTTGATTTGGAATAAAGTTTATTCATTTACTTGTTTTTCAGTCAAATCTACCACTTGCCCATGTGACCACCATACGCGAAACTGCCAGTCATACAAGTGCGAGCAAGGCAGATTAATTACTTAAGCTGTAAAATCTCAAGTGAAAGGAGGGCGATATTGACTTATTGTATAGTTGGTGTTTAAAAACAGGTTAGGTCCCGACACTAATGAAACATTAAATAATTTAAATCTATATCGGAGCCAAGAAGTTATTGAGCACATGCATCAACCAAGTCACTAATCTAAAGAGAGATTATTAGCATGAATAAAACGTACGCTTAGTTTAGTTTCATGACTAAAATACGTGTTATGTATCTATGGGTGTTAAAAATCGAGTTCCTTTACTCAGAGCATCTACAATAGGTTAATAGCTTTTCATTATTCTAAAAAGCTTTTGAAAAGGGTTTTTTGCATTGCAATTAAAGCTTTTTGAAAAGCATTTTTACAAGACTTGTTAAACATCAAGTCTTTCTTCCAGACTTTAGCTATTGAATGTATTATGCAATAAATATATCAAGTCTTTAGAGCATCTACAATGCATCAAATTTTTAAGACTTGATGCATTTAATGCATGAGACATTTAATAACCAAAATTTTGAAAGAAAGACTTGAGCTTTACCAAGTCTTTGTAGTAAAGTTTTTCAAAAAGCCTTGGTTGCAACTTGCAATGCAAAAAACCCTCTTCAAAGACTTTTTAGAATAGTAAAAGCTTTCTAACATTTGACCCATTGTGAATGCTCTTAAAACTAATAAACAGATGCATTGTAGATACCTTTACAAACTAATCAACAGATGACACATAAATATTAATGAAATTAGGCGTAAGTTTTAGTATCTCAAATATTTTTTTGCAGTTAGAACTTTTTGCTCTGTTATCGCTTCAAAACTGCTACAATAATAGTTGAAACTTGAAAGCAATAACTGTACCAAGTTTCATTGATGCTCACATCAACCAGTATAAAAACGATTGATATATGTATCGTGTGTGCAGTTTTGAGTCCTAAAAACATGACCCATCAAGGCATCAACCCTAAGTAGTTACATTTCTTTCTTAAGCAAATATGATTCTCAGGTGCAAAGTTGATATCTTTTTATTTAGTTTGCTTGACATATGTGAAATGTTTTGAATTTTTGGTGTTTCCACATTCTAGTACATGTAGCTATAATGTTTTTGAGACAGGATGAAGTACATTGCTTTTCAAGAAAATGTAGCAACTATTTAAATTTCATATCTTATGTTCCGATGTAGGGCTGAGCGTCGGTCATAAACCGACCCGAACCGAACCGAGAAAACCGTGAAAAACGCGAACTGAAACCGAACCGAATGTTGTCGGTTCGGTTTTTGTCGGTTCGGTTCGGTTTTATCGGTCTAGGTGTATTTTGGCATGTTTTTGTCGGTTTTGGGCTGAACCGGACCGAACCGAACCAAAACCGAAAACATGTAAACCTTGAAACCGAAACCGAACCGACGGGCTGTCGGTCCGGTTCGATTTTTGTCGATTCGGTCAGTTTTGACGGTCCGGTTCGGTTTTGAACCTTCGGTGCTCAGCCCTATTCCAATGTCATTAATGTCTCAATAAACACAACAATAAAACAAAGTGTGACAAATAAGATGTGGTAAACTGATATATGCAACAAAAGTACAATAATAGAGTAGAAAATAATGTGCAATACAGCTCATACAAAAAATAAATAAAATAAACAATAAATTAAAATAAAAGAAGAACTCTAGAGCCAGCTGAAAGCAGCAAATGCAACCACCAAACTTCCCACCACTACACTCTTTACTCTGTCTGCTCCACTCTGCACATTCACATTATCACCGAAAGTTAATAATCAATTTCAAACTTTAAAAATAAATAAACATTTCAAATAATGGGATGTTTGGATCTGACTTCTTTGAGAATTTTGGCTTGTAAGCTTTTTAACTTAAGCTTATTCCCTAGTGTAGATCTATAAGCTTTTAAGTAACACGAGAGTGTTTATTCAAGGTTATCTATTTCTAGGCTTATGAATTTAAGAAACAAACACCCCATAAAACTTATAAACCTAAATGTGAGCTTAACGGATATTCTAAATCTCAATAAGCAGATAAACCCAAAAAATAAGCTAATCCAAAAAGCACAATGTACAAAACTCATAATATAAATATTACGTCATCAGCAACATCTCCAGCTGAGCTAGGTCCAGGAGCAGGAGCCTCAGTAGGAGAAAGCGTATCAGAATCCGGTGCCGGTGCTGGTGCATTGTCCTTCTTGCTTGGTGCCGGAGCAGCACCTTCAGGAGCACTTACCGGAGCAACTTCCGGTGCGGGAGAGCTCACAGGCTCAGGTACAGGTGGAGACTCAGCAGTAGGTGGAGAACTCACTGGCGTAACAGCCGGTGGTGCACTAACCGGGGTTACAGCCGGTGGTGCACTTACCGGGGTTACAGCAGGTGGTGGTACAGCAGCTGTCGGTGGAGCAGCCGCCGGAGCTTTCACCGGTGCTACGGGGAGAGCAGTAGGTGAAGCTACTGGAGTAGCAGCTGGAGCTTGTCCACCAACAGCAGCAAAAATGGAGCATACTAAGGCCAAAACGACAACGTTTTTGAGATCCATGTTTTGTTTTCTTAAAATGTGTGTGTTTTTTTAAGAAAGAGAATGTGTTTGTGTTTTGTGTTTGTGTGAACTGTGAAGTGTGAAGAGATGAAGTGATGAGATGAGAGTATAAGTAGCCGTTAAGGTAAATAAGGTTCGATGTGTTTTAACGTGTGGGGCCCAGTTTCAAGACAGCATTACAATGTATTAGGTGTTTCCTTCTTTTCCTGTGGGACCGAGTAACGGCTTTATACAGCTGGAATAATTTCATGTGGTACACCGAAAGTTTGTTGTTATTTTTAAGTAACTTAACTTGAGGGGGGTGAATGTACATTTTCTAAAACTTACTCCAGTTAATACTTGACAAAGACGGTTTAGAATTTGCAATGAAACCAAACGTGTGATTCACGTACAGCGTTTTCGAAGTAGAAACTATGAATTTTCCATCACATAACTAATAGCAACAATGTGGAATTGTTGACAGTATATATGTATGTCCTTTTCATGTGTGGAGCCTAACACACTGTGTTAAGATCTAGATTTCGATCTCACTTGGAGTATAGAAATACAAACCATGTATCTTCGTATGAATGGAAAAACTTCGTTAAAAATGATATATTTCAGTCTTTGACATAAATATTAAAGATGATTTAGATACTTAAAAGTATTACACGCTGAATCTTATAAGAGCACTTACAACAATAACACCATAACACCAATAACACCGTCCACGCCATCACAACTTTTAACATTTAACATTAACATCAAAACACCCACAACCATAACATCCCAATAACATCAATAACACCAATAACATTTCATATTTTCAATTTCAACCCCTAAACTAAAACAAACACTTCATTTATTAAACTAAAACAAACATTTCATTAAAACTAAAAGCGACATAATACGAGATTAAAAAAAATTACAACGAAATAATAAAACACACCGCAAATAAAACGTTACAAAAATTAAAGGAAATGGCGAGAATACGATCTCTCGACGAGGTTTCAAGTTATATTTTGCGATGATTCGATCTTTTTCGTCATTGATCCACCGCACGACCATTGGATCTTGCCCTCGATGGCGCCATCAAAAACTTTATCTCTTCCAACCTTGTTATTGTGAGATCTTTTTCTGCGCGCCCGACACGCCGCTTAAGAGACTTCTCGTTTCATACGAAACTCGTTTGCCATAGTTTCGGTGAAATAAGTCGACGAGCCGCTCCTCCAGGCTTGTTCCCCAAGACTTGTTGTAGTCTCGGATCTTGCTTTCTTGGTAGCACGTTTCTTTCCCATGGGGCGAGGTTGTTCATCATGACCAAACAAATCCTCGTTTGTTTGGCTTGGGACTTCACTGTTAAATCAACCGGTTCCGTGCGTTCCATTTCTTATAATGACGCAAAACCTCCCAAGCGTCTTCGAGACCAAAAGTCGATCCTGGTTTCTCACGATACCATTGCTTTGCCCGTTGCATCACATCCATCTCACTTTCCCGCTTCGTTGATCCCGTTTCGCACGTTTGAATGAGAGTTGAACTTTGTGCATATGTCGTTCAAAGTTTTCCACTTGCTTGAATGACATGTCCTTGTTGCTACCGATTGAAAGTTGTTTTATTGAACTCATTTCGACCCGATACCAAAACGTATCTCCGGGTTGGCACTTTCCAACTTTCGGATCCTCAAAACGGCTATGTAACATGTTGCAAGTAATGCTTCCTCTCCGGAGTCCAGCGTGCGTTAACAACAACTTCCTCTTCATCGAATCAACCGGTTCGGGCTCGGGGTCTTTGGATTTTTGATTTTCGCCTATCGACCTCTTCCTTTTTGGAGGAGACGTGGGTGTGTCGGCAACATCATGTGTTTGGTTTGTGATTGTTGTGATTGTTGTGTGAATTGTAGGTTTTGAAAGTTGGAGTTTAAGGAGTTTTGTTGGTTTTGTTGTTGCCAATACAGAAATGTTTGATGTTGTTGCCACATTTCTTGGCTCAAGCGCCTAGTGGGTTGGGGTTTGAAGATGAACCCGCGTTCGGGTTAGATGATGAACCAGTGTTTGAGGATTCCACCCACCAAATGAGAAGATTGTAGAAAGTATCGTCGTTGCCTCCCGACATTGTTTTTTGCAGTTAATTGAAGTTGAAAGATTGAGAGTATGGAGAGGATTTAGTAGTGGAAGTGTGAAAAGAAATGGTGTTTTAATTGGGTATTTATAGTGGTAAAAAAAGGTTTTTGAATTTTTTTTTTAAAACTAGCCGTTATGGCGTTATCGTTGGTAGTGCTCTAACAAACTGTATAACATTAACTACATTTCTTTCTCACTATTAATGTCCAATTCTCTGTAATAAGTATCCGACTAATAGGATTTACCATCTTGGTCTGTGCAATTGCACTTTGAAAGAACTCAACTTTAAGGCTGAACACAGTGGCGAACTAGTTCGTGTGTGCAACATCAGCTTTATCTCTCTGGCGACGACCTAGTTGCCACGGTGGTGACATGAGATTTTTTTTTTTTTTTTTTTTTTTTTTAATTCAAATATTTTTAAAACAAAATTAAACTTCATTAATAAAAATACTTAACATTACAACAATAATTAAAACTTAAACTAATAAAACGTAGGCGTTACAATACTTATTAAAAGCGAAAACATCACAAAACTCTTCATCGTCAGTTACGTCTTCGTCACTTTCGTCTTCGCCTTCAATCTCTTGATTGTCTGCATTTCCACGGTTTCTCCAAATGTGTTCGACCAAACCAGATTTTACGTTTAGATGAGTTGATCGATCCGTTAACTCCTGAGTAACTACTAAGGATTCTGCATGAGATCTTACCGGATCATGATCACGGTGGCCCTCTTGTGGAAACCATGTAGGACAAATCGCCCGCTGCTTGTGTTTGATGATCATATTATGTAATATGATGCATGTATACACAATATCTTGAGATCTGTTTATGCGACCCTCGAGCGAAACTTTAAGCATTTTCCACTTTTTCTTCAACACACCGAAAGCTCGTTCCACATCTTTCCTTGCTGCTTCGTGCTTCCTCTTGTACATTATTCTTTTTTCATCACTAGTGGGAGGATTTGAAATGGACTTAATAAAAATAGCCCATTCCGGATATATCCCGTCAGTAAGATAATATCCCCTTTTGTAAGCAACATCATTAGCCTCGAATTCAAGTTCCCGTGCTCTCCCAGATTTGATATCATTGAAAACAGGGGAACGATATAAAACGTTTATATCGTTATTTATCCCGGAGACACCAAAAAACGCATGCCAAATCCATAAATCTTGGGAGGCGACCACTTCCAATAAAATAAATGGATGTGGCCCGTGATCACCCCTAGCATATTGACCTCTCAAACTATTTGGGCAGTTCTCCCACTCCCAACCTGTACAATCAATGCTTCCCATCATCCCAGGAAACCCATGCTTATGCTCGTGATGAGCAGATAATCTTTCAAGGTCCGAATACGTGGGCTTTCGCAAATACTCAGCACCATGTAACTCCATGATAACCGTGCAAAAGTTACGAATACAATCGCGTGCTATTGTTGCACCCACTTGCAGATACTCGTCAAGAGAATCAGGAACTGCCGCGTATCCCAATTGACGAATTGCAGCAGTACACTTGACCAATGGAGAAATACCAAGTAGCCCTTTATAATCAGGAGTTTGTTGAAAATAAGGAGAATAATTGGTTACCTCTTGCACAATTTGAGTGAATAGGTCTCGGGGCATCCGGAACCGCCGGCGGAATTTTTTTCCGTCATACAACGGTTCTTCGAAGAAGTAAGCGGCAACTAAACGATTATGACCACCTACACGATCCCTAGCCGTGTGGTTTCGTTGAGCCTTTGGCAGTGACGCTTGGTAAGTGTCCCAAGCATACTGCGTAAACTCCATAAACTCCATAAACTCACTCATAACTTCTTCCTCGTCGGAAGACAAAGAATTAAAAAATATCTCGTAAGACATAATTATTAAAATGTGTTTGAAAGTGTTTAAGAGAAGTTGTTTGAAATTGTGTGTTTAAAAATGTGTTTGAGGTTGGTATTTATAAAGTTGTAAAAGTGGTAAAGTTTAATTTTTTTTTTATTACAAAAGGGAATATTGTTTGGATTTTTGTGGTTTACCACTCGGTTGAGGAGGCAACCGATTTCAACATTTCTCTCCCCCAACCGACGCCGACCTTCTTCCCCACAATGGGTCGACCGACCACAACCGAGGCCCTCAACCGACCTTCACCGAAGCCATTGTGGCTAGCCTAAGGCTAGTCCCAGTCGTGACCTGGGACGACCTGGGTCATCCAGCGCCACGTCAGCTTTCTCTCTCCAGCGACCTGACATGACCCGGATGCCCCAGTCGATGACCCAATGTTTGTTCTTTTTTTTTTTAATTCAAACATTTTAAACAACAAATTTAAAATTCATTCAAATTAAAAAAAAAACATTACATTACGAAATTCAAATAAACATTAAAAACATTACGTAACTTATTCAAATAACGTTAAAAACATTACAAAAACTCTTCATCGTCTTCGTCATCGTCACTATCGACTTGAGTCACTGCATCGACATGATGTCGACGATTTCTCCAAATGTGTTCGACCAAATCAGATTTTAAGTTTTGATGAGTTGATGAGTCCATTAGCTCATGAGTAACCACCAACGATACTTCATGCGTTCTTAAGGGATCATGATCTTGGTGTCCCTCATCTTCAAACCATGTAGGACATATCGCCCGCTGCTTGTGTCGGATGATCATATTATGTAATATGATACATGTATACATAATATCTTGGATATCATTTTTAAAAAACCCTCGAGCATGAACTTTAAGCATTTTCCACTTTTTCTTCAACACACCAAAAGCCTGTTCCACATCTTTCCTTGCTGCTTCGTGCCTCCTGCTGTACAATATTCTTTTACGATCACCCGTGGGAGGATTTGAAATAGACTTCATAAGAACGGACCATTGTGGATATATCCCATCAGTAAGATAATATCACATTTTATAAGCCACATCGTTAGCCTCAAATTCAAGGTCTGGTGCTCTCCCGCATTTGATATCATTGAAAGCAAGTGAGCGACGTAAACGCTTACGTCGTTATTCATTCCGGAGACACCAAAGAACGCATGCCAAATCCATAAATCTTGGGAAGCGACCGCTTCCAACAAAATGAATGGATGTGGCCCGTGATCACCCCTAGAATGTTGAGCTCTCTCACTATTCGGGCAATTCTCCCACTCCCAACTTGTACAATCAATGCTTCCCATCATCCCAGGAAAGCCATGCTTATGCTCGTGATGAGCATATATTCTTTCAAGGTCAGAATACGTGGGCTTTCGCAAATATTCACGACCATATAACTCTATGATAACCTCTCAAAACTTACGAAGACATTCACGGGATGTGGATGCACCGAGTGCCAGACTCTCGTCAAGAGAATCAGGAACGGCCGCGAATCCCAATTGACGAATGGCCGCAGTACACTTGACCAATGGGCTAATACTAGGTACGCCCCTAGCATCAAGAGTTTGTCGAAAATAAGTAGAGTGATCGGCTATCTCTCGAACAATTTCTGTTAATAGCTCTCGGCTCATACGGAACCGCCGACAGAATGTTCTTGCGTTGAACTGCGGGTTTTCGGAGAAGTATGCCACCACTAAAAGATTATGAGCACCCTCATGATCCCTACGTATGTACCTTCGTCGGGTTTTTGGCTGTGATGCTTTGTAAGCCTTCCAAGCAAAATCCGCAAACTCCACAAACTCACTAAAAACTTCTTCATCGTCGGAAGACGAAGAAGAACCGAATAAATGCTCGAATGACGACATATTAAAAATTGTGTTTCGTGGGTATTTCGTTAGAATGGTTGATTGAATATAAATGAGAAATGGTGAGTGGTGAATTGTGTTTGAGGTGAAGTTGGTATTTATAGAGTGGTAAAATTGGTTTAAAAAAAGTTTTTTTTCTTTAGTTTAATGACCAAACGGTCAAATTTTTTAAAGTATATTGATTTTAGCCCCAAACGGGCAAAATTGCATGCAATATGTGTCTTAAATGTCGGTCGAATTTCCAACCGATTTCGTTTTTTTTACCACGCCCGATGTGACGACCGACGTCCACATCTGTGATAATTGATCTTAACATCGGTTGAGGGAGGAAAATATCGATGACCAACCGATATTTTGTTCTCGAATGCGACTACAAGGTATTTTGGTCATCAAAAAGTACACGAGTTTTGTTTGAAAAGGTTTGTGTAAGGAGGTTTAATTTAAAAATTCATCATAAGTTTAAGGAGTTGACGTGTAGAAGTGCTTACCCACGGGCCACGGAAATAGTTTTGGGCCATTTGTTAAAGCATTTTAATAAAGGAGGTGATTTACACATTTAGAGCACTCCCATCCATAACACCAATAACACCGTCCACGTCAGCGCAACATCAGCTTTAACATTTAACATTAACATCCCCAAAAAACACTCCCATCCATAACATCCCAATAACACCATAACACCAATAATATTTCATATTTTCAATTTCAACCCCTAAACTAAAACAAACATTTCATTTATTAAACTAAAACAAACATTTCATTAAAACTAAAAACATATTACAATACGAGATTAAAAAAAAATACAACAAATTGAATAAAAAAAAAACACACTGCAGTTAATAAAAATACGTAGAAAATACTTATTCATCGTCGTAAGCTCTGTTGTTGTTGTCCATATCGTTCAAGATTATTCGCCAAACATGCGCCATAAGGTCTGTTGGAGTTGGGTATCGTTTGTCGGTCGTGTATTTCTTTTGCCTTACGATTGTGAGTATCACATCTTTCGACCCATCTTCGTTGCCTCAAATTTCTTGACGGATCCACCCACGATTCGTTATAGTCACGTAATTCAAATTTTGATCTTTTACAATCATGTTATGCATAATAATGCAACAATACATGATTCTACGATCGTAGCAATTTCAAATTGACGTGCGGTTGTTGTAGTATACCCAACGACCTTGAAGAACACCAAAAGCACGCTCAATATCCTTTCGGCACTTTCTTGTCTCCTTTTAAAGCACGTATGTTTTCATCGAGTTGTTGCCGTGAAGGATTTGACGAAAGTTGCCCATCGTGGATAAATTCCATCGACCAAGTAATACCCTGCTCATACCTAGTTCCGTTGACCATATAAGGTGCTCTTGGGGCATTATCGCAAGAAGGTCATCGAATAACGGAGAGTTATCTAAAACATTAATATCGTTATTTGCCCCGCCATCCCAAAAATGCATGCGGATCCATAAATCTTGAGAAGCAACAACTTCAAGCATAATTGTTGGGTATTTTTATCACCCCTAGCAAAATGCCCTTGCCAAGCCAATCGGACAATTTTTCCATTCCCGGTGCATGCGGTCAATGCTACCAAGCATTCCGGAAAACCATGTTTTTCTTCATGTAGTTGATAAATTTTTGAATGTCGGCCCATGTTGGTTTTCTTAAATACTCAAGCATAAACAAATCAATAATACATTTGTTAAAATTATCAAGACATAATTGTGACGTACTCGCACCCATTTGCAAGTATTCATCAAATGCATCGGGTGAGGTGCCGACGCCAATTGGCGTATGGCGACGTACACTTCATTAGAGCACTTATACTCATTCGACCACAAGCATCGGTGTCCGCTTAAAGTAATTAAAATGATCCGAATATTATCGGAGTATAAGATTCAATACCTTCAACTATTTGCGGGAATAGTTTCCGGCTCATACTGAAATCTTCTACGAAAATTCGGTTTGAATACTTACAACCTTGTACGAAATAATCATTGAGAAGACGTTCCTCTGCAAGCTCACGCTCACGATATATATGGGCACGAGGACGAGTAGGATGTTGAGATTCACCGCCTTCCCTTGTTCCAAGCGAAGGTGATACTCGACGCGGACGCCATAAATTGGAAGTCTTCTAGGTCTTCTATGTCCGACCGAGACAGAGGAAAATCACCAACTTGATTTGGATCCATTGTTACAACGAATTTGATTTTTGAATAATGAAAGTGTGAGAGGAAGTATATAAAGTGTGAGAGGAAGTGTGAAAAAAATAGAGTTTTAGTTGGGTATTTATAGTGGTAAAATAATGTTTTTGATTTTTTTTTTTTTTAAAACTAGCCGTTAGGGGGTTTTTTGTAAATTTTTTCAAAATCTTAACGTTACAAGGACTAGTTTTGTAACATTTTCAATTTTTTTTTCCGACCCATAACGGGCGTTAAGGGGGCAACGCCTCCCCTATAACGCCGTTATCACAATGCATCTCCATCGGGCAACGCCCACCAACGGCGTTAACGCCGTGCCTCACGGCGTTATTTTTGTGAAGGATGGGAGTGCTCTTAGAAGCATCGCATAGCGTTAAAGCATTTTAATAGAGGATGTGATTTACACATTTAACAAGATATTTTAATTTAATAAGTATTGCCATATATACTTTTATAGGTGAAAACGAGTACAAGTGATGTAAGAGTATAAATAATAGTAATACACAGTAAATTGAAGTGTGTCAATCAACTTATAGAGTGTGCAAATCACCTCATTTTTAATAGATATGCTCAAATAAGTGTTGTGGTTATTTTTTGTGCATTAACTATTGTGATTCTTTACTGCGATAAAATGTTTATACATTAATAAATACCCGATACAACCTTTAAAAAAATAAAAATAAATAAACTACTCCATACATTGTTAATATTCCAATTTGTCGCGCAAACGACGTCGTTCAGTCTTCAGGGCTTGACCTAAAATGCAGAATATTGCCGCAATTAATGCGGTGGTAGCTACAGTTCCGTCCAACTATGGCCCAGTTTCTCGATAGCCCAACTTTTATCGACTCAGGCCCAGCAAAGTCCAGCCCGATCTGCCCGGTTATTTGTGATGTTTATCTCTCTCGATTCTTCCAGACACTCACACACACATGCTGTCAGATTTGGGGTTTGATTATTATTATTATTTTTTATTTCGTTTCAACATTCGGTTAAACAAGAGTTAGGGTTTCAATTTTGAAGGTTTTTTGTGCTAGCGTTTATACTCGATCCTAGAATAAAGGTATGTTTTTTTCTTTGCGGTTGTCGATGTTATGAAATAATATTTGTTGGTTTGACTTAGAAGCATTCATAAACATAAAGACAATTTTTGAAATTTGGGTTTTGTTAGAATTTAGAGGTTTTTATTGATTTTGTCAATGGGTTTGTTTGGAAATGGGTTTTAAGTGATGAAAAATGTTAATACAAATAAATCATAAAAACGTTTATTTATATTTTACGATCTTCTAATATTTTGTCGATAAAAAACGTAAAATCATTTTAACGAAATAAATAAAATACGTAAAAGCTTTGAGCCAATAGTTTACTAGCACACTTTTACTATACATATCAAAACCATCAAAACATGTTTAGCTAAATAAGTTATAAAAAATCAAAGAAATTTTTATAAAACACTTCAAGTAAATTGTTTACTTACATTTTATAAAAATGTATATGTACTTTGTATATATTGTAATGGGAAAATAATGCGTAAAAACCATAGTCCATAACCAATGACCCATGATCCATTGACTAGTTATAATAAATCTTGTTGGGTAAGAACCAAAGTCCATAACCTATACCCATGGAGCATGATCAATAACCCATGACCTATTGACATCATGCATGAAGTCATGTTGGATATTATTCATGATCCATGACCCAAAGTTCATGACCCATGACCCAAGGTCCATAACCCATTGACTAGGTACATTGTATCTTGTTGGGTATTGATGCAGGATTTCTGATCATGTTTTACATTTTTAGTAACTCGTCTACCTATGGCCTACCTAATGCACTAACAGGCAGTTTACCCGGTCGCAGGTAGTGAAGGAGTGGTAAGACCGAGGTCGTCCCAAGAACGGTTGACTCCTAGCTGTCTAATTAATTAAATTGTCAAATAAATAAGTTTTAATGAAAGGATTGATAATATTTAAGGTGTCACGTGATCAATTGGGCTGGTTCTCTAGTAAACAAGCTAATAGGAAGGATGGTGATGCTATTCTAAACCGCGTTCACACACGAATGAATCGTGGCAAAAGTCGGTAGACTCCTATGGTCAATTCGTCTATCCTATGATTCTTAGAATCCTCACCAAGATGAAAAGGTCACCCGAGATCATTCGGAAATCTAATAGCAGTCATTAAAAGCCGGCGCTTACTATGGCATTACATGGGTTCTAAAAGTCACTAGATTCCTGCTTCAAGTGGGGGTTTAAGTAGCTAGGACAACATTTGGTCAGTTCGTCCTAACCTATCAGCAAAGGCTTCCACCGGAGATCAAGCTACTACCCTTGAAATTCCAGTTGTTTTTAGTCCCCTAAGCCAAGTCATTAAGTTCCTCTGGATGCAAGATTCGAATTAATAAGTACCCGGGCGCTAGCATCTTAGACACTCATCCCTAACTTCTTAAGTTCATCCAAACGACCGGTGATCATTTGGTCAGTTTGCACAAGTGAGGAAGGGTCGTCAGTTGGTCAATTATTACCCTCCCAAACTTTACCTACCTGCTTAGGGTCAGTTGGTCAATTCTCCTAAGCAACTAGATACGACCGCAATTCAAAACTACCAAAGCTAGGGTGGCTACCAACAAACTATGCATGCATACACTAAAAACAATTAATAAACGCAAAAGCATTAATAATAAAAGAATCAAAACTAGGCTAAGACCTAGTTTTCACATCACCAAAATACCCTAGTGGAATGACGAATAAAACTTCATATAAAACAATAAATAAACAAATAATAATTGACTAATAATAAATTAATGATCAATTAATTAAGAACACAATAAGAATTAATTCGCCAACCATTAATTGGAATCAAAATTAATATTACAAAATAATGAAACCAAATTAATAAAATAAGTCAGAAAATAATTACATATCATGCCAAGATAAATGCTATTGATCCTCTAGTAGAGTACTGGGGCAAAACTCCGAAGGGTTTGTGATTGGTGCAAAACCGTCAAGTCTAAACAGACTCAAAACAGTTCACACACCAAATTCAATTAAAATCAGAGGAATATAGGGAATTCCTGGGTCGTTAAGTCCCACGGAGGATGAATTGGTGTTTAAACAACTCAGATGATAGAATGATCACTAAGGATAGTGATCAATAAGGTTTTGGATGGATAATTACCTAAAGAAAAGATTTACGAGATAATGACTGACTTAAATGCAAATTAAAAAGATTAAAAGTTAAAATCTATTAAATAAACGCTATCACTATTTTTACGGATCGATGAGCGTTTATGATTTTATAAAATAAAATGACTTAAATAAACTATATTAACTAAAGCGTAAACTCAAATTACTTAAAAGCGTAGTTTAAAAGCGGAAGCGAGCGTTATTTACGAAAATGGTATTTGGGCGCAAGATAAAACGTAAAATTTAAGAAATAAAAGGCCTAAGAGTGTAAAACTAATTTTCTTACAAAATATATGATAAAAGAAAATTTTAGAAAAAGATTTATATTTTTTGACTTTTATATTTTTATTATGATTTAATTACTATAAAACACTAATTAAATGTTTAAAAATATTAAAACTAATTAGAAAAATCTCAACTTTTTACAGAAAATACTTAATACTATTACAAATTTATTAAAAATACAAAAGTGGAAAAAACTAAACTGAATAAGCTACAAATAAGCTAAATAAGTCGTATAAGCTAAACTGGAAAAGAGTACTTATATATTAGATTGTGTAAGACTTGAACGAGACAAGTCCCAAGGGCAGATGGTAAAGAGTGTGTGTGATGAGCTAAGTGGCGTGGGTTCGAGTCCCAGCAGTGGCACTTTTTTGTAAACTATTTTTTTTTTTACTTTTTCTTCTACAAACTTATTAAACACAAGAAGATAAGTAATTTTTAAAACTAAAACTTTTTCTAAATATCACTAATAAGCTCTGTATAAGCACAAAAATCTCAACAGTTGGTACTTAAATGGAAATAAGCATAAGATTAAAGCTAAATGGCTTATTAAGCTAGAAATAAGCAAAAGGTTCTTGAGATAAGCTAGGTGACTTTAAATAAGCTATATTAACAATGAACATGCAAGTTAACTAGGAAATAAGCATTGATTAAGCACTAAAATAAGCAAAATTCACCTTTGTTACAGGTGGACTATTGGTTTTCTAGGCAACTTATAGCTTAATTTTAAGCACTTATATGAGCTAAGGAATGAAAATAAAGGCGGTACAAGCTAGTATACCAGTTGAGCTTTCAAAATCTAAAATACTAAGCTAATCTTACACTAATAAGCTTGGTAGAAGCTTATGAAGAAAGCGAAAAAAACATTAATAAGTGAAGTTCACAGAAAATAGACAAAAACAAAAAGCATTTGCTGCCTAACTAAATAAGCTATAAAATGGAAAATTTAACTTGGGACCTTAAGAGGGCTTGTTTGGCTTGCCAAAGAACTAAAAATCATAGGCTAAGATTAACTAGTGAGCTTTTTAGAAGCTTGTGAAAATGGCATCAAAGCGTACACGAGCACGTTTGACTTTTGAACAAAATGCAAGTTTGACCTTCATGAACTTTGGTATGATTTTAAGGATCGACTAAGTTATAATAAGCTAGGAAAAGATTAAATTAAGCTATGGTACTAAGTTTTAAGCTACTATGGTGAGTTTAGCTATTTAAAACCTCAACGTTGAAGCGCTCATGTAGATTAGAAGCTATGTTGACTTTTTGATTCACAAGGACCGACTTTCAATCTTTGAGGTGAGCTATTAGGTACTAATGAGTCTTGAAACAAGTAAAAGCAAATACACAAACACTCTTGAACACAGTTAAACAAGCTTATCCAAACACTCCTTTAAGAGGCGGTTTGAAGTTTTCAAAGCAACCTTATTATTTAGACCTTAATACTAATTTAATACTTTATCTTATGATTATATTAATCCTAGAAGCATAAAAGATCGAGACATTCATGTATGAAACACGATATGAACATTATACAATTTCAAGCGTGAAATTGCAATTATAAGCTCTAACTAAAATCAAAGAACAAGCAACCTGATTTAAATTGTATTATCACTTAATAATACCATTGAAACATGGAAACATGAAGATTAAAGCACATAACATACATATACAGTTAAATGCTAAAATTAGTAAAAATCTTACAAAATGGATTCCAAGTGGGAAATAAGAACCAAGGACTGAGAACTCAACCTATGGCTTCCCATGAAGCTTTATACCCAAAAGCAATCCATTTTCAACACTGCTTCACTCTCTTGATCATTGCCCCATAGATTTTTATTTTTAACTAATTTTATTGCTATTTTTGGTAATTTTGGAACTGTTAAGTGAAACTGATTCATTAATGGTTCTGAGAGCTTATAAGCTTTATCAAAAGCTTATAAAAGCTTAATAAGTAATAACAACAACCGAGAACAACATTTAACAATTTTGAGAAATTGAGCAATTGAAATTAGCAAAACTAAATTAGTGGACAATAATTTAAATTGGGATGAAAGTAGGTTTTATTGAGCGAGAAATGATTACACAACACTTAAAAGCTTTAAACATAAACTGGAAACTTAAATTGATAAAACGACATAACAGAATTTAAAATTACACTACTTCTAACTACTACTCTTCTACACTGCATCCTCCTCTTGTATTTATTGACTTAAAAGATCTTATCTAGACGTCTGAGCAATTCCCACTTGAGTTCTCTTCTTGAAACCATCTGAATCGTCCATGTGGATTTTGGCGGGAAAAAGTCATGGAGCAGGTTTTAAGCATTTAATGCGTTTTGGTTAGATATGGAGGTGGAGGGGGACAAGGTGTGAAGTGTTAGTATGAGCTGGGGGATAAGGTGGACAAGTGGTGGTGAAACCAGGTGGTAATGGATTACCAGTGGGGAGGAGGAGATCAACAGTGATGGCGGTTTCCTGTTTTTTTAAACACTGGGTCAGGTTTGGATTTGGGCTTGGGGTTGGGCCAGTATTTAACAAAGGGTCCATATGGTTTTTAGCTTTAATAATCACAAGGACCATAATTGTAAATCTGTCAAAGTTGAAGGTTGAACCTGCCAATCATCCAAAGGTTATTACAAGGACCATTCCTGCCAAACTTGAATAGTACAAGGACTATTGTGCATAAAATGTCATTCTTTATAAATTCAAGGACTAATTATGACATTTTTCAAACTTAAAGGACCTAACATGTAATTTCTCCAAATTTTATCATAAGGACCATTATTGCCATTTATAAATAGTATAAGGTTTATTTTGATTAATTTCCAATTTTAAAACCTTAGGGACTAATTTTGACACTTTTGCAAAGTTGAGGGACCAAAGTTGTAAATTTGTGATTTTTAAACTTTGAAGAGTTATTTTGAACAACTTGTGAATCCCAAGGACCTTTAATGACATTTTACAAGTTTTTGAATTACCAGGGACTAATTTTGACAACTTTTGTAACTTGGGGGACTAAAACTGCCAATTATGCAAACTTAATACGTTTTTCACCAGATTTTGATGTTTTTGCATTTAAAACATATAAAACACTTGTTTGTGATATTTTTATCATTTTGAAGCATTTATGAGTGTTTTCAGATGTTTTTGGCATTCTAACGATATAAAAATGATGAGTATTTAGACACTCATCAATCCCACACTAAGATATTGCTAGTCCTAGCAATGATTTGAGAAAATTTAATGGATTTTATCTCTTTACCAAAAGCCATTACTTCGGAGTAGCCAATTGTTTTAGTTCAAGTAAGAACTTTGGTACAACGATAACCAAATGATTTTGAGCAAATCATAAGTCATCAATGGATTTGATTTGTCTTTACGAGCCGTACCATACGGACTAGCCAACTCTTAGATAAATTATCAATATTATCTTTGGTGAGTCGATTACCAATTATGGTTTTCCAAGCGCCTTTACCACAAGCCATAAACTTGCGGGCTAGCCAACTCTTCACTTTTTAGGATATGGTGAGTTGAACACCATACAATTTTGGGCAAATTGCAAGCCATAAGCGGTTTGAGATATCTTTACCAAGAGCCGTTTGCTCTGGATTAGCCAATCCTTATGTGGGTTAGACATGGTGGATGATTACCATTTGTTGTGTTTAGTACATAGTACTTCCACTAGATAAAAAATTTTAAAATTTGGCCATTTTGGGGAAAAAGGGACTAAAAGGGTACATTTATGATCAAATTTGCGAATTTCCCCACACTTAGAAATGAATATTGTCCTCAATATTCAAAGTACCGGTTGTAATGTCGAAACTTAGAACATAAAAAGATAACATTACTAGCTAAGTGTAGAAACACAACAATTATTCTCTTTTTGAATATTTACAATTTTCATTTATTTTTAAGGTTTATATACAACATGTGGGGCATCTCCCCCACACTAGGGTGGTGCACACGGGTGAAAACCCATGTTTAGCTACTGTTTTTGATTACCGAGTCGCTAGCTTGACTCGACCCCGAATTAATTTGTTCATGGGGAAGCAAAGTGGAAGAAACAATCTCCATCGGACTTTCATTCAAGATGTTTGTATAAACATTGAAATACATGAAAATTCCACACCGATGAGATACACAGAGAACCGGCTCAAAAATGATTATTGAAAATGCCGGGGTCAAAGATAATGTCTTCATTCCCGAAGGAGTGAAGAACAGGAGAAGCCAAGGGATAGGTGAAGAAAAGAAAGAAAATCATGATGAAAATCATGACTAACTCATCTTCATCCATAGGAGAATTCATGATTTCTGGATCATGAATCTCATCATTTAAGCTCATTTGATCAAGACATATTCTGGGTGGGAGGGATGGGATTTTGATATCAAGCAAGTTCTCATGGTTGAGAACATTTTCCTCCGGAACACAAAAATCATTTATGTCTAGATCAAAGTGGAAGTTATCATACTCTGGTAGAGATATGATATGAGTGAGTTCAAAGGAGAACTCCTCGTAAAGAGAATCACTCACATGAAGTGAATTTGTGAACTCTTGTTCCATTATGGGCTCATCACTATCCTCGATCTGAGTATCAAAGAGTAGATTCTCAGAAATTAAAGTGAATTGAGTCAATTCAAATAGAGGATTGGTGAAAGTAGCTTTGAATGCTTGGAACAAGGCGATTAACATTCTCTATTGAATTTGTTAGGGTGAGAAGTGAGTGAACTATCATTATATGGGAGACTTTCAGTCTCTCCCAGATCGGCTTTGAAATCAAAGAGACTATCATCACTTTCCGATGAAAGTGGAATGATGTGAGTGAGTTCATCAGTAAACTCCTCAAGAAGAGGATCAACATCACAATGTGAAAGTGATGCCTCAACATTCTCAATGTCTCCATAAGATTTACAATCATCGCTAAAATCGGAGAAAGTTTCAAAATGATCTTTTGGACACTCAAGAGGGGAAATAGAATCACACACATGATCAGAAGTTCCCTGTGACTCTCTCGGGATTGGGACAAGGTCCTCAACACTAGACTTTATGAGTTCGTCCGATTCCTTTTCGAGAACGAGTGTCAAGCTCATCCCCATGTTTAGAGAGTGAGTGGGAGCTTGGTGTGATGGCGATTACATGAGAATGAATCTCAATCTTTGGAATATCCATCGATGAACTTGATGAATCTTCAGTGTATCTTCATCATCACTATCATCGAGAATAAAAGCGAATCTAGAGCTAGATCTGCCGTGCTTTTCGTTTGCAATTGATTCCCTAATAGATTTTCAAAGGCAATTTGGGAATTTATTTTAGCGACTGTTCTTGACTAACAAAACTTCCATGGATTTCTCATGAGAGTTTTGAAATGACATAACCGACTCCTCCTTAAGTTCTTTTAATAACTCGGACCCTTCAAGAAAAAGTCATTGTAGTTTCATGAGGAGTTGCTTGAATCGTTTGGTCTTGTGGAGGTTGGTCTTGAAATGATGTGTCAAAATTGTCATAGGAAATGGATTCCTGTTTGACAATCGAGTGAAATAGGGACCTCCACAGTTCTCACAACATAAAAACTGCTGAGCTGGATTGGTGAATCATATGGATATTGGTCATACCCAAAGTTCGAGCATCATTAGAAAACTGTTCATAGACAATCGTGTTTCGGATTGACATTCAAATCCTTGGTGAAGACCTCCACAAAATTCACAGCAGTATTGTTGATTGTATGAAGATAAGTCGGGTGTGGTGGGTAATTAGAAAATTTGAGGGTCGTTAAATGAGTTCGGATTAGGATCATAATCAAATGAATTCCTCGAACCACAAAACAAACAACTCCCATTCGAATATCATTACCACCTTTGTACACACGTACACAATGACGGGGTGAACCATAAAGAGGTTCACCACAACCGACACAAGGAATAAGCGATTCTATTTGAGAGTTATGAGAAGGAATCAGTTCATTCAAAGAATCAACAAAACCAACATGGTGATCGAATAACTAATAAGACTCAAAGAACATTTTGAAAAATCCGGAGGTGGAACAAGTGGTGTGCTCGAGAGCTAGCAATTTCCACCACTTCGTTATGGTCTCCGGTTCGGTTCTTGAGAAAGCGTGAAGTTTAGGCAAGTCATTAGTCACCGGATTGAATTCGCATGTTTGCTTTTAACCGTAAATCGTGAAAGTTTGAATCAATTCTAGGCGGTTTAGGAGCAATCGAGGGTTTAGATCTTTGGATAACCGTAGGTTGGACGTGTTAGCACCTCCATTATCAAAAGGAAGTACCGGTCCTTTGTCACCCCGGTTTTCTTTCCATTTCCTCGAGCGTAATTAATGGATCTTTACGAACAACACGAATTCTAGACATTTGTGATAAAGTCGAAGCTTTTCGACCGTCCCAGTCGTTCTCGAGAGATTCCATGAGAATAGAAGAAGTTTAGAATCAAAAGGATAGAGGTTAAGGGATAAAGAATCAAAAGGGTAAGAGGTTAAAGATGAATATTTTGGATTTTTAAAAACATGCCATAAAAACAAAGAATGAAAATATTTTTGGTTTTATCAACACTTTAGGAAAAGTGTTAATGAACTTTTGGTTTTGAAAACTTTCTAAAATTTACAAACGATGGTATATGTGCAAGTACGGGTGCGAAATGCTTAAAACACGCTTCTGACCTCCCGTGGCGCCAAAATTTGATTGGTGCAAAACCGTCAAGTCTAAACAGACTCAAAGCAGTTCACACCAAATTCAATTAAAATCGGAGGAATATAGGAATTCACGGGTCGTTAAGTCCCACGGAGGATGAATTGGTGTTTAAACAACTCAGATGATAGAATGATCACTAAGGATAGTGATCAATAAGGTTTTGGATGGATAATTACCTAAAGAAAAGATTTACAGATAACAGCGACTTAAATGCAAATTAAAAAGATTAAAAAGTTAAAATCTATTAAATAAACGCTATCACTATTTTTACAGATCGATGAACGTTTATGATTTTATAAAATAAAATGACTTAAATAAACTATATTAACTAAAACGTAAACTCAAATTACTTAAAAACGTAGTTTAAAGCGAAGCAGCGTTATTTACGAAAATGGTATTTGGGCGCAAGATAAAACGTAAAATTTAAGAAATAAAAGGCCTAAGAGTGTAAAACTAATTTTCTTACAAAATATATGATAAAGAAAATTTTAGAAAAAGATTTATATTTTTTGACTTTTATATTTTTATTATGATTTAATTACTATAAAACACTAATTAAATGTTTAAAAATATTAAAACTAATTAGAAAAATCTCAACTTTTACGAGAAAATACTTAATACTATTACAAATTTATTAAAAATACAAAAGTGGAAAAACTAAACTGAATAAGCTACAAATAAGCTAAATAAGTCGTATAAGCTAAACTGGAAAGAGTACTTATATATTAGATTGTGTAAGACTTGAGCGAGACAAGTCCCAAAGGCGGATGGTAAAGAGTGTGTGTGATGAGCTAAGTGGCGTGGGTTCGAGTCCCAAGAAGTGGCACTTTTTGTAAACTATTTTTTTTTTACTTTTCTTCTACAAACTTATTAAACACAAGAAGATAAGTAATTTTAAAACTAAAACTTTTCTAAATATCACTAATAAGCTCTGTATAAGCACAAAAATCTCAACAGTTGGTACTTAAATGGAAATAAGCATAAGATTAAAGCTAAATGGCTTATTAAGCTAGAAATAAGCAAAAAGGTTACTGAGATAAGCTAGGTGACTTTAAATAAGCTATATTAACAACTGAACATGCAAGTTAACTAGGAAATAAGCATTGATTAAGCACTAAAATAAGCAAAATTCACCACTGTTACACAGTGGACTATTGGTTTTCTAGGCAACTTATAGCTTAATTTTAAGCACTTATATGAGCTAAGGAATGAAAATAAAGACTGGTACAAGCTAGTATACCAGTTGAGCTTTCCAAAAATCTAAAATACTAAGCTAATCTTACACTAATAAGCTTGGTAGAAGCTTATGAAGAAACTGAAAAAAACATTAATAGCTGAAGTTCACAGAAAATAGACAAAAAAAAAAAGCATTTGCAGCCTAACTAAATAAGCTATAAAATGGAAAATTTAACTTGGGACCTTAAGAGGGCTTGTTTGGCTTGCCAAAGAACTAAAAATCATAGGCTAAGATTAACTAGTGAGCTTTTTAGAAGCTTGTGAAAATGGCATCAAAGCGTACACGAGCACGTTTGACTTTGAACAAAATGCAAGTTTGACCTTCATGAACTTTGGTATGATTTTAAGGAGTGACTAAGTTATAATAAGCTAGGAAAAGATTAAATTAAGCTATGGTACTAAGTTTTAAGCTACTATGGTGAGTTTAGCTATTTAAAACCTCAACAGTGAACTGCTCATGTAGATTAGAAGCTATGTTGACTTTTTGATTCACAAGGACTGACTTTCAATGCTGAGGTGAGCTATTAGGTACTAATGAGTCTTGAAACAAGTAAAAGCAAATACACAAACACTCTTGAACACAGTTAAACAAGCTTATCCAAACACTCCTTTAAGAGGCAGTTTTGAAGTTTTTCAAAGCAACCTTATTATTTAGACCTTAATACTAATTTAATACTTTATCTTATGATTATATTAATCCCTAGAAGCATAAAAGATCAGACATTCATGTATGAAACACAGATATGAACATTATACAATTTCAACTGTGAAATTGCAATTATAAGCTCTAACTAAAATCAAAGAACAAGCAACCTGATTTAAATTGTATTATCACTTAATAATACCATTGAAACATGGAAACATGAAGATTAAAGCACATAACATACATATCTGATTAAATGCTAAAATTAGTAAAAATCTTACAAAATGGATTCCAAGTGGAAATAAGAACCAAGGATGAGAACTCAACCTATGGCTTCCCATGAAGCTTTATACCCAAAAGCAATCCATTTTCAACACTGCTTCACTCTCTTGATCATTGCCCCATAGATTTTTATTTTTAACTAATTTTATTGCTATTTTTGGTAATTTTGGAACTGTTAAGTGAAACTGATTCATTAATGGTTCTGAGAGCTTATAAGCTTTATCAAAAGCTTATAAAAGCTTAATAAGTAATAACAACAACTGAGAACAACATTTAACAATTTTGAGAAATTGAACAGTGAAATTAGCAAAAACTAAATTCGTGGACAATAATTTAAATTGGGACTGAAAGTAGGTTTTTATTGAATTGAGAAATGATTACACAACACTTAAAAGCTTTAAACATAAACTGGAAACTTAAATTGATAAAACGACATAACAGAATTTAAAATTACACTACTTCTAACTACTACTCTTCTACACTGCATCCTCCTCTTGTATTTATTGACTTAAAAGATCTTATCTAGACGTCGAGCAATTCCCACTTGAGTTCTCTTCTTGAAACCATCTGAATCGTCCATGTGGATTTTGGCGGAAAAAGTCATGGAGCGGGTTTAAGCATTTAATGCGTTTTGGTTAGATATGGAGGTGGAGGGGGACAAGGTGTGAAGTGTTAGTATGAGCTTGGGGATAAGGTGGACAAGTGGTGGTGAAACCAGGTGGTAATGGATTACCAGTGGGGAGGAGGAGATCAACAGTGATGGCGGTTTCCTGTTTTTTTAAACACTGGGTCAGGTTTGGATTTGGGCTTGGGGTTGGGCCAGTATTTAACAAAGGGTCCATATGGTTTTAGCTTTAATAATCACAAGGACCATAATTGTAAATCATCAAAGTTGAAGGTTGAACGCCAATCATCCAAAGGTTATTACAAGGACCATTCCCGCCAAACTTGAATAGTACAAGGACTATTGTGCATAAAATGTCATTCTTTATAAATTCAAGGACTAATTATGACATTTTCAAACTTAAAGGACCTAACATGTAATTTCTCCAAATTTTATCATAAGGACCATTATTGCCATTTATAAATAGTATAAGGTTTATTTTGATTAATTTCCAATTTTAAAACCTTAGGGACTAATTTTGACACTTTTGCAAAGTTGAGGGACCAAAGTTGTAAATTTGTGATTTTTAAACTTTGAAGAGTTATTTTGAACAACTTGTGAATCCCAAGGACCTTTAATGACATTTTACAAGTTTTTGAATTACCAGGGACTAATTTTGACAACTTTTGTAACTTGGGGGACTAAAACGCCAATTATGCAAACTTAATCGTTTTCACAGATTTTGATGTTTTGCATTTAAAACATATAAAACACTTGTTTGTGATATTTTATCATTTTGAAGCATTTCTGAGTGTTTTCAGATGTTTTTGGCATTCTAACAGTATAAAAATGATGAGTATTTAGACACTCATCAGTTTGCCCCTTGAAAGAACCACGTACGCCTCTTTTTTTCCTTCTTTTCGTCTGACACACAGAAAACCTACGCAACCTCCAATTGATGTCTTTCAATGTATGAGTATAATATCTATTTATAATTGATACTTTTTACTAATTGCAACTTTAGGTCTTTTATCTTTTGCGACTTTTCACTTGGAGCTTTTGTCTTCGTTTTCTATATATTTACACATAAATGTGTAAGAATCATCTTTTAATATTGACGACTTTAGCCTCTGGACTACAAAACTTTGCGCTCAAGTTATTAATTATGGCGTAACTAAATATCCGAGTTACGCCGTAATCCTTCGTGCGCTCATGATTATCCACTCCAAAATTATCTCTACGGCGTAACTAATTAGCTTGTTACGCCATAACCTTCACAATAATAATTATGGCGTAACCTTAAGAGGAGTTACGCCGTATCCTTCTTGGCATCATAATTACGCCGTAGCATTATCAACTAGTTACGGCGTAATCTTCACACAGAATATCCAGGCCCTCGTAATGTGGGTTACGGCGTAGTCAATAGTGCTGATTACGCCGTAATCCTTCTTCATAACATATGTTAGCACATGTTGGCCTTTTCTCACATCATTTCCGCTCCAACGCCTCATTTATCTTGAAATGAAAATATGAACGAATATGAACGAATTAAGTACCATATTAGTACAAATGAGGCCATAAACACGGGAATTTGATATATAAAATATCAGGCTAATTTGATGTTATCAAATATCCTCCACTTGAACTCTACTTGTCCTCAAGTAGACCATTTAAATAATTCTTAAAAAGATATCTTCCATGATTAATTGGAAGATATGAGTTTTAAAAATCACCTAAGCTAGAAATTCCAAACCGAGCACCTCACGAAAAGGGAATTGAAATCACACTCTCTCTCATAATTCACGTGTTTATTTTTGGGTGATTACTCAACTGCTCAGTCATGGCGAGTATTCTATCATAGGCTTGGCAAAGATACTAATCTCCACCACTAGAGTCTATAGATGCAGCTATTCTAAAAGGCAATGGGTTGACACAACATAAAGGCTTATGGGGTTATTTTGTCATTACTAACGAGCTACGGTGAAGGGGACAAAACTAAAAATACATGACCAAATCCATGCCCAAGACACCAATGATTGCTCGCTTCCTCACCTAAACTCGATTCATGACTAAGGGTAGGATAAGACATGGGAAAACATTTAATGGGTGTAAATAAAAAGACACGAAACAAATAGATTCCTAAGTCCACAGTCGCCCCACCACTAGTCGCATTCAATCCCATAGCAAAAATCGAGGGTCAAGAGTCAAGGGGTCTTCAACACACGAGTCAATGCATATAAAATGTAGCGTAGTGCCTCATAATCTTCATAAACTAGGCAAATAAGATGCATTAACTCGGCCTTCATTATCAATGAAAAAAAAGTATGTGCTATAATTTTTTTTAAAATTTAGGTAATTTTAGCACATATTTCGACCAAAAACTATATAATCAACCAATTCTATCTCCCATCCCCCCACTTGGGATGTACAATGCCCTCATTGGACAAATATTGATTAAAATTTGAAAGGCGAGATAGAAATGAACGGGTTTCTAATTTTATCCGTAAGACAAAACCGATTTGTAAAAAATTATGCCAGATGAACAAGGCGAGAACACTTATCACAATACGACACATAAGCTGATTTATATTACGATCAACTATAAACAAACTAATAAACAAACTCTTGCTTGCATTTTTTTTTATTTTCTTTTTTTTATGCAAGACAAGGTATACATGAATAAAAATAAAAACAATACGAACATATAAAGCATCCCCCCACTTGAGATCAACTATCATCTAAACCTGATTTTCTTCCAAAACCCTTTATTCAAAACCCGCGACTTTCACTAGTGGAACCAAAATTAACCAACAACGCCCGGACCATGTACATAAGGAAACTACAGGGTAGGCTAGGCGATAGGTGTAACGAAACAACATATATTGGTTGAACAAAATGAAATGAATGGCTCAGACGGGTGTACTAGGGGTATCTTGCACTAAAGATGACTGCAACAAAAAGGGTTTAACAGGGGGATTGACTGATCGATGTGAAAAGTCAATATACACAAACATAAATGGATGGGCTATTTGGGGTTTAGTCCTAAAATTGTCCTATATCCTAGTTGCACCGATCACATCAAGTTACCTCCGTGTAATGCTCATTATAATGGTCTTGAAAAGATATGCCAGCCCAAGTTCTAAAGTCTACTATAGCCACCGGCACACTCATTGTTATGGTATTATGTATAAGGGGAAAACGAAAAGGCTTATCCTCACACAATGAAAATATAGGGTAGGTGTGCTCAGTAAAGATTAATCCAGTTAAGTAGTGAAAAACATGTCAAAATTTTATTAATGAAATTTTTTCATCAAAAACTAGAAAAATAAAGGCAAGTAAAATCAAGCGAGTGTTTATGTCTAATCCCTTCCCCCCACTTGGGTCATACTAAGCATATAAATGAAAAATGGAAGGGATAGAGATGAAACGACAAAAACTCCCCTGGATTTTCTCGGTATGATTAATAATGCATGTTCAAAAACATGCTTCAAATGTGCCTCATCAAGCAACATCCATCTTCACATTAACACTCCTTGCAAACACCATGGCACTCAACTAGGTTGGATAAAAAGTGTTCTCTTGCAGCCAATCATAACTCCATAATTCTTCAACCTGTATTGCTGCAAGAAAAACTAATACCAAAAAGCATAATTCCGGATAAAAAGCAAAAATAGCACGAGATATAAAAACAAAATAAAACCTAACTCACTTTCGTAGGAATCACGGTTGCATTTAGCACATGCAAGAAGCCTTTTAAACCACTTGGTGTCTCAAGTGGACGAGTGTAGACTCGTGAGGGCTTACAGGGAATATATCCACAAAGTTCAGTTAAAAATTAATACAAAGTTGTGAAAATGTTTTGAAGCTTGTTTTTATAAAAATTTTCATTACAGGGGATAGTTACGGCGTAATTGGATCGCCCCAGTTACGGCGTAGGTGAGTTGACTTAAGAAAATATTTACGTAGAAGGATTACGGCGAATCGGATCGGCCCGCCACGGCGTAATAAGAAAGCCCGAGAAAGAAGATACTTGGAACAGGGACATTACGGCGTAACTAGATCGGCCTAGTTACGTCGTAGTTATGTTGAAGTAGGCAGATGGACTTCATCGATCGCCGCCATTGCAGAATCGGATCGCCCATTACGCCGTAGTTACTCTCTGATGTTGTTGTGCCCAAAGTGTCAACTTCTTCCTACGTGTTCAAAAGGAGTTATAGGAACTCCTATCATCTATCTTTGGTCTTTATACCTGTAAATGAGATAAACAAAACATGCCAAACCAACTAAAAATCCTAAAAACCACAAAAATATCCAAAAAGGTCGAAATAAAAACAAAGAAAACTAAATCTCAGATAGGGACGGGATGTCTCCCGACGAGCACTTTTCTTTATCCTCTCGAGTCTTTAAGTTAGACTCCTGCAACCATCATCAACGAGCATCCATTGAACTTCTCCAATCATGTCCATTGCTCAACTAATCTTGGCTTATGATGATGTCGAGATTTCCTCCACTTGTTCTTCTTGTACCTACACACAGACACTACCAGTGCATTAAATGTGTAAAATAATTCCATAAGCAACAAGTGAGGATTAATAATATAATAACAGATGTTTCAGACTTGGTTACGGCGTAATACCATTACTAACTACGACGTAACTTCAGTCTGATAGCAATCTGTTAAATAATAATAGCAAGTTACACAGTAACAATTATTACTATGTTACGCCGTAACTTGATCTGATAATAGATTACGTCGTAACCATTGAATGGGTTATGCCGTATTCTCAAGACAGAAGACATAATTTTAGAATAATATCAATCAAACAGCCAAAAATACGAAGACAGTTCCCCGGCAGCGGCGCCAAAAACTTGATGCAAGATTTCTGACAAGGTTTTACATTTATAGTAACTCATCTACCTATGGCCTACCTAATGCACTAACGGGAAGTATACCCGGTCGCATGTAGTGAGGGAATGGTAAGACCGAGGTCGTCCCAAGAACGGTTGACTCCTAGCTGTCTAATTAATTAAATTGTCAAATAAATAAGTTTTAATGAAATGATTGATAATATTTAAGGTGTCACTTGATCAATTGGGTTGGTTCTCTAAGCTAATGGGAAGGATAGTGATGCTATTCTAAACCGCGTTCATCCACGAATGAATCGTGGCAAAAGTCGGTAGACTCCTATGGTCAATTCGTCTACCCTATGATTCTTAGAATCCTCACTAAGATGAACAGGTCACCCGGGATCATTCGGCAATCTAATAGCAGTCATTAAAAGCCGAAGCTTACTATGGAATTACATGGGTTCTAAAAGTCACTAGATTCCTGCTTCAAATGTGTAGCAACCCGTAAATATTCATAAAGTAAAATGACTATTTTACCCTTTGACTTTTTAGAGTTGACCTTTGACTTTTACTATTCATCCCGTAAAAAAATTTAATTTAATTTTACCATAAAGACAAGATAAATAAAACTCGACAAGTCGTCCTGACGACGTACGTTGAATCCATTCAGAACCGATTTCACAAAACCGTGTCCGAGAATCACTTTAGAGTTTAAACGTCATTCTGGCATCCCGATATGTCCATAAAACACTATAAACATTAAAAATATGTAATTCTACCTTTTTACGACAATTTCACAAATTTTAAAATTTTACGTTTTCCAGTTCTGCGTTTTACGCAAATTACGCCTTTTTGACCCGCGTTTCCAGCTCTAAACAGCGTTTTAGCACCCAATGAGACTTATCACCCATTTTATATTTTTATATGGAGTATAATAATGAGTTTAATCATTTCTACAAGTTTCATATTTTTACGATACCCGGTTTTAAGTTTCGTGACTTAACGACTTACAGTTAGCAACTAACGGGACCAAAAATCACTCCGTAAGTTAAGATAAGTATCCAAATCATACAAGACTTCCCAACCTCATCCAATAAGGCACACGGGTCGTTTGCCTAGTTATTAGTATAAGAAGATGAGTAGCTTACATGAGAAGCTTCACCATGTGCAAGAAACTTATTAACTAAGCTTCCTAAAATATCCTAAGTCTTTAACCTCCTCAAGAAAACTTCGTAGGCACCTTCCTAACCTTCTCATTTACACTATAAAAGCAAGCTAATCCCTTCCTTTCTTCATAATACAAACTACACACATAAATTCACAAACCCTTGATCCTTTGATTTCCAAGTTACAAGTTATACTACAAAGTTAAAGGCCTAGTTATTCTCTACATGAAGCAAGAGTTTATTTGGTGATTCCATGGTTGGAATAAGAGCTATACAAGGTGTTAGGGGCTGAATTCATAAGGTTTTCACAAGGGTTATATCAAGGATTAGCAAGAGTTGTGTTGTTGGGTTGAAAGAATAGGTTTAGTGGTCCTAGTTCCTTTCTTAAATGAAAGCCTAAAGTTGTAAGCAACTCATCACCACCATCACTCCATTGTCTCATGTTTATTATTACTAATCTTTTCAAATACATGCTATATATATGGTTACTATGTTGATTCATGATGTACATATAATCAAACATATGTTTTAATTCACATATTGTCATAAAACTAATAAACTAGTAAACTAGTCATATTCTACATATTTGAAACCATTTAAAACAACTATATATAGACTTGGTAACTTACATATTAGTGTAGAAAAAATAAAAAAGGTAAATATAGCAACTTGAATCACCCGAAACGGACAAACGAGTCAAAAGTTATGGCAAAAAGAAGTTAACAAACTCCAGAAATGACCAATTTGATTACTACTAAATCTGTTTTAAAATAAGTGGTACTTCTGGATTGAATCATCAAAAACTTAAAATATGAAAGTTGTCCGGAACGATGTTTTACGTCTATCGCGAAGGAACTCGGCCTAAAAAGACCAAATGATATCATTTACTGCCTAATGTTTTTATCGGCAAAATTGGATTTTTACAAGTTAAAAATAAAAAACCATATCATTTTCATAACTAGTTACATATTGAATTTTTACTAAAATTTCATTCTTAACTATATTAATAAATTGTGATCACTAGTAAACTATGAGAACTTGTAAAAACTAGATGTTTATTAAAAACATAATAAAACTTTATAATATAATAATCTCCACTCAAAAACATATATTTTATCTACTAAGTGCTACAATACTAGGGAGCTTCATGTGAGGGGTTTCATTTGGGTAAAACGTATCGACGAGTTGCTGGATTTACGATTTAAAGTGTCATAGCTCCTCGAACGTTTACTACATGACCTCTGAATTATGATGGCCCGAACGGTAGTACGATATCTATAAACTAAATACCTTTTCACATATTAAATCTGTTACTATTAACATCAAACTATAAATGACTACATCATGATCAACATAGAGACATATATAGGATGGTTTATGTTTTTCCTAAACATTATTCCCAACCTAAGTCGCAACATTCCATTTTTAGGTTGCACGTAGAAGTTTCCCGATTTATTCATCACATCCGTTAAAGTACTTAACATCATTAACTCTAGGTGAGTTCATAGCCCCACTTTCTATTACTTAATTGTTTTACAAACCCTTGGGGGAAGTACACGCTTTATTTTAAACCGAACAAATTGCTTTCAAACTATATACTTATCTGATTGTTTTATTTGCACTAAGTTACCGCATTTGCCAAACATAAGTCCCTAATCATGAACCATTAATCACTAGTGAGAGTGGGCGCGAATATTGTGAATAGATCTATTGGGATTGATGAATCCCGTTTGTGTTCACCGGGAAGGCAAACAAACGCAATATATTTGAGTAACATTAGGTAAAACGACAATTTTACCTATTAGGGCTGGTACCAACAGTTTCACCAATTTATATTGGAACACGTTAACGCCTTGGTTGCATGAGCTTAGTGAAATAATAACTGTTTTGTTTTCAACATTATGAGTGTATAACAACGTAACCCACACAAACATTATGTGTTCAACATTTAACTATAAACTCTATGAATTCACTCAACCTTTGTGTTGACAGTTTTAAGCATGTATTTCAGGTCCATATTGTACGAGGCTGGCACGGAGGAGCACGAATACTCAAGAAGGCTATAAATTTTATTATCATTTGAAAACCCATTTAATGTATTTTTTTAACTTGGAACCACTTGGGATCTCATTTTGTAAACTCTGATATTTATATAAATCGAATGATAAATCTTTTAAAACGACTCCATTAGAGTTCGTTTTATATTATTATGACTGTTGTGCCGTCGAGTAACACCCAGTTTGAATTTCGCTGCGCATCACGAAATTGGGGGTGTTACAAAATGGGGGTTTAATTCGCTAGGACAACATTTGGTCAGTTCGTCTTAACCTATCAGCAAAGGCTTCCACCGGAGATCAAGCTACTACCATTGAAAGTCCAGTTGTTTTTAGTCCACTAAGCCAAGTCATTAAGTTCCTCTACATGCAAGATTCGAAATAATAACTACTCGGGCCCTAGCATCTTAGACACTCATCCCTAACTTCTTAAGTTCATCCAAACGACCGGTGATCATTTGGTCAGTTCGCACAAGCGAGGAATGGTTGTCAGTTGGTCAATTCTTACCCTCCCAAACTCTACCTACCTGCTTAGGGTCAGTTGGCCAATTTTCCTAAGCAACTAGATAGGACCGCAATTCAGAACTACCAAAGCTAGGGTGGCTACCAACAAACTATGCTTGCATACATTAGAAACAATTAATAAACACAAAAACATTAATAATAAAAGAATCGAAACTAGGCTAGGACCTATTTTCCACATCACCAAAATACCTTAGTGGAATGACGAATAAAACTTCATATAAAACAATAAATAAAGAAAGAATAAACATCAAATAATAATTGACTAATAATAAATTAATGATCAATTAATTAAGAACACAATAAGAATTAATTCGCCAATCATTAATTGGAATCAAAATTAATATTACAAAATAATGAAACCAGATTAATAAAATGAGTCAAAAATAATTACATATCATGCCAAGATAAATGTTATCGATCCCCTAGTCGAGTACCGGGGCAAAACCCCGAAGGGTTTGCCCCTTAAAAGAACCACGTACGCCTCTTTTTTTTCCTTCTTTTCGTCTGACACACAGAAAACCTACGCAACCTCCAATTGATGTCTTTCAATGTATGAGTATAATATCTATTTATAATTGATACTTTTTACTAATTGCAACTTTAGGCCCTGTATCTTTTGCAACTTTTCACTTGGAGCTTTTGTCTTCATTTTCTATGTATTTACACATAAATGTGTAAGAACCATCTTCTAATATTGACGACTTCAGCCCCTGGACTAGAAACCTTTGCGCCCAAGTTATTATTTATGGCGTAACTAAATATCCGAGTTATGCCGTAATCATTCGTACGCTCATGATTATCCACTCGAAATTATCTCTACGGCGTAACTAATTAGCATGTTACGCCGTAACCTTCACAATAATAATTACGGCGTAACCTTAAGAGGAGTTACACCGTATCCTTCTTAGCATCATAATTACGCTGTAACATTATCAACTAGTTACGGCGTAATCTTCACACAGAATATCCAGGCCCTCGTAATGTGGGTTATGGTGTAGTCAATAGTGCTGATTACGCCGTAATCCTTCTTCAGAACATATATTAGCACATGTTGGCTTTTCTCACATCATTTCCGCTCCAACGCCTCATTTATCCTGAAATGCAAATATGAACGAATATTAATGAATTAAGTACCATATTAGTACAAATGAGGCCATAAACACGGGAATTTGATATATAAAATATCAGGCTAATTTGATGTTATTAGGTATCTATGATCCAAAGTCCATAACCCATAACCCGGTTTGCAACCTAAAATCCGGACTAAGCTGACCCAACAGCCGGACCCCTGGATTTGCACTGGCCGGATCCTTTGAGTGAGGGATCCGCCGGAACCGTGGGACAATAGGCTTATTTTGCATATAAAAAGTTAGCCACTTCTCTCTTTCTTACTGCCCCTTTTAGACATACTTTCTCTCTATGCTCTAAAATCTCTAACCATAAATCCAAAGGATCATTCAATGTTGTTTTATATTTGTGTGATATTTTAGGTTCCTCCTAAAGGCGAGATCACCACCTCTTGAAGACGTGCAAGCTCAAGGTCATGAGTTGCTAAGCTTCGTCATCATCAAGACCACTGAAGTGCATCTTGTTGATATTTCTTTCCTCCCTCCATAGAGTGTCGTGTTGAAGGCATTAGTGAATGGTGTCGAAGGTTTACATTCGATTTAGTGCGTCGATGTACAAGTTGTGTAGTTTGGGTTAAAGGATATTGATATCCTTTCTAGTATTGTAAAAAAGAGTGTGTCTCCTTTGGGTAGTTGTGTTGGGAGGTAGTGTTGGGTAGTAGTTCCTCCTTTGTAATGGAACTCGGTATCTAGCCTTGTACCGGATAAAGTGTAGGCGACGTTGTGATAGGTTTGGTTCTACCTCGTGGAAGAACTCAGTGTCTAGCCTTGTACCGGATAAAGAGTAGGCGACGTTGTGAAGGCTTCTCCGCCACATTAAAGAGCTTGTGTTGTGTAGTGCTTAGGAACTCTCGAGTTGGGTACTCGGGGAGTGGAGTGGGGCAAAGAAGGTGTCTTTGTAGCCGAACCACTATAAATACTCGTGTCTTGGTTTTGTATTCCTTTACTCTTTACTTCTTGCATTACTTATTTATATGTCCATCTATCAATATCCAACATACGATCTAAATGGATTGACATAAGTCGATCTAAATACTTTAAAACGAAGTTTTAATCAATAAAACTATTCAACCCCCCTTCTAGTTTTCCACAATTGGCATCAGAGCTTCGTTACCAAGTTTCTTAGAGTATATTGTACTTTAAAAACTTGATACGATCCATGTATGTTTGAAAACTACAAAGAAAGAAATTTCTTAAAACAAAAATTCATGTTTTAGAAATTTGTATATTTTAACAAATGTTGGATAGTGATAGATCATTCTAACATTTTTTTTGAGAAATCTTCATGCTAGGATTCTTTCAATGTCTTTGTTCTATCCGAAGAAAATTGAAGTCAACACCCAAAGAAGAATTCAAAGTAATCACAACTTACTTTTACAAAGTACGATTGAGTACTTTAAAAATTCATGAAGTATTTCGCGTTTATGGTTTCTAAAAACCATAAAAAGGGGAATATAGCAAAGGTATGTTCTTTTAACTACAGCTAGTTGATCTATAAATGTAGTAATCGCGTGTGGATTATATGATGGTATATGCTTCTCTCTCATAATAAGCATCTTTATAAAAACTTTGCATATATGAAATACTATGTGTATATATATATGGATTAAGCATTTGACATCAAAGTCACAAGTTTCTAAAAATTCTCTCTTCACTGCTTTCCATCTTAACACATCATCGGGAATATTTTTTCTCCTTAAATCTCGTAAGTTCGTCAAATCTATGCTTTCATCACAAAATAAAATATTGATAATTAAAAGTCTTGATCCACCATCCTTCGTTCCATTTTCGGTAAACAATTCTTTCCCAAAATAGCTAATCATCTACTCAAATAGGACTATAACCAAAATCTCATTCTACAAGTTCTTCTCGAAAATAAGTTATTGTATAACTTATTACAAATGAAGAATACTCCAAATCACTCCAAACTTGTCTGCAGCGCCGAATCCTTCAAGTTGTACTAGCCGGATCCCTTAAACAAGGGAACCGGCGGAACCGTGCATACAGACAAACAGGAGACTCATTTTTAAAACCCAAACTACTCCATTTTCCCTCTCCCTAAACCTAGAACGACCAAAATTCAATTCATATCATCCTAGGGCTTCATACTCTCAAGCATCTCAATCCTAAACATCATTGCAAGTAATTACACTCATATTTTCCTATTCTTCATCATCTGCATCCTAGGGTTTATGGTTATAAACTTTTCAATTGGTTTTAATTTTTCATATCATCAATTGGCAAATTGTTTATTACAAAATTGGATTTCATACAAAAATTTCTATATAATTAAGGTTTTTCAAAACGGCATTGTTAATACAAAATAAGCTCATAAACCTATCTCGACAAAATTTTACCTAATTGGAATATTATTTTTCTTTAAAGATCGAACATACCTAATCCACCCAATAAGACCATCATGACACCGTCCACTAAATTTCTAGATATTATCGCAAAGAAGGGTTATCAAATAGTGATCGAAAAACCTTCAAAATGCTTCAAAAACGACTCATCCGCGAAATTGATGAACAAATTTTTTCGGTCTTCAAAAACGACTTCAAAATGTTTCCTTGAAAACACTGACATTCCTCAAGTCTTTTACGCTATCAACTTTGATTGCCTCCTCAAAATTGATGAACAAATTTTTCCGGTCTTCATCTTCGAATTCTACAAGAGCGTTAGGATTATCCGAAACAATGATGAAAGTATTTCAATCGCTTTCTTCATAAACCACCAAAGCATCACCTTACCTCTCACCACATTCGCGTAAATCCTTCGCTTACCATGTGAAGGAATTTGTATGTATTCTAAATATTGGTCAATTGCTTGTCAATCCTTTGCATTAGACTCTAAACCTATCTATCACACTCCACTCGATAACCCTATTGTAGTTCGAGATACCATCTTCACAAAGAGAGTCGACCAATCTCGTTATAACTGCAACAAAGAACTCATTCATCGTGATCCTTTCAAATGGAACTCTTTGAAATTATTCCCATGTACAAAAAGTGGGAAGAAATTCTTAGAGAGAATGTCATTTGTTTGGTCGGAACTAATGCTTGTCTTGTCCAAATGATCTATTGTCTCATCCACCAAAAGCCTTTCAATCTCGCCTATTACATTGCCAAAAGAATGGTAGGTGTTTTCAAAACCAAAAAAATGGTTCTTCCTTATGGTATGCTCATAACACGTCTCCTTGAGTGTGTTAGTGCAATGCAACCTACTCCTATTACCGATGACCACTTTCTCGCAAACCATGTTATGGTACCTCTCACCAAACAACCCACCAAAAGATTTATGATCAATGGGAAAAGGCCTCGTCCTCTCTCGGACTCTTCGGATGAAGATGATGATGATGAATTCGACCCCGTTTCTAATTATCAACTTGATCCCATGACTTACTTTGAACAACTTCCCACTCTTCCAAAGAAAACCGAAGAATTTAAGCAAACAAAAGAAATGTTCAAGTGTCTAAGTCATTTCCTCATCAACATGGGAAAGAAGAAAAAGTGAAGAGATTGACAAAAGAAATTATGTACCCTATATCTTTTATATGATTATTTTGGATGTTTTATGATTGTTAAAACAATGTGATCATGACTTTATCTACTTTATGCAAGACATACTTGGTTATTCTCATATCAAAATTTGGTCATTATCTAGTTTACTTACCCATATGTTGTTTCTACATACTATACTTATTATGTGTTACTTGTATACATGTATGCTTATTGTAGAAATCATTAGTTTCAAAATTCGATACCAACTATTAAGAAATCTATCTCAGATACCGGATCCCTAGGCTATAACTAGCCGGATCCCTCAAATGAAGGATCCATGGGATCCGGGTGGAGAGAAGTGTATTTTTAGCTTCTTTACATCAATCCAACCCTCCAGACCTTATTGGACTAGTTAAACATGCTACATTAGGATCACTTAAACTTTTCTTAGGCTCAGTTGATCTCACATTCACTCACGGATGACTTAGGATCATATTCAAGGTGTTTTTGATTTGTCATTACTTCAAAACTCACCATCTTTTCGCTTCAATGTTTGCACATTGTTCCTCTCATCTCAAAACACCTAGTTTGATATTTCTCTCAATTTTAGCAAATTCATTTTAGTCACCTTTGTTAATACAAATAAACCGTAAAAACGTTTATTAATATTGGGCGATCTCTTTGTGTTTTGTTGATAACAAATATAATGTTATCAAAAATAAAATTATAAGGATACATGTTATTTTTGTAAAGCATTTACATATAGTCATTTAATACAAATTGTTGTAATAAATTATTTGTTGTAATAGTTTATTAGGATGGGTAAAAACTACAACCCATAGAGCATATTCATAACCCATGGTATTGACCCATATCTATTTGACTAGATGCATTGCATCTATTAGATACATTGTATCTAATGAAATACCCATGGACCAACCCATAACCCAAGACCCATGACCCATAACCAAAAACCCCATGGGCAAAGAGGAGCTTCTCACGGATCCTAGTATTACACTAGACGGATCCCTTAAGGGAGGGATCCGTGGGATCCGTGCTACAGTGGCAAGTTTTTGCCTATAAATAGAGAGCCATTTATTCATTTCTCTTTACCCCTCTTCTTACTAACTTTCTCATATACTCTTACTCTCTTCTAACAAAAGATCACTTGATCTAGAGAGTTGTTCTTCTTTCTTCTATTGTGATTCTCATATAGGTCCTTCTCTAAGGCGAGATCACGAGCTTACTACAAGTTATCCAAGAAAGGGGTCCTTGATTGATTTGTTCCTCCACAATATTTCTGTAGCAAATATCTTGTACTTGATATTTCACATAGTTGTTGTGTAATAGTCGTGTTGGTTTGGTCCTCCGTGTTACGGACTCGGTATTTAGCTTTGTACCGAAAATAAGTGTAAGCAACGTTGTGAAGGCTTCTCCGCCAAGTTGAAGGAGTTTGTTGACATAGTGCTTGAACTCTCGAGTAGGTGACTCGGGGAGTGGAGTAGGGCAAGGAAGGTGTCCTTGTAGCCGAACTACTATAAATCGGTTGTGTCATTTCTATCCCTTGCTTTACTTTATTTACTTTCATTACTCTTAGATCTATACTTTATCTTCATCCATACGATTTCACATAACATCGAATCTAAAGTTTTTAGAAACTAATTTAAAATCGGCAAAACTATTCAACCCCCCCTTCTAGTTTTCCACAATTGGCATCAAGAGCTAAGTTTATAAAAGTTTTAAAGTAAACTGTAATTTAAAAACTTTTCGATTACTATGGGTTCTGAAAATTACAAGGAAGGGCAATCCATGCAATGACTTCCACTACTTGAAACTAATGGTTTTATATATTGGAAAAATAGATTCGAAACGTATGTGAAGTCTAAAGATATTGATCTTTGGTACATCATTGTTGAAGGCGATTTTGAAGCCACTGCAAAAGATGAAAATGGAATTTTAGTTAACATACATCATGATAAACTCACCGATGAACTTAAGAAAAAGCTTTCCAAAAATAGTGAAGCTAAAATGGTTTTGTATAATGGTTTACCTAAAAAGGAATTCGAAAGAATCTCCATGCTTAAAACCTCTAAAGAAATTTGGAATTCTTTAGTTGTAACTCATCAAGGTAATCAACAAGTGAAAAACAATAAAATAGATTTATTTATTCAACAATATGAACAATATTCAATATCGGATGAGGAAACAATAGATCATTCTTTTGCTAACTTTAATACTATAATTACATCTTTACAAGCACTTGATGAATCTTTCTCTAGTCGTAACCATGTTAGGAAATATCTAAGGGCACTTCCATCCAAGTGGATATCTAAGGTGACGGCAATCGAAGGGTCAAAAGATTTGACAATCCTCACCCTTGATGAACTCATAGGCAACTTAAAGGTCTATGAGCTTGTCCTTGCTAAAGATTCCGAAGCCTCAAAAGTAAAAGAGAAGCACAAATCTCTTGCCCTTAAAGCCAATAAGGTTTCAAGCGATGAAGAGAACTCCTCTTCGGATAGTGATGACGAGGAGTATGCCATGGCGGTTAGGGACTTCAAAAAGTTCTTTAGAAGGAAAGGAAGATACGTCAAACAACCGTATGATGACAAGAAAGGATTCCGGAAAAGCAAAGAGGACGAGAAGCCAAAGGATGATCGCACTTGCTTTAAATGTGGGGACCCAAACCACTTTATTAGTAAGTGTCCCAAACGCGATGATCTAAAGGCATTTGTGAGCGGTTCATGGGGAATGAGCGAGGAGGAGGACGAAGAAATTTGTCTCATGGCAAATGATGAGGTATGTCACGAATACTATAGTAGCTCATCATTAGATGATGACTCATTGCATAATGAATACGATAAACTTTGCAAAATTACTTTAAAAGTAATCAACAAAAACAAGTTTTTGAAAAATCAAAACCAATGTTTAGAAAAGGAAGTCATAGAGTTAAAGGCAAAATTAAAACGTCTAGAATAAGGCAAAAATAACAAGTGGTGAATGTGAACTTTGCGTTCAACTTCAAACACTAGTTGATCTTCTAGATTCTAAGATTGCTAGAATGAACACTAATACTTTAGATATGATATTGGATAGTGTTAAAACAGAAACAACCAAAAGGTCTAGGTTTTCGTGAAACTAATGCATCAACTAGCGAAAACAAAGAAACACAATTCGTTAAGGCACTAGAAAAACAAGCCATCTGTTGTGGCGGATCCCACGGATCCCACAAAAGGGAACCGCTAGTGTACAACCAGGATCGTGGGTCTTTCAAGCAAACAAATGGTAATAACATAGCGTCTTCTTCTAGAACTGATTTTGTTATTGTTAATAAGAAGAAGCCAAATCATATTACCATTAGAAAACCACCTCCAAGATATAATCAAAGTTTTGCAAGAAACAAAGGTCCATCATTTTCAAAACCAAACACATCTAGGAGACCTAATAATGTTTACCCGAGAAGTAACCATCAAATGGGATGGAATCCAAATATGCAAAATGGTTTTCCATTTCAAAACTTTGCACCATGGAACGCATATTCACCTTATCCGTACATGTCTAACATGAATGGAATGTTTAACACTAATGGACCCATGAACAAATGGGGACCAAAATTTTGAGTTAGTTGTTTTCTTAGGTGTGCTTAAATGTCGACCTAGATCCGGATGAGTGGATCAAGGATAGCGGGTGCACGAGGCACATGACCGGCAATAAAGATTTATTCTCCACATATGAATCCTTCAATGGAAGAAATGTGGTATTTGGAAATAGCAAAAGCAAAATCATAGGTAAAGGTACGATTTCTAACAAATCTCTAACCATTAACGATGTGTGTCACGTAGAAAACCTAAACTTTAATCTCTTAAGTATAGGACAAATATGTGATAAAAAGTGCAACGTACTTTTAACGAAACCGTAGTAAGATATTAAAAACGGTATCACCATAGGTAGAGGGATTAGGAAACATGGAGTCTATGTCATTAAAATTGGTAATGAACCTAAAGACAAACTTTGTCTTACTTCTATGGATGATACTTCGACCTTATGGCATCGAAGATTGGGTCATGCCAATATGCGACTTGTCCAATCGCTATCATCCAAAGATCTAGTAAGAGATCTACCTAAATTAAGTTATGAACATCACTTTTGTGATGCTTGTAACGTAGGAAAACAAGTCCACTCTAGTCACAAAGCTAAAAACATGGTGTCTACAACTAAGTGTCTAGAGTTACTACACATGGATTTATTTGGTCCATCCGCTATCCAAAGTTATGGAGGCAACTACTACACTTTGGTTATAGTGGATGATTATTCTAGGTACACATGGACTAAATTCTTAAAGAACAAAACTGAAATGTTCAACTACTTTGAAATATTAAGTAAGAAAATCCAAAGACAACTAGGAAGTCCCATAGTGTCTATTAGAATGGATCATGGTAGGGAATTCGATAATGAAGTGCAATTTGGAACCTTTGTGACGCTAATGGTATTACTCACAACTTCTCGGCCTCCTGACTCCACAATCGAATGGGGTAGTTGAAAGAAAGAATAGAACCCTACAAGAAATGAGGCGCACCATGCTAAATGAGCAATCCATACCTCAAAAGTTTTGGTGCAATGCCGTTGATACCTCAACATACATACTTAATAGAGTCTTAATTAGACCATTGTTAGGTAAAACTCCATATGAGTTACTTCGAGGCAAAAAGCCTACGCTAGATCACTTTAGAGTCTTTGGTAGCAACTGTTTTCTACTTAACACTAAAGATTACCTTACAAAATTTGATCCTAAATCAACCGAAGGTATCTTTTTAGGTTACTCTCCTAATAGCAAAGCTTACGTCATATTAAATAAATAAACAATGAAGGTAGCAGAGTCATTAAACGTAAAATTTGATGAAAGTCCACCCAAACCTACTCCACCTCTTGTCGATGACGAGATTGTAGAAAGTGAAGCTATTGTAATAAAGAAAAAGATAAACGAATAAGAAGAACCTTTAAATGATGAAATGATAAATATTAAAGAGTCCAAAGATCACCCCGTAGATAAGGTCATAGGAAAGCTAAACGAAAGAACTTTAAGGTCTCAAGTTCAAAACCAAAGTAGCTTGTTTTGTTTTGTCTCAACCATAGAACCTAAGAATAAACAAGAAGCCATAAAAGATGAAAATTGGGTAATGGCTATGCAAGAAGAATTAAATCAATTTGTTTCTAACGATGTTTGGACACTCGTCCCCCCACCTAGTAATCAAACCATAATAGGAACCAAATGAGTATATAAAAACAAGTTAGATGCAAATGGTATAGTATCTAGAAACAAAGCTAGACTTGTTGCCCAAGGATATAATCAACAAGAAGGAATAGACTTTGATGAGACCTATGCCCCCGTGGCTTGATTAGAGTCTATAAGAATACTTCTTGCTTATGCTTGTGCTAATGATCTTAAGCTTTATCAAATGGATGTCAAAAGTGCGTTTCTAAATGGTTTTATTAATGAAGAAGTATATGTATCTCAACCTCCGGGCTTCATCGATATTGAAAAACCTAAACATGTGTATAAGCTAAAGAAAGCCCTTTATGGTCTTAAACAAGCTCCAAAAGCTTGGTATGATAGACTCAAGTCATTCTTAATCAAACACAACTACACCATGGGGTTAGTTGATAACACACTTTTTACTAAGAAAACAGAGTCACATATAATCATTGTTCAAATATATGCAGATGATATTATATTCGGATCTACTTGTCAAGACATGTGTGATGATTTCTCTAAAATCATGCATGACGAGTTCGAGATGAGTATGATGGGAGAATTTAGTTTCTTTCTTGGTCTACAAATCAAACAAGTAGAAGATGGTATCTTCTTTAATCAATCTAAATACATTAAGGAGATGTTAAAGAAATTCGGTTTAGAAGAGTCAAAACCTATTAGGACACCAATGTCATCCGACACTAAATTCATAAAAGATGAAGACGGCGAATCCATTGATAACACAAAATATCGTGGCATGATTGGTAGTCTTCTCTACCTCATGGCTAGTCGGCCGGATATCATATTTAGTGTTTGTCTATGTGCTAGGTTTCAAGAAGATCCTAAAATATAACATCTAGAAGCCGTCAAAAGGATATTTAGATACATTAAGGGTACAACTCAATTAGGATTGTAGTATCCTAAGGGTACGGGAGTAGAAACAATTGTATATGCAGATTGTGACCATGCAGGTGATTATGTTGACCGAAAAAGTACAAGTGGGGTATGTACTTTTATGGGATGTTGTTTAACATCTTGGTTCTCAAAGAAGCAAACGGCATTAGCAATATCAACAACCGAAGCCGAATATGTCTCCGCCGGTAAAGCATGCCAACAAGCACTATGGATGAAACAAGCGTTAGTTGAATACGACATTCATCTAAGTGACATAGCCATTCTATGTGACAAAAAGGTGCCATCGATTTAAGCAAGAATCCGGTATTGGATTCTCGTACACAGCATATAGAGATTCTTCATCACTTCTTAAGAGACAATGTTCAAAAGGGGAACATCTCTATTGAGAAGGTAGCGTCCGAAGACAACATAGTCGACGTTCTCACCAAACCGTTGAAGCCGGAACAATTCAACCTACTTCGTCTTGGTCTTGGTCTCATGGAACAATCGTCGTAATTTATTTTTTAAACTCTACAAGGAGTCGAGATAACCGCAACTTCAAATGGTTTGCATATAGGCACACAATAGGCATAAATGTTTCCAAAAAGGAAAATTTTGAGCTGCCTGAATCACCAGTACCACAGATCCCAGCCTTAATATTGGACGGATCCCTCAAGGGAAGGATTCGTGGGATCCGTGAGACAGAAGCTAATTTTATTTTTTTCCACCTTGGATGAAAACTTCAATAGTTTCATCATTTCTTTTATTTATTTTGGAGTATGCTATTTAATGCTTGTGTTCTCATGATCACATGCCTTAAATCCATATCTAATCATTAGATTTTAATCCACATTTTGGTTCAAGCATTCATTACAATGCATTATTTTTCTATAAATAGGATTCACAAAATGCTTGCATATTCATCAAACTTCACAAACAAACATCATCATGTCACCCAAAAGATCTTCCAAGATAGGTGAATCATCTAGAGCAAACAACCCCTTTCAAGAAATCTGAAACATTGTCCTCCCACCTTCCAAAGTACCACCACCCAAATCTAGAAAAACCGCATGGATTAGCATCCGACCTTGTCGCTTAGCAAAAACATCATCAAATAGTTCATCACCAACAACTCATTCACCACAAGATGCTTCCATTATAGCACCTCCTTCATCACCAAGAAGTACACCAACTTCATCACCCATCACATCATCACCTAAGATCACTCTTTTGGAACTCCTTAAGACTCCAACAAGATCTCAACAAACAAAGCAAAAAGAACTAGCCTTTTTGACACCTCCCACTTCCCCAAACACAATTTTCAAAGACCTTGAAACCTCACCACCTATAGCTCCCATTGTGTTACAAGAACATCTAGGTTCTTTTCCACCACCACTTCTAAACATTCCGGACTTAGATCCGTATTCTTCAACGTTTCCACCACAACTTCCGCATCACACAAATCAAAGTCACCCGGAAAACTTCCGCACTCATTACCCACATCACTTACATTGTGAACATTGCCAATCCACTAGGGATATTGCAATAGAGATTAGGGAAGAAATGCGAGTCATACTCAACCTCATCCTTGATCGCATCAACATCATTACTCATCAAAACCTCCATCCATAACCTTATGCAAGCATGGAAGGAATCATTTTTATTACCTTTAGCATTTTTTTGAGTCATTTTTCAAGAACAAGTCTTGTTCTTACTTTTACATGCTTGTATGTGGCATAAGTACCACTACATTTTGTTGTTTTATTACAAGGCCTTGTTTACATACCTTGGCTCCTAAATCTTGATTCTCGACAATCACAAGATTATTTATGCATGTTACTACTAACCCTTTCTTTGTAGGATTTTTTTTATTATTTTTTTTCACTTGACGCCCCATTCTAGGGGGAGCTACCGTCAAGGGGGAGTAAGCGATACGTGGACTATTCTTCCACATTTTATTTCCTCGTTGGGTTAACTTTTTGTTTCGACAAAAAGGGGGAGAAGAAGTAAAACTTAGGCTTTCAAAACATACATCTAATCTTAATTTTACTCATCATAACATTATATTTTGTCATCAACAAAAAGGGGCAGATTGTTAATACAAATAAACCGTAAAAATGTTTATTAATATTGAGCGACCTCTTTGTGTTTTGTTGATAACAAATATAATGTTATCATAAGTAAAATTATAAGGATACATGTTATTTTTGTAAAGCATTTACATATAGTCATTTAATACAAATTGTTATAATAAATCATTTGTTGTAATAGTTTATTAGGATGGGTAAAAACTACAACCCATGGAGCATATCCATAACCCATGGTATTGACCCATATCCATTTGACTATATGCATTGCATCTATTAGATACATTGTATCTAATGAAATACCCATGGACCAACCCATAACCCATGACCCATGACCTATAACCAAAAAATCCATGGGCAAAGAGGAGCGTCCCACGGATCCCTGGTATTACACTAGACGGATCCCTTAAGGGAGGGATCCGTGCTACAGTGGCAAGCTTTTGCGTATAAATAGAGAGCCATTTCTTCATTTCTCTTCACCCCTCTTCTTACTAACTTTCTCATATACTCTTACTCTCTTCTAACAAAAGATCACTTGATCTAGAGAGTTGTTCTTCTTTCTTCTATTGTTATTCTCATATAGGTCCTTCTCTAAGGCAAGATCACGAGCTTACTACAAGTCATCCAAGCAAGGGGTCCTTGATTGATTTGTTCCTCCGCATATTTCTGTAGCAAAGATCTTGTACTTGATATTTCACATAGTTGTTGTGTAATAGTCGTGTTGGTTTTGTCCTCCGTGTTACGGACTTGGTATTTAGCTTTGTACCAGAAAAAGGTGTAAGCAACGTTGTGAAGGCTTCTCCGCTAAGTTGGAGGAGTTTGTTGACATAGTGCTTGAACTCTCGAGTAGGTGACTCGGGGAGTGGAATAGGGCAAGGAAGGTGTCCTTGTAGCCGAACCACTATAAATCGGTTATGTCATTTCTATCCCTTGCTTTACTTTATTTACTTTCATTACTTTTAGATCTATACTTTATCTTCATCCATACGATTTCACATAACATCGAATCTAAAGTTTTTAGAAACTAATTTACAATCGGCAAAACTATTCACCCCCCCCTTCTAGTTTTCCACAACCTTTACCTTAAAATGCTCTAAAAACTAATTTTTTCATTTCTTGTGACTTTTTAAGGAATTTTCTAAATTTTTCTTTCATCACCATCTGATCTCTATAATCATTTGACGTCCTCAAAACTCTTAGTGTCACCCTTGATCACTCATTCATGTTAATAAAAGCTCTATTTCTTTTCATAAAAGTCATCATTAGCTATCCTCACTCATTATGCTTGATCATTTAAGTCTTATACCATTTAAGATACTTGAGGAGACTAAATCACTCAAGATATGTATGTACTAGACCTTGCTAGAACCTCATCACTCTTTTTCTTGGCTTCTGAGAGCCGGATCCCTAGATTATAACTAGCTGGATCCCTCAAGAGAGGGATCCGTGAGAACCGTTTGCACAGCTGCCTAATCTCACTTGTTATAATCATTTCAAAACCCTCTTTTTTAATTTAAACACTCCATATTGTCTTAAATGACTCCCTAGATCAGAAAAACACTATAGTTGACTCTTGTGCATGCAAATCATTGCAATTTGAAGAATTTAGTGGTTTAGGCTTTAATTCACTTGCTTAATTTCTTCCTTTATAAATCACTTGTGTTTGTGCTTCCAAATCATCATTCAAAACACTCATTCTCAGTAGTTAAAACTTCCTTTTACATTTCTCACTTCTACCATTTCACCATGATAAAAGCACATAGTGCAAACTCATCAACCAAAGGACCTCCCAAGAAAATTGCTCGTGTTGTTAATGAAATCTCCTCAACCGAGTCATCACCCATCAAAGCTCCCAAGAAAATTGCTCGTGTCATTACTTCAAAACTTGTTCCTCTCATCTCAAAACACCTAGTTTGATATTTCTCTCTATTTTAGCGAATTGATTTTAGTCACCTTTACCTTAAAATGCTCTAAAAACAAAAAATTTCATTTCTTATGCCTTTTTAAGGAATTTTATAAATTTTTCTTTGATCACTATCTGATCTCTATGATCATTTGCCGTCCTCAAAACTCTTACTGTCACCCTTGATCACTCATTGTTGTTCATAAAAACTCCATTTCTTTTCATAAAAGTCATCATTAGCTATCCTCACTCATTATTCTTGATCATTTAAGTCTTATACCATTTAAGATACTTGAGGAGAATAAATCACTCAAGATATGTAGGTACTAGACCTTGCTAGAACCTCATCATTCTTTTTCTTGGCTTCTAAGAGCCGGATCCCTAGATTATAACTAGCCGGATCCCTCAAGAGAGGGATCCATGAGAACCGTCTGCACAGACTACCTAATCTCCCTTGATATAATCATTTCAAAACCCTCTTTGTTATTTTAAACACTCCATATTGTCTTAAATGACTCCCTAGATCATAACAACACTATAGTTGACTCTTGTGCATGCAAATCATTGCAATTTGAAGAATTTTAGTGGTTTAGGCTTTAATTCACTTGCTTAATTTCTTCCTTTATAATCCACTTGTGTTTGTGCTTCCAAATCATCATTCAAAACACTCATTCTCAGTAGTTAAAACTTCCTTTTACATATCTCACTTATACCATTTCACCATGAGAAAAGCACCTAGGGAAAACTCATCAACCAAAGGACCTCCCAAGAAAATTGCTCGTGTTGTTCATGAAATCTCCTTAACCGAGTCATCACCCATCAAAGCTTCAAACACTAGAACTCCATCCCAACCAACTCTACCAATCAAACCAACTCCCAAAAGACTTGTTCCCACAAAACAACCTTTACCAAACACTACCTCCTAAACCAAACACCCCTATCTCCACTAAAGCAACCAAACTATCACCTCTAGAACCTAGAGCTATCTCTTTCACCACACCTCTTTCATCCCCAAACCTTTACTCCTTAGAAGACTTGCCACCTAGGCCTTCTCATCTATCATCATTGCCCATATTCTCATTACTTGAGAAAATGGTACCACAACAACCTCCTCACCAAAACTTTGGTGTTGGAACTTCACTAGCACCCGTGTCTGTTTCTCCTTCACCCTCAAATGGTCCATTTAAGATTATGATGTGATAACGCTACACGCGTCGTTCGGGGTCGAAGGAACTTCCTTTTCGTCGAGCAAGTTTTTCAACACCCTAGGCAATGAACCTAATCGTTGTAGTGTAGTATTAGGGTAAGCAACGGGAATTGATATCGTTCTCTAGGGGAATAGGAATGCTAGTGAGAAGTTACTACGCTAAGGTTGGGGTTGAGGAAGATTATTTTTTATCTTTTTATGTTTTTAGGAAATGGAAAGGTACGAATCTCGGGGTTTGGATTTGGGGGTTTGGTATCTCTACCGATTACTTCTAATTATCTAATTATCTAAACTAAGGTGTATGTAGTCTATATCTAATTATTGTGTGCTTGTATGATTACTTAAAGATGTGTTTACTTAGGTTTTATTACTCCTTAATTATCTCTTATTGATGGTTGAATTGTCACGTCCTTATTCTTAATCGCTTTGTGTGTCTAAGGTCGTAGGGTATGCGTTTATCCCTAACTCTTTGAAACTACCAAAGGTTATTGCCTACAAAATCTCTAGGATTTATAAACTTAACACTAAGGTACTCTTCGGATGGTTTAGCCTACAATGACTCTAGGTACTATAAGCAAAGGTTCACAAAGATTAATCAAGCATTAACTACACAACGGATGACCTATCGCAATACTAGATCATTAACAATTAAGATAAGAGACAACCAATCAATATTCAATAATTAAGTTTCATATTCCCTAAGCAAACACACAAGTAAATTAGCCAGACATGGGAAACATGCAAGCATACACACAATTAATGGAAGACATAATTAAATTAATGAAGTAAAACACTTATCTTGATGTAAGATAGGATATGGAACCCTAAAATACTGTACAAGACAGCGTTAGTTCGGTTTAGGTTTTTACTCCAAAGACTACATACTGAAAACTAAAAAATTCAGATTCTATATATAAGATTACACATGCGACGGCGTCACCCTTTAATTTGTGACGCCGTCGGGTCGCCGTTATTAGGGTTTTGTCTTGGCCACGTTAGTCTTGCGACGGCGTCACCTTATGTGTAAGATATTGGATTTCACAAACACATAATACATTCAATATATGGATCAAATAGTATAATAGAGTTTAGAGAGATAAAGTAGTGTGGGAGCCTTTCTAGAGAGAGAAAGTAACAAAAGAAAGAAGGTTAGATTGAAAGGTCCAACCCTCTACCTTGGGAGGTAGAGGTATTTATAGTTTTACATAATACGCCTTCCGACGGTGTGGATCGTGCATACAGTGGGTAAAGACCCGTCCGTCCTCCACGGTGTTGCACTAAGCTAAACTAATAACTAAATAACTAACTAATAACAAGTAAATAACGATATGTCTACGAGCTAACTTATGCTAGATTATATTTGGGGTGACCGAATCTTTACTATGGAATTTCTAATTCCTAACAATCTCCCCCTAAGGGAGGTCACCCTATGTATTACATTTTGAATCCTAGCATTCTATTTTATCTTCAGTCTTGAGCTCGTAGACTTGAATTCTTCAACTTCTGCATCTTTGTGCTTTAGCAGTGACTCTTCATAGTCCGAGTGCTTTGTACTTTCAGTGGAGGTCTTTAACTGATCCACATCTTGATGATCTTCGAGCTTTATTCGAGATCATCAGCCACAGCAAATCTCTGGTTCATCCTTTTGTTGTGTTGCCTTCATGTGATGTTGTGACTTTTGGACCGACATGCTCACACTTTCTGGATCATGACATCTTTTCATCAGAGTAGCGGAAGCATAGTATAAAATATCAGAGCCAGGTTATGTAGATATGCACTAGTCATGATTTCTTCAATTAAGTGTGGATGCTGTGAGCATGCGGCTTTGGATTGACTTCTCAATTCTGTTAAGCTGCAACCGTCCAAATGTACCTACAAACAATAGTTAGCAATAAAACACACGAAAGTGTCTTTGATCACTTTCGTTGAATTGATGTACACGGCCCACGGTTCCCCGCTGATTAGTACAAGCATCGCCGTGATCGTATAATTCAAGAATCTCCTTGACAGGTTTCGCACTATTCTAGTCGTTCTCAAACCGAACGCCTCAAAGAAGACAACACGGAGTGAGTGAACCAATAATTGAGATTCACCGATTGATGAAAATGATTTGAAAAACAATCGCGTATTGCTTAGAAGAAAGATTTTTGCAATACGACGAAGGTTTTATGAGAAAGATCAATTTTTCAATCAAAAATACCTTTTGTATTTGAAAAGAGTACACATTCGATGTGCTAGAGAAAAGAAGAAATTTGCACGTAGAACGGTTTTTCCAAAAGTATTCGTCAATTCATTTACTGGACCAAGGTTGATTCAAGACTGAATCGCCCCATTGTTTCTATCCAGTTGTCACAAGCTTGATCTTTAGAAAAGATCTCACATGTCACCCACCAAGAGCTTGTTTGATGTTGGCTCTGTATGATTTCCATCTTCATCGTGAATATTTTCATATCACTCGGATGTTCCGCAATACCACAAGGATAATGCGAGGACTCTAAATATATATACTTACTTTCCACATTGTGTAAAACAGCAAGTCTTCATTAATTTTGTATCCTAATGAGATATTATGGATGATCTCTTGGCTCTAGACTCAATTGTGCACATTTGGTTCCTATGCCGGAGACTAGGAGAGGTCTCCTTCTTCAATATCAACAATCTCAAGAGAAAGTCGATAGATTATGTCGGCCTCGTGAGAATGAAATAAGCCCTTTAAGAGGAACTTGAGTAGTTTGGGAAGTTAGGTGCAAGCAGCGTCCACGGGTCCATGACGCCTTGTCTTCAATACCAGTGTTACCTTAGTAACCACCAAGAGTATATGTATTGAACCCGGCCGCCTAAGGTTGAATTATTGAGGCTATTTCTTTTCACCCTTTTACATTCAATTCTTTTTCATTCTTCAACCTCTTCATGCTTACCGAGACTTCATTACTAGAACCTTGTTGGGTTTATTCCAGTTCTAGCTCTCACGTCGGCACTCTTCCCATTTCTCACTTTTCTCCTTTTTTCAATATACCTAAGGACTCTACACTATTTAGTGGATTGTCCTCGGTAGATCCCTCCTGCTCAAGCGGATCGTGGGAACTAATACCTAACCTCACCATCCTTATAACTCCATGCATAAAGTAAAATGGTCGGTCTTTTGGTACAGTTCATTCTTCCATAAAACCAATAAATCATTTGGAAAATCAATCAAGGTACTTGTGATATAATATCAAAGCATTTTGTATCTTAATTGTTTTGATCATTTAGAAATGCTCCCCCTCAACATGTGCATATGATCTTGAAATTGTTTAGCACATGGAGGCAAGAGTTCTTTGAAATATTTTCTTTGATGACAATTTTCATAGAAAAAGCCATTTGATTTTCTTTGGTAAATTCTCCCCCTCAATATGTGCGTAGAATACTTGAAATCATTTTATCACATAGAGGAAAGAGTTCTTTTGAAGTACATCCACGATCACAAAAGCCATTAAGAAACCATTCAGAAAATCAATCAAGGTACTTTATGTTGAAACGTCGAAATCTTTGTACCTTGAAAGTTTATTTTCTTTTTGAAATACCCCCCTCAATATATGCTTCGAGATTCGAAAGCGTTTAGCACATATGAGAGATCAGCCTTGAAACCATTAAGAAACCATTCAGAAAATCAATCAAGGTACTTTATGTTGAAAGGTTGAAATCTTTGTACCTTGAAAGTTTATTTTCTTTTTGAAATGCTCCCCCTCAATATATGCTTCGAGATTCGAAAGCGTTTAGCACATATGAGAGAGCAGCCTGCACATTTGAATCAAACAATCACCTTTTATGAAATTTCATATTAAATCACAAGTTCTCCCCCGATCAAAAATATCAAATCCTTTGAGATTTTGGATCTCAAGTGATTTAATTAGGTTTAGAAAACATGGGAGAATATGTGCCTGGTTTATATACTCATCTTGTTTTTGGATAAATGCTCCCCCTCAACATGTGCATTATGTATATTGAAATCGTTTGGCATATGGTGGCAGGAGTGCCTTTGAAGGACTAAAACCAATTCCATTAAAACAGATTTGAGATTTAAATCACGATTTCTCCCCTGATCAAAACTTTCAAACCAATTGAGATTTGTGATCCCAATTGATTAAAATCATTTAGAAAAGTTTGGGGAAAGACGTGGCTTGATTTAATTTTAAAAAAATGATTGATACGGATCAATTTTAGACATTAAAGATTGTTAGTGTCAGGTATGATAGTTTTTAAGAGATCTTTAAGTAAAATAAAACAATTTCATAATCAAACAAGAACAGAAAAAAATTTCATTTTGTAAGATCTTTGAGTTTTAAAGAAAATCATACCATGACATAACATTAAATCTTTAGATCACCACTTTATGTTGTACAAACCGGACCTTTTGATGAAATATCGTTTGAAAATATTTAATTTGAAATCACTGAAGATTTGACAAAATAAAGTCCGGTTGATTTCAAAACTTAAAATCCGATTTATTTTCAAAACAATATTTTTCCATTTTCAAAACAATATTTTTTTTTCAAAGTTGTAGAAAAATGGTATCATCACTATTATCCCTGCACAAGATACGTTAGGTGGTTCAAGCTTCGTTGTTGTTGTAGGGTCGAAGAAAATCGTCTCACGATGCGGTGAGACCTCGACGTTGCATTTGTCATGCCAACTCTTCATAGAGGTCCAATTAAGCTCCGCTTTCTTCATTTGATGATGAAGAAAACCATCTGCCGATGCAAGTGAGACCTCTTACGCTGCATTTCATGCCAACTCTCCATAGAAGTCAAATTAAGCCCGCTTCTTCATTTGTCAACCCAAGATATAGTTACCCTTTCCTTTCGGCATCCAATCATCTTCTATTGTGGGATCCGGATCGGGAACATTCTTATATGCCAAAATACCTGCATACGTTAGTGGACACACATACAGATATATGGTGGTCGACCTCACCCAAACAACAATCGACTAATAAAAGTCAATCCAACATAACAATCAGATCATATAAGGCATGGGATTTATGTGTTTATCAAACTCGAATCATCTAAACCTAACAATCATATCCTAAATTCCTAGTCCTTTGACATAGGCAAATATCATTTTTAATTAAGCACGTAGGATAATTAAGAAAGCCCGTTAGATGATATAGATTTGAAAACATTCTCCCCCTCAATCAATGACTTATTTTCCAAAAGGTTAAAAGCGTCAAGTCATTGAGTTTTCAATTTTTTCGAAAAACTCGAATCGATTGATTTTCAAGCAACTCAATTTACCACCATTTAGTTAAAACAAATATTTTCTCAAGAATTTTAGAAGGAAAATATTTGAGTAGAACAAGCAATCATTCGACATACTTTCCTCATTTGGTTTTAGGATAAGTGCACCAAATATTTGAAAATTGGTTTAGCGTAGCACTTTCCTTTCTTGAAGAGCGGGTTGCTATCAGAAGTAATAGCAAGCCATGATTTGAAGCCCGAGTTACAGTCTGAAATAACTGTAAGCCATATTTTGAGACATGTTTAGAAAGAAATATTTACACCTCCTGCTCGAACTTCATCTATGGTCCCGTGCCATTGTTGAATGACATTTCTAAGACCGTAGATGTTATCGATACCAGAAGACATGTCTTTGAAGAACAATATTTTTAGTAATTTTCAAATTTTCTGATTTTTATGGGTTTTTGTAGGTTTTAAATTTTTCTCTTTTCTTTTTGTTGGTTTTATATTTTTGTATTTTGTTTTACGATAAAATATGTACAGATAGAATAATAGTTTAAGAAGATGATGATACAAGTACCGAGATAGGGAAATTGTTCAGCACTTTGTAGAAGAAAGAAATCAACATCTCTTAAACTTTCACCACCAAAGCATTCGAGGCTTCTAAGAAAAACGTCTGAACATGAGCCTTCTCAATTTGAATCTTTGGTAACATCTCCCCAAACCGACAAACATCGAATAAAGACCATTTCCATATGAAGTAGAGTTGAAGACAAAGCGGTCTCATTGAATGAAGCTCAACACCCCGAAGAAGACGAAAACTCCGAAGTAACAAGTTGAAACATGGATCATCGCTGCGGTTAACAAACCCGGAATAAATTATTAAGTTCGAGATCACATGAACTTGTTGTGCATCCCTGATATACACATTACTCTTCGAGATTTAGCAGTTGTCTATTCAGGGGAACCATATATCAACATCTTCATTTTACCAAGTGCATTCCAGTTATCTTCCATATAACCAATCAGCCCATTATGTACACAAGTACCCAACCGAGTAGAAACAACGACATCACAAAGAACTTTATCATCGGAATCATCATTACACGTGTACATGAAACACTAACCGAAGCACTTTATCATAAGTCATGTAGAAGATGTCGATAAGCAATATCATCTCACGCTCTAAATATTCTTCTCATATTTCTTTCATCAAGGTCGAGTTAACACATACCAAAGTATCCAGAGACCACTTCCTCCTAAATGGTTGGAATAACACACCAAAGGCTATGAGTAACATCGAGTTTCTACGGTTATGACATTTGTCTTTCCCGGATTACTTCAATAGAGAAGAAGTATTAGTTTCATCACGTGTACTCATTGTGTGTTTAGATGTATGTCTCTCCCCTTGCGTGTTTTGATACCTCGTAAACAAAGAACACATTATACATACCAAATATTCTTGAAATAGAGAAGAACAACAATTAGCTCAAATGAATCCTGTGAGAATCAACTGCTAGAGAAAATCTCTCTGACTATCTTTATCAACCCATATGTAGACAATTTGAAGTGACCACTAATGAAGAACACCCGATATACCAAACTTGAAACTATAGTCAAATTCCCACATTTGTATCTTAAGCTTGCACTTAATAATGGAAGAACGGTGTCGAGAATTTATGCTTCAAGCAAATTTCTAAGTACTCACTACTCAAGCAAAGTATGAGACATTAACACCACTTGCGATTATCCACACCGTCATTTGCGTGTGACACTGAGTAAAATAAAGTAACTCCTAATAGTGATAGTTAACCAGGTCTTCAACCATCCACTCAACTGCTGGTAACTAGATAACCCAAGACTTCAACTCAAATTCTTAAGCCCGAGCAAGTTATCAAATAAGAACACGCCTTTGTGAATGTCAACTTCAACCTCAAATAAGTGATAAATGAGTAACTTCGAAGTAATCAACTTGTGTCAAATGTCCAAAACGTGAATAAACATACAATCGGATGAACATTGACCCATCGAATGAACCGAGCAAATGATTCCTCAACATCAATGCATTCTTCCTTAAGGTATACATGTAGAAACCGATCCGAAGATTTACCAAAATGTCTTCTAGCGGATGAGGTAGTCATTTTCCTTAATGTTCATGTGGTTGATTTATAGCGTGCACAATGAGAGGAACAATAATCCGTGAAGATTTGGCAAAGGAATACCAAAGAGCGGATCATTATTCATGAAAAATAATCCGTGAAGATTTGGCAAAGGAATACCAAAGAGCGGATCATTATTCAGTAGTGCAACTACTATTATCATGATAGTCATTATCAACGCCTTGTGAAGTAACTGAAGATAAGGTTTCTTGAGAATTATGAGAAGTACTTCTTAGATGGTGAACCAGTTGAATCAGTAGGAACCGGAGCATGAGCTTTAGAAGCTGGATGATCAACATTCGTTGGAGGTTGGAAGTACTCATCAAACATATCTTTGAAAAACAATGAGTCCCAAACAATGAATCCCAGTTATCCTTAGTAAGTGAAGCATTAGGCGTTGGAGGAGAGTCATCAAAAATCAAACAATGAATCCCAGTTATCCTTTGTAAGTGAAGCATTAGGCGTTGGAGGAGAGTCATCAAAAATTAAGTCGTATGCAGACTTTACAGAATCATTGCTAAGGAATATGAGCAAGTCTAATTGGGGATTAAATTTGGCTTTTCAATCTCCCCCAATTAGTGCTCTCCCCTAAACTGACGAGGATTTTCAAGTGTTTTTCTCAGCCCGGATTAAGAAGAAGTCTTTAGATCATCAAATGCAATTGCCTTTAGCCTTCTAACATGTAGCGTAAAATGTAGAATGCATCAAGACTCGACCTTCTTCAAGATTGTCCGAATGGGGAAATAGACAGCTAACATCTTCTTCACACCAAAGGCATTCCGTTAACTTGTAAATAGCAAACCTTTAATTAAAATCCTCCCAATCAAAAAGAACATAAAGATGTTCATCAAAGAAATTAGCCCATCAACTAGAAGCACTTTGTCATTTAATCATATCACCGTGTGAAGATGTCAACCAACGGCTCTTAGAAGAAACTACATGTGAAGATGATCCGATAAGAAGAATCTCGGTTCTTACATGAGTTAGGAGCCGTTGACCATATATTCTCAAATATCACCAACCATGCAAAAATTCACACTTTTCTCCCCTCAAGAATTGCACACGGAGATGCCATTCTCGATTAAACAAGTGATTATCATCCAAATGTATTCTATTCACACTTCTCCCCCGCAAAATTGCACATGATGTCGCCATCTTCATTCTATTGAGCAAGTGGAATAAGAGTAATTATCAGTAGTCCGGTTCACTTCATGACTGAAGCGCATGGAAAAAGCATGAAGCATGTTGATGAGAATGGTCATAAATGAGAAGATTTCTCTTCTTCAGAAGATAAAGCGCACTGAAACGTACACTTTTCTTTTCTTTAGAGTATGAGGCATGAACTGTAGTGTTCATACGTCATAAGAAGATTTCTCTTCTTTCCAAGATAAAGCGCACTGAGACATACACTTTTCTTTTCTTTAGAGAACGAGGCTTGAACTGTTGTGTTCAAACGTCATAAGAAGATTTCTCTTCTTCAGAAGATAAAGCGTACTGAAACGTACACTTTTCTTTTCTTTAGAGAACGAGGTTTGAACTGAAGTATTCAAACGTCATAAGAAGATTTCTCTTCTTTCCAAGATAAAGTGCACTGAGACGTATACTTTTCTTTTCTTTAGAGAACGAGGCTTGAACTGTTGTGTTCAAACGTCATAAGAAGATTTCTCTTCTTCAGAATATAAAGCGCACTGAAACGTACACTTTTATTTTCTTTAGAGAACGAGGTTTGAACTGAAGTATTCAAACGTCATTGCCGAATGAATATCAAGATTGAGTTAATTGAACCCGTGAGTTATGAGATATCAATCCATATGTAATCCATACTTTAAGCCAGTCCATGTAGTGAAGGATCGAAGTATCTCAGAATCGAGTAAGGACTACCGCACTAATATTACAAACTTGATTGCATATATTTTGGTTAGTGACATTAGTATCCAAACCCTTTGGGGTTTCACAGCTAACCTTGATTTTGTCATCAGTAAACAACTTTCCGGTAGTAATCCACCCAAGTCCAACATCCTTAAACATTCTACCGACGGTAACCGCTATGGCAAGGTCTAGGATTGTTAAGCTTTTATGCATAGTGGAAGACCTATCGTTATTCCTAGTTTCCAAAGATTTAGCAATTGGTATCCATCTAGGCGAAGGTTTTGTTTTTTTGCTTCATAGACTTAGTGTAGATCCTAGACTTAACAGATTGAACCTTTGCATGAGCATTTACATTCTTTAGGATTTTGAAAACAATTATCATGATTTGCCTTAAAGATGCATTTCGGACAATTCGAGCAAACAACTTGTTTGGATTCGTAAGATGATCTAGAGTTCTTAAAGTGATCTACTATGGAATAGATTTATTCAAACGCAACTATGCTTAGATTCAAGCCAATCCCTAGTCTTTAGTTGAGTGTTCCTAGGTAATGGTTTAAAACTACTAGCGTTGCCTTGAAATCTCGTGAGAATTGGCCACCCTAGTTCTTGCACCTAAAATTCCGCCTTTTCTAATCATGTGTTTTTTCCTAGCACCTTCTAGATAATAGTTCTTCCACAAGTCATTCATATCATATGAATTCGGGTTTTAATGCTTGGTTTTGACACTGCTTTCGAACTAATCCTAGAGGTGCCGGGAGTAGAAGTGGCTACTTGTTGAGGGTTAACTGAGCTAGAAGCATTATTCTTAGGTAAGTCGTGTGAAGTGACCGGTTTTGACAAAACTTGTTTCACATCAACTGGGAGGCAAACCGTGTTTTGAAAAATTAGTTCGCTCGCACTTAAATGCGATCGGTTGTCTAACAACCGCCGGTCTCTAGTGGGATGAGAAACTGGCTTCCCCAAGGTTGATGGTTTTGTAAATTTAGTGTTCACACTCTTCCCTACAGTTTTCCTAAGCTCATTTTTTAAGGCAACAATGGCGAAACTCTTTTCCTGAAGTTGAGCTTTGAGATCATCAATTTTTGCTATCAAAGATTTTGTTAGTTCCATTGACTTTGTTCTAGCTTCTTTGACAGAGTCACTTAGTTCTATGTGATGCTTTCTCAATGACTCATTTTCCTTTAGTAATTTGGCCACACAAATCGCTAATTCATCATTTCTCATTTGAATATCATCAATAGCATTAACATCAGAATTACTTGTAACCAAAATACTTTTCACATGCATATCAGAAATATGTTTCTTCAAGTTGTTGATAGTCGAGTTTTTGGCTTGAAGTCGAGCTTTCAAATCGCTTATTTCAAAAATTCATGAAATTCGTGAAATTCGGATTTTGCATGGTTTCTTAGTTTGAAAACTTTCCTCCTTTCTTTTTATTGCAAATTCAAGAGAAATGCAATGTTTTTCAAGTTTTGAGAATTTGTTTGAAAGTTCATCAAAAGCCTTTTATCAATCATATCATTTGTTTTGAATTTTTAGACTCACCTCAACCAAGGAACATTTATCGAATCATGTTCAAGATTAAGATCGCTTTGTTTAGGTACATAGCGGATGCACTATGTTGATCGCTTATGGTACCTCATCACATGAAACCGCTCATTTGTCGGTCCGATATTTGCATCCACATCATGTGTAACAAGAGTCACCGAACCACTGGTTGTTTCAAGCTTATTTGTCTCGAGCCTCAGATTCAAGGTCGATCGATCCATCATCCGATGCCATACCGGTTTCAACACTACAATTTATTGATTGTACCGAGATTCATTCGCCTTTTCGATCACAAAGATCCACTTCTTGTGTGACGTGAGTTCTTGAGCAAAGAAGTTACGTCATTCTTTGTTGTTTATGATATTCTGCATTTAGCAACACTCGACTTTTCTACTGATACATTACCCGACTCATCACAAATATCTTTCAACTACACCAGACCCTCATCCACTTTTTCATCTTTCTGAGTAACTTCCTCAATATACTTCTCCACATTATCCATGAGATGGATAAGTGTCTCTGTGAACACGCTAATTTCCATTCCAGTATGTTTTTGAAAGGAAATACCCGTCACGTGTTGATCAAAATCTGCGGAATATTCCTCATTGATAAATGGCTGGAATTAATTATGAATCATCTGGAGTACAGCCATGGAATCATCCTTCATTATTTTCCCTTTGATGAGCTGGATCTTCAATTGTTCTAAGTCTAGCAACAATGTTCTCTTCAGTGAAGGTAAGTCCTGACGGAAAAGAGCACTACATGTTCGATCCATGGACGTGGATAAAATTAGTGAGACATGAGAGTGAAGTTGTTGATAAGGTTCAATGCTACTTTCATTATGCATGGTATTCTGTAGCCTAGACTGGTGCAATTCTCTCTCATTAGATTCTGAACACGGAGATCTCACATCCTCATTGATTGATTCCATCATCTGTAACCGTTCAGTATAGCTAATATTCTCATGATTGTCAACAACATCATACAGTTTGAGTACGTCTGAAATTACAGAATTAGAAGTGTAAGACATGATGTTGATGTGTACACGGGATTTTACAAGTCTGTGATTTAAACCGAGAAATAGAATCTTTTGCGGGATTTTACTAAAATCAAGACCAAACCGTTAAGCAATGACCAATAGAATGTATTAAGATGACTGATGGATTGACACAATGATAGACAATTGTGTGTTAGGACTTATGATTGTTTGTAGGATTAGCTGAGATGTTATTTAGTTGAGATTTGGATTGGTTGTTGCATGATTTTACGGAGAATTTAAGGTCTAAAAACTTAAAAACCTCAATAACTTATGTTTGGAGCGGATTCGACGTGCCATTCTCCTCGTTCTCACGGTCGTTTTGATGGGTAGAACGCTGAAAACGGAGTTACGGTTCAAAAGTTATGGCCGTTTAAAGTTTTGTCGGGAAAAGTCAACAACTCGCACCCAAGACAACTCGCACCCCAGTCAACTCGATTTGATGACAACTCGCTTAATAGACAAGTCGCATAAAACACAACTCGCATAGGCAACTTTCTTAGGCTGACAACTCGCTTAGGCAACTCTCTTAGGGTCAACTCGCATTAGATACGTTGAATCTGGACAAGTCGCAGTCAAAACTGTCAACTCGCTTAGGCAACTCGCTTTAGATACGTTGAATCTGGACAAGTCGTGTAGGCAAATCGCTTAGCAGACAACTCGCTTCAAATTTACAAAGCAACTCTCTTCCAAGAAATGTCAAAGCAACTCTCTTCAAATTTACAAAGCAACTCTCTTCCAAGAAATGTCAAAGCAACTCTCTTCCAAGAAATGTCAAAGCAACTCTCTTCAAATTTACAAAGCAACTCTCTTCCAAGAAATGTCAATCCGTGACTCAATTTTAATCCAAAAACAATTTTAAAAAAAACCCACCACTTTTCAATCCAAAAACAACCTAACCACGATGATTCAAGCCTTTCAAATCAAAACCTAAACACTTATGATGATTCTAAACACAAAAGTACAATCAAAATCAAAACTTTTACACTAGAGATGATCCAAATGATGCAAAATACTCTAAACTCATTCAAACCTAAAAACCTTATGAAAACCACTAGAAATCCAAGAACATGAAAGATGAGTGATCAAACCATGGCTCTTGATACCAATTGTAAGATATTGGATTTCACAAACAAATAATACATTCAATATATGGATCGAATAGTATAATAGAGTTTAGAGAGATAAAGTAGTGTAGGAGCCTTTCTAGAGAGAGAAAGTAACAAAAGAAAGAAGGTTAGATTGAAAGGTCCAACCCTCTAACTTGGGAGGTAGAGGGTATTTATAGTTTTACATAATACGCCCTCTGACGGGCTGTGGATCAGGCATACAGAGGGTAAAGACCCGTCCGTCCTCCACGGTGTTGCACTAAGCTAAACTAATAACTAAATAACTAACTAATAACAAGTAAATAACGATATGTCTACGAGCTAACTTATGCTAGATTATATTTGGGGTGACATACTCTTCACTATGGAATTTCTAATTCCTAACATTATGCTTGTGCCGCCGTCCCCTTCAGTCTCTGACGTCGTCTAGATTAAATCTAGGTCGTCTGAGTTGCGACGCCCTACTCTTTTAAAACCTGACGCCGTCACTTGTAAATGAGCAATTTGGCTACTAAGCCGTCACAAAAGTTGTCCGACGGCGTCTCTAGTTGAACCTGACGCCATCACTTGTAATTCATGACGCCGTCCCCTTCGGCCCAAAGAACTGAGTGTCTCGATTCTTGACTTTGGCTATTTTCTTCAGATATTGGCGCCTTTTCGTCCGAATAAGTGTCATTCCAGATTTTGCCTTCAAGATACCTAAAAGTGAAAAGGAACGATATTAAGTAATAACGGATAAAAAGTGATCAAATAAGGGCTTAAACGACCCCTCAAAAAGGTACATTTTAAAACCTTATCAAATATCCATACACTTGGTATTTGCTTGTCCTCAAGCAAATGTGCTTTTAGCCAATCAATTTATAAGTTAGAGGTCATGAAGCATTAGTTTAGAACGATTCACAACACATATAAGCCCAGCAAAAGTCATAACAAGCACAGAAATTACATACTAGCACCTCACATGGGGTGTTTGGATACTCACATCTCTCGGGTGTATATGAAATATAACAAGTTGGAAATGGAAGATAAACACTCATTAACCGGTCCTAGTACATATATTACCATAGGCTTGAGATTAGATCAAACCTCCATCGCTTTGGCGTAAGCACCTAGGAAAGACTATCCAGGAGGTCTTTTAAAGGGTTGTAATGATAGGCTTACGGTAGGGAAACAAAGGGTTTGGTAGGATAGGCTATTTAGTGGTGGCAAGTCAAAATTCTTTATGTTACAAGCATGCGAAGAATGGCGTTGCTAAGACAAGACTCGACACTCGAGACTCTAGATAACTGAAACAAACAAACATAATTTAAAGATAGATGTAGGATGGTAGCCCGATGTTTTTTTTTTTTTTTTTTTTTTTTTTTTTTTTACACTTTTACTCCACCATCCTCTACGATAACATCAAAATGATAGGATTTATAGGCACATCCCTACCCTTGAGTTTTATTACTCTAACACTAATTTGACCCGAATTGAAAAGATCAAAACACTTGGAGTACATTATTATGCAAATAAAGGAATTTGAATTTAACGCTCCCTTCCCGTCATCTCATAAAATTTAACTTTTCCCATGAGTCCCAATCGTCCCAAAACGTGTACAAAGGATATGACTCGACTTAGCAACTTATGCAAGCAATTAGATAATTGAACTAAGGGTTTAGTATGATAACAATAATGCACTAAAAGTGAGTGCATACAAGGTAGGCTAAGGCGATTTGGGTGTACATTTGGGGTGGATTGTAAACAATGTTTTCATTGATATTCCGAAAACCGAAACATCACGAGAACCGCGAAAAGGATAGGCTCGAGGGTTAACTAGGGTATCGTGTACTAAAGATGAGTACAACGCAAGGTGTGGGGAATTACTCTACCGATGTGGAAGAAGTAATTAAATTACAGGTATCAAACAAGGGTTATCCTAATGCCTCTTATCATTTAGTTATTCCTAACTACACAAGTGTAGTCTTACTAGCGATCTCGGGATGCATCACAAAACAAGTTCTAGAATCTATTATACTACCGGTTTACACTCTAAGCATCAAAGATGAATGCTTTAATTCCTACTAATCTAAGGGGGATCCTCACATTTTGGGTGGAATTTAAGTGGTAAAGGTTTTTTGGGCTAGTCATATAACATCCTATCCATGAGACACTTTATTAAGACTAATGGCCCACTCCTATATGTCATGAAAAATTGAAAATTTGGTGCCAAAATTACCCTAACCGACATTTTCTCATGGTTTATTACGCAAATGCAATTAGACAAAGCAAATAATCAAGGATAAGCATAGTTTCAAAGTTCCTGCTTTATTTTCCTCCCTACACTTAAACCGAACATTGTCCCCAATGTTCCCCAAAGTATCAAAGTTATGATAATGAAAGGTAATAAAAGATGAAAGAAACTAATACTCCCGATTAGCTCGGTAGGATCCGTGTAAAGTGGTGGTTACATCTTTCTTCAAGAAGAACGCTTATGAAAAGCTCCTTCTCATCTTATGTATCTTCTTCTTGGTAAATTAAACCCGCACACTTTAAGAAAGCAAACGAAACCTTTGCGTAAAATCGGTGTAAGAGTATATATAGGACTCTACTAAACTAGGATATAATGCTTGTGGAATGGATGTTTACGTAATTTATGGAAAATTAAGACCGGAAAATTCCAAAATTTATAAGTAGCTCGTAAAACGAGAAAAAGTAATCATTGTTTCTACTCCTTCCCGATGCCATCAGTTATGATCCCGACGCCGTCAAAGTTATGCCGACAAAACCGGTCTCATGCGATTTTCGGAAAAAATTATGGAAAATTTACATCTTTAGAATCGTGAAAATTTCTTACAAAACATCCATTATGACTCGATACAAGCATTTGACTCGAACAAACACACATGTATATCTTTTAATTAATTGAAATTTCATGTTTACGCTTCTTTTGAAAACGTGTAATCCTCCCTACACTTATCCCTTATGTAAAATACCTTTATATGTAATTAAGACGAGGTTAAAGACAAAATAAAGCATTTTTACAAATTTAAACATGAGAATAAACATTCAATAAAAGATACATGACACAAACAAGCAAACAATTAAGCATGGGTTGCCTCCCACGAAGCGTTTTTCTTTATTTATGAGTCTTGTAGCTAGACTCGAAGTCGTGCCCCTACGTGACTTCATTACCGTCACCTTCTTCCTCATGACGGTCTCTAGTGGGTGATTCCATGTTGTAAAAGTGCCCTATGATGCACCTTTCTAAGAGTTCGTCCTCTCCCCACTCAGTTCTATATTATGGTCCTAAGTTCAAGCAATCCCTATAGAAACTGAAAATCTTGGCCATAACATAATCCACTCCTTTCTCCTTATCCTTCTCATTCCTAGAGTAGCCGATAGTTTAAGTTCCTTTTCATCATTGGAGAGTGATGAAAATTTCTCAATCTTAAACGACATTTGGTAGGCTACATCATCGGTCTCATCCTTGAATCGCACTATTCCTAACGAGGGATCATAAGTCATCCCGGTGCTTTCTATGAAGGGTTTCCCTAGAATAACGTGGGACAAGCTAGGATCTATGGCCGTACTAATATCATCCACTATTATGAAATCCGTAGGAAACGTGAAACTACCTACATAAACGGGCAATCCTTTAACTCTACCAAGAAAATTGCAACTAAACCTAGGATTATCGGGATCTTGCCTAGTTGGGATAGGTTTCTTCATTACCCAATTATAGTAGGTGCTAGTCATTATGTTTATTGGAGACTTGTGGTCAATGTAGGCCTTTGCCACGAAAAGGTGTCCTATGCAACATGGTATGTTAAGATTCCAAGGGTTCCCAAACTTGATCCTAGGGCTTCACCAAACATACATGTGATGGAGGTCACACACTAAGTGAGGGTGGCGAGATAGTTCTTCTTCCGTAGGAAACTTATTGAAATAGTCATTGTCTACTTCATCTACTACCTCGGTTGTTTCATTCATCGGTGTTTCACTAACCTCAAGTATCGTTTCATGGTTCACTTCGTCATTTGTTCTATTAGGTTTCTCTAAGGTGATGGTATTGACGAATTTAACATGCTTAGCTAGCTTACTTGGGTCCTTAATCTCTACACTGGAAGTTTCGGGAGTTGAGATAGCATTAACCTTCCTATCACTATCGGTCATGGCTTTCAAGAGGTTATCTATCTTTCTATCCATCTTGGCTTGTTGTTGGGGAAAACAGTCCGAGATATTAGCTATTTGAGCTTCTTGGGATGCGACTAGGTGTTGCAACATCCCCTCAATGTTTTGTTAGTTAGGGCCGTGAGATGGGGGCCATGAGAAATCATTGGATGTGAATTCTTTGGTTTGTCCCCAATAAAAGTCGGGCTTGCCCTTCCATGCTTTTCGGCCATTAAAAGTCCTAGGTCCGTGTGTTCTAGGAATCTTCCTCCCGCTCCATTAGTACGCGAGGATGCGTAGTCAACGGAAGCTTGTTCGGGGAATCTGGTGCAAGTGCGCGTGTTATGAGGATCACTACACAGCTCACACGAGGAAGAAGCTTTGTTCACATGGCGTGACGTAGGAGCTCATTAGGAATTTAACTTGATCTTCAAGCTCGAGCATCCTACGGTCGGAAGATTGTGAGTCAATGGGAGGCAAGAAGATTGCCTTAACGGTTTTGGGCAACTCACGGGGGTCATTCCAACTTTCGTTGTCATAGAGAGCAAGGTCCTCTATTATACCCTATGATTCTTCCGCGGTGACATCACTAAGTTTTCCACCGACCGCTTGGTCAATGGATCGCTTGGTGGGGAAGTTGACATGATCATAGAAGAGTTGGACTTGGAGCCAAAGATCAATGCCGTGATGAGGGACTTTATGGAGTAAGTCCTTGAATCGAGTCCATGCTTCGTAGAGAGATTCACCTTGACGTTGTTGGAACATCAAGATATCATTCCTAAGCTTAGTGGTTCTCCCGTGGGAAAAATTGAGCAAGGAAGCGAGAGGTGAGATCATCCCAACTTGAGATGGAGCCATGGAAGTCGCTCAAGCCAATTACTAGCTTGGTCCCGTAGAGAGAATTGGAATAGACGCAGACGCGGGTCTCCCGAGTTGTAGCATCGAGGTCGATGGAATCGACAATTTTAAGGAAATCTTAAGATGTCGATTAGGATCTTCGAATGAAGTCCATGGAATGCACATCCGCTTTGCACCAACCGGATGGTGTCGGATCGCAGGCCGTAGTTTGGGCTTGGTCGGGAACCTCAATGGTGTTCCTATAGCCTAGGTGGCTTGGTCTTGAGTATTCACAAAGAGTACGGCCTCTTGGCGGGTCATTTGGTGGTAGGTTGATGAATGGTGGTTGGTTATCACCTTCCCTGATGAAAAGTGATGGGATTACTAACAAAGGTCACGAAGAAGGGGGATAGACTACGGGGAAGCTAAAAATGGGAAAAAAATTTACTTGATAAGAAATCAAGCAAGGAAACCTAAACGAGGTGGGCTCCTAACTAGCTATTCTATTCCCCGCAGCGCGCCTAAAACTTGATAACGCCACACGCGCCGTTCGGGGTCAAAGGAACTTCCTTTCGTCGAGCAAGTTTTTCAACACCCCAGCAAATGATCCTAATCGCTGTAGTGTAGTATTAGGGTAAGCCACGGAATTGATATCGCTCTCTGGGAATAGGAATGCTAGTGAGAAGTTACTATGCTAAGGTTGGGGTTGAGGAAAATTATTTTTTTATCTTTTTATGTTTTTAGGAAATGGAAAGGTATGAATCTCGGGGTTTGGATTTGGGGGTTTGGTATCTCTACCGATTACTTCTAGTTATTTAATTATCTAAACTAAGGTGTATGTAGTCTATGGCTAATTATTGTATGCTCGTATGATGATTTAAAGATGTGTTTACTTAGGTTTTATTACTCCTTAATTATCTCCTATTGATGGTTGAATTGTCACGTCCTTATTCTTAATCGCGTTGTGTGTCTAAGGTCGTAGGGTATGCGTTTATCCCTAACTCTTTGAAACTACCAAAGGTTATTGCCTACAAAATCTCTAGGATTTATAAACTTAACACTAAGGTACTCTTCGGATGGTTTAGCATACAATGACTCTAGGTACTATAAGCTAAGGTTCACAAAGATTAATCAAGCATTAACTACACAACGGATGACCTATCGCAATACTAGATCATTAACAATTAAGATAAGAGACAACCAATCAATATTCAATAATTAAGTTTCATATTCCTAAGCAAACACACAAGTAAATTAGCGGACATGGGAAACATGCAAGCATATACACAATTAATGGAAGACATAATTAAATTAATGAAGTAAAACACTTATATTGATGTAAGATAGGTATGGAACCATAAAATACCGTATAAGACCGCCTTGGTTCGGTTTAGGTTTTAATCCAAAGACTACACACCGAAAACTAAAAATTCGGATTATATATATAAGATTACACATGCGACAGCGCCACCCTTTGATTTGTGGCCGCCGGGTCGCCGTTATTAGGGTTTTGTCTTGGCCACGTTAGTCTTACGACGCGCCACCTTATGCTTGTGACGCCGTCCCTTCGATCTCGGCGTCGTGCGGATTAAATCTAGGCCGTTTGTGTTCATGACGCCATACTCTTTTAAAACACCCAAGCCGCCACTTGTAAATGAGCAATTTGCTCTCGAACCATCACAAAGTTGTCCGACGGCGTCTCTAGTTGAACCCGACGCCATCACTTGTAATTCCCGCCGCCCCTTCGGCCCAAAGACCTAAGTGTCTCGATTCTTAAATTTGGACATTTTCTTCAGATATTCACAAGATTTTCGTCCGAATAAGTGTCATTCCAAAGATTTTGCCTTCAAGATACCTAAAAGTGAAAATGAATGATATTAAGTAATAACGGATACAAAAGTGATCAAATAAGGGCTTAAACGACCCTTCAAAAAGGTACATTTTAAAACCTTATCATGCGGAATCACCAATCTCAACAACCGGACCTGATACGCTTACACAGCGCGTTCGGGGTCAAAGGAACTTCCTTTTCGTCGAGCAAGTTTTTCAACACCCAAGGGAGCGAACCTAATCGTTGTAGTGTAGTATTAGGGTAAGCCACGGGAATTGATATCGTTCTCTAGGGGAATAGGAATGCTAGTGAGAAGTTACTACGCTAAGGTTGGGGTTGAGGAAGATTATTTTTTATCTTTTTATGTTTTTTTAGGAAATGGAAAGGTACGAATCTCGGGGTTTGGATTTGGGGGTTGGTATTTCTACCGATTACTTCTACTATCTAATTATCTAAGCTAAGGTAAGGGTAGTCTATGTCTATTGTTGTATGCTTGTATGATGATTAAAAATGTATTTGCTTAGGTTTTATTACTCCCTAGTTATCTCCTATTGATGGTTGAATTTTCACGTCCTTATTCTTAATCGCGTTGTGTCTATAAGGTCGTAGGGCATGCGTTTATCCCTAACTCTTTGAAGCTACCAAAGGTTAATGACTACAAAAATCTCTAGGATTTATAAACTTTAACTCTAAGGTATTCTTTGGATGTATAGCCTAAAATTACTCTTTATTGATTATAAACTAAGGTTCAACAAAGATTAATCAAGCATTAACAACACAACGAATGACCTATTGCAATACTTGGTCAATCACAATTAAGATAAGAGACAACCAATCAATATTCAATAACTAAGTTTCATATTACCTAAGCAAACTGACAAGTAAATTAGCCGGACATGGGGAACATGCAAGCATACACACAATCAATTGAAGACATAATTGAATTAATGAAGTAAAAAACTTATCTTGATGTAAGATAGGGTATGGAACCCTAAAATATTGTACAAGACAGCCTTGGTTCAGTTTAGGTTTTTACTCCACAAAACTACACTCTGAAAACTAAAAAATTCGGTTTCTATATATAAGGTTACAACTGCGACGGCATCACCCTTTAGTTTGTGACGCCGTCGGGTCGTGTAGGACCTTAAATCTATCAACCTTATCACAAACCCACTTAACGAACACAAGTATACCCACATAAAACACAAACAATATGCGTAGAATAGAAGAAGAAAAGATAGAACGTGGTGACTTGAATGATAGATCGTGTATGTATTTAGAGAGATAAAGGAAAGAAATGAAAATAATATTTCATATGAAAACACACACAAAACACACTCAAGCACACCCCTCAAATGAGACTTTGAGGGGTTTATATAGTACAAGTAGTAGACGCCCTAATGGGCTTGGCATGGGCTCGTTTGGGCTTGGGTTGGACATGGATTGATATAAGGCTAGCTTAACTTAACTTCTAACCAATTAGCTTATCCCAGTCCACGAGCCCGTTGACTATTCTATCACGATATCTAACACACATTACAAAGTTCCTAAATGTGAATGACCATCACTTCTAATAAAACTATTAAGGCTAACAATCTCCCCCTAAGGGGTGGTCATTCAAAAGATGCTCCACTTGATTAGGTCTTTACTTTTCTCGAGCTTGAAATTTGTGTGAAGATATAGAATAGTCTTGTTTTATTGTTCCTTCATTCTTTGTGATCAGTTAATGTGGTTGTCTACCGTTGTCAACTTCATTGGTTAGGTGTCTCCACGCCTTTCTCCACCATGCTCACACTTCTATTTGTCTTTTGGTTACCAATGAAGTAGTTCTCGAGTCTTTAAACATTGTAGATTCTTTGACATTGATGAAGAATCATCTTTGACTTTGTGTTGCCTTTGATTTTGATGAGAACTTTCATGTGTTGTTGGTATGAGCATGTGAAGAATCTGCACGATCAATCCGCTCCGGAGCTTCCATAAGAAGAAAACATAAAAACAGTTAGTAATAAGCTTGATTCCTAAGACTTACAAGTTTGAATTTCGAGGTGTTAACAAAGATAGTGTGAAAACACCTCTAATTCTTACAAAGGCCATTCCCGAACCGAGTCCCACAGTGAGATAACGCGATATACCAAGTACATCTACAATTCAAATGAGTCATTTGCACACCAAGCATCACTCCACGATCAGACCGTTTGAGACACACTCAAGCGTAATCCACGAGGAGTTACCGAAGTAACCACCGCTGTGGTCGCTTGATGTTGACCGGCAGAGTTTCCATTCAATCATCAAGATCACAAATGTGAATCTTCTCATAAATGTTCGGCAGATTGTTAAGACCGCATAGGACTCTAGAATATATCACTTGTGTCCTTATTGATGAACAACAAGCGATGTCATGTCAAGTGTTCCTATGAGATCTTTTGATGAGTCTCGTGGCTCTAGACTCAATAAGTGCATTTTGGTTTTCCGAGCGGAGACTGGGAGAGGGTCTCTTCTTCAATACTAACCAACTCTAATAGAAGGTCAATAGATTATGTAGGGTTCCCGGTGAGAATGAAACAAATCCTTTTAAGAGGAATTGAGTAGCTAGAAGGTTTAGTGCATGCGTCCACGGGTCCATGACGCCTTTGTCTTCAATACCAAAGATCATCTAAGTGACATCCAAGAGCATATGTATTGAACCCGGTTTACGCCTAAGGTTGATTATGGAGGCTATTTCTTTTCACCCTTTTCATTATATTTCTTTTAATTCTTCAACCCTTCTTTCTCCCTTCTCACATTACTCCTTTTTTTCAATCATACCTAAGGACTTCTAATACTAACTATTGGTATTGTCCTTGGGTAGATCCCTCCGGCTCTGGCGGATCATAGGACGGATTTTCCTATCCTTAGACACCTTATAACTCCATGACTGTCCTATTGTTGCCATAAAACCATTTTTCTTGAAAATCTCTCAATGTGTTTATGATTATCAAAACATTATTTGTTAACACCTTGAGAGTTTTATATTTTCAGAAACACTCCCCCTTCACATGTGCTTATATAGTTTTAACTTAAATCTGCACAGAGAGGGTAGAGTTCGCACTTTTTGAATTGAACGACTTTAAATGAACTAGACCGATTCGAGACACGTTTACATCACTAGAGAACTAGCTTGAAATTATTACCCGTACTGGTCAAGTCCATAGAAAGTTTCACGAAATGGTACACTTCCTGACTTTGATTTCTCGTCAATTCATTGGTTTCAACTGAGTCGAGATCTTTTGAGATTCAAACAACGATCATTAAACGTTTTTTTATCACATTTTAATCATGTTTCTCCCCCTCAAAAATAGCATATCAATGATGTTTTTGAAACAAAATGATTAAAAGATATGTTTTTCGAAAATCATTTGGAGGGAAACTGATTTAGCATGAATTTTGGAACAATTTTGATTTAATACTCCCCCTTAAAGAAAGCATATTTTTCATACAGAAAATTTAGAATCAATTAAGGGTTTAGAGGGAGTTATCTTGGTACCAAATGTGAGAGATTTTGAAAAATCTTTTTGAAAACTTTCGAATCAATGGTAGGCAAGATGAAGATTTTTTTTAAAAAAAAAATCTTTTGAAGATATTGAAGAAGAATTATCTTCATTTGTTTTAGGATAAGTGCTCGATATTTATGAAAATCAATTCTGCGTAGCACTTTCCTTTCTTTAAAGTTCGGGTTATAGTCTGAAGTAACTGCAAGCCATTGTTTTTAGGAATAGTGCTTTAAAAAATATTTAAAACCTTTGTTTGGTTTAGCACTTTCCTTTCTTTGAAGCGCGGGTCCTGAACTGATGTGTCCAGAAACCATTATTTTGAAGTCCGGGTTTCGTACTGAAGTATACGAAAGCCATTATTGAAGAAATTTTAAGAAACGACATGTTTTGGAAAACATTTAAAGAACTCTCGCTCAAGCATCTGTACATGCCCGTATCATTGTTGAATGACATTTCTAGAAACGTACAGAATATCGATTATACGAGAGACATGTCGTGAGAAGAATATTTTTGGATTTTTGAAATTTTCTAATGTTTTTGAATTTTTGACAATTTTCTATTTTTGAATTTTGATTTTGTTGGTTTTTCAAATTTTGTATTTGGTTTTTTGAAAAAAATATTTACAAAGAAGATTTGAAGAAAGAAGATTAAGTTTGGCCAAGTAAAAGTGGAGTTAAGAGTGGAACTAGAAAAAGATTTCCATATGCGAAATTGGCATAGATTTTTTCTTTACCACATGGGGCGTATGAACCTTCAATACTTTTACAAGTACCTGCATCCACAGAAGAAGAATTTTCACAAATAACAGTGTTAGAAGTATATGTTTCCTCACGGCGAGGGTGATCACTACCAACGGTTGTAGTGGTTTTTACTTCCTTAACTTGATGAGTTTCACTATTATTTGTCTTGGAGCAAGTATCAAAAATCTTTCCCGTGGGAATCCATCTAAGACCTACTTTGTTTAAAACTTTTCCCGTGGGAATCCACCTAAGGCAAGATTTAGGTGTTGTTTTCTTTTCAGATGCAACGGAAGACTCATTTTTAGAAAAACTACGTCCTGAAGAGATCCACCTTTTAGGTTTCTTATCCATATTCATCTTGTTAACGGGTTTGTTTCTGTTTGGTGTCTTAGTGGATTGTGCCTGGCACGAGAATTATCTTTCTTGAGATATTGTGAGACACATGCGTCATGATTAGCTGAAAAGACATATTTTTTACATGTAGTACAGACAAATTCAATATTCTTGTTTAAAACAATGACTTTAACTTTGTCACTACAGCCTTTTGAAATTGATTCTTTTGAAAAAGACTTAGAATTCCTAGTGTTGTTTTCACGTGCATAGCATTTTCTTTTTTGCAACTACTCTTAGATGCAAGCCAATCCCTAGTCTTTTGTAGAGTGTTCCTAGGTAATGGTTTACTACTACTAGCAAGGCCTTCAAATCTTGTAGAATTCATCACCCTAGATGTTGCACCTAGGATTCCGCCTTTTCGAGTCTGTGCCTTTTTCCTAGCTTCTTCTAGATAGTGATTTTTGACCATGTCGTTAGAACCAATGATTATTTAATGGATTTTGGTCACATTCCGTGTACTATTTCTAGAAATGCTGTGTGTAATCACTTTAGGTTTTTCAAAGAATCGCTTTTTCTTTTTCAAAACCGTTGATAATTCTCTTTTAATAGGCAAAGTCGTGGAGTGACTGCTTTTAAAAATCATTTTTCTCATTGACTTTTGGAGCAAACCGAGAAATAGACATTTTGGTTTGAAACCGTTTGGGAACATTTTCCTTCTCCTCACCAATGGTTTTGCAATCTTAGTATCCACTGCTTTGTTAGGTCACTAGTTTTACAAACACAAGTAATATAGAAAGAGATAAGGCGATTGAACAAGATTCACACACACACACACACGATATAAAAGACGGTTTAGGCGTAGAGTGTATGCGAGAAAATAACTTGAACAACCAACCCTCAAGTGAGGGTTTACATAAGGTATTTATAGTAGGAAAGCTAGGGAAACACTCCTAGTTTCAATCCTTTCTTTAATGGACATGGGCCTAAGCTCATGGGCCTTCTACATAAGCTTAAGGCTAATAACAAACATAAAGGCCATAATAAGCTACCTATTACATAATAAAGACTAACACTTGAATTATAGTTTAGGAGTGATTCCAACAATCTCCCCCTCAAGTGTTGGTGATGAGCGGTGAAAGCGTTGATGTAATAGTAGCTCGGCGTCTTCGACATTCTTCTTTCTTGTGAGAAGAATTGCCTTGATTCGAACAATCTCCCGAGTGTAGAAATTGTCTTCTTTGAGCGGTTATGCTTTGGCGTCATTTTAACTTTGTTCTTTGATCATTGTTCTTTGTGATGAAAGTGATAGTATGTTGTTATGCGCATCAAATGCGCCTCAGTGCCGCTTTGCTCTGGTGTCTCCGTCATTCTTCAACATGCTCACACGCTCTTTGGCGTTGGAATTGATCTTGATGAAGTTCTTTAAGTCTTTAACTTTGTAGATTCTTTGATTTGACGAAGAATCATTACATTGTTGTGTTGCTTTTGGATAGAACTTCCATTAGTGATGATGTTGGCGTGAGCATGAGAAGAATCAACACGATCATCCCGCTCGGAGCTTCCATAAGAAGAAAACATTTCAAGCGGTTAGTAATAAGCGGATTCCGGCACTTACAAGTTTGAACTTGAGAGTGTTAATGACATAGTGTGAAAACACAACTCTAATTCTTACAAAGGCCGTTCTGAGCTGGAGTCCCACAAGTGAGATAACGCGATGTGCGAAGTACATCTGATTCGGATAGTCATTGAGGTACACGAAGCATCACCTCACGATTGTAGACCGTTTGAGACACACTAAGCGTAATCCACGGGGAGTTACGAAGTGACTGCTCTTTGTCGGTGTTTGATGTTGACCCTGGCGGGAGTTTCCATTCAATCACCGAGGATCACGGATGTGAACCTCTCATAAATGTTCTCGACAGTTGCTAAGATATGTGAAGGACTCGATATGAACCATCGATAATCTTATTTGTTGATCAACAAGTGATGAGATGTCAAGTGTACCTAAGAGATCTTTTGATGAATCTCGTGGCTCTAGACTCAATAGTGCATTTTGGTTTTCTAAGCGGAGACTAGGGAGGGTCTCCTTCTTCAATACCGGCGATCTCTAAGAAAGCCAATAGTTTACATAGGGTTCCTGTGAGAATGAAACAAGCTTACAGAGAGAAACTTGAGTGGCTAAGAAGGTTTAGTGCATGCGTCCTTTGGGTCCATGACGACTTTTAATCTTCAATACCGGCGTCACTAAGTGACAACCGGTAGCATATGAATTGAACCCGATTGTACGCCTAAGTTGAATAATTTGGAGGCTATTTCTTTTCACCCTTTTCTTTGCATTTCTTTTAATTCTTCAACTCCTTCTTTCTCCGATTCTCATTTCTCCTTTTATAATCATACCTAAGGACTTCTAAGTACTAACTATTTGTGATGTCCTTGGGTAGATCCCTCCGACTCTGGCGGATCATAGGACAGTTATACCTAACCTTAGTCACCTTATCACTCCATGACTAACCTATGTTGCCATAAAACCAATTTTCAAGAAAATCTCTCAAAGGGTTTGTAAATGAAAACATGTTTGAACCTTTGTGAGAGATAAGATTTTGCATAAATACTCCCCTCCACATGTGCTTAAGAGTTTTAACGGTTATATGCACGAGTGAGGAAAAAGCACTTTTGAATTGATCCACTCAAGATAGACAATCCCCATGAGACACGGTTACATTGCATAGTTAAAGAGTTGCATTGTCGACTTTTAGGTGACAACTAGCTCTAATAACTACCTTGAAGGTGTAAACAAACCTCGAAGGTTGTCAAACCCGTCGAGTTCATGTCTACCAAGAGTTTCTCGAATGGTACATTCTACTCGGACAAGTCCTTTGCGAGACACGTTTACATTACTAGCGAACTAGCTTGAAATTATTACCCGTCCAGGACAAGTCTTTTCGAGTTACTAACAGTTTAGTACCGTCAATTCGTTGGTTAAGTCTATTACACAAGGATTCATTTGCATTTACACAACATATTTCTTATCACATAATTTTCTCCCCTCAAAATGGCATATAAAATGTTATTTTGAAAAGTTGAAATAAATATGACCATTTCGAGTGTTTGGGAAGATGACCACTATGAACAATTTGTGAACAAAGTTTTAATTCAAATACTCCCCTCAACAAGTGATATAAGCGGTTGAGGTTTTGAAAATCATACGGGAAGTACTTGTCCTTTTGAGCAAAACCTTGAAAAATGAAAGGTTTGATAGGTTTTACTCAAAAGTAAAAGCTTTCGCTCCTTTTATAAGGATTGTGGCTTTGAAGCGTACCACGGGGTCCTTTCTTGACAATTACGGGTTGTACTTTGTTATGTGTGCACAAGCCATTGACATATATAATCACACATCCAAATGTAATAATGAAGGAAACAATTCAAGGGTACCGGGAAGTGCGGTGATGTCGCCGGGAGTGCGAGCAGGCGTTGATAGCGGTGATGTTGATCTGGGTGACCACCAACAAAGCTTTCCAATGTTACAGGCGATCCTTGAAACAACCTTTCATCAATCATTACGATGATTCTCCTCGCATCCCTTGATCACGAGAATTCCATCGCTTAGGAGACCCAATCTTGTGCGTATGTCCTTCAACCTATATGCCATTCCGTCCCTAACCATCTTCAAAGTGTGATCCCCAAACTTGTGAAGTTCACTACACGCCATTAAGCAATTTCTTTGTAGTTCACTACGGTGGCGATGCGAAAGGTTTCTTGATGAGTGTATATTGTGAGAGTGGTTGATGTCGGGAAGATCTAGGCGAGGTGGTGTGAAGTTGACACGGTGCGATAAGATTCAAGCGCCGGTGAATATCTTCTACGTTCCTTGATGACTATCGTCGATGAAGATGGCGGTGACTTGATGAATTCACGTTGTACTTGGTTGAAAATTGCCTCATGCGACCACGTACTTTGGCAAGGTACATGTCTTCAATGTCGTTGATAGACAAATTCTCAAAGTCGACCTCGAGAGAATGCATAATCTTTTTCATCTTGTCGTTTGACCACGATATTCTTTAGGAAAGTGTAGTCCCACTTAGATGAAAGAGCAACGTGTTTGATGGCAATGATATCCTTAATCTTGAACACGCATGTTGAGACTTACGAACTGGCGACACGTAGTAGATTCTTGGCGTTCGGCCAATGATGAATCCGTACAATGCATCGCGGTCATATGCTTCCACTTTGCCGGAACACAAGTGATTGGCACGTTCCTCGATGGCTATGCGGTTTGAGTATATGGCTCTTGGAAATGGAAGTGTCAAAGATGTAGCGTATTTCCTTGATCCATCGCCACCGTGTAGAAGAAATTCCAAGTCTTTGTTGAAGAAATATCCGAATGGAATCCTAGGTTCATCTGGTTGGCGATCGTTGGTAGTGGTTTTGACCGATCGGTGTAATATGGAGGGTTGTCCCGTTTAGTGAAGTCGATGTTTGCTTTGGGTTGAGCCAATCCATGTTGTTAGACATAGCTCGAGCAATGTTTTCAAGGTGATATTCGACCTCGATGGCACTTTCGAGCTATCTTTCCACGGTTGAAAAGCTTCATTCTTGATTCGCCTCAACTCGGTTTCGTCATCTTCTTCACATGGAACTTTTCTTGCATAATCTTAGCATGCTCCAAGGTATTACCGTCTACGGATCTTGACCTTCTTGAGGGTAGGGAGTTGAGTTAACAAGTGTAGAGAACCATTCAAATTCCTCTGTTTTATCGTCATCTAGCCATGATCTGACGTCGACCATGGGTGCCTTCTTCTTCTTTTGTTTTGGCCTAGATGAGGATTACGGTTTCTTAACTTGTTTGGGAGAGGTGGGTTGTTGTAGGGGCTCGAGGACCTCTTCATCGTCACCACCCGTATACTCAAAGTGATCACCGATTTTACGAGTCGGGGTGGTAACTCGGAATCGTCACGAGGTTTATCTGTAGAAGAGCGAGGAGGAGACCTTTGTTGAGTAGGAGTCCGTTGGAGAGAGGTAACATAGAAGATGATTCACGGATTTCTTCTTGACGTTTAGCTTTATCATGCTTATCCCGATCCTTATCTTCATCGTCTCTAGGACGTTTAGGCCTTTTCGCTTGAATCTACATGCTTCTTTGAGTTGGTAGTCAAGTAATGCTTGAAAAACTTTCCTTCATCGAATTAAATGTCCTAGATCGTTTAGACATTTGTGTGACAAGCTTGGCCACCAATTCATTATCCGAGAAAACTACAGGATCGGATGGATTGATTGTGACGGTTAAAGGTGTTGATCTTATAGTTTGCTTGGCTATCGCATAAGATTCGGATATAGTTGTGCGGTAAACATCTCCTTTGTGACTTTAGGAGCGATATCCGAAGGTACTTGTTAGTGTAACCTTGATCATTTCGTTCAGTTCCTCTTGACGATGACTTTTCATGAACTCTGATAAACTTCCTTTCTTTCGCATCTTGTCATTCTCATCATTTAGATATTGTATTTGGTCGACAAACCAATTCGACTTTACGTAAGCATGTTCTTCTTTCGACTTGTTTGTGACTTTCACAATTCTTTCATGAGCATGAGAAATCCAAGATCGAGGTGGTTTCTTCTGATTTGGATGTTGATTTGGTTGATTTCTTTGATGGTGGTGGTGAGGGTGAGATGAAGAATCGATGAGGAGGAGACATGAGGAGACTCGGGGTCCTTGGGCGGTTCGAAGTTTCCTTACGTGAGCGTGTAGGACTTTCGAGCGACTTGTCATAATCGGCATCTTTATCTTTCTCGGACTTCTCGGTTTCGGGTTTCTCAAACTCATATTCGATAGTATCCTCCACAAGCTTTTGTTGTTGCACAAGAGTGGTGGCACGGATCCCTTATCGGGTCGATTAACGCATCGGGATGCGGTGAAGAGTGGCGACACCACTTGATCCTCTGGGCCACCCATTTGGTCTTTTGCAAATTCTTGACTTTTGAAGGTGTCGGCGAATTTAAACTTCTTCTGTATGATTTATCCAGTTGCTCTTCATCACTTTCTCGAGCTTTCTTCATATGGCACAAGTCGAGTCTTTCCTTTTCCATGTTCATTTGGAGGACTAGGAGGTTTCGGTACTAATGGAGTGTCATCCTTTGCGGTTTGAGTATGTAATCTCTTCTCGATTCGGTACCTTGAGCTTTTGTCCACAAGCTTTCTTTGCGGTTCGGTGTGGGAATAGGTTGACTTCCTTACGGGAACAATCCTTTTACGAGGAGGATTCCTTTTGGGAAGCTTCCTATAACTTTCGAACTTCTTGCACTTCGGCACTTCCTCTTACGGTTCTCCGGTAGGAGTTCACGAAGGTTTTCATCAAGATGACCAACTTTGCCTTCTTTTACGCTACGAGATACCTTTTATGCGTTTCAAGCTTCTTGAGTTCTTTAGATAGAAGGTGATCGAGCGACACGGCACCCTGCTTCTTAGTTGTCGATTCCTTGATTACGATAGAAAGGATATGTTCGGACAACAAGTCGTGATTGTCGGGGTCATTGAGCCTCATGGGGATATCGAGGATTAAGTCCAAGTGCTCTCGGATCAAAAGCTTTGTGTATCGACATAGGAATCTTTGAGCCAAGCTTCTTGTGAAATAGCATCATGTCCTCCCATATCGGTGCTTTGATTTCGATGTCCTTCTTATTGATCGAGACCGGAAGATTTGCAGTTCCATGAGCTTTGGATGCTCATAACCACCATCACGACCGAAGCAGACTTGGTAATGATGATGTAGAGGTTCTCCACGGTTGAGGAATGTTCTTAAGCTCACGTGAGAATGCTTAGTAATAATCCCGAAGCTTCATCATAGCCAATGTCAAGAAGAAATTGCGAGCTGTCTCTTGATGGGTGTAGCAAAGAAGTCGGTTGGCTCGATTTCGGGAATGAGAAGAACGACCGTAAGTCGCATGAGTGATGGTGACTTGTTTGTGATTAAGTGTCTTGTCTACTGCACTTTGACCTGTGATCCTCTGCATAGAATTCGAATTCTTGAATGTAGATTTCGATGCGATGGCAGTGTGAGAGCATGTTACGGTAGGGATGATTCCTTAGAATATCCATAGCAATGAGACAAGAAGATTACGAGCATGTGAGGGTTTCAAAGTCAACCCTAAGGTTGTTCTTTCCAATCTTTCTAGGATAGCCATTGGGAAGATGTCGACAATTGTGAGAACCTCGGTGCATCCACATTCATTTGAGCGACCATGTCGTGATGCGAAATAACATTAGCCAAAAGAACCAACATATCGAAAGACATAATGTTAGTCAATAGAAGGTTTTATTGTCTAGTTATTGAATGTACAATGTCAATGATTATTCTGAGTCCTAAGTCACTTGTTTGTCCAATAGTCCAATGGCGTCGTGAAATGTTTAGTGAGTTAGTTAACTTTAAGTTTTAAAGTTTATGTTATCACTTATAGTTCACAACATATCAAACGTTTAAGTTTATTAGTGACATTATTGGATTCGTGACGATATGATTTGTTTATTAACAAGTTTGTACACGTAACAATTCATAACGAAGGTCAATAAAGGCTTAGGCGTAGATTTGGAAAAGTTAGCGTAAGCGGAAGAAGTATATGCGTGGCGTGGCTTATGCGTGGGATCCTTACTACAGCGTAAGAAATGTTACAGCGTGGGAAAAGGGACCTTATGCGTGGGGCTTCGGCGTGGCGTATAAAGACCTTAGCGTAAGGCTTACTCGTAAGAGTAGACCTTATGCGTAGAGTCATTGTTTACGCATATCCTTCACGGGATCGCGTGGTCCCATTGTAGAACCTTATGCGTGGGCGTTACGCGTAAGATTACTCTTACGAATAACCTTCTACGCGTAAGGTGATCCTTATGCGTAGAGATTCAATGACCTTGATTCTGAGTTTTACGAGTAGCAAGCCTGAAATAAAATCATCATAACATCAATCTTAACACATATATTCATTCTAAAATCAAATCATGGCATGAAAGCTTGTTAAACATTTACGCGTAGAAAGTCATACGCGTAGGTCAAAACCCTAAGGGTTATGAATTACGCATAAGATTTCTAACCATGGAAATTGCACCAAACTTTTACTGGTAGTTCTAAGGTGTTGTGAGAGTCTATAAACCAAGTCTTAACATCCATTTCGTGATGAATCAAAAATACCCAAACTTTAGAACTTTAAACCCTAATTTCTAATTCTGAGTTAATCAGTGTTTCTGGGTTGTTATAGAACCTGGATATCATCAATTCAACATCATATAAACATAACACAACAATCTTTTTGACCAAAACCCTTCACATTTGAAAACACCCAATTCGACTCAAGAACCCTAATTTTGAAAAACCATCAATTCGTGTTTCTGGGTGGATTTAGAGGATAAGAATAGTATCATAGTTGTTAAAGACACATTTTGACACATTCTTTTCAACCACAAACACACACCAATGATTGTGTGTTCATACGCTTATGCGTAGAACACATAATCACGCATATCTAACGTTTTAGCCGTTGGATTTGCTTAAAATTCAAAACCTTTGCTTGTATTAACGTTAAGATTGTGAAAACACTTACACTTTGATGATAAAAAACACAGATATCTTGAATGAATTTTGTGCGTAGGATGATATAGATGAGAGTAATAAATGTGAAGTGAAAAGGTTAGGTGGGAGGTGTTTTATTAAAATAACTTTAACATTTTGACAGTTTTGGTCCCTCCACCTTTTCCTTTTACATACAAAACCTTTTAACTTCCATTTTGGTTACCAAACAAAGATTTTAAGAAAGAAACTTGTGACACTCCCCTCGACTTGAGAAAATAATGAAAGGTTATAAATTTTAGTCGAGGAGTGTCATGAAACCGAAATGTTACCACCATTGATAAAAGAAACAACAGGGATAGGATAACATGCAAGTACACAAATATTTTGAAGCAGTTAAGTGATAATTTTCTCCCCTCAACACTTGATCGGAAAAATCTTGAATTTTGAAAGATTAAAGTGTTGATGGAAAAATGTACTTGCCATGTCGAAAGAAAATTAGATTAGAAGAATATTTTGTTGTTTTATCGGGTTTTATATTTTTGTATTTTGTTTTTGAAAATTATTTACAAAAGAGATTTTGGTGTTTGATGGGTTTTAAGGCTGTTTTAGGAGGTCATCCAATTCCTCTTGAGTCAAACACCTCATACCAATCCGGTGGACCAACTCATTAAACCTAGCGGGAGGCAAGGCTTTGGTGAGAAGATCGCCAATTGGTATTCATGCCCACTAAGTATAATTCAACGGTACCACATTCCACGTGGTCCTTGATGAAATGATAACGAAGATCGATGTGCTTTGATTTGAGTCTTTGGCGGGTTGCGAGATCGCAATGGCACTCCGATTGTCATGATACATCGGGATTACATCAAATACGTAACCATAGTCTTTGAGTTGTGTTCTCATCCGGATGACTTGAGCACAACACGCGGACATGGCTACATATTACGCTTGGTTGATGACAACGATGTACAATCCTGCTTCTTTGATTGCCAAGACACGGTTTATCACCAAGAAATTGTAGAGCTCTGAAGTACTTTTCCTTGAGTCTAAGCATCCTGCGTGGTCGTCGAAAAGCGATTAGTTCAAAACCGAATCCTTGGATACGGATCCCAAGTTAATGGTTCCCTTGATGTATCGGAGGATTCTTTTAGCCTCGAGAGGTGGGTTTCGGTTGGTCGCGACGATAGCGGGAGCATAGATAAGCGGCAAAGACAATATCGTCGCGCTGGTTGTTAGATACATGAGAGACCCAATAATACTTGGTATTTGGTAGGGTCCACTAATTTCCCATGTAAATCGTCTAGCTTCTTGGTATGAGTCATTGGTGTGGCATAAGTATCACGAGTTTTCATTCCAAATTTGTTTAACAATTCAAGGGCATATTTGGGTGACTCAAGAAAATACCACGGGGTGATTGATGAACTTGTAATCCTAGAAAGAATGTAAGTTCACCCATCATGGACATTTCAAAATTTTCTTCATTAGTTTTGCAAAAGCGATTGAAAACTTTTATGTGTAGACCCAAAATGATGTCATCCACGTAAATTTGAACAATTAAGATATGTGCCCGTGATATTGTATAAAAGAGTTGGGTCAACCGAACCTTTGGTGAAATTATTAGCAATGAGGAAAGATGATAGCTTATCGTACCATGCAGGGGCTTGTTTGAGACCATAAAGAGCTTTGTTCGGTTTGTAGACATGGTTTGGGAACTCGGATCAACGAATCCTTGGGTTGGTGACATAAACCGTTTCTTTCGGTTGTCCGTTGAGAAGCGCGGTTTTGACATCCATTTGAAAGACCGTCATATTCATATGAGCATGACGCGAGAAATATCGAACGACCTCAAGGCGAGCAACCGGAGCAAAAGATTCTTCAAAGTCTATTCCTCTTCACGGCGATAACCCTTAGCAACTAGGCGTGACTTGTTTGGATTACGTTCCTTGACATCAATTTGTTTTCCAAATCCATTTGAGACCAATGACATAGACCCTGTTGGTCTTTCAACGATTCCATACTTCAAGGCGTTTGAATTGGTTGAGTTCTTCTTGCATGGATTCAATCCGGTTGTCTTTTGTCATTGCGTCTTTAATGTTTTAGGCTCAGTTAGCGGGCGGTGAGTGCATAAATGCAATGTTCACCATTGTGTGAAGGCGTTGTCTCGTAACGGTTGGTTGATTCGGGTTGCCAATAATATTAGCGGAGGATGGTCTTTTGTCCATCGATGTGTAGAGGTTGATGTTGGTATACATTGTGCAATTACGAGGATTCAAATGGTTTGTTGATGATTCCGCGACATCGGTGCAGCGATGTCATTAGCAAGCGGGTTAAAGAACGCATTTGGATCAAAATCTGCGGTGGGGTACTTCATTGAGAATATCATCGGTTGGTTCATCATTGTTGGAAGCGGTGTGTTCAAGCTGTTGTGGTGGAGTCAAGCGGTGTAGGTGCATCTTCAACGATGGTTGTTGTAGCAGTGTATCGGTATAGGAATATTATCGGGTTGAGCGGTGAAACAACGGATACACACGAGCACGTTCATCAATATAAATCTTTGAGCAGAGGAGCAAATAACCTTTCCATTTGTTGTGAGTGGTGGGGCTTTGTTCGGTGATGATGGGGTTGAGGAAGTTTAAGCGGTTGTGACGGGTTCTAAGTTGTTATACTCGAAGCCATTTTCGTGAGTTCATCAAAATGAGCATGAATCGTTTCCATCACTGTTTTGTCGACGATTCGGATCCGGTAACCTTTAGAATTCTCACAATATCTAATAAAGACTCCAATGTCGGCTTTGGCTTTGAGCTTTCAAAATTATCATGATCATTATTCGGATAGCAAAGGGATCCAAATACATGAAAGTGTTTGAGATTCGGTTTATGGTTGTGGACAAGCTCGAAAGGTGTTTTGTTGTGGCGTTTGTGATCATAGAGCGGTTTTGAGTATAGCATGCGATGAATCGACACGCCCACAAGTAATCTGGAAGTTTAGCATTGATTAACATTGTTCTTGCGACTTCCACTAACGTTCGGTTTCGTCTTTCAACAACTCCGTTTTGTTGTGGTGTACGTGCAATAGATGTTTGATGTTGAATTCCCACTTTCTCATAAAATTCACGAAGGGTTTGGTTAACAAATTCAGTTCCTTTGTCATTCTTATTTGGCGGACGGTGTTCGGAGTCGAACTTGAATTTTCGTGAGAAAGGTGATGATCATTTGTGGAGCTTGGTCTTTGCTTCAAGAAAGTAGACCCAAGTCCATCGTGAGTAGTCATCAACAATTACTAAGATGTAGCGTTTGCCATTGATCGTTTGCGCGCATTGGGCCACATAAATCCATGTGAAGAAGATGAAGCACATCTTTGAGGCGTGTTCCACCTTTGAATGAAAATGAGCACGAGTGCTTTTCCCTTGTTCACGGTGAGCAAAGGTGATCTTTTGAATCTAGGAATCGTGGGAGACCTTCAACTAGTTTGTGTCGAGCAAGGTTGGTGATGGTTTGAAAGTTTAGATGTGAGAGCAGCGGTGCCATAGCCGGATTTTGTTGATGTTGCCTTTGAAAGTAAGCATATGGGAGATGAAGCAACCATGTCTTGCATAGAGATAGTGTAGAGACTAGAATTACGCGAGCGGACATAAGGTCATTTCCTTGAAGATCACGAATGAAACAAGTTTTCTCCTAAAAGCAACCTCCAAATCTCCATCACAAACCGACCCATCGAAAGCAGTTGTGACCGAGGCCTTCCACATAGTAAACCCTGCGATTTTGATGTTCCCATTGACATAATCTCCGTAGCCCATGATAGCTGCAGTGATCATTCCCGAACGGCGGTGCCAATGAACTTTGCAATAAAGTTTGATAACGATTTAAGGTTGCTGTCATGTGTCGGGAACATCCGCTATCAACAATCAGAGAATGATCATATCACTGCATTACACACGGCGACACGGATGGAATAGAAGTAGATGTGGAACCCGAAATGTTAGAGGGTTCAAGCGATGATAGTAGACATACACACATTAATAACTTTAGGCATCCATTTAAATCCTAATGTGTTATATATCCATTTCGCCATCTATAACTCTGTTTGCTTTAGTCTTTGTGAATGCACTAGGTGGTACTACATTCTTAGGAGGTGGCGGAGCTACAGGGACAACCACGCATGACGTAGAATCTAAAGAGGGTGGTCTACCAAGCACGGACTTAGAATGATTAGTGGGCCTAGAGGTATTCCGATTCTTAGGATTCCGTAAGCGAGAGATTATAGCTTTAGCAACACATTTGTCATGACAATCGAATTCATACTTTTACGACAAATAACACAAGGTGCATCGAGTGAATATCAAAAGTACTTAATGGTTTAGCATTCGTTACATCACTATTTCTATTACATTTGCGGGACGCAATATCTATAGTGGAAGAAACGTGAGTCTTATTCATAGTCCTAGGGTGTTCTTCTACTTTAGCATTCCTTATTGATCTTTTCTTAGGTCGCAACTTCCTATTCTTCAATTGAGTGCTCTAGGTTGTGAAGTGCGGACGTTTGGAAAAACGCAACTATTCTGTTTCGAAGAGAAGGAAGCACGTTAGAAACTTGTGATTTGGCGGTAGGGATTCTAGGTGCACGATTACTAAGTGTTCTTGGTGCTAATCTCTTAATGATGGTTGGCGGAAGTTGTTCATACTTTCCTAACATTTCTCTTAACTTAGAGATAGTGTGAATCAAATCTTGATTTTCGAGCGAATATTACCGGCAAAATTCATGACTTCTCTAGTGTGAGCAAGATAGTGATCAAGTTCGTTGGATGCTTCATGACGAGTCTTATTGAGTAAATCAAATATGACACCATATTCTGTTTAACTTTTACAAGTTCTTGTTCATATTTTGAGATTTGACTTTTCAAAGACACGTTTTGATCATCCAGTTGCTCAATTTTAGGATCAAAAGATTTTTTGCAACCGGCGATTTTCTTTTGAAAACCAAGTTGTTGATTGTGAATATCTTTTCACACCAATTAAGACGACGTTTTGCATTGTAAAGTTCGTTAAGTAATCGTTCATTTTCGACTTTGAAAGACTCGATTGAAGCATCTTATCAGTATTCTCAACAGTTATCACAGAGTCAACATTATCAGCAGAGATATAATCAGATGCATGTGGCAAAGAATGGAGTAACACAACATTATGGATATCAGCACATATAACATCTTTCAAGAGTCGATCAACATCTTTTCTCAACATTTTCTTTTTACGTTTAGTATTAGAAATAGATGATTCAGTTTTCTCGAAAATGACCTTCATCACTCCAAGTTCCTTATGAAAATCCTTTTCCCAAGCTAATGCACAACTTTTCAAATTTTTAACGTTAGGTAAAAGATTTTTATGAAAAATGTCTCTTTGTTCTTGCGCCAGAGGCGATTGAAAATGATCAATTTTGATTTCAGAACGATATTCTATCTCATGTTGTAAAATTTTGAGGTCAACCATGAAAATGTCAAAATATCTAAGAATTTTGCGATTTTGGGTTTTGAGTTTACTTCATCGATGGAAGGTAAAGGACCATAAGTTTGTGCATAATCGGTTGGGGATTAACATTAGAAGACTCAAGTGTTTTGATGATAACCCTTGGTGTGTTAGAAGAATCCGTTGGTGTGACGAAAGTGACGGTTTTGAATAATTAAAAGGTTTGTTGTAAACAACAGCTTTTAATTTTGATCGACTCTCGTCTTCGCATCTAATTCCTCTTGGCGATGATATTCAACAACACTCATAATGATATCATTAATTTTATATTCTTTGGAAACTTGAGATTTAGTTTGAATGTTTTTAGTGAAAGCTTTGGTTTATGTCGCTAGATTTGGTTCATATCCTTTTGGATTGGGTTTTAAAGTAAACTTTTCAATAGTCATTCTTGATTCACCATGTTTGTAAACAATGATTTTAAACTCTTTAATTTTGTGTTGCAAGTCGATAATTTCTTCAAGAAGGTCATCTACCCGATTCGTTGAATGCTTTTTGTAAGCGGAGAACTGTTTTGACAAGTTAACAACTTCGGCCTTAGCTTTTGATTTTCCAAGGTGAGGCGTTAATTTTCTTTTTATGTTCATGTTTCGCTTTTTCTATTTCGCACAACAAAGCATTCTTGAGCGGCTAGATCAAGCATCATCTCTCTAAATATTTTTCGTTTTGATGAGATTTAGCAAAAGCGGCTTCAAAACCTTTTTCACGGTTTTCTTGAGTCTTGAAAAGTTGAGTTGCATTTGTAAGCATTCAAAATCCTTGGTTAATGATGCATTTTTGCTTTTAATTCCTTATTTAATGCATAACATTCCTCCATTTTGATTTGATGGTCTTGAATTAAATGAGCAAGATCGGATGAGGCAGCATTCGACTTGTTCAACGTGAGTCACCACATGATCATTATTTAGATCCTCAAGTACAACCACGAGTCAATTTGATTATCAAAGGAAACCATAAGGTCATCTTGATCGTCAAATGTAACTACTGTGGTTTATTTGAAAATCGTCGAATGAGATGTAGATGACTCATTTTGAGCAGATTTGAGCCGTGCGGATTTAGATATTGGCGGAGATATTAGTTCGAGATATGATGATGGTTTGTTCGGCACGAGACAAGCCATCGATGTCATACACCGGGCCTGTTTCACTCATGTGTAACTCATGCATATTAGCCATCAACATAACATTGCATTGGCCTCGCAAGTCCTCCATATCATCATCTCGAGTGCGCATCGCCATAAAGCTCTGTTCTTTGTTTGTGAGAGATCCACCACTTCATCCTTAAGAGCCAAAGAAGAGCCTCTTTGAAATAAGCCTTGCACCTAGTCCTTGGCTTTGGACATGCATTAGCAGTGTCCTTCTCATTTCGGTTGTAGCATCAAGACCATTCAACCCATTACGAGCATTTACATTCCACCACTTGAGCTCGTTGTTATTCCTACCCATAGCATTAAACCCTTGACCACCTCCCATTTGTGACCATAACCACGATTCGAACTTCAACTCGTCCATTGTTCACAATGACTTGATTTCGTGTATTGGATGAGGAGCGAATACGATTGTTGGATTTGTTGGTATAACGGCTAAAAGCATTAGCAATCATAACAAATCACATTGCGTTGCTTTGAACGGATCGGATTCCTCATTAGTTTGACTATGAAGTGCTTGATCATTGTTGTTTTTGTAAGGAACCAATTGATTTTGTTGAGGTTGCTGTGATTGATCGTTTGGTGTGACTGAGAAGAATCAACACGATACCACTGTTAGGTCACTAGTTTTACAAACACAGGTAATATAGAAAGACATAAGGCGATTGAACAAGATTCACACACACACACACGATATAAAAGACGGTTTAGGCGTAGAGTGTATGAGAGAAAATAACTTGAACAACCAACCCTCAAGTGAGGGTTTACATAAGGTATTTATAGGAGGAAAGCTAGGGCAACACTCCTAGTTTCCATCCTTTCTTTAATGGACATGGGCCTAAGCTCATGGGCCTTCTACATAAGCTTAAGGCTAATAACAAACATAAAGGCCATAATAAGCTACCTATTACATAATAATGACTAACACTTGAATTATAGTTTAGGAGTGATTCCAATAATCTTTATCAAGAATTTCATCCAGAAGAGAATCTTCTCGTTTGGAAAAATCAGCAATCAACTGTTTTTCTCTTTTTCAAGATCAGAATACGTTGCTTTTTGTTTTAAAAGTTGGTCTTTTAGATCAGAAATTTTCTTGTTTTAAGATTTTATTTTCAAGTTCAAATTCACATCAAGTGTGTCATACTTGATTTGCAGTTGTTTTTCTCTTAAAACAGAATTTTGATAACCAATTTCTAATTCTGATACTTTGTTTGTATGAAATTCAAAAGCTTTTGCGTTCTCCTTGTAACTCTCAAGCTCAGCGGTCAATTTTTTATTCGCGGCCTTAACTTCGCGATTGACCGCTTTAACTTTCTCGATTTCAATGCCACGATTATTGATTAATGTTTCAAAATAAGCACGCGTTTCCTCATCGGATCTCGATATTTTGTGCCACACACCTCCACTAGGATCCACATATGGAGTTTGAGTTAGTATTGCTACAACTCGGATTGTCCATGTATGTATCATAAGTAGGTCTTGGCGCCACGTAATGTTGTTCGTCATGAGTAAACACATCACATATGACATTGTTATAGCATGGATCAATGATTGGTACCTCGACATCTGCATTTGCGTTATAGGCGGGGAGGTGCGTCGAATCGATGTCGACTTAGTCTCCTCAAGATTTGCCATGAAGATGCGGTTTGCTTTGATGTCCTCTCGGTCTTCCAAATCATCCATAATAGCCATAAAGTCATGTTCCTCAAGACTCAAGTCAAGTCATCGTTTTCCTTTTGTACCAATGACATAGCTTTACAAGAAACGCAAGATCCTTCTTTTTCGCTTAGTAGGACAATTCCTTGCCATGTGACCCACTCCTTGAAAGTTGTAACACGTAACTGATTACCACGATTCATATTTCCATAATTCCCAACGATTGAGCGCAACATTCCCATTCGACACCCACCGCTCTATTCCCAACATTTCATCCCATCGATTTCCAAAATTTTGACCCAACTTATTACCTAATACGGAACCGCTGATTACCCATGCGACTTCTAAATGCTTTACCCAAGAATGCAAAAGCATGTGACAAAGCCACTTCTTGTTCGGTTCATGATCGGTGATTCCTTGTTCACGTATTGTGGATCTTGTTGTTGTTGAATGACTTGTTGTTCTGGTGGATAGTATTGTTGTTGAGGGAAACCAGCTTGTGGTTGTGGATTGTATTGCTGCAAGTTGTTGTTAGTGGAAGATGATGAAGCTTGTTGTTGTGTATTCACTGGAGTTTGAGTCTTTGAAATTAGTGCCAATGGATCATGATTCTTTGCCAATCTTTCTTTCCTGACTTCATTCACTTCAAATTGGTTTTGTTTCAGAAAGTCGTTTAGTTGATCAATGTTCACCTGATGTAAGTCTTTTGTTTGGTTGACAATAGTGACATATCGTCCCCATTCCTCTGGTAGATTGTTCAAGAACTTGATGTTGCTCACGATAGTTCTGGGTGTCAACTTGTTTCTGATCAGCTCATTCATTAAAGTGCAAAACCTTCCATAGTAGGATTCAATTGATTCTCCTGGAGTTGATGTGAACTTCTCCCATTCGATTAGCGACTTGTTTTCCGTATCTTGTTGACCAATTTCGGTTCCATGACAAAGCCGTCTAACGCGTTCCCACATATCGAAAGCGGTTTCACAACCGCTCAGAGAAAACAAAGATGTCTCTTGGTAAACCCAGTTGGACAATATGAATTGCCATGTCATCTCGTGATCGACTTGTTTCGATCATCTTGATGTATTACGATTCGGTTTGAATATGAAAAGATGGTGGGACGGAGGTGTTGCATCGAGTTTCCGTGGTTTTGGACTTGTCGAGGCTTGAAGGGTCCATTCGTAATGGATTGAATCATGAGTTTTCCATTAGGTTTGGTCTTGATGTAACGGCATACGACTTGTCCATTGAAGATAACCACCTTTTCAAGCATAGGAGGACGGTTTTCGGCACATTTGCATGAATGTCTTGTTGAGTTGCCATTGATGAAGGTATGTAATGATAAAGTTGATGTAGGATCGATTCAACGATAAAGGAGTTGTGTTGAATAAGTTATTGCCGTTTGAAGTTTTGCTGAAAGTCGTACTCGTGAACTTGGTTCTTAGGCGTAAAACTTTTGTCTCCCAAAATTTGAAATTCACTATAAAAATCAAATCAAAGGTTGTATGAAAAATTTGAGTTTTGACAATTTTGACGCCAAATTTGACCGAAAAAAATTTGAATTTGGGTCCAAAAATTTGAATTTTTGACCAAAATTATCCAAGCTATACCAAAATTTGAATTTCGCGTAAAAATTGAATGTTTAGACTCCCCTAAAATTTAAATTTTACTCAAATTTTCCCGCCAAAAAACTCGTTATTATTTTTTATTTTTTTTTAGAGAAGAACTTAGGCGAAGACAGAAGAAGTTACGAGTAGACGATGGTGCTTAGGCGTAGGATGCTTATGCGTAGGATGCCTAGCTTACGCGTAGACTTGAGAAACCTTAGTTTATGGGTAAAACGAAAAGCTTAGTCGTAGAATCCTTATGCGTAGGATTTGCTTATGCGTAAGTTAAGCTTATGCGTAAGAAAATGCTTAGGCAAAAGAAATTCTACGCGTAAGTTTTTAGCTTATGCGTAAAAACTATGGTTTTGCCCACAAAATCCTTTACACTATAACAGTGTAAGAGATATCCAAAGTCGAAGTGTTCCACAAACTTATCCAAGTGAGGGAAGCACTGAGTAACCGTAGAAGCTCGAAGAATCTGCACCAAAAAGTTATGTGTAAAAACTGAATTCTTACGCGTAGGATTAGGGTTTTGACTTTTCTTACGCGTAAGAATATGGTTTTGACCAAAAAGTAGCTTATGCGTAGGAATGCCCAGAAATGAAAAAACACGATTTTTTCACCCAAAAACACGTTTTCAACTGATTTCTTTTGCACAAACTTCTTCCAAAACACTTAAAAAACAATAAAGTCTACAACTTTAAGCTTCAAACCACGTAAAAATCAAAACTTTATGACAAAAAGGTCTCGCTTTATGTAAAAAACGCAACTTTTGTGAAAAGCTTTAACCAAAAATGTAAGACAACACTCCTAAACCATTGTTAGGCGATTGATACCAATTGTAGGACCTTAAATCTATCAAACTTATCACAAACCCACTTAACGAACACAAGTATACACACATAAAACACAAACAATATGCGTAGAATAGAAGAAGAAAAGATAGAACGTGGTGACTTGAATGATAGATCGTGTATGTATTTAGAGAGATAAAGGAAAGAAATGAAAACAATATTTCATATGAAAACACACACAAAACACACTCAAGCACACCCCTCAAATGAGACTTTGAGGGGTTTATATAGTACAAGTAGTAGACGCCCTAATGGGCTTGGCATGGGCTCGTTTGGGCTTGGGTTGGACATGGATTGATATAAGGCTAGCTTAACCTAACTTCTAACCAATTAGCTTATCCCAGTCCACGAGCCGTTGACTATTCTATCACGATATCTAACACACATTACAAAGTTCCTAAATGTGAATGACCATCACTTCAAATAAAACTATTAAGGCTAACAGGTCGCCGTCATTAGGGTTTCGTCTCGGCCACGTTATCATTGTGACGACGTCACCTTATGTCCATGACTCCGTCGCCTTGAGTCTCTGACGCCGTCTGGATCAAATCTAGGCCGTCTGAGCTGCGACGCCCTACTCTTTTAAAACCTGATTCCGTCACTTGTAAATAAGCAATTTGGCTACTGAGTCATCATAATACTTGTTCCGACGACGTCACAAGTATAACCCGACGTCCCCTTGATTCAGTGACTTGAGTGTCTCGATTCTTGACTTTGGCCATTTTCTTCGTATATTCGCGCCTTTTCGTCCGAATAAGTGTCATTCCAAACAATTTGCCTTCAAGATACCTAAAAGTGAAAAGGAGCGATATTAAGTAATAACGGATACAAAAGTGATCAAATAAGGGCTTAAACGACCCTCAAAAGATACATTTAAAACCTTATCAAATATCCGACATTTGGTATTTGCTTGTCCTCAAGCAAATGTGTTTTAGCCAATTAATTTATAAGTTAGAGGTCATGAAGCATTAGTTTAGAATGATTCAAAACACATATAAGCCCATAAAAGTCATAACAAGCACGAAAATTACATACTAGCACCTCACATGGGGGTTGATGAGTGTCTAAATACTCATCATTTTGTACAATCTAAGCGCAAAATCATCGAAAACACTCAAAGGAAAATGCATCAAAATGATGAAAATATCACAAATCAGTGTTTTATGTGTTTTAAATGCAAAAGATCAAAATCGGATGAAAAATGTATCAAGTTTGCAAAATTGGCGGTTTAGTCCCCAAGTTTTAAAAGTTGTCAAATCTAGTCCCTGGAACATCAAAATGTGGAATTTTATCATTCAAGGTCCCTGAAATATTCTAAGTTGTTAAAATTGGTCCTTGAATGATTCTTTGGTCAAATGGCAGAAAAGGTCCCTAAGCTTTGAAAAATGTCAAAATTGGTCCTTGGATATTTTAAAATGGAACTTTATGCAAAAAGGGTCCTTGTACTATCAAAGTTTGTCAAGTTTAGTCCTTGTGATAAGTTTGGAAAAGTTCAAGTTCAGTCCTTGAAGTTTGGATAAATTGCAAAATTGGTCCTTGTGTTATTCTATACCAAACGGACACCTTTTAATATCAAAGCCCAAATCCAATCCATATACCGGTGGCCCAATCCAAGCCCAATCCCAACTTGACCATGACCTTTGACCTTGACCCCGGTCAAAACCCATTTTGACCCCGTTATATTAAACCGCGGTCAAACAAAGTCAAACATGAAAATTGCTGTTCATCTGTACCTCTCCTTCGCGCCTAATTCCAAAACCGGTGGTTAATCTCATTTTCAACACATCCCCTTCCCTTATCTTCCAACACCTTACCTTGTCCCTCCACCTCCACATCTTCCAAAACCCCATTAATATGACTATAACCTCGCTAGAGACTTTTGGCGCCAAATCTACACTTGGACGGATATGATGATTTTGGAGAATCAATGGCTCGAGATGAGGTGGGATTGTTTGAGAGGTCAACAAGAGTCTCAAAAGTCTATAAAGAGGAGGAGAAGCATTGTATCAAGATATCTAGCATAATTTTTAGTTTACTTAATGTCGTTTTAGCTTAATTTTAATTTTCGATGTATGTTTTAACTTAAAAGCTTTGTATTTCAAGTTTTAGTGTATAATAAATCTTTTGAAGTCATCAATTTCGGTTTCAAGTTCAAATTTCGGTTTATGCATATTTTCAAATTTCAAAAATCTCATGAATGCTCTAATGTTGTTGTTAGTTGTTATTATGGAATGAAATAGCACATGTAAGCTCTAGATAGCTTATAAAAGCTATTAGATAACATTAAAATTCAGGTTTAGAATCAAAAGGAAAAATCACCAAAAATACCAAATAATTAGTTGAAAAATCAAAATCCCATGGAAATGGTGTTCACATTTGGAGCGGGGTGAATTTTGGATGGCCTTGGGTTAGTGGCTTAGTGGTAAGCCTATAGGAGTGATCTTGATCTTTGGTTCTCGGATTTCGAGTTGGATAGCCATTTGTAAGCCTTTTGATTCATTTTGCATTTCTTTGTTACAAGTGTTCATTAGCTTAATTTACTGTTTCTTTATGTTCATTAGTTATAGTTAAGTGTATTTAAGCATTAAAATCAGTTGGTTGTTCTTTTAAATTTGTAGTTTATAAAATCTCATTTTGACAGATTAAAATAGCATCATCATCATTTCTTAGTTTCATGTTGTTAGTTTGTTGGTTCATGCTTATTTAGTCCTATGTAATGATATTATAAGGTTTGTAATAAGTAGCATGGTCTAAATTACTCATTTGCTTTGAAAATCTTCAAATCGAGTCTCAATAAAGGGTGTTTGATTTTAGTTTGTTTAAGCTGTGCTAAAGCTTGTTTAAGTTGTTGTTTGTGCTTGTTACGTGTCACTTTAGTATCTAATATCTCAAGTCAACAAGAAAACCGGTGGTCATTTGGTGAAAAGTCAAAATTCCTTTTGATCTCATCTTCATCATTAAGTCTGTTGGATTTTCATGATTTATGATCAAGGTTTTGTGTTCATAAGTTGTTAGTATTGCCCAAACCAGTCTTAATCCATCTTAATATAACATATTCAGTGAGTAGAATCAGTTCAAAGTTCATATAAGTCAACTTCTTTGTTTTTTTTATAAAAGTCAAATTTTCATTTGGTCATTTTTGAATAAACTTTAGAATTTCATTGTGTGTTTAATAGTGAGATTTAGCTTAAAAGCTTTTGGGTTATTAAAGTTTAGTTGCTAAACTTAATTAGAAAAATATTAGTTCTCTTTTAATCGACTTATTAAGTGCTTTTATCTTAGCTTCTTTTAGACACTGTTTCAAAATGGTGCCACGTGCACGATGGAAGTAACCACTTTGATAAGCTCACACTGAGCTTGTTAGTTGGTCAAAGCTTGTGATTCTTGGTTCTTTGGAAAGCCAACCAAGCCATCTTGAAGTCCCAAGCTTAAGTTTTCATTTTGTAGCTTGTTTACTAGAACATGCAATAAGCTCAAACCTTGTCCCATTTCGTGTTGATCATAAGTGCTTATTGTCTTTTTAGTAGCTTATCGGTTTGCTTCTTTGTGTCTTTTAGCTTTATTTGAGTAGCTTGTAGCTTCTTGCATCTTATTTTATCTTTTGTTTGACTTGTGAGCTTGTTTGAGCTTAATTCCTCAAAATAAGCTCATAAGCATATCTGTTAAGCTCATAAGCTTGTCAAATAGCTTATTTTTATTTGTAAAATTTTGTGTTTATTAAAGTTTCATATTTTAAGTAGTTAAGTAGTTTTCAAAAGAAAACCGGAAAAACATCAATTTAAATATAGTGATAGCATTTATTTAATAGATTTTAGCTTTTGATTTTTCTTTTTAGCTTATTATTAAGCAAATTGTGTTTTATAATTTTCTTAGTTTTCTGTCACCTTAAGTTATTTTTAGAAAAAGTTTCATAATTTTCCTAATCTGTTTAGTATTTATTATAATTTTAAATAGTTAAAAGTATTAAATAATTAGTAATAAATAATTAAAAAAATATCTTTTCAGTTTTAAAATTAGTTTTATCATATTTTAGATTTTTCCAAGTTAAAATTTTATTTTTCCAGGTTTATTTTATATTTTCTAGTATTTAAGTGTATTTTAAATAATAATTAATTAATAATAAATAGATAAAAGTGTAAAAATATATTTTTAGTTTTAAAATAAGTTTTATAATATTTTAGATTTTCTGAATCATAATTTTATTTTTCTAGCCTTATTTCATATTTTCTTTTATTTTAGGTTATTTATAAATAGTTTAAAATAGTTTTTAATTAATAATAATTAAATAAATAGTTATAAAAATAATTTTCTTTTCTAATAATTTTCTTTTATTTTTAGGATTCCAAAATGTCATTTTCATATTTTTAGGTCTTTTATTTCTTAGATTTCACTTTTTATTTTGTGCGTTTCGTAGTTTTTAAACGTCGTGTTTAAGTTTGTTTTATCGATTGTTGTGCTTTCCAATTACGTATCCAATTCCATTCCAATCAATCGGTAGTGTAATAATTCAATCTAAATCCTTCTTGATCACTATCCTTAGTGATCATTCTATCATCGATCAAGTGTTTACACCATTGAGTCTCAAGTGGGACTTAACGACCGGAATTCATTATATTCTCTCGATCTTCATTGTATTGGTTTACGAGCGGTTTAAGTTTATTACGGTTAGCCATTCACAAGTGGCTAGCTTGTGTGATTAAGCTTGTTGTGTTTCGGAGCTCAATCAAATTTTGGCGCTTTGCGGGAGAGCTTTAGCGTGTGTTAAACCTTTTCGGACCCATTCTTGCACATATACCATCTTTTGTAAAAGTTTTTGTAAAGTTATAAAAAAATCAAAAGTTCATTAGCACTTTTCCTAAAGTGTTAAAAACACCAAAAAAATATAAAACAACAAAACAATCGAGCGTTTTCTATCTTGTATTTTCTTTGAGGTGATTCTTAAAGAGATACGATTTGGTTAAGCGAGGCGATACCAAAAATATTGTCCAAAAGTTTTAAACCCATCGGCACAAATCTATACCTCGTCTTTTCGGTGGTACTTAATATATACATAAAATCAACCACCGCAAATCAAGGCGGTACACCTACTAGCGGGGTGTGACCATAATAAGTTCCCGAACAATGATTTAAAACTTGCCTTTGTGTCCTTGTGATTTGGTGTACCTTTTCAAAAAGCCATTTCATTTGTGATTATTGGTTAAGTTCACTTGTCGTTTTGCCTCGCATTTGTTTTGAAAATTGATTTTTATACTTAGTGCATGCGCTCGTTCTTCAGTTCTACAAGTCCACTTTCGAGCTTGGAAACATTCCTCGTGAGCGTGAGGGCGTTCGCTCCTTGACCGTGGTGAGGCGTCTACCACCACCACCACCGTCGTAATGGCGGAAGATAAGCCCATGAATGAGCTTCTCCAAGCACCCATCGAGGGTTACGGAGATGCTATTGTTGTCCCGACCATCGTGGGCGATACCTTTGAGCTCAAAACCGGGTTGCTTAATCTAGTAACCCAAAGCCAATTCTATGGTTTTGGCGGGATGATCCTCATGCACACATTCGATGGTTTAACAAGATTGCATCTACCATCAAGTACAAGAATGTCCCATGAAGCTATCAAGCTTCTTACATTCCCATTTTCTCTAGAGGACAAGCCGGAATTGGCTTGAGAAACAACCCCTCGTTCCATTGAGACATGGGAAGATCTAGTCACCAAGTTAGTTAACGAGTTCTATCCTCCATCCCGAACCACAAGTCTTAAGAATGAGATAATGAAATTTTCTCGGAGATTTGATGAATCATTCGGGAGGCATGGGATCGTTACAAAGAGTTGCCATGAGTGTCCGCATCATGGTTTTACCGAGTTAATGCAAATGGATACTTTCTACAATGGTCTCAACCGGACCAATCAAGACTCTTTGAATGCCTCCGCGGAGGTAATTTCTGAGCAAGACTACCAAAGAAGCCTTGCAAATCATTGAGAACAAGTCTCGGTCCGCCTTTTTCGAGCAAAGACATATCGGTCTCATCTTGGACCTTCTTCTTCTTCATCTCCGTGAGTACATCTAGCACCGATGCTAAGATTGACAAACTCACGAGATATTGTTCGAGCTTTGGTTCTTGCTAACCAAAGAAAGTGACCTTCACACGAGACACCAACACATGGTGAAGTGAAGAAAGTCGAGAGTTGTGTTACTTGTGGTGGTCCTCATGCATACTACAATTGTCATCGCCACCGATGGTAGTCCATTTGAAGCCAATGCTCTAGCCGGTGCTTCACATCGGGAGGTAATCAATACCGTCCTCAAAATGAACCACACTACCGTGCTAACACTAATCGAGGCACCACCGGTTTTAACGAGAATCATAACATGCAAAACCGAATCGAGAACCAACCTAGAATGAACCAAGGTTATCAAAACCAAGGTAATTTCTATCTGCACCAAATCAAGGTTTCCAACATCAAGGAACCTTAATCAAAACAATTTCAATCGGGGAATCAATTTCATGGGAATATGAATCCTAATCAAGGAAATTTTCAAAATCAAGGCCCTAATCCTAACATTAGAGGCGAATTTTCCTAATCCACCTCCGCCATTGTTCCAATTGGACCATCATCGATGAGTTATTGAAACAATTCATGAAATCCCAAGATGAAATGAGCAGGTTGTTGGTCGGTCGGATTGCGATCTTAAGAAGTCTTTAAATGATCAACCCTCGGGCTCGGAAAACTTCCGAGCAACACGATCGCTAACCCGAGGCGATGCAAAGCGATCACAACCAGTGGTGTTTCATATGATGGACTGCTATTCCTACTACCTCTTCTTCTTCTCTCCCAAAGGTAGTAGAAAGTGAACCTAAGACACACAATGGACCTTTGACTCCAATGCCTCCTCCACTAGGAGCAATGAGTCAAGTTACCAAGGATACAACGGACAAGGTGCATTATTCAAGCCCACGAAGTACCGCATGCGTCCTACCTTGGTAGTCCAACCTCAAGTTGTCCGACCTCAAGTTGTCCGAGTTGTCCGAAACCCAAGTCAAATCCAGAGTTGTTTTGAACCTCCGGTAGCTCCGTTGAAAACCAATCCAAATCTTCTATTCCTTACCCATCACGTTTGAATGAGCAAAAGCTCTCGAGAAAGCCGGTCATCAAATGGACAAATTTTTCAAATTTTCCAAGAGTTACATTTGACATAAGCTGCGGATGCTATCATCTTGATGCCCAAGTTTGCATCAACTCTCAAACACATGTTAAGCAATAAGGAAAATTTGTTTGAAATGGCAAAACTCCTTTGAGCGAGAGCGCTCTGCGGTTATCTTGAAGAAGCTTCGAAAAGCTTGGAGATCTGGGAAATTTCTCTTACCTTGTGTATTTCGGGAATGGTTGAATGCTTTGCCTAGCCGATCTTGGTGCAAGCATCAATCGATGCCTTATTCGATATGGAAGAAACTTTCTCTTAGGAACTTACTCCTACATGCATGACTCTCGAGCTTGCGGATCGTTCCATATCCGTCCTCTTGGCATTGCCGAGGGCGTATTTGTGAAAGTAGGAAAGTTCCATTTTCGGTGACTTCGTGGTTGTTGATTTTGATGCCGATCATCGGGTTCCTCTCATTGTTGGTCGAGGATTCACGAGCGGGCGTGCTCTCATTGATGTATTTGAGCAAGAAATCACATTACGTGTTGGTAATGAAGTGTCACCTTTAACCTTGATCAAACTTGAGGTACTCCGCAAACTATGATTACGAGTCGGTTAACGAATAGATATCATTGATGTTGCTTACGAAGAGTACTCTCGAGAAGTTCTTGGTTATTCTCATAATTACGTGAGTGGGGATCCCACCACATCTTCTCAACCTATCATAGCCAATTCTACTCCTTCTATCACTCCTTTTGAGGAAGAGACTTCATCTTGGAAGAGATTGAAGCATACTTGGCTAGTGATTACATTCCATGGGAAATTGATCACGCTCAATTGACATTGAGGGGACATACTTCTTATTGAGAAGTTGCTCAATGATGATCCATCATCAACCCTCACACTAGTGATTCAATTCGGATGAGATTAATCAAAATGAGATTAATCGGAGGAGATATTCTTCTAAAGAAGTTGTTAAATCGGGACACTTCTCCTCCTCTCCCTCCCGTCAAGCTTCATAACAAGGAAGTCAAGTCGGTTGAGAAAAGCGAAGAATTTCACGAGGTTGAGCTTAAGGACTTACCTCCTCATCTCGAGTATGCATTTCTTGAAGGTGATGATAAATTACCCGTCATTATTGCTAGAGATTTGAGTAAAGATGAAAAGTTGCTCTCATAAAGGTCTTGAAGTCACACAAGCAAGCAATTGCTTGGAAACTCTCCGACATTAAGGGTATCAACCACGAGTTTTGTACTCACAAAATCTTGATGGAGGATGACTTCAAACCAATGATTCAACATCGAGAAGAGTAAATCAAAATCCATGATGTTATCAAGCAAGAGGTTATCAAACTTCTTGATGCGGGATTGATTTACCCGATCTCGAGATAGTCCTTGGGTTAGCCCAATTCATTGTGTTCCTAAAAGGGTGGCATAAGCTGTTGTCACAAATGAAGATAACGAGTTAATTCCAACTCGATTGGTTACGGGATGGCGTGTTTGCATTGACTATCGTAAGTTGAATGGCGCCACCGTAAAGACCATTTTCCTCTACCCTTCATGGACCAAATGCTTGAGAGATTAGCGAGGGAATGAATACTATTGTTTCCTTGATGGTTTCTCGGGTTATTTTGATTCCCATTGATCCACGGGATCAAGAAAACCACATTCACTGCCCATACGGAACTTTTGCCTACAAGCGTATGCCTTTTGGCTTATGTAATGCTCTGGCACGTTCCAACGATGTATGATGGCCATTTTCCACGACATGATCGGGGAAACAATGGAGGTGTTTATGGATGACTTCTCGGTCATTGGGGATTCGTTTCAAACATGTCTCTCCCATTTAGATAAAATGCTTCAAAGGTGTGAAGACACCAATCTTTGTCTAAATTGGGAGAAGAGCCACTTTATGGTCAAAGAAGGCATAGTCCTTGGCCATAAGATTTCCAAAAATGGGATTGAGGTAGATAGAGCAAAAGTCGATGTTATTGCTAAATTTCCTCATCCTACTACTGTCAAAGGTATTAGGAGTTTTTAGGTCATGCGGTTTCTATCGTAGATTCATACAAGATTTTCTAAAATCGCCGGCCTATGACTCATCTTCTTGAAAAGGATGCTCCTTTTATCTTCTCACCCGAGTGCATTGAAGCTTTTGAAACATTAAAGAAAAAGCTTCTTGAAGCACCCATTCTCGTTGCTCCCGTGGGACTTGCCTTTTGAGCTCATGTGCGATGCAAGTGATTTTGCTATCGGTGCGGTCTTAGGGCAGCGAAACAAGCATTTTCGACCTATCCACTACGCAAGTAAAACTATGGTGAAGCTCAAACTCATTACACCACCACGGAAAAGAGCTATTAGCCGTGGTGTATGCATTTGAGAAGTTTAAACCGTACTTAATCTTGACCAAATCGTGGTGTATACGGATCACTCGGCTCTCAAATATCTCTTTGCAAAACAAGATGCAAGCCGAGATTGCTCCGTTGGATTCTCCTCTGCAAGAATTTGATATCATCATACGTGATAAAAAGGAGGCGAGAATCTAGCTGCGATCATCTGTCGATTAGAAAACCCTCACCAAGATGTTTTCGAGAAAAGGAAATAAATGAAACATTTCCTCTCGAGACACTCAATGCGGTTTCTTTTCGTGGAAATTCTACCACCCCATGGTTTCTTGACTTTGCAAATTACCATGCGGGTAACTTCATAGTGAAAGGGATGTCGACCCAACGGAAGAACAAATTCTTCAAAGATGTTAAACATTATTTACGGGACGACCCTACTTATTCAAAATTTGTGCGGATCAAGTCATCGAGCGGTGTGTTTATGGATAGGAAGCTATTGACATTCTCAAAGCTTGCCATCTTTGGACCCACCGGGGCCATCATAGTCAAACTACACCGCCAAAAGGTGTTTGATTCGGGTTTTATTGGCCCACAATTTATAAGGATGCCCACGATTTTGTCAAAACACTGTGCGCTTGTCAGCGTCACGGAAATATATCTCAAAGAAATGAAATGCCGCAAAATGCCATTCAAGTTTGTGAGATATTTGACATCCGGGTATTGACTTTATGGGGCCATTTCCATCTTCTCGAGTAACAAATACATACTCGTGGTGTTGACTATTTGTCAAAATGGGTTGAAGCAAAAGCTTTACCTACCAATGATGCCGAGTTGTTGTGAAATTTTAAAATCTCTTTTGCTAGGTTTGGAACTCAGAGCGATAATCGGTGATCGTGGTACACATTTCGCAATGACCAATTTGATCGTGTCATGCAAAAGTATGGTGTTACCACCGTCTCTCTCTGCATACCACCCCAAACAAGTGGGCGGTGGAAGTTTCCAACCGTGGTATTAAAGAATTCTTGAAAGGACGATGGCGAAAATCGTGCATCTGGTCGGATAAAGCTGGATGGCGCTCTCTGGGCCTTCCGTCGACTTACAAAACACCCATCGGGTGTACTCCATACAAGCTAGTGTGCGGAAGGCATGTCATCTTCCGATTGAGTTAGAGCACAAGGCATCTTGGGCCTTAAAGCATGCAAATTTCGATATTCGAGACGGTGGTGATCACGAGAAAAGTTCAAATGAATGAATTAAATGAACTCCGTGATCAAGCATACGAGAACTCTTTGATCTACAAGCAAAGACAAAGAAGATTCATGACTCTAAAATCAAGAACCGCGTTTTCAACGTTGGTGATCGAGTCCTTCTTTTCAATTCAAGATTGAAGATTTTCTCGGGAAAGCTCAAGTCCGTTAGTGCGGTCCATTTACTATCGCTAAGGTTTATCCTTATGGTACCATTGAGTTATCTCAACCCGATGGTCCTAATTTTAAAGTGAATGGTCATCGATTAAAGCATTACTTTGGAGAGGACATTCCATCCATGGTTGTCCGGATCTACAAACTTTCCCCATGAACCAATGAATGCGGGGATCGAGTCAAGCTAATGACTCGGTAATCAAAACATTAGCACACACCATATGGGTTTTCACCCATATTTACATCTTCTTTCTCTGTTCTACCACCCTAGTGTGGGGAGTTGCCCCATGTTGTGTATGTTGTATATAAATCTTTAATAAAAAAAAAAAAAAAAAAAAAAAATCTCTTTCAAATAATGGCGTAGTATTTCCTTTTACGTTCTTTGTTTCGGCATAACCGCGGTACTTTGAATATTGAGGGCAATATTCATTTCTAAGTGTGGGGAATTCTCACGAATTTTATCATGTATTATCCACCCAATTCCCGTTTTGGCCAAAATTTTTTTGGAGTAAGTGTTTTCACTTACTCGACATATGGTGTCGATCCGCCATGTCTAAAAACAAAAGGATTGGCTAATCCGAGAGCAAGCGGCTCTTGGTAAAGATTTCTCAAATCCGTTTATGGCTTGCAATTTGCCCAAAATTGTATGGTATTCAACTCACCATATCCTAAAAAGTGAAGAGTTGGCTAGCCCGCAAGTTTATGGCTTGTGGTAAAGGCGATGGAAAAACCATAATTGGTAATCGACTCACCAAAGATAATTCGATAATTTATCTAAGAGTTGGCTAGTCCGAGCAAGCGGCACGGTAAAGACAAATCAAATCCGTTCTGACTTATGATTTGCTCAAAATCATTTGGTTATCGTTGTACCAAGGTTCTTACTTGAATGAAACAATTGGCTACTCGAGTGATGGCTTTTGGTAAAGAGTTTTAAAATCCATTAAAGTTCTAAACCATTGCTAGGGACTAGCAATATCTTAGTGTGGGGATTGATGAGTGTCTAAATACTCATCATTTTGTACAATCTAAGCGCAAAATCATCGAAAACACTCAAAATGCATCAAAATGATGAAAATATCACAAATCGAGTGTTTTATGTGTTTTAAATGCAAAAGATCAAAATCGGATGAAAAATGTATCAAGTTTGCAAAATTGGCGGTTTAGTCCCCAAGTTTTAAAAGTTGTCAAATCTAGTCCCTGGAATCCAAAAATGTGGAATTTTATCATTCAAGGTCCCTGAAATATTCTAAGTTGTTAAAAATGGTCCTTGAATGATTCTTTGGTCAAATGGCAGAAAAGGTCCCTAAGCTTTGAAAAATGTCAAAATTGGTCCTTGGATATTTTAAAATGGAACTTTATGCAAAAAGGGTCCTTGTACTATCAAAGTTTGTCAAGTTTGGTCCTTGTGATAAGTTTGGAAAAGTGTCATGTTCAGTCCTTGAAGTTTGGATAAATTGCAAAATTGGTCCTTGTGTTATTCTATACCAAACGGACACCTTTTAATATCAAAGCCCAAATCCAATCCATATACCGGTGGCCCAATCCAAGCCCAATCCCAACTTGACCTTGGACCTTGAACCCCCACTTGACCCCCAAAACCCATTTGACCCCGTTATATTAAACCGCGGTCAAACAAAGTCAAAGGCAAAACCATTGTTCTCTGTTCATCTCCTCCTTGGCGCCTAAACCGAAACCAGTGGTTTATCATCCTTTTCAACATATCTCCTTGTCCCTCTTCCAACTTGTATACCTTGTCCCCTCCACTCCACATCTTTCCAAAACCCATTAATGACTAAAACACCTAAAAGACTTTTGGCGCCAAATCTACACTTGACGGATATGATGAGTTTGATGAGATCCAATGGTCAAGATGAGGTGGGAATTGTTCGAGAGGTCATCAAAGAGTCTCAAAAGTCTATAAAGGAGGAGGAGAAGCATTGTATCAAGATATCTAGCATAATTTTAGTTTACTTAATGTCGTTTTAGCTTAATTTCAATTTTTAGTGTATGTTTTAGCTTAAAAGCTTTGTATTTCAAGTATTTTAGTGTGTAATAAATCTTTTGAAGTCATCAATTTCGGTTTCAAGTTCAAGTTTTCGGTTTATGCATATTTTCAAATTTCAAAAATCTCATGAATGATTCTAATGTTGTTGTTAGTTGTTATTATGGAATGAAATAGCACATAAGCTCTAGATAGCTTATAAAAGCTATTAGATACATTAAAATTCAGTTTAGAATCAAAAGGAAAAATCACCAAAAATACCAAATAATTAGTTGAAAAATCAAAAATCCCATGGAAATGGTGTTCACAATTTGGAGCGAGGTGAATTTTGGATGGCCTTGGGTTAGTGGCTTAGTGGTAAGCCTATAGGAGTGATCTTGGCCTTGGTTCGTGGTTTTCAGTTGGATAGCCATTTGTAAGCCTTTTGATTCATTTTGGCATTTCTTTGTTTTAAGTGTTTATTAGCTTAATTTACTGTTTCTTTATGTTCATTAGTTATAGTTAAGTGTATTTAAGCATTAAAATCAGTTGGTTGTTCTTTTAAATTTGTAGTTTATAAAATCTCATTTTGACAGTTAAAATAGCATCAAGTCATTTCTTAGTTTCATGTTGTTAGTGGTTGTTGGTTCATGCTTATTCAGTCTCATGTAATGATATTATAAGGTTTGTAATAAGTAGCATGGTCTAAATTACTCATTTGCTTTGAAAATCTTCAAATCGGTCTCAATAAGTAGTGTTTGATTTTAGTTTGTTAAACTGTGCTAAAGAGTGTTTAAGTTGTTTGTTATTGCTTGTTATGTGTCACTTTAGTATCTAATATCTCAAGTCAACAAGAAAACCGGTGGTCATTTGGTGAAAAGTCAAAATTCCTTTTGATCTCATCTCATTTCTTGCTGTTGGATTTTCATGATTTATGATCTTGGTTTTGTGTTCATAAGTTGTTAGTATTGCTCAAACAAGTCTTAATTCACCTTAATACAACATATTCAGTGAGTAGAATCAGTTCAAAGTTCATATAAGTCAACTTCTTTTTTTTTTTATAAAAGTCAAATTTTCATTTGGTCATTTTTGAATAAACTTTAGAATTTCATTGTGTGTTTAATAGTGAGATTTAGCTTAAAAGCTTTTGGGTTATTAAAGTTTAGTTGCTAAACTTAATTAGAAAAATATTAGTTCTCTTTTAATCAGCTTATCAAGTGCTTATATCTTAGCTTCTTTTAGACACCTGTTTCAAAATTGTGCCACTGTGCACGATGGAAGGTCCACTTTCACAAGCTCACTGAGCTTGTTAGTTGGTCAAAGCTTGTGATTCTTAGTTCTTTGGAAAGTCAACCAAGCCATCTTGAAGTCCTAAGCTTAAGTTTTCATTTTGTAGCTTATTTACTAGAAACATGCAATAAGCTCAAACCTTGTCCCATTTCTGTGTTGATCATAAGTGCTTATTGTCTTTTTAGTAGCTTATCAGTTTGCTTCTTTGTGTCTTTTGGCTTTATTTGAGTAGCTTGTAACTTCTTGCATCTTATTTTATCTTTTGTTTCAGCTTGTGAGCTTGTTTGAGCTTAATTCCTCATAATAAGCTCATAAGCATATCTGTTAAGCTCATAAGCTTATCAAACTGCTTATTTTTTATTTGTAAAATTTTTGTCTTTGTTAAAGGTTCATATTTTAAGTAGTTAAGTAGTTTTCAAAAAGAAAAACCAGAAAAACATCAATTTAAATATAGTGATAGCATTTATTTAATAGAATTAAGCTTTTTGATTTTTCTTTTTAGCTTATTATTAAGCACTTTGTGTTTTTATAATTTTCTTAGTTTTCTGTCATCATAAGTTATTTTTAGAAAAAGTTTCATAATTTTCCTAATCTGTTTAGTATTTATTATAATTTTAAGTAGTTAAAAGTATTAAATAATTAGTAATAAATAATTAAAAAGCATAAAAAATATCTTTTCAGTTTTAAAATTAGTTTTATCATATTTTAGATTTTTCCAAGTTAAAATTTTATTTTTCAGGTTTATTTTATATTTTCTAGTGTTTAAGTGTATTTTAAATAATAATTAATTAATAATAATTAGATAAAAAGTGTAAAAAATATATTTTTAGTTTTAAAATAAGTTTTATAATATTTTAGATTTTTCTGAATCATAATCTTATTTTTCTAGCCTTATTTCATATTTTCTTTTATTTTAGGTTATTTATAAATAGTTTAAAATAGTTTTTAATTAATAATAATTAAATAAATAGTTATAAAAATAATTTTCTTTTTCTAATAATTTTCTTTTATTTTTAGGATTCCAAAAATGTCATTTTCATATTTTTAGGTCTTTTATTTCTTAGATTTCACTTTTTATTTGGTACGTTTACGTAGTTTTTAAACGTACGTTTTAAGTTTGTCTTATCTGATTGTTGTGCTTTCCAATTTTGTATCCAATTCCATTCCTATCAATCAGTAGTGTAATAATTCAATCTAAATCCTTACTGATCACTATCCTTAGTGATCATTCTATCATCTGATCAAGTGTTTACACACCATTGAGTCTCCGTGGGACTTAACGACCCGGAAATTCATTATATTCTCCAGATCTTCATTGTATTGGTTTCTGAGCAGTTTTAAGTTTATTACGGTTAGCCATTCACAAGTGGCTAGCTTGTGTGATATAGCTTGACTGTTTTCTGGAGCTCAATCAGCAAGCAACTAGAAAATTGAACTAAGGGTTTAGTGTGATAACAATAATGCACTAAAAGTGAGTGCATACAAGGTAGGCTAAGGTGATTTGGGTGTACATTTGGGGGTGGATTGTAAACAATGTTCTTCATTGATATTCTGGAAAACCGAAACATCACGAGAACCGCAAAAAGGATAGGCTCTGAGGGGTTAACTAGGGGTATCGTGTACTAAAGATGAGTACAACGCAAAGGTGTGGGGGAATTACTCAACCAATGTGGAAAACCTAATTATATTACAGGTATCAAACAAGGGTTATTCTAATGCCTCTTATCATTTAGTTATTCCTAACTACACAAGTGAAGTCTTACTAGCGATCTCGGAATGCATCACAAAACAAGTTCTAGAATCTATTATACTACCGGTTCACACTCGAAGCATTAAAGTGGAATGCTTTAATTCCTACAAATCTAAGGGCGATCCTCACATTTTGGATGGAATTTAAGTGGTAAATGGTTTTTGTGCTAGTCATATAATTTCCTATCCATGAGACGCTTTATTAAGACTAATGGCCCACTCCTACATGTCATGAAAAATTTTAAATTTGGTGCCAAAATTACCCTAACCGATATTTCTCATGGTTTATTACACAAATGAAATTGGACAAAGCAAATAATCAAGGATAAGCATAGTTTCAAAGTTCCCGTTTTATTTTCCCTCCCTACACTTAAACTGAACATTGTCTCCAATTTTTCCTGAAAGTATCAAAGTTATGATAATGGAAGGTAATAAAAGATGAAAGAAACTAATACTACCCTGATTAGCTCGGTAGGATCCGTGTGAATTGGTGGTTACATCTGTTTTCAAGAAAAACGTTTGCGTTAAAAGCTCCTTCTCATCTTATGTATTTTCTTCTTGGTAAATTAAACCTGCACATTTGAAGAAAACAAACGAAACCTTCGCGTAAAATCGGCGGTAACAATATATATAAGACTCTACTAAACTAGGATATAATGCTTGTGGAATGGATGTTTCTGATTTTACGGAAAATTAAGACACGAAAAATTCCAAAATTTATAAGTAGCTCGGAAAATGAGAAAAAGTGATAAGTCATTTCGCTCCTCCCGACACCGTCAGTTGCGATCTGACGCCGTCAGTTAACTCGATGTAAACCGGTCTCTGCGATTTTACGGAAAAATTGGAAAATTTACATCTTTAGAATCTGAAAAAATTTCCTGCAAAACATCCATTGTGACTCGATACAAGCATTTGGCTCGAAAACACACATGTATATCTTTTAAATAATTGTAATTCTCATATTTACATTTCTTTTGAAAACGTGTGTAATCCTCCCTACACTTATCCCTTATGTAAAATACCTTTATATGTAATTAAGACGAGGTTAAAGACAAAATAAAGCATTTTTACAAATTTAAATATGAGAGCATACAATAATGAAAAGACATATGACACGCAAATAAAAATGAAAAACAAATACACATGGGTTGCCTCCCAAGAAGCGCTTGTTTTTGTTCGAGTCATGAGCTTGACTCTACCCTTATTTAACGGATAAAGGGGAATTTTTTCCTACACTTAAGCTTAAGTGCGGGTGATAGTAGCGATACACACCCTTAGGGTGGATATTTGCTACGTGAGGAGAGGGTGATGGGTGATTTATATGCTCAAAAGAGTGTGCTCCATTCATTATAACCTTACCTAATTCTATTGGTGTAGCGGGTGGATCAAATCTCTCTCCTAAAAATGGATCATCTTCTAACAACTTCAAAAGATTCTTAGTTAAGGATCCATCTTGACCTAGTAAACCCGGTTTATACCCATAATGTTTCTTGTTATCAACCATGAATGGGTGATATAAGTGTGTAAGGTCATGGGTTACTCCTATATTAGCTTCCACTCTACATGGCCTAGACTCTACCACCTTTATCAAGCAACTACCCGGACTATTTATTTTGATGGGTGGATTGGGGCCTAATTTAATTCCAAGATTCACATCTAAAGATGGAAAATTGGGTAAGGTTTTTGGTTGAGGCTCCGGTTCATCAAAATTAGGAACTTCCCTAAGACTAAGAGAGAGGTCATGACAACAAGCATCTAAACCTACATTCTCTAGTGGCGTTTGGTCCAAAGGTTCTATATCAATCGGGGTTCCTATAGTCTCTTCTACTTCTTCCGGGTAGGTTATAGGCAATGTGTGTTCCTCAAGTGATGGTAGGGCTTGTGGGCTTGGAGTTTCCACCTCATTCTCCATTATATCTAGATCTCCTAAATGTTCATCATGTGTTTTAGTATGATCTAACCCAAATACAATCCTAAGTATCTCAAATCCTTCTTTAGCCATTTCAAATTCTTGGTCCGATTCATAAGAATCATTCTCAAAATTTGATCACTATGTTCTATTTGCCTAAAAGTTCCTCACGCGTGTCATATGTTTTGGTGAAATCTATCCCACGCATGCAACTAGGTAGTTCAACTATAACCATCTCACAATCTTGTTCGGGTTTAAGTTCCATGTTCTTAAAAACTAGGTCTTTTTTATCATGATGCCTAAGGTTGGATAAATCCTCCTTATCCATTTCCTCAAGTTGTGACAACTGATGGTTTATACTTAGGAGGCTTTTCTCAAAAATTTTCCAGAGGGTCTCACTAAAAGGAGTTGATTCTAACAATGATCTTTGAATAGAAGCCACACAAGCACAAAATTTATCAAATCTATCCAACCTTACACCCGTCTCCTTTTGGATATCTCTAAGATCACTCACAAATTCATTAGAACAATAAAAAGCAATCCAATCTGCGAAATTCAATTGTTCCTCATTTGTTAATGATTCAAATGCAACTTCACTTGCCATAGCGACAAATGAAAAGGGTTTTATGAACACAAACACAAAGAAGGGGGATAGACTACAAGGAAGCTAAAAATGAGAAAAAAGCTTACTTGATAGGAATCAAGCAAGGAAACCTAAACGAAGTGAACTCCTAACTAGCTATTCTATTCCCCGGCAATGGCGCCAAAAACTTGATACGCTTACACAACGCGTTCGGGGTCAAAGGAACTTCCTTTTCGTCGAGCAAGTTTTTCAACACCCTAGGCAGTGAACCTAATCGTTGTAGTGTAGTATTAGGGTAAGCCACGGGAATTGATATCGTTCTCTAGGGGAATAGGAATACTAGTGAGAAGTTACTACGCTAAGGTTGGGGTTGAGGAAGATTATTTTTATCTTTTATGTTTTTTAGGAAATGGAAAGGTACGAATCTCGGGGTTTGGATTTGGGGGTTGGTATTTCTACCGATTACTTCTACTATCTAATTATCTAAGCTAAGGTAAGGGTAGTCTATGTCTATTGTTGTGCGCTCGTATGATGATTAAAAATGTATTTGCTTAGGTTTTATTACTCCCTAGTTATCTCCTATTGATGGTTGAATTGTCACGTCCTTATTCTTAATCGCGTTGTGTCTCTAAGGTCGTAGGGTATGCGTTTATCCCTAACTCTTTGAAGCTACCAAAGGTTAATGACTACAAAAATCTCTAGGATTTATAAACTTTAACTCTAAGGTATTCTTTGGATGTATAGCCTACAATTACTCTAAGTGATTATAAACTAAGGTTCAACAAAGATTAATCAAGCATTAACAACACAACGAATGACCTATCGCAATACTAGGTCAATCACAATTAAGATAAGAGACAACCAATCAATATTCAATAATTAAGTTTCATATTACCTAAGCAAACACACAAGTAAATTAGCCGGACATGGGGAACATGCACGCATACACACAATCAATTGAAGACATAATTGAATTAATGAAGTAAAACACTTATCTTAATGTAAGATAGGGTATGGAACCCTAAAATATTGTACAAGACAGCCTTGGTTCGGTTTAGGCTTTTTACTCCACAAAACTACACTCTGAAAACTAAAAAATTCAGTTTCTATATATAAGGTTACAAGCTGCGACGGCGTCACCTTTAGTTTGTGGCGTCGTCGGTCGCCGTCATTAGGGTTTTGTCTTGCCACGTTATCATTGTGACGTCACCTTATGTCCGTGACGCCGTCGCCTTGAGTCTCGGCGCCGTCTAGATCAAATCTAGGCCGTCGAGCTGCGACGCCTACTCTTTAAAACCCGATGCCGTCACTTGTAAATAAGTAATTTAGCTCTTGAGTCGTCACAAAACTTGTTCGATGGCGTCACAAGTATAACTGACGCCGTCCCTTGAGTTTCAATGACTTGAATGTCTCGATTCTTGACTTTGGCCATTTTCTTCGTATATTCATGCCTTTTCGTCCGAATAAGTGTCATTCCAGCAATTTGCCTTCAAGATACCTAAAAAGTGAAAAGGAACGATATTAAGTAATAACGGATACAAAAGTGATCAAATAAGGGCTTAAACGACCCCTCAAAAAGGTACATTTTAAAACCTTATCAGGACCATATGAAAGTTGACACTACATTACCTCCACCACCAACACATATATCACCACCCTCATCCTTGGTAGAACCACCTCCTACTTTATCAAACTTACCTCCACAAATCCCTCCAGCCTTTGAGGAACCTCCACCTTTATCATCAAATGTTTCACCTCAAACTGCTTCATTCCTACCACCACCATTTCCTAGTCATGAAAATGATTTCTTTCATTGTTAACATGTCCAAGGGTTAGTTAATGAAGTACGCGATGAATTATGTTTCATGTTCTATCACCTTCTTGAACGTTTTGATGATGTCAACAAATCTAATCATCCCTAAACATAGGAATGCAAGCACAAGTGGTGTTTTCTCTAGTCTCAGGCATAACTTAGATTGATAGAAATTTTACTTTAATACATGTTTGTATCATTTTATTAGTTTTAGAGATATGTGTATCATTTCTCTTATTTTATTATATGAAACTACATGTTTGTATGCTACATAGTTATGTGAATATATTTAGTGCAACAATACATAACTCATTTGAATGTTTACGTCACTATTTATTTCTACATTGCTGCCACTAAGTTGCAGGTACACGGTTCCCAAGCTTTTGCCTGGACGGATCCCTCACATGAAGGATCCGGTAGAACCGGTGGAAAGATTCCAATTTTTTAGCTAATTTGAAGCTCATTTGCAGGAAACAATGCACCATATACTTGTTTTCTAACCTTTGTTTTGTAGACTTTCAAAATACACATGAAGACTTTGACACCCTCAACAATGGGGACCTTTTCGTCAGATTTGGGGTTTGATTATGGGTTTTTTTTTCGTTTCAACATTCAGTTAAACAAGAATTAGGGTTTCAATTTTGAGGGTTTTTGGTGCCAACGTTTATACTCGATCCTAGAATAAAGGCATGTTTTTTTCTTTGCAGCTGTCAATGTTATGAACTACTGTGTGTTGGTTTGACTTAGAATCATTTATAAACATAAAGAAAGATGTTTGAAATTAGGGTTTTGTTAGAATTTGGAGGTTTTTATTGATTTTGTCAAATGAGTTTGTTTGGAAATGGGTTTTAAGTGATGAAAAATGTTAATACAAATAAACCATAAAAACGTTTATTAAATTTTACGATCTTATAATATATTATCGATAACAAACGTAAAATCATTTTAAAGAAATAAATAAAATACGTAAAAGCTTTGAGCCAATAGTTTACTAACACACTTTTACTAAACATATCAAAACCATCAAAACATGTTTAGCTAAATAAGTGATATAAAATCAAAGACATTTTTATAAAATACTTACAAGTAATATTGTTTACTTACATTTTATAAAAATGTATATATACTTTGTATATATTGTAATAGGTAAATAATAGGTAAAAACCAAAGTCCATAACCCATGACCCAAGACCCATGATCCATTGACTAGTTACAATGAATCTTGTTGGGTAAGAACCAAAGTCCATAACCCATACCTATGGAGCATGATCCATAACCCATGACTCATTGCTTGACATCATGCATGAAGTCATGTTGGATATTATCCATGATCCATGACCCAAAGTCCATGACCCATGACCCAAGATCCATAACCCATTGACTAGGTACATAGTATCTTGTTGGGTATCCATGATCTAAAGTCCAAAACCCATTGTCCATAACCCATAACCCATAACCCGGTTGCAACCCAAAATCCAGACTAAGCTGACCCATCAGCCGGATCCCTGGATTTGCACTGGTCGGATCCCTTGGGTGAGGGATCCGCCCGAACCGTGGGACAGTAGGCTTGTTTTACCTATAAATAGTGAGCCATTTCTCTCTTGCTTACTACCCCTTCTAGACATACTTTCTCTCTATGTTCTAACCTCTCTAACCACAGATCCAAAGGATCAATCTATGTAGTTTTATCTTTGTGTGATTCTCTAGGTTCCTCCTAAAGGCGAGATCACCACCTCTTGAAGACGTGCAAGCTCAAGGTCATGAGTTGCTAAGTTTCGTCATCATCAAGACCACTGAAGTGCATCTTGTTGATAGTTCTTTCCTCCCTCCATAGAGTGTCATGTTTAATGCATTAGTGAATGGTGCCGAAGGTGTACATTCGATATGGTGCGTCAATGTACAAGTTGTGTAGCTTCGGATAAAATATATTGATATCCTTTCTAGTATTGTTAAAAGGAGTGTGTTTCCTTTGGGTAGTTGTGTTGGGTAGTAGTTCCTCCTTTGTAATGGAACTCGGTATCTAGCCTTGTACCGGATAAAGTGTAGGCGACGTTGTGATAGGTTTGGTTCTACCTCGTGGAAGAACTCGGTGTCTAGCCTTGTACCGGATAAAGAGTTGGCGACGTTGTGAAGGCTTCTCCACCACATTAAGGAGATTGCGTTGTGTAGTGCTTAGAAACTCTCGAGTTGGGTACTCGGGGAGTAGAGCAGGGGCAAGGAAGGTGTCCTTGTAGCCGAACCACTATAAATACTCGTGTCGTAGTTTTGTGCTCTCTTACTCTTTACTTCTTGCATTACTTATTTATATGTCCATCTATCAATATCCAAAATACGATCTAAATGGATTGACATTAGTCGATCTAAATACTTTAAAACGAAGTTTTAATCGGTAAAACTATTCAATCCCCTTCTAGTTTTCCAGAAAAAAGACTTAAAGTGTGAATGTTTGTTGTTTTTTTGTATTGTCTGATGAGCAGGGTTCGGGGTCGAGAAAACCTCCTTTTCTACGAGCAAGCTTTTCAACCTCTAGGCAGTGAACCTAATCGTTGTAGTGTAGTATGGGGTTAGCCTCGGGGATTGATATCGTTCTCTAGGGGAATAGGAATGCTAGAAAGAAATTTATGACGAGAAGGTGGGGTTGAGGATCATTCTTTTTTTTTTATCTTTTTTACGTTTTTTTTAGAAAGCAACAGTAAAATCTCGGGGAAAATGATTGGGGGTGGTACTTCTACCGATTTCTCTACTTCTACTAATTATCTTATTATCTAATTACTACGGATAGTTTTATGCTTAATTGGGGTGGGCTCGTATGGTGATTAAAGATGTGTTCACTTAAATACTATTACTCTCTAGTTATCTTTTATTGGTCGGTTGAATTATCACGTCCTTTATCTTAACGCGTTGTATTCCAATTAGTCGTAGGGGGTGCGTATTCCCTAGTTCTATGAGGTTATCTCTCCTATAGGATTCACGGGATTGGCAAGTACAAGACTATTTCCTCCGAGCACCCTATCGTCATCAAGCATACTCACGCAATAAATACAACGAAATCCTAGTTGCACTCCTACGCCTATATCAATTAAGACAAGAGACAACCTAACAACAATCAATAACTAGGTTTCATAGATCTAAGAAAACACGCAAGTAATTTAGCTGGACATGTTAGACAAGCAAGCATACACACAATCAATTGAACATGGGGTAGACATAATGATAAATTGAAATAACAAACTTATCTTGATATGTAAAATACGGTATGGGACCCTAGAATACTGTCCAAGTCGGACTACAACTGAGTTAGGGTTTGCTCTCCAAATTCTACCTCTTAAAATACAGAAAAATTGAATTCTATATATAGATTTACAATCGCAACGGCGTCGCCTTTTGCTAGCGACGCCGTCAGGTCTCCGTTATTAGGGTTTCGTCTTGGCCAAGTCATCGATGGGACGACGTCACTTGAGAGTTGTGACGCCGTCGGTCTTTAGTTGCGACGTCGTCTGAATCTTGGATCTGGGTCGTCTGGAGTGAAAAGTGTGAGTGACGCCCTCCATATATTAGGCGTGACGCCGACAGGCTTTAGGACCAGAAATTACACTAAGCCGTCGCGTGCACTTTTTGATCAAGTCTTCATAGAGGGACGGTGTCGCCCTTTGGATGGGACGCCGTCAGGTTCTGCTTAGCAGCTTTGAGTGTCTTCGATCTTGACTTTGCCATTTTCTTCATGTTTTTGCTCCTTTTCGTCCAAATATGCTTCATTCCAGCATTTTGCTTCCAAAAGACCTAAAAAGTGAAAAGGAACGATTTTAAGCAGTAACGGATATAAAATATGTCGAATTAGGGCTTAAATGACCCCCTAAAAGAGTATGTTTTAAATCCTTATCAAATATCCTTACACTCTGTATTTTCTTGTTCTCAAGCAAATGTGCTTTTGACCAATCATTTTATAAGTTAGGGGGCATGAAGCGTTGGTTTACAATAGTTCATAACAAGTAAAAGCGCCACAATAGTCATAACAAGCACGGAAATTATATTCTAGCATCTCATAAGTGGTGTTTAGATTCTCTCATCTCTCGGGTTTATATGAAATATAATATGAATGGAAATGGAAGATAAACACTCATTACCTGGCATAGTACATAGATTACCATAAGCTTGAGAATAGATCAAACTTCCACCGCTTTGGCATAAGCACCTAGGAACAACAATCTAAGAGGTCTTATAAGGGTTGTAACGTTAGGCTTAGGGTAGGGAAGTAAAGGGTTTTGTTGGATAGGGGATATTTAGTGGTGGCAAGTCAAAATCTTATGTTACAAGCATGTAAAGCGTGGCGTTGCTACGCCAAGACTCGACTCACTAACACTAGATAACTTGAAACAAAACAAACATAAACTTAAAAAAACATAAACATAAAGATAGATGTAGGATGGTAGCCCATATGTTTTTCTCTTTTTTTTCATACCTTTTTACTCTACCATCCTCTACGATAACATCAAAATATAAGGGATTTATAGGAGCATCCCTACACTTGAGTTTTTATTTCTCTAACACTAATTGACCCGATTTGAAAAGATCAAAACACTTGGAGTATTTAATTACATAGACAAAGGGAATTTGAATTTATCGTTCTTTCCCGTTACTCTATAAAATATCACTTTTACCCATGAGTCCCAATCATCCCAAAACTATGTACAAAAGATATGACTTGACTTAGCAACCATGCAAGTAACTAGATAATTGAACTAAGGGTTTAGCAATCATAACAATAATGCACTAAAGATGATTGGATACAAGGTAGGCTAAGGCGATTTGGGTGTACATTTGGGGATGGATTGTAAACAATGTTCTTCATTGATATTCCGAAAAACCAAAACATCACGAGAACCACGAAAAGGATAGGCTCTCAGGGGTTAACTAGGGGTATCGTGTACTAAAGATGAGTACATCGCAAGGGTGTGGGGTAATTACTCAACCGATGTGGAAGATGTAATTATAATACATGTTTTAAATAAGGGTTATCCTAATGCCTCTTATTATTAAGTTACTCCTAACTACACAAGTGTAGTCTCACTAGCGATCTCGGAATGCATCACAAAACAAGTTCTAGAATCTATTATACTACCGGTACACTCACTAAGCATTAAAGATGAATGCTTTTATTCCTAAAGATCTAGGGGCGAACCTCACATTTTTTGGGTGGAATTTGAGTGGTAAACGGTTTTTGTGCTAGTCATATAATTCCTATCCATGAGACGCTTTATTAAGACTAAAGTTTAGCTCGTAAATGTTATAAAAAATTTAAATTTGGTGCTAAAATTGCCCTAACCAATATTTCTCATAGTTTATTATACAAATTACCAAGGACAAGACAAATGATCAAGTGAGTGAATAGTTTCTAAGTTCCCGTTTTAATCTCCCTCCCTACACTTTAAACTGAACATTGTCCCCAATGTTCCCCGAAAGCATCAAAGTTATGTTAAAGAAAGGTAAGTAAGGAAAAGAAACTAGTACTCCCCTAATTAGCTCGGTAGGATATGTGTGAAGTTACGGTTAAATTTTCTTCCAAGAAGAATACATAAATAATAACCTTCATCCAATGTGTGTTTCTTCTTCTTGTCCAATATAACCTACACACTTATAAGAAAACAAACGAAACATTCGCATAAAATCGGCGGTAAAACTATATATGACACACAACTACACTAGAAAGCAAGTAAGATATAATGCTTGTGGAATGGATGTTTGCAGTTTTTTTGGAAAATTAAGACCTAGGAATTTCCAAAAATTTACAAGTTACACAGAAAATGAAAACTGAGCATTCTGTTTCTACATTGCCTGACGTCGTCAAGCTTTAATCCTGACGCCGTCAGGTTGTCCTGACAAAAAATGGTATGCTGCGTTTTTATGAAAAAATTCTGGAAAATTTACATCACTAAAACCTGGAAAAATTCCTGCAAAACATCCATTATGACTCGATACAAGCATTTGACTCTAACAAACACACATATATATCAATTTCAATAGTTGTAATCCTCATGTTCATGTTCTTAAAAACTTATGTGATCTTCCCTACACTTATCGTTTTGTAAAATACCTTTATATGTAATTAAGACGAGGTTAAAGACAAAATAAAGCATTTTCACAAAGTCTAACATGAGAATAAACAACAATGAAAAAGATATAAAATACCCAAATTAAAAAATAAAACAAGCAAAGAATTAAGCATGGGTTGCCTCCCACGAAGCACTTTTCTTTATTTATGAGTCTTGTAGCTAGACTCGAAGTCGTGCTTCTACGTACCTATGTAAATAAATTTATCCTCAAGAATGTCATAGGGATCAAACTTTACTTTTAATTTCCTCATAGTACGCTTAGTCCGGTATGTCTTTTCAAACTTCTCACCATTGGGATTATAGATTGTCATCCTAATGTGCCACTCTCCATTCCCATCACGAGGTGGTTTATCCCAATCCCAATTATACTTAGCCTTATCACTCTTAACTTTCCACCAATTCATGTTAAGATTAATGGGCAAGGTTCCTAGAAATTTGGTCATCTTTCTAAACACTAAAGTATCCTCGAATGGGTTCACTTCAATGTCCCTAGCCAATTGTTGTTCATTGAGAGTTGAGTTACTCACGAAGGTCTCTTCTAGATAGAAAGGTCGTTGAGGGCCTAAAAAGTCTCTATTGGTCCAAGGTCCATACCTAGATGGTTTTCTATCCAACATGATCTCCTAAGGTATTTGTTCACCCTCTTTGTAGTAGGAATGCTTCTTGACATCGTAAATTGACCTAGCACTCCCTTCTCCTACCACTATCTTAGACATCTTACAATCAATTATGGCACTAGCGGTAGCTAAGAATCCTCTTCCAACTAACAATGAGCATGTCGGGTCCTTATTCATGTCTATCACATGGAAATCCACCAAAAGAGTTAATCGACCTACGTGTACTACCATGTCCTTCATTATCCCTACCGGATATGCAATACTACCATCCGCTAAACCTAAGATGGTTTCCGTTGGTTCTATATTACCTAGGTTAAGGCTTTTATGGAGGGACAACGAAAGAAGGCTGATGTTTGACCCTAAATCGGCTAATGTGTCGAAAGCTTTGGAATTTCCAATGCTAGACGGAAAAATGAATAGCCTGGGATCATCTAACTTCTTAGGTAATTTTTTTTGCACAAATGCGGACCCACGTTCTCCTAGTTTTAGTTCTTGCTCATATTTATCTTTTAAGGCATTATAGTAAGGTGCATGAGTCAAGACTTCAAGAACTGATTTTTCTTGGTGGAGCTCCTTATACTCCTCTTCTAAAGTAGATTTCGGTTCTTGATTGATTGGTGTCTCAAGAGTTAGATGGACCGTTGGCTTGGGTTGTTGGTATCTCACGATGGGTCGTTTGGAACCCGTGTTGATGGCGTTGACCGAATGGAATTGTGGATGTGAGGGGCATGGATATTCACTCTCCCTTGGTGAGCAAGAACGTGAAGTCGATGAAATCAAGTTCACTTTTGGCTTCTTTATGTTGTCACTTGGGAGTGCTCCAATATCCCGGTCATTGAAGGCTTTTAGGAGGGTGTCGAGCTTGGTTGTCATCTCGCTTTGTCGTTGCTTGAAATCGGCTTCAAGCTTAGTCAATCGAGCTTCATGAGATGACATGAATTTGGACACCATTTCCTCAAGACTAGTGAAAGTTCCGGTGTTTGGAGGGTTGTTGTAGGAAGTGTGGTTTGGTTGGGACCTATTGGGTGGACTAGATGAGTTGTTTTGGTACGGGTTTAAGTTTTGGCTCTATCTAAGGTTAGGGTGATTTCTCCATGAGGGGTTGTAGGAATTTCCTAAGTTGTTTTTCTCGGGCTTGAAAGTGTACCACTTCTCTCCTGCTCCGTTGGTACGCGTGGAGGCGTAGTCCGCAAAAGTTTGTCGAGGAGTCTTGTGCAATCACGAGTGTCGTGGGAACCACTACATAATTCACAAGGTAGAGTGATTTTGTTCACTTGGCGTGAAGGCTTAGGAGTTTTGTAGGAGATCATTAAGAATTTGACTTGATCTTCAAGTTCGAGCATCCTACGATCGGAAGGTTGTGAGTCAATGGGAGGCAAGAAGATTTCCTTGACGTTTTTGGGCAACTCACGGGGGTCATTCCAAAATTCGTTGTCATAGAGGTCAAGGTCCTCTATTGTACCCCCACGACTCTTTTGCGGTAAGTTCACTTAGTTTGCCACCGGCCGTTTGGTCGATAGTTTGCCTAGTTGAGAGATTGACATGATCGTAAAAGATTTGGACTTGAAGCCAAAAATCGATGCCGTGATGAGGGACTTTATAGAGCAAGTCCTTGAATCGAGCCCACTCCTCGTAGAGAGTTTCGCCTTGACGTTGTTGCAACATCAAGATGTCATTCCTTAGTTTGGTAGTTCTCCCCGGTGGGAAAAATTGGGCGAGGAAACGAGTGGTGAGATCTGTTGGGAATTATATGTTTGAGTCGATAAGACAAAAAGAATGCAACAAGAGGGACTTAATATGACAAGAAGGAAACCTACAAAAAGATGGAAGGACTTGCTTGCAAAAGAAGTTTTATTTATTAGTCCTTTGTAGTATTTTGTAAACCCTAATCCTCTAGTATATAAAGAGGACATAGGTGTAGGTTTTATAATTAAGTCTTCCATAATGTAGACGTCTAGTAAAGGTTTGTGTGTGTCCTAGGCGTATAGTCTTGTAAACGCCTAGGTTATTAGTTTAGTTAGTAGACGTTTTCCTATAAACGTCTATAGTTAGTTAGTTAGTTTATGGTGATGAAAACCTTGTGTCAATAACAATTATGTTTTGATTTATCCGCTGCGTATTGTCATTGTTATTGTTAAACCCTAAGGCTCAAAACGATCTAAAGGAATTCTAACAAACTTCTCAAGATCATCCCAACTTGAGATGGATCCGGAAGGAAGTCGCTCAAGCCAATTACTAGCTTGGTTCCGTAGAGAGAATTGGAAGAGACGCAAGTGCGTGGTCTCCCGTGTGGTAGCATCAAGGTCGATAGAGTCAACGATTTTAAGGAATTCCTTGAGATGCTGATTAGAATCTTCGGAACGAAGTCCATGGAATGCACATCCATTTTACACCAACCAGATGGTGTCAGATTGCAGTGTTGTAGTTTGAGCTTGAATGGGGAGCTCAATGGTGTTCCTATAGCCTTGATGGCTCGGTCTAGAGTAATCACCAAGATTACGGCCTCTTGGCGGGTCAAGTGGTGGTGGATTGAGTGGAAGTGGTTGATGTGGTGGTGGATTGTTGTTTGGTGGTGGATTGTCACCCATGGTGATAAGTGACAAGTTTACGAACAAAAACACAAAGAAGGGGGATAGACTACAAGGAAGCTAATGAAAATGAGAAAAAAAAAGTCTCACTTGATAGGAATCAAGCAAGGGAACCTAAACGAGATAGAAGTTTAACTAGCTATTCTATTTCCCGACAACGGCGCCAAAAAATTGATGAGCAGGGTTCGGGGTCGAGAAAGCCTCCTTTTCTACGAGCAAGCTTTTCAACCCTCTAGGCAGTGAACCTAATCGTTGTAGTGTAGTGGGGTAAGCCTCGGGTATTGATATCGTTCTCTAGGGGAATAGGAATGCTAGAAAGAAATTTATGACGAGAAGGTGGGGTTGAGGATGATTATTTTTTATCTTTTTTAAGTTTTTTTAGAAAGCAAGAGTAAAATCTCGGGGCAAATGATTGGGGGTGGTACTTCTACCGATTTCTCTACTTCTACTAATTATCTAATTATCTAATTACTACGGATAGTTTTATGCTTAATTGAGGTGTGCTCGTATGGTGATTAAAGATGTGTTCACTTAAATACTATTACTCCCTAGTTATCTTTTATTGGTCGGTTGAATTTTTACGTCCTTTATCTTAACGCGTTGTATTCCTATTAGTCGTAGGGGGTGTGTATTCCATAGTTCTCTGAGGTTATCTCTCCTATAGGATTCACGGGATCGGCAAGTACAAGACTATTTCCTCTGAGTACCTTATCATCGTCAAGCATACTCACGCAATAAATACAGTGAAAGCCTAGTTGCAATCCTAAACCTATATCAATTAAGACAAGAGACAACCTAACAACAATCAATAACTAGGTTTCATAGATCTAAGCAAACACATAAGTAATTTAGCTAGACATGTTAGACAAGCAAGCATACACACAATCAATTGAACATGGGGTAGACATAATGATAAATTGGAATAACAAACTTATCTTGATGTGTAAAATAGGGTATGGGACCCTAGAATACTGTCCAAGTCGGACTACAACTGAGTTAGTGTTTGCTCTCCAAAATTATACCTTTTAAAATACAAAAAAATCGAATTATATATATACATTTACAATCGCGACGGCGTCGCCTTTTGCTAGCGACGCCGTCAGGTCGCCGTTATTAGGTTTTCGTGTTGGCCAAGTCATCGATGGGATGGCCTCACTTGAGAGTTGTGACGCCGTCGGTCTTTAGTTGTGACGTCATCTGAATCTTGGATCTGGGTCGTCTGGAGTGAAAAGTGTGAGTGACGCCCTCCATATATTAGGCGTGATGCTGTCACGCTTTAGGACCAGAAATTCCACCGAGCCGTCGCGTGCACTTTTGATCAAGTTTTCATAGAGGACGGCGCCGCCTTTGGATGGGACGCCGTCGAGTTCTGTGGCGACTTTGAGTGTCTTCGATCTTGACTTTGTCATTTTCTTCATGTTTTTGCTCCTTTTCGTCCAAATATGCTTCATTCCAGCATTTTGCTTTCAAAAGACCTAAAAAGTGGAAAGGAACGATTTTAAGAAGTAACGGATATAAAATATGTCGAATTAGGGCTTAAATGACCCCCTAAAAGCGTACGTTTTAAATCCTTATCATTGTCAAAGAGTTTTCTGTAATGGTTTTAAAGGTTTTTGATTGAAATGATGCAAATTGGGTGTAACTATTGTTGACGCTAACATGGCTGAAGGTATTTGAATTATGCTACGATATCACGGTATTGTTTATGATAGCCATACTAAGTTTGCAGTTATTGTGCGCATATTTCCTTTTTTTGATTCCTGATCTATCTATCTGACGCTCATTATCACACCTATCTATTTGAGGTGGTTGTTGCTGTTTTTGAATGCCCTTTAATATTATGTACAATAGTATAACAATTGGTTGTCATGAGTTTAAATTGGTATGATTAAAGCTGACATTGCTCGCGCATTGGCATGGTAACCTGCTTAGGTTGCAGCCATGGCAAGTGTATCTTCTTTTTCGAATTTTCACCTTAGCATGAGTTAAAGAACGAGTCATTCTATGTCCTTATGACATTCTGCTGTTCGTAGGCTGCTATGGTTCGGTAAGGCTTATATATGACACTTTGGTGTTTACAGATCAAAGACTAGGCGTGGCATGTCGTTTTGCGCTCAGCTAAGTTCTGGGGTCTCAACTACTTGTTTGGTATGACATGTTAAAGCTTGGTCGCTTTGAAGTTCCATTTTTAGTTTAGCTGTTTGTAGATTGTGGTCATCTTTATAGTCATGCCATTATACAAGAAATGGTTATCATGAATTCAAATAGGTTTGGTCAAAACTAATATAGTCCGCGTGTTGGCAAGGCAACATTCTGAAGTTGCAGCCACGATGGGTGTGGCTGCTCTTTTTATCCACTGCTTATCTGAGTCTTTTAGAAGATCTCAGATGCTTTCCTATGTATATTTCAGCTCTGGAAGGTACGAGGTAGAGATATATCGTTGGTTTATCTCTTTTTCCCTTTGTTATAGAAAAAAACGGGAATGAAGCTTATTGGGCTTGCATCTAATGGACCGAATTTTGAGCTAACTGAAAATTCCTGAACGAAATGCTATCGCTTGGAAATGAGTTTTAAGTGATAAAAAAGATGTAAACATTGAATTTTTGTTGTTTTTTTGGATTGTCATATGCTGTTAGTAATAGGTTTTGGAGAGTTTTGATTGAAAAGATGCAAATTAGAACATTTCGGTTGGCCACTTTGGGTCCTGGGGCTCTTGGGGAGGAGGTCTTGAGTTCAAATCTGCGAGGGGTTTGAATGAGGATTTTCCTTCAGTAGTCCTTTAATGAAGGAGTTTGAGCGCAGTAACCCTGGGTTCGAATCTTGGAAAAGCGAGGTTTACCCTATTAATTGTCGTGTGCCGGGCGGATTAGTAGGGGTTTTCCATCGGGTATTGAAATAAGCGTTTCGACGGGGAGCTCTCAGCGGACCGGTTTAAACAACGTAGTCAGACCTTCCATTGTCGAACCGCATGACGCAAGCGTTTATAAAATTCACCTTTAAAAAAAAAAAAAGTTGTAACTAATGTAGACGCTACTGTGGCTGAAGGTATTTGAATATACTTATGCTACGGCATGATGGTACTGATTACGATAGCACTTTTCGTAAGAGGTGACCACGTGTCAAATGCTACTATATGATGGTATTGAATATATTGTGCCAAACACGGTATTTGAATATACTTATGCTACGGCATGATGGTACTGATTACGATAGCACTTTTCGTAAGAGGTGACCACGTGTCAAATGCTACTATATGATGGTATTGAATATATTGTGCCAAACACCTTATTTTTAACAGTAAAAGTAACCGGGGGCGTGACTTCATATCACAAAGTCACCAAGTATAAAGAATGACCTCTACATGAGTCGTTTAAAATTACACGTTCAATTAAGGAAATCAATGTTTTACAAGACATAGCCAAAAGTTTCACAAAGAATACTAAAGTTTTGTTTTGTAATTGAACGTTAAGTAATGCATAAGTCTTCATCATAACGATATCCCAAAATACGACTCTATGACATGCTCAATTCAGACTAAGCTAGTGAAATCAAGATCGTGAGAAATACATGATAAAATGTTAGCATAACATTGGTGAGTTCATAAGTTTAAGTATTTGTAAAAGTGGACCACAAAATTTATTGTTCGTTTGACCGGTTCGTTCGGTCATGTATGTAAAAATTGTTTAACCTCATGACATCGAAACCTTAATGTATGTATGTTTGACCGATACATTCGGTATGTTTGATCGGTACATTCAGTCTATTTGACTGGTATTGATAATGATTTAAAATGTACATTTTAGGGGGTCATTTAAGCCCTAAACTCATATATTTATGATCAAATATTGCCTAAATTCATTCATTTTCACTTTTTAGGTACTTTGGAAGCAAAAGCTGAAAATCATGCATATTTGTACGAAAAATGATGAAAATGTGAAGAAAATGACCAAGTCATGAAAAAGTCTGGAAAAGAGCTTCAGACGGCGTCGCAGCCTATAAGATGACGTCGTCACTTGTTAACGAATACATCAAGACAACCCAAATTTTACTCGAGACGGCTCAGTAAAAAAATAATGAAGTAACAAGTGACGCCGTCACTTGTTAGAAGAGTTGGAAGTTTCTGCCAAAATTATAACATGACGGTCCAGGATAATTAACGAGGGACGACGTCAGAGATTTTTGGACTGCGTTTGAGACATAAAGCGACCCCGTCACAATGCTGACTTGGAAAAGACGAAATCCTAATGGCGGCGATCTGACGGCGTCACAACTATAACGTGACGTCGTCGCAATTGTAATTCTATATATAGTTTTAGAATTTTCTGCATTAGTGTGCAACATTAGAGGGTAACTTTGGTGTATGACTTTATTCGTTTTTTACAGTATTTTTAGGGTTTTAACACCCTCTATCCTTAAGAGATAAGTTCCTTAATATCTTCTATCATTATGTTTGAGTCATGCTTGATTATGATTACTTGTTACTCTATCTTTAACATGTCTAGCTAAATCAATATAGTGTTTGCTTAGATGTAATGAAACCTAGTTGTTAACTATTGATTGTTGTCTCTTGTTTAAGTGGTTGTTACACATTAGGTTAGTAAAACTTGCTTCTTCCTTTAGTGTTGCGAGCATGAACGCCATAAAAAAGGTATTTATGTCCTAGAGTGCACTAGTAGACGTTTCGTTGTGTTTATTGCGTGAATTAAGATTGTTGATAATAGGATATTTGGAGGAGAAAACTTAGGTTGATCCCGGTTTTCTAGAGGAGATCAATACATTCAGAGAGTTATGGCATTAGGCACCTCCTTACGACGAATGGAATACAACGCGCCAATTAAATAAGGATGTGACAATTCGACTACTCAATAGAAGATAACTAGGGAATAATGAAATCTAAGTAAACACACGTTTACCCATCATTCGAATCCCTCATTTACTTTATTTTCAATTTAGTTTAATTTTAGTTTTAATTACTTTAATTAGTAGTTTTAAGTAGTTGATAATCAAAAACCCCAATCTAAATACCGAGATTTTACTTTGCTTTCATAAAATATAAAAAGATAAAAAGAATCATCCCTCACTTTAGACCTATTCGTCATACATCTCGATCTTCCCAACACTATTCCCCTAGAGAACGATCAATCTCTCGTGTCTTACCTATACTACACTATAACGGTTAGGTACACTACCTAGGAGGATTGTAAAACTTCTTCTGATGGTTACATCCACCGCATCAAGTACATTCGGTATGTTTGACCGGTACATTTGGACTTGTTACACGGTACATTTGGTCTTGAAATGTATGTGTGTTTTATGTAATTGTGTCCATATGTAAAAGCAAGCAATGTATTTAAGTAACGAGCATGTATTTAAGTAAAGCAAATAATGTATTTAAGTAAACGCTCTTATATTTAAGTAAAACAAGTAATTGTTTTAAGTAAACGAGCATGTATTCTCACCCCAAAGTAGTTCAAAACGAGTAGTAAAACAAGTAAAAGTGGGGCTATGAAACTCACATTTAGTAAGTAATGTAACGGGAAAGTATAATGTAGTTCGACGACAAGTATTCATAACCGCAACTTAGATAAATAGGTCGTTTTAGAAACGATGTGACATGTACTAAATGCATATGAGTTTTATAAATTTTTATCACCCTTATATAGTTGTAGTGAGGTTTTACAAGGTTACGCAAGTCAAAACTTTAAAAAAATGAATAAAACACATTTACGATTTTTAAAACTCTAAAACAAGTTTTATTGATTTTAAACCCAACTTTAAATGAGCGTATCTACTTCATATCAACTTCGTTTTTAGCTCTTTTTTATCCGTTAAACTCTCTAAAAGTAGGTGAATATGTCTACTTTCAATATTTTAAGACCTCAATTCGTGAAAACATGTTTTAGGCGTCGGTTTATCCTTAATCAAATTCGGACATGCTGTTACCATTTTTCAGAAATGTTCCAACTTCTTCAGGCTATATCTCACTCATTTTCTTATGAAGTCACTTTATTCAAAAGCCTAAGTTGAGTTTTTTTAGTCTACTTTCCAAAAATGTAGTCCACTTGTCTAAGTTCTTTACCAATTTTTTTAGAAAACTAAAAATCTATACCGGTGTCAATGCTGCCAAAATTCAGAAAACATAACCCGATTTGTTTTGGTCATATCTCCTTCGTTACTTAACCTCTAGACTCAAATTAACTTTTTGTGGTTAGGTCTAGGTGTCCTATACAAAAGCCAAGTTTACCATTTTTCTTCATCTAGAGCTTAGAGTGGTAATTCTTATGAAATACAAACTGAACTCAGATTCATTCATTTTCAGACATCCGATTTCGTATCAATTGTTAAAAATACCAAAACAACTCCAAAAATTACGAAATTTGACGGGGAACATTCTAAGAAATGTATCTAAGTGTGTGTCAAATGGTTGTGCCAAAAAAAATTATAAAGTTGGTTTCTATATCAATAATGTTGACTAAAAATTAGGACAAATTATAGGGTTTTTATTAACAAGTTTAAATCAAGTTTTTACACAACAAGCGTATAATGATGATGTGAAATCAAGCATAAAATGTTTATAATGAATGAAAATATTTAAAATGAGGTGCTTACACGAAATGGTAGTGAATGGATGATCAAGGAATGCACAAATTACCCAATTATGCTTAAAAAAACCTAACTTTTAATACCCAAAACTCTGGCTATCAACTCTAACCTTCCCTAAACCCTAAACCCTAAACCCTAAACCCTAACCAAATTTACCCAATACTTTTATAACTTTGTTTTTGCCCTCCTTGCTGCCCAAAATATGCAGAGAAAAAGAGTATGTGACTTGTGTTTTGTGTGTGTAGAATGAAGGAAATAAGGTCTCTATTTATAAGGAAGGAAAGATGAAAACTACTAGTTTAGTTGGTGATTTTTAGAAAACCATTGAGACAAGAATGGGACTTGCATGGGAAGACCATTGGGGGAAGGGTGAAGTGTGGAAGGAAGCAAGGGGTGGAGTGTTGGCTTTGGATGATGACTTGGGGTGATGTGAGTATCTATTGTTTAGGATGTATTTAATTAGTTAAAAGGTGTTAGTTTGTAGAAAAATAAAATAAAAGGGAAGATAGGAGGCCGGTTTTTATGATTCATATGGGGAGGGGAATGAGTTATATTAAAAGTGTTAAGTCTTTAAAGTTTTAGTGGAATGGTGGTAAGGGTTTTGGATATGTTGTGCATGCATGCATGAAATAAAATGCAAGACTCGGATGCTTTTAATAAAACTTATAAAATCAAATGCAAAAACTTATACAAAAATGTTTAAAGTTGATGTAGACTAGGTTAGTCTATTGCCGGTTTTCGTTTAAAGTTGTTTTCCGGTTTACGCGATTTAACATAACGGTTATACGTAAAAGTAAATATTCAAATGTTTAAAGTAAATTGTTTTGAGATTATAGTTGAGTAAGGCCCTGAAAAATACGAGTTGTCTCACTTGTAATTTTCATCCATTGAAGACTTCTTATCAATAGAAGTTCAACATCATCTAGCTTAGAGTTCTACATGTTTAGATTAGGCATTTATATTGATTTGACAACCATGTCTTGAATCACATATTTTTACCAACATACAACACTTATATCACCCATTATATTTCAAGCTAGAGGTTAATTGATTTATATGTTTAGGTCTTAAAACACAAGGGTTATAGGTTTAGTATGTTTAGGCCTCAAAACATAAGGATATTAGGTTTGTCATGTTTGGGCCATAAAACGTAACAGGTTTGGTTGTACCGGAAGAAGAATTCGATATCTGGCTTAGTATTGGTAAACATTGTAAGCGACATTGTAAGGTTTTATCCACCGAGAAGGAAGTTTGTTGACTTAGTGAAGTAACTCTCGAGTCGGAAACTTGTGGAGTGGAGTAGGGCATAGAAGGAGTTTCGTGACTGCACCACTATAAATATCATGTCCGGCTTGATCTTTCTCTACTTATTGTTTTGCTTTTATATTTGCATTATGTTTATATTTTCTTTGCGGTGATGTGTTTTTGTTTGAGCTTCCATCTATCATTATTGTTGTAGATTCATTTATTTCACTTATGATATTACATCACATTTGATCGGTTATTTGATACGATAAATTTAAGTTTTTAAACGGGAACGTATTCACCCCCTCTACATTTTCCACAAGAGAAAATATGAGCTCTAACTGTGAATTGAATGTCCAACCACATGGGTGGTTCGGTCTAATTACAATCCTTATCTGGTCCGATTGGTGCGCTAGCTGTTTGGGATTTTTTCAGCTTCTTAGTCTACCGAACTACTTACCACATGCTTGACATGTTGAGTGGTTATCTATAGGTTCGGCGATACAAACACGTATGACATGCGTAAGTCGCTCATAATTGTTTTGATGGCCTTAGAGCACTAGGTGTCGGGACGCCACCCTTTACGCCAAGAGCATGTTATGGCGTCAATGCCATGTTATGACACTGCCCCATGTTTCAAGAGGTTTCAAGAGGTTGATGTTATAACGAAAGTCATGCAAGTTGCCTAGGTTATAATATTTTATTGTGCGTGTGCTTTTTTTTTCTTTTGATTTAAACTGTCAAATTGGTAAGGCCGAAAAGATTATGTAATGGCATGTTATTATAGAGAGGGGTTTTTGTAGTGTGAGTGAAAGGGTGATGTTACGAAACAAAAGCTCATGGGTCACCAAAAAGTGGATCTTGGCACCGGCGTTGGATACTATAACCCCTACTGATCTTAGCTAATATTCGCATAATCCGCTCATTGTTGAGTACGGCTATTCCTGTGGACAGGTTATTGCATCCGAAACTAAGTGGACATTAGGCTAGAATTTGTCACTTCAGAGAAACGATTGCAAGAGTCCAGAAGAGCAGACCAAGCCACGGTTTGGATTGTCTCATCCAGATTTCATCGTGCATGTGGTTTCGCATCCCGGGGAACCATATGAAGGATCTATCGCGAGAATTTGATTCGTTCTTATAAAGTAAAGATACGTCATCAAATGCATTGGCTACTGGTTAAATTTAAAAAAGTAAAAAAAAATTATCTAAAAGTTAAAGAGACATAGCTAAAAATGGAAAATATCAGATTTAAAGTTTAGTTGGAAAAGTAAACTTACTTGAACTAGTAAATCAACCATTAATGAACAAAAGTCTGTTTAAAAACACCTTCCGAGATTACTCAATAAGCATAAACATGAAAATTTCTAACTTTAATAAAGCAATTTTAATAAATTTAATAAACTTAACTATAAAATTTAAGGCTTTTGTTAGCAAAATCATATTACTTCATCCGTCTCGAAAAGAGTATCCACTAACAAATTATAAAGAAATTATGACATGTGTAATCGATGTATGTTTTAATTGCTAAAAGTCATTTTAACCTCACTTTATTATACAAAGTAGAAATGAGTAGTTAATGCAAGTTTGATTATATGCCTAAAATAGCAAAATCAGTTATAATTACTGTTTGTATATAAAATTTAGACATTGTTTTTGGACAACATTATTATAAATAATAGTGTGGACATTTTTATGGGACGGAGGAAAACATTATTATAAATAATAATGTGGAATTTTTTTTTTAAACGGAGGAAGTATATATTAAATCTAGTAAATCGCATGCAACCAAGAGTGTATCATAACACATGTAGTTCACAAAATTTAACTGAGTTCCTCCTTCCTAGTTTTTCATTGATTCATTCTTTAATGCAATATGTATTTGGATCAGGATATTCAAGTAAGTATTGGGCTAAACAAATAAAGTGAAAAAGGAAGTGGGTACCAACAACTCATTTTATGTTTGATAGGCCAAACTACAACTCTTTAAAGTTTAAAGGTATGAGTTGACTGTTGAGAACCTATTTGCTACGGTCAAACCTTGTTGTATAAAAAATTTCAGCGAGATTTTGTGCCAAATATTACCTGAAATCTTCTTAAGAATTGTTGATAAAATCATATCGAAATATAGTAATTTTGAACTATTTTTCATTACATATTTACATGTATAAGCTGTTTAACAAAGTTCTGGTCAGGGTAGAATCAAGTCAACACACGGAAATGTTAAATAAGTTGTTTAACTAAACTCTAGTTTAAACACATAGTTGGACAAATAACGTAACTCAGCTTTTTTTTTTTTTTGTCTGTAAGATTTGGAGAACTAAGCTTACATAGCAAGACATATAGATTCTGATTCAAATAAGTTTAAGACCTTAAATAATTGTTTTTTGAGGTCAAAGATGTCAAGACATCAAAATATGTAAGATTATGGTAAAATCGACTTGTAAGAGGTGGAGTCTTTTGTCCAGGACTACAGTATTAAGTAAGGGCAAGACAATGACATGGAATATGCCTAAGGTTGGCCTGGTTTTCAAAAACGTAGAACTATGGTCATCCTAGTGGAAGTTGCTATGGTCGTTGGTTGGACTACACAGTCACACACTTTGTTAACTTTTTACAAAGATTTGATGATCACTGTACAAGACATCATAATACCTTTCGTTTTTAGGTAAGAGGATAAGTGGATAACCAAGGACGCATGACAAGGACAAGGTAGAACCATTGCATCACGGTTCATATATATGAGTATGTTTAGAAAAAGGGATGAAGTATCAAAATTTGTTTATTGTAGAATGGTGCTATATTTTTTTTTATTTTTTTTTTTTTGAAAAGGGTAGAATGGTGCTATATATTCATGCTAGTTAATTTACTTGCATGTGTACATTCGTCATGCGCATATGCTCAAACATAAGATTTTATAGAATGCGCATGATCACACTTATAAAGAAATGAAATGATAAAAGAACAACGTTTGCTCATGGTATGATTACAAGCGGATTTGTTCACAAGAACAAAACAAACATGTATGATCTGATTAAGGCACACAGCACACTCCAAAAGTTATTTCTCCTTAAATAGCCATAAGCCGATCAAAGGTTAGACAGCAAATGTCCACAAAACAACGCTAAGGTGGCGCTCGTATTCGTTTCCGAAAAGACAATTGGGTAGGTGAATCTCCTCTTTATATCCGGTATACTAGATTATATCGCTTGGAGCAAGAGAAAGATTGTTTCATTATTAATCGTATTGAAAATGGCTAATGGCGTTGAAATTGGTCGATGTCTAGTCTTGGAGTTTGTAATGTTAAACGATGAAACTTCCGTAGGTGATACGTTTTATTTGATACGATATATATAGAGGCAAATACATAATAAAACCCCATATCTATCATCTAATACCCTCTGCAGTTCGAGCGGCGAAATCGTGAAACCTCGGGCTGGAGTAGTAAACTAAAAAGAAAAAAACATTAACACAGTAAAAACATAATTTGTTGATGAAGAATTCCAGCAGCAAGCGAAAGTCATTCTTCAAGCAGCAGTAAAAGCAAATAAATGCAGAAGCAAAAGCAAATAACATACAATATTTGTTGATAAAGACATCCGACAACAAGCAGAGATTGATCTTCACCATGTAGCAATAGCAAAAGTAGAAATAAAAGAAACAAAAAATAAAAGCAAAAGATTATACTTTTTTTTGGAAAAGGGATAATGGCGACGGCTAAAATTTGACGGGATGCCATAAAGGAGGCGGCTCAACTTAGCTACCTAGGTCTGACGACCAAACCCACTTCGATACCATGCTAAACAATGAAACTCCCGTAGGTGATACGTTTTATTTGATACGCTATATATAGAGGCAAATACATAATAAAACCCTAATGGACCTAAACCCACAATCGGGCTTGGGCTATATCTATCATCTAATACGTAATTCTGCTTATTTGCGCGACATACTTTCTGAGATTAGTTTTGCTGATATTAATGATGTTGAAGACACTTGTGTGTGGTCGATGGGAACAGCTGGAGTCTTTACTGTAGGGGAATATCGTCGCAATATTGATTCGAAGCTTCTCCCATCGTTGGTTCCTTCGACCTTATGGGACAGTACTCTTCCTCGAAAAGTAAATATCTTCATTTGGAGAATGGTTTTAGATTGTTTGCCCCATAAGTTGAATCTATTGTCTCGTGGTATTGACATTCCGACGATCTCATGTTCTTTTTGTAATTGTAATGTGGAATCATCTAATCACATTTTCTTTGAGTGTGATATTGCCAAGGATATCTAGAGGCTTGTTTGTAATTGATGCGATATTCCTTTTCCTCCTTTTACGTCGTATGAGCATTGAAAGGTTTGGTCCAGTTCGTGGCATGCGGCCAAAGAGAAAGATTCGTCGATTATTTGTTATTTTTGCGTCTTCTCTTTGGAGGAATTGTAAAAGTGTCGCTTTTTTGTCCACATCCGATGAGGAAATGTAACATTTTTGACAACATTCGATTATCTTCTTTTTCTTGGCTACATCACTCGGGCCACATGAATTTCAATTGGTTAGATTGGCTAAAATCTCCTATGCGGCTCATGAGTAATGGGTTACGCTGATGTGTTTCGCTTTTCGATGTTGGGAATTCCGATCTTCTATTGACGTTTGGTTCATTTTGCTTTTATGTGTATTCTTGTTGTTTTGTTTTTTTACTCGGGACTTGTTTGGGGCTGCTTTAAAAACGGTCAGGAGTGAAATTCCGATAGCTTAGCCTTCGTGAGTGAGGATCTTTCTTTTTTCTTGGTTTTCCGTAATTGACCAGATTTTTTTCATCATTTTTGTAGACCTCACAGTAAAAGCATCGGGATGATTCTGGATCAGGTTTACGATCTTCCAGGTAATTTGGATGCCTATTACGACACATATAGTATCAACTCCAAACCTTTATATACCTAAAACATGTTAGGAATAAGAAAATTCCATAGTGAAGAGTCGGTCACCCCTAATATTATCTAGCATAAGTTAGCTCGTAGACATAACGTTATTTACGTTATTTAGTAGTTTATTTATTAGTTTGTAGCGTAGTATAGCTTAGTGCAACACCGTGGAGGAATGACGGGTCTTTACCCACTGTATACCGATCCGCGGTCGATGGGAGGTCGTTGAGTGCAGTAGTATAAATACCCTTCCATCCATGGAAGGGTGGTGCTTCAATCTAATATTCTACATTTTGTGAAGTAACTCTCTACCAAGAAAACACCCAACTCTCTAACTTTCTCTCTAATGGCAAACATGTATTTTGATCTCCCAAGACCACCCGAATCATCAAACACATAATATTAAGATCCAACAATTGGTACGAGCCAAGGTTTTGTGTTTTGATGATTTATTGTGGTGTTTGATTCTCGTTATTAGCTTGTTTTGTATCATTTTGGTTGAAAATGTTTTACATTACTTTGGTAAAACAGTTTTACATGTGTTTGTGTTTCTGGTTTTGGTCTAATATCAAAAGGTCTGGTCTTTTACATTGTGAGCAATATCTGTTTTGTGTCAAATATACTTTGTCCAAACTGTATTGGATATCATCATGTTTAGTTAACCTTTTTTTTATATATACCAAACCTGTCAAATACCATGTAGTCAAACATCTGTTCTTGTGGTCATGCTTGATTTCGATTGGTCAAAAGGGTTAAATCTAAAGATTTTTATGCTGTTTTCTGGGTTCATCATAGCGAGTTGGGTTGCATTTCTGTCCAGGTTCTATATATCATGTTAGCGAGTTGGTCAAAACACTTTTGAGTGTTTCTGTCTTTTACTGGTAGCGACTTACCATGAGTATTGACTCATGGTAGCGACTTGCGCTAGCGAGTTGCACTAGCGAGTTGCACTAGCGACTTGCGCTAGCGAGTTGCACTAGCGACTTGCGCTAGCGAGTTGCACTAGCGACTTGCGCTAGCGAGTTGCGCTAGCGAGTTAGCTGAAGTAACGTAACAGAAAGGATGAATGAGAAGTATGTAATGACCACTTGACATCAAAATCAATTGCCAAATCGATACAACTACATCTACATCTAGACTCAAATGAAAACAGAAAACAAACCAAGCATCAATGTCTCAACTCTCATTACTTAAACCAACATCATACCCACATCAACAAGACCTCAGATTCATCGTGTGTTATGTTATATTCGTTCTCTAAAGTACGCTCACACGAGTTATCATCACTGATCCAAGACAAAGACACATCTATATCTAAAACAAGATCTCAGTCCTAATTTCGTGAATCGTCAAGACCTTCATAGCCTATCACTCGAATCAATAATGCATCATCAATCTTTTGGTGTGATTCGCTTCAAGACTATTCGACCATAAAGAAAAGTAAAATAACATGAGTATCATTCTCTTTTCTTTGGATCGTTTTTTAAACAGTAACAACATTATTATCAAATCATCCTCAACATGGTTCCAGCAACACAAGTTAAATGAAAGACATGTCAAGAGCTCAAAGGAAAATCTAAGTATGGTATGAGATCTCAGCTTTGTTCATCTTTGTGAATGGTTCTAAAAACTCATAGATCTCGAAAGATCTACTCACTTATGAACGTGTGCTTCATGGATCTAAAACATTTTTTGTGTTAATATCCGAATCTAAGGAAAGATTTTAACAATTATGTTAACTCATGTCCTTGGCTCGTTTGTGTCTCAATAACAACAAAATGGTAGCGAGATGAAGAACCTACCTTTGTTCATGTTGCTTAATTGAATCCATGCCTCGTGCCATCCACAGTGGCCACGATGAGTGTCCTCATACCATCCACATGGCATACTTTGGACCTTGAATCAAAGACCTCACGCCATCCACATGGCTGGGTCATGGATGAATCAATGGATAATCTAGGGAAGGAAGGATTTGGTTTGTGTAAGCGATATGTGATGTAAGAGGCGTGGTATTTTTGAGAAGTTGTAAGCGTTTTGTTTATGGTGATTTGGGTTAAGCGGTGTATCATGAATAAGAGAGGCGGAGATAATTGAGGAGTGAGATTAGGGTATTTTTAGGGCAAGTGTGGAATATGATGTGTTAAATACCCGAATTTTAGGGCTTCTCGGATTTGTTATGTTGAGGACTTCATGGGCCTCGTTGGTTTATGAATTGGATCATGAGGTGGGCCTCGTTGAGTGTTAAAGGGATAGGGTGATATTATGTATTCACGAGAGGAGAAGCTATAAATCACCATCTATTTATAACTTGTACCTCATAATTATCTATTGTATTCACGTCATGGGATCGGTGACATTATCTATTGTTCACGTACCTCGAATTGATTTGCAAAGGTGATAAGGAGATGTTATAAATGAACATCTCACATGATACTCTATGAGTTGGATTGGATTTGGTCTACAAGAATCAAATGTTCTCTGAACATCTCACGTGAATGAATCAAGAATGAACTCATATATGATGTTGTATGTGAGATATGGATTGGGCTACATGATTGACTATTGAGATTGGGCTGCAAGTGGTAAAATTATTGTGTTACCCGAATATTCTTGTCTCAAGTAAAATTTTGATACATAACTCTCGATACTTTTGATAATGAGTTTGTGTTTGGTCATAAATGTTTCTGGATGATACATTTATTCTGACTATTGTTGGTATGGGCTTCTCATATTTGGATAATATGCTACTAATGAGAGTTGACAATAATGTGATTGATGATATGAGGGTTGGTGTATAGTGTGATGATGAAACTCGTTGTATTATGAGGTTTGATACTTTGGTTTAGACATTTTCACGAAGAATTTTTTAAGTCACGGCATGAAGTGTTTATTGGAATATGTTGACTACGGGGTTGTTTGTACGGTATTTCTTATTTGGATGTGAAGTGAGGTTTTTCGGGCGCGCTTACTTATTTCATCTTCCTTCTTTCTACCCTTCCACGAAGATGACTTGTTTGGGCGTTTACAGAAGGTGATAAAGACTTGGCTATTTAATTACGGTTGTGATTCTTTCTTGCTTAACCCACACCGTAACTATCACTTCGGTGTCTCACTCAGTTGAGAATGTCAAGAGGTTTTGTACATCGGGTACACCGTTTCTTCTTCACAAGGATTAGTACAAGTTTAAGTAACAAATCTGGAGAATTCTACTTCATGATCAAGTTTGGCATATCGGGTTTACTTCTCAATGTGATCACTACAATAGCCGTCGAATCGTGAATGATGTGTTTACCAAAGTGTTTATTGGATGGTAGATGATGTTGGATTTTGAACCAGCGATGAACCATTGCATGTTCCCTAAAGCAGATATTCACGAAACCCAAATTGTCATAACACATTCAAGGCGACATTGTTTACGGTTTTGTCTTGATTTTGTAAAATCCCGCGAAGAACCTATTTCTCGGTTTAAATCATAGACTTGTAAAATCCGTGACAATGGAAACATCACGGTAATTGTAAAGTGCATTTAGGAACTATCATACGGTTTATTCTTGGTTTTGTAAAATCCATGAAAGAAACTATTTCTCGGTTTAAACTATAGAATTGTAAAATCCGTGATGATGGAACCTTCTTGGAGAAAGGAAAGCGTATCTCGGGGTCTTCGATCTTTGGTGTTACGGGTTCTACTTTGAAGAAGGATAAAAGGTGTACTTCATAAATTGAATGTGTGTTTGGATATTCGTCATGGCAGTTTGGTTATTACATGGTTTTACGGGGTTATGTGCCTTTAACCATGGTCGGGATGAAACCATTATCAAAGTTCATTTAAATGTCAAAGAAGACTAGATTTGAGCAGTTCAGAAGATGTGACAACGGCGTTAATTCTGTATTATTTATTTGAGGTTGAAGTGAAATATCACGGGCGAGTGTACTTAGTATCTGAAGGTATCGGGGATGGTTGGATGAAGATTCTTCATGATCCTTGCTCGAGCTTATTATCAAAAACGAAGACTTGGAAATCTAGTTATTGTTGGGTGTCTTTTACCTTTTCTTTTACCACTTGGGGGAATTGGGCTCATACCACTACAAAATAACTATCACTTTAAGGAGTTACATTGTAGTGCTCAGTGTCACATTCAATTGTGGATTCTCAAGAGGTAATGTACGTCTATTACTTGATGGTTGGTTGGTTGAAGAGTATAGAGTACTTAAGAGATTCAATGGAGCATGAATTCTCGGCACCGCTCTTTGTTACATATGTGCAAGTTTAAGTCATGAGTTCGGGTTAGTTTACTTGAGTCAAATTCATCATATTGGGTTATCTCCATCATTTGTCACTACAAAGAGCCTCTTGAATGATAATGGGATGATTACATGTTACGCCAAGAGAGTTGAAAAGAGAGATTATGGCGTCTGTTCACTTGATTCGGGCCTTGTACTCTAAAGAAAAGAAATGTATGCGTTTTTGGTCGCATTATCTCTAAAGAAAAGAAATGTATGCGTTTGGTGAGCTTTATCTTGAAGAAGAGAAATCTTCTATTATGACCATTCTCATCAACATGCTTCATACTTTTCCATGCACTTCAGTATTCAAGTGAACCGGGCTACCACTGATTGTTTTCTCATTCCACTTGCTCAATTATAATGAAGATGGCGACATCATGTACTTATTTTGCGGAAGAGAAGTGTGAATAGAACATTCGGATGATTTTCACTTACTTAATCAAGAATGGCAACTCCGTTTGCAATTCTTGAGGGGGAGAAGAAGTGTTGAATTATTGCATGGTTGATTAATATTTGAGAATAAATGGTCAAACAGCTCAAAACTCATGTAAGAACCGAGCTTCTTATTATCGGGTCATCTTTACATGGAGTTTCTTCTATGATCCGTTTGTTGACATCTTCACAAGCTGATATGAGTTTATTGACAAAGTGCTTCCGGTTAATGCTTCACGTGCACATCAACATGATGATTCCGAACAACCTTCATTCTTGTTTGATGTGATTGTTTGCTTGGTATTACCATTTTGTGTGTTCGTTGCGGCTGATTCTTGATTTCCTTGATGAACATCTTTACGTTCTTGTTTGATTGGGAGGATTTTAGTTAAGGGATTTGCAAGATGTAAGTTGATTGGGATGCTTTTGGTGATGTTCTTGTTTTTGGTGAGTTGAAGATGTTAACTTTCTATTCCCCAATGGACAATCTTGAAGAAGGTCGAGTCTGATCGGTTCTACATTTTACGCTACATGTTAGAAGACTAAAGGCGAGTTGCATTTAACAATCTAAAGACTTCTTCTTAATTCATGGCATTTATCAAGCAGTTGTCGGTTTAGGGAGAGCACTAATTGGGGAGAGTGATATGTCGAATTTAATCCCAATTAGACTTGCTCATATTCTTGACAAGTTGATTCTCACAAAGACTTCAAAGGTTCTTCTCAATGATTTCTTGTATTTGGGCTTTCAAAGGGTTCTTGATTACGAAGTGTCAAAACCGACAAGGGGAAGGAGACACGTATCTAAGCGAGTAAACTTGATGAACTTAATACTTCTAAGTAATTGAAGATATCCGGGAAGACAAATGTGATTACCGCAGAGAAACTCAAGGTTTGACTCATGGCGAGTAAACTCGATGGACTTAATACTTCTAAGTGATTGAAGTTATCCCGGAAAACAAATGTCATGACCGAGAGAAACTCAAGGTTTTACTCTTCAAGGCGTTTAGTGTTCTTATTTCAACTATGTGGGGAAGAGATGTTAGAAAATGTTTACGAAGATATAAGAGGTACATTGGTGTGTGATGATCTCGATGTTATCGCAATCATCGGGGAGAAAATTGTGAACATTGGGGATGCTCATTTGTTTTACTTGAGGGCTTAATATGTGATTCGAGATATAATCACTTATTCGGTGTTGACATCCGCGAGATTGTCACCCGAGAGATAATTAGTGATTCGGCTGCTTCTTCAATGTTATCGGTTGTTCTCTCTTTGGGAATGTGTGTACTTGGTCCTTGAGCTTCATACACGATCATCGGGAAGAAAGCCATTGTTTACCACAAACATTGGGAGGTGTTTTCCTTAGGGCATGATGTGTATTTGGGAGAGTTCTTGGATATTGGTGTACTTGGGTTCTTGAGCTTCATACACATTCATCAAGGATGAAAGATGTGAACATTGGGAGTTGTTCTTCATTACCCTCATGATGTGTATTCGGAGAGTTCTTGAGCATTATACAAAGAGACCGGCGCATCAATTCAACTACTTGGGGAATTGTTCTCTTGACACCTTTTGGAATGGATCGCTTGAGACGTCGGTTGAAAGGAAATTTGAGAAGTGTTATTTATGTGTGGGAGGAAACGTTCTCGATGTTCTATTGGATGATATAACCCGAATGGAGAATCTCGATTATCGGTCTTAATAGGAGCGTGGGATTTATGATAATGGTGTGCTTCTCATGCACAGCTAAGAAAGCTTGAAATAGAGCTTGAATCTGCTCATCCAAAGGATTTTCGGTTTGGGGAAGCGCGAGTCTCTCTTTCGGATGGTTCAATTTCTTTCTTCAATGCAAGAGCCTGGAAGCTTTGGTGGTTAATGTTTAGAGATGATGACTTCTATCTTCTACAACGGGAACATTCGATATCCTTATCTCGGTACTCGTATCATCATCTTCTTTAACTATATCATCTACTCTATCTTTGTATATATTTATCGAAAAACCAAATACAAAAATATAAAACCAACAAAACAAAATAGAAAAATATAAAATTTTCAAAAGCCATAAAAATCGGAAAATTTGAAAAAACCAAAAATATGTTTTCCAAGACATGTCTTCGGTATCGATAACATCTACGGTCTTAGAAATGTCATTCAATAATGGCACGGGACCATAGATGAAGTTCGGCGAGGAGGTGTAAATATTCTTTTGAAAACATGTCACAAAATATGGCTTACGATCATTTGATGTAACCTCGCTTCAAAAATGGCTTCTGATTATTTGGACTATAACCCATGCTTCAAATAATGGCTTGCGATTATTTGATTGTGACCAGCGCTTAATCATGGCTTGCTATTATTTACGATAGCAACCCGCTCTTCAATAGAAGGAAAGTGTTGCACTAAACATATTTTCAAAAATATCATGCACTTATCCTAAAACACTTTGAGGAAAGTATGTCGAAGGATGCTTGTTCCTACACAAATGTTTTTCCATCTAAAATTCTTCGGAAAAATATTTGTTGTTTTCCAAAAATGGTGGTAAAATGAGTTGCTTTAACAACAATCAGTTTCAGGGTTTTTATTAAATCTGCAAACTCAATCAATGACTTCAGCACTTTTAAAATTTTCATAAAATGAGTTATTGGTTGAGGGGGAAAATGTTTTCAAATCTATATCTTCTAACGAGCTTTCTTAATTATCCTAATATGCTTAATTAAAAATGATGTTAACCTATGTTGAAGGACTAGGTGCCAAGGATATGATTGCTAGGATTAGATATTTAGAGTTTGATGAACACATTTTCCCATACATTTATGTGACCTGATTGATATGTTGCATTGACTTTTATTAGTCGATTGTTGTTTGGGTGTTGTCGACCACCATATATTTGTATGTGTGTTCACTAACGTATGCAGGTATATTGGTATAAAAGAATGTTCCCGATCCGGATCCCACAATTGAAGATGATTGGATGCCGAAAGGAAAGGGTAACTATATCTTGGGTTGACAAATGAAGAAAGCGGAGCTTAATTGGACTTCTAAGGAGAGTTGGCATAAATGCAACGTAAGAGGTCTCCTTGCATCGTGAGATGGTTTTCTTCTAAGTGATTGAAGAAGCGGAGCTTAATTTGACCTCGGTTGGCATTCATAATGCAACGTAAGAAGAAGTCTCACTTGCATTTGCGAGACGGTTTTCTTCCAAGCCCCCTACGGACAACATCAACAAAAGCGACTCAACCACTAACGTATTTTGTCTTGGATACCATTTTAAACAATTTTCTAAAAACTTTGATTAAATTGTTTTGAAAAAGGAAAATATTGTTTTGAAAATATATTGAACTAAATTTTGAAAATCACGGACTTCATGTTATCAAAACCTAAGTCACTCAATTATTGACTTGTCATGGATTGAGGGAGAGTGATTTAAAATAAAATATTTTCAAACGATATTTCTTCACAAAAGTTCCGCTTTGTACAATATAAGTGGTGATCTAAAGATTTAATGTTATGTCATGGTATGATTTTTCTTTAGAATCAAGGTCTTTCAAAATGAAATTTTTACATTCTTGTTTGATTGTGAAATTGTTTTATTTTACTAAAGATCTCTTAAAACTATCATACGACACTAACAATCTTTAATGTCTTAAATTGGTCCTTATCATCATCTTTCAAAATTGAATCTTGCCACGTCTTTCCCCAAATTTTTCTAAATGATTTAAATCGGTTGGGATCATAAATCTCAAATGGTTTGATATTTCGATCGGGGTAGAGATCGTGTTTTAAATCTCAAATCTTTTAAATGGAATTGGTTTAGTCCTTTAAAGGCACTCCTGTCTCCATGTGCCAAACGATTTCAATATACATAATGCACATGTTGAGGAGGAGGATTTATCCAAAACCGGATGAGTATTTAAACAAGGCCACATATTCACCCATGTTTTCTAAACCGTATTAAATCACTTGGGATCCAAAATCTCAAAGGGTTTGATATTTTTGATCGGGGAGAATTTGTGATTTAATAATGAAATTTGATAAAGGTGATCATTTTGATTTAATTGTGCGGTTGCTCTCTCGTATGTGCTAAGCGCTTTCGAATCTCGAAGCATATATTGAGGGAGCATTTTAAAGATAATAAACTATCGAGGTGCAAATGTTTTTATGTGTTAACATAAAGTACCTTGATTGAGTTTTAAAATGGTTTCTTAATGGCGCTTGTGATTGTGGATGTGCTTCAAATTAACTCTTGCCTCTATGTGATAAAATGATTTCAAAAATCCTATGCACATATTGAGGGAGAAAATTTTACCATAGAAAATCAAATGGCTTTTTCGTATGAAAATTGTGATCAAAGAAAATATTTCAAAGTCCTCTTGCCTCCTTGTGCTGAACAATTTCTAAATCATACGCACATGTTGAGGGAGGTTTTCTAAATGATCAAAACTATTAGGGTACAAAATACTTTGATCTCGTATCACAAGTACCTTGATTGTTTTTCAAATGATTTTCAATTGGTTTCACGGAAGAATGAACTGTACCAAAAGACCGACCATTTTACTTTATGCATGGTGTTATAAGGATGGTTAGGTTAGGTATTCGTTCCCACGATCCGCCTTGAGGCGGGAGGGATCTACCGAGGACAATCCACTAGATAGTGTAGTGTCCTTAGGTATGATGAATAAAGGAGAAAATGAGAATATGGGAAGAGTGCGGATGAGGCGAGCTAGTCTTGGAATAAACCCAACAAGGTTCTAGTTATGAAGTCTCGGTAAGCTTGAAGGGTTGAAGAATGAAAAGAAATGAATGATAAAAGGGTGAAAAGAAATAGCCCTCCATCAATTCAACCTTAGGGCGAAACGGGTTCAATTCATATGCTCTTGGTGGTTACTAAGGTAACACTGGTATTGAAGACAAGACATCATGGACCCGGTGATGCACTTGCACTAAACTTCCCAAACCACTCAAGTTCCTCTTAAAAGGGCTTGTTTCATTCTCACGGGAACCTACATAATCTATCGACTTTCTCTTAGAGATTGTTGATATTGAAGAGGAGACCCTCTCCCTAGTCTCCACAGAACCAAATATGCACGATTGAGTCTAGAGCCAAGAGATCATCCACAATATCTCGTTAGGACACTATATTCTTGAAGACTTCTTTGTTTCACACAATGTGGAAAGTAAGTATATATTAAGAGTCCTACGCATTATCCTTGTGGTATTGCGGAACATCCGAGTGATATGTAAAATATTCACAATGAAGATGGAAATCCTCTAGAGCCTACATCAAACAAGCTCTTGGTGGGTGACATGTGAGATCTTCTCAAAAGATCAAACTTGTGACAAGCGGATAGAAGCGATGGGAGATTCAATCTTGAATCAACCTTGGTCGAGAAATGAATTGACGAATACTTTTGGAAAAACCGTTCGATGTGCAAATCTTCTTTTCTCTAGCACGTCGAATGTGTATTCATTTCAAATTCAAAAGTATCTCGATTGAAAATACTTTTAGAAAAACCGTTCGATGTGCGAATCTCTTCTTTTCGCTAGCACGTTGAATGTGTACTCATTCTCTAATACAAAAGTATTTTGATTGAAAATTGATCTTTCTCATAAAACCTTCGTCGTATTGCAAAACTCTTTCTTCAAGCAATACGCGATTGTTTTCAAATCATTTTCATCAATCGGTGAATCTCAATTATTTGGTTCACTCACTCCGTGTTGTCTTCTTTGAGGCGTTCGGTTTGAGAACGGCTAGAACATTGCGAAACCCATCAAGGAGATTCTTGAAATTATACGATCACGGGCAATACTTGTCTTGATCAGCGGGGAACCGTGGGCGTGTACCTCAATTCAATGTAAAGTGGTCAAAGACACTTTCGTGTGTTTTATTGCTAGCTGTTGTTTGCGGTACACTTGGATGGTTGCGGTGATCGAATTGAGGAGTCAATCCTAAGCCGCATGCTCACGGCATCCACACTTAATTTGAAGAAATCATGGTGGTGCATATCTACATAACACGGCTCGATATTTCATACTATGCTTACCTTCACTGCTGCAAATATCATGAACCAGTAAGGCTTCCGCTACTCTGATGGAAAGATGTCATGATCCAAAAGTGTGAGCATGTCGGTCCAAAAGTCACAATTTCACATGATGGCAACACAACTATGGATGATCCAGAGAGATTTGATGTGGCTGATGATCTCATTGAAAGCTCGAAGATCATCAAAGATGTGGATCAGTTCAAAGACCTCCACAAAAAGTACAAATCAATGCGGACTTTGAAGAATCGCTACAAAAGCACAAAGATTGTTGAAATGAAGAATTGAAGTCTACGAGCTCAAGAACAAAGACAAGAATAGAATGCTAGGATTCGAAATGTATAACATGGGGTGACCTCCTTAGGGAGATTGTTAGGAATAAGAAAATTCCATAGTGAAGAGTCGGTCACCCCTAATATTATCTAGCATAAGTTAGCTCGTAGACATAACGTTATTTACGTTATTTAGTAGTTTATTTATTAGTTTGTAGCGTAGTATAGCTTAGTGCAACACCGTGGAGGAAGGACGGGTCTTTACCCACTGTATACCTGATCCGCAGGCCGATAGGAGGTCGTTGAGTCTGTAAGTATAAATACCCCTTCCATCCATGGAAGGGGTGGTGCTTTTCAATCTAATATTCTACATTTTGTGAAGTAACTCTCTACCAAGAAAACACCCAACTCTCTAACTTTCTCTCTCTAATGGCAAACATGTATTTTGATCTCCCAAGACCACCCGAATCATCAAACACATAATATTAAGATCCAACAAAACATACTCCAAACCCTATCAACGACTTCTCTCCACCCCCTTCTGGCGACTTCCGATTCCCAACACTACCCTATTCGTTTTTTTTTCATTAACAAATCAGGTTCTTTTCTTGATTATTACACTTGTTTAATCCTGATTTGTACTTGAGGTTGATTACATCTGCGATTAGGGATCTTATTGGAATCGCTAGTTTAGGGTTAAGTCGAGTTGTGCGATTAGTTTTCATGGGATAGCCGTATGTTCTTCATGCTTATAAACCCTAGTTTATGACTAGGGTTTAACTACAAACGTTTGGAGTACGTGGATTTGGTTTTTCCGAGGTTTTCTTCTAGTTCCGATCTGGTCTTTTTGTTTTTGTATTAGGGTTAGTTTCTTTTTGTTCATGGAGGGTGTTCCTATTGCTGTCGATGTACCCGGTACTCACTCGAATGAGTCTTCAACTGATCATCATGTGGAGACGGATCCACATAACACTTATTCTAACCCGAGTGGTGAGAGTGGTGGGGATGCGGTGTTTGTTTCGAGCTTTAATGTAGCTTGCCAATCACAAAATTTTGGAACAAGTTCTGATGAATATCCTCGTAACAGTGGGAATGAAGATGAGCCAAGTCGTGATCCGGTTGTTTTGGCGGCGTGCAAGAATTTTGAAGAGGCTATGCATGGTGTTAATAATTCGTCTCCCAAGGTTCAATTTGCGAAGCCGGTTTCATATGCGGGTGCTATGTCCAATGATTCTATGAAGCACAAGCCTAATTTTCGTAGGTTGGAATGTAGTAACAAGTCTACTGAGGTGGATCTCTCCGTTCCTTTGAAAGTAGTGGAGGAGGTAAACTCTAAATTTGAGAATACCCTTTATGGTTATTTTTTTGGTAAACGTATTGCTTTTCCGGTCGTTGATTATTATGTTCGTAATACGTAGGCCAAGTATGGTATTCAAAAGGTTATGATGAATGCTAAGGGTTTCTTTTTCTTTAAGTTTTTCACGCGTAAAGGTGTTGATGATGTTCATGAAAACGGACCGTGGATGATTAGGAATGTACCAATTATTCTTAAAACTTGGACGTTGAATACTAATCTACTTAAAGAGGATTTGACTAACATTCCGGTGAGGGTTAAATTTCATGATGTTCCTCTTGCTATGTTTTCTGATGATGGTCTCAGTCTCCTTGCTACATTGATTGGTACTCCGAAAATGCTAGATTCTTACACTAGTCAAATGTGCTTGGATTCCTGGGGCCGTAGTAGTTTTGCTAGGTGCTTGATTGAGGTTCGTGCGGATAAGGCTCTTCAGGAAAGCCTCACTGTTGAGATACCCTTACTAGATGGATCGGGTTCTACTATTGAAAAGATCCGGGTTGAATATGAATGGAAACCGCCAAGATGTGATACGTGTAAACGGTTTGGTCATTATTGCTTGTTGTCCTAAATCATTCCAAATCTACTCGGCCTAAGCAGTGTTGATGGTTTCCAAACTTTAAGTACCAAGAATAAGGTTAGGAATGGTGGTACAAGTGTTCCTGGTAAAAGAGGTTTTAATAAACCTGGTGTGGGGCCTAAGTTTCGGTATCAACCTAAAGCGCCCCTTAATCTCAAGCAGGTGGATAATTCTAAGATGAAAGCCACTGAAGTGGCAAGTATGAGTGGGACGACGATTGCTACATCTAACCCGTTTGATGCACTTAATGTGATCCATACTGATGAATGTGGTACTCCTACTGATATATTGGATTCTGGTTGTTCAATGGAAGCTAAGAAGGTTGGGGCTGTTAAGACCGGGAATGTATCATAAGAACCGCTTGTGAGTGATTCAATGGAAGCTAACGAGGTTGGCCATACCCCTATTGTTGAGAAAATTGGGGAGCTTGAAAAGCTTCTTATGGATGGGAAAGCTACTCTTGTTGATGATCTTGGTAATCCTATTAAAAGGTTGATTATCCGGTAAAAGGATCTTCCGTCTACTTCATCTATTAAGAGGGTTGACCCATTCTCCTGGGAGAGATTGTTGTCTCAAGCGGTGATGAGGAGGAGGTTGTAAACACCTTTGATGAGTCGAGTAACTTATTTGGTGGTGGTCATGATCGAGAAGATGACTTTGATGACTATGGTTATGATAACTACGCGGATCGGGTTCACGATCTTCGGGTAATTTGGATGCCTATTCGACACATATGGTATCAAGCTCCAAGGCCTTGGTAGGAAGTAAATGTTTTCTTCATGGGAGTCGATGTTATATTTTGAGTAGTGGTTTATTTTCTTTTTAGAAAATAGAAAGTATCTTGTTATGTAAAACACTCGCCATGTAGCAGTGAGATTATCGGATTCACCCATATCGTTTTGTCTTAAGCGTTTTTGAGTAATATATTTCTGGGTCGTTGACCTTTTAAAAAAAAAATAATAATAAAAAAAGTCGGGATGATTCTAGAAAATGTTGTTTCGTTTATTTCTAATTTTGTATTATTCTTTTTGGCTTCTAGCGTCTTGCTGGTAGTCTTTTTCTAATATAATTATGCCGTTCAAAAAAAAAAAACAAAAAAAATAGAAAAAACGCTAAGTCGCTAACTAAAATGGTCAACAAAGATTACGATATGCTTCGGTCTAAAACATGCTTTATTGGTGTGCCACTAGGATTGCCAATCTGTTTTTCACAGGAGATTTGTTGTGCAAATAACATTTAAAACAAAATAAAATTGTTTTCCTGTGAAATGTTATGTTGAGACTTGAGAATTTAAGATGAAAACTGAAAATAGTAAGATCGATCTTTGGGCCATGTGACTTGCTTGTGTGTGCATGTGTGTAAAACGTGCATTTCTACATGACTAGGATCCGCAAACCAATAAAACAAGAATATAAATAGTAATGTGTAGCGATATATACGTGCACAAACTTGTATAACCACTTTTCGCCTAAAATAGCCCAAAACTTATCGGTTACGTATTGTCTCGGGTGTAATCTAGATTATTAGAAATTGTGAAGATGAAATATGCATTTATTAACAGGGTATTTGCGCGATGTAACGGGGAGTATCCACTGACTGAATTTTATGGTAATGTGATATTTTGCGGTCATATTTTTATTAACAATTAATTCTGAATAATAATAATTGAGATATTGTTTAGTTTTTTTTTTTTTTTTTTCGTTTTCGAGTCCACGCAGATCTTTATTATTACTGTGAGTTGGGGAGTGACAGTGGTAGCCTAACAAACAAAAGAAAAATCTTACAAAGTTATTATTATTATTATTATTATTTATTATTATTATTATCTTTTTTTCCACTTTTTTTTTTAATCGAGTGAGTTATTGGTCGACCCTCATGCTGCAATGGCGGTGACTCGGTCGGCGCAACGGAGACCGAACCGGTCGATCGACCACTGTGGGCAGCCTAATAGTTATATTTGTAAGTGCTTGGATTAGTAGCTTGATTAGGTTGTACATTATGATTAAATACTTGTATATTTTGGTGAAATGACGAATTAAATAGTGTATTAATTGTATGTGTTGAATAATATTTTTTTAGTTTTATTTGTGCTTCAAATAGTTGTACCTTATGCTTTCTTACTTGTATATGCTTAAAAATCTATATTAAAAAGTCTTAAAAAATTAATAAGGAGGAAGATATAACATGCATTATAAGATAGTATAGATTAACATAAACGATAAACAAGTTAGTTAAAATCAATTGGTGTAGAGTAATGTTAGTATTTATGTTTTATCATAGTTTCCGACTTTTTGACCGACTAATCCACATGGTTTAACCTACCCTTTTCAGGAGTTTGGTATGACTACTGTTGTTAGTATTTGTGTTCTTGTTAACGGATGTTTTGCCATGTTACTATAAATTTATAATATCATTGATCTGGGACTAGGTGATACATTGAATGTGTTCGAAGTCATTAAATTGTGGAACAAGTTGAGACCTTATTTGAGGGTTACGAAGTCGACCTACGAAAACAATATGATATACCGCAAAATGGTTTGCATTCCAAGGTCGATATACTAAAAATGAAAGAGCAGACCACCTGCCTAGTTGGTAACACGTTTTTAAGATGAAGTGAAATTTACTTACCAAAATGTGATATCCATGGTTATCAATCAAATGACATTTTTTTTAGACATCATAAAGCTTAACTATTGACCAATCGTTAAAACATGAGTAGTTGAATGAATTAATGGCTTAAATCTTTATTTAAATAAAGCTTGAGCCATATTAGTAAACCCAATAAAAGGCCCAAGCCCACTATACGTAATATAAAGTTATAAAAGTTTATACGCAGAAATAGAATGAAAGTTTCAGGAATGAGCTAAAACGGAGAAAGAATGTGAGTTTTCACTCTCACACATAAAAGAGTTCGATGTAAAATATTTAATGAGTTCTATTAATGGATTTGTGAGGTTTGTGACGTAACATGATCTGCGATTCTATTTACTTGATAAAGTCTAAAATATTAGAGACATGTTACACACAAGGACGGACCCAGAATTTTTAAAAAGGTGTTGCACAAAAAAAATGTTAGACTAACTTAAGTAGCACTATAAAAAATGAAAGTAGCAAAAAAAATTTTGGAGGTTGCACATACAACAAAACGCAGTTTGAAATCTTTTTTGACCGTGGACCTAAAATCGGTGTGGCCGTGTCACATCCCAAGATACATGTGGGTCCGTCCATAGTTACACATGTACATAGTCAGTAGGGTAACTAGTGGTATCGATCCATAGCCCCTTTTATCATTACAGATATGTGATTAAAATAAAAAAAAAACGAATAATATAGCAATCAAATACAACGTGTAGTGACAGGCTGACACTTAACCAGTAAATATGTACAAATTCCAAATAGATATACGAATATATTTTTATTCGCAGCTGGATTTAAAACGAATATATGTGACAGGTTAAAAATGTGTATCCTTTATCTTTCATAAGTTAAACACAATTTAGGACCAGAACATATTGGTTAAGTGAGAAGCTTAGACTAGTCAGATTTGGAAAATAATTGTCTGGTAAAATTGGAAAATAATTGTCTGGTGTTCGGCATGTTATTATTGCTATTCATAGCATACATACATGTTCAGTTTGAGTGATATGGAGTATTTCATATAATGAAGAATATTAATTGTGTGTTCAAATTATCATGTAAAAAGTAAAAACCGCATGTATTAATTGTTTTTGTGTTTTTTACTAGCTGCTCATGTGGCTTGGAATGTTTTGTTTAACTTTGTTTGACTGAACTGGTCATTATTCATGCAAATAGCTAGGTGATTTGATAATAACATGATTTATAAGAAAACAAAATAGAAATGTCATATCAATTTGCACATACACAATCACAAGATTATTCCAAATTCATAATAAAAGTTTTATCAACATGTTGTAGTTTCACAACCAAGCACAAAGAAAACAAACAACATAAACGCACAATTACACAACGATATCACCACGGATATGCCTGAGAAGCACCGGAACCACGACATCTGGTGAGCTTAGTTGCGGAAGGTGACCATCTGTCGACATGACCTCGACTATGGACTCACCGCCAAGGTTTTGGTGAAGATACTCAGAAACGACCACAGGAACGGCTAGATCCTTCATGCTTTGGATGATATGACATGGGACTACCACATGGCACAGCAAATGTCGCATGTCGCTCTGGAAAATGGTTTGTGCAACGCTCAAAGCAATATCAGGTCTCATATTGAAAAGTGTCCGACTAAATTCTTGTACTGATACAGACTCCATGTCGCCACCAACTGCCAATGGAGCGAAACCAGAACACCATGCCTTAAAATTGGACTGCATTGCTTCAAATAGTTGCTCAAGATCTTCTTGTTCATATCCTCCAAAGTAATCAACGTCATTCAAATACCTAATAAACATTCAAACTAGCTTCTTTAATTTAATTATGTTACACATGACAATTAGTCTATTCAGTTTGCAATGTATATACTAAACATTTATATACATTAAGAAACATGTAACTAATCTTGACCACATAAATTTTGTTCCAATTTTGAGACATAAACAAATATAACTGGATCCTGAATCCAAATCATCTAACTACCGTTAGTTCACTTAAAACAATTCACGACATGAAGATAACATCATGAAAAATATAGGAAAAAACTAGTGGAAAAAATGCAACAGATTTAGAATAAAGAAATCTATATAAAAACAGCAATCCAATGAATCATTCAGGTAAGATTTAGACATTCATACTTCAATCCAATGATTATACCCGCGATTAGGAATCTATTTCAAAGAAGAATTTACCTTCCCCCGAGGGTAAAATATCTCTAACTTCTTCAAGCCTATCAGATTATTATCATACTCTCTCCGTCCCATATTGACTGTCCACTTTGAATTTTATAGGTTTTCATTTCTAACTTTGACTTTAAATATTTTTAATTATGTTATATAATACTTGATGCAAAATATATGAATAGATTGAGTTTTAACTGTATTTTTTATTGGTATAATTTTTATTAAATATTATATAACACAAATAAAAATATTTAAGGTCAAAGTTAAGAAAGAAAAGACTTAAAAGGTCAAAAACATGACAATTAATATGGGACGGGGTAGTACTATTTAGGCTTAATCATCGTTATTTTTATCAAAAAAAAAAACGATTAATTTAATCACAAGACAATATATAATCCCGTATGTTACATCAAGTCTGATGATTTGCCTATAAAAATGGATAAAAACTTTGACTAGCAAATATTATAACTACGTCATGTTGTCGGTTTATGCTCCAAAATTAACATTATTTTAACTTGAAAGTTAGTCTAAACTCAAAACATTCAAAATTTAATCTTACTCCATCAACCAAAAAGTAGTCATGATTAAACAGTACTTACCAAACCAGGCAAGTCTTAATCATGCAATTAAACAGTAATTAAGTATATGTAATTAACAAATAATACTCCCTCGGTCCATATTAAATATCCATGTTTGACTTGTCAAATTTTTCTTTTATAACTTTGACCTTAAATAGTTTTGTTTGTGTTATATAGTATTAGATAAAAATAGTAATACATATTTGACCTTAAATAGTTTTGTTTGTGTTATATAGTATTAGATAAAAATAGTACTCCGTAATACATAATGGAAATACATTTAAAACTCAATCTATTTATATATTTTGCATTAAATATTAAATAATACTGACTTTGAAAATTCAAACTGGACATTTAACATGAGACGGAGGGATTAACACCTAAAAATTGCCTACCTAATCCCTAAGTTATCACCTTTCATAAAAGTCAACTCAGTGACAAAGTTAACCGAACATCATATCAAACAGAAACACAAACGTTTGACAACTAACCTCGGAGAAGCAGAAATCATGACAAGCTTCGAAAACAAATCTGGTCGTGTGATGGATGCGACAGCACCAATCATAGCCGACACAGAGTGACCAACAAATATGCATGACGTCACCTTAAGCTCCTCAAGTATCCCTATAACATCGTATGCAAATCCTTCTAGTGTCGCATATCGATCAAAGTCGAAGTACTCGGGGTTGGTCGTGCCAGCTCCCATATTATCGTACAGAATCACCTTGTATTCCTCGACTAGGTGAGGTACAAGGTGTTTCCATACGGATTGGTCTGTACCAAAACCGTGTGCCAGGACTATTGTCCTGGCACCGGAACCTAATATTTTCACATTGTGTGCTTCTTCCACAACTCCCATAAGTATAGATTGATTTTTGGGTTTGGTTTTTTTGATATGTGGAAGGTGTGGAAAAGGGTTTGTATATTGGGGTGCAGTGATCACCACATGTATTGGTTTTTTTATTTTATTTTATTTGTTTGATAAGAATATGTGGAAGTATTTGATCCAACGGTTGGTTTTCGTTTGGTTAAAAATGAAATTAGGATATAGCTAACTACCCACTCATGGAATACGACATGTCGTGTGTCCTTTGTGTTTATGATTAAAGATATGTTGTTATCTTATTTAGTTTGTAATTTTGATTTTTGTTTGTTTTTAAAGCGGTCATTTTCAGAGTTTAATGTTTGCCGTTTGTGAATCACACAAGTGTCTACGATATTAATTGTGATTTATTTTAGGTGCTTCAATACAAGTTTTAAGACGTTTGTTAAATATCTTATCAAATAAATGTTGCTTTTTTAGAGATTGTTTAATACTTAATATAATTGTATCTTGTTTAGTATGTTTTGCTTGACCATCTAGTTTTGTACTATCAACAATGGCACACAATATATGTCTTCTTGAAGATCAGTGTTAAGCTTTTAGATGAATATAGTTCGACAATTAAAGAAGGAAAACTCTCTCCTTAATGTTAATAGCTCACTTGACCACTTATGCCGTCTAATAAAATTTTATCCATTAAACTTTTTTTTTAAAGAATTTCCAAGCTAATTGGTAACTAATTATATATATCATCAATTTTAAATTTACATAGAAGTGGAAGACAAACGGGCAACAAGCTACGTTGCTAACTTCTTTTAGATTCTAAAACTAATTCTTTTGAAAACTACATTTATGAATCTAGATGTACTAACATTATTTTGCATAACTCGCTGGACTCTCTTGAGGAACTCTACTGCCTCATGTCACTACTACATAACATGTCTTTACTGTTGGACATTTCTGTCGGAAATCCGTCGGTAAAAGTAGTTTCCGACATATTGGTGACGAAAATGGTGTGTCGGGAAATTCATGGTCGGTAATTACTATCTGTCGAACTTCACTTGGAAATTCCGACAGAAAAACATGCGTCGGAACTTTGTTGAATGTGATGGAAACTTACTTGATTATATCGAATTTATTGATTGAATCGGATTGTGATTTAGATTATTAGTTGAATTTGTTAATTGGGTGTTTAGATATAAATGGGAAATTTAGAAGTGTAAACATAAATATAAATTAGAACTTTTCCGACAAATTAACGATGGATATGCATGATTGTCAGTACGCAGTCGGAAAGTTGTTGGCAAATTATGTAAATTACTGGTAGATTTCTGACGAAAATCTTATTCCTTGGAAATCCATCGAAAGTTGGTCGGAAAATCTTTGGCGGTAACATCCGTCGCCAATCCGACAAAATATCGTCAGTAATTAGCGACGGAAAAATGTTCGTCGGAAAATCTGTTAGTGAAAGTCAACTTTCTAGTAGTGTGTGCAAGGAAACCAAAGGTATCAAACTCGAAAGAAATAAAAACATGTTGATTTCAGTGCATGTTTTCTCGTGTTTTTCCATTTGTACAAGACGACTTTCAAACCAGACTGTCCTACTGTAAAACCCCGGCTACTCAAACCCACGAGAGTAGAAACCCCGGTTAGATCCACACACGCATGTTTTCCTCCAACCCATCCAAACACTTAAATGTCTGCAAGCCTGAGTGTGGATCTTATATCCAACGGGGTCAATCAAAAGGTTCACATTTGCTTCTTTCTTGGCGGAGATTCCAGCACGCTTACAAACATAAAAAAGGACATCCCTAACCATATCATGTCTGTATTTAAAGACTGGGAGCTCTTTACAATGAACCGCATGTTCTCTAAAAGAATCCAAACATGTCTTGCGACAAGCCGAACATATCTGAGTCGTTTAATCGAATTTTGAGTAATGGAAAAGTTGATGAGAAAATCTTGTAAATAATCAATTAACATGGACTTCTTTCCATAACCTTTACTAACATGTTTTTGTTACTAAACAATACGGAGTATATAACTTGTCAAAAGGCATATATTCTTCCATTTCATTAACTCAGTGGGGTGTCAACTTGCATTCTAAATTAATGTATTTGGAGGATTGCGTAGGAAGATAGCAACATAATTTTCTTTGACAAGCGGTGAAAGTTAAATGGAACATATGGAAATTATTATTTTTTTCTCTCCATAATAGTTATTGATTATTATGTCACCACGAATAAAGTCCATACACATAAATCAAAATTAAGATAAAGTTCGTAGGTTTAATTAAGATAAGACATGAAGAGGATAGAAGTCGGTTGAAAATATGTTTGAACGATCGAGAGATGAGTCAATAAGATAATGTGAAAGGGTAGAACTTGATGCTGCGCTACTTGCGCGCGTGTGGCTTAAGCACGCTATCATGTTCTTCTAATTCGAGGTAAGTAGAATTGTACCCAGATTAGATTAGGCTTAATAAGTAGGAGGACCGGTGAGCAGAGACGGAATCAGAATCACATATTACCTGATGCATACAAAATTCTAAATCGTAATATAACAGAGCATATTAGACTTTTACTAAATTTTATGTTTATCTTTTATTTGTAAGTATACTAAAAAATAATACTAGAAATATATTTGATAAACCGGGTGCATTTAGAAACAATCGATATTTTCTTTAAAAACTAACACTACATTGAAAAGATCCATGAGGTTCCCGAGAAACCCTCTGGTTCCATCCCTGCGAGTGAGTTGTTTGACGGTCGGTGCAACTAGACATGAAACAAGGAAATGTGGGGTATGAGAGTTTGTTGTGAGTTTTGTGGAGTATATTTGTGTTTAAATAAAGTGTATTTGTATATTATGTTTGGTATTACTCCATTCGTTCTAAAAAGAGTGTTCACAAACAAAAAATGAACAAATTATGATATGTATAATTAATGTTAGTTTTGATTAATAAAAAGTCATTTTTACCCTTATAGTTAATATAGAAATTAGAAATGAGTAATTAATGCAAGTTTTTGTTATAAGAGTAAAGTAGGAAAACCGATATTTATCAGCAATAAGTGATGTTCATATATAAACACTGGACAGTTATTTTGTGACAAACATAAATAGTAAGATGTACACTTTTTCTAAGACGAAATGAGTAATAAAAATGAGTGTTTAATGATCGCTAAAAGTGGATTCTGATGTTATTCATATGTGTCACCATACCACACTTGTTATTATACCTGGTCTTATGATGCACCATTGAAGGAAAAAAGATAAAAGAGCTTTAAGGGTTATGTTTAAATAAAAAACATGTACATTGGTTGTACATCGAGTTGTTTGAGAAATGTTAAATTTATGGGTAAGCAATTATTATTAAAGGTGATGCCTGTTCTATAGCTTCTTAAGTCCATTGTGAGGATGTAGCTGCAATGGTCTTTAAATTAGTTATGGAATGGGAAATGTAGTCTAGGTGGGATGTATCCTTGGGTAAGTCCAGTCATATGAGTGATGCCAGTTTTGGAAATGTAGCTCTTTGGTTGTGGATCCCCAATGGAACAGGAGTTTTACACACTCTCTTGGTGAAGCCTTCTACAAGAGCCTCTCATTGTGCTAGTATGGGTTACTGGTGCAGTTAGGCAGGGTGTTTGTAAGTAGGAAATGTAGCCAAGGTGTGTGGTTTCTCCATGGTTGCCTAAGGCTAGTATGTTAGTTCACTGCTAATATACTAGACTAGAAGAATGGTGAATGTATATAGCTAGTATTTCTGGTATAGCTATGTTGTAGTTCTCTGATTTCAGTCTCAATGGGATCTGTCCATTTGATGACTTTTGAATTGGTTGTAGTGTTATAAGCATGTTTATGTTATAATAAAATCATTCACCTTTTCAGAGAAAAAAATTTATTATTTAAGGTGCAAGCAACTAATGCATGTATGAATATTTTAAACGTGACCTTTTGGGCTACATTTAGCATTTTTCTTATTATTTTATCGAAACATAGAGAATTTAGTTAATTAATGCGAGTATCCTTAAATACCGAATAACTTGCTAAATTACATACAAGTCCATTAACTATACAAAAGGTATCTAATGCCCTTTGGTATTGTGTGAGCTGGCACATTTCTAGATCGTTTGACAAAGGTCACTTGCATTTGTCAATCTGATGACTTAGATCAATAATATCGTTCTACAAACTAGCAATTTGAAGAAGATTTCTAAAAAGAGAACGATGTAAAATCAAAGAGTCAGTTTCCATTTCAATTGTTGAGAAGTGTTAATTTTAAGCAACATGAACGACGCACAACACTGCTCTTACTTCTGCTAATAAAACCGAACTAAAGAAATTTATAAATGTATCAACATAAATTATCATACTCCCCTCATGATTACCTCATAAGAAAACCAAGCTTACTACTATTAGGTCATCGTCCAACATCACAATTGAGTGTTTTCTCCCAAAGTAAGGGGCCGCCATTCCCGCATATCATAATTATGTATGACTTTGTTGAAGTATTTCGGATCGTTGCATTCTTATATTCTTTCAACTACGAGTGATGTGGTGCCATAAAATTTCTAGGATAGTCATTGGCCCTCCATGTGCGACACAAAGTTGTTCCATCCAGATACTCCAATGCCACATTAGAAACAACCCTTAGTTAATTGTTTTGACCCAAATCTACAGATGCAAAGTAGTCTTGTACATATTCAGCACTATGGAATGGTAAGTCGTTTGAAAATTTTGTACTAGCCCACATAGATTGAGTCCAAAAACAATGAAACAGTATATGTGATGTATTCTCAAAAATAGCATGAAAATGCACACATAACCAACTATAAAGTGTAAGATTTTTAGTTCAAAGACTAGCCATTTTCAGTAGGATATTCCACCAAGAACGCCTCACGAACAATTTAAATTTATTACTGACGTTGGCTGATTTTAAAAGCACCTCTTTCCGACCTAGACAATTATTCTCTCTTCATCCACTATTATCTTGTTGACCTTGTTAAGAATAGTTTCACAATATATGTTTTTTGAAACGACAATGACTAATATGAGGCCTATATATTTTGTAAAACCTCAATTTTTATGGAAATAATTTTAAATATATTTGATAGCTCATAAGTTAACTTATGTTATAGTTATAAGGTTTCATTAGTCATAAGGACCTTGCACAAAAATAACTTAACTTGAATAAAGGCCCTCCATGCAATAGATTGACTAACAAGGACTAACTTTGCCAAATCATGAAAGTTTTGTTAAAAGTCTATCACACCCTTAAGTATGACTTAGAACTGGGAATTCATTTATCCCCATAGTTACACGTGTGGATGGAGGGAAAAATTATTCTCAGTACCTAGCTAGTTCCTCTAGATCATATGAAATTCAAAAAAATCAAAAAATCAAGCAAAGGTAAAATTTGATGTTAAAGAAGTGTTAAGGACTACATTTAGCTCTTATCTTAGTTATTTTTAAGGTATGAATCAAAGAACCTATCAAGTCATGTTTTAACATGAACTCAACACGAGGGATTTTATTAGAAATCTTGTATGATGTTAATGAGGGAGTTATGATGATTTTAATGGACTAAATTATGAAAATTCATAAAATTATAATTTTTGTAAATTTTCAAGAAATCATGAAATTATGATAAGGTAAATCATAGGTAACTTTGTATGATTGTTTTAAATCATTATGTGATGTTAGTTCATAAAAATATTTAATTTTTGGTTAGTGTTAGTCGACTAGCCAAACGCCCCCTTATGATCTTAGTTGTTCCAAAAACTAGTTTAGGAAGGTATAATCATGTAGTGAATGATTATAATGTTTGTGTTATGAAATTTAGATGAAGGAAGTTAACCGAGTGCCTTTGGAATTTTGAAAAATCCCATTAGGGCCATAAGGCGAGTAACAATGTGTAAGGGTAAGTAAGGGTGTTATTTACCCGTATTTCATGCCCATTTGTATTGTTGTTTATGTTTATGTTAAAGCAAGGTATATGGTGAAGTATTTCATGTTATGATTTCAATATTATGCAAGTTCAAGTTCATGATCAAGTATATGTTATTTATGTTATAAATTGTGTAAGTTATATGCTAATTACACATGTTGACCCCTGAGGTCTTAAATTCAGTTTCCTGTTGACCCAAGTGCTCATTTTATCATGTATTCAGTCATTAGTGGAGCCTGAACTCGAGGTATTCATGATCCTTCGTGGATACCGTGCTTAATGCACTCATGATCAAGTTATGACCCATGTTTGTATGAAGCAACTTAGTACATGTTCTATACTTTATGATTTCAGTTTAAACATTTCTTTTACTCACTAAGCATTAACTTAACGTTGATTCATGTCATGTGTTAATAGGAGAATCATGTGATGATGTTAAGGTTAACGTTGATTAGTATTTTTTAACGTATGCTCAGTTTCAGTTTTATGAATCACGAAAATGGTTAATTACAATTTTGGTTAATGTTGTTTCTAGGTTTAGACTGTCATACGGCGTATGGGTCAGATATTTTTTTAAAAAATAATTTCTTATGGGCGTTTCATATTTACTTTGCTGGGACACTTCTCAAACGTCCACTATTTCGATCACCATACGCTCACATTTATACTAAATATGACTTCCCATCTGTTAAAGTTGACAAGTTGCCCAAAAACTTGACAATAGTCCTCAAGGATACCCTTTAATCGTCGGTATTCTTGTTCGGTTGCTCAAGTAAAGAGTAGACTATCATCTGAAAAAAATAAGTGGCTAACGAGTGTGGTTCCCTGACACATCGATACACCATGTAAGGCTTTTTTTCAATGATAAATCTTGATAACACTTCAACACATAAGATGAAAAGGTAAGAAGATATAGAAGCACCTTGACATATTCCTCTCATGGTGTTAACATACCCACTAACTTTTCCTTTTTTATAAACGAAAAAGAGACGGTTAAGATACAAGCCATAATAAAAAGAACAAAGAGAGGGGGAACGCAACTTTGTGAGCACTCATCTCGATCTTAAGAACTAAACATCTGATTTTGCCACAACGTTTAGCTTTTAGCCAATGGAACGCCTCCTGTGTTGGATAATCTTGATAGGTCCGTGACTTGGTATTAGTTTTGTTAAATAAAGAAGTGTTGATATGGTCTTTGGCTGACCAAAGTTTATGGAAATGTACGTGGGTTTTGCTTTCCTGATAGTTAGGGATATTTTTTAGTCGTCATGGCTATGCACAAACACCTTTATTTAGTTAATTTTTATTATAAATAGAAGTTTAGAATTTTGTAATCTACGTATCAGTTTTCCCTTATTAATACCCAATCCATTGAAAACCAATCTTGCCGTTTTGATAGGCGTGGAGTGTAAATTCGTGAGGAATGATTCGGGTAAAGAAGGGACTGATAACCTTTATTTGGTATAAGAGCCTAGGGCTCGTGAAGACACGGCCGTTTTGAGAGTCTACTTTTGAAGAGGAGGAGTGATTCGATAAAAATCAATAATAAGAGATTGTAGTATGTGGGTAACTCAAACGTGTTAGGTTTGAGCACCGAGATCGTTCCGAACGAGGGTTGAATGGAATTTCCAACTCACGTCTCAATAATCGGGATTCGAATAAGAGAAAAGGGGATAAGATGATATATTCTAAACTACGGGATAAGGAAAGCATCAGGAACTTCTAATCTATGGGAAATCCTAAAAACTAAGGCAAACTACATAATTCTACGCTAAAACGCAAATACGGAAAATAAATGAAACGCGAATAAAAAGCAAGTACGTCTAATCTAGATCCTAAAAATAACCTAAAACTACTTTTACTCTAGAAATGATATTAGAAAACTAAATATGAATTAAAACTATTTTTTTGGAATTTTCTTGAATTTTTTAGAATTAAAAACTAATTATTAACTAATAAAAATAAACTAATTATCTAAAAATTATGAAAGAGAGAGGGAAAAATATGGAAAAATCTTTTTTATGCTTTTTATATTTATCTAAAACTGTGAAAATTGAAAATTTATTTTTTTGGAACTTTTTCTTAATTAATTGCTATTAAAGCTAATTAAAAATGATTAGAAACTGAATAAAATAATGAAAAATACTAAACAGTAACTAAAAATTATGAAACTTGCAGGGAAATTATAAAATGATATCCTAAAGCTATGAAAAATAGAAAAACTTGGTCTTATGTGGAAGAATCTAAGGTTGCAATATAAACTGTTAAGGAAATAAGCTCTATCAATAAGCAAATAAGCTCTATAGTGAACCAACTGAAAACATAAGCTAAATAACACTAAGTCTACTCTATAGCAACTTAAAGCACCTACTCCTAACCACTAAATAAGCATTCACGGAGATTAAGCAAACTGATCTATTGAGCAAAAGCTGATCTAGCCCTACTGTTTAAGCACTAGAAACTGCTTATCTAAAAAGCTAGAGTGAAAACTAGAAGTAAGGTTCTCAAGCCAACCAACCAAAGATCATATGCTCAAAGTTACAGCTGATAAGGACAAGTATTAAGGAAGCTAGAGAGCAAACAAAAATGGCAAATCAAGGAAAGAAAGCTGAATCAGCAGAACAGGTAAGATAGGTACCAACTATAAGCTAATGGAACTGCTTATTCAATAAGCTACAACAAAAACCATGAATGTGGTCTTAAAGACCACCTAGAAGACTGCAAGTAGACCAAATCTTAGACCCTAACTAGCTCTAATGAACCTAGTGCAACTGCTGAAATTTCTGCAAAAGTCTGTTATGACACAGTGTTTTGACTTTTATATGATTACTAGTTTGACTTATATGAGATTCAAATGCAAATTTTAAGACCGAGAATGATGAATAATGATGAAATGAAACTTAAATAAGCTAGTTAAACAACTTCTAAACCTATATGTATGATCCTAGCCACTGATTCCAACAGTAAAGTATAACAAGGGCAGATTCAAACTATTTTGACTTTCATGAGAACTGAAGCAAAATAAAGACAGATAAGCACTCAAATATCTATACCAAGCCTAAAACTAATGATCCACTGCAACAATATAACCTCTAGCTACTGATTTTAGTGTTAATCCAAACACCCCTTCAACTGCCAAAATACAATTATACTACTGAAAATCAAAGAAATCTAGGCAAGGCTCAATCAAACAGCTCAAAACACATTTAAACTCCAACAATACACAATCTTAAGACAGATTTAATACCAAAATGCATTTGACTAAAAAGGTTGACTTTATTTGACTTTTGCTTAAAACTGAAAGTGAGAACAGATGAAAACAAGAATAAGCTCTCATAAGCTTTAACAAACTTACTTGAGCTTACTTGAGCAGTGAGAAAACTTTTGAGACAAGATTAATCCAAAATTGAATAAAAGCTCTTATGACAATGAAATGTAAAATTGCATTAATTGAAAAGTGTTTACAAAACTGAAATTACAAACTAATTAACTACTGGAAAAATAGAATGACAGGACAGTAAATGATCAAAACTCCTCTAAATACATGAGGAATTGGACAAGCTAAAATGTGACTGAATGAGTGCTTAAATAGCTGAGCTGATGGCCTTGGGATGCTTCTGGATCTTAAATCGTGGCCTTTGATCATCCTTCTTATCATCACATCCAATTGCAGCCCTTGGATTGGATTAGTGAGGTGTTCCCACCAATGGGAGAGCTCCTTTTGTCCAATGTGGCAGTCTATTGCATCATATCTTCTGACACCTTGGCAGAAGGCTTCTAGAAACATGGGAAGATGCTTAGTACCAAGTTGGGTGTTTGGGAGGTGGTTAATAGTGGTGTACGGGGTGTGTTTGGCTGGGGAAGAAGCAGGATGAAAACAGGCGCGTTTGGGTTTATTAAATGATATCTCAAAATAGTTGACCGGGTTCTAGTTTAGTTGACTTGGGTTAGAATTCGGGTAAATGGGATTATTCGGGTCTAAGGTGGGTAGGACGGATTGGATTTAAGTTGAGCCAAGGATGTTAATGTTTAGGATTGGACTTATGTTATTTTTGGACTCAAGGTTGTTTGTTATTATTAATACACTTAGGACCATTTATGTAACATTTGCAAGAACAAGGGTCCAAAAGTGTAAATTGGGAAAGGGTAAGGGTGAGTTGGGAAATTGGAAGAGAGGGTTTTATGAGGGGTGAAAGTGTAATTAAGGACAGTTGAGGGATTATTTGTGAAAAAGTAGTAAAATGAAAGGTGTAATGTGAAAATGTGATATAATGACGGGTTTTCAGTGAAATCTCCCAAACCATGTCCCGAACTCCGCATTTTGATCTCTTGAGCATCAAAGTCCATAAAACTGCATCCCGGCATCGGCTTTTGCACTCTTCTCTCTCTCGTGCCAGGTTTTATGTCTGATTTGGTCCCTTTTTGCGTGTTTTTACATATCCGTACCTGCACAAGCACAAACTCAAGAAAACCACAAATATTAGCAATAAACGGCTCTTTCTTGGTTGTTTTGGGTCTGTTTTGATAATGAAAAGATATGTGAATAAGCACATATCAAAATACCCCAGACGAGACCATTGTCGTGTCCTCACGCAATGCAATCAACTCACGCTTCTAAAACCAAGGATTTCAATCTCTTTCTACTAAACCTATGAAGAAGTAGCAAAGATTCCTCAAAAGAGATTAAGAAAGCCTTAATTCTAAAAACGCCCCGTTTACCTTTTATATTCACATATAGATATAATGATTAAGCACATTCCGATTATGAATGACGGTTTGTTGAACTTTCATGTCGATCAATAACTCCAACATTTTTCAAACGACACGTTAGGATCACAGAGTAGAAAACACAACACAGCGTGAAGTGACCATACGGATAGAATACATCGTCCCTGATTTTTCACAAGTTCCCAAACTAAGCGTAAAACCGAAATCATTGTTACATACGACTCTAGATGCTAACACTACCCATGGAAGTTACTTGTGTACTTACCTTTTGTTCCCATTTTCCTATTTTCCTCTAGATTTTTTATTTTTGAGAAATGAATTTCTTCAAATTCTCGTTCGATAACTCTTATTCGATAAAGATACAAAGCTAAGTCGATAATTAGTTATCCGCCTTCTCTCAAGAACCATTGTCGTAAAAATGAGGTCCACATCAAGGAATTTTATTACTAACTTTGACTTTTTCAATTTTCATCATTTTTTTTTTTTTTTTTTTTTTTTTTTTTTGCACTTATACTTTTATTTATATGAGCTGTGAACTACGGAGCTTCACGGGGTAATTCCAAGACTATAGGTTTCATGAAATGAGGATCCCGGCTGGCTAGGCTAAGACCTCACTCAATCCCGGCTAAAGATCCAAGGGTCCGATCTCGACACCGCAGCTCACAACTTTACTTATTACTTTTTCACATATCACTTATTGCTTATTCATTTATTTATTACGGATCCTTGATGTGTACCCGATTTTTAAAACAAAGATTCTCTTAAGAAGATAAAGAACTAACTATCGCCAAAAACTCGACATCTCTAATTATTTAGACAGATATGGGGTGAAACAATTTTGTGGGAACAAAAAGCCATAAGTACCTTCGATGGGCTCTAAAGAGAACCAACTACTCCACGCTTAGCATCTAAACTCATAAGTAACTCTATCATTTCTCGATCTCTGCAAATTTAAAATCCCAAATAATGAGATCCGCAGATGCTTAGCCGATAATTTTTAGATTACCTATGGTTAAGGAACAAGCTAGGCTCAACACGCCCGGTCAAGTCGAAATTCTATTCCTACTCTCACCATGGAAAGTCAACAAGGTGTCAAAACATATATTAACTTAGCTAATGCTTTGTCTAATGAAATAAAGTTATGCATATTTAAAGTCACTGGAAACTTGCAAAATCTTGGCCTTGTGAGCTAGAATTAGCATTTTATAGCTTCTTGTCTAAGAGACTAGCAAAACTTTTCAATCAAAAGACTTAACAAAAGCTTACAAAATTTTTAAATTTTGCTCATTTTGCACAATTTTTCATTTTCTAAGGAAAACGGGTTCTGAGAGAAACACAATGAAATAAGCAAGTGCGGTCAAATCAAATCGAAGATTACCCTACCCCAGACTAGAATGAAACATTGTCCTCAATGTTTAAAGCAAGGGTATCACGAAAATCTAAAAGCCGTTTATTAAGTATGCTAGAAGATAAACGTTAGTCGATAAGATTAGGATATCGGATTTCCATCAGCATCGATCATGAAACTCGAGTGGAGAAAAGACAAACTTCGAGCACGAGAGTCTTCATATCGGGAACATCCTACACACAATATCACAAACAACCAAACACTAGAAATCGAAGAGGCAGACCCCTTCGCGTCACTTATTAGAAAATAGAAAGAAGATAGAGATAAGCATGGGGTGCCTCCCACGAAGCGCTACTGTTTTTCTTCAACGAGTCGCTAGCCTGACTCGTCCCCGAATTCATTTGTCCTTGGGGAAGAAAGTGGTAGAGATACCAGGGTCAAAAACGGTGTCTTCATTCCCGAAGGAATGAGACTGGGTGGTGGGGAAGAAAATGTCGGGCATCAGCACATCATGAAAGAATGATCCATCATCCGGTGGTTTAGCGGGTGGACGAAGGGATGATGGATAGATAAGAGAAAACTCCAAGAAAGACGGGAGCTCATGGTAAAAGATAAGAGATGTAGGCTCAACAATGAAGGCATCCAAGTGAGGATCCTTATCACGAATAACGGTTTTAAAAAAGAACTCATCAATAAATATCCGGGTTTAAAGATCTTGTCTTCACATGCGGGTTTGACGGGATACATGATGGTGGACTCATCAGAAGAAGGAGAGTCAAGAGAACCATCAAGAAACATCATATCCCCCTCGGGATCATTCATAACAACATCCTCAATACCCGGTGGTATTGGGTCATCAATAGCATCCTCAATGATCGGGTCATTTGTCGGAGTATCGGAAATCTCGTTCAAAACTTTGCTCATATCAACATCAAAATAGAATTTCTCAAGAATCGGAGGATAAACATCGTCCATAGTGGGATTGCCACTAATCTCTTCATCAAATCGGAAAGTCTCAAGCTCGGGAGAGAAATCACTATCTTTAACGGAGATAGGATGCGAACTTGAATTATCGTTCAAGGCTTCAATTTTAGCAATGAGAAGATAAACATTTGACAATGTTTCACGTAGTACTGGATCCTCGATCTCAATATCATCAGGTTCAATCTCTTCTTCTTCTGGCTCGGGCTCAGAAGGTAAATCGTCAACAAAATCGATGTCTCCATAAGAATCATCATCGGAATCGGAGAACATCTCAACATGATCATTTGAAATATCAAGAGAAGGCTCATCACAAATATCAACAACCCCAGACTCAATTGGGCTTGGGATAAAGATCTCAGCACTAGTCTCTTCCGTTTCCGGAATAGTACTAAGATGCTCATCCCCCATTATGAGAGAATCAACAGGTTCAACAATGTTTGAAGCAATATGATCATCGACCTCTTCCAAAAGAACGTCACTTCTCTCAACCGGCGTGAGAGAAGGGGAAGGGTCGGAAATGAAAGGCTCAGAAATGAAAGAGTGATAAGAATCCGGAGGTGGGACAAGTGGTGTGCTCTTAGAGCTAGCAAGTTCCACCACTTCCGTTGTGGTCTCCGGTTTTTTCTGTTTAGAAATCATTTTAAGCTCATAATTTCGTTCCGTTTTGTTGTAACTCGACGAACTCGTAACGGTGAATCGTGTAAGATAAGGATCGATTCTAGAATTCTTTGGATTAGAGTCGAGAGTACAAACAGGAATCACCTCGGGCTCAGAAATATGTTCCATCTCCCTCACCGGAGAGGGAGTAGGAATCGAGGATTCATCAATCTTACATTTCAAAATTTTTGGTAATGCTTCAAGTTTTTCAATGTTGTTCAGAAAAGCACGACGTTCAAAGAAATCGTCCCCGTGACCCTCGGTGGGTTCTTCGGGTAGCTCCGGAACAGTGTGATCGTCTTCCATAACTTGAACGGGTTCCTCATTATCACATTGTCGAGCTTGAATCACACTTAAGAGAGTTCTACACATACTTTCAATGTTGTTTTGATGTTGATTTAGTTTTTCTTCAAAGTCGATGAAAACGTCCCCAACACCCATACACCGTGGACAATAAAAACCATTCGACGAATCTACCATATCTCCACACCCATAACAATAACGTGGATCGAACGAAGATACCTTGGGCTGTGGAGGGTAGTCGGGAAAATTTTGAGGATCCATGAGAATTAATCATATAGAGGGATAAGAGGAAAGAATTATCAAATCAGAGGGTAAAGAAGAATATTTTTGGGTTTTTAGAAAACATATTTTGAAAAGGAAAATCTTTTTGGGTTTTTATAAAAGGGATATGTACAAATATCAACGATAACTTCACGAGGAAGGATCTTCAAAAGCACACGATTCGAGACGGAATACGAAAACTCGCTACAAGCCCTCCCCGGCAGCGGCGCCAAAAATTGATTTCAATCGAGAGATCAATAATAGAGAAGTTGTGTGTAGTATAGTGGTAAGTATTCCCGCCTGTCACGCGGGTGACCCGGGTTCGATCCCCGGCAGCGGCGCCAAAAATTGATTCGATAAAAATCAATAATAAGAGATTGTAGTATGTGGGTAACTCAAACGTGTTAGGTTTGAGCACCGAGATCGTTCCGAACGAGGGTTGAATGGAATTTCCAACTCACGTCTCAATAATCGGGATTCGAATAAGAGAAAAGGGGATAAGATGATATATTCTAAACTACGGGATAAGGAAAGCATCAGGAACTTCTAATCTACGGGAAATCCTAAAAACTAAGGCAAACTACATAATTCTACGCTAAAACGCAAATACGGAAAATAAATGAAACGCGAATAAAAAGCAAGTACGTCTAATCTAGATCCTAAAAATAACCTAAAACTACTTTTACTCTAGAAATGATATTAGAAAACTAAATATGAATTAAAACTATTTTTTGGAATTTTCTTGAATTTTTAGAATTAAAACTAATTATTAACTAATAAAAATAAACTAATTATCTAAAATTATGAAAGAGAGAGGAAAATATGGAAAAATCTTTTATGCTTTTTATATTTATCTAAAACTGTGAAAATTGAAAATTTATTTTTTGGAACTTTTCTTAATTAATTGCTATTAAAGCTAATTAAAATGATTAAAAGCGAATAAAATAATGAAAAATACTAAACAAGAATTAAAAATTATGAAACTTGCAGGAAATTATAAAATGATATCCTAAAGCTATGAAAAATAGAAAAACTTGGTCTTATGTGGAAGAATCTAAGGTTGCAATATAAACTGTTAAGGAAATAAGCTCTATCAATAAGCAAATAAGCTCTATAGTGAACCAACTGAAAACATAAGCTAAATAACACTAAGTCTACTCTATAGCAACTTAAAGCACCTACTCCTAACCACTAAATAAGCATTCACCAGAGATTAAGCAAACTGATCTATTGAGCAAAAGCTGATCTAGCCCTACTGTTTAAGCACTAGAAACTGCTTATCTAAAAAGCTAGAGTGAAAACTAGAAGTAAGGTTCTCAAGCCAACCAACCAAAGATCATATGCTCAAAGTTACAGCTGATAAGGACAAGTATTAAGGAAGCTAGAGAGCAAACAAAAATGGCAAATCAAGGAAAGAAAGCTGAATCAGCAGAACAGGTAAGATAGGTACCAACTATAAGCTAATGGAACTGCTTATTCAATAAGCTACAACAAAAACCATGAATGTGGTCTTAAAGACCACCTAGAAGACTGCAAGTAGACCAAATCTTAGACCCTAACTAGCTCTAATGAACCTAGTGCAACTGCTGAAATTTCTACAAAAGTCTGTTATGACCTGGTGTTTTTGACTTTTTATAACAGTTACTAGTTTGACTTATATGAGATTCAAATGCAAATTTTAAGACCGAGAATGATGAATAATGATGAAATGAAACTTAAATAAGCTAGTTAAACAACTTCTAAACCTATATGTATGATCCTAGCCACTGATTCCAACAGTAAAGTATAACAAGGGCAGATTCAAACTATTTTGACTTTCATGAGAACTGAAGCAAAATAAAGACAGATAAGCACTCAAATATCTATACCAAGCCTAAAACTAATGATCCACTGCAACAATATAACCTCTAGCTACTGATTTTAGTGTTAATCCAAACACCCCTTCAACTGCCAAAATACAATTATACTACTGAAAATCAAAGAAATCTAGGCAAGGCTCAATCAAACAGCTCAAAACACATTTAAACTCCAACAATACACAATCTTAAGACAGATTTAATACCAAAATGCATTTGACTAAAAAGGTTGACTTTATTTGACTTTTGCTTAAAACTGAAAGTGAGAACAGATGAAAACAAGAATAAGCTCTCATAAGCTTTAACAAACTTACTTGAGCTTACTTGAGCAGTGAGAAAACTTTTGAGACAAGATTAATCCAAAATTGAATAAAAGCTCTTATGACAATGAAATGTAAAATTGCATTAATTGAAAAGTGTTTACAAAGCGAAATTACAAACTAATTAACTCATTGGAAAAATAGAATGACAGACAAGAATGATCAAAACTCCTCTAAATACATGAGGAATTGGACAAGCTAAAATGTGGTGAATGAGTGCTTAAATAGTCGGTGATGGCCTTGGGATGCTTCGGATCTTAAATCGTGGCCTTTGATCATCCTTCTTATCATCACATCCAATTGCGCCCTTGGATTGGATTAGTGAGGTGTTCCCCAATGGGAGAGCTCCTTTGTCCTTTGTGGCGCCTATTGCATCATATCTTCTGACACCTTGGCAGAAGGCTTCTAGAAACATGGGAAGATGCTTAGTACCAAGTTGGGTGTTTGGGAGGTGGTTAATAGTGGTGTACGGGGTGTGTTTGGCTGGGGAAGAAGCAGGATGAAAACAGGCGCGTTTGGGTTTATTAAATGATATCTCAAAATAGTTGACCGGGTTCTAGTTTAGTTGACTTGGGTTAGAATTCGGGTAAATGGGATTATTCGGGTCTAAGGTGGGTAGGACGGATTGGATTTAAGTTGGGCCAAGGATGTTAATGTTTAGGATTGGACTTATGTTATTTTTGGACTCAAGGTTGTTTGTTATTATTAATACACTTAGGACCATTTATGTAACATTTGCAAGAACAAGGGTCCAAAAGTGTAAATTGGGAAAGGGTAAGGGTGAGTTGGGAAATTGGAAGAGAGGGTTTTATGAGGGGTGAAAGTGTAATTAAGGACAGTTGAGGGATTATTTGTGAAAAAGTAGTAAAATGAAAGGTGTAATGTGAAAATTTGATATAATGACGGGTTTTCAGTGAAATCTCCCAAACCATGTCCCGAACTCCGCATTTTGATCTCTTGAGCATCAAAGTCCATAAAACTGCATCCCGGCATCGACTTTTGCACTCTTCTCTCTCTCATGCCAGGTTTTATGTCTGATTTGGTCCCTTTTTGCGTGTTTTTACATATCCGTACCTGCACAAGCACAAACTCAAGAAAACCACAAATATTAGCAATAAACGGCTCTTTCTTGGTTGTTTTGGGTCTGTTTTGATAATGAAAAGATATGTGAATAAGCACATATCAAGGAGCCTTAGGGTGTGGGGATGCCATCGCAGCGGAAGCGAGCACATCATGGGCTGTTTTGGGATTGTTTACAGCAGAAGACGAAGACGATAAGGTTTTTCAGAATACCGTTGTTGTGAGGGAGATGAGGAGTACCGTTCAAGACGAAGAGGGTGGACGGTGATGAGCATAAGTGGTCCATAGCTGTTAGTTGGGTTCAAAAGGAAGTATGTTATTCAAAGGAAAATATGACGTTAGGTTGCAGGTTGTTGAAGCAAATTCCTGTCCTCCGGTAAATTCCAGCTGTCCGGTGAAAGGATCAGATTCTTCCTGCACAAGGCACAGACGCGTTAGCCTGGCCCCGGGTGTTATCCTGAGACCAAGCTCCGGCGTAAGGATAAGTGGAGGTTAATAAATGTGGTAATAAATGTAGTAGAAAATGTAGGTGAAAACTTAATGCAAAATATTAAATGTGTTGGGGTATTTATACTACCCCAACTTCATATTCATGTTATTGTTCCTCTACTGTTCAGCTACTATTCCGCAGACCTATATTACCTGCCTGCAGGTCTATAGCCACTCTATCTAGTAGGCCACGTGGTAAGAAATCCCGTAAAATACGCTGACATGGTCGGCAGTTGTTAGCCTTTGGCCGGACGTCAGATTGACCCGTCCGGTCGATGGGTGTGCCGGATGTCAGTCGTTCGGACACGTACGTCAGCATGTCCCCCCAGTGTTGTATTACCGGAGAAAGGCCGGCGATGCAACACTAATAATTAGCTGGTCTGCCAAAAAAGAGAAGGTTCGTATCGAGTCCAGGGGTCAAATTGGTTGGACCCGAGAAGTGTGGGCTGGTCTGATGGGCTTGATCACATTTTGGGTTTTTTCTGCGCTTCTCGTTTCATCTACCTATCGTGGACGGCCCACATAAGCCCACGTCACCCCTTTTACTGACTGATGGGACATTTTCACAGTCTGCTAGGGTTTCTTTCGCAGTATAAATACCCCTTTTTCACCTCATTTGGTTTTTACATTTCACACACATAGATTGCCTTTGTTTCTCCGGACGTTCTCTTCATCCTTCTTAAGGTTTGTCTTGCCCTCTTCCTCTTAATATTTGTAAATAGTCTTCGGTATCTTTTAGAAATGGCCGAAATCGGAACCGAGGGAAATATTCCAGCTATAGAAATTACATCCGTCCCACAGACGGAGGAAACCGTCCAAACCGTAGTTCCTAAATTCGACATGCACATATACACTTCTAGGTTAAAACAATCAGAATTAGACGATATAGTTGCCAAGTATGGTATTCCCATGGATCTGCGTCCGGTACTACCTCCGGATTATATGACCATGGATCAACTGCCGGAGGACAAAATAGGTATTTATCCTCAGCAGTTAGAGACAGGGGGTTAGGATTCTTTTCTCCTCTTTCTTGTTGAATGTGATTAAGCATTTTAGGGTTCATATTTCCCAGCTAGTTCCGCTAGTTTTGAACCGGGTGACCCTCTTTGAGATTAGATGCTATAGTCTGAATATACAACATAGGGTTTCACTCTTTCGGGCATTTTACCGGCTATGTAGCAAGGGCATTGGTTTTCTTTTGAAAACCGGACGGGAAAAGGTTCGTATAAGTGTTTTAAGGAGATCCTTTCCGGCTTGAAACATTGGAAGGAGAAGTTCTTCTTGATTGATAGGAGAGCCATTCCTTACGCCATGGCGTGGAGGCACAACGATTCAAAGATCACGGATAATTTTCCTACCGGCTTTTCTAAAGAGGACGCCGAAAAACTTAGCCGAAAGATTATTAAGTTGCGCAAACCGACAGTGAGTCTTTTATGGATGTGCCACCTTTCCTCGGTTTTCAAGAATCCTGAATTCGAGCCCATTCTAAAAGATGCCCGGGGTCACGGTAATTACTTTTTTAGTTTGTCATCATAGGATTGATGTTTTTTTCCATGGATCAACCATCTAATGTTTCTAACAAATTTCGTTGTTTTCTCAGTTGTTGATATGTCGGAGTACCTTGAACTTCCGGACTGGGAAGGGACCGTGGTGAGCAAGGGTCCGACGATTGACCCAAATAGGGAAAAACCGAAAAGAACCACCGATCCCCTGCCCGTCGGAGGGGTTATTCCCCCAAGGATGCTTTGGCGAAAAGGGCCGAAGAGACGGACCCGGAAGTGGTCGCCCTTCGGGAAAAGAAAGAAAAAGAGGTTGCCGCTCTCCTGGCGGTGAAGAAAAGAGAAGAGGGTCCTTCCAGGGCGCCAAGCAAGAAGAAAAAACAGCGCCGCCAGTATGTTGAGCATATCTCCTCCGGATCCCCCATTGAGAATGCAGAGCCCCTGAATCAAGTCCATCCGGAAGTTGGTCAGGAGACGAATGTAAATGTTAATGCTGAACAGGGGGCTCCGAACATTGTTGCCGAAGGCGGCGGAGATAACGTGGCCAGTGAAGGAATGGGGGATAACGCGCCGGCGGAGGGGAACAACTACAACAAATGCATATCTCTCCCGTTAATGAAGGTGGCCATTCTCCGCCGGCTAACTCGCTTCCTCATAGCTCTGAAGGTACGTGTGATTCATCCGGTAACTTGTTTTTGTAACTTCTCTATACTCATTTTGTTATTCTGTTATGTCTTTCAGGTCATTCGGCCCACCACTCTCGCGGTTCTCAGCGGGTTGATAAGATCAATCTGGACTCGGGTATGTTCTAATCTCCGACCCATCATTCCTTGTTTTATATATTAATTGTTTCTTATGATTCTCTTCCTCTGTGGTGCAGATGAAGCCACGAACGTTTTCATCCCTAATTGGGCCCTCCGCGATGACGTCCGGATAGATTCTTATCGTTCTTGTAGGGAGCTTATTGACAATCTTGCTACCCCCGCTGAGAGAGAAGCTCTGGATCAAATGAACAATATCGAGCTTACCCGTCGGGCGTACGAGGAGTTTGGTAGAAGTGTGGTGGCCCAGGGTGAGTTGCTGAAGAGATTCAGAGATCTCTCGTCTGCGTATTAGCAGCTATGTCAAAATCACAAGGGTTGTCTAGGGCTTGCTGATAGGCTAACTGCCGCTGAGGGCAAAAATGAAAGGTTGTCCGAGGAGCTAAAGAAGCTGGACGCCGATCATAAAGCCAGTGTGGATAAGGAGAAGAGCCTGGAGGATGAGGTTGATAGGATTACCCGGGAAAGAGATGAGTGGAGAGAGACTTCTTCCGCACAGGCTGAAAGGATTAGGAAGCTTGAGAGCGAACTAAATGCCAAGAATCAATCCTTAGAGTCTTTACGGGTGGAGAAGGGGAATCTAGCGGCTGAGGTGGCCCAGACTGAAGTGGTGAAGCAAAATGCCGTTCGTACCCTTCAACCCACTGCTGTTCGCCAGTTGCTTGGCAGCGTGGAGTATAAGAAGGGCATGGCTAAGGTTTACAGTCTGACTTACCAAGCCGGGTTTGTAACTGGGGCTAGTGTGGGGAGAAAAGAAGAAGAGATTAATGAAGCCCTGAAGGGTATTGCCAAGGTCAACAAGGAAGCTCCCAAGTTGTGGAAATCCGAGTATAACAAACTTTTCGCGGCTGAGTATCCCTACATTCAGAAGCTAGATGATTCATACCGGCTACCCTTGGGAGATTTGCTAAAAATGGAGCCTGACACCCCTGCCCGCAAAGATCCCGCCAGCCCCTCTTCTCAGCCTCGCGTCACAACCACTTCTCCTGTTAATACTCCAGCCACCGAAAGTCCAGCGGAAAATGTTTGAAGCTCAATCTTTGTGTTGTACATTTGTGAACAATGATTCGGACAATTATGGTTGTAATAATTAACAATTTATCTTTTATGACTTATATTTCGCCATCTTTTGAGATCAGACAACGTTTATAACTTAGACCAAGTTTATATGTGTTATATATTGCGTGCACGTTCTTTTTATTCTTTCCAATCCTTGTTTTGTATTGACAAACCTCCTTTAGGTTTTCTAAAGGGCATCCGGCCGCGTAGGCCGTGCATCCGTATTCCGGGCATCCTTAGGGGATTCAGGGCATCCGTTATTTGGGCATCCGACATGTGTGCTCGGGCGTCTGCGTGGTCATTCCACCAGGCATCCACAGTGTTTGTTTTTTACACTTGGGCATCCATTATTTGGGCATCCGAACAAAGTTTTTCGGGCATCCGACAGTATCATCCGGGCAAGTATTTAACAGTTATACTCGACGGGGGCCAGCCGTCGGAATAACTATGTATCATACAGTTTGTTACGGAAAATTGTTTCCCTTATCATAGGAAAACCTTCATCATTGAACTAATGTACATAATTAATTCGAGTTACACAATGATCATAGGATTCTTATCACAATAACAATTATAAGAAACAGTTTCTAAGGTTTATGGCGTGCCAGGTCCGAGGGACCTCCTTCTCCTCCATCGTTTGTAACTTATAAGAGCCATTCTGATTCGCTCCTACCACCCGGTAGGGCCCTTCTCAATTGGGTCCCAACTTCCCTTGGTTTTCCACCCGGCTGGCCTCGTTCTTCCGGTAAAAATATATCCTACCTTAAAGTTCATTGGCTTGACCCTCCGGTTATAATACTGCTCGACTTGAGTCTTGTACTTAGCTTCTCGAATTGCATCATTTTCCCTTCTTTCTTGCAGAAGGTCCAAGTTCAGACGTTGTTCTTCCTCGTTCTGATCCTCTCGGAACATCATTGTCCGATGTGTAGGCATCCCTATTTCTGCTGGGATCACAGCCTCACTTCCGTATGTCAGGCTGAACGGGGTTTCTCCGTTGCTTGTTTTGAGAGTTGTCCGGTGTGCCCATAAAACGTTAAGTAGCTCATCCACCCATCCGGTTCTCTCTCGCCCTAGCCTCGTTTTTATTCCCTCAATCAGACTTTTTTTAGCCCGTTCTACCAATCCGTTGGCTTGCGGGTGTGCCACGGCTGTATTCATCTATTTAATTTTCAACCCCTCGCACCATTTTTTGAACGGGTCATTGACGAAATTGGTCCCATTATCGGTGACTATGACCCCCGGTAGGCCGTACCTACATACAATGTTTTCATATACAAATTTTATGACATCTTTCCCTGTTGTTTTTACCAACGGCTTTGCTTCTATCCACTTTGTAAAATAGTCAATCCCTACTATTACAAATTTGATGCGGCCTGGTGCTTCCGGAAAGGGACCCAACACATCCATTCCCCATTGGTAGAAAGGCCATGGGGCCATGATGGAGGTCAATAGTGTTTTGGGGAGTTTGGGTACCGGGGCGTGTATCGACAAGAGTCGCACTTCCTAATCTCCTCCCGTGCGTCTCGATGAATAGTGGGCCAATAGTATCCTTGTCTCATAAGCTTTGCCACTACGGCTCTCGGTCCGGAGTGCATTCCACAGCATCCCTCGTGCACTTCCCGAATTATATAATTTGCCTGTAACGGCCCTACACATCTCAACATTGGTACTAGGTATCCCCTTTTAAAAAGGATTCCTTCTTCCATTATGTACTGCGGAATTTTCATTCGTAGACTCCTGGCCTCGTTGGGATCTTCCGGCCAGATCCCTTCTTCCAGACATTTGATGATCGGCGTCATCCAGTTATCCGCTTCTTCTTCCACTACGACGTTAACCATCCTTTCCTCTCCCGCAGGTTTTTCCAGGACCTCTACCAGCACTTTTTTAGTGAGATGGTCAAAAGCTATCGACGCCAGCTTACTCAGTATATCTGCCTTTTGGTTTTGAGCTCTCGGAATGTTGCAGATCTTGAAACTTTGGAACCCAGCGATGTGTTCCTTTGCTTGAGCCAGATATTTCTGCATGCTTTCTCTAGTAGCCGTGAACTCTCCATTGATTTGGCTAGCCACTAGTTTGGAATCAACCCGCACGTTTAAAATCCTGATCTTGAGTTTTTTTGCAATCCGGAGACCGGCCAGCAGAGCTTCATACTCAGCCTCGTTATTGGTGTTGGGGAAGTTGAGTCGTAAAGCATAAGTTAATTCTTCCTTCTTTGGACTGATGAGGACCAATCCTGCACCGGAACCTTTTTTATTGGACGCGCCGTCCGTGTATAACAGCCATTCTCCCTCTTCTCCCACTTCCATTATGTCCCTATCTTCTCCCTTATTGTAAGGACGTCCGGATTCCACAGGTACCTCCATGAGGAAGTATGCTAGCACCTGTCCTTTAATCGCATTTCTAGGGGCATAGATGATGTTGTAAGCTCCTAACTCTACGGCATATTTGGCCAACTTCTCAGAGACCTCCGGCTTATATAATATCTGCTTAACGAGTTGATCAGTGATGAACCGGATGGGGTGAGCCTCGAAGTATCTCCGTAATCGTCGGGACGCATGCAGCAGACATAGAGCTAATTTTTCTATCAGGGCATAGTTTCTTTCTGCGTCATGCAGGGTCCGGCTTACATAATGTACCGGTGATTGCCTTCCTTCCCTTTCCACCACTAACACCGCACTTACTGCTCCCTTTGATGCTGCGAGGTATACGGATAGCTGTTCCTTCGGCTTGTGAGTGGTCAAAGAAGGTAACTCTAATATCAACCTTTTCATCTCCTGGAAGGCCGCTTCGGCCTCCTTTGTCCAGCGGTATTCGTCCTTATTCTATTTAGTGATGTTCTTTAATGTTTCAAAGAAGGGTAGGGATCTCTCCGCTGATTTTGACAAGAATCTATCCAAGGCCGCCAGTTTCCCGCTTAGACTTTGCATTTGTTTCAACGTCTCTGGGGACTTCATCTCCATGATCGCTTTTGTTTTCCGGGGGTTTTCCCTTATACCTTCCGATGTCACCATATAACCGAGGAATTTCCCCTCCTCCACTCCAAACGAACATTTCTGTGGATTCAGCTTCATATTGATCCTTCTGAGGTTATCAAAGGTTTCTGCTATGTCGGCTATCATTTCTCGCTCCGTCCGGCTTTTTATAACCATATCGTCCACATATGCTTCCAAGTTTCTGCCTATCTGTGATTGGAATGCAGAATCTACCAACCGCTGGTATGTTGCCCCAGCGTTCTTTAATCCGAATGGCATCTTGGTGTAACAATATGTCCCTTGTTCCGTATAAAACGCAGTCTTCTCCTCATCGTCCCTATTCATCTGGACCTGGTGGTAACCTTTGTAAGCATCCATGAAGCATTTATACTTGTATCCCATGACGGATTCAATATTCCAATCAATTTCTTGTAAGGGATAGTAATCTTTAGGACATGAAGAATTCAGATTTTTGAAATCGATGCACATCCTCCAACTTCCGTCGCACTTCTTTACCAGAACCGGATTAGATATCCATGTCGGGTACTTCACCGGGCGAACTATTCCAGCCTTAATCTACTCTTCGACCTCGCTTGTGATCACCTGGTTTTTCTCCCGTGAAAACGTTCTTCTTTTCTGGGCGATCGGCGTGTCCGAGACGTTCACATTGAGAGAGTGTTGAATGAAACGCCTTGGTACTCCGCTCATGTCCGTCGGTTCCCAAGCAAACACTTCTTTATTTTTCCTCAAGAGCTCAATGAGTTGCTTTCTACACTCCCGAGAGAAACCAGTTCCTATAGTCACACGCTGCTCAGGGTAGGCCGCATTAACCAATATATCCTCCGTCGGTCTTAACTCTTGAGCTCCCCGGTCCATTGTTTCTGCTTTCTTTTCTGGGAAGAAACTATTCCTGGGGTCTTGCCTTTCTTCCAGCCTTCTGCACTCCATAATTACCGCCCTTTTGGTGATCAAGGTGGCTATTCCTCCGGGAGTGGGAAACTTCATCATAGCATGGATGGTCGAGGGTATGGCTCTCAACTCTCTTAGACCCGTCCGTCCCAGTATCACATTGTAAGGTGAAGGTGATTTTACAACTGTGAATTTCATCATGACCGTCCTGAACAAACCATGATCTCCAAAACGCACCTCCAGCTCAATTTTCCCTAAAGGTTGGATAACTTCCCCGGAAAACCCCAATAGCGGCGAGCTAGCTTCTTGTATCCTTGAGTGAATGGACGGACATAGGTTACTAAAGCAGTGTTCATACATCACCTGGACGGAGACACCTTCATCCACGAACACCTTCCGGACCAGATAACCCTCTATTTCCGCCTCCAAAATCAGTGGCTCTTCGGACAAGTCGTCCGTGGCTATACGTGGAAAGGATATAGGGACATTCATCCAGTCCTCGTCGTAGGACCGGGCCTTCCTTTTCCGGTCTTCAACGTAATGGTTAACCATATTGATTACTTTTCCTTTCCCATTATTACCCCTCAGCCTTTCTCGTCTCCTCTGCTGCATGTTTTTTACCAGGTGATCCAACTTTCCCGATTCCAGGGCCATTTCCAACTATTTTTTCAAGTGATAACAGTCGTTGGTCAGGTGACCTTTCTCTCCATGCTACTCACAAAACCTGTCCTCGTTTTCCTTGCTCGGTTTTCCTTGTAAGGGAGGAGGTGGAGGTAAGTTCAAGTGGTGCTCGGTGGCCAATATCTCCTTAGGCTGCTTGGACAGGCCGGATAGCATGACCCTGTGATTGTCGGGCTTGTTGAGATCGTTGAGCCGGAAATCGTTTCGGGGCCGAACGTCCACTTTCGGGGCGGCATACGGGGAAAACACTTCCCTGTGCCTGGAATCGTTTCTCTCCCAAGCCCTTCTATCGTTCCTTCTTCTGTCCCCAAATCCCCCTCTAAGGTTCCGATCTCTTGGTGTCGGAAGGTTTCCCCTCCAAGACAACTCGTACACTTCTCCCTTCGGCAATTCTGTGTTCTTATAAGCCTCTTATGCTTGAATGTAATCATCCACCCTAGTCATCATTTCTTTCACAGATTTTGGGACTTGATCAGAAAACTTTTTAGCCAAGTCGGGGCACCGATGGACACTCATGAACGCTGATATCTTCATGAGTTTGGGAACTCCTTGTATCCTACTAGCCTCGTCGGTCCATCGTTCTTTAAACGCCGGTAGTGCCTCGTTCGCCTGTCTAACAATCCGGGTGATTTCTGTGGGATCTTTCAGGTTTTTCTGTCGCAGAGCAAACCTTGTAGTGAATTGCTCTTTCAGATCGTCCCAACTGTCGATGCTCCCCGGTTCTAAATTGCTGAACCACCCCTGTGCAACTCTGTCCATAGTCTGCTGGAACATCCTGCACCACACCGGCATTGGCCATTCCCCTTGGTTCGCCGCTCCCACGAAACGGTTGATGTGATCATCTGGATCAGCTGATCCATCATATAACTTGAGGTTAGTAGGCATGGTGTACTTGGGGCCGGCGAATTCTACTATTCTTCTTGTGAAGGGTGACCTAGCCACTTCCTTATGGGGCTTGCTAAGATCATCCTTGGGATCCGGCTCAGCATCCTTTTCTTGCTCATCTTCGTCTCCGAATGTAAGCCGGATAGGTTTGATAGCGCTGGCTCCCGTAGCGTTGTACTTTTTAATAAAAGCCTCTAATGACGCCACCTGGGCTTGTATCTGTTCCGGTATTCCGGGAGTTTGGTTATTTGTGACCCCACTCCCGCCTATTTGCTCCGGCGGAGGGGGGTCCGGGCGGAGGTGTTAGCTCCGGACCTGTCATTCAATTCTCTTGGCAGAATGAGTTGGGGTCCCACGGATGGCGCCAATTTGTTGAAGCAAATTCCTGTCCTCCGGTAAATTCCAGCTGTCCGGTGGAAGGATCAGATTCTTCCTGCACAAGGCACAGACGCGTTAGCCTCGCTCTGGGTGTTATCCCGAGACCAAGCTCCGGCGTAAGGATAAGTGGAGGGTAATAAATGTGGTAATAAATGTAGTATAAAATGTAGGTGAAAACTTAATGCAAAATATTAAATGTGTTGGGGTATTTATACTACCCCAACTTCATATTCATGTTACTGTTCCTCTCTTTGCTCGACTACTATTCCACAGACCTATATTACCGTGATGCGTGTCTATAGCCACTCTATCTAGTAGGCCACGTGGTAAGAAATCTCTGTAAAATCTACCGACATGGTCGGCAGTTGTTAGCCTTTGGTCGGACGTCAGATTGACCCGTCCGGTTGATGGGTGTGCCGGATGTTAGTCGTACGGACACATACGTCAACACATGTCACTTGAAAATGGAGAGATTAATCGGTTCGCGGGATAAACTGACAAGAAGAGTCGGGAAAAACATGTAGCTTTTGATTTCGTTTGTTTGGCGAGTGAAAGAAAATGGTAGAAGCGGTGGGCTTGTTTTCTTGATCGGTGGAATAATGCTCTCGTGTCAAAGAATTGTTATGAGCAAACGGGTTATGTGTGGTGATAAACAACAATCAGATGGTAAGGGACTTCGGACGTGACCGAGTTAGAGGTTGTGAGTCCGGGAAAAGTTTGAAACAATGGAGAATCAACACGGTGTGAACATTATGGTGTTGGAACTTCAAACCGAGATGACTTTGGACATGGACGGGGAAGAGGTTGTGGGTCCGAGAAAAGTCATGATAGAAATGAACACGTCCAACGGGATGCCATGTTACATGTTACATGTGTTATGAACAAGATAGAGAACCGTGGAAAAAGCTTGGGTCAAGATCAACAAGATTACGAGGGTGGATGTTGGGTAATATTTATGGGGCAGTGACTTGGTATTAGCTTTGTTGAATAAAGAAGTGTTGATATGGTCCTTGGTTGACTAAAGTTTATGGAAGTGTACGTGAGTTTCGGTTTCCTGATAGTTAAGGAGATTTTTTAGGAGTCATGGCTATGCACAACTAGGGCTGAGCATCGGGCCTCTCCCGACCCGTCCCGAGCCGATGCCCGACAAGCCCGATTCTCGATTAGCCGGAGAACTGAAACCGAATCCCGAACCGATTTCCGGCGGTCGGTATCGGTCGGTAGTCGGTCGGAATCGGTATGTCGGGTTCCGGTCACCTTCGCTTGTCTTTTCTCGGTTTCTTGCCCGTCCCGACCTGAGTCCCGAGAATACAGAAAACTGGAACCGACTCCCGACCCGAGTAGCAGTCGGTCGGAATCGGTCGGGGTCGGTTTCCGGCGGTCGGAATCGGTTGGCGGGTTTCGATCGGGAATGCTCACCCTTATGCACAACCACAACCACATTTATTTAGTTTAGTTTTATTATAAAATGAAGTCTAGCATTTTGTAATCTATGTAATAAACTTTCCCTTATTAATACACAAACCATTGAAAATCAATCTTGTCATTGTGATAGGCGTCGAGTGTAAATTCGTATGGTGTGATTCGGGTAAAAAGGGACTCATAACCTTTATCCAGGGCCACGAGTTAGTTATCTGTGACCATAAGTCCATAAGCTTCATAACAAAATCCGATTGAATCTCAAAAACAGTTTAGGCAAAATGGGTTTGAGTCGGCTAACTAACACCTTTAAAATGATTTTGTGAAGAAAACTGCAAAGTCTTATCAAATGCCTATTGACTTTTGGGATAAGGTTCATAAGTGTATGATTTAGATTTGATGGCACATTTACGATGTTGCTTCAAAATCTATAAGTAGCATAAGTATATTTTTTTGAAAATTTTGTATATGGCTATTTTCAAGGTCTAACACTTTTTCTGACATCTAGTCTGTCTTCTTCAGCATAACATAAAATTTCTTTTGATTGTCATTCGACTAATTAACACTTTAACCATTACGATTAGACAACAGTGCAGCCATCATCCGAAAGATCATATAACGTCTTCCTTTGTAATAGAAAACCAAATAGTTTATTTAAAAATTACAGATCAGAGGCTATAATTCTTATGAAAGAATGAGAATGTTTGTTGTCCTTATATCAAAATATTTTTTATTCCTTTTAGCGCATAATAATTATTTCTATTATAAAGAAATATGGAACTTATCAGGGAATATTCTTTCCAAGTGTTTTCTTATTTGCTACTGGAATATATATTTATGTTTAATTATATGTAACACATTATTTTAACAAAATAAACTATGTTATTGCTATAAATCTGATAGTCTTTTTTGTATTGAGTGATAAAAACGTAGAAAGAAACAAAAGTGACTAATTGAAATCTACAACTTGGGCGGCTAAAGTTATGTGTAGTGAATAAGTGATGTATTCATGCATGCATGTTTCCTAACATGATTATCTATTGTTTAATGTTAGGGAATTAGGTCCCTTGTGTTGCCTCATGTATTTATGTGGAAACTTACACACAGCTTATCGAGGCCACTTAAGGAAGACTACCTAGGCTACGTATAATGAACATTGATTGAAAAAATAGTGAAGTCGCAGTAACTAGCAATGATTGACAATATTAAGCGTAATAGATACGGAACACAACACATGATTTATGTGGTTCGACTAATCACGAGAAGACTAGCCTACATCGACAGGCGGAAGGAACTCTATATGTTATCAAGAATGAAAAAGGTTTACAAGGTACAACCAAAAAGGAAACTAATTTAACTAACCCTCCGTATGCAACCAAGGAAGTCTTTATAAAGGAGCCTCTTGCACGATATGAAGAAATGATATTTCTTCAACATCACCTATTACATGGAAACCAATAGGGTATTTATAGGCTCCATACCCCTACATAGAAAACCTATTCTATCGATGTGTGATACAACCCAATTTGGCATAAAGACAAAACACAAATCCCACAATTCACCACCTTAAATTGAATTGTCTTAAACAAAACCCAAAGCTTCCTTTTTCCGCCACCGACTGCCCCTAAGGGCACTCCATCATGCAAACATTTACCAAGTCCAAGCAAAGCTTGAACTTTCTTGTTGGCAAAGGCTTCGTCAACGTATCTTTTGGGTTCTCCCTGTAGCTACCTTCTGCATATAGAACATGTATTCCTTAGGAACGTCACAAATGAAGTTTAGCCTAACATCAATGTGTTTGGTCCTCTCATGGTAGACCGGATTCCTTACCAAACTTAAAGCACTCTGACTATCACGATACAAGACAAGTTTCTCTTCCTTCATTCCAAGAGTCTCCACCAAAACCATGAAGCCACATACATTCATTAATATCTTCCGTTAATGAGATGTACTCAGCCTCCGTAGTTGACAAACCGACGTAGACTACAACGTCGACTTTCAACTGATCGCACATCCAAACAAGGTAAAAATATAACATGTCAATTTCTTATTAGCATAGTCAGAGTCTAGTAGCCCAATATCCTAACTTATAGCTTATCTTTTCCATAATACATGCATATGTTACTCGTACCCTTCAAATATCTCATGATCCATTCGTTGGAATTATATATCATGACAATCAAATATAAACACATATATACATCAAAGAAAACATGCGGAAACGTATATGAACGATTAATGAATAATTAATTAACATAAATAAAAATATGCGTACCTTTTTTATTTTAGCTGAACAAGAATCAAATCCACAAAAATAACAAGTGACGAACTCTAATTAGGGTTTATAGGATTATAAGAATTATTTCGGTTGCGTCCAACGGTCAAGTCAAATAGACTTAAAACCGCTCAAACACAAATGCAATTTAGATCAGGAGGAATATAGGGATTCCGGGTCGTTAAGTCCCACGGAGGATGAATTGGTGTTAAAACACTTAATCGATGGTAGAATGATCACTAAGGATAGCAATCAGTAGGGTTTTCGATGGAAAATTATACTAAAAGAAAAGATTAACAAATTAAAGCGACTTAAATGCAAATTAAAAGATTAAAAGATAAAATCTATTAAATAAACGCTATCACTATTTTTAAAGGCGATGAACGTTTAAATCCTAAAACTTAAAACTTACGTTTAAAATAAAATTACGCCTATGTATAAAATAAAAAGTGAGTTTTAAAGAAATAAAAGAGCTACAAATATAAAATGATATTTTATAATCCTAATAATAAAAGAAAATTATTAGAAAAATAAAATTATTTTTACAACTATTTATTTAATTATTATTAATTAAAAACTATTTAAAATGCACTAAAATACAAGAAAATACAAAATTAACCTAGAAAAATGAAATTATAACTTGGAAAAATCTAAAATATGATAAAACTTATTTTAAAACTAAAATTATATTTTTTAGACTTATTATGTATTTATTATTAATTTAAAACTATTTAAAACTAATAAAAATGCTAAAAAATACTTTTTAAACTAAGAAAATTATGGAAAAATACTTTTTACTACTTTTATATTTATCTTAACCTAAGAAAATTGAAAAATCATTTTTTTGGACTTTTTATAATTTTTTAGTATTAAAAGCTATTTAAAAATACCTAAAAACTAATTTAAATTAAGAAAAATAGCAAAACAACTTGGAAAAATCTGAAAATTTTAGGAAAAGTCTATTTTAATATGTAGAATCTAGGAAAAATAGAAAAACATGGTCTTGTGTAGAGAAATTAGCAACTGCAGTTATAACTGCTTAATAATAAGCACTTGAAAAAGCTAATTAATAACAAAAGACCACCAACTTGATACAGAAGCTATATTAAGCTAAAACAACTCTATTTCAACCAAAAACAATAAGCTAGAACCTCTGAATTACTAGTTAACACAGATTTGAGGTTTTGACCTTGATCAGGAAAAAAGTAAACAGTTGGTTACTTTAAGCTTATGCACGTAACACTCTATAAGCTAAAACTTAAAAACAATTATTAGAACTTGTTTAAGACCTGGGTGAGACCAATTACACCAAAACTCAGATCATGAAAAGCTCTTATGAGCTTGTGAGAAGCTTTACAATAAGTCGAGAAATCATCGAGTTGGACTCGCAGTAACCGAGTAAGTTGGGACAAAAGAATAAGCGATTCTGTGCCTAGTGAATAAGTCGTAAATGGAATTTTAAAACTTGGACTTTAAAGAGGACCGTAAGCTATGCAAAGAAACAAAATCATCGATAATGACCAACTAATAAGCTCTATAGAGCTTATGATTCGCTACCAAACCGATGCACAGGCACATTTGACTTTTTAAAAACCAAAGAGTTTGACTAAAATGAATTTTAAACTAATTATACTATCCGATTATGTTAATTTAAGCTAAGTTGAGATAATATTAAGCTAGGTGAACAACTTTCAAACCAGTTTGAATGATTATGCGATCAAAATTCCAACAGTTGAATAACCAAATGGGATTAAAGATGTTTATGACTTTTAATAAAACAAAGTCTGGTTTTCTTGCTTGAACTGAGTTCTTAGGACCTAATGTAAATTAGAACAACCAAAAATAAGGTCTGCAACAACCCTTAACACAGATAAACACACAAATCCAAACACCCTTTTCTGAAACAGATTTGAGGATTTTCAAAGCTAAATACCAATCAAGTCCATGAAACTGATTCAAATCCTTATAACATCATTACATGAGGCTAAATGAGCATAAACCAACAGGACTAACAACATGGAACATAAGAATTCAGATTATACTGTTTTAACTGACCAAATGAAGATTTTTGATAATTACTAATTTTAAAGAACAAGATACTGATTTTAATGATCAAACACACTTAACTATAGCTAATTAACATGTAGACACAGTTATTCAAACTTGAGAACACTAAAACAGTAATATGCAAGAAAATGAGCAAAAAGCTTACAAGTGATTGAACTGAGAATCAATGAACCAAGGGACCAAACACAACCTATAGAACCTCCACAGGTTCTCTAACCCATTACCATCCAATATCCGTGATCGCACGACTTCTTGATCATATTCACCATCAATTTTTGAATTTTCATTAATTTACTTGTATTTTTTTTTTATTTTTCTGTTTGACTTCTAAACTTGTTTTAAGGGTTTCTAAAAGCTTGCATAAGCTTTATAAGGAGCTTATGTGACTATTTCAGTCCAAGATAACACTTAAGTAACAACATTCACCATTTTGAGATTCTTTGAAACTTGAAAATTTGAAAACTGAGATTGGAACTTCAATACTGAAATTGATTATTGAAAAAGTTTAAACATACACTGATAATGCTTAATTAAGTGCTTGATAGCTAAGAAATACACTGAAAGTAGGAAATTAACTAAAACGATATTAAAAACTAAATTTTACACTAGATATATAATTACATTGGACCAAACTTGATATATATTGACCTCTGACTTCACTTGTCGACCTCTGAAGATATCCCACCAAATCCTGACCATTGAAATCATCCAGATAATCATCTATGCCAAATGTCGAATTTGGCGCCATTTTTTCAAGGAGTTGGTTTTTCTCATTAATTGGAGCTTGGATTGATGTGGAGGTGGAGTGGAGTGTATTTGAGTGATGTGGTGAGTGGAAAGGAGAAAACCAATGGTTAAAACCACCGGTTTTGGTTAAACCTTTGGGAGAGAAAGGTCTCTGATGACCGCGGTTTTTGAATTTAAAATATGGACCGGTCATGTGTATTAATGGATTTGGGCTAGTGATAATAAGGGATCCGTTTGGCTTGGTTTAATAAACAAGGACCATAGTTGCAATTTTGCCAAAGTTGAAGGGCTGAATTTGAACATTTCCCCAAGCTCTCATAAGGACTAAACCTGCCAAGTGATAATAGAACAAGGACCATAGTTGTAAATTTCCATTTTTGAAATGTTAAAGGACTAAAACTGCCAATTTGGAAACTTGAGGGGCCAATATTGTAATTTTCTCAAAAGTTTATCATAAGGACCATTTTTGCCATTTATAAATAGAACAAGGTTAAAACTTGATAATTTTCACTTTTTAAATTAACCAAGGACTATTTTTGACAATTTTCAAAGTTAAAGGACTAAAGTTGTCATTTTGTGATTTTTAAACTTTAAAGGGTTTGTTTTGACAACTTTTGAATCTCTTGGACCTAAAATGATATTTTGCAAGATTTTGAATTACCAGGGACTGATTTTGACATATTTTCAAACTTGGGGGACTAAAACTGCCAATTATGCAAACTTGATACGTTTTTCATCAGATTTTGATGTTTTTGCATTTAAAACATATAAAACACTTGTTTGTGATATTTTTATCATTTTGATGTGTTTCTGAGTGTTTTCAGATGTTTTGGCATTCTAACAAGATAAAATGATGAGTATTTAGACACTCATCAATCCCCCACACTAAGATATTGCTAGTCCCTAGCAATGATTTGAGAAAACATAATGGATTTTAATCTCTTTACCAAAAGCCATTACTCGAGTAGCCAAATGTTTTAGTTCAAGTAAGAACCATGGTACAATGATAACCAAATGATTTTGAGCAAATCACCAGCTTTCAACGGATTTGATTTGTCTTTACCGTAAGCCGCACTCTTCGGACTAGCCAACTCTTAGATAAATTATCAATATTATCTTTGGTGAGCCGATTACCAATTATGGATTTCCACCGCCTTTACCACAAGCCATAAACTTGCGGGCTAGCCAACTTTTCAATAGTTTAAAGATATGGTGAGTTGAACACCATACAATTTTGGGCAAATTGCAAGCCATAAACGGATTTGAGATATCTTTACCAAGAGCCGTTTGCTCTCGGATTAGCCAATCCTTATGTGGGTTAGACATGGCGATGATTACCATTTCTTGAGTAAGTGAAAACACTTACTCCAAAAAAATTTTGGCCAAAACGGGAATTGGGTGAAATAATTACATGAAATTCGTGAGAATTCCCCACACTAAAAATGAATATTGCCCTCAATATTCAAAGTACCGCGGTTATGCGAAACAAAGAACATAAAAGGGAAATACTACGGCCATTATTTTGTTTTTGATATATACACACATTTTTTTTTTTTTTTTTTTTTTTTTTTTTTTTAGAAAGATTGAGAATATACAACAGTGTGGGTAGACTCCCCCACACTAGGGTGATAGAAAGGGGGTAAGAAGACAGAAATATGGATGAAAACCCATATTGTGTGTGCTACTATTTTTGATTCCCGAGTCACTAGCTTGACTCGATCCCCGCATTCATTGGTTCATGGGGAATGTTTGTAGATCCGGGACAACCACAGATGGAATGTCCTCTCCAAAGTAATGCTTAACTCGATGACCATTCACTTTAAAATTAGGACCATCAGGCTGAGATAACTCAACGGTACCATAAGGATAAACCTTAGTGATAGTAAATGGACCAGACCAGCGGGACTTAAGCTTTCCCGAGAAAATCTTTAATCTAGAGTTGAAAAGAAGGACTCGATCACCAACGTTGAAAACGCGGTTCTTGATTTTAGAGTCATGAATCTTCTTTGTCTTTTGCTTGTAAATTAAAGAGTTCTCATAAGCTTGATCACGAAGTTCATTTAGTTCATTCATTTGAACTTTTCGTGATCACCGTCTCAGATATCGAAGTTTGCATGTTTTAAGGCCCAGAAGCCTTGTGCTCTAGTTCAATCGGAAGATGACATGCTTTTCCGTACACTAGCTTGTAAGGAGTACACCCAATTGGTGTTTTGTAAGTCGTGCGAAAAGCCCAGAGTCGCGCCATCCGGTTTATCCGACCAGATGCACGATTTTCACCCACCGTCCTTTCAAGTATTCTTTTAATACCACGATTTGAAACTTCCACCGCCCACTTGTTTGGGGTGGTATGCGAGATAGACGGTGGTAACACCATACTTTTGCATGACACGATCAAATTGGTCATTACAAAAATGTGTACCACGATCACCGATTATTGCACGAGGAGTTCCAACCGCAAAGAGAGCTTTCAAAATTTCACAACTACTCGGGCATCATTTGTAGGTAAAGCTTTCGCTCAACCCATTTTGACAAATAATCAACACCACAAGTATGTACTTGTTACCACGAGAAGATGGAAATGGCCCCATAAAATCAATACCCCATATGTCAAATATCTCACAAACTTGAATGGCATTTTGTGGCATTTCATTCCTTTGAGATATGTTTCCATGACGACGACAAGCGTCACAAGTTTTGACATAATCATGGGCATCTTTATAGATTGTGGGCCAATAGAACCCGAATCAAACACCTTTTGGCGGTGTAGTTTGGACTATGATGGCCCCGGTGGGTCCAAAGATGGCAAGCTTTGAGAATGTCAAGAGCTTTTGTCCATAAACACACCGTCGGATGACTTGATCCGCACAGATTTTGAATAAGAAAGGGTCGTCCCGAAATAGTGTTTAACATCCTTGAAGAATTTATTCTTCGCGGGTCGACATCCCTTTCACAATGAAGTTACCCGCATGGTAATTTGCAAAGTCAAGAAACCATGGGGTAGAAGAGTTTCCACGAAAAGAAACCGCATTGAGTGTCTCGAGAGGAAATGTTTCATTAATATCCTTTTCTCGAAAACATCTTGGTGAGGGTTTTCTAATCTGACAGATGATCGCACCGTGTTCTCGGCTCCTTTTTATCACGTATGATGATATCAAATTCTTGGAGGAGGAGAACCCAACGAGCAATCTCGGCTTTGCATCTTGTTTTGCAAAGAGATATTTAAGAGCCGAGTGATCCGTATACACTACACATTTGGTCAAGATTAAATACGGCCGAAACTTTTCAAATGCATACACCACGCTAATAGCTCTTTTTCGTGGTGGTGTAATGAGTTTGAGCTTCATCATAGTTTTGCTTATGAGTGAATAGGTGAAAATGCTTATTTCTTCGTTGTTCTAAGACCGCGCCGATAGCAAAATCACTTGCATCGCACATTAGCTCAAAAGGTAAATCCCACGGGAGCAACGAGAATGGGTGCTTGATAGCTTTTTCTTCAATGTTTCAAAAGCTACGATGCACTCGGTGAAAAGATAAAAGGAGCATCCTTTTCAAGAAGATGGGTCATTGGTCGGGCGATTTTGGAAAATCTTGAATGAATCTACGATAGAAACCGGCATGACCTAAAAACTCCTAATACCCTTGACGGTAGTAGGATGAGGTAATTTAGCAATAACATCGACTTTTGCTCTATCTACCTCAATCCCGTTCTTTGAAATTTTATGGCCAAGGACTATGCCTTCTTTGACCATAAGTGACTTTTCTCCCGCTTAGACAAAGATTGGTGTCTTCACACCTTTGAAGCATTTTATCTAAATGGGAGAGACATGATTGAAATGAATCCCCAATGACCGAGAAGTCATCCATAAACACCTCCATTGTTTCCGATCATGTCGTGGAAAATGGCCATCATACATCGTTGGAACGTGCAGGAGCATTACATAAACCAAAAGGCATACGCCTATATGCAAAAGTTCCGTATGGGCGGTGAATGTGGTTTTATCTTGATCCTTTGGATCAATGGGAATCTGAAAGTACCCAGAAACCATCAAGGAAACAATAGTATTCATTCCCGCTAACCTCTCAAGCATTTGGTCCATAAAGGGCGAGGAAAATGGTCTTTACGAGTGGCGTCATTCAACTTACGATAGTCGATGCAAACACGCCATCCCGTAACTGACGAGTTGGAATTAACTCGTTATCTTCATTTGTGATACAGCTTATGCCACCCTTTTAGGAACACAATGAATTGGGCTAACCCAAGGACTATCTCGAGATCGGGTAAATCAATCCGCATCAAGAAGTTTGATAACCTCTTGTTTGATAACATCATGGATTTTTGGATTCACTCGCTCTCGATGTTGAACTGCTGGTTTAAAGTCATCCTCCATCAAGATTTTATGAGTACAGAACTCAGGGTTTATACCTTTGATGTCGGAGAGTTTCCAAGCAATTGCTTGCTTGTGTGACTTCAAGATTGTAATGAGAGCAGCTTTTTCATCTTTACTCAAATCTCTAGCAATAATGACTGGTAATTTATCATCACCTTCAAGGAATGCATACTCGAGATGAGGCGGTAAGTCCTTAAGCTCAACCTCAGGAAATTCTTCAGTTTTCTCAACTGACTTGATTTCCTTGTTATGAAGTTCGACGGAAGGGAGAGGAGAAGAAATGTCATGATTTAACAATTTCTCAAGAAGAATATCTCCCTCCAGATTAATCTCATTTTGATTAATCTCATCAGGAATTGAATCACTAGAGTGAGGGGTGGATGATGGATCATCATTAAGCAACTTCTCAATGAGAAGTATGTCTCCTCAATGTCAATTGAGCGTGATCAATTTCCCATGGTATGTAATCATCGGACAAGTAGGCTTCAATCTCTTCTAAGATGAAGTCACTTTCCTCAAATGGGGTGAGAGAAGGGGTAGAATTGGCGATGATAGGTTGAGATGAATGAGTGAGATTATCACTCAAGAATTATGATCATAACCAAGAACTTCTTGCAGTACTCTTCGAAGCAACATCAATGATATCTATTCGGTTAACCGATTCGTAATCATAATTTGCGAGTACCTCAAGTCCGATCAAGGTTAAAAGTGTGACTTCATTTCCAACACGCAATGTGATTTCTTGCTCAAATACATCTATGAGAGCACGACCGTTCTCGTGAATCCTCGACCAACAATGAGAGGAACCCGATGATCGGCATCAAAATCAACAACCACGAAGTCACCGGAAAATGGAACTTTCCTACTTTACAATACGCCTCGGCAATGCCAAGAGGACGGATATTGTACGATCCGCAAGCTCGAGAGTCATGCATGTAGGAGTGAGTTCCTAAGAGAAAGTTTCTTCCATATCGAATATGGCATAAGATTAATGCTTGCACCAAGATCCGCTAGGGCAAAGCATTCAACCATTCCCGGAATACACAAGGTAAGAGAAATTTCCCGGGATCTCCAAGCTTTTCTCGAAGCTTTTTAGTAATAATCGCAGAGCGCTCGTTAAGAGGAGTCTTAGCCATTTCAAATAGCTTTTCCTTATTGCTTAACATGTGTTTGAGAGTTGATGCAAACTTGGGCATCAAGATGATAGCATCCGCAAAGCTTATGTCAAATGTAACTCTTGGAAAATTTGGAAAATTTGTCCATTTGATGACTAGCTTTTCACGGAGCTTTTGCTCATTCAAACGTGATGGATATGGAATAGAAGATTTGGATTTGATATTTTCAATGGGAGCTATGGTGGTTCAAAACAACTCTCGGATTAGACTTGGGTTTCGGACAACTCGAGGATGGACTCACCAAGGTGGGACTTGCGGTATTACTTGGACTTGAATAATGCACTTTGTCCGTTGTTTCCTTGGTAACTTGACTCATTGCCACGGAGGAGGGGCATTGGAGTCGAGGTCCATTGTGTGTCCTCGGTTCACTTTCCACTACCTTTGGAGGAGAAGAAGAGGTAGTAGGAATAGCGGGTCCATTGTATGAAACACCACTTCGGTCGTGATCGCTTTAGCATCGCCTCGGGTTAGCGATCGTGTTGCTCGGTAAAGTACCGAGCCCGAGGGTCGATCATTTAAAGACTTCTTTAGATCGATCCGACCGACCAACAACTGCTCATCTCATCTTGGGATTTCATAAATTGCTTCAAGAACTCATCGATGATGGTCCCGGAGGAGTAATGATGGGAGGTGGATTAGAGGAAATTTTGAGGTCGAATGTTTTGATTATGACCTTGTTGTTGAAAATTCCTTGATTAGGATTCACATTCCCATGAAATTGATTCCCACGATTGAAATTGTTTTGATGAAGGTTCCTTGTTGTTGGAAACCTTGATTGGGTCCAGATAGAAATTACCTTGGTTTTGATAACCTTGGTTCATTCTAGGTTGATTCGATTCTGTTAGATTCTCGTTAAAACCGGTGGTGCTCGATAATTACTAGCACGGTAACTTGGTTCATTCGAGGACGGTATTGATTACCTCCTTGATTAGAAGTACCGGCTATAGCATTTGCTTCAAACGGACTACCATCGGTGGCAAGTGGTTGTAGTATGCATGAGGACCACCACAAGTGACACAAACTTCAACTTTCTTCACTTCACCATGTGTTGGTGGTCGAGTGAATGTGACTTTCTTTGGTTAGCAAGAACCAATGCTCGAATAAAGATCGTGAGTTTATCAATCTTAGCATCGGTGCTAGATGTACTCACAGGAGATGAAGTAGAAGGTCCAAGATTAGATCGATTTTGATATGTCTTAGTGCGGAAAGAACGGACCGGGACTTGTTTTCAATGATTTGTAAGGCTTCTTTGTGGTTTTGCTAAGGAAATTACCTCCGCGGAGGCATTCGAGAGTCTTGGTCACCGGTCTCGCACCATTATAGAAAGTATCCATTTGCATTAACTCGGTAAAACCATGATGTGGACATCATGAGCAATTCTTTGTAACGATCCCATGCCTCCCGAATGATTCATCAAATCTCGAGAAAATTTCATTATCTCATTCTTAAGACTTGTGGTTCGGGATGGAGGATAGAACTCGCTCACAAACTTGGTAACTAGATCTTCCCATGTCTCTATAGAACGAGGGGTTGTTTCTCAAGCCAATTCCGGCTTGTCCTCTAGAGAAAATGGGAATGAAGAAGCTTGATAGCTTCGGATGGGACATTCTTGTACTTGATGGTTGATGCAATTTTATTGAACCATCGAATGTGTGCATGAGGATCATCCTCTCAAAACCATAGAATTGGCTTTGGGTTACTAGATTAAGCAACCCGGTCTTGAGCTCAAGGTATCGTACCACAATGGCTGGGACAACAATGGCATCTCCGTAACCCTCGATGGGTGCTTGGAGAAGCTCATTCATAGGTTTGTCTTCGCCATTTCGACGGTGGTGGTGGTGGTAGACGCCTCATCACGGTGAAGGAGCCGAACGCCCTCCACGTTCGAGGAATGTTTCCTAGTTCGGAAAGTGGACTTGTAGAATCTGGAAGAACGAGAAAAGATGCACTAAGTATAAAAATCAATTTCCAAAACAAATGAGGCAAAACACAAGTGAACTTAACCAATAATCACAAATGAAATGGCTTCTTTGAAAAAGGTACACCAAATCACAAGTGACACAAAGGCAAGTTTTAAATCGATGTTCGGGAACTTATTAATGGTCGCACCCCGCTAGGTAGTGCATCGCCTTGATTTGCGGTGGTTGATTTTTATGTATATTAAGTACCACCGAAAAGACGAGGTATTGATTTGTGCCGATGGGGTTCAAAAACTTTTGGAAAATATTTTTGGTATCGTCCTGCTTAACCAAATCGTATCTCTTTAAGAATCACCTTAAAAGAAACACAAACTAGAAAACGTTACGATTGTTTTGTTGTTTTATATTGTTTTGGGTTTTAACACTTTAGGAAAAGCGTTAATGAACTTTTGGTTTATATAAACTTTACGTAAAACTTTTACAAACCGTGGTATATGTGCAAGTACGGTCCGATAATGCTAGAAACACGCTGACCTCCCCAAGCAATGTGGCGCTTAAATTTTATCAAGGTCCGAACAGTCAAGTCAAATAGACTTAAAACCGCTCAAACACAAATGCAATTTAGATCGAGGAATATAGGGATTCCGGGTCGTTAAGTCCCACGGAGGATGAATTGGTGTTAAAACACTTAATCGATGGTAGAATGATCACTAAGGATAGCAATCAAGAGGGTTTTCGATGGAAAATTATACTAAAAGAAAAAATCTACAAATTAAAGCGACTTAAATGCAAATTAAAAAGATTAAAAAGTTAAAATCTATTAAATAAACGCTATCACTATTTTTAAAGATCGATGAACGTTTAAATCCTAAAACTTAAAACTTACGTTTAAAATAAAATTACGTCTATGTATAAAATAAAAAGTGAGTTTTAAATAAATAAAAGAGCTACAAATATAAAAATGATATTTTTATAATCCTAATAATAAAAGAAAATTATTAGAAAAATAAAATTATTTTTACAACTATTTATTTAATTATTATTAATTAAAAACTATTTAAAATGCACTAAAATACAAGAAAATACAAAATTAACCTAGAAAAATGAAATTATAACTTGGAAAAATCTAAAATATGATAAAACTTATTTTAAAACTAAAATTATATTTTTTAGACTTATTATGTATTTATTATTAATTTAAAACTATTTAAAACTAATAAAATGCTAAAAATACTTTTTAAACTAAGAAAATTATGGAAAATTACTTTTTATTACTTTTATATTTATCTTAACCTAAGAAAATTGAAAATCAATTTTTGGACTTTTATAATTTTTAGTATTAAAAGCTATTTAAAAATACCTAAAACTAATTTAAATTAAGAAAAATAGCAAAACAACTTGGAAAAATCTGAAAATTTTAGGAAAAGTCTATTTTAATATGTAGAATCTAGGAAAATAGAAAACATGGTCTTGTGTAGAGAAATTAGCAATCATAGCTATAATCGCTTAATAATAAGCACTTGAAAAAGCTAATTAATAAAAAACCACCAACTTGATACGAAGCTATATTAAGCTAAAACAACTCTATTTCAACCAAAACAATAAGCTAGAACCTCTGAATTACTAGTTAACACAGATTTGAGGTTTTGACCTTGATTCAGGAAAATGTAAACAGTTGGTTACTTTAAGCTTATGCACGTAACACTCTATAAGCTAAAACTTAAAAACAATTATTAGAACTTGTTTAAGACCGGTGAGACCAATTACACCAAAACTCAGATCATGAAAAGCTCTTATGAGCTTGTGAGAAGCTTTACAATAAGTCGAGAAATCATCGAGTTGGACTCAAGTAACCGAGTAAGTTGGGACAAAAGAATAAGCAGCCATGTGCCTAGTGAATAAGTCAGTAAATGGAATTTTAAAACTTGGACTTTAAAGAGGACCGTAAGCTATGCAAAGAAACAAAATCATCGATAATGACCAACTAATAAGCTCTATAGGAGCTTATGATTTGGCTACCAAAACTGATGCACAGGGCACATTTGACTTTTTTTAAAAACCAAAGAGTTTGACTAAAATGAATTTTAAACTAATTATACTATCTGATTATGTTAATTTAAGCTAAGTTGAGATAATATTAAGCTAGGTGAACAACTTTCAAACCAGTTTGAATGATTATGCAGTCAAAAATTCCAACAGTTGAATAACCAAATGGGATTAAAGATGTTTATGACTTTTAATAAAACAAAGTCTGGTTTTCTTGCTTGAACTGAGTTCTTAGGACCTAATGTAAATTAGAACAACCAAAAATAAGGTCTGCAACAACCCTTAACACAGATAAACACACAAATCCAAACACCCTTTTCTGAAACAGATTTGAGGATTTTCAAAGCTAAATACCAATCAAGTCCATGAAACTGATTCAAATCCTTATAACATCATTACATGAGACTAAATGAGCATAAACCAACAGGACTAACAACATGAAACATAAGAATTGATTATAATTGCTTTAACCGACCAAATGAAGATTTTGATAATTACTAATTTTAAAGAACAAGATACTGATTTTAATGATCAAACACACTTAACTATAGCTAATTAACATGTAGACACAGTTATTCAAACTTGAGAACACTAAAACAGTAATATGCAAGAAAATGAGCAAAAAGCTTACAAGTGATTGAACTGAGAATCAATGAACCAAGGGACCAAACACAACCTATAGAACCTCCACAGGTTCTCTAACCCATTACCATCCAATATCCAGACTGCATCAGCTTCTTGATCATATTCACCATCAATTTTTGAATTTTCATTAATTTACTTGTATTTTTTTTTTATTTTTCTGTTTGACTTCTAAACTTGTTTTAAGGGTTTCTAAAAGCTTGCATAAGCTTTATAAGGAGCTTATGTGACTATTTCAGTCCAAGATAACACTTAAGTAACAACATTCACCATTTTGAGATTCTTTGAAACTTGAAAATTTGAAAACTGAGATTGGAACTTCAATAATCGAAATTGATTATTGAAAAGTTTAAACATACACCGATAATGCTTAATTAAGTGCTTGATAGCTAAGAAATACAATCGAAAGTAGGAAATTAACTAAAACGATATTAAAAACTAAATTTTACACTAGATATATAATTACATTGGACCAAACTTGATATATATTGACCTCTGACTTCACTTGTCGACCTCTGAAGATATCCCACCAAATCCTGACCATTGAAATCATCCAGATAATCATCTATGCCAAATGTCGAATTTGGCGCCATTTTTTCAAGGAGTTGGTTTTTCTCATTAATTGGAGCTTGGATTGATGTGGAGGTGGAGGTGGAGTGTATTTGAGTGATGTTGGTGAGGTGGAAAGGAGAAAACCAGTGGTTAAAACCACTGGTTTTGGTTAAACTGCTTTGGGAGAGAAAGGTCTACAGTGACCGCGGTTTTTTTGAATTTAAAATATGGACCGGGTCATGTGTATTGGGCTGGATTTGGGCTAGTGATAATAAGGGATCCGTTTGGCTTGGTTTAATAAACAAGGACCATAGTTGCAATTTTGCCAAAGTTGAAGGGCTGAATTTGAACATTTCCCCAAGCTCTCATAAGGAATAAACCTGCCAAGTGATAATAGAACAAGGACCATAGTTGTAAATTTCCATTTTTGAAATGTTAAAGGACTAAAACTGCCAATTTGGAAACTTGAGGGGCCAATATTGTAATTTTCTCAAAAGTTTATCATAAGGACCATTTTTGCCATTTATAAATAGAACAAGGTTAAAACTTGATAATTTTCACTTTTTAAATTAACCAAGGACTATTTTTGACAATTTTCAAAGTTAAAGGACTAAAGTTGTCATTTTGTGATTTTTAAACTTTAAAGGGTTTGTTTTGACAACTTTTGAATCTCTTGGACCTAAAATGATATTTTGCAAGATTTTGAATTACTGTGGACTGATTTTGACATATTTTCAAACTTGGGGACTAAAACGCCAATTATGCAAACTTGATCATCGCATTTTTCATCGATTTTGATGTTTTGCATTTAAAACATATAAAACACTTGTTTGTGATATTTTATCATTTTGATGTGTTTTGAGTGTTTTCGATGTTTTGGCATTCTAACAAAGATAAAATGATAAGCCTTGTATATTAGACACTGAACATCATGGGTTGGGTTGGGTTTCCTCATCGGTTATAGCATTATTCCAACCTTCAATCTTTATTTTGCAATCTAGTCCTTCCAATTACATTTAACATCGTTAGTCCATTACACTTAATTAACTTAACGTCCAATATATTATTTGGTAATTAATAAATAAATATAACATTTATATTTAATTATTAACTTTAATTCTCATACGTAAAGCGTAATCCCGTGGTCTCGAGTTCGATCCTAACTCACGACTACTAATTTATATCCATAAAAAATACCCCACTTTGATATATATTAATACATGATCACATCGGGAGATCGATGCCTCTAGTACAACCAGAGCAAGGCTCCCGGAAAACCTTTAATGATTTCTCATTATTATTATCCTTTTGTTTCTAATACCCTAAGATATGGAATTAAGTCATTCTTTATTCAACTATCAAGTGATTGACCAAGAACCAAATCTTTGAACATATTCGGGAGATTTTAAAAGGACACAAACATCTTGTCAATGAACAAATAAACTCCAAATAAATTTGAATGAACTATGACTAGACTAACCCACAAACTTTGTAACACTCGAAACAACCATTATGACTACCGCCACGATAGCGTTAGTTGCCCCACATAAATGCACTACATTTATGAGACTTATCCGTATCTCAAGTCCGAGGATAACTATTCACAATTTACTTATAACAATATCCACAAAGCAAATTATGTAGTTGGGATAAGTCCTATATTCAATTCATTGAATATCATCTGAAATTGGTATGCATTCTCATCAATATACTTTCAAGTATATTCTACCACATCTCTCAGATTTGTCTTAGTTTAATGATACTCCCATATCATTAATCGACAACGGACAATTTAGAATAACTCAGTTACTCATGGATTAAACATGCAAATATAGGACAACAATATTACAAATGAAAATAAACATAATCAAAATTTTATTTCATCAAAATTATAAATGTTTACAATATCCTTTATCCAAATACTAATCACAGTTTTGCATAAAACTATTAGCTAAACGAAGTTTAATGCCATCGGCAAGTCCAATAAGCTTTTCTCTAGGTAAAGCCTTGGTGAAAGGATCAGCTAAGCTGTCATCTGTGTGAACTTTCAATAGATTAATTTCACCTTCGCGGACTTGTTCCGAACATAGTGATACTTAGTAGAAAATGCCCGATGCCTTTCATGACCTGTGTTCATTGGCAAATATGATTGCGCAGAATTGTCACAATACATATAAATAGGCGATTCAATTAAAGGCATAACACTAAGCCCCGAAATGAATTTCCTAATCCAAACACCTCCATTGTAGCTTTCAAGCCTATGTATTCGGCCTCGCAATCGTATCGCTTCTTGCTCTTCCAACAATCGCTCCTCCATTGATGACAAAGACATAACCCGTCGACACTTCGTATCATCTTTATCACATCGCCGGGATGCGTCACAAGAACCTATAACATCAATCTACGTATGCGGATTTCCACCATACACTAAAAACATATCTTTCGACTTCTAAGATACTTCAAAATATGTTTAACAAAGAATTCGATGAAGTTCACCCAGATTCGTTGATATCGATGGTCATGTTTTGAGCGAACGCCACATCCGGCCTTGTGCATCTCACAACATACATGATAGATCCCATCAAGCATAAGGAACTTTCTGCGTGCGTGCCAATTCAGCAGGTGTTGAAGCACACATATCGCTACATAAGCCATGCTTTACTTCCATCGGCAAATATCCTTTCTTGGAATTTTGCATATTGAATCTCTTCAATATTTTATCAATGTAAGCACTTTGACTTAAACCAATTAACCGCTTTGACCTATCTCGTTAGATCTTGATTCCCAGAATGTATGCAGCTTCTCCTAAATCCTTCATGAAAAAACATTGTCCAAGATATGCCTTAACATTTTGCAAACTTGGAATGTCTTTTCCCATAATTAATATGTCATCGACATAAAAGATAAGGAAAATTACATCACTCCCACTAACTTTGTGATATACATATGGCTCATCAAGATTTTGAATAAATCCATACCTTTTGATTTCTTCATCAAATCTCTTATTCCATTGCCTCGATGCTTGCTTCAATCCATAAATGGACCTTTGAAGTTTGCATACACGGTTTGGAAATTGCGGATTCACGAACCCCTCAGGTTGCTTCATATAGATGTCTTCATCTAAGCGACCTTTCAAGAAGGCGGTTTTGACATCCATCTGCCATATCTCATAGTCATAGTACACTGCTATAGCTATGAGAATTCTAATAGCTCTAATGTCTGCTACAGGAGAAAATGTCTCCTCGTAATCTATACCAAAAGTTTGAGTCGAACCTTGCGCAACTAGACGAGCTTTATGAAAGGTTTTATAGATATTTAAATATACGTATGTCCGGATTCGAACTCGAGACTTCGGGATTGCACACATTACGTATGAGAGTTGATGTTAAATAATTAATATATATAAAATGTTATTATTATTAATTATTAGTCACGAAATAAATACTTAACGATAGTTAATATTTAACGAGGTTTGGCTAACGGTCGTTAAATGTAAACTGCGAGGACTAAGGATGAAATTAGTGGACAAGAAGGATCTAGAATCCCCTTGGGGATGCATGGTCGGTCGTGGGCTTCCCAACCCAAGGAGGTGAAGTTTCTTGGTCACCAAGTTTTGAGAAACTATAAATACAAACCCTTGTATTCATTATTCTCCTAACCTTGGATCACCAATAAACCTAATTTCTTTCTCCTCTCTCCCCTCTTGTGTTTGGCCGATCATACAACCCCCTCCCTAAGGGATCGATTTTTCCAAGCTCAAGAAACTAGTGTTTGGTTTTATTTGTGATTCAAGAACCTAGCTTTTCACATCAAATCGCTAATACTACGTGTGTACAAGAACGAAGGACAAGCGCACTTGTGTTTGTGAATTCCTTGGTGGTCGACTTCTTTGTGGGTTGAATTTGGTGAAACCCTAAGTTAGGGTTTTGGGTTTTGTTACTTGTTCACATTACCGTTTGGTTCTTGTTTTGCTAAAAGGTACGCGTTTTCTTATTCGGTTAATTAATATACATATATTATTCATTATACTTCCGCTGCATGCTTTGACGATATTTACATGTTTTGTAATTCTTATGATTAGTAAAACCCAACAGTGGCTTCACGAGCCGTTAATATGATGTAATTAATTACCGAAACACATAAAAATTGAATCTTTATGATTATTGCATGCTTTTAATGGTTTCTAGGGTTTTGAAATTGGAACCCCTAATTTTATTTATTAGGGTCGATTACCCTAATTTTTATTTAATTAGGTTTTAATTTTTGTAAAACTTGTAGAAACCCTAGGATTGCATGCTAATTTTATGTGGTTATTATGAATAAATTGTTATGTGCCATGTAATATGCGTATCTTGGGTGATAATTGTTATGCGGAATCCATGGTGGAACATGCATGTTTTGCCATGGAGTATTGTTTGTAATAAATTGTTTAGTGATATACACATGTTTTATTTATTTGATAATTATTGAATTGGGGAAGACCTCAATTATACTAATAAAAATTCGTTATGTGCTATTTGGTATACTATTAACTTTGGCTTACGCAATCGACTTGTCGATGTATGTGTCTCATCTACTTGTAGGTGAAAGCCCTAGTTAATGTATGCATTATTCTACGCCTAGAATTGTTTATTAGGTTTTATCTAAATAATTATGCATGTGGCTAATTGTTTTTTACATATGTTAAAATTGTTTAGTTATATGTTTATATTATTTGAGTTTGTTTAATTTTTATTAAAGTGCTTTTTTGTTTATATTGTTAGTAAGCAAAAAGGGTTTTTTGAATAGAAAATTAAATGGACTAAATAATGGCGAAACTGATTTGTTTTCTAAGTATTAATTCTTGAACTTTTAATCGATTGATGCGACTGTACTAAATGGTTAGAACGGCTCACCCACTAGAACAAACTATAAAGGGGTTTATAAAGAAGTGCGCACAGTTACATCGAAAGGATGTCTAAGGTTATGCTTTTCGCCACCGGTCCTCTCCTCGTGAGTTCAAGTGGAGCTACCTAGTATAACCATTCAATGTAATGAAGCATCTTAGTGCAAAGTTGTAAGTTTCTCAACGCATCGATTAAAACTTTGTAGAATTTAATCTTAGCAATTAAAATTTTATGTAAGTTTTTCGAAAATTTTATGCTATAAAGTTGTATGGATGCTTCTTTATACATAAATTTTGATTACACGTCAAAAATTGTACCCTTTAAAATTTAAGTTTATGCAATCTAATGATATGAAACACTTGAAGTTGTAATTTAGTTATGTGAGACCTTGATCTAGATTACAATAACAAGGTGAATTTTTCTGTTGTGTTAGACCTCAGCTTAATTATTTGGAGTTTCTAAATTAGACAAATTAATTAAGTTAGATAGTGACACCTATAACTTAAGGCATAAGATGGGATAAAACATGCTTACGTTTTGCATTAATTTTTTTGGCAAAATTGTAAATCCAATAACTTTTGGAATTGAAAACTTGTTTGTCAATTATTGTTTTTCAACAATTACCTATTCTATACTTTCACCACAAGCAGATCAACTGATGTGGTGAAACTATGATAATGAGGATCCAAAATTCAAGGAAAATTCTATGGTTAATATGAATATTGACCAAAGGATATTTTACTTTCTTGAATGTTTACTTATCAAAAGTACTAACTTTTGAACTTTTATTTTCTGTAGAAATGGCTCAAGTTGAATCTACTGCACTAGCCTCGTCGTTCAAATCTATGTTTGATTGAGAGAAATTGACTGGTAGCGCAAATTTCAATGATTGGTATCGGCAACTCAGAATTGTCTTGAGGGTTGCCAAAAGACTAGATTATTTGTCACGCCTTGTCCTCCTCGAACTCGCAATGATGCATCTTTGAAGCACGAGCCGCATCGCAAACATAGTATGATAGGTATAATGAGGTTGCCCGCATTATGCTTGGAGTATGAATTCAAACTTGCAAAACAGCTTGAGAATTATTTCCAACCTCATGCTCAAGAATTGCAAAGGTTGTTTGAAAAGCCCGTGATCAGAGTTGTATGATCCGATAGATGCTTTACATAGTTGCAAGCAAGGAGAAGGAAACCATGAGCGCCCATCGTCTGGAAATGATGAGTTACATGGACCACTCGGAGACTCAACTATGTCTACCCCAATGACATACAAATTGGCCTTATCAATGGATCCCTTAACAAGGAATTTGATGGTTTCGTGCATGCAATTACAATATGCATTGCACGGGGAAGACATCAATGAGGTACATGCAATGCTCATTGATTACGAGAAAGGTTTGCCCAAGAAGGCCCCTACACCTGCGGTTCTAACCATCCAAAAGGGTAGGATTTCTAAGCCTAATAAGCCGCTAGCGAACAAGAAAGGGAAAGGTAAGGGTAAAGTTGATAAGGGAAAACAAGTTATGGCTTATCAACAAGAACCCAAGAAGTACCCTCCCAAAAAGCGTGAGAATCCCAAGAAGGATCAAGCTTGTCATCAGTGGACCGAGGTAGGACATTGGAAGATGAATTGTCCGCTCTACCTTGATGAGTTGCGCACTAAGAAGTATAAAAATACTGGCACTATGGCTAGTACTTCAGGTACTCTTTTGATGATAGAATTATTTGCTTTTCCTCATAAAATAAATTCCTGGGTATATGATACTAGATGTGGTATTCACATTTGTAATACACTGCAGGGACTTAGAAGTGCAAGGAAGCTCGCCTATGGACAACAATACCTGACGTGGGTAATGGAGCACATGCGATCGTTGAAGCTATAGGCATGTTTGATTTAGTTTAACCTTCGGTTTAGTATCGTCTTTGAACGATTGTCATTACGCACCTTCTATTGTTAGAGGTGTCGTTTCGCATTTCCTTGTTAAAAGATATTGGTTTTATTCATACATTTACTAATTATGGAATTTCGGTTTCTTTAAATGGTGTTTTTACTTTAATGTTATTCCAAGAAATGGTGTGTTTGAAATTGATTTGCATGATAATGTGATTGATAAAATAATTATGTCTTTAGCATCAATAATAAAAGAATCAAAAGTGATTTGGATTCTTCATTTATTTGGCATTGTAGACTTGCTCATATAGGCAAGAAACGCATGCAAAAGTCGCAACACGATGGGCTTTTGCAAGACATCAATGATGAATCATTTGATAAATGCGAATCTTGCATATCCGTAAGATGACCAAGAAACCTTTACAAATAGTTTAGAAAGGGCTTTTGATCTTCTTGGTGTGATACATACCGACGTATGTGGACCACTAAGATATGTGTCAAGGAAGGGTGCTAGCTACTTCTTAACCTTCTCGATGATTTCGGTTGTTATGGTTATGTTTATTTACTTAAACATAAACATGAAGTCTTTGAAACATTTAAGGTTTTAAGAGTGAAGTAGAACCGCAACTAGGAAAGAAGATTAAAGCTCTTCGATCCGATAGAGGTGGTGAATATTTAAGCCAAGAGTTTAAAGATTATCTTGATTTGTGTGGTATCGTCCAAAGAACTCACATCTCCGGATACTCCACAACAAAATGGTGTATCTCGAGAGAAGAAATCGTATAATCGCTAGACATGGTGCGATCAATGTTTAATCTTACAACTCTTCCATTATCCTTTTGGGATTATGCTTTAGAAACTATTGTTCAGATATTGAATATGGTTCCAACTAAGAAGGTTGATAAGACTCCTTATGAAGTGTGGTATGGAAAGCTCCCAACTTATCTTACTTAAAGGTGCGGGTTGTGAGGCGTTTGTTAAACGTGACTCTGGCGATAAGCTACAACAAAGATCATTAAGTGTATCTTCGTAGGATACCCAAAGGAAACTATGGGTTACTACTTTACTTTCCACCGAAAACAAAGTAATTGTTGCTAGGTATGGAGAATTCCTTGAAAGGTATCACATATCTCATGAATTCATGGGAGAGTTTATGATCCGGAATACGATCAAGAACATACAACACCTTACGAAACACTAGCCAACCTCAAGTAGAACACGAAAGTCCAGTGTTCCACCGAAGTTGAAGTGGTTCCCATTAGTAGATCCACAAGGACTACGCGTGCACCTGAGCGTCTATGTCTTAACGTAGAAGCTGAGGAAAATATGTTAGGGGATTTTGGTGAGCCTGCTAACTATAAGGTTGCCATGATGAGTCCTGAAAAGGATAAATGGCAAGTCGCAATGAATGGGGAAATGCAATCCATGAAAGATAACGAAGTTTGGATAGAGGTTGACTTACCTCCAAATGCTAAGGTAGTTGTAAGTAAGTGGCTCTATAAGATAAAGACTGACATGGATGGCAATGTAAACACCTATAAAGCTCGTCTTGTAGCTCAAGGGTTTACTTAAACTTTTGGGATAGACTACGAGGAGACATTTTCTCCTGTAGCATACATTAGAGCTATTAGGATTCTTATAGCCATAGTTGCGTACTATGACTATGAGATATGGCAAATGGATGTCAAAACTGCCTTCTTAAACGGTCACCTAGATGAGGACATCTATATGGCGCAGACTGAAGGGTTTGTGAATCCAAAATTTCCAAAGCGTGTATGCACACTTCAAAGATCCATTTATGGGTTGAAGCAAGCATCAAGGCAATGGAACAAGAAGTTTGATGAAGAAATCAAGAAATTTGGTTTCACTCAAAATCTTGATGAGCCATGTGTATATCACAAAGCTAGTGGGAGTAATGTTATTTTCCTTATCTTATATGTCGATGACATATTGATCATGGGAAAAGACATTCCAAGTTTACAAGATGTAAAGTCTTATCTTGGAAAGTGCTTTTCTATGAAGGATTTAGGGGAAGCAGCATTTATTCTAGGAATCAAGATCTACCGCGATAGATCAAGGCGGTTAATTGGACTAAGCCAAAGTACTTACATTGATAAAATATTGAAGAGATTCAATATGCAAGATTCCAAGAAGGGATATTTGCCGATGCAAGTTGAACATGGCTTAAGTAGTGAACTATGCGTGTCAACACCTGAAGAGGTGGCACACATGAGAAAAGTTCCTTATGCTTGGTATGTAGGATCTATCATGTATCTTTGTGAGATGTACAAGGCCCGATGTGGCGTTTGTACGAATATCACCAATCGATATCAACGAATCCGGTGTGAAACATCGGCAGTCTGTTAAGAACATTCTTAAGTATCTAAGGGATACTAAAGAAATGTTTCTAGTGTATGGAGGAAATCCGGATGCCGAACTTGATGTTACTGAGTTTTTGCGATGCGTCTTTCCAAAGCGATAAAGATGATAAGAAGTATCAAAGGGATACGTCTTTGTCGTTAATGGAGGAGCGATTAAGCTGGAAGAGCAAGAAGCGCATAACGATTGCGATATCTATTACGAGTCGAGTACATAGTCGCTTGGAAGCTGCGATGGAAGTCATTAGGATTAGGAAATTCATTTCGGGACTCAGAGTAAACTACGAGGACTAAGGATGAAATTAGTGGACAAGAAGGATCTAGAATCCCCTTGGGGATGTATGGCCGGTCGTAGGCTTCCCAACCCAAGGAGGTGAAGTTTCTTGGTCACCAAGTTTTGAGAAACTATAAATACAAACCCTTGTATTCATTATTCTCCTAACCTTGGATCACCAATAAACCTAATTTCTTTCTCCTCTCCTCCCTTTTGTGTTTGGCCGATCGTACAACCCCCCTCCCCAAGGGATCGATTTTTCCAAGCTCAAGAAACTAGTGTTTGGTTTTATTTGTGATTCAAAAACCTAGCTTTTCACATCAAATCGCTAATAGTACGTGTGTACAAGAACGAAGGACAAGCGCACTTGTGTTTGTGAATTCCTTGGTGGTCGAATTCTTTGTAGGTCGAATTTGGTGAAACCCTAAGTTAGGGTTTTGGGTTTTGTTACTTGTTCACAGTACCGTTTGGTTCTTGTTTTGCTAAAAGGTACGCGTTTTCTTATTCGGTTAATTAATATACATATATTATTCATTATACTTCCGCTGCATGCTTTGATGATGTTTACATGTTTTGTAATTGTTATGATTAGTAAAACCCAACACTTTATAGATGTGTACATTGCCATCCATGTCAGTCTTTATTTTATAGAGCCACTTACTTCCAACCACCGTAGCATTTGGAGGTAAGTCAACCTCTTCCCAGACTTCATTATCTTTCATGGATTGCATTTCCCCATTCATTGCAGCTTGCCATTTGTCCTTTTCAGGACTTGCCATGGCAGCTCTATAATTAGCAGGCTCTCCAAGATCTCCTAATATAGTTTCCTCAACCTTTACGTTAAGACATAGAAGTTCGGTGCACGCGAGACCTTACAGGATCGAACGGAATCACTTCAACTCTCGGTGGAGGACCCGGACTATCGTGTTTCACCGAAGTACGTTAGTGTTTTCGTAAGGTAATGTATCTTTATGATCATCTTCCAAATCATAAACTCTCCCACTGAATTCTTGAGATACGAGATCCTTTTCAAGAAAATCTCCATACCTAGCAACAATTACTTTATTTTCAGTTGGATAGTAAAAGTAGTAACCCATAGTTTCCTTAGGGTATCATGCAAAGATACACTTTGCATATCTTTGTTGGAGTTTATCTGCTGAGTCACGTCTAACATACGCCTCGCAACCCCAGACCTTTAAATAAGACAAGTTAGTTGCTTTACCATGCCATATTTCATATGGTGTCTTATCAACCTTGTTTGTAGGAACCATATTCAGAATGCGAACAGCTGATTCTAAAGCATAATCCCAAAAGGATAAAGGTAGAGTAGTAATATTAAACATTGATCGTATCATGTCCGACAATGTATGATTTCTTCTCTCAGATACACCATTTGTTGTGGAGTATATGGAGATGTGAGATTCTGGACAATTCCATTCTCAGCTAAGTAATCTTTATACTCTTGGCTTAGATACTCACCGACTCTATCGGATCGAAGAGCTTTAATCTTCTTTCCCAATTGCAGCTCTACTTCTGCTTTGAAAACCTTAAATGTTTCAAACACCTCATGTTTATGCTTAAGTAAATAAACATAACCATAAAGGCTAAAATCATCAGTAAAGGTTAAGAAGTAGCTAGCACCTCTCTTTGACACATATCTAAGTGGTCTACACACATCAGTATGAATAAGACCAATGATGAGTGTCTAAATACTCATCATTTTTGTACCAATTAAACTGCAAAAACATCTGAAAACACTCAAATGCATCAAAATGATAAAAATATCACAAATAAGTGTTTTATGTGTTTTAAATGCAAAAATCAAAATCTGTGAAAACGATCAAATTTGCATAATTGGCGCTTTAGTCCCCAAGTTTCAAAAGTTGTCAAAACAGGTCCCTCGTAAATCTAAATAAAGAAAAATGTTATTCAAGGTCCCCAAATATTCTAAATTGTCAAAATGGTCCTTGAATAAATCTTTTGTCAATGGCGAAAAGGTCCCCGAACTTTCATAAAATGTCAAGTTTGGTCCTCGAAATTTGAAATTGTCAAAGCGGTCCTTGTACTATTGAAGTTTGTCGGCTTTAGTCCTTGTATCAAGTTTGGAAAATTACAGATTGGTCCTTCACAATTTCGTAAATTGCAAAATAGTCCTTGTCATTAACTAAACCTAAGCCTTGTCAAATTGAGTTGTGACCGCCAAAGCTAAGTGACCCCGCCTTGTGACCCTTTCCTGTTTTTGACCCTTGGTCAACTCAAGTCAAACAAACAATCTGCTTCCTCCCACCTCCTTTATCCCTTCCACTGCCTCGCTACACTCAAATTTACACCCAAATCACACTCACCAATGCCTTATCACCTTATCCCTCACCCTCATCATCACACCTCTCCCCCCCTAGTTGCTAGCTCAAGCCCTATAAGTCAAATTCGATTTTCCGCCAAAGCAGATAAGATGGCCAAATGCTTAAAACTCATCCATTGGGTGAGAGGTGGTGGGAAACACTCTAGAGGACACGTGGAAGCTTTTGAAGTATAAAGAGGAAGAAGAAAGAGGAAACAACAAGTAGTTAGTTAGTTTTAAATTTTCCTTAATGTCGTTTTCTTTAAAAATGTTTTAGATTAGATAAAATGTTGTGATTTCGCTTTTTACGTATCAAGTTTAAGTTATAACATCTTTGTAATGTGTTTTGAACATCAAGCCAAATCTTTTATCTAAGTTCCAAGTTATTTGTCATTTGTTGTAATTTTAGTTCCAAACTCTTATGAACAATCATTATTAGCTCATTTCGAGCCTTAGCTAGTTCATTAAGGCTTTTAATAGCTTTTAGTGAGCTTACATTTCATTTTCAAGCATTTTTGAATCATGGTCAACAAAAGTCAAAAATCAAAAGTCAATCGATTTCATGTTAATTTCGGTTTTAGTTTGTTAAAATGATGAGTTTCATGTTAATATAAGTTTTAATTCGGTTTTAGTAAGAATCTCATCAAGTTTAGTAGTTTTAATGCATTTTGATTCATAAAGTAGTGTTTGGTTTAGTGTTATAACTGTGTTAGAGGTTATTATTATGGAGTAGATCAGCTTGGTTGGGTCTTGTTATAGTCTATTATTGCCATGTCATTCTTGATTTGTGCTTGTCCTCTTCATAAGTCAAATTTACAGTAACCGATCTTGTGAGCTTCTTGTTGGAAACTAGCTACCGTCATCATCACATATAGGCTTAGAATCGAATACCACTTGTTGTAGTCTCATTTCATCACATTTCATCCATATCAGTCAATAATTTGCTTCTAAATCTCATTAAAGTCAACTTTCTCATCTGCTTTTAAAAGTCAAAATCGTGTCCGAGTCGGTGTTTTAGCGAGAACTTGCAACTAGTGCACACTGCTCATTTCAGCTTTTCATGGTCTCAAATTTGGTAAAATTGTAGTCCGCTAGGTAGTCTTCAAGTGCACATTTCGGTTTTAGGTTTAGCTTATTGGATAAGTAGTTAAATAAGCTCAAACTAGCTTCCCCTTTGTCTGCATTTACGCATCGCAAACTGTTCCAATATGGTCACTTTTGTTTTGCTCTCTAATTTCTTCCTTACTTGTCCTTATTAGCTGCTTATTTGCATAAATGATCTCTCGGTTGGTTGTGTTGAGCTTACCACTTTGATCTTCCCTTAAGCTTATCGGATCGTGATTGCAAGTGCTAGAAAGTAGGGTCCAAATATGTTTTGCTTATAGTGACGATTAGCTTTATCATTGGTAATCAGTACTTTAGAGGTTAGGATTAGCTTACATAAGTTTCTTTAGAGTAGTTATAGGATATAGTAGCTTCATAGCAGTTTGGTGTAGTGTAGTGCTTATTTGCTTATTAATAAGTACTTATTTAGGATCATTTACATAGCGACTTTCAAATCTTTCACATAGACCCTAGTTTTTATATTTTTCTCAGCTTTAGAATAATATTTTAGGATTTCCTGAATTTTTCATAATTTTTAGACACTGCTCACTATTTTTCTTTATTAAAATCGGTTTTAATCATTTTAAAATAGCTTTAATTGCAATTAATTGAGAAAAGTTCCAAAAATAATTTTTCAATTTTAACAGTTTAAGATAAATATAAAAAGCATGAAAAATATTTTTCCTTATTTTTCCTCTTCTATTTGGTATTTTTCACATTTTAAATTAGATTTAAATAGTTTTAAAATCAATAGAAAATAGAAAAATATTCAGAAAAATACAAAAATAGTTTTAAAAATTCTCTTTTGATATTTTAGATTTTTCCAAGTTATAATTTTATTTTTCTAGGTTTATTTCCTATTTTCTTGTATTTTAGGCTAATATTAAATAGTTAAAAATAGTTTTAATTAATAATAATTAGATAATTAGTTATAAAAATAATTTTCTTTTCTATAAATTTTCTTATATCATTAGGTTTGTAAAATGTATTTTCATATTTTTAGGATTTATATTGTGTAAGTTTCACGCTTTCATTCAGACGTTCGTAGTTTTTAATTTCGAGATTATAAAACATAAAAACAAAACATCATTTTAAATATAGTGATAGCGTTTATTTAATAGTTTTTATCTTTTAATTTCCTTTTATTTGCATTTAAGCCCTCGTAGTTTATGGGCTTTCTCTTTAGGTATAGATCAACCACAATCTCTTTTCCCGTCAAATCTCTCGATCACTACACGTTTGACTATTCTCGCACAGCTCGCTGGGACATAACGACCCGGGGAAACACTATACTCTCCTGATCTTCATTGAGTTCGTGCTTGAGCTGTTTTAAGTTTGTTACGGTCGGCCATTCACAAGTGGCAGGCTTGAGTGATAAAACTTGACGGTTCTGCGCGGATCAACCAAGTAGATCAGATGCCCTCTCCATATTTCTATGAAAAGGTTTCTTCGTCATCTTCCCAGATATGCATGACTCACATTTATCAAATGATTCATCATTGATATTTTGCAAAAGCCCTTCGTGTTGTAGCTTTTGCATGCGAGCCTTGCCTATATTAGCAAGTCTACAATGCCAAAGATAAGAAGAATTCAAGTCCAACTTTATTTTCTTATTGATGCTAAACATCGAATTATTATAGTTCTTAGATTCATTTCTAATCACATCAATTTAAACACACCATTCACAGTAATCGCATTAAAATAAAATACACCATTTAAAGAAACAGAAATTCCATTACGTGATATAGTATGAGTAAAACCATCATCCAACAATACTGAAAAGGAAACAACACCTCTAATTATGGAAGGTGCATAATAACAATTTTTTAATAATAGTACTAAGACCGAAGGCAATACTAAACTAAACACTCCTATGGATTCAACAGTTGCAGGTGCCCCATTGCCCACATGCAGATATTGCTCCCCATAGGCCAGCTTCCTCTCCACTTTAAACCCATGCAGTGTATTACAATTGTGAATACCACATCCAGTATCATATACCCAAAAAAATTTATGATTTAGAGTAAATAATTCAATTACAAATAAGTTACCTGAAGAACCGGCGCCCGAGGACCAGCATACTTCATCTTATTTTTCCGCAATTCATCAAGATAGAGAGCACGGTTTCTTTTCCAATGCCCAACGACCTTGCAGTGGTGGCATGCTTGATCCTTTTTAGGATTTTACTTCCTATGAGTAGGGTTCTTCTTGGGTTCTGGTTGATAGGCCATAACTTGTTTACCCTTATCAACTTTCCCTTTGCCTTTTCTCTTCTTGTTGTTCGCACGTTGCGGTTTTGGCTTATTAATCCTTCCACCCTAAATAGCAAGTACCTGGGGAGTAGGAGCCTTTTGAGGTAACCCTTTTTCATAATCAATTAGCAATGCGTGTAGGTCAAGAATCGTCTTCCCACGCAGACAAATTGAAGTTCGAACAAAACCATTGAAATCCTTGTTAAGGGATCCATTGATCAAGTTCACAAAGAATGTCATTTTCATAAACTTTGCCAAGTGCTTGTAATTGGTCCATGTATCCTTTCATCTCCAATACATGAGAACTTACGAGTTTACCCTCTCCCTGCTTGCAGCTGTGAAGTGCATCGATCAAATCATAAATTTCTACAGCCGCAGGTTTCTCAAACAAAGTTCTGAGTTCATTAAGCATGTTGTATGGGAAGTAATTTTCAAACTGATTTTGGAGAGCAGATTCCATCGTTCCCAACAACAGGCAAGCCACATCATTATGACGCTTATACTCAGTCCTCCACGCAGCTTTCACCTCGCCGAGGCGCCGGCTAGTGGTTCATCGAGGCAAGGCGTGCAGATAATCCAAACGATCAAGAACTCTACAGACAATTCTCAAAAGCGCTGCCAATCATTGAAATTCTTAGAGCTACCAACTTTTCTCGATCAAAGAAGTTTTGAAGCAGAAATTAGTGCAGTGTTAGTGTTATCGTTGTTTTGAGCCATTTCTACAGAAAAAGTTCAAGTATTAGTATTTTCGATAATACAGTTTTTCAAGAAAATAAAATATATCCAAGGTAATATAAACATATAACCATATAATTTTCTAGAAAACTAGGATCCAAATTATCATAGGTTCATTACCTCAGTTGATCTGCTAGTAATGAAAGCATATAATAGGGTAATCTGTCGAACAATAATTGGCAAACATTTTCCAATTCCTAGATCATTATGGGATTTATATTTTCCAACGCTATTGCAAATATAAACATGTTTTATCCCATCTTGTGCCTTGAGCCCAGGTCTCACTTACTACTCAATTTAAGTCGTCTAACTTAAAGAACTGCAAATATGTTCATGTAAGGTCTGACTTTACATAAAGATTTACCTTTCCATCACAATCTCGCCAAGTTCCCACATGACGTAAATTGCAACTTCAAGTGTTCCTTTAACTAGATGGCACTAACTTAATTCATAAAGGGTACTAGTTTTGATTTATGGTGTCAAATCAAATATGTACAAAGATGTCATGCATTCATCTTGTAGCATAAATTTTAATAAAAACTTTTTATTAACCAATTCATAAAGATCAAATTATCAAAGTTTTGATTGAGGTATTGCTTTCGCCAATCAAGGAATTTACCTTTAATTATCGTCCATTATATCGTACTTTTTCATAAGTCTAAAGACTTAGTGTTTCAGATAATTACCACAAAAGTGGCGCATGGAATTAAAACTAATTCGCCCTTAAGATGATTTTGTACTAATAGCCTACTTGGTAACTCCAATTTGACTCGCAAAGAAGCGAAGAATTTGGTCAGCGCTGAAGCTATGACCTCCTTCTTTCGGGTCACAATTTAATGCGCTCTCCTCCTTGTACCCCTCACACAGTCCGTCAAAATTGGGTGAGCCGTTCTCACTATTTGTACCAAAATCATCAATCAATTAAACTTATTGAAAATTTAACTCTTAAAAAAAAATCAAATTTCACCATTGTTTAGTCCGATTTATTTTTCTATTCAAAATTACCCTTTGCTTAAACTTGTCACACATAATAAACAAACAAGTAAACAATAAAAATAAATAACTTAAAATAATGCGCACATAACTAACAATTAATACGTGTAAACAAGTAGCCACATGCAACTTATTTGATAAAACCTATTGATAATCAATGTATAGGTTAATTAATGTATATATTAACTAGGGCTTTCACTCGCACAATTGAAAGTGAGCCACATACATCGACGAATCGATTGCGTAAGCCATAATTAGAATATACCAAATTGAACATAATTGATTCATTAATATATTATTGGAGTCTTCCCCAATTCAAGATCTATCAAAACAAACATGTGATAAAATATCTTAACAATTAAAAAATTCAAGCAACCATCCATGACAAACATGCATGTATCATCATGGATATAACATAACAATTATTCAATTAAGTAACAAGATCGCATACAATTCCATGTCACATAACACATTATTCATGAATATATCACGTAAAAATATATTAATTCTAGGTTTCGATATGGTTCTCATAACAATTAATATATATAAACCCTAAAAAAATTTAAATAAATCGACAAAAAAAATTTGGGAATCGACCCATAAATTTTTTTTGGTCGATCCTTAAAAAAAATTAAAAACAAATTAGGGAAAAATCCCTAACCCTAAAACAAGGGTTTACATAATCATATCCAAAACCATAGAACAATCATATCAAACAACATACAATATTCGTTTTTTACGTGTTAATTAATTAATTACTCATTAAACCAATGACTCGTGATGCCACTGTTGGAATTATATATATCATGACAATCAAATATAAAACACATATACATCAAAGAAAACATGAGGAAGCGTATAGGAACGATTAATGAATAATTAATTAACATAAATAAAAGTATGCGTACCTTTTTTATTCTAGCCGAACAAGAATCAAATCCACAAAACTAGCAAGTGATGAACCCTAATTAGGGTTTATAGGATTATAAGAATTACCCCTTACCGATTTTGTAATTCAATATAAGAAACTAACAAAAGTATGCTAGTACCGCTTTCTTGTACACACGTACTAAATCAAATTAAAGTAATGCTAGTTTTAATCACACGAAACAATTTTGTTTTGGAAAACAAGTGGATCGACACCCTTGAGGTGGTGGTCGATCGGTTATAGCAAAAACACACACAAACACTTTTTAGGTTTTAGCTGATGCAAAACCAATACCATAAGCCTTGTATATATACTCAACATAACTTGGTGAACAAGTTGAGCATGGGTTGGGTTGGGTTTCCTCTTTCCGATCGGTTATAGCATCCCAAGAGGGATTCCGGAACCTTCCCAATCTTTATTTTGCAATCTAGTCCTTCCAATTACATTTAACGATCGTTAGTCCATTACACTTAATTAACTTAACTCTGTTATATTATTTCGTGTAATTAATAAATAAATATAACATTTACATTTAATTATTAACTTTAATTCTCATACGTAAAGCGTGCAATTCCGTGGTCTCGAGTTTGATCCTAACTCACGACTACTAATTTATATCCATAAAACTAACAACATTTAATCATTTTCCTAGTGAGCCTTCTCAGGATTACTCATAAACCTACTTACCACACTGACAACATAAGCAAAGTCAGTTCTCGTACAAACCATGGCGTACATGAGGCTCCCAACAACATTAGAGTACGTAACCCTTCTCATGTAACCTTTATCCTTGTCAGTTGTAGGTATGGTGCTTCGGTCAAATTTGAATTGACTCACCAAGGAAACAGAAACTAGTGTGGGCTGATCAACATAGAATGACTCTAAAGTGCCGTTTGGTTTGTTGTCCGGAATAATAATCGGTATGGATTTAATATAGAGATGGAATAGGAATTGCTATAAGTTAAGGTATCAATATCATAAATGTTGTTTGGTAGGATACTTAGATGAAAATTGTTTTTAAATTATATGAGGGAAATGGTGGGCCTGGGAATCATTTTTCATTCCACACATTTTAGGTGACTTTTAAATATAGCAACATATTTAGTATCATTCCTTTTTTTGATTCTGATGTTAACTAACCAAATACCTATACATGGAATGAAATCCATTAATTGATTCCCATTGGCGCATACCAAACACACCCTAAGACATTCTCAATATACTTTTGTTAGGAAACGTACAAAAGGCCTTCATTTCTATTTCTTCAAATCTCTTTGCCTAGTATCCTTTTGGTTGCACCGAGACCCTTCACCTTAAACTCAATCTTCAAAAAATCCTTCAATTCATTAATCGCGGCCTTATTCTCATAATCAATTAAGATGTCGTCCACGTATAGCAAAAGATAGACATAGGATGTATCGGGGTAATTCTTTGAGTAAACGCAATCATCATATTGATTTCTCACATAGCCATTAGAATCTTAAAAGAATTGAATCTTCAGTACCATTGCATCAGAGAGTGCTTCAAACCATACAAAGACTTTTTCAGAAAACATACATGATTTTCTTCGTAGGATCAACGAATCCCTCAGGTTACGTCATGTAGATTCTTTCATCCAATTTAGCATGTATTGCATTTTTCACATCAAGATGTTCAAGCACTAAATCAAATGCGCTTACCATGGCCAACAAGGCCCGAATCGTTTTGTGTTTCACAACGGGAGAAAACACCTCCTGGTAATCAATTCCTTCCTTTTGTGAAAAACCTTTTGGCCACCAACCTTTCCTGAACCTTTTAGGTTCAACTCCAGGGACTCCTTCCTTTTCTTTAAGACCCATTTGCAGCCCACTAGTTTAGCACCCTTCGGGAATTTTGTATGTACCTATGTTCCACTTTTATAGTGATTGCATTTCCTCATTCATTGCAAACACCCATTCTGATACTTCATTATTCTAAATCGCATCCTTGTAAGATCTTGGTTCATTGATACCAATTTGTTAACCCATCGCTAAGGCATATGCAACGGAGTCCTAATTGCACTCACTTACAAAACTTGTTTATCTAGTCGGTGCCTTCGCATCCTTTTCTTCTTTCTCAATGCTATAGGTGCAAAGTCATCCTCTTCGGACCCCTCTTCCTCGGCCATAGGCTCCGTATCCTGAGGCTCCAAGCCCGTACACTGACCACTAGTTTCTGATGCCTCCGAAGTAGGTTCCTTCGGAGGCTGTTGCTCATCATCTATCATAATTCTGTCCGAAGTACTAGTCGTAAACTCCATCTTCCGGTTATGTCACAATTCTCAATTTCCGGTCATTTCTCGAATTTACTATTCATTCCCGGAGAAAAATCACTATTCATACTTAACTATTCATCATTTATCGTAAACTAGGTTTACGAGTATCAAATTCGCGTAACCTTAAGGGTTTAGCTGCGAATTCATGAACAATCATTAAGGACATTTCATATAGACTAGAGTTAGTCTACATATCATTAATAATATCATCATCATATTAGTTCATGCATGGTTTTGCATATTTTATTTAACGTATAATTTTCTATTAAATAAACGCTATCGCGTAATCATTTATTTTGAATAATTTATCCGACACTTCCAAAAATTATTCTGATATATTTTTATACTCGTATTAAGATTGGAAAAATTATACTATTAGTTTACCCGGTGTTTTAAATTTATTTTGTATATAAATTGTTATATATATATATATTTATGACGGTTTACGTAAATACTACTCGATAATTATTATTTCACTCAATTTTTGTAAGAAATGTATTTTTATAATTTTTATGACATCGATATATTTTATTTAGTTCCGTTAAAATTTATTTCTAGCTAACGCTACCCTAAATACTTAATTATATACACAAATTACCAACTATACTAATACATTTATACATTTAATTATACAAAATACACTAACTTTTGTTTTGTTTTACCCTTGTCGACATTAAGGCCATGACACACCAATTTTTGGAAAAAAAATATCAACTAGCTAAGTACTAGACATTACAGTTGTATTGTAATAATATTATACAAATATTTAACACACACATTCACACATAACATAAGGTGAAATCAAAAATATCTCTCCTCATTTCCATCTTATGAACCGGCCATAGAGAAGAACCAAGAAGAAACCAAAAATTTTGCAAGATCAAGCTAAAATATTAACCCTAGTATACTCTTAATCAAGGTTTTGAAATAAAAACCTAGTGTATTAGGAAAAACCTTGTTATTTAAACCTCATCACTACATTAGTAAGCATTTCATGATCATTTTTATCTTTCATATTCATACTTTGGTCATTTGTATCATGCTTGAAGAAAACATGCAAGTTATATGATTATCTATACCACTTTATTTGTTTTTAGCACTTATAATGAATATATATCATCCTATAATTATCCCTTGAAACATATCATTTTTGATGATGTCTAGGAACCCATGATACCCTAAAAAGGTGTATGGTAGGTTTAGAATAGCTTTGGTGTTGATTTGAAGTGGTTAGAATAAGTATTACGTGAGAAAAATCACTTTCGACAACTATAAATAAGGGTCTGATCATTTTTGCTAAGTCTGGAAATTTCGAAAAATTACAAAATATTTTGGGCTAGATATTCAGAAAATACACTTTAAAACTAAAACGTGGTCGCTTGAACGGGTTAAAACGGAGTTATGACGAAGAAGTTATGCTATTTTCAATTTTAATCCACGAAAACTATATTTTCAGGAAAATTCAGCATGCTGTCCAGATTTTTAAGGGTTAAAAATGAGTCTTAAGCGTTATCTAAATGAGTCGATTTATCAAAAATATATTAGTATACATTAACACGAAGCTAAGGATATATAAAACGTAGAAAACGGACTTATAACGACTAAATTACACGCGTTTAAATAAGGTTGACGTAACCATTTTCACAAGTATAAAACACTTATATATTTTTCCTATTAGACAAAAATTATTGTCGCGAGTGACCATGTTGAGAGTCGTTTTTAATATCGATAGAATACATTTTAGAAAACAATGCCTTCTAGTTAAAGTAAGTTCACCTAGCCTATTTTCCAAAATGTTCAACCGTTCGTCAAACGGAATTGTAACGAATAAAATACGGTCACTCAAACTTTGCCGAAAACCACCTTTAAACAATATTTTTAGTCCAAGTACCCTACTTCACCTATGTTTTTCCCCATGATCGAGACCTCTATGATAAAAATTTAAAAGCTAAGACTTTGAGATAATGCTACAAGCTTTCCAAAACCGTTGAGTTTGTTTCCTAACACTCGATATTCAATATTTTACGACTTGCTTTTCGAGGCAATTTAGTCACTTTCATGAATTGTCAAATCATATTGTTTTACGACGAAAAACTATAATTCTTAATAAATCACTAAATGATTATCGTAGAATATCATTTCAACGTAAATACTTGTAAAGTAATTTATAAATTGTCAAGACGTTATAAGATTATTTTTCGACGATAAACTTTATTTTCAAAAGTGTACAAGTGGTATGGATATCATATGAGTTTGCATGCACGACATTATCTCGCGACTTATATTAGAGTACATCATTCATATAGGGTTGCGGATAGAGATTGCACCTCATTTCGTGTATTCACTTTGGCATCATAATTATTGCAACAGTGAGTAATCACATCCCTTTTACCGCTTTTACTATATTTTGGGGCTAAATGCATGAACCATTCTTGAACTAAATTGATTACTACTCTTATGAACTCGTTTGACTAGAACTTTTGAACTCGAATCAAATCCTTAAACTTAATTACGAACCTATGACTTGTTTGAACTTATTGAACCGTACTTGCTATGACCCTAAAAGTCTCGCTTTATTGGTGGAGCGTACAAAGTCTCCCTTGTTCGGAGCAACCTAAAGCCTCCCCGGTCCGGAGCATAATGTCTCCCTATGGGAACGAAGCATTTTCAATTTAAATTCTCCCATGTTCGGAGTGTTCTTAATTGTATATAATAGTTGTATGATGTAGTATTCGTACATTCGCATTGTTAGTCTCCTATTAGTAGGTAGTATGGATAGCGCTATTAGAGGTCGGCCAACCTCTCGTCCACTATGTTACGGGGACGCATATTATTTATTCTAGGGGCTTTGCCTGGCATACATTATTATATACGTGGTGCTATATTGTGAACTGTCCTGACAACGTATACTTGACTACTTGACACTATATTTTGTGCAATGGGTTGTGAACACACAAGTTGCAAGTTTTGTATGGGCGGAACTTGGAACTGAGTGGATTTACAATGCCTTTGCTTTGTGGACTATCCCCGATGACCGAAACCTTTGACCCTCTCTCTTAAGAATTTTCATATTATACGAAACGTGTGTACTCATCAACTATTTTTATAGTTGACCCGTTTTCTCTCATGCATTTCAGGTGATCGTTAGTAAGCTTTTCAACAAGGTCTTTGCATAATGAAGTTTTCATATGTCACTACAAATCATTATGTATTAAATCGAAGTCTTTTGGGATCTAAACTTTGTATTTCAATTGCCAATGTCGGCTAAACTAGTATTGTAATAATGTATCTTTTCCTTTAATCTTAAACGTTGATATGTTCTATTATCTTTTGCTTGTGTTCCTTTCCGTTACACCTCGTGTTTCCGCCTCCGGCGAGGGTGTGACAGGTTAACACCCAGATCCTTCCCTATGACACCATTGATCTCTCATTTCTGATCAAACATACCAGATTCGCCAAAGGTCATATCTTTACTTAGGATAAATTTTGGAGTCCTACCTTTGTCTATACACCACAAACGAACCCTTTTTGTTCTACTCGCATAAAAGTTTACCATCATTCACATAAGCATATGCAGGGCACCAAAATATCCTTATATCAGAATAGTTAGAGGGTTTTCCAGACCAAACCTCTTGAGGAGTCTTCATCTCAATCACAGTTGATGGGGATCTATTCACCAGATGGCATGCAACCTACGAACCACTTGTAAAATCAGTTAAAGGGCAACTTACACGACCAACCATCCAGTTTTACTTTACTAATAAAAAATTGAACACGTCTCAAGTCGCATAGTCCGTCAGTCGCATCGGTATATTTTGAGAATTGGCGTTCTTTTTTAATTTTAATTTATTTATTTTGCTAGTAATTGCATTATGGTTTAACTTTTGGGCTAATTAAGAAATGTTTTCTTTAAAAATCAACCTTAACATCATACCAGTTAAATAAAGTCAAATACTCCATCCAACAAAAATATAAAATACAAAATACTAATCAATATTAATACGTATTGAAATTTTTATGCATAACTCGCGTGTGTAGGTACATTGTACCTATATAAGTATAAAAGATTTTATATAATTTTATAAAAGAATTATGTTTAACTTGTTTGTACACGAGGTTAAAAAGTAGTTTGGTCTAAAAATATTCGACTCTTCAATCTAAACTTTTATTTGTAAATCAAATCATATACAAGTACAAATCATTGCGAACATTAAGCAGATTTGACTAATGGTTTAAATCAACACACGAACAGCTAACATTAAAGTGCTCTAAAATATTGCGTTCCCACGACTCTGTTCCATTTGCTCGCATGTTACATATTGGTGAAGCATGTGAAGGGCCATTCACCATTGCCATTTGATGAATTGATGGTGTGTATATGTTTGACTATGGGCCTCATATCTACTTCTAATAAATCTAGCCCAACCCACGTGGAGCTCCCCAATCTACATTATGTAGGTTAAACTGCCATCATAACTCATAAGTCACATCGAGAAAGGGGCAATTACATATATATGTTTTCATGGATAAAGATCAAATAAAAAGACAAATATCCGTAAAAAAGATAAAAATATTTTTTTTTTCAAAAAAAAATCTCGAAAAATTCCCAAAAAATCCCACAAGATCGGGTATAATGGTGTATGAAAAAGTTGTGAAAAACTTTTTTCTAAAAGTGGATATTTTTTTCGCAAAAAATTATGAAAAAATACGTTTATGCATTAAATCATTTTTTGTGCATCAAAATTGGTTTTGCACCCCACTTATTTTGACTTTTTCATCAAAATAACATTACATCTAACTAAAACAAGTTAAAAATTTTGTGCATCAAAATTTTTTGCAGATCAAAATTGCTTTTGTGCATTAAAAAACTTATCAAAACTCAAAATTATAAAAATGTTTTCACAAAAGTTTTATGCACCAACATACCGATCTTGTGAGATTTTATTAGAATTTTGGTGAATTTAAAAATATATATATATATATATATTTTTATTCTTTTACGGATATTTGTCTTTTTATTTTAACTTTACCCTGTTTTCAAAACTTTATAATTACATATATATTTGTTAGGTCACTAGTTTTACAAACACAAGTTATAGAGAAAGAGATGAAGGCGGATGAACAAGTTATCACACACACACACACGTATAATCATACGGTTAAGGCAAAGAGAGTGAATGAAAAGAAAACTTGAACAACCAACCCTCAAATGAGGGTTTACAAGAGTATTTATAGGAGTGAAGCTAGGGCAACACTCCTAGTTCCCATCCTTTCTTATGTGGGCTTGGGCCTAAGCTTATGGGCTTTCTACATAAGCTAGACCTTAAACAAACATAAAGGCCATAATAAAGCTACCTATTACATATGAAATATAAATACTTGAAATATGTTTAGAGTGATTCCAACAATCTCCCTCAAGTATATATGAATGTAAACGGTGAAGGCGTTGATGTAATAGTAGCTCGACGCCTTCGACATTCTTCTTTCTTGTGAGATGAATTGCCTTGATTCGAACAATCTCCCAAAAGTAGAGATAGTTATCTTTGAAGCAGTTATGCTTCGACGTCATCTTTAACTTTGTTCTTTGATCATTGTTCTTTGTGGTGAAAGTGATAGTATGTTGTTGTGCGCATCGATCGCCTCAGTTCGCTTCACGCTCCAGTGTCTCCACGCCATTCTTCAACATGCTCACACGCTCTTTGACGTTGGAATTCAACATCGATGAAGTTCTTTGTAGATTCTTTGGTTTGACGAAGAATCATTCGACGGTTGTGTTGCTTTTGAATAGAACTTCCATTAGTGATGATGTTGGCGTGAGCATGAGAAGAATCAAGACGATCATTCCGCTCCCGAGCTTCCATAAGAAGAAAACATTTCAAACGGTTAGTAATAAGCGGTTTCCGCACTTACAAGTTTGAACTTCGAGAGTGTTAATGTAATAGTGTGAAAACACAACTCTAATTCTTACAAAGGCCGTTCTCGAACCGGAGTCCCACAAGTGAGATAACGCGATGTATCAAGTACATCTACGATTCGATGATGAGCCGAGGTACACCAAGCATCACCACAATCAGACCGCTTGAGACACACTCCCGTAATCCACGGGAGTTACCGGTGACTGCCGTCGTGGCTGTTTGATGTTGACCCCGGCGGAGTTTCCATTCAATCACCGAGGATCACGGATGTGAACCTCTCATAAATGTTCTCGATGCATTGCTAAGATCCGTGAAGGACTCGATATGAACCATCGATAATCTTATTAGTTGATCATCAAGTGATTAAATGTCAAGTGTTCCTATGAGATCTTTGATGAATCTCGTGGCTCTAGACTCAATAGTGCGATTTGGTTTTCCGGCGGAGACTAGGGAGAGGTCTCCTTCTTCAATACCGCCGATCTCTAAGAGAAAGCCAATAGTTTACGTAGGGTTCCCCGTGAGAATGAAACAAGCTTCTTTTGAGAGAAACTTGAGTGGCTAAGAAGGTTTAGTGCATGCGCCATCGGGTCCATGACGACTTTTAATCTTCAATACCGGTGTCACTAAGTGACAACCAAGAGTATATGAATTGAACCCGTTATCCGCCCTAAGTTGAATAACTGGAGGGTCGTTTCTTTTCACCCTTTACTTTACATTTCTTTTGATTCTTCAACTCCTTCTTTCTCCGATTCTCATTTTCTCCTTTTACAATCATTCCTAAGGACTTCTAACACTAACTAATGGTAGTGTCCTTGGGTAGATCCCTCCTTTGGTCGATCATAGGACGGTTATTCCTAACCTTAGTCACCTTATAACTCCATGACTAACCTATGTTTGCCATTAAAACCATCAGATGTGAAAATATCTCTCAAAGGGTTTGTAAATGAAAACATGTTTGAACCATGTGAGAGATAAGGTTTTGCATAAATACTCCTCCACATGTGCTTAATAGTATTAATGGTTTAAATGCACAGTGAGGAAAGAGCGCACTTTTTGAATTGATCTATCAAGATAGACAATCCCCGCGAGACATCTGTTACGTTGCATAGTTAAAGAGTTACATTGTCGCTTTTAGGTGACAACTAGCTCTAATAACTACCTTGAAGGTGTAGACAAACCTCGAAAGGTTGTCATACCCGTCGAGTTCATGTCTACTAAAAGTATCTCGAATGGTACTTTCTACTTGGACAAGTCCTTTGCGAGACACGTTTACATTACTAGCGAACTAGCTTGAAATTATTACCCGTCCGGGACAAGTCTTTTCGAGTTACAAACAGTTTAGTACCGTCAATTCGTTGGTTAAGTCCGAGGTACACAGATTCATTTGCATTTTGCACAACATATTTCTTATCACATAATTTTCTCCCCTCAAAATGGCATATAAAATGTTATTTTGAACGGTTGACAATAAATATGACCATTTCGAGTGTTGCGGGAAGATGACCACTATGAACAATTTGTGAACAAAGTTTTAAATCAAATACCCCTCAACTAGTGATATAAACGGTTGAGGTTTTAAAATCATATGGGAAGTACTTGTCTTTTTGAGCAAAACCTTGAAAAATGAAAGGTTTGATAGGTTTTACTCAAAAATAAGAAGCTTTCGCTCCTTTTATAAGGATTGTGGCATCGAGGCGCACTACGTGGTCCTTTCTTGACAATAACGGGTTGTACACTGTTATGTGTGCACAAGCCATAGACATATATCATCATACATCCAAAATTATTAATGAAAGAACCAAATCAAGGAGTACCAGGGAGTCCAGTGATGTTTCCAGGAGTGCAAACAGGGCGTTGAAAGCCGGTAATGTTCATCCTGGGTCGACCACCAACAAAGCTCTACAAGCGTCTGAATTGGTCCCTTCGAAACAACCTTTCATCAATCATTCTGATGATCCTTCTCACATCCCTTCTGTCCTTAGAGTTCCATCGCTTTGGGTTCCCAATCTTTTCATGTATATCCTTCAACCGATAAGCCAATCCATCCCGACCGCTTCAAAGTGTGATCTCCAAATTTGTGAAGATCGTCACACGCCATTAAGCGATTTCGTTGAAGTTCACTGCGTAAACGACTCGAAAGGTTTTGCCGATGAGCGTAAGTTGTTTAAGCTGGTTGATGTCGAGAAGATCAAGCGTGGTGGAGTGAAGTTTACACGCTTCGATATGATTCAACGGCAAGTCAAGATCTTCAACACGTTCTTTGATGACAATGCGTCGATGAAGATGAGCGGTGACTTGATGAATTCACGTTGTACTTGCTTGAAATTGTCTCATGCGACCTTGAACTTTGGCAAGGTACATGTCTTGAGATCGTTGATGTTCAAATTCTCAAAGTCGACTTCAGAGAATGCATAGTCCCTTTCGTCTTGTCTTTTGACCACAATCTTCTTGAGAAAAGTGTAGTCCCATTTAGACGATAGACCAACATGTTGGATGGCCACGATACTTTTAGTCTCGAACACCGCGACGTTGAGACTTCGGACCAAGCGACACGTAGTAGATTCTTGACGCCCGCCAATGGTGAATCCCATACATTGCATCTTGGTCATACGCTACCACTTTGTCGGCGAACATGTGGGTAGCACGTTCCTCGATGGCTATACAATCGAGTATATGGCACCGGAATGGAAGTGTCGAGATGTAGCGATTTCCTTGAACCATCGCCACCGTGTTGAAGAAAATCTAAGTCTTTGTTGAAGAAATGTCCGAAAGGGATTCTAGGTCGGGTTGGCCAATGGTAGGTAGAGGTCTAGACCGATCGGTGTAATATGGAGGATTGTCCCGTTTGGTGAAGTCGATGTTTGCTTCGGGTTGAGCCAATCCATGTTATTAGACATAGCTCGAGCAATGTTTTCAAGGTGATATTCAACCTCGATTGCACTCTCCGAGTTGTTTTTCAAAAGTAGGAATGATTCATTCTTGATGCGCTCAACTCGATTTTGGCCATCTTCTTCACACGGAACCTTTCTTGCAAAATCTTTGCATGCTCCAAGGTACTACCGCTCACCAATTCTTGACCTTCTTCGTGGTAGGGAGTGTTGTTAACAAGTGTAGCAAACCATTCAAATTCTTCGCTTTGTCGTCATCTAGCCATGATACGACGCCGATGAAGCGTTTTCTTCTTCTTTTCAAGGATTAGATGATGATCTTGGTTTCGTCCTTTTTGGGAGAGGTGGGTTGTTGTTGGGGCTCAAGGACCTCTTCATCGTCACCACCCGTATACCCAAAGTAATCACTGCTTTTTGAGTCAGGGGTGGTAACTCGGAATCGTCCCGAGGTTTATCGGTTGAAGACCGAGGTGGAGGAGACTTTGTTGAGAAGAAGTCCGTTGTGGAGGAGGTGGCATCAAGAAGATTCACCGATCGCTTATGACGTTTTGGTGCGAGTCTTTATCCTTATCATCGCCATCTCTTGGCCGTTTGGGTTGATCGGCCGACTCCTTGCATGATGATCCGAGTTGAAAAGCAAGTAGACCTTCGAAAATTTAGCTTCATCCAAGTAAACGCCCGATCGCTTTGACATTTGCATTACTAGTTTAGCGATTAACTCGTATTCGAGAGATCAACTTTGGCCATTGTATGTTTAACCAATGCGACGATGTTAGGGTGAGTTGTCCGAAAATACTTTCTAGTCACACCGGGACAAAGGTCGAGAAGAAACTTGTGGGTATGATCTCTTGATGTCTTCTCCGGTTCCTTTTGGACTTTAGGAACGATATCCCGAAGGTACTTGTTAGTGTAACCTTCGATCATTTCGCTCGGTTCCTCTTTACGATGACTCTTCATGAACTTGAACAAATTCCTTTTTTTCTAAATCTTGTCTTTCTCATCATTTAAGTCATCAGATTTGGTCAAGAAACCAATTCGGTTTTCAGAAGCATGTCCTTCTTTTCGACTTGTTGGATGCCTTTCACAATTTTACATGAGTCCGAGAAATCCAAGATTTAGGTGGTTTCTTCACGGTTTGGATGATGATCCGTTGACTTCTTTGATGGTGGTGGTGATGAATGAGATGAAGAGTCGATGATGAGGAGACATGAGGAGGCTCGGGGTCCTTAGGCGGTTCGAAGTTTCCTTATGTGAATGTGGGACTTCCCGTAGCAACTTGTCATAATCATCATCTTTATCTTTCTCGACTTCTCGGTTTGTGGTTCTCAAACTCATATTCGATAGTATCCTCCACAAGCTTTTGTTGTTGCGAAGAGTGGTGGCACCGCATCCCTATCGGGTCGATTAACCGCATCGGGATCTCGGAGAGGAGTGGCAAGACCACTTGATCCTCGGGGCCACCCATTTGATCTTTAGCAAATTCTTCACTTTTGAAGGTGTCGACGATTTTAAACTTCTTCCTGTATGAGTTATCCGTTGCTCTTCTTCTTCTTCGAGCTCTCATCATAGGGTACAATTGTCGAGTCTTCCTTTTCTTGGACAGTTGGAGGACTTGGAGGTTTTGCTCATCGAGGGTGTGCTTGGTTGCGATTGCAGAGTAATGAACCTCTTCATCAGATCAAGATCTTCGAGCTCTCGCCCTCAAGCTTTTACGGTTCAAGTGTGGGAATAGGTTCGCTTCCTTTACGGAACAATCCTTTTAGAAGGAGGATTCCTTTAGGAAGCTTCCTTTGACTCACGATGCTTGTTGCGCTTCGCACTTCCTCTTTCGGTTCTCCTTACAAGTGTTCCGAAGATTTTTCGTCGAGATGACCAACTTTGCCTTGTCTAACCGCTTCCGGATACCTTTTGTGCGCTTCGAGCTTTCGACATCTTTCGTTAGAAGGAAACCGCAACACGGCTCCTTGTTTCTTTGTAGACGATTCCTTGATTCTGACAGATAGAATAGGTTCCGTCAACATATCGTGATTGTCGGGGTCATTGAGCCTCTTAGGAATATCAGGATGAAGTCCAAGTGCTCTCTGGATCAACAGTTTATGTTAGGTCACTAGTTTTACAACACAAGCTTATAAGAGAAGAGATAAGGCGATTGAACAAGTAAACCAAACACACACACACAAGTATACTTGACCGGTTATGCGTAGAGTGTAGTGAAAGAGAATAACTTGAACAACCAACCTTCAAATGAAGGTTATTACAATGTATTTATAGGCAAGGAGCTAGGGCAACACTCCTCTCCTTCCCTATTCCTTATTGGGCTTGGACTGCTTATGGGCCTTCTACATAAGCTTGACCTTAAACAAACATAAAGGCCATAACAAAGCTACCTATTACATATGAAATATAAATACTTGAAATCTTGTTTAGGAGTGATTCCAACAATCTCCCCTCAAGTATATATGAATGTAAACGGTGAAGGCGTTGATGTAATAGTAGTCGTGACATCTTCGGCATTCTTCTTTCTAGTGAGAGGAATAGCCTTGATTCAAACAATCTCCCAGTGTAGAGATAGTTATCTTTGAAAGGTTAAGCTTCGACGTCATCTTTAACTTTGTTCTTAGATCATTTGTTCTTTGTGGTGAAAGTGATAGTATGTTGTTGTTCGCATCGACCGCTTTCGTGCGCTTCACGCTCCAATGTCTCCACGTCATTCTTCAACATGCTCACACGCCTATGACGTTGGAATTCAATCTCGATGAAGTTCTCTAAGTCTTTAACTTTGTAGATTCTTTGGTTAGACGAAGAATCATTCGACGGTTGTGTTGCTTTTGAATAGAACTTCCATTAGTGATGATGTTGGCGTGAGCATGAGAAGAATCAAGACGATCATTCCGCTCCGAGCTTCCATAAGAAGAAAACATTGCAAACGGTTAGAAATAAGCGGTTTCCGCACTTACAAGTTTGAACTTCGAGAGTGTTAACAAAGATAGTGTGAAAACACAACTCTAATTGTACAAAGGCCGTTCTCGAACCGGAGTCCCACAAGTGAGATAACGCGATGCACCAAGTACATCTGATTCGGATGAGCCGAGGTACATCAAGCATCACCTCACGATCAGACCGCTTGAGACACACTCGCGTAATCCACGGGAGTTACAAGCGACCGCCGTGGTCGTTTGATGTTGACCCGGCGGGAGTTTCCATTCAATCACCGAGGATCATGATGTGAACCTCTCATAAATGTTCTCGATGATTGCTAAGATCTCGTGAAGGACTCGATATGAACCATCGAATCATCAAGACCTTATTGTTGATCAACAAGTGATTAAATGTCAAGTGTTCCTAAGAGATCTTTTGATGAATCTCGTGGCTCTAGACTCAACAGTGCGTTTTGGTTTTCTGAGCGGAGACTAGGAGAGGGTCTCCTTCTTCAATACCGGTGATCTCTAAGAGAAAGCCAATAGTTTATGTAGGGTTCCCGTGAGAATGAAACAAGCTCGTTGAGAGAAACTTGAGTGGCTAAGAAGGTTTAGTGCATGCGCCACCGGGTCCATGACGACTTTTAATCTTCAATACCGTGTCAGAAGTGACAACCAAGAGCATATGAATTGAACCCGTGTCCGCCCTAAGTTGAATAACTGAGGGCTATTTCTTTTCACCCTTTTCTTTACATTTCTTTTGATTCTTCAACTCCTTCTTTCTCCGATTCTCATTTTCTCCTTTTTACAATCTTTCCTAAGGACTTCTAACACTAACTAATGGTAGTGTCCTTGGGCAGATCCCTCCGACTCTGGCGGATCATAGACGGTTATTCCTAACCTTAGTCACCTTATAACTCCATGACTAACCTATGTTTGCCGTTATAACCATTGTAAGTTAAAATATCTCTCAAAGGGTTTGTAAATGAAAAACATGTTTGAACCACAGTGAGAGATAAGTTTTGCATAAATACTCCCCTTCACATGTGCTTAATAGTTTTAATGGTTAAACGACGGTGAGGAAAGAGCCGCACTTTATGAATTGATCCACTAAAGATAGACAATCTCCGCGAGACACGGTTACGTTGAATAGTTAAAGAGTTACATTGTCGCTTTTAGGTGACAACTAGCTCTAATAACTACCTTGAAGGTGTAGACAAACCTCGAAAGGTTGTCATACCCGTCGAGTTCATGTCTATCAAGAGCTTCTCGAATGGTACCTTCTACTAAGACGAGTCCTTTCATGAGACACGTTTACATCACTAGCGAACTAGCTTGAAATTATTACCCGTCCAGACAAGTCTTTTCGAGTTACAAGCAGCTTTAGTACCGTCAATTCGTTGGTTAAGTCCGAGGTACACGGATTCATTTGCATTCAAGACAACATATTTCTTATCACACAATTGTCTCCCTCAAAATGGCATATAAAAATGTTATTTTGAACGGTTGAGAATAAATATGACCATTTTGAGTGTTGTGGGAAGAGTGACCACTTGTGAACAATTTGTGAACAAAGTTTTGAAATCAAATACTCCCCCTCAACTTGTAATATAAACGGTTGAGGTTTTGAAAAAATCATATGGGAAGTACTTGTCTTTTGAGCAAAACCTTAAATAATGAAAGGTTTGATAGGTTTTACTCAAAAATAAGAAGCTTTCGCTCTTTTATAAGGATTGTGGCACCGAGGCGTACTACGTGGTCCTTTCGACCATTACGGGTTGTACATCGTTATGTGTGCACAAGCCATTCACATATATATAATCATACATCCAAAATCATATGAAGGAAACACTTCAAGGGTACCGTGAAGTGCAGTGATGTTCCCGAGTGCGCATGGGCGCTGAAAGCCGGTGATGTTTATCCTGGGTCTACCACCAACATAGCTCTCCGTGCCCGAATCGATCCCTTCAACAACCGCTCATCAATCATGGTGATGATCCTTCACATCCCTTCTATCCCGAGAGTTCCAGCTTAGGATTCCCAACCTTCAAGCGTATATCCTTCAATCAGACGCCAATCCATCCCTAACCATCTTCAAGGTATGATCCCGAATTTACGGAGCTCACTACACGCCATTAAGCGTTCTGCGAAGTTCACGCGGTAAACAATGCCGAAAGGTTTCTTTGATGAGCGTAAGTTGTTTGAGTGGTTGATGTCGAAGATCAGGCGTGGTGGAGTGAAGTTTACGTTTCGATATGATTCAATGACCATCTAGATATCTTCGACACGTTCTTTGATCACAATGCGTCTAATGAAGATGAGAACCGACTTGATAAATTCACGTTGAATTTCAATCGAGAATTGTCTCATACGACCACGTACTTTGGCAAGGTACATGTCTTCGATGTCGTTGAGTGACAAGTTCTCAAAGTCACCTACGAGAATGCATAGTCTTGTTCATCTTGTCGTTTGACTATGATATTCTTCAAGAATGTGTAGTCCCATTTAGACTTGAGATCAATGTGTTTGATGGCCACGATGTTCTTTGAGCAATACACTTCATGTTGAGACTTGAACCGTGCGACACGTAGTAGATTCTTCGCGCTCGTGCCAATGATGAATCCCATACAATGCATCTTGGTCGTATGCTTGCACTTTGTCGAGAACAAGTGATTTGCACGCCTCGATAGCTATGCGATTTGAGTAGGTAGTCACTGGAATGGAAGAGTTAATGATGTAGCGTATTTTCTTGAACCATCGCCACCATGGAGAAGAAATTCGTGTCCGTGTTGAAAAATATCGAAGGGAATCCTTGGTTCATCTGGTTGGCCGATTGTTGGTAGAGGTTTGGTCCAACAAGTGTAGTATGGAGGGTTGTTCCGTTTAGTGAAGTCGATGTTTGCTTCGGGTTGAGCCAATCCATGTTGTTAGACATGGCTCGAGCAATGTTTTCAAGGTGATATTCAACCTCGATTGCACTTTCCGAGTTGTTTTTTCGTGAAGGAATGCGTCATTCTTGATGCGCTTCAACTCGGATTTCGTCATCTTCTTCACACGGAATCGTTCTTGCAAGATTTTGCATGCTCCAGTGTACTACCGCTCACCAATTCTTGACCTTCTTGGGTAGGGAGTGTCGTTAACAAGAGTAGAAAACCATTCACTGCGGTTGTATCATCATCTAGCCATGATCGACATCCGGCCGAGTCGTTTTTCTTGCTTTTAGAAGGCCTTGATGATGATTCGGGTTTCTTCACTTGTTTGGGAGAGGAGGGTTGTTGTTGGGGCTCAAGGACCTCTTCATCGTCACCACCCGTATAATCAAAGTGATCACCGGTTTTCGAGTCAAGGGTGGTAACTCGGAATCGCCCCGAGGTTTATCGGTGGAAGACCGTGGTGGAGAAGACTTTTGTTGTGCAGAATTGGTTTTGGAGGAGGTGGCATCGAGGAGGATTCACCGGACATCTTTTGACGCTTAGCCTCGCGGCCTTATCCCGATCCCGATCATCATCGCCTCTATGACGTTTAGGCCACTCGACTTCTTCTCGGCATGCGTAATTGTTGGAATGCCGCAATGCTTCTAATAGTTTGCTTTCATGTGAGGCAAGCATCATGAACGCTTAGACAGTTGTGCGACCAATCGATCAACTAATTCGCGTTCGAGAAGATTTTTGGATCAACAGATTGATCTTCGACATACATCGGTGTTGACTTCATCGCTGTTTGGCGGTGCAATGTTTGGATAGAGTTGTCTGTAAACATCTCCTGTAAGTCTAGGAACGTTGTCACGAAGGTACTGTTTGTGTAACCTTCAATCATTTCGCTTAGTTGCTCACGGCGATGACTCTTCATGAATTCTTGCACAAACTTCCTTTCCTTGTTCCTCTTTTCGTTCTCTATATATATGTCAGATGTGATCAAGAAAGAAATTGACTTCTTGTTAAGAGCGTTTTTCTTTCGACTTCCTTGATGACTTTTGAATCTGTTCATGAGCTTCGAGAAACCCAAGATTTTGGTTTCTTCACGGATTTGGATGAAGATTTTGTTGATTTCGTTGATGGTGGTGGAGATGAATGTGAAGAAGAATCGGATGAAGAGGAGATGTGAGGAGACTCGGGTCCTTCTATGGTTCGTAAGTTTCCATCCGTGTATGTGTCGGACTATCCGTAAGAAAATCGTCATAGTCGACTCTCTATCCTTCTTCTCCTTCTCGTTTCAAGATTATCAAACTCAATAGTGTCTTTCACAGTCGTTCTTGTTGCAAAGGGTGGTGGTACCAGCTCCGTGATCGGGTTGATTAACCGCATCGGGGAGATGGTTCGGAGGAGCAAGACTACTAGTTCCTCCGGTCCACCCATTTGCTCATTAGCAAATTTTTCGACTTTGTGTTCATGTCTAAGTTGATGCAATTTCTTTACTGTAGTCTCTCTGGTTCTCCTTCACTTTTCGAAGCCAAGATCATAAGGTACAAGTACCGAGTCTTTCCTTTACCCTTATCATCTTGAGGACTTGGAGGTTTCGTACTTTTGGAGTGTCGGACACATCCTTTGTCGTTTCGCAGAAGAGAACCTCCTCATCTGCTTTCGTATCTTCGTAACTTACGCCCTCAAGTCGTTGTTTCGGTTCGTGTTTGGGTTTAGGAATGGGAGTAGCTTCATGACGGAACAAACCGCTTTCTGAGTGTTTCGTTTGGGAAACTTCCTTTGTGACTCGAACTTGTAACACTTCCAAGACTTCCTCTTCTAGTTTTCCGAGTAGGTGTACCGTAAGATCTTTCATCGAGGTGACCAACCTTGCCTTGTCTTCATCGCTTCCGGATACCGCTGTAATGCGTTCGAGCTTTCGACATCTTGATTTAGCGGTGTAACTGTAACACAAGACCTTGTTTCTTTGTGGACGCTTCCTTGATTCTAACGGTGAGAATGGGTTCGTCAACATATCGTGATTATCTGGTCATTGAGCCTCTTGGGAATGTCCGGTGAAGTCCAAGTGCTCTGGATCAACAATTTGGTATATCGATGTAGGAATCTTTGAGCCAAGTTTGTTGAGAAATGACATCATGTCATCCCAAATCGAGCTTCAATGGCGATGTGTTTCATGTTGACAAATGCCCAAAATATTTGCGTTCTATGAGCTTAGGATGCTCATAGCCGCTATCACGACCGTAAATAGACTTGGTGATGATCATGTAGAGCGTTCTCCAAGGTTGAGGAATACTCTTGAGCTCTACGTGAGAGTGTTTGGTGATTACTCCGTAGCCTCATCATAACCGATATCGATTAAGAATTGGAGAGTGAGCTCTTCAAGAGGTGTGGCATAAAGTTTGTGCGGTTCGACTTGTGAATTAAGAGAACGACCCTTAAGTCTGCGGTGTGATGGTGATTCTTTTGTGATTCGAGTCACCGTCACGCAGTCCTTCCTTTGACCCTTTCCATGGTGTTCCGTAACTGCTGGATATAGATCTCGTGGCATTGCGTAATGTGTGAGCATGTTCGATATGGATGAGACCTCGTAATGTCAATAGCGATTAAGCATGAAGACTCGAGCAAGTGAGAGTCTGTCAAGTCAACTCGAGATTATTCTTTCCAATCTTCATTGGATAGCCATTAGGGTAGATGTCGGCAATGGAGAGAACATTTGGTGCATCCATGTTTGGTTGAGCATCCATGTCGTGATCTCGAAATAATATTAGCCAAAGGAACCAACATATCGAAAGACATAATGTTAGTCAATGAAGGTCTTATTGTCTAGTTATTTAATGTACAACGTCAATGATTGTTACGAGTCCTAAGTCACTTGTATGTCCAATAGTCTAATGACGTCGTGAAATGTTTCGTGAGTTAGTTAACTTTAAGTTTTAAAGCTTATGTTATCACTTATTGTTCACAACATATCAAACGTTTTGGTTTATTAGTGACATTATTGGATTCGTGACGTTATGATAAGTTTATTAACAAGTTTTGTACACGTAACAATTCACAATGAAGGTCAAAAATGGCTTAAGCGTGGGATTGACAAAGTTACGCTGCGTAAACAAATGTGACATACGCGAGGCTTAAAGCTTATGCGTAGGATCCTTTCTTATGCGTAAGAAATGTTACGCGTAGGAAAAGGGGACCTTACGGCGTAGAGCTTACGGCGTGGCGATAAGAACCTTACGCGTAAGGCTTACTCGTAAGAGTAGACCTTATGCGTAGAGGTCACTGTTTACGCATATCCTTCACAGGATACGCGTAGTCCCACTGTAGAACCTTACGCGTAATAGTTATGCGTAGGTTTTATTTTACGCATAACATCACTACGCGTAGGGTAATCCTTATGCGTAGAGAGTCTTATGACCTTGATTCTGAGTGTTTAAGCGTAGCAAAGCCTGAAATAAAGTTATCAACTCATCAATGTTCACACAAAACAACAATTTATCACAGATAACAACATCCTAGTCCATGTAAACAGTTACGCGTAGAATCACATACGCGTAGTCTAAACCCTAAACTTACGCGTATGAGATTTAGCCATGGGATGAACATCATATTGATTCTGGTAGTTCTAAGAAGTCCATAAAGTAGTTTTATCCAAGTTTTAACATCAAATGAGCCTTGAATCAAAATACCCAATTTATATGAACTTGAACCCTAATTTTGAATTAAGTATCATAGTTGTTTCGGGTGATTTACGGGTTTACATGTGTTCAATTGAACTTGAAAACAACCTTATATGACTATCTTTATACCAAAACCTTCACATTTGAAAAGACCCAATTCTACGCATAAACCCTAAATCTCAAATACACTCAATTCGTGTGTCTAGGTGCGTTTTGATGTTTAGAAAAGTATTATAGATGATATTAAATCATTTTGACACAATCCTTTTTAACTTCAAACACATAAACAAGATTATGTGTTCATACGCATACGCGTAGAACACAAAATCACCCATAGGTTAAAATCAAGCCGTTAACTTTGAAAATGATTTAAAACCATTGTTTGTAATCTAGTTATGAACACACAAACACTTACAAAATGAAGATCTGAGACACGCAATTCTTGAATGATTTTAGGCGTAGGATTTGAAGGTTTTTAGCAATAAATGTGGTTAGGATGGTAGGTGGGGCATTTTATTGAAAAATACTTTCGGATTATGACAGTTTCAGTCCCTCCACCTTTTCCTTTTTCAACCAAAGCCTTTTAACTTCCATTTAGGTTACCAAATAAATATTTTTGAGAAAGAATCATGACGACACTCCCCCTCGGCTTGATAAATTTAAACGGTTTAAGAATTTTAGTCCGAGGAGTGTCATTGAGCCAGAAAGTCCACCATCATTTGTATAACGAAACAACCGAGATGTGATAACATGCAAGTACACTTATTTTTTTGAAACGGTTAAGCGATAAATTTCTCCCCCTCAACACTTGATCAGAAAAATACGAAATTTGAGAGATGCAAGTGTTGACGGAAGAACGGTACTTGCCATGTTAAAGAAAATAGATGAGAAGAATATTTTTGTTGTTTTATCAGATTTTATATTTTTGTATTTTGTTTTTGAAAGATTTTATTTATTTACAAAAGATGTTTTGGTGTTTGACAGGTTTTTAAGACGATTTTAAGAGGTCATCCAGTTCCTCTTGAGTCAAACACCTCATACCAATTCGATGGATCAACTCATTAAACCTAGCGGGAGGCAAGGCTTTGGTGAGCAGATCCGCCAATTGGTATTCGTACCACAAAGTATAATTCAACGGTACCTGCTCCACATGATCCTTGATGAAATGATAGCGTAGATCGATGTGCTTTGATTTCGAGTGTCGAATCGAGTTGCACGAGATTGCAATGGCACCGATTGTCGCAAAGACATCGGGATTACATCAAAGACATAGCCATAGTCTTTGAGTTGTGTTCTCATCCAAATGACTTGAGCACAACACGCGGACATGGCTACATATTCTCGCCGATTGATGACGGTGATGTACAATCCTGCTTCTTTGATTGCCAAGACACCAGTTTATCACCGAGAAATTGTAGTGCTCTCAAGTACTTTTCCTCGAGTCTAGGCATCCTGCGTGATCGTCTCAAAAGCGATTAGTTCAAAACCGTAATCCTTCGGATACCGGATCCCCAAATTAATGGTTCCCTTGATGTATCGGAGGATTCTTTTAGCCTCGAGAGGTGGGTTTCAGTTGGTCGCGATCGATAACGGGAGCATAGATAAGCGGCAAAGACAATGTCGTCGCTAGTTGTTAGATACATGAGAGACCCAATAATACTTCGGTATTTGGTAGGGTCAACCAATTTCCCATGTAAATCAAAGATCTAATTTCTTGGTATGAGCCATTGGTGTGGCATAGGTATCACGGTATTCATTCCAAATTTGTTTAACAATTCAAGGGCATATTTGGATCGACTCAAGAAAATACCACGGGTTGATTGATGAACTTGCGGTCCTAGAAAGAACGTAAGTTCACTCATCATGGACATTTCAAAATTTTTCTTCATGAGTTTTGCAAAGCGATTGAAAACTTTTATGTGTTGACCCAAAATGATGTCATCCACGTAAATTTGAACAATTTTGATGTGTGCCCGTGATATTGTATAAAAGAGTTGGGTCAACCGAGCCTTTGGTGAAATTATTGGCAATGAGAAAAGATGATAGCTTATCGCACCATGCCCGAGGGGTTTGTTTGAGACCATAAAGAGCTTTGTTCGGTTTGTAGACATGGTTCGGGAACTCGTGATCAACGAATCCATCCGGTTGGTGACATAGACCGTTTCTTTAAGTTGTCCATTTAGAAACGCCGTTTGACATCCATCCGATAGACCGTCATGTTCATATGAGCCGCGAACGCGAGAAATATCCGAACGACCTCAAGACGAGCAACCGAGCAAAAGATTCTTCAAAGTCTATCCTTCTTCCCGACGATAACCCTTAGCAACTAGCCGTGACTTGTTTCGGATAACATTCCTTCAAAGATCCAATTTGTTTTTCCAAATCCATTTTAACCCAATGACGTAGACTCGTTGGTCTTTCAACCGGTTCCCATACTTCAAGACGCTTGAATTGGTTGAGTTCTTCTTGCATGGATTCAATCCGCTTGTCTTTTGTCATTGCGTCTTTAATGTTTTTAGGTTCGATTGGCGAACGGTGAGTGCATAAATGCAATGTTCACCGTCTCGAGTGAAGACGTTGTCTCGTGAACGACCGGTTGATTCGGGTTGCCAATAATGTTAGCCGAGGATGGTCTTTTGTCCATCTATGTGTAGAGGGTTGATGTTGGTATACATTGTGCGATTCCGAGGATTCAAGTGGTTTGTTGAAGATTCCGCGACATCAGTGCGTGATCTCATTGGCAAACGGGTTGAAGAACGATTTGGATCAAAATCTGCGGGTGGGGTACTTCATTCGAATATCATCATTTGGTTCATCATTGTTGGAAGCGGTGTGTTCAACTGTTGTGTTGGAGTCAATTGGTGTAGGTGCATCTTCAACGATGAGTTGTTGTAGCAGTGTATCGGTATAGGAATATTATCGGGTTGTGCAATGAAGCAATGGATACACCAGAGCACGCTCATCAATATCGCCACGTAGCGTAGGAGCAAATAACCTTTCCATTTGTTGACGAGTTAGGCGAGGGCTTTCTTGGTGATGATGGGGTTTGAGGGAAGTTTAAACGGTTGTGACCGGGTTCTAAGTCGTTATGCTCGAAGCCATTTCCGTGAGTTCATCGAAATGAGCATGAATCGCTTCCATAACCTCCTTAGTTCGACGATTCCCAGTCGGAAACCTTTAGAATTGTCACGATCCAATAAAGACTCCAATATCGCCTTTTGCTTTGAGCTTTCCAAAATCATCACGATCATTATTCGGATAGCAAAGGGATCCAAATACATGAAAGTGTTTAAGGTTCGGTTTATGGTTGTGGACAAGCTCAAAAGGTGTTTTGTTGTGGCGTTTGTGATCATAGAACGGTTTTGAGTATAGCATGCGATGGATACGACACGCCCATAAGTAATCGGAAGTTTAGCATTGATTAACATTGTTCTTGCAGCTTCCACTAACGTTCGGTTTCGTCTTTCAACAACTCCGCTTTGTTCGTGTGTCCGTGCAATAGATGTTTGATCTGTGAATTCCACTTTCTCATAAAATTCACGAAGGGTTTTGTTAACAAATTCGGCCTTTGTGCTGCTCGATGATTACGATGGTGTTGCGGAGTCGAACTGTATCTTTGTGAGAAAGGTGATGATCATTTGTGGAGCTTGGTCTTTGCTACGAAGAAAGTAGACCCAAGTCCATCGTGAGTAGTCATCAACAATTACTAAGATGTAGCGTTTGCCATTGATCGCTTGCACGCGATCGGGCCACACAAATCCATGTGAAGAAGATGAAGCACATGTCGAGAGCTGTGTTCCACCTTTGAAGGAAAATGAGCACGAGTGCTTTTCCCTTGTTCACAGGCTGAGCAAAGGTGATCTTTTGAATACCGGAATCGTGGGAGTCCGTCAACTAGTTTGTGTCGAGCAAGGTTGGTGATGGTTTGAAAGTTTAAATGTGATAGACGACGGTGCCATATTGCCTTTGAAAGTAAGCAAATGGGAGAGGAAGCAACCATGTCTTGTATAGAGATAGTGTAGAGACTAGAATTACGCGAGCCAGACATAAGGTCGTTTCCTTGTAGATCACGAATGAAACAAGTTTTCTCCCGAAAGCAACCTCCAAATCTCCATCACAAAATTGACCCATCGAAAGCAGTTGTGCCCGAGGCCTTCCACATAGTAAACCCCGCCGATTTCGATGTTCCCATTGACATAATCTCCGTAGCCCATGATGGGCTGCAGTGATCGTTCGAATCGACGGTGCCAATGAACTTTGCAATAAAGTTTGATAACAGTTTAAGGTTGCTCGTCATGTGTCGGGAACATCCGCTATCAACAATCCAGAGAATGATCTCAGATCACCGCATTACACACGGGCGACACGGATGGAATAGAAGTAGATTTGGAACCCGAAATGTGAGAGGGTTCCAAGCGTATATGTTAGACATACACACATTTATAATTTTAGGCATCCATTTAAATCCTAGTGTGTTATATATCCATTTCGCCATCTATAACTACTCTTTGCTTTAGTCTTAGTGAAAGCACTAGATGATACTACATTCTTAGGAGGTGTAGTGGGAGCTACTTGTGATAGCAATGGTTGCCTTAGAATCTAAAGAAGGTGGTTTACCTGCACGGACTTAGAATGATTAGTGGGCCTAGAGGTATTCCGATTCTTAGGATTTCGTAATCTAGAGATTATAGCTTTAGCAACACATTTGTCATGACAATCGAATTCATACTCTTTTGACAAATATCACAAGGTGCATCGATCAATATCAAAGGTACTTAACGGTTTAGCATTCGTTACATCACTATTTCTATTACATTTGCCGACGCAACATCTATAGTGGAAGTAACATGAGTTTTATTCGTAGTCTTAGGGTGTTCTTCTACTTTAGCATTCCTTATTGATCTTTTCTTAGGTCGCAACTTCCTATTCTTCGCTTGAGTGCTCCTAGGTCGTGAAGTGCGGACGCTTGGAAAAGATGCAACTATTCTGTTTGAGAGGAAACACATTAGCAACTTGTGATTTGGCGGTGGGAATTTAGGTGCACAATTACTAAGTGTGTTGGTGCTAATCTCTTAATCACGAGAGGCGGAGTTGTTCATACTTTCCTAATGAGTTCCGTAACTTAGAGATGGTGTGAATCGATCTTGATTTTCGTAAGCGAAGATTACCGGCAAAATTCATGACTTCTCTAGTGTGAGCAAGACGGTGATCAAGTTCGTTTGATGCTTCATCTCGAGTCTTTTTGAGTAAATCAAATATGACACCATATTCTGTTTAACTTTTAAAAGTTCTTGTTCATATTTTGAGATTTGACTTTTCAAAGACACGCTTTGATCATCCGGATGCTCAATTTTAGTATCGTAAGATTTTGCACTCAATTGAGCGATTTTCTTTGAAAACTAAGTTGATGGTTGTGAATATCTTTTCACACCAATGTAGACGTCGCTTTGTATTGTAAATTTCGTGTGTAATCGTTTATTTTCGACTTTTAAAGACTCGATCCGAAGCACATTATCGGTGTTCTCAACATTAACAACAGTTTCAACAATATCGCAGAGATATGATCGATGCATATGGCAATGAATAGAATAGCACAACATTATGGATATCAAGACAGATAACATCTTCCAAGAGTCGATCAACATCTTTTCTCAACGATTTCTTTTGCGTTTTGTGTTAGTAATAGATGTTTACATTTTCGAAACGTTTTCATTACCCCAAGTTCCTTATGAAAATCCTTTTCCTGAGCAATTGCACAACTTTTCAAGTTTTAACATTAGGTAAAAGATTTTTAGAAAAATGTCTCTTTGTTCGCGCTGCAGGCGATTGAAAATGTTCAACTTTTATTTCGGATCGATATTCTATCTCATGTTGTAAAATTTTGAGGTCGACCATGAAAATGTCAAAATATCAAGAATTTTTCGATTTTCAAAGTTGTGAGTTTACTTCGCTAATGGAAGGTAAAGGACCATAAGTTTGTGCAAAGACATTTTGGGATTAACAATAGGAGACTCGGGTGTTTTGATGATAACCCTTGGTGTGTTAGAAGAATCCGTTGGTGTGACGAAAGTGACCGCGTTTTATAATTAAAAGGTTTGTTGTAAACAACGTTTTTAATTTTGATCGACTCTCGTCTTCTCGCATCTAATTCCTCTTGACGATGGTATTCAACAACACTCATGACAAGATTATCAATTTTGTATTTTGCATTCGAAACTTCGTGAGTTGGTTTGAATGTTTTAGTGAAAGCTTTGGTTTGTAATCGCCTAGATTTTTCCATATCCATTTGGATTAGGTTTTAAGGTAAACTTTTCAATAGTCATTATCGATTCACCATGTTTGTAAACAACAGCTTTTAAACTCTTTAAGTTTGTTTTGCAAACCGAGAATTTCGCAAGAAGGTCATCTACCCGATTCGTTGAATGCTTTTGTATGCGGAGAACTGTTTTTGACAATTTAACAACTCAAACCTTAGCATTTTGATTTTCCAAGGTGAGAGCGTTAATTTGCTTTTTATGTTCATGTTTCAGCTTGTTCTAATTCGGACAACAAAGCATTCTTCGAGGCGGCTAGATCACGATCTGTCTCTCTAAATATTTTTCGCTTTGATGAGATTTTGCAAAAGCGGCTTCAAAACCTTTTCACGGTTTTCTTGAGTTTTGAAAAAGTTGAGTTGCATTTGTAAACATTCAAAATCCTTGGTTAATGATGCATTTTTACTTTTTAAGGATTGATTTAATGCATAACATTCCTCCATTTTGATTTTATGGTCTTGAATTAACCGAGCAAAATCCGGATGAGGCAACAGATCATCTTGTTCAACGCGAGTCTCAACATGATCATTCTTTAGATCCTCAAGTACGACCACGGAGTCAATTTGATTATCAAAGGGACCATAAGGTCGTCTTGATCGTCAAATGTAACTACTGTGGTTAACTTGAAAATCATCGAGAAGAAGATGTAGAAGACTCATTTTGAGCACCGATCCGCGCGGATTCGATATTGGCGGAGATATTAGTTCGTATATGATGATAGTTTGTTTGGGTACCGAGACAAGCCATCGTGTCATACACCGGGCCTCGAATCACTCATGTGTAGCTCATGCATATTAGCCATCAACATAACAAATGCATTAGCCTGCAAGTCCTCCATATCATCATCGAGTGCATCCGCCATAAAGCTCGTTTTTGTTTGTGAGAGATCCACCGGCTTCATCCTTAAGAGCCAAAAGTAAGGCCTCTTTGAAATAAGCACCGCCCGAGTCCTTGGCTTTGGGCATGCATTAGCCAGTGTCCTTCTCATTGCGCTTGTAGCATCTAAGACCATTTAACCGATTTCGAGCATTTCTGCTCCACCACTGAGCTCGTTGTTATTCCTACCCACAACATTAAACCCTTGACCACCGCTCATCCGACGACCATAATCACGATTACGAACTTCAACACGTCCATTGTTCACAATGACTTGAGTCCGTGTGTTAGATAAAGAACTAATACGATTGTTGGATTTGTTGGTGTAACGGCCAAAAGCATTAGCAATCATCACAAATCCTTGTTGCAATGCTTCGAATGGATCAATTTCCTCAAGAGCTTCAACGACATATGCTTGAGCATTGTTCTTTGTATGGGACCAATTGATTTTGTTGAGGTTGAGGTTGTTCTTTGTGAAGGTGTGTTGAAGCGAGTTGGTTGAGTTCTTTGGTCGAGAGGATAATTCATTGAGCATACAAGGCAAGTTGTTGATTGTCCGGTTGCATTGTTTAGCAATTTGAGCACGGAGAATCCTTTCCCGATCAACTTCCTTTTCATGAGGCTTCAAGTAATCGTACAACAATCCATAAGTAGAATGATGCATATTCTTCGCTGACGGAGAAAAATGACATACTTCTCCCATTCTCGACCGAGACTACTCAGAACTTAGTATTCACCGCAATTCTTGGCATGATGATGTTGTGTTTATCCAAATCATTGATGATGTCCGAAAATCGGTGATGATATGACTCAAAGTGTCTCCGTGTTCAATCATGAAGTGTTCATAAGCCAAGTAAATTTTGGATTCCAAATCCTCCCGATTGAGTATGAGATCCTTCCATAAGAAGACGAATATGATCCAACATTTTTGTGCGGTCTTTTGAGCATCAACACTACGAAGAATTGGGTTTGGTAATCCTAAGAGGATGTATTCCATTGCAAGTTCATCACTTCATAGTGTAGAAGTTTCAGAGGATTTAAGTGCGCAACAATAGCAATGTTGGTTTGTTCATCTCTTGGTGGAGCAAAGCAGCTGGATCTCTGCATGCAGTGTGATGAGGCATCTCAAATGGACCTTCCAAGATAACCTTCTTTAAGAACTTTCCATGTGGCTTCTTCGGATCACGTAACCTAAAGAACCTTATCACCCATTGATCGTAGTTTCGGAGTGAGCATTGGAGGTCTATCAAGTGATCCGACTTCATGAATTGATTGTTGGTCGCTTAAAGCTTCACACATCTTAGCAAACCAAGTTGGTTCCTTCATAGTGGTCCGTGATGGATGTTGATTGAAATCGGTTGTAGGGTTGAACTTGAATGCTTGGTTGTGGTTGAACCATTTGTGGTTGTGGAATTGCACCAAGTTGTGGAGTATGTTGCTGATTAAATTGTTGTTGATAAATGGCTTGTTGTTGATTCCATTGTTGATGTTGTGGAGTTAATTGTTGTTGTTGTTGATGATTATAAGTGTGAGGGAAATAGTTAGAGTATGGTGGTTGAGACATGATTATAAACTTGTGTAGTAAGAATGGATCTTTGTAGTCGAGTGAACCTTTGTTGATGAAGTATCCTTAGGCGTAAAAACACCAAAAGTTACGCGTAACAAGAATAGTTACGCGTAGGATTTAGCTTACGCGTAAGCAGGAAAAAAGACTAAAGTTACACGTAAGCGATGAAGTTAGGCGAGAAAGTTAGGCGTAGGATTACCTTGTCGTGGGACTAAGTTCACGCGTAAGATGAATCTTAAGCGTAAGATTTTCACGCGTAAGCTTTATGCTTAAGCGTAAGATTAGGGTTTTATCTCATGATCTTTACACTTCACAAAGGCAAAAGATATCCAAAGTCGACGTATTTCGGACTTATCCAAGTAAGAAAACACGGAATAAACCGAAAATTGAAGATCAAACCAAGGAAAGTCTTACGCGTAATTTTAGGGTTTTGTTACGCGTAAGATTACTCGTAACTTTGATTCTATCCAAATGTGTTTCTAAACCGGTTTTGTGTGTTGAAATAGCTTCAATAACACCGAGATAACACAAAAGTGTGAAACTTGATGATCCAAAGCACTTAAAACGATTCGCGTAGTATAACACTTGCGCACAAAACAAGCTTAAAACAAGGAAAAACACGTAAAGTTCCAAACTTTTGCCAAAACCAATAGTTTAACACCTAATAACGTTGAAAGTACAAGAATCTTGGATTCAAAAGTGTAAAAATTAGTTTTAAAGCGTACAAAGAGTTTGTTATCTTTACGCGTAAGACCCAAACCAAAACTTCAAAACAAACGAGTACACCCAACTATTTGGCGATTGATACCATTGTTAGGTCACTAGTTTTACAACACAAGCTTATAAGAGAAGAGATAAGGCGATTGAACAAGTAAACCAAACACACACACACAAGTATACTTGACCGGTTATCGTAGAGTGTAGTGAAAGAGAATAACTTGAACAACCAACCTTCAAATGAAGGTTATTACAATGTATTTATAGGCAAGGAGCTAGGCAACACTCCTCTCCTTCCCTATTCCTTATTGGGCTTGGATCAAGCTTATGGGCCTTCTACATAAGCTTGACCTTAAACAAACATAAAGGCCATAACAAAGCTACCTATTACATATGAAATATAAATACTTGAAAATCTGTTTAGGAGTGATTCCAACAGTTTAGTATATCCGATGTAGGGAATCTTTGAGCCAAGCTTGTTGAGAAATGACATCATGTCATCCCGCATCGAGCTTCGATAGCGATGTGTTTCATGTTGACTAATGCCCAAAATATTTGCGTTCCATGAGCTTAGGATGCTCATAGCCACCGTCACGACCGTAAAAGACTTGGTGATGATCATGTAGAGAGTTCTCCATGGTTGAGGAATACTCTTAAGCTCTACGTGAGAATGCTTGGTGATTACTCCCGTAGCCTCGTCATAACCGATATCGATTAAGAATTGGAGAGTTAGCTCTTGACAAGTGTGGCATATAGTTTGGTTGGATCGACTTGTGAATTAGGAGTCTGACCCTTAAGTCCGCAGTGTAATGGTGACTTGTTTGTGATTCGTAGTCATCACATGTGAATCCGTCCTTTGACCCTTTCCATAGTGTTCCGAACTGCTGGATGTAGATCTCGTGAATAGTTGCAGAGTGAGTGAGCATATTCGATACTGGATGAGTCCTCGTGATATCAATAGCAATTAAACACGAAGATTACGAGCAAGTGAGGTGTCAAAGTCAACACGGAGATTATTCTTTCCTATCTTCATTGGATAGCCATAAGGATAGATATCAAGAATGGAGAGAACTTCGATGCATCCACATTCATTTGTTCACCATGTCGTGATCTCGAAATAACATTAGCCAAAAGAACCAACATATCGAAGACATAATGTTAGTCAACAGAAGGTCTTATTGTCTAGTTATTGAATGTCTGTGTCAATGATTGTTACGAGTCCTAAGTCACATGTATGTTCAATAGTCCAATGATGTCGTGAAATGTTTCAGTGAGTTAGTTAACTTTAAGTTTTAAAGTTTATTTTATCACTTATTGTTCACAACATATCAAACGATTTAAGTTTATTAGTGACATTATTGGATTCGTGACGATATGATTAGTTTATTAACAAGTTTGCACACGTAACAATTCATCATGGAGGTCAATCCAGGTTAGCGTAGTTTGGCAAAGTTAAGCGTAAGCAAGAATGAGATATGAGTAGACGAAAGCTTACGCCAGGATCCTAACTTACGCGTAAGAAATGTTACGCGAGGAATAGGGGACCTTATGCGTAGAGCTTACGCCGTGGCGTATATATACCTTACGCGCGCAAGGCGACTCGTAAGAGTAGACCTTATGCGAGAGGTAACTGCCACGCATATCCTTCACATGATACGCGTAGTCCATTGTAGAACCTTACGCGAATCGTTATGCGAGGAATATTCTTACGCTGTAACATGACTACGCCGTAGGGTAGTCCTTATGCGTAGAGTTGCAAATGACCTTGATTCTGAGAGTTAAGCGTAGCAAGGCCTGAAATAAGTTCATCAAGTCATCAATATTAACACAAAGCATCATTTTAACAACATTTTATGGCATGAAACTTTTCAGAACCGTTATGCGTAGAAAGTCATACGCGTAGGTCAAAACCCTAAGGGTTGAGATTTACGCGTATCACTTTTAGCCATGGAATTTGCACCATACTAATTCTGGTAGTTCTAAGATATGTTGAGAGTCTATAAGCCAAGTTATAACACTTAGTTTGTTGAGAATCAAAAATACCCAAAAGTCATGAACATTAAACCCTAATTTCAAATTGTTAACCAATTCGTGTTTCTGGGTGGTTAGAGACCTTGGAAATCATCAATTCAACAATACAAAAGCATACCCCAACAATCTTTTTGACCAAAACACTTGAAATTTAAAAATACCCAATTCGACTTATAAACCCTAATTTCCAAAATTCATCAATTCGTGTTTCTGGGTGGGTTTTGATGGTTAGAATGGAATTAATGATGTATTAGGAACGTTTTGACACAAACCATTTCACCACAAACACACTCACATCGATTGTGTGTTCATACAGCGACGCGAGAACACATAATCACTCACATCATTAGTTTTAGCCGTTGGTTTTTCATGAAAATCAAAACCATTGTTTGTAATAACGTTTAGATGACGAAAACACTTACAATATGATGATCTAAAACACGGATATGAATCTTGATTATTAGGCGAGGATGAGATAGTTTTGAGTAATAAATGTAAAGTGAAAGTTAGGTGAGAGGTTTTATTAAAATGATTTTAGGCATTTGGCGCTTTGGTCCCTCCACCTTTTCTTTTCAAACAAAGCCTTTTAACTTCCTTTTGGTTACCAAACAACGTTTTAGAAAGAAACTTGACGACACTCCCCCTCGACTTGAGAAAATAATGAAAGGTTATTAATTTAAGTCCGAGGAGTGTCAATTTACCAGAAAATTCACCACCATTGTAAAATGAAACAACCGAGATATGAAAACATGCAAGTACACTTATGATTTGAAACAGTTAAGTGAAAATTTTCTCCCCCTCAACACTTGATCGTAAAAATACTGAATTTTGAAAGATTATAGTGTTGAAGGAGGACATGTACTTGCCATGTTGAAAGATTATAGATAAGAAGAATATATATATATTTTTTTTGTTTTATAAGATTTTATATTTTTGTATTTTGTTTTTGAAAAATTTATTTACAAAAGATGTTTTGGTGTTTGACATGTTTTTAAGACTGTTTTAAGAGGTCATCCAATTCCTCTTGAGTCAAACACCTCATACCAATCCGTGGACCAACTCATTAAACCTAGCGGTGGCAAGGCTTTGGTGAGAAGATCGCCAATTGGTATTCTGCCCATAAAGTATAATTCAACGGCACTGCTCCACGTGGTCCTTGATGAAATGATAGCGTAGATCGATGTGCTTTGATTTCTAGTGTCGAATCGAGTTGCACGAGATTGCAATGGCACACCGATTGTCATGAGACATTGGGATTTCATCAAACACGTAACCATAGTCTTTGAGTTGTGTTCTCATCCAAATGACTTGAGCACAACACGCGGACATGGCTACATATTCGCTTCGGTTGATGACAACGATGTACAATCCTCGCTTCTTTGATTGCCAAGACACCGTTTATCACCAGAAATTGTAGAGCTCTCAAGTACTTTTCCTCGAGTCTAAGCATCCTGCGTGGTCGACATCTGAAAAAGCGATTAGTTCAAAACCGTAATCCTTCGGATACCGGATCCCCAAGTTAATGGTTCCCTTGATGTATCGGAGGATTCGCTTAGCCTCGAGAGGTGGGTTTCATTGGTCGCGATCGATAAGCGGGAGCATAGATAAGCAAGCAAAGACAATATCAGTCTGCTAGTTGTTAGACACATGAGAGACCCAATAATACTTCGGTATTTGGTAGGGTCAACTAATTTCCCATGTAAATCGTCTAGCTTCTTGGTATGAGTCATTGGTGTGACATAAGTATCACGTGTTTTCATTCCAAATTTGTTTAAAAATTCAAGGGCATATTTGGATCGACTCAAGAAAATACCACGGGTGATTGATGAACTTGCAATCCTAGAAAGAACGTAAGTTCACCCATCATGGACATTTCAAAATTTTTCTTCATTAGTTTTGCAAAAGTGAGTGAAAACTTTTATGTGTAGACCCAAAATGATGTCATCCACGTAAATTTGAACAATTAAGATATGTGCCCGTGATATTGTATAAAAGAGTTGGGTCAACCGAGCCTTTGGTGAAATTATTGGCAATGAGGAAAGATGATAGCTTATCGTACCATGCCCAGGGGCTTGTTTGAGACCATAAAGAGCTTTGTTCGGTTTGTAGACATGGTTCGGGAACTCGGGATCTACGAATCCATCCGTTGGTGACATAGATTTCTTTAAGTTGTCCATTGAGAAACGCCGTTTGACATCCATCCGATAGACCGTCATATTCATATGAGCCGCGAACGCGAGAAATATCCGAACGACCTCAAGACGAGCAACCGGAGCAAAAGATTCTTCAAAGTCTATTCCTCTTCCCGCCGATAACCCTTAGCAACTAGCCGTGACTTGTTTCGGATAACATTCCTTCAACATCCAATTTGTTTTTCCAAATCCATTTTAAACCAATGACGTAGACCCTGTTGGTCTTTCAACCGATTCCATACTTCAAGACGCTTGAATTGGTTGAGTTCTTCCGCATGGATTCGACCCGCTTGTCTTTTGTCATTGCGTCTTTAATGTTTTAGGCTCAGTTAGCGGGGCGGTGAGTGCATAAATGCAATGTTCACCGTCGTGTGAAGACGTTGTCTCGTAACGATCGATTGATTCGGGTTGCCAATAATGTTAGCCGAGGATGGTCTTTTGTCCATCGGTGTGTAGAGGTTGATGTTGGTATACATTGTGCGATTCGAGGATTCAAATGGTTTGTTGAAGATTCCGCAACATCCGTGCGTGAGCCTCATTAGCAAACGGGTTGAAGAACGATTTGGATCAAAATCAGAGTCGGGGTACTTCATTCGAATATCATCATTTGGTTCATCATTGTTGGAAGCGGTGTGTTCAATGTTGTGTTGGAGTCAATGGTGTAGGTGCATTTTCAAAAGTAGTTGTTGTAGCGGTGTATCGTGTCTAGGAATATTATCGGGTTGTGCAATGAAACATCGGATACACCGGAGCACATTCATCAATATCGTCACGAGCGGATCCCACATTGCTAGAATATGTAGGTTCAATCATGAAGTGTTCATAAGCCAAGTAAATTTTGGATTCCAAATCCTCCCGATTGAGTCTGATTCTTCCATAAGAAGACGAATATGATCCCACATTTTTGTGCGATCTTTTGAGCATCAACACTACGAAGAATTGGGTTTGGTAATCCTAAGAGGATGTATTCCATTGCTAGTTCATCGACTTCATAGTGTAGAAGTTACGTAGCATTGAGATCCGCAATGAGCAATGTTGGTTTGTTCATCTCTTGGTGGAACAGCAGTTGGATCTCCGGGCACAATGACAAGAGGGCATCTCAAATGGACCTTCCAAGATAACCTTCTTTAAGAACTTTCCATGTGGCTTCTTGGATCACAAAACCTAAAGAACCTTATCACCCATTGATCGTAATTTCTGGAGTGAGCATTGGAGGTCTATCAGTGATCCGACTTCATGAATTGATTGTTGGTCGCTTAAAGCTTCACACATCTTTGCAAACCAAGTGGGTTCCTTCATAGTGTTTCTTGATGGATGTTGATTGAAATCGTTTGTGTAGGGTTGAACTTGAAGACTTGGCGGTGTTTGAACCATTTGTGGTGGTGGAATTGCACCAATTTGTGGAGTATGTTCTTCGATTAAATTGTTGTTGATAAATAGCTTGTTGTTGATTCCATTGTTGATGTTGTGGAGTTAATTGTTGTTGTTGTTGATGATTATAAGTGTGAGGGAAATAGTTAGAGTATGGTGGTTGAGACATGTTGAGAAACTTGTGTAGTAAAATGGATCTTTGTAGTCGAATGAACCTTTGTTGATGAAGTGACCTTAGGCGAGAAAAGACAAGAAACCAAGTAGCACTTATGCGTAAAACACCAAAAGTTACGCGTAACAATAAGGAGTTACGCGTAGGATTTAGCTTCGCGTAAGTAGGATAAAAGCACTAAAGTTATGCGTAGACAAAAGTTAGGCGAGAAAGTTAGGCGAGGATTACCTTATGCGTAGAACGGAGTTTACGCGTAAAGTGAATCTTATCGTGGGATTTCTACGCCGTAAGCTTATGCTTATGCGTAAGTTTAGGGTTTTGCTCAAATGATCTTTTACACTATCACAAAGGCAAAGATATCCAAAGTCGACGTATTTTCGGACTTATCCAAGTAAGAAAACACGGAATAAACCACTAAAATGAAGATCACACCAAGGATAATCTTACGTGTAAATTTAGGGTTTCAATACGCGTGGGATTACTCGTAACTTTGATTTTGCCCAAATGTGTTTCTAAACCGATTTTTGTTATGGAATAGCTTCAATAGTACCCAAAAGAACACAAAAGTGTGAAACTTGATGTACCAAACCGGCTAAACGGGTTACGCGTAGAACGACACCAAAGAACAAAAACAAGCTTAAAACGTATATCCACGCGTAAAGGTTGAAACGTTTTTCCAAAAACAAGTATTTTAACACCTTAAAACATTGAAAGTACAAGAATCTTGGATTAAAAAGTGTAAAAAACAAGTTTTTAAGCGAACCAAAGTATCAAGTGCGTTTTAGGAGTAGGACCGAAACCCACTTCAAAAACAAACACGATTCACCCAACTAGTAGGCGATTGATACCACTGTTAGGTCACTAGTTTTACAAACACAAGTTATAGAGAAAGAGATGAAGGCGGATGAACAAGTTATCACACACACACACACGTATAATCATACGGTTACGGCAAAGAGAGTGAATGAAAAGAAAACTTGAACAACCAACCCTCAAATGAGGGTTTACAAGAGATTTATAGGAGGAAGCTAGGCAACACCCTGGTTCCCATCCTTTCTTATGTGGGCTTGGGCTAAGCTTATGGGCCTTCTACATAAGATATACCTTAAACAAACATAAAGGCCATAATAAAGCTACCTATTACATATGAAATATAAATACTTGAAATACTGTTTAGGAGTGATTCCAACAATATTTAACTTAAATTAATAATTACATATATATTTTTTCTAAACTCTAAATAATACAGTACATATATATCCTAATTACTATTTTTAATAAAACTGAAATCCTAAAATATGCTAAACTTATCATTTACTCTTAGAGCACTCCCAATCCTAACACTATAACACCAATAACACCGTCCTCGTCAGCGCCACATCAGCTTTAACATTTAACATTAACATCCCCAAAAAACACCCACAACCATAACATCCCAATAACATCAATAACATTCCCAACAATTTACAAAAACAACCCCTCATTTAGGGGCATAAAAAAAAAAAAAAAAAAAAGCGTTAGGCCCAGAACGCCTAAAGACTAACGTTGACGTCCAGGGTTAGCAAGATAACGGCGTTATTTAGCCCATCAACGCCGTTATGGCGTTAACATTGAGACTGCTCTTAGATGGACCATTATACCCTTTTTCTACACCCTTTCAAAAAGTTTCATATCTTTGACTAAATGTGCTATTCTAAGATTTGTACGCATTCAAAAAGATGCCAAAGTGTTATCCATTATCAACGCGAAAACCAAACGCAACTACATAATCTATGACATGATCCTCACTTGCCGACGTTACTCGCCAATTTGTTCCTTTCTTATAAATTAAGTTATATCGCAATAACAGATAGGATAAAAAGATATGGTTATTAATATAATAAATGATAGCCTAAATTATACTGTAATACCTATGAATCATATTAGTTTGTAAAAGTCTTGTACCCACAAATCATTTTCTAGCGGAGTTAGCAATGTTTTCACAATAGCGAATTAGCGATAATGAAAGGTCATGAGAATGAGTAAAAGGTATTGCGGACATTTTGTATTTAAATAATAATTACAATCAGGGTACTCGCGTGATACGGCGTCGGCTACCTTATGACTAAATTTTTCAGTAAATAGATTTTTATTTTTATTTTGAGCTGCTTGATTTCAGATTTATATTTTGGAAGCTTAATTAAATTGTACATTGTGGTTAAAGAGTTGTATGTTTTGGTGAAGAGGTGAATTAAATTGTGTGTATTGGATAATGTGTTTTTAGTTTTATTTGTATTTGTACATTGTGCTTAGTTAGTTATATATATTTGTGATTGGGTGTATTAATTGTATGTAAGTAAGAAATAATATTTGCTTAAAATCAATTGTGCTTTACATAGTTATACATTATGTTTTACAAGTATTATTTGCTTAAACTCTAATTTAAGAAATCTTAAACTTATAAATAGGAGAGAGGGTCATCCCTCTATTATAAGTAGTATAGATAATACATTTTAAGGTTTTAAAATTATAAAAATTGGTTGATTGGATATATATGTAATATTTGAAGTTTATATAGAGGATATATATGTAATTATTGGGTTTTGTTAGATATATATGCAATTATAATGATTTGTAAGGATATATATGTAATTCTCCCTAAAGGGATATGAGACAACGCGGTGCAATATGGTAAAGGATTTAAGGGGTATTTGTTTCGGCTTATATAGCCGGTTTATGGCTTATTTAGTTTTGGGCTTATGTTTCATAAGCTTATTTTGTAGCTTATTTTAAACCTTTTCAACTTATATAAGTTTATTGTGACATAGCAAACTTATATAAGTCTAAAAGTTTCAAAATTAGTCACAAAAATTGAGCTTACGAAACATAAGCTCAAAACCAAATAAGCCATAAGCCGGCTATATAAGCCGAAACAAACATTCCCTTAGTTTATATGGCGTCGTTGTGGTTGAACCGTCAAGTTAATTATCCCGTGGTTTTTAGTATGAATTAAGTAAAAATGATTGATCCCGTGTACCTATAATGCGGGTTATTGAGAAGGTGTCTTTTGGTTGTCTATTATAAGGTAAGACTGACGTGACGAGATGCATAACACCCCTATAACCATCGTTGCACCTTACACTCAAAGAAGTTTGAAACCTTAAGACCTTTCTAGTTTATGTTACTTTCAAATGCAATTGAAGATTATCAACATACTAAAAATGTTGTTTCAGTTTGGTTTGGGGGGGGGGGATTGGACAAACTTGCACGAATTCGGGTTTAAAGATACGCAACATATTTTTTCGAATAAACAGGTCTACGTAATGTACTTTGTAAGTTGTCAAAGATACGTAACAGATTTTCAAATAATCTTTGATCTAGCTAATATGACCGGTTACTAGCAGGTTTACAGGTTACATTTTGAAAGGTCACTAGTTTTACAAACACAAGTAATATAGAAAGAGATAAGGCGATTGAACAAGCAAACCAAACACACACACACAATATTAAGGACGGTTATGCGTAGGTATGTGAAAGAGAGAATAACTTGAACAACCAACCTTCAAATGAAGGTTTACATAAGGTATTTATAGGAGGAAAGCTAGGGCAACACTCCTAGTTTCCATCCTTTCCTTAATGGACTAAGGCCTAGGCTCATGGGCCTTCTACACAAGCCTAAGGCTAATAACAAACATAAAGACCATAATAAAGCTAACTATTACATATTAATTACTAACACTTGATTATGGTTTAGGAGTGATTCCAACAATCTCCCTCAAGTGTTGGTGATGAACGGTGAAGGCGTTGATGTAATAGTAGCTCGGCGTCTTCGACATTCTTCTTCTTGTGAGAAGAATTGCCTTGATTCGAACAATCTCCCGGTGTAGAGATAGTTTTCCTTGAGGAGTTATGCTTTGACATCATCATTAACTTTGTTCTTTGATTATTGTTCTTTGTGGAGAAAGTGATAGTATGTTGTAGTCTCGCATCAAGTCCGCCTCAGTGCCTTCGCTCCTCCGGTGTCTCCACGTCATTCTTCAACATGCTCACACGCTCTTTGACGTTGGAATTCAATCACCGATGAAGTTCCTTTAAGTCTTTAACTTTGTAAATTCTTTGGTTTGACGAAGAATCATTACGATCGTTGTGTTGCTTCCGAATATAACTTCCATTAGTGATGATGTTGGCGTAAGCATGAGAAGAATCAAGACGATCATCCCGCTCCGAGCTTCCATAAGAAAACATTTCAAACGGTTAGTAATAAGCGTGTTCCAGCACTTACAAGTTTGAACTTCGAGAGTGTTAACAACATAGTGTGAAACACAACTCTAATTCTTACAAAGGCCGTTCTCGAACCTGAGTCCCACAAGTGAGATAACGCGATGTATCAAGTACATCTGATTCGGATGAGTCGCCGAGGTACACCAAGCATCACCTCGACGATAGACCGTTTGAGACACACACGCGTAATCCACGGGAGTTACCAAGTGACCTGTCCGGCTGTTTGATGTTGACCCTAGCAGAGTTTCCATTCAATCATCGAGGATCACGGATGTGAACCTCTCATAAATGTTCTCGACATTGCTAAGATCCGTGAAGGACTCGATATGAACCATCGATGATCTTATTTGTTGATCAACAAGTGATGAGATGTCAAGTGTACCTAAGAGATCTTTGACTAATCTCGTGGTTCTAGACTCAATAGTGCGTTTTGGTTTTTCCCGAGCGGAGACTAGGAGAGGGTCTCCTCTTCAATACCAGTGATCTCTAAGAGAAAGCCAATAGTTTATGTAGGGTTCCTGTGAGAATGAAACAAGCTTCATTGAGAGAAACTTGAGTGGCTAAGAAGGTTTAGTGCATGCGCCACCGGGTCCATGACGACTTTTAATCTTCAATACCGGCCACTAAGTGACAACCAAGAGTATATGAATTGAACCCTTGTGCGCCTCTAAGTTGAATAATTTGAGGGCTATTTCTTTTCACCCTTTTCTTTGCATTTCTTTTAATTCTTCAACTCCTTCTTTCTCCGATTCTCATTTTCTCCTTTTTATAATCGCACTCGTGACTTCTAAGTACTAACTATTTGTGATGTCCTTGGGTAGATCCCTCCGACTCTGGCGGATCATAGGACTGTTATTCCTAACCTTAGTCACCTTATAACTCCATGACTAACCTATGTTGCCATTAAAACCATTGTTGTGAAGAATCTCTCAAAGAGTTTGTTAATGAAAATCATGTTTGAACCATTGTGAGAGATAGGATTTTGCATAAATACTCCCCTCCACATGTGCTTTAGAGTTTTGACGGAAATCAGACTGTGTGGGAAGAGCGCACTTTTGAATTGATCAACTCAAGATAGACAATCCCATGAGACACGGTTACGTTGCATAGTTAAAGAGTTACATTGTCGACTTTTAGGTGACAACTAGCTCTAATAACTACCTTGAAGGTGTAGACAATCCTCTAAAGGTTGTCATACCCGTCGAGTTCATGTCTACCAAGAGTTTCTCGAATGGTACATTCTACTCGGACAAGTCCTTTCGAGACACGTTTACATTACTAGCGAACTAGCTTGAAATTATTACCGTCTGGGACAAGTCTTTTCGAGTTACAAGCAGTTTAGTACCGTCAATTGCCTATTAAGTCTATTACACAAGGATTCATTTGCATTTACACAACATATTTCTTATCACATAATTTTCTCCCTCAAAATGGCATATCAAATGTTATTATTGAAAGGTTGACAATAAATATGACCATTTCGAAAGTGTTGCGGGAAGATGACCACTATGAACAATTTGTGAACATAGTTTTAATTCAAATACTCCCCTCAACTAGTGATATAAACGGTTGAGGTTTTGAAAATCATATGGGAAGTACTTGTCCTTTTGAGCAAAACCTTGAAAATGAAAGGTTTGATAGGTTTTACTCAAAAGTAAGAAGCTTTCGCTCCTTTTATAAGGATTGTGGCACTAAAGCGCACTACGTGGTCCTTTCTTGCAAATTACGGGTTGTACATCGTTATGTGTGCACAAGCCATTTTAGGAAAAGATGAAATAAATATGAAACAAATTAACCTTTCCCCAATTGACGATGTTTCGTAAATAGCTCCCCTCGAATCGAAAACTGCCTTTAGCGATTTGAAACTTTTGATGAAGTCTACATTTCTCTAACTTTGACGGTTTCAAGATGCGCGTGAATTTGTAGATGAGCGAGAAACCATACAAAGAAAATCGACTAATTGCGGAAGATTCGCTCGAGGAAACATGCCGAAATCAACAAGATCTTTCGCGTATGTAGACGCATCACATCAAACAAACCATGAAAGACTAAATGAAACGACTTTCCACAATGTTGTGGTCTTCGAATACTAGTCACCGTGAATATGCAATAACTCGATACCAAGACCGTGTGTGAGGCATCTTAACATTATATTTGGGTAACTTCACACAAGATAACCCGTGAAAGTTGAGACGATAACACCGAATTAAGACGTTTAAACCACGATCGCCTCAATTCTTCGCCTTATGGAAGAAATTTTGGAAAGCATTGGGTTTCGCAAGGAATCATGTGGTCAAACAAAAGAAGCAGGACGCCTACACTCTCTCCCCTCGATGTTTTCAATGAATCGTAATCATACACCACGATGTTGATGATGAATTGAAGACATCGAAACAATGTATGAGGAGATAGTGAAACTATGTATGTCCAAGCAACCGAACAAGTGTGAAGTACCATAAATATCTTGAGAGAATCAATCACGACGAAAACATCTCGCTCAATAAGTTGATCATCACCGTGACATTGTTGTAGGAAACACTTTGTTCTTCGCTTTCGAGATTTGATTGGAGGTGCGATTCTGAAGCGGTTGTTGTTGTAGATTCGTATGTATCGAAATTAGAGTATTATCGGTTGTGCAATGGAAACATTTGATACATCCGAAGCACGACTTTGCGCGAATCTTTAACTAGAGGAGCAAGCTATTTTTCCAATTCATGACGATTAAGTACAATGGTGGAACAAATTGATGTATCATGATATTTTTACGGTTAGAAACGGGTCCTATCTTTGTTTTGCGGTAGGAGCCATTGCTGTTATACCTGCATAGACAAATAGAAGGGGGGAAAGAAAGAAAAAGACATGGATCCCCAAGTGTAACTGGGTTCCAGGTGTTAGAGGCATAAAGATGTAGTGTCAATTATATTCTTGACACCTGAACATGCTATTTTGATGATTTCCTTTCCTGCCTCACGGATGGATGTAGAGGGTTTCACACTTGTTATGGTGCAACTACTTAGTATCTTGCTTGTAGGAATCCACCTAAGACCAACAGTGTTGAAAACTTTACCCGTTGGTATCCATCTAAGGTTAGATCTAAGGGATGTTGAAACTTCTTTTGGGAAGAATTTGCGTCCTATATTGATCCACCTATTAGGTTTCTGAAATTTTACGGTTAGAGCAACAGGTTTATTTCTAACTGTTTGAGTTAACTTAGGTTTTGGTTTGCTACTACAAGCAGTGTTCAGTAATACACGCGAAGGTGATACACTAGGTCGTGAACCTAAGATTCCATCCTTTTGCAGTAGTGCCCTTTTCCTAGCTTTTTCTAGATCACAGTTCTTGTACGCGTCATTTGAATCATATGAATTTTTACGCTTAATGTTCGGTTTAGACACGGTGTTCGAACTAATCCTAGATTTTCCGGAGCAACCACATGTTGAGGTTTAATGTAAACAGTAAAATGAAACAAAAGCATTATTCGTAGGCGTGAATGTGGGTGGTGGTTTTATCAAATGATTATTCTCAACAACTTGGGAGGAAACCGTGGTTTTGAAGATTTTGAACGTTCGATTTAAATGCGGTTGGTTGTCTAACTACTGATTGTTTTTCGAAAGGTTGTAGAGACGATTTCCCAAGATTGTTGGTTTAGCAAGATTAGTATCCACACTCTTGTCGTTAATCTTCTCGGTTTGTTTTGTAAAGCAACATGTGCAAGCCCTTTGCTTGAATTTGAGCCTTTAAATGCTCATTTTCTTTTACTAATGTATCCACACGATTACTTTGTTCATTTGAATGTCGACCATTGTGTTCTCAAGAAAAGATTTGTTTTGTAGTTTAAGTTCAAGAGATGCAATGTGCCTCTAGTTTTGAAAAATCTTTATGAAACCGAGCAATGGTCTTTTGAGAAGAATGATTTGATTCAAGAGTTTGATTTGACGTTTCAGAGTTGAATTGTTAACAAGTAAGGGCTCGTACATGAGATAGTTGTTCGACATTTTGCAACACACTGGTCAACCTCTCCTTTATTACTAAATTCGGGTTGCTCGGTATGTTGTGTCGCATTTGCGATCGTAATATGATCAACGATGGATTGTACCTCGACCATCCTGCTCGAAGGTCGATGTCATAGGTGGGTAAGATATCATCCTCAACCATTTGTTCTTCGTCACGGTTGGGCTCGGTGTCGCAGATTAAGTATGATATCTTCTCCGGATCTGCGTCTTGTCATCCCTTTTCAATGCTACAATCTCATTGTCCACATTACCGACAGCTGCAGTAATCACAACATTCTCAACGTCCATTTGAGCATTCCTTTCATGTACATCAACTCTTTTACCTTGCACGACTGTGGGATATCGGGAATTAGATGATGTCTGACGCTTCAATGCCAGTTGAATAGCCATGAATCCTTCTTTCAATGCCACAAATGGATCTTTATGATCAGAATTCATTTCACTCCCCTGCATAAGAGTCAAAGAGAAGCAAAGGTTCAAAGTCGATATAGCATACAGAAGGTCGATATAGTGAATTGCAATTTCCTTCCAAAAATAATTTTGAAAAATTTTGACTCTCGAAATTTGAAATTCACTATAAAATCCAAGTCAAAGAATGTAGGAAAAATTTGAGTTATGACAATTTTGACGCCAAATTTGACCCGAAAAATTTGAATTTAGGCCCAAAAATTTGAATTTTTGACCAAAATTTTCGCAGTTAAACCAAAATTTGAATCTCGCGTAAAAATTGAAAGATTAGTCTCCTCAAAAAATTAAATTTTACTCAAATTCTCCTCAAATTTTTTTTTTGACGGATCTTTGTAGTCGAATGAACCTTTGTTGATAAAGTCTCTGATGAGTGTCTAAATACTCATCATTTTTGTACCATCTAAACTGCAAAAACATCTGAAAACACTTTAAATGCATCAAAATGATGAAAATATCACAAACAAGTGATTTATGTGTTTTAAATGCAAAAATATCAAAATCGATGAAAACGTATCAAGTTTGCAAAATTGCCGCTTTAGTCCCCAAGCTTCAAAAGTTGTCAAAAACAGTCCCTGGTAAATCAAAATAAAGAAAAATATCATTCAAGGTCCCTGAATTATTCTAAGTTGTCAAAAATGGTCCTTGAATGATTCTTTGGTCAAATGGCAGAAAAGGTCCCTCAAGTTTGAAAAATGGCAAAATTAGTCCTTGGATATTTTAAAATGGAAAATTATCAAATATTATCCTTGTACTATTAAAGTTTGGCAGAATTGGTCTTTATTATAACTTTGGAAAAATGGCAGTTCTGGTCCTTCAATTTTCAGAAAAATGCAAAAATTGGTCCTTGTATTAATAAGCATCCAAACCGGACCCCTTTTAATATCCAAACCCAAGTCCAGCTGGCCCAACCTTGACCCATGGCCCTTGAGCCAGTCAAATATCTATTGTGATCCCTGCCAAATAAACCCAAGACCCCTCATTTTGAACCCCCTTCATATTAATACCACCGGGTCAAAAAGTCAAAACCAACCCACTGCTCATCCCTTACCTCCTTGTCCGCCAAATCCGAAACCGTGAGTGGTTTCTCACCACTTGCTCCTACCACCCTTTCCACTTGTTATACACTGTTTACCCACCCCTCCACCTTCACAATATCCAAAATTCATTAATTGATTGAAACCTGCTCATGACTTTTTGGCGCCAAAGCTCCAAATGGATGGTTCTGATGAATTGTGAAGATCTAATGGTTCAAGTGAAGTGGGAAAGTCTCAGGGATGTCGACATAGTCTCAAAAGTCTATAAAGAAGAGATGAGATGCAATGTGGGAAGATATCTAGTGTACTTTAGTTTAGTTTATGTCGTTTTTAAGTAATTTTCAATTTTCAGTGTATTTTAAAGCTTTCAAGTGTTTTGTTAAGTCATTTCATTGTATTGTTAAACTTTTTCCAGTATCAATTTCAAGTCTTAATCATATTTCCAGTTTATGCAATTTTTCAAGTTCAAAATCTCATGTTATGTTAATGTTGTTGTTAGTTATTTTTATGGACTGAATAAGATCACATAAGCTCCTAGAAAGCTTATCTAAGCTTTTAGATACCTTAAAAATCAGTTTAGAAGCAAAAAAAAAAAAAATAAATAAATAAAAAAATACCAAAAATACAAATAAAATAGTGAGAAATTCAAAAATTCACAAGAAATGGAGATCAAAGCTGGAGCAGGGTAAATTGTGGATAGCCTTGGTTTAGAGCTTCTTGGGAAGCTATAGGTTGTGGTCTTGTACCTCAGTTCTCAGTTCTGTGCTTAGACTCAACTTGTAAGCATTTTCTCATAATTTGCAATTTTTAGTTTAAGTGTTTAAAGTAAGTTAATTTTGGTTTAATCTTGTCTCATCATAGTTAATATAAGTTAATCACTAGGTTTTCTGTTTTAAAAATCTGTTTTAGTACTAAAAGCTTCAAAACAGTTAAGTTAAAGGGTGTTTGGATTTGCCTTGATTACTGTTTTAGAGAGTGTTTGAGTTGTTGCTTGTTATTGTTTTGTGTTACTTAAGTATCATATAGCTCAAATAAACAAAGAAAATCAGTGCTTGTTTGTTTAAATAGTCAAAAATCTCTTTAATCTCACTTAGTTGTTAACTGTTAAGGTTTTAGTTTGTCAATCTCATCATATTAGCTTAAAACTTGTTAACTTAGCTTAATCTCATCTTATTTTAGGTTAATATATCATAATCAGTCAGTAGGATTAATTCAAAGTTCACATTAGTCAACTTATCCGTGATTCTGCTGAATTGCATTTGAATCTCTTCAAGTGTTATTTCTCGATTCTCACGATTACGTATTTTGGTTTCACCGATATGCTTTCACGATCCGTTTGAAGTTCTTTGAATTGATTTTTGATTCTCACGATGTAGAAGTTTAGATTCTCGCCGATTTGTTTGTTGTTGTTAATTTCTATTTCATTTCTGTGATTTAGGATTTTGATTCTCATTGAATCGATGAATTGCTTATTGTAGTTTAATAGTCTGTTTTTTACATTCTTTAGCTTATTTCAAAGGCGCTTAAGTTGTCTGACTTAATTTGTCCTCAACAATCATTTTACATCCGAAAGTTTTGAAACACCATTCGGTCTCAGTGGGACTTAACGACCCGGAATCCACTATATTCTCCGGATCTTCATTGCATTGGTTTCGAGCGGTTTAAGTTTATTACGGTTAGCCATTCACAAGTGGTTAGCTTGTGTGATTAAACTTGACTGTTTAGGAGCGAATCAAATTTTGGCGCCGCTGCCGGGGAGACTGAATAATAAGTTCCCGAACAACAGATTTAAAACTTGCCTTTGTGTCCTTGTGATTTGGTGTACCTTTTTCAAAGAAGCCATTTCATTTGTGATTATTGGTTAAGTTCACTTGTCGTTTTGCCTCGCATTTGTTTTGAAAACTGATTTTTATACTTAGTGCATGCGCACTCGTTCTTCCGATTCTACAAGTCCACTTTACGAGCTTGCAAATATTCCTCGTAGAGCGAGGACGCTCGCTCCTTGACCATGATCGAGGAACGTCTACCACCACCACCCCGCCGTGATGGCGGAAGACAAACCTATGAATGAGCTTCTCCAAGCACCCATCGAGGGTTACGGAGATGCCATTGTTGTTCCAAACCATCGTGGGCGATACTTTTGAGCTCAAAGCGGGTTACTTAATCTTGTAACCCAAAGCCAATTTTATGGTTTTGAGCGGGACGACTCATGCACATATTCGATGGTTTAACAAGATTGCATCTACCATCAAATACAAGAATGTCCCACATGAAGCAATTAAGCTTCATCATTCCCATTTTCTCTAGAGGGCAAGCCCGAATTGGCTTGAGAAACAACCCCTCGCTCCATTGAGACATGGGAAGATCTAGTCACCAAGTTTGTTAACGAATTCTATCCTCCATCCCGAACTACAAGTCTTAAGAATGAGATAATGAAATTCTCTCAAAGATTTGATGAATCATTCGGGAGGCATGGGATCGTTATAAAGAGTTGCTCGCAAGTGTCCGCATCATGGTTTTACCGAGTTAATGCAAATGGATACTTTCTACAATGGTGCGAACCGCACTAATCAAGACTCTTTAAATGCCTCCGCTGGAGGTAATTTCTGAGCAAGACCACCAAAGAAGCCTTACAAATCATTGAAAACAAGTCCTGTGTCCGCCTTTTCGAGCAAAGACATATCAATCTCGCCTAATCTTGGACCTTCTATTTCATCTCCGTGAGTACATCTAGCACCGATGCTAAGATTGACAAACTCACGGATATTGTTCGAGCTTTGGTTCTTGCTAACCAAAGAAAGTCACTTTCACACGCACACCATCGCATGGTGAAGTGAAGAAAGTCGAGAGTTGTGTTACTTGTGGTGGCCTCATGCATACTACAACTGTACTACCACCGATGGTAGTCCATTTGAAGCCAATGCTCTAGCCGGTACTTCACATCGTGGAGGTAATCAATACCGTCCTCAAATGAACCAAACTACCGTGCTAATACTTATCAGCACCACCCGGTTTTAACCGAATCCTAACCGAATCGAATCACCTAGAATGAACCAAGGTTATCAAAACCAAGGTTATCAAAACCAAGGTAATTTCTATTCTGGACCAAATCAAGGTTTCCAACATCAAGTAAACCTTAATCAAAACAATTTCAATCGAGGGAATCAATTTCATGGGAATATGAATCCTAATCAAGGAAATTTTCAAAATCAAGGCCCTATTCCTAACAATAGAGGCCAGAATTTTCCTAATCAAACTCAAGCCATTGTTCCAACAGTACCATCATCTGATGAGTTGTTGAAGCAATTCATGAAATCCCAAGAGGAAATGAACAGGTTGTTGGTTAGCCAGATTTCTGACATTAAGAAGTCTTTAAATGATCGACCCTCGGGCTCAGGAAAACTTCCGAGCAACACGATCGCTAACCCGAGGGGCGATGCTAAGGCGATCACAACCAGAAGTGGTGTTTCATACAATGGACCCGCTATTCCTACTACCTCTTCTTCTTCTCTCCGAAGGTAGTGGAAAGTGAACATGAGGCTACAAAGGACAAGGAACTTCCCGCTAATAACGGAGGTACCAACAATGTCCAACCTCAAGTTGTCCCGAAACCCAAATCCAATCCAGAGTTGTTTTGAACCTCCGTAGCTCCCGCTGAAAACCCCAACCAAATCTTCTATTCCTTACCCATCACGTTTGAATGAGCAAAGCTCATGAAAAAGCCGGTCATCAAATGGACAAATTTTTCAAAATTTCCAAGAACTACATTTTGACATAAGCTTTATGGATGCTATCATGTCGATGCCCAAGTTTGCATCAACTCTCAAACACATGTTAAGCAACAAGGAAAAGTCGTTTGAAATGGCAAAAACTCGTTAATCTAGAAGCGCCGTGATTATCTTGAAGAAACTTCCGAAAGCTTGGAGATCCCGGAAAATTTCTCTTACCTTGTGTATTTCCGTGAATGGTTGAATGCTTTGCCTTAGCCGATCTTAGTGCGAGCATCAACTGATGCCTTTTCAAGATGGAAGAAACTTTTCTTAGGACCTTACTCCTACATGCATGACTCTCGAGCTTGCTGATCGTTCAATATCACGTCCTCTTGGCATTGCCGAGGACGTATTTGTGAAAGTAGGAAAGTTCCATTTTCCAGCTGACTTTGTAGTTGTTGATTTTGATGCCGATCATCGGGTTCCTCTCATTGTTGGACGAGGATTCCTTAGAACGGGTCATGCTCTCATTGATGTATTTGAGCAAGAAATCACATTACGTATTGGTTATGAAGCTCTCACCTTTAACCTTGATCAAACTTCGAGGTACTCTGCAAACTATGATTCTGAGTCGGTTAACCGAATAGATATCATTGATGTTGCTTCTGAAGAGTACTCTCAAGGAGTTCTTGGTTATTCTCATAATTCTGTGAGTGGGGATCCCACCACATCTTCTCAACCTATCATAGCCAATTCTACTCCTTCTCTCACTCCGTTTGAGGGAAGCAACTTCATCTTGGAAGAGATTGAAGCATACTTGGCTAGTGATTCTGTTCCATGGGAGATTGATCACTCTCCAATTGACATCGAGGGGGACATACTTCTCATTGAGAAGTTGCTCAATGATGATCCATCATCAATCCCCCACACTAGTGATTCAATTCCAGCTGAGATTAATCACAATGAGATTAATCTGGAGGGAGATATTCTTCTTCTTGAGAAGTTGTTAAATCATGACATTTCTCCTCCTCTCCCTCCCGTCGAGCTTCATAACAAGGAAGTCAAATCAGTTGAGAAAACTGAAGAATTTCCTGAAGTCGAACTTAAGGACTTACCACCTCATCTAGAGTATGCATTCCTTGAGGGTGATGATAAATTACCCGTCATTATTGCTCGAGATTTGAGTAAAGATGAAAAAGTCGCTCGTAAAGGTCTTGAAGTCACACAAGCAAGCAATTGCTTGGAAACTCTCCGACATTAAAGGTATCAACCCCGAGTTTTTACTCATAAAATCTTGATGGAGGATGACTTCAAACCATCGATTCAACATCGAGAAGAGTAAATCCAAAAATCCATGATGTTATCAAACAAGAGGTTCTCAAACTTCTTGATGCGTGATTGATTTACCCGATCTCAGATAGTCCTTGGGTTAGCCCAATTCATTGTGTTCCTAAAAAGGGTGGCATAACTGTTGTCACAAATGAAGAAAACGAGTTAATTCCAACTCGATTGGTTACGGGATGGCGTGTGTGCATTGACTATCGTAAGTTAAATGACGCTACCCGTAAAGACCATTTTCCTCTACCCTTCATGGACCAAATGCTTGAGAGATTAGCAGGGAATGAGTACTATTGTTTCCTTGGTTTAAAAATGCGTGCATCATTGCGTAAATTGCGTGCATCATTGCATTGCTTTTAGGATTTCGCATCGTGATACCTAATGCGAGGTCATCCCAAAATGCACTCGCATTAGACCGCAATTTGCCGCATTTGAGTAATGCTAGCAATGGTCGCAATTGTCGCAATATAGAATTTAGATCATTTTGAAAAAAATAAACCATTTAGAAGAAGAAAAAATATTTTAATGGACGTTGAAAATAGAAGTTTGTGAAAGACGTCTAAAACAAACACAATAACAACATCCAAATTACCCTACATTTAAATTACCCTTCTGTTCAACATCATGCACCATTAACATGATTTGAAATCTCGCAAACAATCATCTTATTACAGCTTCATGTTATGCAATAGTTCATATTGCTCTTTGATCATAAATAACATACATGTTAAATAGTTGAGCTGGAAATCATATGTGTGATTAAGATTTGACGAAAAATTTTAGTTTTGCCTTTTGTTGTTGATTTGGTAATGAATGAATTATGATTGTTAGTCGCTGGTATAACTTATCAGTATACCTTTAACACATTATAATATCATGTCATCATGTATATGCATAGAATCATGTATATGTATAGAATAGACTTTAACGTTCATGTTCAACTGCATTACTGCTAACAATCACAAGGATCTAGAAATTATGGAATTCAAGATCCTAAAATTAAGAATAAATTTACATGATCATTATGTTCGAAAGAAATCAAAGAAGGAGTATCTCGTTTAAAACAAAATTTAGTTGGAGTTTCTAATGTTGTTTCTAAGTATTTTATGTCCTGACTTAGTGACTTATTTATTTTACAAATAGAATATTTATTATTATTATTTTTTATTTTTATTTTTTTAATCTTTAATATTTGTGACTTATTTCTAAATTTATTGCATTTACTTAGTAATTTATTTAGTTTACTACGTATAAATAATATTTTTATTTTTTAATACAAAACGCATCGCGTCCAAAATGCGCTCGCATTCGCAACACGCATCACGCATCGGCCTCTGGGACCTTTAACGCATCAGATCGCAAAACGCAATTTTAAACCAAGACTGTTTCCTTGATGGTTTCTCGGGGTATTTTCAGATCCCCATTGATCCACAGGATCAAGAGAAGACCACATTCACCTGCCCATACGGAACTTTTGCCTACAGACGTATGCCTTTTGGCTTATGTAACGCTCCTCGCACGTTCCAACGATGTATGATGGCAATTTTCCATGACATGATCGGGAAACAATGGAGGTGTTTATGGATGACTTCTCGGTCATTGGGGACTCGTTTCAAACATGTCTCCCATCTAGATAAAATGCTAAAACGGTGTGAAGACACCAATTTTGTCTAAATTGGGAGAAGAGCCACTTTATGGTCAAAGAAGGCATAGTCCTTGGCCATAAGATTTCCAAAATGGGATTGAGGTAGATAGAGCAAAAGTCGATGTTATTGCTAATTGCCTCATCCTACTACCGTCAAAGGTATTAGGAGTTTTTAGGTCATGCGGTTTCTATTGTAGATTCATACAAGATTTTTCTAAAATCGCCTGCCTATGACTCATCTTCTTGAAAAGATGCTCCTTTTATCTTCTCACCGAGTGCATCGAAGCTTTTAAACATTAAAGAAAAAGCTTCATCAAGCACCCATTCTCGCTGCTCCGTGGGATTTACCTTTTGAGCTCATGTGCGATGCAAGTGATTTTGCTATCGGTGCGGCCTTAGGGCAACGAGATCTAAGCATTTTCACCTATCCACCACGCAAGTAAGACTATGATCAAGCTCAAACTCATTACACCACCACGAAAAAGAATTATTAGCCGTGGTGTATGCGTTTGAGAAGTTTCGCCGACTTAATCTTGACCAAATGTGTGGTGTATACGGATCACTCGGGCTCAAATATCTCTTTGCAAAACAAGATGCAAAGCCGAGATTGCTCGTTGGGTTCTCCTCCTCCAAGAATTTGATATCATTATACGTGATAAAAAGGAGCCGAGAACCCGTCACGATCATCTCGTCCCGCTTAGAAAACCCTCACCAAGATGTTTTCGAGAAAAGGAAATTAATGAAACATTTCCTCTCGAGACACTCAATGCGGTTTCTTTTCGTGGAAACTCTTCACCCCATGGTTTGTCGACTTTGCAAATTACCATGCGGGTAACTTCATAGTGAAAGGGATGTCAACCCAATGTAAGAACAAATTCTTCAAGGATGTTAAACATTACTCGGGACGATCCCTACCTATTCAAAATCTGTGCGGATCAAGTCATCCGACGGTGTGTTTATGGACAAGAAGCTCTTGACATTCTCAAAGCTTGCCATGTTGGACCCACTGGGGCCATCATAGTCCAAATTACACCGCCAAAAGGTGTTTGATTCCGATTCTATTGGCCCACGATTTACAAGGATGCCCATGAATTTGTCAAAACTCGTGACGCTTGTCAACGCCACGGAAATATCTCTCAAAGAAATGAAATGCCGCAAAATGCCATTCAAGTTTGTGAGATCTTTGACATCCGGGGTATTGACTTTATGGGGCCATTTCCATCATCTCGAGGAAACAAATACATACTTGTGGTCATTGACTATTTGTCAAAATGGGTTGAAGCAAAAGCTTTACCTACCAATGATGCCCGAGTAGTCGTGAAATTTTGAAATCTCTTTTGCCGTGTTTGGAACTCCGAGAGCTATAATCGATGATCGTGGTACACATTTCGCAATGACCAATTTGATCGTGTCATGCAAAAGTATGGTGTAACTCACCGCTCATCTATCTGCGTACCACCCTCAAACAAGTGGGCAAGTGGAAGTTTCCAACCGTGGTATTAAAAGAATTCTTGAAAGGACAAGAGGCGAAAATCGTGCATCCCGGTCGGATAAACCGGATGACGACTGGGCCTTCCAGACAATTTTATAAAACACCCATCGGGTGTACTCCATACAAGCTAGTGTACGGAAAGGCATGTCATCTTCCGATTGAGCTTGAGCACAAGGCATACTTGGGCCTTAAAACATGCCAACTTCGATATTGAGACGGTGGTGATCACAAAAAGTTCAAATGAATGAACTAAATAAACCCGTGATCAAGCATACGAGAACTCTTTGATCTACAAACAAAAGACAAAGAAGATTCATGACTCTAAAATCAAGAACCGCGTTTTCAACGTTGGTGATCGAGTCCTTCTTTTCAATTCAAGATTGAAGATTTTCTCGGAAAGCTCTAGTCCCGTTGGTGCGGTCCATTTACTATTGCTAAGGTTTATCCTTATGGTACCATTGAGTTATCTCACCGATGGTCCAAATTTTAAAGTGAATGGTCATCGATTAAAGCATTATTTTGGAGAGGACATTCCTCCCGTGGTTGTCCCAGATCTACAAACTTTCCCCATGAACCAATGAATGCGGGATCGAGTCAAGCTAGCGACTCGGTAATCAAAAAAAGAGCACACCACATGGGATTTCACCGTGAGTATCACCCTAGTGCGGGGAGTTACCCCACCGTTGTATATAAAGTTTTCTAAAAAAAAAAAAAAAAAAAAGGCCGTAATATTTCCCTTTTACGTTCTATGTTTCGCATAACCGCGGTACTTTGAATATTGAGGGCAATATTCATTTCTAGTGTGGGGGAATTTCATGAATTTTATCATGTATTATCCACCCAATTCCCGTTTTTGGCCAATTTTTTTGGAGTAAGTGTTCTACACTTACTCGACTTATGGTTATCGATCCGCCATGTCTAATAAACAAAAGGATTGGCTAATCCAGAGCAAACGGCTCTTGGTAAAGATATCTCAAATCCGCTTATGGCATGCAATTTGCCTAAAATTATATGGTGTTCAACTCACCATATCTTTAATTAGTGAAGAGTTGGCTAGCCCGCAAGTTTATGGCTTGTGGTAAAGGGTGGAAAAACCATAATTGGTAATCGACTCACCAAAGATAATATTGATAATTTATCTAAGAGTTGGCTAGTCCGAAGCAAACGGCTCGGTAAAGACAAATCAAATCCGTTCTGACTTATGATTTGCTCAAAATCATTTGGTTATCATTGTACCAAGGTTCTTAGTTGAACTAAAACAATTGGCTACTCCGAAGTGATGGCTTTTGGTAAAGAGTTCTTTAAAATCCATTAAAGTTTCAAAACATTGCTAGGGACTAGCAATATCTCGATGTGGGGATTGATGAGTGTCTAAATACTCATCATTTTTGTACCATCTAAACCGCAAAAACATCCGAAAACACTCGAAATGCATCAAAATGATGAAAATATCACAAACAAGTGTTTTGTGTGTTTTAAATGCAAAATATCAAAATCAAGAAAACGTATCAAGTTTGCAAAATTGGCGCTTTAGTCCCCAAGCTTCAAAAGTTGTCAAAACAAGTCCTGGTAAATCAAAATAAAGAAAATATCATTCAAGGTCCCTGAATTATTCTAAGTTGTCAAAATGGTCCTTGAATGAATCTTTGGTCAAATGGCGTAAAAGGTCCTCAAGTTTGAAAATGGCAAAATTAGTCCTTGGATATTTTAAAATGGAAAATTATCAAATATTATCCTTGTACTATTAAAGTTTGGCAGAATTGGTCTTTATTATAACTTTGGAAAAATGGCAGTTTTGGTCCTTCAATTTTCAGAAAAATGCAAAAATTGGTCCTTGTATTAATAAGCATCCAAACCGGACCCCTTTTAATATCCAAACCCAAGTCCAGCTGGCCCAACCTTGACCCATGGCCCTTGAGCCAGTCAAATATCTATTGTGATCCCTACCAAATAAACCCAAGACCCCTCATTTTGAACCCCCTTCATATTAATACCACCGGGTCAACAAAAGTCAAAAACCAACCACTGTTCATCCCTTACCTCCTTGTCCCGCCAAATCCAGAAACCAGAGTGGTTTCTCACCACTTGCTCCTACCACCCTTTCCACTTGTTATACACCTGTCTACCCACCCCCCTCCACCTTCACAATATCCAAAATTCATTAATTGATTGAAACCTGCTCATGACTTTTTGGCGCCAAAGCTCCAAATGGATGGTTCTGATGAATTGTGAAGATCCAATGGTTCAAGTGAAGTGGGAAAGTCTCAGGGATGTCGACATAGTCTCAAAAGTCTATAAAGAAGAGATGAGATGCAATGTGGGAAGATATCTAGTGTACTTTAGTTTAGTTTATGTCGTTTTTAAGTAATTTTCAATTTTCAGTGTATTTTAAAGCTTTCAAGTGTTTTGTTAAGTCATTTCATTGTATTGTTAAACTTTTTCCAGTATCAATTTCAAGTCTTAATCATATTTCCAGTTTATGCAATTTTTCAAGTTCAAAATCTCATGTTATGTTAATGTTGTTGTTAGTTATTTTATGGGTGAATAAGATCACATAAGCTCTAGAAAGCTTATCTAAGCTTTTAGATACCTTAAAATCGGTTTAGAAGCAAAAAAAAAAATAAATAAATAAATAAAAAAATACCAAAAATACAAATAAAATAGTGAGAAATTCAAAAATTCACAAGAAATGGTGATCAAAACTGGAGCAGGGTAAATTGTGGATGGCCTTGGTTTAGAGCTTCTTGGGAAGCTATAGGTTGTGGTCTTGTACCTCAGTTCTCAGTTCTGTGCTTAGACTCACCTTGTAAGCATTTTCTCATAATTTGCAATTTTTAGTTTAAGTGTTTAAAGTAAGTTAATTTTGGTTTAATCTTGTCTCATCGTAGTTAATATAAGTTAATCACTAGGTTTCTGTTTTAAAAAACATTTTAGTACTAAAAGCTTCAAAGCAGTTAAGTTAAAGGGTGTTTGGATTTGCCTTGATTCTTCGTTTTAGAGAGTGTTTGAGTTGTTGCTTGTTATTGTTTTGTGTTACTTAAGTATCATATAGCTCAAATAAACAAAGAAAATCGGTGCTTGTTTGTTTAAATAGTCAAAATCTCTTTAATCTCACTTAGTTGTTAATCGTTAAGGTTTTAGTTTGTCAATCTCATCATATTAGCTTAAAACTTGTTAACTTAGCTTAATCTCATCTTATTTTAGGTTAATATATCATAATCATCAAGAGGATTAATTCAAAGTTCACATTAGTCAACTTATCCGTGATTCTCATTGAATTGCATTTGAATCTCATGAAGTGTTATTTGTCGATTCTCACGATTCAAGATTTTGGTTTCACGATATGCTTCTCACGATCTGTTTGAAGTTCTTTGAATTTATTTTTGATTCTGTGATGTAGAAGTTTAGATTTCACGATTTGTTTGTTGTTGTTAATTTCTATTTCATTTCTCACGATTTAGGATTTGATTCTCTTGAATCATTGAATTGCTTATTGTAGTTTAATAGTCTGTTTCTTTACATTCTTTAGCATATTTCAGTGCGCTTAAGTTGTCTACAACTTAATTTGTCCTCAACAATCATTTTACATTTGAAAGTTTTGAAACACCATTCAGTCTCAGTGGGACTTAACGACCCAGGAATCCACTATATTCTCCAGATCTTCATTGCATTGGTTTTTGAGCAGTTTTGAGTTTATTACGGTTAGCCATTCACAAGTGGTTAGCTTGTGTGATTAAACTTGACTGTTTAGGAGCGAATCAGTCTCCTTAGGCGTAGAAATCACAATAAACCAAGTAGCACTTATGCGTAAGAAACACCAAAGTTACGCGTAACAGCAAAAGTTACGCGTAAGCAGGGAAAAAAGACTAAAGTTATGCGTAAACAGTAAGCTAGGCATAGGATTCCCTTATTTGTAAGACTAGGTTTACGCGTAAGAAGAATCTTAGGCGTAGGATTTTCTACGCGTAAGCTTAAGCTTATGCGTAAGTTTAGGGTTTTATCCCAAGTGATCTTCTACACTATCACAGTGCAAAGGATATCCAAAGTCGACGTATTTTCAGGCTTATCCAAGCAAGAAAACACGGAGTAAACCACGAAAATGAAGATCAAACCAAGGAAATACTTACGCGTAGGATTAGGGTTTTGATACGCGTAGGATTACTCGTAATTTTGATTTTGCCCAAAAAATGTTTCTAAACCAGTTTTTGTGTGATGAAATAGCTTCAATAACACCAAAAGACACAAAAGTGTGAAACTTGATGATCCAAAGCACTCAAAACAGTTATGCATAGAACGATACCCACGAACAAAAACAAGCTTAAAAACTTAGATCCACGCGTAAAGTTTGAAACTTTTTTCCAAAAACAAGTATTTTAACACCTTAAAACGTTGAAAGTACAAGAATCTTGGATTAAAAAGTGTAAAAAACAAGTGTTTAAGCGAACCAAAGTATCGAACGTGTGTTTTAAGCGTAGGACCGAAACCCACTTCAAAAACAAACACGATTCACCCAACTAGTAGGCGATTGATACCACTGTTAGGTCACTAGTTTTACAAACACAAGTAATATAGAAAGAGATAAGGCGATTGAACAAGATCTAACACACACACACACGATATTAAAGACGGTTATGCGTAAGGCATGAGTGAAAGAAATAACTTGAACAACCAACCTTCAAATGAAGGTTTACATAAGGTATTTATAGGAGGAAAGCTAGGGCAATACTCCTAGTTTCCATCCTTTCCTTAATGGACTAAGGCCTAGGCTCATGGGCCTTCTACACAAGCCTAAGGCTAATTACAAACATAAAGACCATAATAAAGCTAACTATTACATATTATTTACTAACACTTGATTATGGTTTAGGAGTGATTCCAACAATCTCCCCCTGAAGTGTTGGTGATGAACGGTGAAGGCGTTGATGTAATAGTAGCTCTGACGTCTTCTGACATTCTTCTTTCTTGTGAGAAGAATTGCCTCGATTCGAACAATCTCCCCAGTGTAGAAAGATGGTTTTCCTTGAGCATTTATGCTTTGACGTCATCATTAACTTTGTATAACAGCTTTGATACCACTTGATCGTCATCTTCTTCACCTGGAACTTTTCTTGCAAAAGTTTTGTATGCTCCAATGTATTACCGTCTACCAAATCCTGACCTTCTTCAGGGTAGGGAGTGTTATTAACAAGAGTAGAGAACCATTCAAATTCTTGATTTTATCGTCATCTAGCCAAGATACGACGTCACCGAGGCGTCTTCTTCTTCTTCTTTTCAAGGCCTAGATGATGATCTTTGGTTTCGAACTTGTTTGGGAGAGGTGGTTTGTTGTAGGGGCTCAAGGACCTCTTCATCGTCACCACCCGTGTACTCAAAGTGATCACCGGTTTTCGAGTCGGGGTGGTAACTCGAATCGCCCCGAGGTTTATCCGTAGAAGAATGAGGAGGAGACCTTTGTTGAGTAGGAGTCCGTTGGAGAGGAGGTAACATAGAAGATGATTCACCGGACTTCTTCCGACGCTTAGCTTTATCATGCTTATCCCGATCCTTGTCTTCATCGTCTCTAGGACGCTTAGACTTTTCGCTCGAATCTACATGCTTCTTTGAGTTGGTTGTCCAAAGAATGCTTGAAACAGCTTTCCTTCCTCAAAAGTAAATGTCCCGGATCGTGTAGACATTTGTGTGACAAGCTTGGACACCAATTCATTATCCGAGAAAACTACACGATCGGATGGATTGATTGTGATGGTTAAAGTGTGGATCTTATGGTTTGCTTGGCTATCGCATAAGATTCGGATATAGTTGTCTGGTAAACATCTCCTTTGTGACTTTAGGAACGATATCCCAAGGTACTTGTTAGTGTAACCTTCGATCATTTCGTTCGCTTCCTCTTGACGATGACTTTTCATGAACTTCGAACAAATTCCTTTCTTTCTCGCATCTTGTCTTTCTCATCATTTAAGCATTGATTTGGTCAAGAAACCAATTCGCTTTTTCGAGAGCATGTCCTTCTTTCGACTTGTTGGATGACTTTCACAATTCTTTCATGAGTCCGAGAAATCCAAGATCGAGGTGGTTTCTTCACGATTTGGATGTTGATTTGGTTGATTTTTTGATGGTGGTGGTGAGGAATGAGATGATGAGTCGATGAGGAGGAGACATGAGGAGGCTCGGGGTCCTTAGAAGGTGCGTATATCCTCCTTGGAACGAGTTGGACCGTTGAGAAGCAAATCATCATAATTCTCTTCGTCATCTTGTCCAGTTAGCCTTTTCTTCCGTCGAGCCTTAGCTTCTTCATCGATCTTTTCTTTCTCGGCCTTATCCTTTTCTCGGTTCCTCAATGTTATGTTCATGAGACACCCCACAAGCGTTTGTTGTTGCACAAGTGGTGGCACGGATCCTTATCGGTTCGATTAACGCATCGGGATCCGGTGAGGAGTGGAAGCACCACTTGATCCTCGGGGCCACCCATTTGGTCTTTTGAAAATTCTTGACCTTTTGAATGTGTCTAACTAAATTAAACTTCTTCCGTATGATTGATCCAAGAACTCTTCTTCTTCTTGAGCTCTCATCATAGGGCACAAGTGCGGGAGTCTTCCTTTTCCTTTATCGACTTGAGGACTTGGAGGTTTTGCATCAAGGATTGTCATCCTTGCGGTTTGAGTAGGTAATCTCTTCATACGTGTCGCACCTTGAGCTTTCGTCCACAAGCTTTCTTTGCGGTTCGGTGTGGGAATAGGTTCGGTTTCCTTTACGGAACAATCCTTTTACGAGGAGGATTCCTTTTGGAAGCTTCCTATAACTTCGTAACTCATCGCACTTCCAACACTTCCTCTTACGGTTCTCCGAGTAGGAGTTCACAAGGTTTTTCATCAAGATGACCGACTTTACCTTCTTTTCCGCTACGGATACCTTTTATCGCTTCAAGCTTCTTGATTTTTTAGATAGAAGGTGATCAAAGAGACGGCACCGCTCTTAGTTGTCGATTCCTTGATTACGATAGAAAGGATAGGTTCGGACAACAAGTCGTGATTGTCGGGGTCATTGAGCCTCGTGGAATATCGTGATTGAGTCCAAGTACTCTACGGATCAAAAGCTTTGTGTATCGACATAGGGAATCTTTGAGCTAAGCTTCTTGTGAAATAGCATCATGTCCTCCCATATCGTTGCTTCGATTTCGATGTTCTTCTTATTGATCAAAGACGGAAGATTTGCGTTCCATGAGCTTTGGATGCTCATAACCACCGTCACGACGTAAATAGACTTGGTAATGATGATGTAGAGGGTTCTCCACGGTTGGGGAATGTTCTTAAGCTCCACGTGAGAATGCTTAGTAACAACCCTCAAGCTTCATCATAGCCAATGTCAAGAAGAAATTGCGAACTGTCTCTTCAAGGGTGTAGCAAAGAAGCCGGTTGGCTCGATTTCGTGAATGAGAAGAACAAGACGTAAGTCCGCATGAGTGATGGTGACTTGTTTGTGATTATGTTACCGTCATCGCACTTTGACCAAATGATCCTCGCATAGTGTTCCGAATTGCCGAATGTAGATTTCCGATCTTGTGGCGAGTGTGAGAGCATGTTCGGTAGGGATGATTCCTAAGAATATCCACAGAATCAAGCGGGAAGATTACGAGCAAGTAAGGGTTTCAAAGTCAACCCTAAGGTTGTTCTTTACAATCTTTCTAGGATAGCCATTGGGAAGATATCGACAATAGTGAGAACCTCGGTGCATCCACATTCATTTGAGCTGACCATGTCGTGATCTCGAAATAACATTAGCCAAAAGAACCAACATATCGAAAGACATAATGTTAGTCAATGTAAGGTCTTATTGTCTAGTTATTGAATGTACAGTGATAATGATTGTTACGAGTCCTAAGTCACTTGTTTGTCCAATAGTCCAATGACGTCGTGAAATGTTTCGTGAGTTAGTTAACTTTAAGTTTTAAAGTTTATGTTATCACTTATTGTTCACAACATATCAAACGATTAAGTTTATTAGTGACATTATTGGATTCGTGACGTTATGATTAGTTTATTTACAAGTTTGTACACGTAACAATTCATAATGAAGGTCAATCAAGGCTTAGGCGTAGTTTTGACAAAGTTAGCGTAAACAAGAATGACATACGCCAGAGACTAAAGCTACGCGAGGTTCCTAACTTACGCGTAAGAGAAGTTACGTGAGGAAAGGGGCCTTATGCGTGGGGCTTACGCCAGAGGCGATAAAGACCTTACGCGTAAGGCTTACTCGTAAGAGTAGACCTTATGCGAGAGTCATCGCTTATGCATATCCTTCACGGGATACGCGTGAGTCCCATTATAGAACCTTATGCGTAGTAGTTACGCCGAGGATTTCTCTTACGATAAGCGCCACGCGTAAGGTAATCATAAGCGTAGAGATTCAAATGACCTTGATTCTGAATTTTAAGCGCAGCAAGCCTGAAATAAATTCATCAAATCATCAATATTAACAAAAAAATTCATTTTAACAACAAATCATGGCATGAACATTCGATAAACAGTTATGAGTAGAAAGTCATACGCGTAGGTCAAAACCATAAGGGTTATGAATTACGCGTGTAATTTCTAGCCATGGGATTTGCACCAAACAATTATAGGTAGTTCTAAGATGTTGTGAGAGTCTATAAACCAAGTTATAACATCTAAATCATAGAGAATCAAAGATGCCCAAACTTATGAACTTTAAACCCTAATTCCAAATTTTTAATCATTTAGAGTTTCTGGGTGGTTATAGAGCTTGGAAATAATCAATTCATCATCATATAAACATTACACAACAATCTTTTTGAACAAAACTCTTCACATTTGTAAACACCCAAATCGACTCATAAACCCTAATTCTCAAAAATCATCAATTCGTGTTTCTGGGTGGTTTTTGAGGGTAAAAATAGTATCATTGATGTAAAAGACACGTTTTGACACATTCTTTTCAACCACAAACACACTCACATTGATTGTGTGTTCATACGCTTATGCGTAGAACACATAATCACGCATAACTAACGTTTTAGCCGTAGGATTTGCTTGAAATTCAAAACCTTAGCTTGTATTATCGTTAAGATCATGAAAACACTTACAAAATGATGATCTAAAGTACGGATTTCTTGAACGAATATTAGGCGTAGGATCTTTTAGGTTAGAAGTAATAAATGTGAGGATAATGTTAGGTGGAGGATGTTTTTATTAAAATAACTTTAACATTTTGACAGTTTTGGTCCCTCCACCTTTTCCTTTTTCAAACAAAGCCTTTTAACTTCCATTTTGGTTACCAAACAAAAATTTTAAGAAAGGAACTTGACGACACTCCCCCTCGACTTAAGAAATAATGAAAGGTTATAAATTTTAGTCCGAGGAGTGTCATTTAACCAGAAAAGTTTACCACCATTGATAAAAGAGACAACCGAGATATAATAACATGCAAGTACACAGATGTTTTGAAACAGTTAAGTGATAATTTTCTCCCCCTCAACACTTGATCGGAAAAATACTAAATTTTAGATAGATTATAGTGTTGATGGAAGAGATGTACTTGCCATGTTGAAAGAGAAGTAGATTAGAGGAATATTTTTGATGTTTTTAAAAGATTTTATATTTTTGTATTTGGTTTTTGAAAATTTATTTACAAAAGATATTTTTGGTGTTTGACAGGTTTTTAAGACTGTTTTAAGAGGTCATCTAATTCCTCTTGAGTCAAACACCTCATACCAATCCGTGGACCAACTCATTAAACCTAGCGGAGGCAAGGCTTTGGTGAGAAGATCCGCCAATTGGTATTCGTACCCACAAAGTATAATTCAACGGCACTGCTCCACGTGGTCCTTGATGAAATGATAGCGAAGATCGATGTGCTTTGATTTCGAAAGTTTGAATCGAGTTACACGAGATCGCTATGGCACTCCAATTGTCACAAGACATCGGGATTCTCACAACACGTAACCATAGTCTTTGAGTTGTGTTCTCATCCATATGACTTGAGCACAACACGCAGACATGGCTACATATTCTCGCTCGGTTGATGACAATGATGTACAATCCGCTTCTTTGATTGCCAAGACACCGGTTTATCACCAAGAAATTGTAGTGCTCCAAGTACTTTTCTTGAGTCTAAGCATCTGCGTGGTCGTCTCGAAAAGCGATTAGTTCAAAACCGAATCCTTCGGATACGGATCCCCAAGTTAATGGTTCCCTTGATGTATCGGAGGATTCTTTTAGCCTCGAGAGGTGGGTTTCGGTTGGTCGCGATCGATAACGGAGCATAGATAAACGACAAAGACAATATCAGTCGCTAGTCGTTAGATACATGAGACCCAATAATACTTCGGTATTTGGTAGGGTCAACTAATTTCCCATGTAAATCGGTGTCTAGCTTCTTGGTATGAGTCATTGGTGTGGCATAAGTATCAGGTGTTTTCATTCCAAATTTGTTTAACAATTCAAGGGCATATTTAGATCGACTCAAGAAAATACCACGGGGTGATTGATGAACTTGTAATCCTAGAAAGAATGTAAGTTCACCCATCATGGACATTTCAAAATTTTCTTCATTAGTTTTGCAAAGCGATTGAAAACTTTTATGTGTAGACCCAAAATGATGTCATCCACGTAAATTTGAACAATTAAGATATGTGCCCGTGACATTGGATAAAAAGAGTTTGGTCAACCGAGCCTTTGGTGAAATTATTAGCAATGAGGAAAGATGATAGTTTATCGTACCATGCCCGAGGGCTTGTTTGAGACCATAAAGAGCTTTGTTCGGTTTGTAGACATGGTTCGGGAACTCGGATCAACGAATCCTTCGGGTTGGTGACATAAACCGTTTTTCGGTTGTCCGTTGAGAAACGCAGTTTTGACATCCATCCGAAGACCGTCATATTCATATGAGCCGCGAACGAGAAATATCCGAACGACCTCAAGACGAGCAACCGGAGCAAAAGATTCTTCAAAGTCTATCCCTCTTCCTCGATGATAACCCTTAGCAACTAGACGTGACTTGTTTGGATTACGCCCTTCAAAGACATCAATTTGTTTTTCCAAATCCATTTGAGACCAATGACGTAGACCCTGTTGGTCTTTCAACCGCCCCATACTTCAAGACGTTTAAATTGGTTGAGTTCTTCTTGCATGGATTCAATCCGGTTGTCTTTTGTCATTGCGTCTTTAATGTTTTAGGCTCGCATTGGCGGGCGGTGAGTGCATAGATGCAATGTTCACCATCGTGTGAAGACGTTGTCTCGTAACGATCGGTTGATTCGGGTTGCCAATAATATTAGCCGAGGATGGTCTTTTGTACATCGATGTGTAGAGGTTGATGTTGGTATACATTGTGCGATTCGAGGATTCAAATGGTTTGTTGATGATTCCGCGACATCAAGTGCAAGATGTCATTAGCAAACGGGTTGAAGAACGATTTGGATCAAAATCTGCGGTGGGGTACTTCATTCGTAATATCATTAATGGTTCATCATTGTTGGAAGCGGTGTGTTCAACTATTGTGTTGGAGTCAATGGTGTAGGTGCATCTTCAACAAGATTTGTTGTAGCAGTGTATCGGTATAGGAATATTATCGGGTTGTGCGGTGAAGCAATGGATACACCGAGCACGTTCATCAATATCGTCACGAACGTAGGAGCAAATAACCTTTCCATTTGTTGACGAGTTAGTTTGGGGGCTTTGTTCGGTGATGATGGGGTTGAGGAAGTTTAAACGGTTGTGACGTGTTCTAAGTCGTTATACTCGAGCCGCTCTCTAAACCATAATCAAACACAAAGTTACACATTTACATATTTGATTAAACCATAATCAAGTGATTCCAACACATTTGATTAAAAGCTGTTATACAAACACTTGATTGTATAATATTTGATTAATATTTGATTAACTATTACATATTAATTACTAACACTTGATTATGGTTTAGGAGTGATTCCAACACATTTGATTAAAAGTTACACAATTGGTCCCCAAACTGGAACAAATTCACGCATTTGATCTTTTTTTGTTACTGCTTGTTAAAAAGAATTTAAAAACTTATAAATTTTTTTTTCTTAAAAATCTACATAAAATCATTTTTTTTAATTGAAATTTTTTTAAAAAGAAAAATTAAATAAAATTTTTATACATTTTTTTGTAAACCGTATATTGATTGAATATCAATCAGATACAATGTTGTGTATAAATAACACACTAATGGGCCTAACTACAACTATTAAGCTAGAATAATAACATTACAATTGGGCCTAAAATACATATGTCTACTAACAGCCCCTCGTAGTTTGAGCGGGAGAGGAACGAACACTTAAGCTGGAACGGAAATCATCAAATAAAGTCGTAGGTAAGCCTTTGGTGAAGATATCTGCATACTGATAACGAGATGGAACATGGAGAACACGGACATGCCCAGTGGCTACCAAATCACGAACAAAGTGAATGTCAATCTCGATATGCTTCGTGCGTTGATGTTGCGGGATTAGAAGAGAGATAGACAGCACTGACATTATCACAATAAACAATCGTAGCCGTAGAAAGTGGTGTGTGAAGCTCACGTAATAAATTACATAACCAACAGGTCTCAGCAACTGCATTGGCAACACCTCTATACTCAGCCTTAGCACTGGAGCGAGAAAGTGTGAACTGCCGCTTAGAGGACCAAGAGAGAAGATTGTTGCCTAGGAAAACACAATAACCTGAAGTGGACCGGCGTGTAGTAGGACAGCCAGCCCAGTCGGCATCTGAATAAGCTACCAAAGAGGATGTCGAAGACAAATAAAGCTGTAATCCATAGTCCAAGGTACCTCGAACATAACGTAGTATCCGCTTGAGAGCAGAAATATGGGGCTCCCGAGAATCATGCATAAAAAGACAAATCTGCTGAACAGCATAAGAGATATCCATCCTAGTAAATGTAAGATACTGAAGAGCACCTGCAAGACTACGATACAATGTAGGGTCAGAAATAAGATCACCATCGGCAACCAGTTTAGTATCTGTGTCAACAGGAGTCCGACATGGGTTACAAGTAAGCATGTTGGCACGCTCAAGGACATCAGTAGCATACTTCGATTGAGAAAGAAACATCCCTGAAGTATTACGCGTCACATAAATGCCCAAAAAATAATTAAGAGGACCAAGATCAGTCATGGAAAACTCTGCATGAAGCGAAGCAATAACCTGCTGTAGAACAATAGTTGAGGATGCAGTCAAAGCTATATCATCAACATATAACAATAAATAAGCAGTATCCGAGCCCTGTCGATAAATAAAAAGTGAGGAGTCACACAGACTATGATGAAACCCAACTCGAGTAGCATAAGCAGCAAACCGCTCACACCAGGCCCGAGGAGCCTGTTTAAGCCCATACAATGATCTCTGCAGAAGACAAACATGATCGGGATGGCGAGGATCTCGAAAGCCCGGAGGCTGATGCATATAAATTGTCTCAGATAAGAAACCATGTAGAAATGCATTCTTGACATCAAGCTGATGAACAGGCCAATGTCGAGAAATAGCAAGACTTAGAAATGTACGAATAGTAGCCGGTTTGACAACCGGACTAAATGTCCCATCAACATCAATACCTGTGAGCTGTGTACTGCCATTCGCCACCAGGAGAGCCTTGTAGCGACTAAGACTACCATCTGCATTATGCTTGTGTCGAAAAAGCCACATAGAACGAACAATGTTCGCGTCCGGTGGTCGAGGCACAAGAATCCAAGTATTATTTTTAATCAATGCATTATATTCATCTATCATAGCACTTTACCAATTTTGGTCATTAAACGCATGGGTGTAGGACTTGGAAAGCGGTGAAATGGTGGACACATTGAAGGTAAAACGTTGGGTAAGACGGTTAGAACCAACATGAAAGCGAGTGACCATAGGGTGAGTCGACACGGGATTGGGATTGGGAGGTGGTGTCGGTGAAACAACACCAGCGGATTGGGGTGAGGCGAGTGGTGTACCGGGCTGAGAGGTGGAATTGGGGTTTGGGTCAGGCATGGTTGGCGGTGTAGGTTGCGCTTGGTTTTGGCCGGTTGTATTGGGCTGATGCGCGGATGGGGTGGGGGTACTAGGAGATGATAAGTTGGTGGGTGGGGCAGGAGATTGGTTTGGCATATGAGGCGGTAAAGTTGTGGGCGTGGGTAGTGTAATAGGAGTGTTAAGTATGTGTTGTTGAATGATATTAGGTGATGTTTCAAGGAAGTTGTATGAAGGTGATGAACTAGGAGTCATAGATCCATAAGGAAAAACCGTCTCATCAAAGTTAACATAACGAGAGAGGATTATCTTATTGGTGTTTAGATCGAGACACCTATAGCCACGATGGCTTGTGGGATACCCGAGAAAAATAGCCGGTGTGGCACGTGGTTGAAGCTTGTGATTGGTGGTGAGGTGAGGGTAACAAAGGCAACCAAATACACGAAGATCTGAGTAGTTTGGTGCGGTCTTATAAAGGCAATTATGAGGAATGTCATTGTTTATGGCGGTTGAAGGTATAATGTTTAGGAGATAGGTTTCCATGTGAAGTGCTTCAACCCAAAAAGTGGGTGGTAAGTGTGCTTGAAATAAAAGTGTGCGAATGAGGTTGTTAATGGTACCTATCATCCGTTCAGATTTGCCATTTTGTTGGGATGTTTGAGGACAAGAGAAGCGAATGGTAATACCATTAGATGCAAATAATTGGTGTAGGGCATTGTTGTCAAACTCGCCCCCATGATCACATTGCAAAGATTTAATGTCACAATTAAATTGGTTTTTAACAAAAGCACGGAAATGAATAAATTTAGACAAAGCATCAGACTTGTTGCGTAAAGGATACACCCATAAATAATGTGAAAAATGATCTAGAAACAAAACGTAGTATTTAATACCCGAAACACTCGAAAGTAGTGAGGTCCATAAACCCGAATGAATATATCAAAAGGAGACTTAACAACTGTTTCAGAAAGCGAAAAAGGAAGTCGCACGTGCTTGCCAAGCTGACAAGCATGACAAAGCACGGGAGACTTAGTCTTATTACATGAAATGAAATTATCAGAAACTAAAGAACGTAACACGTCACTTCCAGGATGACCAAGACGTTGGTGCCACATATGCTGACTGACCAAAAAATCTTGAGGAATTGACGGGGATGTGACCGGATACAGATCATCGGTGCTGTCACATCGGAGCAGAATTTGACGGGTCCAGAAATCCTTCACAGAAAAACCAAACTCATCAAATTCAATGGTACACTTATTTTCACGAACAAATTGACGGACCTAAATTAAATTTTTTACAATATTAGGTGTGATGAGGACATTATTTAAATGAAGGGTTCTATGAGGGGTTGACAAAGTGCTATGGCCCTTGTTGGAGACGGGAATAAATTTCCCGTCACCAACAAAGACGGATGGATAAATGCAAGAATTAAAAACAGTACTAAGATTATTAGCAGAGGAGTTAAGGTGAGATGACGCACCAGTATCCATGTTCCAATTACTATTGACGGGGTCTTGAAGTGTCATGGTGTTGAAAGCTTGAGGAAGTAGCGTTTCCTGACCCGAAGCATACCCGGACTGAGCAAGTAAGGCTGTGGAATTAACCGTATATTGATTGAATATCAATCAGATACAATGTTGTGTATACATAACACACTAATGGGCCTAACTACAACTATTAAGCTAGAATAATAACATTACAATTGGGCCTAAAATACATATGTCTGCTAACATTTTTTTGTCTGGATAATTTTTTGTTATATTCTTTTAAAAATCTTAAAAATTGTAATTTTTTTTAAAATAAATATAGATTAAAAAATCTGACATTTTTGAAAAAACATTACAAATCTGGAAAATAAAATTTGAAAAATCTGATATATATTTTTTAAAATTATTTTTGTATAATCTGGAATTTTTTTATAAAAATAATTAAAATATTCGAGATTTAAAAAAAATATAAAAAAATTTATCCAAATAAAAAAAAAGAACTAAAAAAATGAATAAAAAAATCTATCCAATATTTCTTTTAAAAATATTTTAAATTTGAAAAAAAAAATAATGATTTTATCTAGATATTAAGAAAAAAATTAAAGTCTTTTTTTTTTTTTTTTTTTTTTTTAAATAAAAAATTAGCGAGCGTTACTAAAAAAGGATCAAATGCGCGAATTTGTTCCAGTTTGGGGACCAATTGTGTAACTTTGAATCAAGGATAACTGTTGGAATCGCTCCTAACTCGTAAATGGAACGATATTGACGGGATTACATTTTCTATCTTTGTTAACTTAAACACAAGGGCTTGTTATGTCATTTAGTCATAGTTTTCCTTCTCTCTAGTTTCTCTCTCTAACTTGAAGATGGTGTTCTTCCATCTTCCTAGACCTCCCGATTCACCAAATCATCCATAAATACGGTCCTAACATTGGTATCTACAGCCCGGTAGGTTTTAGTTATGGTTGATCTTTGGTGATATTTTCTTGTCAAAAAACTTATTTTAAAAAATCTGTTTCTAATCTTAACTTTTCACAATTTTTGGTTAACAGATTTTTTTACAAGTTTTATTGTATTCGTTATTTGGTCTAAAAGTCTTATCATATTTGTTTGATTGCTACAACAGTTATGTATCCTTTTTTATGACTTTTTACCAACTCGAATTTGTGGTCTTCTGGTCATTATTTCGTGGTCAAACTGGGCTAAATGATGCGATTTTTTCTGCATTTTTTCTGGGTTTTTTACGATGTTGGTCTGATTCTTTGGCCGGAAAACATGGCCGGAAAAAAGTCAAAGAGGGTCAAAACCCTTGTTTTTTACGCCTAAGGGTCATCTTCAGTCCATAGACGAGTAACTTGGAAAGTTATTCGTAAGAACCTCAGCTTACGTGTAAGCTTACGCGTAAGGCTTACCTTACAAGTAAGAATCATCCTACGCATAAGGATAGTCTTTTACGCATATGTCTTTGTTTTACGCCTATGACCAAACCTTACGCATAAGGGTTATCTTTCTTACGCATAAGGTTTATTTCGTTTACGCGTAAGGGTCTTTTTACGCATAAGAAGAGATGCAAGAAAAAAACAGACCATGATGAATTGAAGATGTAAAAGGACCATAACCACAACACCACATATACCAAATACCAAAAACCTCTCGACCTCAGATCTGTTTTCAGTCCACATTGGTCCAAAAACACATTACATAACCATCAACTGAACACATAACAAGACTCAATATAAAATATTAAAAGAAAGGATTTCAGAATCTTTTCGTGTCTTTCCAAAAGTCCATTTCAAGAAAAACTACACAATAATCTCATCATCACAGATCCATATAAAAATTAATACGATGACTATATACGTGATAAGTACAAATCGACCTCGGCTCTTTATCTTTACATGGGTTACCAAGTAATTACTGACCTCGAAGGTCATTAAAAGATTAGAGATATCATCATCAACCGTGTAGAAAGATTAAACTTCTTTTAAACGTCCGAGACATCAAGACACGATTTATAACAACTTTGTTATAATTGTTCTTGGTTTCGTTATTTAAAACAAACAGAATACGAATTCGGAAAAAAAAACATAATCAAACCTACCTGTGACCCCCTCCAAAGGATCTTGAATTCGTGAAACATTCTTGATTCGTGAAGTGCTGTAACATATTGGATTTCACAAACACATCAAACCATAAACACAAGAGGCGTATACAAGAGGTTTTAGAGAGAGAAAGTTAGAGGTTGGGAACTTTAGTGAGAGAAAGAAAAATCTTATTATGAGCTCCAACTCTCTACCTTGGGAGGTAGAGAGTATTTATAGTTCTTACATAAGTCGCCACCTACGGGCTGTGGATCAGGCATACAGTGGGTAAAGACCCGTCCGTCCTCCACGGTGTTACATAACTAAATACTACTAAACACTAAATAATCTACGACTACGAGCTTTCTAACGATTATATATACTTGAGGTGAGCGAGTCTTTAATAACTGGATTTACTAAATCCTAACAATCTCCGCCTAAGGGAGGTCACCTCAAGATCATCTCCAAATTACATTGAACACAAACAGATATTACATTTAAAATTGTTCTTGCCTTCTTGATGTAGTTCTTTGCTCAGGAGCTCGTAGTCATTGATTCTTCATTATTGTATGTTTGGATAATCAATGTGGAGGTCTTTAACTGATCCACGTGATAATGAGTTTTGAGCCAGCTTTGAGATCATCGGCAAACATAAATCTCGACTCTTCCATTGTGGTGTTGGTATTATGTGATGTTGTGACATTTGGACCGACATGCTCACATTCGGATCATGATATATTCTCATCGAGCGGCGGAAGCTTCGTTGATTCATGATATTGGCGCAGCGCAGAGAAGCATATAGTGTTGTGTGAGCATGCGGCTATGGATTGACCGCTTCATTCGGATCATTTGCAAACGTCGGGCGACTGCATACTGTGATTAGCAATAAAGCGCACGTAAAGTGTCTTTAATCACTTCGTTGAATTGAGGTACACGCCCACGGTTCCCGTTGATCGAGACAATCACGCGTGATCGGTATAATTCAAGAATTTCCTTGCGGGGTTTCGCAATTGTTCTAGTTGTTCTCAAACCGAACGTCTCAAAGAAGACAACACGGAGTGAGTGAACCAAATAATTGAGATTCACCGATTAATGAAAAGAGATTTGAAAAACAATCGTGTATCGCTCAATAGAAATTGTTTTTGCAATACAACGAAGGTTTTAATGAAAATCAATTATCAATCATAAACACCTTTTATTTTGAAATATTTGTACTCGATCGATGTGCTAAAGAAAAGAGTTTTAAGCACAACGACCGGTTTTTCAAAGGTATCCGTCAATCCATAACTCGAACCGGATTGATTCAAAAGATTGAATCGCCCATTGTTTCTCTCGGTTGTCACATGGTTGATCTATTAGATAGATCTCACATGCCACCCACCAGAGCTTGTTTGATGTTGGCTCGAACGCTTTCCATCTTCAATGTGAATATGTTTGCATATCACTCGGATGTTCGCAATACCACAAGGATAATGCGAGGACTCATAAGATATAATCTCTTCCACATTGTGTGAAAGAGAGTCTTCATTGAAAGTGTTTTAATGAGATTTATAGATGATCTCGTGGCTCTAGACTCAATTGTGCATATTTGGATCCTATTTCGGAGACTAGGAGAGGGTCTCCTTCTTCAATATCAACAATCTCTAAGAGAAAATCGATAGTTAATGACGGTTCCCGTGAGAATGAAACAAGTCCTTTAAGAGGAACTTGAGTGGTTTGGGAGGATGAAGTGCGGTCGCCACCGGGTCCATGACGCCTTGTCTTCAATACCGATGTTACCTTGGTAACCACCAATAGCATATGAATTGAACCCGGTATCGCCCTAAGGTTGAATAATTGGAGGCTATTTATTTTCACCCTTTCTCATTCAATTCTTTTCATTCTTCAACTCCTTGATTCTACCGAGACTTCATAACTAGAACCTTGTTGGGTTTATTCCATTACTAGCTCGGTCTTAGTCCGCACTCTTCCCATATCTCATTTTCTCCTTTTTCAATATACCTACGGACTTCTACACTATCTAGTGGATTGTCCCTGGGTAGATCCCTCCGGTTCTGGCGGCTCATGGGAGCAAATACCTAACCTTATCGTCCTTATATCACCATACATAAAGTAAAGTTGGTTGGTCTATTTGGTATTGTTCATCTGCCATTGGAACCAATTGAAAACCATTTAAAAAATCAATCCAGATACTTGTGATATATTATCAAAGCATTTTGTACCTGAATTGTTTTTGATATTTTTAGAACAAGAGCTCCCCCTCAACATGTGCATCAAGCATCATTTTGTAATAAAGATAATTTTCATCTTTGAGGGGTTGGCTTGCATCTAAGAGTAGTTATATAAAGAATGTGGTTTTCAAAATAGTTGCTCCCCTCAATATGTGCATAGATATTTGAAAATATTTTGCACATATTAGGAAAAGACGCACATTGAAATAAATTGATCACGTTTCAAATCTTTGTGGTTTAAGATAGATGCTCCCCTCAACATGTGCATGGAAAATTTGAAATCGTTTGGCACATGTGGGAAGGAGAGCTTGTACATCCTTATGAAACCATTTACCGAATTATCGTTTAAATCCAATTTAAATCACAAATTCTCCCGATCACAATTATCAAATCATTTGAGATTTGTGATCTCTGTAGATTTAAATTGATTTTGAAAGCTTTTAAGGAGAATTGTGACTTGATTATGAAAACGTTTTAACTGATAAGGATCGGATTTTGAGATTTTAAACTCCAGTGATTAAACATGCATGGTTATCTTTTGAAAATAATTGTATGACAAATAACCTTTTGATTTAATTGAAATCATTTTCCCCCTCAATCAATGACATAATTTGTTGATTGAGAGATAGATATTTTTGACAAACGTTGAGTCTAGATGATTTTCAAAAATAGAGTCCGAGTTATTTTTCAAAGCAATTAGTTTTCATTAGATAGTAAGTAACTGTTTATAGAATCAGAGCATGAGATTTGAAAACAAGATAAAGCATGTGTCTGTTCTTTCTTTGAAAAGCGGGTTATTGCCTGAAATGACAATAAACCATTGTTTCACTTTCTCTCAAAAATATTTTTTGATTTTTTTGATTTTTTTTTTAAAATTCGAACAACATCTAAAGTCCCGTGTCATTCTTTGAATGACAGCACAAAGATTGTAGATATTTATCGAATCAAGAAAAACATGACAAAATGACAATATTTTTTTGGAATTTTTCAAGATTTTTCAAATTTTTATGGATTTTTGAAAGTTTTATATTTTTGTATTTTGCTTTTCGAAAAGATATTTACATGAGATGGATGAAGAAAGACCTTTACTCCTCGTCTTCCTCTTGAAGACGTTTGAGTGTTTCCGGTTGTAGACTCTTTAGACCAAGTCGTGGGAGGATAAACTCAAAACGTTCTCTAGGAAGAGCTTTGGTGAAGATGTCTACTAACTGATATTCAGTCCTCACAAAATAGAGTTCCACCACACCGTTTTCTACTTGCTCCCTGATGAAATGATGTCGAATGTCGATGTGCTTTGATCTTGAGTGTTGTACGTTGTTGCATGAGAGAGCAATAGCACTTTTATTATCACGAAGATGAGGGATTTTGTTGAATTCAAAGCCATAGTCGATAATTGAGATCTCATCCATAGGATTTGAGCACAACAAGATGACATGGCTATGTATTCAACCTCTGTAGAGGAAATAGAAGTACCCATTTGCTTCTTTGAAGACCAGCTCACAAGCTTATCACCCAAAACCGAGCACCTCCGCACGTGCTTGACGTGTATCTTGACATCTGCATGATCAAGATCTGCATGATAGGTCGTTAGTGACATACCGGTGTCCTTGGTACCAAAGTTCCATATTGATGGATCCTTGGAGATACCGAAATACCCGTTTAACCACTTCAAGGTGTTTTTGGTAGCCTTAGCCTAATATCTAGCACACATGCAAACAATGAACAAAATGTCGGGCTCATGGTCGTGAGGTACATCGGGATCCAATCATACTACGATATTTTGTTTGGTCTACCATGATCCCCGAGTGGTCCTCATCCGCTTTAGTACGCTCTATCATGGGAGTGTCAGCAGGTTTACTAGAATCAAATCCAAATTTCTTTAAAATCTCATTTGCATATTTAGATTGATTTATAAAAATGCCTCCGGACTTTGTGAAATTTGTAATCCCAAGAAAATGACATTTGTCCCATCATTGACATTTGAAATTTAGAACCCATTTCACTTGAAAACGGTCACATTCATTGGGGTCGATCGAGGCAAAATAATATCATCAACATATATTTGAACGTGAATTAAATGTTTGCGACTTTACGGTGAACAATGTCGGATCAAGCGCTCATTTGTTGAATCCGGTAGATAGAAGAAACTTTGATAGCGTATCATACCATGCCCTTGGAGCTTGCTTCAAACCGTAAAGAGCCTTCTTCAAACGATAGACATGAATAGGATGCTCGGATTCACAAAGCCTTCAGCTAGGCGACGAACGACTTCTTTAAGATCTCCGTTAAGAAACGCCGTCTTTACATCCATCGATAGACTACCATGTTCTTACTTGCAAGATTAGCCAAGAAGATTACGATTGCCTCGATACGAGCAACCGGAGAAAATGATTCTTCAAAGTCAATACCCTCCTCTTAACGGTATCCTTTTGCAACCAATCGAGCCTTGTTCTTCAACACATCACCATGCTCATCAAGTTTTACTTTAAAGATCCACTTTAGAGCAATGCTCATTGCACTGTCTGGGCGGTACTAATTCCCATACATCTAGTCGATCAAACTCATGAATTTCTTCTTGCATGGCATTGAACCATTGTCTTCATTCATGGCGGTTTTCACGTCTTTTGGTTCGATCTTAGAGAGTACGGAGTTGAAGAAGCACCATAAGGCATCGGGTGCAAGTTGTTTCGTGTGGATCTTGGACGAGAGAGGTTTCCAATGATGTTGTCCAATGGATGATCATGTGTCCATTTCCTAAGATGTTCATGTGGTTGTTGGTGAGGAACCAAGTAGCGAGTCTATATCTCCTAATGAAGATGGTTCGATGATGATTCGTGAGCAAATATGTTTTCAAAGGTTCATCTTCCGGAGGAGCAAAGGGCTTTCATCATCTATAACAATGAGAACATTTCCATTTTGTACACTCGATGATTGATGATTTGTTAATGAGGCAGAGTGATCAGCAGCTTCTTGACTTAATGACATTGAAACGAAGGGTTAACTTCATTGGCGGGGATAGAGGCAGCCTCATTGATGGAACCGACATATTATTAGCACTTGGCTCATAGTGTTCATCAAACATTGGATCAAATAATTTCTTTAAATCATCTTCGAAGGAGGTACATAAGGAGTTCTTTGGTGAGGACTAGAAACAAGAGTATAACCGATAGGACTACTTGATAAAGGTTGAAATGCGGGTCCGAATGGATTGTCACGGAGCCATTTGACCGGTCGACTCATCGAACATAACGTGAATTGTTTCCATGATATTACGGGTTCTCTTGTTGTAGATTCGGTATCCTTTTCTGTTTGGTGCATAACCTACAAATACTCCAATGTCTGCTTTAGCTTTTAGTTTACCTAAATCTTGACCGTCATTAGTTGGGTAACATAAAGCACCAAACACACGAAGGTAGGATAGATCAGGTTTTCGTTTATGGACAAGTTCATATGGAGTTTTTGCATGAGAGGTGTGAATAAGGGAACGATTTTGGGTGTAGCAAGCAGTGGCAATGGCTTCAGCCCATAGAAACATTGGAACCTTTAAATAAATTAGCATTATTCTTGCGGCTTCCACAAGAGTTCGATTTTGTCTTTCAACTACACCGTTCTGTTGAGGAGTTCGTGGAACACTTCTTTGATAACTGATTCCAACACTTTCATAAAACTTAATTAAGTCTTTGTTAACAAAGTCTGTGCCATTGTCTGTTCGAACAATTCTAACAATATTGTTGAGTCGAACCTAAAGCTGTTTGATAAGTTTGATGATGACATCTGGAGTTTCATCCTTTGTCCTCAAAAACTTTACCCAAGTAAATCGAGAGTAGTCATCAACAACTACTAGAATGTATTTCTTCCCATTTATCATTTGCACTCTCATTGGTCATGAGATCCATATGAAGGGTATGAAGAACTTCCATTCTCGAGTTTGCGGGTTTTGGTTTGTGGGCATATTTTGTGCTTTTTCCCAATTGGCAAGTCGAACAAAGATGATCTTTTCATACTTTAACTGGGTAATCCTCTTACTAAGTCCTTTACGGAAAGATTGCTTATGGTACCAAAGTTCGAGTGATTGAGGCGACGGTGCCATAGCCATGAGTTAGTTTTGGAAGCCTTTTGACAAGCGGATGGGTGAAGATTTCATCATATCTTCGATAGAGATGGTGTATAGGTTTGAACCACGAGTTCCTCCGAGAAGTTCCACACAATCAAGTTCTCTAACAAAGCAAGTATGTTTTTCAAGGCCACTTCTAAATCGAATCACAAAATTGTCCGACGAAAATAGATTATGTCCCGCACCTTCAACATAATATACCTTGGAAATCACACTATCTCCAACCACGTAATCTCCATAACCCATAATAGCACCAAAATGATCGTTTCGAATCTCACAGTTCGATGAATTTGCTCACGAAGTTCATGAGCCGTGACCGGTCTCAATCATATGCTTGGAACGACTGAGTCCGGTACCACGTAACAATTTGAACGATCTGCAGTTGAATACATACAAGAATGGATAACTAGATAATTGGGATCCCCATGCAAGAATGGGTTCCATTTAGTTAGTAACAGTGATTGGAACACCCACATCAGAAGTAGAAACAATGGACTCATTAGAAATAGATGCAGTGCTAGTGTCCATATTTGACCTATTCAAAGTATGTTCACTTCTTAAGGGAATAGTTCTACCAGTAGGCATCCATTTTCTAGTGGCATTGACTCAACAAATTTAGGGCACAACACATTAATCTTATGGTTAGTAGGTATCCATTGATAACCTATATTACTAAATTTCCTTCCTGTGGGTTTCCACTGTTTTCTAACTTTCTTACGCCTTTGCCTTTTAGCCTTCTTAGCTTGATTTTTAGAATTAACAGTTTTAACTAGGCATTTAACAACATTAGACAAATCATTTACACCACATTCAAGATTAGTAACAAAACCACGCAATCATCATTACATGTTTTGCCAAAAGTATTAGAATTCGCATTAATTACAGTACGCTTAGAGCTAACACTAGAATCAACACGATTCGTCTTATTCAACACAAACTTAAAGTTCCTAGGTTAGTCTTCTACTTTCTTCCAATGCACATTCTTAGCTTGCGAGGTCCTATCTTGCTTGGTATTGCCTGGAGGCTTTGACCCGCTTGCTTTAATGTCACTGATTACTCCTGTAGAGGGAATTATGGGAACATTAGTTGGTTGTCTACTTTTTGCATTCCTGAACTAGAAGTGCTGGGATCTGACCTACTTGAAGGCACATTGAAGCTTACATGCTTAACATTAGGCACTGAGTGAGGCATATCAATATTGGCGGTCTTAAAGTCAGTCATAGAGCAAGGCACAACCATTTTATCCTTCTTACCAAAGGATTTAGGGCAAGTTGCTCTTAAGCATTCTAACAGTTCTTGAGATCGTTTGGCCTGAATGCAAGCAAACCTAATTTCTCTATCAAGAGGCTTATTTATGAAATCATGTTCCACTATCTCACTGAAGGATATTGGATTTCACATACACATCAAACGATAACACAAAGTGGGCGTATAAAGGTGAGTTCTAGAGAGAGAAAGTTAGAGGTTTAGGGAACTTAGTGAGAGAAAGTGAAAGATATTATTATGAGCTCCAACTCTCTACCTTGGAAGGTAGAGAGTATTTATAGTCTTACAATAAAACGCCACACAACGGTCGTGGATCAAGCATCTGATGGGTAAAGACCCGTCAGTCCTCCACGGTGTTACTTAGCTAAATACTACTTAACATAAAAGAACTACGACTACGCGCTTTCTAACGATTACATATACTTGAGGTGACCGAATCTTTAATACCGGAATTTCTAATTCCTAACAATCTCCCCAAGGAGGTCACCTCAAACATATACTAAAATTACATTGAATACAATCGATATTACATTAACAATTGTTCTTGCATTCTTGATGTAGTACTTTGCTCTGAAGCTCGTAGTCATTAATTCCACTCATTGCATGTTTGGTTAATCCAAGTGGAGGTCTTTTCTTGATCCGCGTGATAATAATTTTGAGCCGACTTTTGAGATCATCGGCTAATAAAATCTACGAGACATCCATTGTGGTGTTGGTATTATGTGATGTTGTGACTTTCGGACCGACATGCTCACATTCGGATCATGATATCTTCTCATCGAGTAACGAAGCTTTCGTTGATTCATGATATTGGCGCAGCAGTAGCGAAGCATGGAGTGAAAATATCGAGTCATTGATGCACTAATCATGATTTCTTTTGAGATGAATGTGTTAAGTGAGCATGCGGCTATGGATGGACCGCTTCATTCGATCATTGCAAATGTCGGGTGCACTTGCATAAAGCAGTTAGCAATAAAGCGCGCGAAAGTGTCTTTGATCACTTCGTTGAATTGAGGTACACGGCCCACGGTTCCCGTTGATCAAGACAAATCTCGCTCGTGATCGGTATAATTCGAAGAATTTCCTTGATGAGGGTTTCAGATTGCTCTATTTGTTCTCAAACCGGAACGTCTCAAAGAAGACAACACAGAGTGAGTGAACCGGTGAATAGAGATTCAGCGATTGATGAAAAGATATTTGAAAAACAATCGTGTATTGCTCAATAGAAATTGTTTTTGCAATACAACGAAAGTTTTAATGAAAATCAATTATCAATCATAAACACCTTTTGATTTGAAATAATCAGACACGGTCGATGTGCTAAAGAAAAGAGTTTTTAAGCACAATGACCGGTTTTCAAAGGTATCCGTCAATCCATAACTGAACGAGATTGATTCAAAAGATTGAATCGCTCCATTGTTTTCATTCGGTTGTCACATGGTTGATCTATTGAATAGATCTCACATGCCACCTACGGGAGCTTGTTTGATGTTGGCTCGTAAGGCTTTCCATCTTCATTGTGAATATGTATGCATATCACTCGGATGTTCTGGCGATACCACAAGGATAATGCGAGGACTCAAGAGATAATCTCTTTCCACATTGTGTGAAACAGAGTCTTCATTGAAAGTGTCCTAATGAGATTTATAGATGATCTCGTGGCTCTAGACTCAATATGTGCATATTTGGATCCTGTCTTGGAGACTAGGGAGAGGTCTCCTTCTTCAATATCAACAATCTCTAAGAGAAAGTCGATAGATAATGTTGGTTCCCGTGAGAATGAAACAAGTCCTTTTAAGAGGAACTTGAGTGGATTGGAAAGATTGAAGTGCATGCGTCCACCGGGTCCATGACGTCTTGTCTTCAATACCGGTGTTACCTTGGTAACCGCCATGAGCAAATGAATTGTACCGGTTTACGCCCTAAGGTTGAATCTATGGAGGGCTATTTGTTTTCTCCTTTTCTCATTCAATTCTTTTTAATTCTTCAACCCCTTGATGCTTACCGAGACTTCATAGCAAGAACCTTGTTGGGTTTGTTCGAAGACTTGCTCGTCTCGATCCGCACTTGATATGTGTCTAAATACACATATATTTTATATTGTTTAAACCACAAAGCGACCAAAAACACATAAATGACCATATAAATGTTACAAATATCATGAAAATGTGTTTTATATGAATCGGTATAAAAGAGTCAAGCAGTTTGATTCTATCGATGATGATGGTTTCTCTTGAAGCCTATGTTGATTCTGCTGAATCAGCAGTTTCATTGAAGTTATAATCGTTGATGGTTTCTGCTTTGAAGGCATACATTTCACAGATACTTCCACTAAATAATATCTACCCTAAATAATATCGGTCAAACAAGAAGTCAAACACACCTTCTCCTTTTCCACCAACTCACCTCTAGCTCCATGCCTCATCGCACAGTTTGTCCCTCCACCTCCACAAACACCAAAATTCTTTAATTGCTCTAAACCCGCTCTAACCCACTATCAAGACTTTTGGCGCCAAAAGTGGATTTGAAGGTGAGATTGCTTTGACTCATCCAAAGGTCAAGATTATTGATGGGAAATATTCGTAAGCAAGTGGGAAAGTCGGGAAAGTTGCTTGGACTTCAAAAGTCACTACAAATAGAGAAAGAAGGAGAAGAATAGTCATCACGGTTTTAGACCATTTTCGTAGTGTAAATTTAAATTCTGCTTTAAGTTTCATGTAATAGAATTCTGGGTTTCTTCAATTCTGTATTGTACTAGTTAAGTTAATCACAATCAAAGAATTTTTATCCAGCAATTTCATGTTTTCAGTCCTAACAAGATTTCCCGCCAAAAGTGTTCTTGCTTGATTTTAATGTTATAATCTGAAATAGTTGTTGAAATAAGCTCTTATGAGTTTATTGAAGTTAATTAAAGAAGTGTTAAGAGGTTCTTAAGGTTCTAATTTCATTTTGAAGAAAAAGTCAATGAAAGTCAACCTGTGGTCCAATAAGCAGTTCTGGGGGGAGAAGAAGCTTTATCTGGATAGCTTTTCTGGTTACTAGCTTGTTGACAACAAGTTAGGAGTGGTTTTTGATCCTTGGTTCTCATTTTTAAGCCTTGATCACTTGTAGGCTTCATTTTACCATTTTTGCAATGTCTTGTTTGATCCTTTTCATGCTTTGATTCTTATGCTCCCATGTTTATTTGCTTTTAGTGGGTCTTATTAGAGCTTAATGTTAGGTTGTTATGATTTGATAGAATTGGTCTATGTAGTCTTTTGTTTTGAAAACCTCAAAGCAGTCCATTTTAAGGTTTGTTTGGATTTGCTATCTACTACTGCGTTTATGTTTGTGTGTGTTGTTGTTCTTGTCGATATACACCACTATATGGTCATATAACTCGGTTTAGTAATCATATCCGTGTTTTATTAAGTAGATAGTCAAAATTGCTTTTAATCTTTTCTAATTTCTTGTCATTCAAGTTTTTCAAGTCCATTTTCATAATATTAGCTTAAAAGTTGTTAAGTTTGCTTAATTTAGTTTCATTATAGTTTAATATAACATATTAAATCAAGAGTTTAAGTTTTAAATTCAGTTTAGTCAACTTTTTGGTTTTAGTTAAAAGTTAAATTTTCCTTCTTATCATTTTGAATAAACTAGATAATTTTCTCAAGGCTTTAATATTGAATTTCGTAATCTGTGCTTTTAGGGTGTTAATGTTATGATGCTTGTCTTCATTAGTATATTTTTTTAATTTTTAGTTTCCATGTTTAAGTGCTTTTTAATCGCTTATTTTGATTCTGAAGTCTGATTTAAGATCTCACGATTTAATCGATTCTCTGCGATTAAGATTTAGTAATTTATTTGAAGTGCTTATTTAGGATTCTCATTGTTTTGCTTATTGTAGTTTATTAGTATGTTTCTGTACATGTTTTAGCTTATTTCCAGTTTGCTTAAGTTATTTATAGCTTAATTTGTCCTCAGTAATCATTCTACAAACCTTTTTATGTCCAAATCACCCGATCACAAGCCCGTATTAAAATACCATCACAGCCTCGTTGGGAAGAACGACTCAGGTTTGCAGTCTCTTCTGCAATACTTTGGAACACACTATACTACATTTGATTAGACGCCCCTAAAAAAGGCGGCTGTCAAAATTACGCGCATTGTTACGGGAGGTTGTGTGCGTGTTGAAACGGTTTGCAGATTAGTGATCCTGGATATACATCCATTGTATATTTACCATCCTTGTTAATATTCTCTTGTTTTCTTATTATATATATATACTAACAGCCGTTTTTGGGTCGTATAGAAATTTGTGGTATACATGTGATGTTGTCAATTTCTGATTGGCCTTATACAAAGTTTAGTACAAAAAACAGAAGTGTGGCGACATACCATTGGTCAAAGTGTGTTGCACAAATTACTGTTCACGTATTTGTGAATAACATACGGTAAATGTATAGACATACACCTGACACCCCTTACTAGAAAATTCCACCGCCTCTATCTTTCTCCTTATCTTCTTCCCACCAAACTAAAGTCAGTAACAAAAAAATCATACATCATCTTTGAGAAACTCTCTAAAAAAAGGCGAAAATGGTTTGATGAAGATGATTAGTGTCGTTAATGGTGAAAATGATGAAGAGTCTCAGAAGGGTATTGTTGTAATGGATATTCCTAAAAGAACTCATATTGCAACTCCTTAATTTATTTGAGGTAAATTGTTCTCGGCTTTTGTTTTTATATAAAAACTATTGAATTAAAGATTATGTTTTAGTGATAGGTTTTGAAAAGTGTTCATTAACTTTTTTTTATTTTTAAAAGTGTGTTTGAATGTTTAATCTTTTTGTTGATTAATTTTGTTTTGAGTTTGATTTTATCGATTTTGTGTTTTTAGGGTTTTGGTTAAGATTTTGGGATTAAATTACTAGGTTATATGATATAGTGACGCAGTGTAATCATATGAACATAAACTTTATTGTATACTTATTATCTTACAGATTTGATGCAAGCAGTATGACTGAGACAACATAGTAAATTACTTTTTTCCAGCTCCCCATCATAATCATTGTCACGTAGTTGCGTGATCTGACTCATGAGTTATCTAATCGTGTATGGATTCAAGGTTTTGTTCTTAATAAAAAAATATCAAATTTTTTAATCATTTAAGGCTCTATTTGTTGTAGCAAGATTTTGAAGTTATTCGGTTATGATAGTATAAGCAAATAACATATAACCATTTGCAATGAAGCGGTTTGTTACAAGTATTCTAATGTAAAGAACGAGCAAAAAACATTCTGAATTAAGAAGGTAGCTTATAGACGTTTTAGAAAGCAGTTAGTTATAAGCGCTTTTGAATGCGTATTTTGAAATGACCACTTTAACTTAGGCACTTGGATAACCGATCCTAAATTCCCCTTTGTTAGGTTGCAACATGAAACCAATGACAACCAACTTGAAAGAATAACAATGAGACAATCTCATTTTTATTAATGTATTTCCAATTAAGTTTTAAAAGTGTATGAATCTCACTCTTTTTCTTCATTTATGTTGCAGGAAGTCAAATGCCAAGGCTAATTCAACATGTGACTCTTCTTATCGGTTTGATAATTTTATTGTGTTAGCTGTTTGTTATTTAATCATGCTAATACTAACGTCGATACCTAATCTTTCTTTTTTCGTTTTGATATTGTTTTTATAGAACCGATCTATTTGGCCAATCGCAAACAGTCGTGGTGCGTGGAAATTTCGAGACTGTGTTGCGCGAACCGATCTATTTCAGCTCCTTAGTTGATTTGTTCTCATTTGAGATGAAGGTAATAAATATGAAATGGTATAGTATTGTGAAGTGCCTTTAATTTGATCATCATATATCATAAACTCATAATGAAAGGTGTAAAAGATGATGGGACTTCATTGTGCTTATATGTTCTAAGCAGGAATGAGGGATCAAACTGATGCGGTTACCAGATGGGTTTTTGCTCGAACGGTATATTACTTATATTACAGCAACTTTTATATATTCAAACTTTTAGCAATGCATATCATTCTCTAACAATAGGTGTGGGCATTACCCTCCAATAAGTGATGTGGATTGCGTTGTTCAGAGAGCTCTTAATAAACAAGCTTCAAAGATTTTGCTTGCTACGTCGAGTGAGGAGGTGTTGGTTAAGACAAGATATGTATGATAAATGTCTTTTTGCTGGGTATTTTTATTTTCTGGACTAATACTTTTTATAACCAATCTTCTGGTACTTTCTTTTTTAGACTCATGGTCTCCCCGTTCTATATGCCACAGTGAAAACGACTTGCGTCTTTTTGGTCCGACTGACAACGAGAGAATGTCAGCGGAAGAAAACCAAGTAAGACAACATTCTTATACATATGTATGCTAAAATTAGTTTTTCTGTTCTTTAACTTTTTTTAGTTAATTTTACTTTGTCTTTGATAAAATTGTGTCACAGCTTGAAAGTGATGAGAGCATGGGAAAGAAACCCAAGAACCAGTTGAAGCAAGAGACAAAAAATGTTGAAGCGGACCGAGAGGGATGAAGAGAAAACAAGGCCAAAGAAAGCTGATTGGAATCAGGTACTGTTTCTTAAACTTCACGTTCTGGATCTGTTTAATTTTTTGTTTCACGTTTTTTGTCATATTATTTGTCTTAATATGGTTATCTATGCAATGATTTGGAGTGCATTCACTTTTTATCGACGCGTTGCTGTTACAGCTGCTAAGAAAAACCACAGGAACGGTTAACTGGCACATATAGGAATGCTAGCGAGTAGTCTTCTACGTATCAAGGCAAGTAAATATGATAGTTTCTATAAAATCTGGTCGCTACATTCACCTTGAGTATTTTTTTTCGTGTTTATAAGCGCCTATTCATTTCATATTCAACTTTATCAGTGTATTGTTATTGTTGTTGTTGAGCAAAGCAAGCGTCGACACATACCCGGTATAGCTCCACGTAACATAAACTACGCTCATGCACGAGATGACCGGCCTAATCTTCTTCGCTGAATTGCGGAACCCCTAAACACTTGCATGGTACGAATATGTGTAAGTGAACTACTTATTAGTGTTATGGAAAAGTTTTAAAAACAAAACACATATACAAGACATATAGGCAACGACAGTATATTCACTTTTTGAAACATGATTATTGGAGCCTTGGAGATGATTGCTATATTGTATACCAAAAACATCAATTAGATTGAGTTGATTTTCTAATTATTAGTGCTGATTATATGTTTAAAAGTTGTATTGGTTGATTTTCTAATTAGATTGAGTTGTGCTTTATAAATAGTCCGCAAATGACTATAAATCTTATTAATTTTTTGCCACTTTTTTAATTTGTTAATAGTATCATTAGGTTTGTGTAATTCAGCCCAAATGGGCTAACTTAAATTGGATGAACTTTGTGTTTGACGTATAATTATGGACAATTTTACAGGTCTACATTGTTCTTCGGCTCTATGAGAAACGAAAAGGTATTGTGGGCTTGCATTGCTGAAACCAACTCACAAGAAAAAGGCATTGAAAAAGATGGCATCGGCTACAGGTATTGACCGTTTACTATTTTCTATATGTTCTTTTAGCGGTGACAATTTGTTAATGCCCTGCATGGAAATAAGCTTGAAAAACGAGCTTATAAGCAGAGCCTTATGAGTTAAAACGAACACCTCGTTAAGAAACATGTACACACAATTTGGAACTCTGATGAAAAAAAAAAAACTGCTTTAACAACAACTACATAGATGTATATGGATTGTTTTATCTTTACTCTGATATAACATTCTTTAAAACAGAACAGTAATCATTTATATTCAATTGTTTTAATGTGAAAGTTGATTTAACATTTAAGTACTTTTGATTTGTTTGAGCCAAAGTTACCTGAGTGGAAGGCTTTTGCTACCGAAGATCTTAGGATCGGTAATAAAAATAAGAGAGCCTTGCGTTTTGATAATGTGTTCTAATTTTATTTGCGATGAGCACTTAAAAGCTGAAAATTACCTTTAGGAAATAGTGTCTACACGAATTGACTTGCCCGTTCTCACCGTCCATCCTGCCTTCTCTAATACAAACAAGCTTTGCTTCTATTACTTAGGTCTTTTATATGGCACTACTGATGTTTTGAAATTATTGTCAACACAGCTATCGCCAATCAAATTAACAATCTTGAAGAGCAATGAAGCTGGATTGAAGAGAGAATACAGGTTCTGAAGAAGCTTGAATAAGATGAAAAAAAGACATGGTAAGTCAATACACAATTTTACGTAAAAAAAGTGCACCAGATTGTGACATTTGCCCTTTTTTTTGTTATTGAAAAACATGCTTATGTGAAAAAAAATACATATGCGTAAGCAACATAATCCTAGATAATGACTTAAGGCATCAAGTTAACTCGACACTAGGCGTCCAGTTCTTTTATCTTCTTTTCCACTAATTTTCGGTTTTTGATTTATCTGGCCCTTTTATTGTTGACTTTCACTTTGTACACAAAATTTCTATCTTTCGGATAACACTGTCAATTACTAAATGACATACTTGCGGTTGTTTTCTTTTTTTTCTTTCCCTTTGATACAAAAGAAAATTTCCCTTTTGAGCGAAGGATGAATTCAGTTTTTCTCTTCCTACTAATTATCATTAAAAGGTATTGATATCACTGACTTTGGCCCATGTCATTGTGATGGATGTTTTAGATATTTTTAATGGTCAAATATGATCATTGGACCAACGCTCATAGATCTTCCACTGATCTTTTGATCATGGGATTAACATCGTTTTTTCTTATTTGCAGAATGAAGCTCTCAATGTATGCATATCCTTGACTAAAATCATCCCAGACTTAAATGATCAGCTCAAGATATCTGGAGGTATTCTTCTTTTATATTTTATCTTGATTATTGTTGGATTTTTTACTTTTCTCTACGTTATTTCAACAATTAATAGATTCTCATTTACTATATTATTTTTCAACTTGCAATTCTTTAATTACGCCAACTGCAGCTATTGTTGATAAAGAGAAGAAAACAGTTGAAAAGTTTAAGCACATTTCATAGTAAGTGAGTGATTTTCATACATGTAATGCACTCTGGAAGATGATAACCTGATAGTAGAAGATTAAAGCTATGTTCTCTCCTAAAAATTCTTGCGCAAGTTGATGTTTTCAGTTCCAGTGAATTCATGTTTAAAGGTTAGATTCAGTTTTCAGCTTGGTTGGAGTTTTTTCATTTTGTTGTCGTATATGTAGACTCAAAGTTGTACAAACCCTCTTTTTTTGGATTTGTTCTGTAATGTTGATACAATTATTGAAACTCACTATATCTAGAAAAGAAACATCTATTGATATTGAAAAAGTTAGTTTGACAACAATTACACCTACAAATGCACTATCACAAATGTTTTATGCATCGATAAAGCATCCCGTAGCAACGCGCGGGCAAGCTTGCTCGTTATATTACAAAATCAAAAACCCAAAAAGATTTTCTTTCTTATTTTTACAAAATGTTTATCCAAAAATCTAAAAATATCCATCTCTACCCTCTCACATCTTTGATTCTTCATCCCAACTCCTCTGTAAACCTTTGATTCTTTCTATGTCTTATCATCACCCTCTTGGTTGTCAATGGTGTGGTGGTCCTTAAAATGGTGAAATTGCCCCGGTTGTAGCATGGTGGAATCGGGAAGCGGGTCCATCTATAACCGGATCCCTATTCCTACCATAACACAACCGATTTATTCCATCACCTACCACTTTGTGAGACTCGGCAGATTTCTTGTTGTAGTCTTGTGGTGGTTCACACTCGATTCGATTGTCAATCGGGAAAAGGCTTGTCTATGAGCGGGTTCACGATAACAATTATGACTACAACACATATGACTCACACCACATCAGTTTCTTGTTGTGAGTATTGTGGAGGTTCTCACTTTAGCTCGATTGTCAAACAAGAAATCCATTTCCTTGTAACAATTCGACTCCTCGTATCATGACCAACCTCTACGTACCAAGTGAATCAGCACCACCTCAACTCGAGCCACTTCCTCAAAATCTTCTCCTTGATCTTTTGGATTTAGTGAAAGATTTAAAGGATTGTAAACATTCCCAAGATAATCCAAATGAGAAATCCATGGAAGTTTTGTTAGTCAGAAGAGAGGTCGCTAAATTAAATTCCCAAATTGCCTTTGAAAAATCTATTAGGGAATCAATTGCAAAAGAAAAAGCATCCAAATCTAGCTCTCGATTCCGTTTCATTCACGATGACGATGATGATGAAGTTACCCTTGATATTAGTCAATTTTGTACGGGTTCATCAAGTTCATCGGTTGAAATTCCTTCCATGAAAAATCGGGAGAAAAGACTATGATGGAATTACTAGCGGAAGAACAAATGGAAAGTATAAAACATATGTATGCTAGTCCTTCTCAACTCCTCGATCGATGTTATCACACCCGATATTCCCACTCACTCTCGAGCATGGGGACGAGCATCTTGACACTGTTCACGAAAGGAATCGGATGAACTCATAAAGTCTAGTGTCGAGAACCTTGTCCCAATCCCGAGAGAATCACAGGAATTTTTATCATGAGTGTGATATCCTCCTCTCTCTTGTCTTCCAAAATGATCATATTGAGATGTTCTCGATTCGATGAGGACTATTCTTTATCTTGTGGAGACATAAGTTATATGGGGAATTACCTTACGAGCACAGTCGACAGGAGAAGAGAATGATGAAGAAATAATCCAAGGCGAATCTCTTCGTCTTACATTATTGAATGTTAATCTTCTCATTTCTAGAATCGAGGCTTTTAATGAAAAACCTATTTCATCTCCTATCCCCATTAAGGATAGTGACATTCTTTCCGATGATTCTATTGCGGAAATGAAAGCCTTCTGTTTTGATAATATGGGAGAGAAGATTAGTGGCAGTACCACTTTTCATTCTCATAATTCTCTCCCCAATTATGAATCATTTACATTGGAGGATGTTGGAATCACTCCTAAACAGTATTTCAAGTATTTATATTTCATATGTAATAGGTAGCTTTATTATGGCCTTTATGTTTGTTTAAGGTCAAGCTTATGTAGAAGGCCCATAAGCTTGATCCAAGCCCAATAAGGAATAGGGAAGGAGAGGGAGTGTTGCCCTAGCTCCTTGCCTATATATACATTGTAATAACCCTCACTTGAGGGTTGGTTGTTCAAGTTTTCTCTTCATTCACATACATTACGCCTAACCGTCTCTTAGTTTATATGTGTGTGTGCTTGATACTTGTTCATCCGCCTTTATCTCTTCTCTTATAACTTGTGTTTGTAAAACTAGTGACCTAACAGTGGTATCAATCGCCAAATAGTTGGGTGTACTCGTTTTGTTTTGAAGTTTTGGTTTTGGGTCTTACGGCGTAAAGGTAACGTAATCTTTGGTTATCTTAAAACTCGTTTTTACACTTTTTAATCCAAGATTCTTGTACTTTCAATGTTTTGAGGTGTTAAAATACTTGTTTTTAACAAAAGTTTCAAACTTCTGGCGTGGATTTACGTTTTAAGCTTGTTTTTGTTCGTGGGTGTCGTTCTACGCGTAACCCGTCTAGCGATTTTGGTACATCAAATTTCACATTTTGTGTTCTTTTGGTACTATTGAAGCTATTCCATAACAAAAAGCGGTTTAGAAACACATTTGGCGAGAATCAAAGTTACGAGTAATCCTACGCGTATCAAAACCCTAATATTACGCGTAAGATTTTCCTTGGTTTGATCTTCAATTTTACGGTTTATTCCGTGTTTTCTTACTTGGATAAGTGCGAAAATCGTCGACTTTGGATATCTTTTGCCTTGTGAAGTGTAAAAGATCATTTGAGCAAAAACCCTAAAATTACGCATAAGCATAAGCTTACGCGTAGAAATTCTACGCATAAGATTCACTTTACGCGTAAACTTAGGTCTCATAAGGTAATCCTCGCCTAACTTTCTCGCCTAACTTTTGTCTACGCATAAATTTAGTGCTTTTATCCTTCTTACGCGTAAGCTAAATCCTCACGATAACTTCTCATTGTTACGCGTAACTTTTGGTGTTTTACGCTTAAGTGCTACTTGGTTCTTGTCTTTCTCGCCTAAGGACAATTCATCAACAACGGTTCATTCGACTACAAAGATCCATTTTTACCACACAAGTTAATCATCATGTCTCAACCACCATACTCTAACTATTTCCCTCACACTTATAATCATCAACAACAACAACAATTAACTCCACAACATCAACAATGGAATCAACAACAAGCTATTTATCAACAACAATTTAATCAGTAACATACTCCACAACTTGGTGCAATTCCACAACCACAAATGGTTCAACCACCACCAAGTCTTCAAGCTCTACCATACACAAACGATTTCAATCAACATCCATCACGAAGCACTATGAAGGAACCCACTTGGTTTGCAAAGATGTGTGAAGCTTTAAGCGACCAACAATCAATTCATGAAGTGGATCACTTGATAGACCTCCAATGCTCACTCCGAAACTACGATCAATGGGTGATAAGGTTCTTTAGGTTTTGTGATCTAAAGAAGCCACATGGAAAGTTCTTAAAGAAGGTTATCTTGGAAGGTCCATTTGAAATGCCTCTTGTCATTGTGCAGGAGATCCAAGCTTTGTTCCACCAAGAGATGAACAAACCAACATTGCTCTTGTTGCGATTTAAATCCTCTGAACTTCTACACTATGAAGGCGATGAACTTGCAATGGAATACATCCTCTTAGGATTACCAAACCCAATTCTTCGTAGTGTCGATGCTCAAAAGAGCGCACAAAAATGTGGGATCATATTCGTCTTCTTATGGAAGGATCATGCTCAATCGGGAGGATTTGGAATCCAAAATTTACTTGGCTTATGAACACTTCATGATTGAACACGAGAGACACTCGAGTCATATCATCATCGATTTTCGAGATATCATCAATGATTTGGATAAACACAACATCATCATGCCAAGAATTGCGGTGAATACTAAGTTCTGAGTAGTCTTGGTCCGAATGGGAGAAGTATGTCATTTTCTCCGTCAAGCGAAGAATATGCATCATTCTACTTATGGATTGTTGTACGATTACTTGAAGCCTCATGAAAAGGAAGTTGATCGGGAAAGGATTCTCCGTGCTCAAATTGCTAAACATACAACCGGACAATCAACAAGTTGCCTTGTATGCTCAGCGAATTATCCTCTCGACCGACAACTCAACCAAGCGCTTCAAACACACCTTCACAAATACAACTTCAACAAAATCAATTGGTTCCATACGGCAACAATGCTCAAGCATATGTCGGTGAAGCGGCGAGAAAGCAGATCCGTTTGAAGCATTGCAACAAGGATTTGTGATGATTGCTAATGCTTTTGGCGTTACACCAACAAATCCAACAATCGTATTCGTTCCTCATCTAACACACGGACTCAAGTGTTGTGAACAATGGACGTGTTGAAGTTCGAGAATCGTGATTATGGTCGTCGGATGGGCGGTGGTCAAGGGTTTAATCTGTGGGTAGGAATAACAATGAGCTCAAGTGGTGGAGCAGGAAATGCTCAGAATCGGTTAAATGGTCTTAGATGCTACAAGCGCAATGAGAAGGACACTGGCTAATGCATGCCCAAAGCCAAGGACTAGGGGCGGTGCTTATTTCAAAGAGGCCTTACTTTTGGCTCTTAAGGATGAAGTGGTGGATCTCTCACGGACAAAACGAGCTTTATGGCGGATCGAGACTCGGATGATGATATGGAGGACTTGCAAGCTAATCATTTGTTATGTTGATGGCTAATATGCATGAGTGCACATGAGTGATCTGAGGCCAGTGTATGACGCGATGGCTTGTCTCAGTACCGAACAAACCATCATCATATCGAAAAATATCTCCGCCAATATCACGAATCAAGCGCGGATCGGTATTCAAAATAGTCTTCTACATCTCTTTTCGATGATTTTCAAGTTAACCACAGTAGTTACATTTGACGATCAAGATGACCTTATGGTTTCCTTTGATAATCAAATTGACTCCGTGGTCGTACTTGAGGATCTAAAGAATGATCATGTTGAGACTCACGTTGAACAAGATGATCTGTTGCCTCATCCGATTTTGCTCGGTTAATTCAAGACCATAAAATCAAAATGGAGGAATGTTATGCATTAAATCAATCCTTAAAAAGTAAAATGCTTTGTTAACCAAGGATTTTGAATGCTTACAAATGCAACTCAACTTTTCAAAACTCAAGAAAACCGTGAAAAAGGTTTTGAAGCCGCTTTGCAAAATCTCATCAAAGCGAAAAATATTTAGAGACGGATCGTGATCTAGCCGCCTCGAAGAATGCTTTGTTGTCGAATTAGAACAAGCGAAACATGAACATAAAAAGCAAATTAACGCTCTCACCTTGGAAAATCAAAAGATAAGGTGAGTTGTTAAATTGTCAAAAGCATTCTCCGCATACAAAAGCATTCAACGAATCGGGTAGATGACCTTCTTGAAATTCTCGGTTTGCAAAACAAACTTAAAGAGTTTAAAGCATTGTTTACAAACATGGTGAATCGATAATGACTATTGAAAAGTTTACCTTAAAACCCAATCCAAATGGATATGGAAAAAATCTAGCGATTACAAACCAAAGCTTTCACTAAAACATTCAAACCAAATCACGAAGTTTCGGTCGAGAATACAAAATTGATAATCTTGTCATGAGTGTTGTTGAATACCATCGTCAAGAGGAATTAGATCACGAGAGGCGAGTCGATCAAAATTAAAAAGCGTTGTTTACAACAAACCTTTTAATTATAAAAGCGGTCACTTTCGTCACACCAGCGGATTCTTCTAACACACCAAGGGTTATCATCAAAACACACGAGTCTTCTAATGTTAATCCCAAAGCGAATTTGCACAAACTTATGGTCCTTTACCTTCCATTAGTGAAGTAAACTCACAACACGAAAATCAAAAATTCTTGATATTTTGACATTTTCATGGTGACCTCAAAATTTTACAACATGAGATAGAATATCGATCCGAAATCAAAGTTGAACATTTTCAATCGCCTCTGGCGCGAGAACAACGAGACATTTTCGGAAAAATCTTTTACCTAATGTTAAAAACTTGAAAAGTTGTGCAATTGCTGGGAAAAGGATTTTCATAAGGAACTTGGGGTAATGAAAATGTTTTCGAGAAAGCGAAACATCTATTTCGAACACAAAGCAAAAAAGCTGTTGAGAAAAGATGTTGATCGACTCTTGGAAGATGTTATCGTCTTGATATCCATAATGTTGTGTTACTTCATGCCTTGCCATTTGCATCGATTATATCTCTGCGATATTGTTGAAGCTGTTATATCTTGTTGAGAACACCGATAATGTGCTTGGATCGAGTCTTTAAAAGCGAAAATAAGCGATTAAACACGGAAATTTACAATGCAAAGCGTCGTCTTCATTGGTGTGAAAAGATATTCACAACCATCAACTCGGTTTTCAAAAAAAATCGCTCAATTGAGTGCAAAATCTTACGATACTAAAATTGAGCAGCTGGATGATCAAAATGTGTCTTTGAAAAGTCAAATCTCAAAATATGAACAAGAACTTTTAAAAGTTAAGCAGAATATGGTGTCATATTTGATTTACTCAAAAGACTCGACTTGAAGCATCAAGCGAACTTGATCACTATCTTGCTCACACTAGAGAAGTCATGAATTTTCTTTGGTAATATTAGATTACGAAAATCAAGATCGATTCACACCATCTCTAAGTTACGGAAAAGTTAGGAAAGTATGAACAACTTCCGCCTCTGTGATTAAGAGATTAGCACCAGTCACACTTAGTAATCGTGAACCAAGGATTCCCATTGCCAAATCACAAGTTGCTAATGTGTTTCCCTCTCTTGAAAGCAGAATAGTTGCATCTTTTCCAAGCGTCCGCACTTCACGACCTAGGAGCAATCAATCGAAGAATAGGAAGTTGCGACCTAAGAAAAGATCAATAAGGAATGCTAAAGTAGAAGAACACCCTAGGACTCGAATAAAAATCATGTTGCTTCCACTATAGATGTTACGTTGGCAAATGTAATAGAAATAGTGATGTAACAAATGCTAAACCGTTAAGTACTTTTGATATTGATCGATGCACCTTGTGTTATTTGTCGAAAGAGTATGAATTCGATTGTCATGACAAATGTGTTGCTAAAGCTATAATCTCTAGATTACGGAATCCTAAGAATCGGAATACCTCTAGGCCCACTAATCATTCTAAGTCGTGCTTGGTAAACCACCTTCTTTAGATTCTAAGGCAACCATTGCTATCACGGTAGCTACCGCTTCACCTCCTAAGAATGTAGTACCACCTAGGGCTTTCACTAAGACTAAAGCAAAGAGTAGTTCTGAGATGGCGAAATGGATATATAACACACTAGGATTTAAGTGGATGCCTAAAATTCTCAATGTGTGCATGTTTAATATACACCTTGAACCCTCTAACATTTCGGGTTCCACATCTACTTCTATTCCATCCGTGTGCAAATGCGTGTGTAATGCGGTGATCTGAGATCATTCTGGATTGTTGATAGCGGATGTTCCCGACACATGACGAGCAACCTTAAGCTGTTATCAAACTTTATTGCAAAGTTCATTGGCTTTGTCGAGTTCGGGAGCGATCACTTCGCGACCATCATGGGCTACGGAGATTATGTTAATGGGAACATCGAAATCGTGAGGGTTTACTATGTGGAAGGCCTCGGTCACAATCTGTTTCGATGGGTCAATTTTGTGATGGAGATTTGGAGGTTGCTTTGGGGAGAAAACTTGTTTCATTCGTGATCTACAAGGAAATGACCTTATGTCCGGCTCGCGTAATTCTAGTCTCTACACTATCTCTATGCAAGACATGGTTGCTTCCTCTCCCATTTGCTTACTTTCTAAGGCAACATCAACAAAATCACGGCTATGGCACCGTCGTCTCTCACATCTAAACTTTCAAACCATCACCAACCTTGCTCGACACAAACTAGTTGAAGGACTCCCACGATTCCGGTACTCAAAAGATCACCTTTGCTCGACTGTGAACAAGGGAAAAGCACTCGTGCTCATTTTCCTTCAAAGGTGGAACACGACTCTCGACATGTGCTTCATCTTCTTCACATGGTTGTGTGGCCCGATCGTGTGCAAGCGATCAGCGGCAAGCGCTACATCTTAGTAATTGTTGATGACTACTCACGATGGACTTGGGTCTACTTCGCCGTAGCAAAGACCAAGCTCCACAAATGATCATCACCTTTCTCACAAAAATCTGAGTTCGACTCCGCAACACCGTCCGAATAATCGAGCAGACAAAGGAACCGAATTTGTTAACAAAACCCTTCGTGAATTTTATGAGAAAGTGGAATTGACATCAAACATCTATTGCGTACACACGAACAAAGCGGAGTTGTTGAAAGACGAAACCGAGCGTTAGTGGGCTGCAAGAACAATGTTAATCAATACTAAACTTCCAGTTACTTATGGGCGTGTCGTATCTCTGCATGCTATACTCAAAACCGTTCTATGATCACAAAATGCCACAACAAAACACCTTTCGAGCTTGTCACAACTATAAACCGAACCTCAAACACTTTCGTGTATTTGGATCCCTTTGCTATCAAATAATGATCGTGATGATTTTGGAAAGCTCAAAGCCAAAGCGATATTGGGTCTTTATTGGATCTTGTGACAATTCTAAAGGTTTCGAATGCGGAATCGTCGAACTAAGGAGGTAATGGAAGCGATTCATGCTCATTTCGATGAACTCACGGAAATGGCTTACGAGTATATGACTTAGAACCGGTCACAACCGTTTAAACTTCCTCAACCCCATCATCGGTGAAGAAAGCCCTCACTAACTCATCAACAAATGGAAAGGTTATTTGCTCCTACGTTACGTGACGATATTGATGAGCGTGCTCACGGTGTATCCATTGTTCCATTGCACAACACGATAATATTCCTATACGATACACTGCTACAACAACTACTATTGAAGATGCACCTACACCAATTGACTCCAACACAACAGTTGAACATACCGCCTCCAACAATGATGAACGGTGATGATATTACGAATGAAGTACCCCACTGCGATTTTGATCCAAATCGTTTTCAATCCGTTTGCTAATGAGGCTGCTGCACGGATGTCGCGGAATCTTCAACAAACCATTTGAATCCTCGAATCGCACAATGTATACCAACATCAACCTCTACACATAGATGGACAAAAGACCATCCTCGGCTAACATTATTGGCAACCCGAATCAACCGATCGTTACGAGACAACGTCTTCACACGAGACGGTGAACATTGCATTTATGCACTCACCATCGCTAATCGAACCTAAAAACATTAAGGATGCAATGACAAAAGACAAGCTGGATTGAATCCATGCGGGAAGAACTCAACCAATTCAAGCGTCTTGAAGTATGGGAGGCGGTTGAAAGACCAACGAGGGTCTCGTCATTGGTCTAAAATGGATTTGGAAAAACAAATTGGATCTTTGAAGGAATGTTATCCGAAACAAGTCACGGCTAGTTGCTAAGGGTTATCGTCGGGAAGAGGAATAGACTTTGAAGAATCTTTTGCTCGGTTGCTCGTCTTGAGGTTGTTCGGATATTCCTCGCGTTCGCGACTCATATGAATATGACGGTCTATCGGATGGATGTCAAAGCGGCGTTTCTCAATGGACAACTTAAAAAGCGGTCTATGTCGACCAACGGATGGATTCGTTGATCACGAGTTCCCGAACCATGTTTACAAACTAAACAAAGCTCTTTATGGCCTCAAACAAGCCCCTCGGGCATGGTGCGATAAGCTATCATCTTTTCTCATTGCCAATAATTTCACCAAAGGCTCGGTTGACCCAACTCTTTTATACAATATCACGGGCACACATCTTAATTGTTCAAATTTACGTGGATGACATCATTTTGGGTCAACACATAAAAAGTTTTCAATCGCTTTTGCAAAACTAATGAAGAAAAATTTTGAAATGTCAATGATGGGTGAACTTACGTTCTTTCTAGGATCGCAAGTTCATCAATCACCCGTGGTATTTTCTTGAGTCGATCCAAATATGCCCTTGAGCTGTTAAACAAATTTGGAATGACAAACTGTGATACTTATGCCACACCAATGGCTCATACCAAGAAGTTAGATCTTTGATTTACATGGGAAATTAGTTGACCCTACCAAATACAAGTATTATTGGGTCTCTCATGTATCTAACGACTAGCGAGACGACATTGTCTTTGCCGTTTATCTATGCTCCGTTATCGATCGCGACCAAGCTGAAACCCACCTCTACGAGGCTAAAAGAATCCTCCGATACATCAAGGGAACCATTAATTTGGGGATCACGGTATCAGAAGGATTACGGTTTTGAACTAATCGCTTTTGAGGCCGATCACGCGGGATGCTTAGACTCGAGAAAAGTACTTGAGAGCTCTACAATTTCTCGGTGATAAGCGGTGTCTTGGCAATCAAAGCGAGGATTGTACATCATTGTCATCAAGCGAAGCGAGAATATGTAGCCATGTCGCGTGTTGTGCTCAAGTCATTTGGATGTGAACACAACTCAAAGACTATGGTTACGTGTTGTGAGAATCGATGTCTTTGCGACAATCGAGTGCCATTGCAATCTCGTGCAACTCGATTCGACACTCGAAATCAAAGCACATCGATCTACGCTATCATTTCATCAAGGACCACGTGGAGCAGTGCAGTTGAATTATACTTTGTGGGTCTTGAATACCAATTGGCGGATCGCTCACCAAAGCCTTGCCTCCGCTAGGTTTAATGAGTTGGTCCACGAATTGGTATGAGGTGTTTGACTCAAGAGGAATTGGATAACCTCTTAAAAGCAGTCTTAAAACACATCAAACACCAAAACATCCTTTGTATATAAACTTTTCAAAACAAAATACAAAAATATAAAATCCGATAAAACAACAAAAATATTCTCTAATCTCATTTCTTTCAACATGGCAAGTACACTTCTTCCGTCAACACTTCAATCTTTCAAAATTCAATATTTTCCGATCAAGTGTTGAGGGAGAAAATAATCTATTAAGCGCTTCAAAACAAGCGTGTACTTGCATGTTATCTTATCTCGGTTGAATCTTTTACAAATGGTGGTACATTTTCGGTTCAAAGACACTCCTCGGACTTTAATTAATAAACTTTCATTATTTTCTCAAGTCGAGGGGGAGTGTCGTCAAGTTTCTTTCATAAAATCTTCATTTGGTAACCAAAATGGAAGTTAAATGGCTTTGGATGAAAAAGGAAAAGGTGGAGGGACTAAAACTGCCAAGAGCTTAAAGTTACTTTTAATAAAAACACCTCCACTAACCTAATCCTCACATTTATTACTCATAACCTTACAAATCCTACGCTCATAAATCATTCTTCAAATCCGGTTGCTCGATCTTCAATTTGTAAGTGGTTTTGTGTTATTAACAAGTTTTTAAACAATGGTTTTAAATTTCATGAAAATCCAACGGTTTAATCTTAAGTTATTAACATTTGTGTATCTTCTGGCGTAAGCACAAGAACACTAAATCATGAAAGGGTGTTTATGGTTTAAAGGGTGTGTCAAAGCGTTCTTAAAACATCAATGATACTTTTTAATCATCAAAGCAGCGAAACACGAATTGAATGTATTTGAAAACTAGGGTTTATCGTGGATTTGGGTCTTTCAAATGAGAACGTTTTGGTGAAAAAGATTGTTGTATAAGGTTGTTATCAAGTTGAATTGATTAAATCTAGGCCCAGTTACATCCGAAACACTAATTACTCTTAAATGGAAATTAGGGTTTTGTGTTCATCTGGTTTGGGTAATTTTGATTCTTGACACTTTTGATGTTAAAACTTGACCAAAACAACTCTATATGCTTCTTAGTCCTCCTAGAATCGGTTGTATGCATATTACGTGGCTAGATCTCATCGCGTAGATCTAGGGTTTAGACTACACGTGTGCGTTCTCAGCGTAGCTGATTAAGCGTGCAAATGTGTTTTGATTTGTCATAAAGCAGAATGCTATGTGTTTAACTTTGTTGAAATGATGCTTTATTTCGGGCTTGCAACACGTAAATTTGAGAATCAAGGTTGTTGTTAATCTCGCATAAGGATCACCTTACGGCGTAGCTTGTTATCGTAAGATTAGTCTTACGCGTAGCTCTACGCATAAGGTTCTACAATGGACTACGCGTATCCGTGAAGGATATGCGTGCGATGACCTCTACGCATAAGGTCAACTCTTACGGTAGCCTTACAGCGTAAGGTTAATATATGCTCACGCATAAGCTCACGCATAAGGTCTCCTTTTCCACGCGTAACATTTCTTACGCGTAAGTTAGGATTCTCTGGCGTAAGTTTACGCCTAAGCATATATCATTCACATCTCACGCATAACTTTGCCAAAACTACGCTTAACCACGGATTGACCTTCATGATGATTTGTTACGTGTACAAACTTGTAAATAAACTAATCATAACGTCACGAATCCAATAATGTCACTAATAAACTTAATCGTCTAAATATCTTTGTGAACAATAAGTGATAACATAAACTTTAAAACTTAAAGTTAACTAACTCATGAAACATTTCACGACATCATTGAACTATTGAACATACAAGTGACTTAGGACTCGTAACAATCATTATCACTACACATTGAATAACTAGACAATAAGACCTTACATTGACTAACATTATGTCTTCGATATGTTGGTTCTTTTGGCTAATGTTATTTCGAGATCATAACATGGTGAACAAATGAATGTGGATGCACTGAAGTTCTCTCCATTCTTGATATCTATCCTCATGGCTATCCAATGAAGATAGGAAAGAATAATCTCCGTGTTGACTTTGACACCCTCACTTGCTCGAATCTTCGTGTCTTATTGCTATTGATATTACGAGGACTCATCCGTATCGAACATGCTTACTCACTCTGCAACTATTCTTGAGATCTACATCCAGCAGTTACGGAACACTATGGAAAGGGTCGAAGGACTGATCACGTGACGGTGACTACGAACCACAAACAAGTCACCATTACACTGCAGACTTAAGGGTTGCTCTCCTTATTCTGAAGTCAATCCAACCAAACTTTATGCCACACTTTGAAGAGCTAACTCTCCAATTCTTAATCGATATCGGTTATGGCGAGGCTACTGGAGTAATCACCAAGCATTCTCACGTAGAGCTTAAGAGTATTCCTCAACCATGGAGAACACTCTACATGATCATCACCAAGTCATTTACGGTCGTGATGGTGACTATGAGCATCCTAAGCTCATGGAGCGCAAATATTTTGGGCATTGGTCAACATGAAACACATCGCTATTGAAGCTCGATTTGGGATGACATGATGTCATTTCTCAACAAACTTGGCTCAAAGATTCCCTACATCGGATATACTAAGCTGTTGATACAGAGAGCACTTAGACTTCATCACGATATTCCCAAGAGGCTCAATGACCCCGACAATCACGACATGTTGGCGGAGCCTATTCTATCTGTCGAGAATCAAGGAAGCGTCCACAAAGAAACAAGGTCTTTGTATTGCGATTTCCTTCTAGCGAAGATGTCGAGCTCGAAGCGTACAAGAGATATCGGAGGCAGTTAGACAAGGCAAAGTTGGTCATCTCGACGAAAAATCTTACGGAACACTGTAAGGAGAACGAGAAGAGGAAGTGCGAGAAGCACAACAAGTACTATGAGTCAAAGGAAGGTTCCTAAAAGGAAAGCTCCTTCTAAAAGGATTGTTCCGTAAAGGAAGCCGAACCTATTCCACACTTGAACCACAAAGACAACTTAGGGATGAGAGCTCGAAGATCTTGAGAGCGGATGAAGAGGTTCATTACTCGCACAGCGCTGGCAAAACACACCTCGATAACAAAACCTCCAAGTCCTCCATTTGTCCAAGAAAAGGAAGACTCGACTATTGTACCTTATGATGAGAGCTCAAGAAGAAGAAGAAGATCAATGAATAAATCATACGGAAAAAGTTTCACAACGTCCGACACCTTCAAAAGGCGAAGAATTTGCTAAATATCAAATGGGTGGCCGGAGGATCAAGTGGTCTTGCCGCTCCTCTCCGGATCGATGCGGTTAATCAACCCGATAAGGGATTTGGTGCCACCACTCTTGCAACAACAAAAGCACTGTGGAGGACACTATTGTGTATGATTTTGAGAAGCAGTGGCGAGAAAGAAAAGTCTAAGGATGGCGAGGATGATTATACAAAGTTTCTTCTAGGCAGTCCAACACACTCAAAGGAAAACCTCGAAACTCCTAAGGACATGAAGTCTCCTCATGTCTCCTCATCATCGGTTCTTCGTCTCATTCATCACAACCACCATCAACGAAATCAACGGATCATCATCCAAATCCGTGAAGAAACCACCTAAATCTTGGATTTCTCAAACACATGCAAGAATTGTGAAAGTTGTCAAACAAGTTAGAAAGAAGGACATGCTCCACGAAAACTTAATTGGTATGTTGAACAAATGCGGTGCTTACATGATGAGAATGACAAGATACGGAAAGATAGGAAAGCTATTCGAGAATTCATGAAAAGTCATCGTCGGGAGGCTGAATGAAATGATTGAAGGTTACACTCAAAAGTACCTTGGGATATCGTTCCTAAAGTCCAAAAGGAACCGGAGAAGTCGACAAGAGATCAAACCCACAAGTTTCTTCTCGACCTTGTCCCGGTGTGACTAGAGAAGTATTCTTCGGACAACTCACTCCTAACATCGTAGCTTTGGTTAAACATACAATGGCCAAAGAAGGCGATCTCTACGAATACGAGTTGATCGCTAAACTTGTGATGCAAATGTCAAAGCGATGCGGGCGTTTACTTCGGATGAAGCTAAATTTTTCGAAAATCTACTTGATTTTCAACTCGGATCATCATGCAAGTCGGCCGATCAACCCAAACAACCAAGAGATGGCGATGATAAGGATAAGGACTCGCACCTAAGCGTCGAAGCGATGCGGTACATCTACCTCTATGCCACCTCCTCCACCACGGACTTCTTCACAACAAAGTCTCCTCCACCTCGGTCTTCTCTTGATAAACCTCGGGACGATTCGAGTTACCACCCCGACTCATAAAGCGGTGACTACTTTGAGTATACGGGTGGTAGCGATGAAGAGGTCCTTGAGCCCGACAACAACCCACCTCACCTAAACAAGTGCGAAACCAAAATCATCATCAAAGCCTTCCAAAAGAAGAAGCGACGACTCGAATGGCGTCGTATCATGGCTAGATGACGATAAAACCGAAGAGTTTGAATGGTTCTCCACACTTGTCAATCAAACTCCCTACGATGAAGGCCAAGAATTGGTGAGCGGTTCTACATTGGAGCACGCAAAACTATTGCAAGAAAAGTTCCATGTGAAGAAAATGACAAAATCCGAGTTGAAGCGAATCAAAATGAAGCTTTTCAACTATGGAAAACGACTCGGAAAGTGCCCTCGAGGTCGAATATCATCTTGAGAACATCGCTCGAGCTATGTCTAACAACATGGATTGGCTCAATCCGAAGCAAACATTGACTTCACACAAAGGGACAACCTCCATACTACACCATTGGACCAAACCTCTACCGACCATTGGCCAACGGATGAACCAAGGATTCCCTTCCGATATTTCTTCAACAAAGACACGGAATTTCTTCTCCATGGTGGCGATGGTTCGAGAAAATACACTACATCATTGACTCTTCCATTCCAGTGACCATCTACTCAAAGCGCATAGCTATCGAGGCGTGCAAATCACTTGTTTTCGACAGCGTGCAAGCATACGACCAAGATGCATTGTATGGGATTCATCATTGGCACGAGCGCGAAGAATCTACTACGAAGTTGCACGGTTGAAGTCTCAACATGAAGTGTATAGCTCTAAGGACATCGTGGCCATCAAACACATTGATCTCAAGTCTAAGTGGGACTACACATTCTTAAAGAATATCATAGTCAAACGACAAGATGAGCAGGACTATGAATTCTCCAAAGGCGACTTTGAGAACTTGTCCTCAGCGACATCGAAGACATGTATCTTGCCAAAGTACGGTCGTATGAGACAATTCTCATTGAAGTTCAACGTGAATTTATCAAGTCGGTTCTCATCTTCATTAGGCGCATCGTGATCAAAGAAGCGTGTCGAAGATATCCGGATGGTTTGTTGAATCATATCGAAGCGTGTAAACTTCACTCCACCACGCTTGATCTTCCCGATCATCAACCGACTTACACAACTCACGCTCATCGACAAACCTTTCGGCGTTGTTTACCATAGTGAACTTCAAAAAGCGCTTAATGGCGTGTAGTGAACTCCACAAATTTGGGATCATACCTTGAAGATGGTTAGGGATGGATTGGCGTCTGATTGAAGTATATTCGCTGAAAGTTGGGAATCTAAGCTATTTGGAATTCTCGGAAAGGAGGGATGTGAGGCGATCATCACCATGATTGATGAGCGGTTGTTCGAGAAGGATCGATTCGACGATTGGAAAGCTATGTTGGTGGTCGACTCGGGAGAAACATCATCGGCTTTCAGCATACTGCGCACTCACAGGAATATCTTTGCACTTCACGGTACCCTTAAATGGTTTCCTTCATATAATTTTGGATGTGTGATTATATATGTCAATGGCTTGTGCACACATATCGATGTACAACCCGTGTCTGTCAAGAAAGGACCACGTAGTGCGCCTCGGTGCCACAATCCTTATAAAAGGAGCGAAAGATTCTTATTTTTGAGTAAAACCTATCAAACCTTTCACTTTTCAAGGTTTTGCTCAAAAGACAAGTACTTCCCATATGATTTTCAAAACCTCAACCGTATATATCACTAGTTGAGGGAGTATTTGATTTAAAACTTTGTTCACAAATTGTTCATAAGTGGTCATCTTCCGCAACATTCGAAATGGTCATATTTATTCTCAAACGTTTCAAAAATAACATTTTCATATGCCATTTTGAGGGAGAAAATTTGTGTGATAAGAAATATGTTGTGAATGCAAATGAATCTGTGAACTTGAGACTTAAACAACGAATTGACGGTACTAAGCTGTTAGTAACTCGAAAAGACTTGTCTGGACGGGTAATAATTTCAAGCTAGTTAAGCTAGTGATGTAAGCGTGTCTCGCAAAGGACTTGTCGAGTAGAAAGTACCATTCGAGAAACTTTTGATAGACATGAACTCGGCGGGTTTGACAACCTTCCAAGGTTTGTCTACACCTTCAAGGTAGTTATTAGAGCTAGTTGTCACCTAAAAGGCGACAATATATCTCTTTAACTATTCAACGTAACCGTGTCTCGCGGAGATTGTCTATCTTTAGTGGATCAATTCAAAAGTCGCGCTCTTTCCTCCTTGTGCATTTAACCATTAAAACTATTAAGCACATGTGGGGGAGTATTTATGCAAAACTTCATCTCTCACCGTGGTTCAAACATGTTTTCGTTAACAAACCCTTTGAGAGAGATTTTAACATACGGTGGTTATAATGGCAAACATAGGTTAGTCATGGAGTTATAAGGTGACTAAGGTTAGGAATAACCGTCCTATGATCCGCTTGAGCGGAGGGATCTACCTAAGGACACTACCATTAGTTAGTGTTAGAAGTCCTTAGGAATGATTGTAAAAGGAGAAAATGAGAATCGGAGAAAGAAGGAGTTGAAGAATCAAAAGAAATGTAAAGTAAAGGGTGAAAAGAAATAGCCCTCAGTTATTCAACTTAGGGCGGACACGGGTTCAATTCATATACTCTTGGTTGTCACTTAGTGACACAGTATTGAAGATTAAAAGTCGTCATGGACCCGGTGGCGCATGCACTAAACCTTCTTAGCCACTCAAGTTTTTCTCAACAAAAGCTTGTTTCATTCTCACGGGGAACCCTACGTAAACTATTGGCTTTCTCTTAGAGATCATTTGGTATTGAAAAGGAGACCCTCTCCCTAGTCTCCGCTCGGGAAAACAAAACGCACTGTTGAGTCTAGAGCCACGAGATTCATCAAAAGATCTCTTAGGTACACTTGACATTTAATCACTTGATGATCAACAAATAAGATCATCGATGGTTCATATCGAGTCCTTCACAGATCTTAGCAATCATCGAGAACATTTATGAGAGGTTCACATCTGTGATCCTCAATGATTGAATGGAAACTCTGCCGGTCAACATCAAACAGCGACGGCGGTCGCCGGTAACTCCCGTGGATTACGGGTGTGTCTCATCTGTCTCTGATCGTGAGGTGATGCTTGATGTACCTCAATGACTCATCGAACTGTAGATGTACTTGGTACATCGCGTTATCTCACTTGTGGGACTCCGGTTCGAGAGCGGCCTTTGTAAGAATTAGAGTTGTGTTTTCACACTATCTTTGTTAACACTCTCGAAGTTCAAACTTGTAAGTGCGGAAACCGCTTATTACTAACCGTTTGAAATGTTTTTTCTTATGGAAGCTCGGGGGCGGGATGATCGTCTTGATTCTTCTCATGTTCACGCCAACATCATCACTAATGGAGTTCTATTCAAAAGCAACACAACCGTCGAATGATTCTTCGTCAAACCAAAGAATCTACAAAGTCAAAGACTTACGAGAACTTCATCGATATTGACTTCCAGCGTCTAGGCGTGTGTGAGCATGTTGAAGAATGACGTGGAACCTTTGGAGCGTGAAGCGACACTGAGGCGGATGATGCGAACAACAACATACTATCACTTTCACCACAAAGAACAATGATCAAAGAACAAAGTTAAAGATGACGTCAAAGCATAAGCTGTTTAAAGATAACTATCTCTCTACCGGGAGATTGTTCGAATCAAGGAAATTCCTCTCATAAGAAAGAAGAATGTCGGAAGGCGTCACGCTACTATTACATCAACGCCTTCACGTTTACATTCATATATACTTGAGGGAGATTGTTGGAATCACTCTAAGCAGTATTTCAAGTATTTATATTTCATATGTAATAGGTAGCTTTATTATGGCCTTTATGTTTGTTTAAGGTCAAGCTTATGTAGAAGGCCCATAAGCTTGATCCAAGCCCAATAAGGAATAGGGAAGGAGAGGGAGTGTTGCCCTAGCTCCTTGCCTATATATACATTGTAATAACCCTCACTTGAGGGTTGGTTGTTCAAGTTTTCTCTTCATTTACATACATTACGCCTAACCGTCTCTTAGTTTATATGTGTGTGTGCTTGATACTAGTTCATCTGCCTTTATCTCTTCTCTTATAACTTGTGTTTGTAAAACTAGTGACCTAACAGAGGAGTTCACTAGTGAACCCACTCATATCAATTCTGAATATGATTCATTCACCTTCAAGGAGTTCTCAGATGAACTCACTCATATCATATCTCGCGGAGTATGATAATTTCTACTGATCTAGACACACCCATAATATGTCTTGATCGGCGAGCTTCGATAAGATTCATGAAACTATGAATTCTCCTATTGAGGATGAAGAGTTAGTCGTGATTTTATCATGATTTTCTTTCTTTTCTTCATATATTACATCACTTCTCACTGTTCTTCACTCCTTGGGAATGAAGACATTATCTTTGATCCGGCATTTCCATGTACCATTATCTTGAGCCGGAATATATCTCATCGGTGTGGAACTTTCACATGCTTCAAATGTTTGTCCAAACATCTTGAATGAAAGTCCGATGGAGATTGTCTATTCCACTTACTTCCCATGAACAAATTAATTCGGGGTCGAGTCAAGCTAGCGACTCGGTAATCAAAAACGATGAGTTAAACATGGGTTTTCACCGTGTGTACCACCCTAGTGTGGGGAGTTGCCCATTGTTGTATATAAGTTTTCAAAAAAAAAAAAAAAAAAAAAAAAAAAATTCAAATAATGGCCGTAGTATTTCCTTTTCGTTCTATGTTTCGGCATAGCTGCGGTACTTTGAATATTTAGGGCAATATTCATTTCTAGTGGGGAATTCTCACGAATTTTATCATGTAATTATACCACCTAATTCCCCATTTTAGCAAAAAATTTTTTTGGAGTAAGTGTTTTACACTTACTCGACTTATGGTTATCACTCCGCCATGTCTAACAAACAAAAGGATTGGCTAATCCGAGAGCAAGCGGCTCTTGGTAAAGATATCTCAAATCCGTTGACTTGCAATTTGCCCAAAATTGTATGGTATTATTCACCAAATCCTTAAAAGTGAAGAGTTGGCTAGCCCATAAATTTATGGCTTGTGGTAAAGGCGGTTGGAAAACCATAATTGGTAATCGACTCACCAAATATATTTTATCTAAGAGTTGGCTAGTCCGAAGCAAGCGGACACGGTAAAGAACAAATCAAAACCGTTGAAAGGCGGTGGTTTGCTCAAAATCATTTGGTTATCGGTGTACCAAAGTTCTTACTTGAACTAAAACATTTGGCTACTCCAGAAGTAATGGCTTTTGGTAAAGAGTTCTTTAAAATCCATTAAAACTTCATAAATATTGCTAGGGACTAGCAATAGTTTAGTGTGGGGGATTTGATATGTGTCTAAATACACATATATTTTATATTGTTTAAACCCACAAAACGACCAAAAACACATAAATGACCATATAAATGTTACAAATATCATGAAAATGTGTTTTTATATGAATCAGGTATAAAAAGAGTGATAAGGTTTTAAAATGTACCATTTTGAGGGGTCGTTTAAATCCTTATTTGATCACTTTTGTATCCGTTATTGCTTAATATCGTTCCTTTTCACTTTTTAGGTCTCGTGAAGGCAAAATGCTGGAATGACACTTATTTGGATGAAAAGGCGCGAATATATGAAGAAAATGGCCAAAGTCAAAATCGAGACACTCACGATTCTTTGAAAGTAGAGGCGGCGGCGTCGGGTGCTATTGGCGCCGTCCCAAAATTATTGAGGCGATCGAGAACCCAAAACTCGTATTTTCAAATGGCGGCGTCCGGTTATGGAAGAGTAGGCCGTCGCTACTCGGACGGCCTAGATGCAATCGAGACGACGTCGAAAGTTTGAAGAGGATGGCGTCACGGACATAAGGTGACGCCGTCGCAAGGTTAACGTGGCCAAGGCGAAACCCTAATGGCGGCGACACGGTGGCGTCACTAAACATAAGGTGGCCGTCGCAATTGTAATCTTATATATAGAATCCGAATTTTTCGGTCTTTGTGTGAAGAGTCTTTGGGTAAAACCTAAAACCGAACCTAAGGTGTCTTGTACGATATTTTAGGGTTTTAAACCTATCTTACATCAAGATAAGTCTTTACTTCATTAATTCAATTATGTCTTTGATTATTTGTGTGTATGCTTGCATGTTTACCATGTCAAGCTAAATTACTTGTGTGTTTGCTTAGATGTATGAAACCTAGTTGTTAATTATTGTTAGGTTGTCTCTTATCTTAATTGTAATTGGCTTAGGAGTGCGACTAGGCTATCGTTGTGTTTAATACTTGATAAATCTTTGATAGTTTATGAATGACTTAGTGGATTTCGTTTACTAAACCCAAAGATAACCTCAAGGTTAGTTTATGAATGACTTAGTGGATTTTGTTTACTACACTTAAAGGTGACTTCAAAGAGTTGGGAATGAACACCTTACGACCTTAGAAAACACAAGCGTTAAGAATAAGGACGTGACAATTCAACCATCAATAGGAGATAACTAGGGAGTAGTAGCATCTAGGTAAACACATCTTTAACTATCATACGAGCACACAACAATAGACATAGATTATCCTCACCTTAGCTTAGATAATTAGATAATAGTAGAGTAATCGGTGAAATACCAAACCCCAAATCCAAACCCGAGATTCGTACTTTTCCTTTTCTAAAAAACATAAAAGATAAAAATAATCTTCCTCAACCCCAACCTTAGCGTAGTAACTTCTCACTAGCATTCCTATTCCCTAGAGAACGATATCAATACCGTGGCTTACCCAACACTACACTACAACGATTAGGTTCCTTTGCCTAGGGTGTTGAAAAACTTCTCGACGAAAGGAAGTTCCTTTGACCCGAGCAGCGTGTAGCGTTATCAAGTTTTGGCGCCATTGCTGGAATAGTATTGTTTAAACTTGATTTATATCTCGTTTAGGTCTACTACAAGATTCCTATCGGTGAGATTTTTTCTTTTATTAGCTTCCTTGTAGTCTATCCCCTTCTTTGTGTTTGTGTTCGTAAAACCCTTTTCATTTGTCGCTATGGCAAGTGAAGTTGCATTGGAATCATTAACAAATGAGGAACAATTGAATTTCGCAAGGCGGGTTCGTTTCATTGTTCGATAAATTTGTGAATCATCTTAAAGATATCCAAAAGAAGAAGGGTGTAAGATTGGATGGATTTGATATATTTTGTGTTTGTGTGGTTTCTATTCAACGATCGTTGTCAAGATCAACTACTTTTAGTGACACCATCTTTAGAATTTTTGAGAAAAGCCTCCTATGCATAGACCTTGGTTGTTACAACTTGAGGAAATGGATAAGAAGGATTTATCTAACCTTAGGAATCATGATCAAAAGACCTAGTTTTTAAGAACATGGAACCTAAACCCAAACAAGATTGTGAGATGGTTGAAGCTAAAATACCTAGTTGCATGTGTGGGATAGATTTCAAACATTTAGGAAATCTAGATATAATGGAGAAAAAGGTGGAAACTCCAAGCCCACAAGCCCTACCATCACTTGAGGAACACACATCACCTATAACTTACACGGAAGAAGTAGAAGAGACTATAGGAGTCCCATTGATGAGAACCTTTGAACCAACGCCACTAGAGAATGTAGGTTTAGATGCTTGTTGTCATGACCTCTCTTAGTCCTAGGGAAGTTCCTAATTTTGATGAACCGGAGCCTCAACCAAAAACCTTACCCAATGTTCCGTCTTTAGATGTGAATCTTGGAATTGAATTAGGCCCCAATCCACCCATCAAAATAAATAGTCCGGGTAGTTGCTTGATAAAGGTGGTAGATTCTAGGCCATGTAGAGTGGAAGCTAATATAGGAGTAACCCATGACCTTACACACTTATATCACCCAGTCATGGTTGATAACAAGAAAAACTATGGGTTTAAACCGGGTTTATTAGGTCAAGATGGATCCTTAACTAAGAATCTTTTGAAGTTGATAGAAGATGATCCATTTTAGGAAGGAGATTTGATTCACCGCTACACCAATAGACTTAGGTAAGGTTATAATGAATGGAGCACACTCCTTTGAGCATATAAATCACCCATCACCCTCTCCTCACGTAGCAAATTTCAACCCTAAGGGTGTGTATTGCTATTATCACCCGCACTTAAACTTAAGTGTAGGAAAAACTTCCCTTTATCTGTTAAATAAAGGTAGAGTCGGGGCTCGTGACTCGAACAAAACAAGCGCTTCTTGGGAGGCAACCCATGTGTATTTGTTTTTTATTTTCATTTGTGTGTCGTATATCTTTTATTAATTGTTTATTCTCATGTTTGAATTTGTAAAATGCTTTATTTTGTCTTTAACCTCGTCTTGATTACATATAAAGGTATTTTACATAAGGGATAAGTGTAGGGAGGATTACACGTTTTCCAAAAGAAACGTGAACATGAGAATTACAATTATTTAAAAGACATATATGTGTGTTTGTTAGAGTCAAATGCTTGTATCGAGTCATAATGGATGTTTTGCGAGAATTTTCCAGTTCTAAAGATATAAATTTTCGAATTTTTGGAAAATCGAGACCGGTTTCTGTCGGGATAACTGACGTCGAGGATCACAACTGGCGGCGTCGGGAGGAGTAAAGCGCACTACTACTTTTCTCGTTTTCGAGCTACTTATAAATTTTGGAATTTTCGGTCTTAATTTTCTTAGAAATTGTAAACATCCATTCCACAAGCATTATATCCTAGTTTAAATCGAGTCTTATATATATTATTACCGCTTGATTTTATCACGAAGGTTTCGTTTGTTTTCTTCAAGTGTGCGGGTTTAGTTTGTCAAGAAGAAGTTACATAAGAAGGAGCTTTTCACATAATAATTCTTCTTGGAAAGAGTTTAACCACCACTTTACGGATCTACCGAGCTAATCGGGGGTATTAGTTTCTTTCGTTTTAATTACCTTCTTTTATCATAACTTTGATACTTTTGGGGAACATTGGGGACAATGTTCGGTTCAAGTGTAGGGAGGAAAATAAAGCGGGAACTTTGAAACTATGCTTATCCTTGATTATTTGCTTTGTCTAATTGCATTTGCGTAATAAACCATGAGAAAATGTCGGTTAGGGTAATTTTGGCACCAAATTTAAAATTTTTCATGACATATAGGGTGGGCCATTAGTCTTAACAAAAGCGTCTCACGGATAGGAAGTTGCATGACTAGCACAAAACCCTTACCACCCAAATTCCACCCAAAATGTGAGGATCGCCCTTAGATTAGTAGGAATTAAAGCATTCATCTTTAATGCTTAGAGTGTGAACCGGTAGTATATTAGATTCTAGAACTTGTTTTGTGATGCATTCGAGATCGCAGTGAGGCTACACTTGTGTAGTTAGGAATAACTAAATGATAAGAGGCATTAGGATAACCTTTGTTTGATACCGTAATATAATTACTTCTTCCACATCGGTTGAGTAATTCCCCACACCTTTCTGTTGTACTCATTTTCGATTACGATACCCCTAGTTAACCCTCGAGCCTATCCTTTTCGCGGTTCTCGTGACATTTCGGTTTTCGAATATCAATGAAAACATTGTTTACACCCCACCCCAAATATACACCAAAATCGCCTTAGCCTACCCCTTATGCACTCACTTTTAGTGCAATTGTTTATTATCACCCTAAACCCTTAGTTCAATTATCTAGTTGCTTGCATAAGTTGCTAAGTCGAGTCATATCCTTTGTATACAGTTTTGGGATGATTGGGATTCATGGGAAAAGTTAAAGTTTATGAAATGACGGAAGGAGCGTTAAATTCAAATTCCCTTTGTTTGCGTAATAATGTACCCCAAGTGTTTTGATCTTTTCAATTCGGGTCAAATTAGTGTTAGAGTAATAAAAACTCAAGTGTAGGGATATGCATGTAAATCCCTAGTATTTTGATGTTATCATAGAGGATGGTAGAGTAAAAGTGTATGAAAAAAAAATCGAAAAAATAGAAAAAGAAAAGAAAAAAAATAGAGTGATAAAAAAAAAAAAAAAAATTACATACGGGCTACCATCCTACATCTATCCTTTAAATTTATGTTTGATTATTTCCATTGCCTAGAGTTTTAGAGTGTCGAGTCTTGGCTTAGCAACGCCATTCTTCATATGCATTTAACATAGAGATTTTTGACTTACCACCACTAAATAGCCTATCCCACAAACCCTTATTTCCCTACCGTAAGCCTAACGTTACAACCCTTTAAAGACCTCTTGATAGTCTTTCCTAGGTGCTTACGCCAAAGTGATGGAGGTTTGATCTATTCTCAAGCCTATGGTAATCTATGTACTAGGACCGGTTAATGAGTGTTTATCTTCCATTTCCTATATTGTTATATTTCATATATACACCGAGAGAGATGTGAGTATCCAAACACCCCATGTGAGGTGCTAGTATGTAATTCCGTGCTTGTTATGACTTTTTGGGGCTTATATGTGTTGTGGACCGTTTTGAATTAATGCTTCATGACCCCAACTTATAAATTAATTGGCTAAAAGCACATTTGCTTGAGGGCAAGCAAATAACAAGTGTAGGGATATTTGATAAGGTTTTAAAAGGTACCATTTGAGGGTCGTTTAAGTCCTTATTTGATCACTTTTGTATCCATTATTGCTTAATATCGTTCCTTTTCACTTTTTAGGTCTCGTGAAGGCAAAATCTTTGGAATGGCACTTATTTGGACGAAAAGGCGCGAATATATGAAGAAAATGGCCAAAGTCAAAATCGAGACACTCACGATTCTTTGAAAGTATAAAGCGGCGGCGTCGGTGCTATTGGCGACGCCGTCCCAAAATTATTGAGACGATCCGAACCTAAAACTCGTATTTTCAAGTGGCGGCGTCCGGTTATGGAAGAGTAGGCCGTCGCTACTCGGGCGGCCTAGATGCAATCGAACGACGTCGAAGGCGAAGAGGACGGCGTCGCGGACATAAGGTGGCGCCGTCGCAAGGTTAACGTGGCAAGACGAAACCCTAATGGCGGCGACACGGTGGCGTCACTAAACATAAGGTGGCCGTCGCAATTGTAATCTTATATATAGAATCCGAATTTTTCGGTCTTTGTGTGGAGAGTCTTTGGGTAAAACCTAAACCGAACCTAAGGTGTCTTGTACAGTATTTTAGGGTTTTAAACCCTATCTTACATCAAGATAAGTCTTTACTTCATTAATTCAATTATGTCTTTGATTATTTGTGTGTATGCTTGCATGTTCTCCATGTCAAGCTAATTTATTTGTGTGTTTGCTTAGGAAGTATGAAACTTAATTATTGAATATTGATTGGTTGTTTCTTATCTTAGTTGATTAATGATCTAGTAATGCGATAGGTCATTCGTTGTGTACTTAATGCTTGATTCATCTTTGTGAACCTTAGAGTATAATTACGAGTAATTGTAGGCTAAACCATCAAAGCGCCTTAGAGTAGGAGTTTATAATCTCTAGTGGGTTTGTAGACAAGACCCTTTGGTAAGTTCGAAGAGTTAGGGAGAAAGCATACCCTACAACTTTAGACACACAATGACTAGGAATAAGGCGTGACACTCAACCATCAATAGGAGATAATTAAGGAGTAATACAAACTAAGTAAACACATCTTTAAACTATCATACGAGCACACATTAATTAGACATAGACTCCCACAACCTTAGTTTAGATAATTAGATAATAGTAGAGTAATCGGTGAAATACCAACCCCAAATCCAATACCGAGATTCGTACCTTTTCATTTTCATAAAATATAAAAGATAAAAATAATCTTCTTCAACCTTAACCTTAGCGTAGTAACTCCCTACTAGCATTCCTATTCCCCTAGAGAGCGATATCAATACCCGTGGCACCTAATTACTACACTACTACGATTAGGTTCAACGCCTAGGGTGTTATAAAACTTGCTCGAGAGAAAGGAAGTTCCTTTGACCCCGAGCAGCGTGTGGCGTTATCAAGTTTTAAAATCTCTATGTTAAATGCATATGAAGAATGGCGTTGCTAAGCCAAGACTCGACACTCTAAACTCTAGATAAGCGAAATAAACAAACATAAATTTAAAGGATAGATGTAGGATGGTAGCAGTATGTTTTTTTTTTTTTTTTTTTTTTTTTTTTTTTTATCACTCTATTTTTTTTTCTTTTCTCTTTTCTATTTTTTTTTTTTTTTTTTTTTTTTTTTTTTCATACACTTTTACTCTACCATCCTCTATGATAACATCAAAATACTAGGATTTCTGGGCATATCCTACACTTGAGTTTTATTACTCTAACACTAATTTGACCGAATTGAAAAGATCAAAACACTTGTGGTACATTATTACATAAACAAAGGGAATTTGAATTTAATGTTCCCTTCCGTCATTTCATAAACTTTAACTTTTCCCATGAATCCCAATCATCTCAAAGCGTATACAAAGGATATGACTCGACTTAGCAACTTATGCAAGCAACTAGATAATTGAACTAAGGGTTTAGGGTGATAACAAACAATTGCACTAAAAGTGAGTGCATAGGGGTAGGCTAAGGCGATTTGGGTGTATATTTGGGGTGGGTGTAAACAATGCTCTTCATTGATATTCCGGAAAAACCGAAACATCACGAGAACCGCGAAAAGGATAGGCTCTGAGGGGTTAACTAAGGGTATCGTGTACTAAAGATGAGTACAACGCAAAGGGTGTGGGGGAATTACTCAACCGATGTGGAAGAAGTAATTATATTACGGGTATCAAACAAGGGTTATCCTAATGCCTCTTATCATTTAGTTATTCCTAACTACACAAGTATAGTCTCACTTGCGATCTCGGAATGCATCACAAAACAAGTTCTAGAATCTATTATACTACCGGTTCACACTCTAAGCATTAAAGATGAATGCTTTAATTCCTACTAATCTAAGGCGATCCTCGCATTTGGGTGGAATTTAAGTGGTAAAGGGTTTTGTGCTAGTCATGCAACTTCCTATCCATGAGACGCTTTTGTTAAGACTAATGGCCCACTCCTATATGTCATGAAAAATTTTAAATTTGGTGCCAAAATTACCCTAACCGACATTTTCTCATGGTTTATTACACAATCACAATTTGGACAAAGCAAATAATCAAGGATAATCATAGTTTCAAAGTTCCCGTTTTAAATTTGGTGTAATAAACCATGAGAAAATGTGTAATAAACTATGATAAGGTTTTAAAATGTACCTTTTTGAGGGATCGTTTAAGCCTTTATTTGATCACTTTTGTATCCGTTATTACTTAATATCGTTCCTTTTCACTTTTTAGGTCTCTTGAAGGCAAATTGCTGTAATGGCCCTTATTTGGACGAAAAGCGCGGATATCTGAAGAAAATGGCCAAAGTCAAGAATCGAGACACTCAAGTTGCTAAATTACAAGGGGACGGCGTCATTTGCTGTCTATGACGCCGTCGGAGCACTTTTGACGACTCGTAGCCAAAGTGCTTTTTACACTTGACGTCGTCGAGAAAGCCGGCGTCACAACCACAAGGTGGCCGTCACAAGGCGATCAAGACTATCACGACATGCGCCAAGTAGTTGATATTGTTTTGGCCATAACTTTTGCATCGAACTCGGTTTAGGTGGTTCAAAAGCCAGCGCGACCGGAGCGAGAAAATCTACAATTTCTTTGAAAAATGGTCGTGGCGCCGTCACTCTATAAGTGTGACGCCGTCACTCTTTGCCGACAGAAAATCGCCTATAAATATAACATTATAACTTCACTTTTGAAAGCCCTAAACCCTAAGTCCGATTCGGGGTTTAGGTAGGTGTTTTCCGACAACTTAAAGGGTTTCAAACACTCCATAAACATCGTGTAATGATTTGTTTGTTAATCCAATCCTATGGTATGTCTTCAATTATCATAATTGTTGCTTGCTCTTCATTAATTATGCTTGGCTAATTCACCTTGTGTTTGCTTATGATTGTATGAAACTTGTATATAATTAATTAGATCTTATTGATTTCTTAGTGATGCTTGTGTCTATCTTCATCATTAATGGTGTGACAATTTCAATGAGTCTAATTGGTTTAGTTTATAATTCTTGCACCCTCATCTCTTGTTTGATTGGTTGTCTCTTATCTTAATTGTAATTAGCTTAGGAGTGCGACTAGGCTATCGTTGTGTTTAATACTTGATAAATCTTTGATAGTTTATGAATGACTTGGTGGATTTCGTTTACTAAACCAAAGATAACCTTAAAGTTAGTTTATGAATGACTTAGTGGATTTTGTTTACTACACTTAAAGGTGACTTCAAAGAGTTAGGAAAGCACACCTTACGACCTTAGAAAACACAACGCGTTAAGAATAAGGGCGTGACAATTCAACCATCAATAGGGCGTGACAATTCGGTGGGTAGAATTAGATAGCTAGCAAGGAGTAATACATCATAAGTAGATCGCTTCACGTTCTTGGTAGACCCCTAATTTAGTTAGTACCTTTTGGGATAGTTGACTAGCAACTAATTCCACCCTCCCTCAAAACCGAGATTCATAAAATATAAAAATACAAAAATAATCATCCTCATCTTTAGACTTAAATCGACATATACTTGACCTACGACACTATTCCCTAGAGAGCGATATCAATACCCGTGGCTTACCCCTAATACTACACTACAACGATTAGGTTCACGCCTATGGTGTTGAAAAACTTGCTCGACGAAAGGAAGTTCCTTTGACCCCGAGCAGCGGCGTGTAGCGTTATCAAGTTTTGGCGCACGGTGAATAGTTATTGTTTAGGCTTTATTTATATCTCGTTTAGGTCTACTCACAAGATTCCTATCAAGTGAGATTTTTTTTCTTTTATTAGCTTCCTTGTAGTCTATCCCCTTCTTTGTGTCTTTGTTCGTAAAACTTGTCCATTGACTCTTCCGTTCACCATTATGGAGAAGCGAATCCACTATATCCGCGATTAGGTTTTTCATAAGAAATTATGATATTACTAAAGCGGATTATTCAAGATGGTGGGAAGAAAGTAACCAAGTCCATAAACCTTTTGAGGATTTCACCATTCCATCAAGCCCACAAAATACCTCATCTAGTGAAACCTATGCTTCGTTTGAGCCTTCACCTAGGATAGACTTTCGTGAACAACCTCCGTGTTTAGAAACTATTTTAGTGAGGCCCTTAGGAGAAGCCGACCAAATTTATGAAAACATTATGGTAAGCAACCAAGCATTAAACCATAAGTTGGATCAATTACTAGAATTGGTCTCATCACGACCTAAGGAAATATTACATGACGAGCAAATAGATGATGTAGATGTGATTGAGGATGAAGTGAAAAGTCTAGACCCACAAGGTACCCACAAGCCCCACCATCATTTAAGGCATACACACATACGTGACTTACAGGAAGTAGTAGAAGAGACTTTAGGAATCCCAATGGAGGTAGAACATTTGAACCGAAGCATGGCGGAGAATATAGGTTTGAATACTTGTAGTCTCGGTCTTACTCTTAGTTCTAGGGAATTTCCTAGTGTTGATGAACCGGAACCTCGATCTTTACTTCCATCCTTAGATAAGCGAGGAACCGACCCACCCATCAACCAATTTAGTCCGGGTAGTTTTAGGATGAAGGAAGCCATTCACACCCCCTTCACCTCACGTGGCATATTTCCACCCTAAGGGTGTGTATCGCTACTATCACCCGCACTTAAACTTAAGTGTAAGGAAAACTTCCCTTTATCGATAAATAAGGGTGAGTCGGGCTCGTGACTCGAACGAAAACAAGCGCTTCTTGGGAGGCAACCCATGTGTATTTGTTTTCATTTTATTTGTGTGTCGTGTATCTTTTATTGATTGTTTATTCTCATGTTTGAATTTGTAAAATGCTTTATTTTGTCTTTAACCTCGTCTTAATTACATATAAAGGTATTTTACATAAGGGATAAGTGTAGGGAGGATTACACACGTCTTCAAAAGCGTGAACATGAAATTACAATTATTTAAAAGATATACATGTGTGTTTGTTTGAGTCAAATGCTTGTATCGAGTCATAATGGATGTTTTGTAGGAAATTTTCTAGATTTTAAAGATAAAAATGTTCCAAATTTTTTCGGAAAATCATGAGACCGGTTTTGTCGGGATAACTGACGGTCGTCGAGGAGCGTCGGAAAGCGGCTTGACTTACTTTTCTCGTTTTACGTGCTACTTATAAACTTTTGGAATTTTCGGTCTTAATTTTCTAGAAAATCGCAAACATCCATTCCACAAGCATTATATCTTATTTAAGTCTGGAATTACATCTTGTTGTGATTTTTCTTTGTTCGGTTTGATGCGTTGGGTTGTTTGTTTTCTTCAAGTGTGCAGGTTTAATTTATCAAGAAGAAGTTACATAAGATTGGAAGGAGCTTTTCACGCATAAATTCTTCTTGAAAAGGATTTAACCACCACTTTACACGGATCCTACCAAGCTAATCAGGGGAGTATTAGTTTCTTTCGTTTTTAATTACCTTCCATTATCATAACTTTGATACTTTCGGGGAACATTGGGGACAATGTTCACTTTAAGTGTAGGGAGGGAAAATAAAACGGGAACTTTGAAACTATGCTTATCCTTGATTATTTGCTTTGTCTAATTGCATTTGTGTAATAAACCATGAGAAAATGTCGGTTAGGGTAATTTTGGCACCAAATTTAAAATTTTTCATGACATATAGGAGTGGGCCATTAGTCTTAACAAAAGCATCTCACGGATAGGAAGTTGCATGACTAGCACAAAAACCCTTTACCACCCAAATTCCACCCAAAATGTGAGGATCGCCTTAGATTAGTAGGAATTAAAGCATTCATCTTCAATGCTTAGAGTGTGAACCGGTAGTATATTAGATTCTAGAACTTGTTTTGTGATGCATTCCGAGATCGCAAGTGAGGCTACACTTGTGTAGTTAGTAATAACTAAATGATAAGAGGCATTAGGATAACCCTTGTTTTTGATACCGTAATATAATTACTTCTTCCATATCGGTTGAGTAATTCCTCACACCCCTGCGTTGTACTCATCTTTAGTACACGATACCCTAGTTAACCCCTCGAGCCTATCCTTTTCGCGGTTCTCGTGATGTTTCGGTTTTTCGAATATCAATGAAGAGCATTGTTTACACCACCCCAAATATACACCCAAATCGCCTTAGCCTACCCCTTATGCACTCACTTTTAGTGCAAATGTTTGTTATCACCCCAAACCCTTAGTTCAATTATCGGTTGCTTGCATAAGTTGCTAAGTCGAGTCATATCCTTTGTATACTGAGTTTTGGGACGATTGGGATTCATGGGAAAAGTTAAAGTTTATGAAATGACGGAAGGAGCGTTAAATTCAAATTCCCTTTGTTTGCATAATAATGTGCCCCAAGTGTTTTGATCTTTTCAATTCGGGTCAAATTAGTGTTAGAGTAATAAAACTCATGTGTAGGGATATGCCTATAAATCCCTAGTATTTTGATGTTACCGTAGAGGATGGTAGAGTAAAAGTGTATGAAAAAAATCGAAAAAAAAATAGAAAAGAAAAAAAGAAAAAAAATAAATAAAAAAAAAAAAAAAAAAAAAAAAACATACGGGCTACCATCCTACATCTATCTTTAAATTTATGTTTGTTTATTTCAGTTATCTAGAGTTTAGAGTGTCGAGTCTTGGCTTAGCAACGCCATTCTTCGTATGCATGTAACATTGAGATTTTTGACTTGCCACCACTAAATAGCCTATCCCACCAAACCCTTTGTTTCCCTACCTTAAGCCTAACATTACAACCCTTCAAAGACCTCTTTGATAGTCTTTCCTAGGTGCTTACGCCAAAGCGATGAAGGTTTGATCTATTCTCAAGCCTATGGTAATCTATGTACTAGGACGGTTAATGAGTGTTTATCTTCCATTTCAACTTGATATATTTCATATACACCGAGAGATGAGAGTATCCAAACACCCCATGTGAGGTGCTAGTATGTAATTTTCGTGCTTGTTATGACTTATGCGGGGCTTATATGTGTTGTGGACTGTTTTAAACCAATGCTTCATAACCCCTAACTTATAAATTAATTGGCTAAAAGCACATTTTCTTGAGGACAAGCAAATACCAAGTGTAGGGATATTTGATAAGGTTTTAAAATGTACCTTTTTGAGGGGTCGTTTAAGCCTTTATTTGATCACTTTTGTATCCGTTATTACTTAATATCGTTCCTTTTCACTTTTAGGTCTCTTGAAGGCAAATTCTTGTAATGGCCCTTATTTGGACGAAAAGCGCGGATATCTGAAGAAAATGGCCAAAGTCAAGAATCGAGACACTCATTGCTAAATTACAAGGGGACGCGCCTTCGGTGTTATGACGCCGTCGGAGCACTTTTGTGACGGTTCGTAGCCAAATTGCTTTTTACACTTGAGCGTCGTCGAAAGCCGACGTCACCAAGGTGGTGGCCGTCACAAGTCGATCAAGACTATCACGACATCTTGTAGTAGTTGATATTGTTTTGGCCATAACTTTTGCATCTGAACTCGGTTTAGGTGGTTCAAAAGCCAGCGCGACCGGAGCGAGAAAATCTACAATTTTTGAAAAAATGGTCGTGCGTCGTCACTCTATAAGTGTGACGCCGTCACTCTTTGCCGACAGAAAATCTTCCTATAAATATAACATTATAACTTCACTTTTGAAAGCCCTAAACCCTAAGTCCGATTCGGGGTTTAGGTAGGTGTTTTTCGACAACTTAAAGGGTTTCAAACACTCCATAAACATCGTGTAATGATTTGTTTGTTAATCCAATCCTATGGTATGTCTTCAATTATCATAATTGTTGCTTGCTCTTCATTAATTATGCTTGGCTAATTCACCTTGTGTTTGCTTATGATTGTATGAAACTTGTATATAATTAATTAGATCTTATTGATTTCTTAGTGATGCTTGTGTCTATCTTCATCATTAATGGTGTGACAATTTCAATGAGTCTAATTGGTTTAGTTTATAATTCTTGCACCCTACTGTCTCTTGTTTGATTGGTTGTCTCTTATCTTAATTGTAATTAGCTTAGGAGTGCGACTAGGCTATCGTTGTGTTTAATACTTGATAAATCTTTGATAGTTTATGAATGACTTGGTGGATTTCGTTTACTAAACCAAAGATAACCTTAAAGTTAGTTTATGAATGACTTAGTGGATTTTGTTTACTACACTTAAAGGTGACTTCAAAGAGTTAGGGAAAGCACACCTTACGACCTTAGAAAACACAAGCGTTAAGAATAAGGGCGTGACAATTCAACCATCAATAGGGCGTGACAATTCGGTGGGTAGAATTAGATAGCTAGCAAGGGTAATACATCATAAGTAGATACGCTTCACGTTCTTGGTAGACCCCTAATTTAGTTAGTACCTTTTGGGATAGTTGACTAGCAACTAATTCCACCCTCCCTCCAAAACCGAGATTCATAAAATATAAAAATACAAAAATAATCATCCTCATCTTTAGACTTAAATCGACATATACTTCACCTACGACACTATTCCCTAGAGAGCGATATCAATACCGTGGCTTACCCTAATACTACACTACAGCGATTAGGTTCTTTGCCTAAGGTGTTGAAAAACTTCTTTCGACAAAAGGAAGTTCCTTTGACCCCGAGCAGACGCGTGTGGCGTTATCACTAAATTGCTTTGTCCAATTGTATTTGTGTAATAAACCATGAATATTTGCTTTGTCCAATTGTATTTGTGTAATAAACCATGAGAAAATGTCGGTTAGGGTAATTTTGGCACCAAATTTAAATTTTTTTTATGACATATAGGAGTGGGCCATTAGTCTTAACAAAAGCTTCTCATGGATAGGAAGTTGCATGACTAGCACAAAAACCCTTTACCACCAAAATTCCACCAAAATGTGAGGATCGCCCTTTGATTAGTAGGAATTAAAGCATTCATCTTTAATGCTTAGAGTGTGAACCGGTAGTATATTAGATTCTAGAACTTGTTTTGTGATGCATTCCGAGATCGCAAGTGAGGCTACACTTGTGTAGTTAGGAATAACTAAATGATAAGAGGCATTAGGATAACCCTTGTTTGATACACCGTAATATAATTACTTCTTCCACATCGGTTGAGTAATTCCCCACCCTTTGCGTTGTACTCATCTTTAGTACACGATACCCTAGTTAACCCCTCGAGCCTATCCTTTTCGCGGTTCTCGTGATATTTCGGTTTTCGAATATCAATGAAAACATTGTTTACACCACCCCAAATATACACCCAAATCGCCTTAGCCTACCCCCTTATGCACTCACTTTTAGTGCAAATGTTTGTTATCACCCTAAACCCTTAGTTCAATTATCTAGTTGCTTGCATAAGTTGCTAAGTCGAGTCATATCCTTTGTATACTGATTTTGGGATGATTGGGATTCATGGGAAAAGTTACAGTTTATGAAATGACGGGAAGGGCGTTAAATTCAAATTCCCTTTGTTTGCGTAATAATGTACCCCAAGTGTTTTGATCTTTTCAATTCGGGTCAAATTAGTGTTAGAGTAATAAAACTCAAGTGTAGGGATGTGCCTATAAATCCCTAGTATTTTGATGTTATCGTAGAGGATGGTAGAGTAAAAGTGTATGAAAAAAAAAAAAAAAAAAAAAAAAAAACATCTTGAATGAAAGTCCGATGGAGATTGTCTCTTCCACTTACTTCCCCATGAACAAATTAATTCGGGTCGAGTCAAGCTAGCGACTCGGTAATCAAAACGATAGTTAAACATGGGTTTTCACCGTGTGTACCACCTAGTGTGGGGAGTTGCCCATTGTTGTATATAAGTTTTCAAAAAAAAAAAAAAAAAAAAAAAATTCAAATAATGGCCGTAGTATTTCCTTTTCGTTCTATGTTTGGCATAGCTCGCGGTACTTTGAATATTTAGGGCAATATTCATTTCTAGTGTGGGGGAATTCTCACGAATTTTATCATGTAATTATACCACCTGATTCCCCATTTTGGCAAAAAAAATTTTTTGGAGTAAGTGTTTTACACTTACTCGACTTATAGTTATCACTCCGCCATGTCTAACAAACAAAAGGATTGGCTAATCCGAGAGCAAGCGGCTCTTGGTAAAGATATCTCAAATCCGTTGACGACTTGCAATTTGCCCAAAATTGTATGGTATTATTTCACCATATCCTTAAAAGTGAAGAGTTTGCTAGCCCGCAAGTTTATGGCTTGTGGTAAAGGCAGTTGAAAACCATAATTGGTCATCGACTCACCAAATATATTTTATCTAAGAGTTGGCTAGTCCGAAGCAAGCGGCACGGTAAAGACAAATCAAAACCGTTGAAAGCTGGTGGTTTGCTCAAAATCATTTGGTTATCGGTGTACCAAAGTTCTTACTTGAACTAAAACATTTGGCTACTCCAGAAGTAATGGCTTTTGGTAAAGAGTTCTTTAAAATCCATTAAAACTTCATAAATATTGCTAGGGACTAGCAATAGTTTAGTGTGGGGGATTTGATATGTGTCTAAATACACATATATTTTATATTGTTTAAACCATAAAACGACCAAAAACACATAAATGACCATATAAATGTTACAAATATCATGAAAATGTGTTTTATATGAATCGGTATAAAAAGAGTGATAAGGTTTTAAAAGGTACCATTTTGATGGGTCGTTTAAGTCCTTATTTGATCACTTTGTATCCGTTATTGCTTAATATCGTTCCTTTTCACTTTTAGGTCTCGTGAAGGCAAAATCTTTGGAATGGCACTTATTTGGACGAAAAGGCGAATATATGAAGAAAATGGCCAAAGTCAAAATCGAGACACTCACGATTCTTTGAAAGTAGAGGCGGCGGCGTCGGGTGCTATTGGCGGCGCCGTCCCAAAATTATTGAGACGATCCGGAACCCAAAACTCGTATTTTCAAGTGGCGGCGTCCGGTTATGGAAGAGTAGGCCGTCGCTACTCGGGCGGCCTAGATGCAATCGAACGACGTCGAAGCGAAGAGGACGGCGTCACGGACATAAGGTGACGCCGTCGCAAGGTTAACGTGGCCAAGGCGAAACCCCAATGGCGGCGACACACGGCGTCACTAAACATAAGGTGGCGCCGTCGCAATTGTAATCTTATATATAGAATCCGAATTTTTGGTCTTTGTGTGGAGAGTCTTTGGGTAAAACCTAAAACCGAACCTAAGGTGTCTTGTACAGGTATTTTAGGGTTTTAAACCCTATCTTACATCAAGATAAGTCTTTACTTCATTAATTCAATTATGTCTTTGATTATTTGTGTGTATGCTTGCATGTTTACCATGTCAAGCTAAATTACTTGTGTGTTTGCTTAGATGTATGAAACCTAGTTGTTAATTATTGTTAGGTTGTCTCTTATCTTAATTGTAATTGGCTTAGGAGTGCGACTAGGCTATCGTTGTGTTTAATACTTGATAAATCTTTGATAGTTTATGAATGACTTAGTGGTTTCGTTTACTAAACCCAAAGATAACCTCAAGGTTAGTTTATGAATGACTTAGTGGATTTTGTTTACTACACTTAAAGGTAACTTCAAAGAGTTGGGAATGAACACCTTACGACCTTAGAAAACACAACGCGTTAAGAATAAGGACGTGACAATTCAACCATCAATAGGAGATAACTAGGGAGTAGTAGCATCTAGGTAAACACATCTTTAACTATCATACGAGCACACAACAATAGCCATAGATTATCCTCACCTTAGCTTAGATAATTAGATAATAGTAGAGTAATCGGTAGAAATACCAAACCCCAAATCCAAACCCGAGATTCGTACTTTTCCTTTTCTAAAAAAACATAAAAGATAAAAATAATCTTCCTCAACCCCAACCTTAGCGTAGTAACTTCTCACTAGCATTCCTATTCCCCAGAGAACGATATCAATACCCGTGGCTTACCCTAATACTACACTACAACGATTAGGTTCACCGCCTAGGGTGTTGAAAAACTTCTTTCGACGAAAGGAAGTTCCTTTGACCCCGAATGGCGCGTGTAAGCGTTATCAAAAGTAAACAGTTTGATTCTCTGATGATGATGGTTTCTTTGAAGCCTATGTTGATTCTGGCTTGAATCGACGGTTTCTTGAAGTTATAATCTTGTTGATGGTTTCTGCTGAAGGCATACGTTTCGTGAGATACTTCCACTAAATAATATCTACCCTAAATAATATCTCGGTCAAGCGATGAAGTCAAACACACCTTCTCCTTTTCCACCAACTCACCTCTAGCTCCATGCCTCTTGCGCAGTTTGTCCCTCCACCTCCACAAACACCAAAATTCTTTAATTGCTCTAAACTGCTCTAACCCACTATCAAGACTTTTGGCGCCAAAGTGGATTTGAAGGTGAGATTGCTTTGACTCATCCAAAGGTCAAGATTATTGATGGGAAATATTCGAAGCAAGTGGGAAAGTCGGGGAAAGTTGCTTGGACTTCAAAAGTCACTACAAATAGAGAAAGAAGGAGAAGAATAGTGCATCACGGTTTTAGACCATTTTCGTAGTGTAAATTTAAATTACGCTTTAAGTTTCATGTAATAGAATTCAGGTTTCTTGATTACAGTATTGTACTAGTTAAGTTAATCACAATCAAAGAATTTTATCCAAGAATTTCATGTTTCGATCTAACAAGATTTCCGCCAAAAGTGTTCTTGCTTGATTTTAATGTTATAATCGAAATAGTTGTTGAAATAAGCTCTTATGAGTTTATTGAAGTTAATTAAAGAAGTGTTAAGAGGTTCTTAAGGTTCTAATTTCATTTTGAAGAAAAAGTCAATGAAAGTCAACCTGTGGTCCAATAAGCGATTACGGGGAGAAGAAGCTTTATCTGGATAGCTTTTCTGGTTTCTAGATTGTTGACAACAAGTTAGGAGTGGTTTTTGATCCTTGGTTCTCATTTTTAAGCCTTGATCACTTGTAGGCTTCATTTTTACCATTTTTGCAATGTCTTGTTTGATCCTTTTCATGCTTTGATTCTTATGCTCTCATGTTTATTTGCTTTTAGTGGGTCTTATTAGAGCTTAATGTTAGGTTGTTATGATTTGATAGAATTGGTCTATGTAGTCTTTTGTTTTGAAAACCTCAAAACAGTCCATTTTAAGGTTTGTTTGGATTTGCTATCTACTCTGCGTTTATGTTTGTGTGTGTTGTTGTTCTTGTCTGATATACACCACTATATGGTCATATAACTCAGTTTAGTAATCATATCCAGGTTTTATTAAGTAGATAGTCAAAATTGCTTTTAATCTTTTCTAATTTCTTGTCTGTTCAAGTTTTTCAAGTCCATTTTCATAATATTAGCTTAAAAGTTGTTAAGTTTGCTTAATTTAGTTTCATTATAGTTTAATATAACATATTAAATCAGTAGTTTAAGTTTTAAATTCAGTTTAGTCAACTTTTTGGTTTTTAGTTAAAAGTTAAATTTTCCTTCTTATCATTTTTGAATAAACTAGATAATTTTCTCAAGGCTTTAATATTGAATTTCATAATATGTGCTTTTAGGGTGTTAATGTTATGATGCTTGTCTTCATTAGTATATTTTTGTTAATTTTTAGTTTCCATGTTTAAGTGCTTTTTAATCTGCTTATTTTGATTCTGCTGAAGTGCAGATTTAAGATTCTGCTGATTTAATCTGATTCTGCTGATTAAGATTTAGTAATTCTGCTGAAGTGCTTATTTAGGATTCTGCTGTTTTGCTTATTGTAGTTTATTAGTATGTTTCTGTACATGTTTTAGCTTATTTCCAGTTTGCTTAAGTTATTTATAGCTTAATTTGTCCTCAGTAATCATTCTACAAACCTTTTTCTGTCCAAATCACCCGATCACAAGCCCGTATTAAAATACCATCACAGCCTCGTTGGGAAGAACGACCCAGTGTTTGCGGTCTCTTCGCAATACTGGAACACACTATACTACATTTGATTAGGCGCCCCTCAAAAGGCGGTACAAGCCTCTTCCCATATCTCACTTTTCTCCTTTTATCATCATACCTAAGGACTTCTACACTAACTAGTGGATTGTCCCTGGTAGATCCTCTCGGTTACGGCGGATCATGGGAACCAATACCTAACCTTATCATCCTTATATCACCGTACATAAAGTAAATTTTGTCGGTCTATTTGGTATTGTTCATCGCCATTTGAACCAATTGAAAACCATTTGAAAATCAATCCGGATACTTGTGATATATTATCAAAACATTTTGTACGAATTGTTTTGATATTTTTAGAACAAGTGCTCCCCTCAACATGTGCATCAAATGTTTGAAATCGTTTTGCACACGGAGGCAAGAGGAAGAATTAACTTCTTTGATTACCATTTTCTAAAAGATATCAACATCACTTCCTAATCAAGACAAGTAGATAAAGCATTTTTGGGAAGGATGAGGTTTTCATAAGTTTGCTCCCCTCGATATGTGCCTCGAGATTTGAAAAGAGTTTTGCACATACTAGAGGGAACCTGCACATTGAGATAAGTGATCACGTTTCAAATCATAGGTTTAAGATAGATGGTCCCCCTCAACATGTGTTCTAGAAGTTCTTGAAATCGTTTGTCACATGTGGGAATGATAGCATGTACATCCTTATAAAACCATTTACCGAATTATCAGTTTAAATCCAATTTAAATCTCACATTCTCCCCCGATCACAATTATCAAATCATTTGAGATTTGTGATCTCTTATTGATTTAAATTGATTTTGAAAGCTTTTAAGGGGAATTGTGACTTGATTATGAAAGCATTTTAACTGATAAGGATAGGATTTAAGACTTTAAACTCCATTGATAAAACATGCATGTATATCTTTTGAAAACAATTGAATGCCAAATAACTTTTTAATTTAATTGAAATCATTCTCCCCTCAATCAATGACACAGGTTGTTGATTGAGAGATTGATATTTTGACAAATAAGTCTAGATGATTATCAAAAATAGAGTGAGTTATTTTTCAAAGCGATTAGTTTTCGGAGATAAGTGTTTATAGAAAATGTTTATAGAATCGAGACATGGAATTTTTCCCAAACTATTTTTTTTTTTTTTTTTTAAGAATTGAACAACATCTAAAGTCCGTGTCATTCTTTGAATGACGGTACAAAACCGTAGATATAGTCGAACCGGAAAAAAACATAATAAATTGACAATATTTTTGAAGATTTTTGAATTTTTGATTTTATGGATTTTGAAGGTTTTATATTTTTCTATTTGATTTTGAAGGTTTTATAATTTTGTATTTTGTTTTCGAATAGATATATACAAGAGATAGATGAAGAAACCTTTTACTCCTTGTCTTCCTCACGAAGGCGTTTGAGTGTTCGGTTGAAGGCTTTTCAAGCCGAGTCGTGGAAGAATAAACTCAAAGCGTTCTCTTGGAAGAGCTTTGGTGAAGATGTATGCTAGCGATATTCGGACCTCACAAAATAGAGTTCCACCACACCTTTTTCCACTTGTTTCGATGAAATGATGTCGAATGTCGATATGCTTAGCTCTTGAGTGTTGAGCGTTATTGCATGAAAGAGCAATAGCACTTTTATTATCACGATCTGAGAGGATTTTGTTAAATACAAAGCCATAGTCGGTTAATTGAGATCTCATCCAAAGATTTGAGCACAACAAGATGACATGGCTATGTATTCAACCTCTGTAGAGGAAATAAGTACTTATTTGCTTCTTTGAAGACCGACTCACAAGCTTATCACCCAAAATCGAGCACCTCGGGCGTGCTTGACGAGTATCTTGACATCCTGCATGATCGGCATCTGCATAGGTTGTTAGTGACATACCGGTGTCCTTGGTACCAAAGTCTCATATTGATGGTTCCTTGGAGATACCGAAAGACCCGTTTAACCGCTTCAAGGTGCTTTTAGTAGGCTTAGCACGGTATCTAGCACACATGCAAACAATGAACAAGATGTGCGGTCTACTAGCGTGAGGTACATCGAGGATCCAATCATACTACGATATTTCGTTTGGTCAATCATGATCCCTGAGTGGTCCTCATCTAGTTTGGTTCGATCAATCATGGGAGTGTCAACGAGGTCACTTGAATCAAATCCAAATTTCTTTAAGATCTCGGTTGCATATTTAGATTGATTTATGAAAATGCCTCGGGACTTTGTGAAATTTGTAATCCCAAGAAAAATGACATTTGTCCTATCATTGACATTTGAAATTTTGAACTCATTTCATTTGAAAAGCGGTCACACTCATTGGGGTCGATCGAGGCAAATATGATATCATCAACATAAATTTGAACATGAATTAAATGTTTGCTGACTTCTGGTGAACAATGTTGGATCAGCTGCTCCTTTGCTAAATTCGGTAGATAGAAGGAACTTTGATAACGTATCATACCATGCCCTTGGGCTTGCTTTAAACCGTAAAGAGCCTTCTTCAAACGATAAGCGTGAGTAGGATGATCTTGATTCACAAATCCTTCCGGTTGGCTAACGTGAGCGACTTCTTTAAGATCTCCGTTCGAAATGCCGTCTTTACATCCATCGATAGACTACCATGTTCTTACTAGCGGCATTAGCCAAAAGATTACGATTGCCTCTATTCGAACAAGCTGGAGCAAAAGATTCTTCAAAGTCAATAGCCTCCTCTTGACGGTATCCTTTAGCAACTAATCGAGCCTTGTTCTTCAACACATCACCATGCTCATCAAGTTTCACTTTGAAGATCCATTTTAGAGCAATAATCATAGCACAATCTGGGCGGTACTAACTCCCATACATCAAGTCGATCAAACTCATGAATTTCATCTTGCATAGCATTGAACCATTGTCTTCATTCATGGCGGTTTAACATCCTTTGGTTTGATCTTAGAGAGTACGGAGTTGAAGAAGCACCATAAGGCATCGGTTGCAAGTTGTTTCCGTGTTGATACGGGACGAGAGGATTTCCAATGATGTTGTCTAATGGATGATCGTGAGTCCATTTTCTAAGGTGTTCATGTGGCGTTGTTGAGGGGCCGAGGTAGCGAGTCGATGTCTCTGAAGAAGATGGTTCGATGATGATTCGAGAGCAAATATGTTTTCAAATGGAGCATCTTGAGGAGTAGCAAAGGGATTAACTTCATCATTGATGCGAAATGATTCCATGATGTACATTTGAAGAATGATGATTTGTTGATGAGGCGAAGGATCGGCGATGGCTTCTTGACTTAATGATATTGAGGCGAAGGATTGACTTCATTCACGGGAATATGAGCGACCTCTGTTGTAGAAATCGACACCTCATTAGTACTTGGCTCATAAAGTTCATCAAACATAGGATCAAACAATTTCTTTAACTCATCTTGGATGGAGGTACATATGGAGTTCTTGAGAAGAATTTGGTACAAGGATGAACCAATGGGAATTGTTTTGAAGTGCGGGTCTGAGCTGGATTGTCCGAGAGCCATTTGACGGTCGACTCATCAAGCGTAGCGTGAATTGTTTCCATGATATTTCGGGTTCTTTTGTTGTAGATTCGGTATCCCTTTTGTTTGGTGCATACCCTACAAATACTCCAATGTGCCTTTAGCTCTAAGTTTGCCTAAGTCTTGACCCTCATTAGTTGGATAACACAATGCACCAAACACACGAAGGAAAAGAGATTAGGTTTCGTTTGTGGACAAGTTCATATGGAGTTTTTCCATAAGCGGTGTGAATCGGGAGCGATTTTGTGTGTAGCATGCGATGGCAATAGCTTGACCCGAGAAACATTGGAACCTTTGAGTATATCGGCATTGTTCTAGCGGCTTCTACAAGAGTTCGATTTCGTCTTTCAACTACACCGTTACATTGAGGAGTTCGTGGAACACTTCTTTGATGGTGATTCCAATGCTTTCATAAAATTCACTAAGTTGTTTGTTAACAAACTCGGTACCATTATCATGCGGATAATTACGGCGGTTTTGTTAAGTCGAACTGCAATTGTTTGATGAGTTTGATGATGATATCGGAGTTTCATCCTTTGTCTTTAAGAACTTGACCCGGTGAATCTAGAGTAATCATCAACCACAACTAACACATATTTCTTCCCAAAGATATTACGCACTCTCATGGGTCCACATAAATCCATATGAATTGTATGAAGAACTTCCAATTGAGTTTGTAGGTTTGGGTTTATGGGCATACTTTTTGCTTTTTCCCAATTGGCATCTTGAAAAAGATGATCCTTTTCATACTTTAGCCTAGGTAAACCTACAACTAAGTCCTTTACGGAGAGATCATTGATGGTGCGAAGTTCAAGTGATTGAGGCAGCGATGCCATAACCATGACTTTGTTTTAGAAGCCTTTGACAACAAGCAAATTGGAGAAGACTTCATCATATCATCGATAGAGATGGTGTAAAGATTTGAACCACGAGTTCCTCTTACGTTCCTTACCATCAAGTTCTCTAACAAAACAAGTATGTTTTCGAAGGCTACTTCTAGATCGGAATCACGAATTGACCAAGAGAACAAGTTATGACCAAGACCTTCCACATAGTATACCACTAGAGATAACACTATCACCAACAACATAATCTCCATAACCCATAATTGCACCGAAATGATCATTTCCGAATCTAAGCGTCGATGAATTTGCTCACGAAGTTCATTAGCCGTGACCGGTCATGATCATATGCTTGGAGCGACTGAGTCCATGTACCACGATCGATTTGAGCGATCTGCGGTTGAACCTGAGACAAGAATGGATAATTGGATAATTGGGATCCCATGCAAGAATGGGTTCCATTTGGTTAGAAATAGAGATTGGAACACCCACATCGAAATAGAAACATCCATATCGGAAATTGAAGCAATGGAATCATTATGAATAGATGCGATACTAGTGTCCGTATTTGCCCTATTCAAAGTATGTCCACTTCTTAAGGAATAGTTCTACCCGTAGGCATCCATTTTCTAGTGGGCATTGTCGATTAACCTTATGACCAACGGTATCCATCTATATCCTATCTTACTAAATGTTCTTCCTATGGGTTTCCATTGTTTTCTAACTTTCTTACGTTTTGCCTTTTTGCCTTCTTAACATGATTTTTGCATTAACAATATTAGCTGGACAATTAACATCATTAGGCAAAACATTAACACCACTTTCATGATTGGAAAGCGAATTCAAGCGGACATCAATACAAGGTTTGCAAAAGTATCGAATTGAATTAATTACGATGCGCCTATGGCTAATACTAGAATCAACACGATTCGTTTTATTCGGCTCAAAACTTAAAGTTCCTAGGTTGGTCTTCTACTCTTTTCCAATGCACATTCTTAGCTTGCGAGGTCCTATCATTCCTTGTATTGTCTTGAGACTTTGACTGCTTGCTTTAATGTCATGATTACTCTGTAGACGGAATGGGAACATTAGTTGGTTTTGCTACTTTTGCTTCTCTGTTTAGATGTCTTTGGGATCACGAACTACATGCATGCACACTAAGATTCACTTTCTTAACACTAGAATTACTAGGATTTGAACTCTAGAAGGCACACAAGAGTTTTCTTTATTAGCATTCACGGATCTGGAATCGAACTACTTGAAGGCACACTAAGGTTCACATTCAAAACATTGGGCATCGAATGAATATCATACTTGGCACTAGGCATAGAAAATGGAATCAAATGATTAACTCTCTCACCTAATGACTTAGGGCATATTGTGATTAAGCATTCTAGGATTTCTTGAGATCGTTTGGCATATAAGCATGCATGCCCAATTGCATTATCATGTGGTTTCTCTAACTTATCCTCTTCAACAATCTCACGGAGACATTCTAGGCAATCCTTAAGGGATGAGAAGTATGTTTGAATAGCAAGTTTGTTATTCACGAGATGAGGAGGGACATATTTCATAGACAAACCATATTTATTACAATGGGTACCTTTGATCCATCCTTCCCCATTGGTCATTGGCATTTTCCCTTTTACAGCTCTTGATTCTCAATTTCCTTTTGCAATGAAGCTATTTGTTCGTTATTTTTTATTCTGAGTGACCATTATTGATTCAAATAACTCATTGAAATGACGTTTAACCTTTTCATTTTCTTCTAGAAAACTTTCGTTTTCTTGTTGTAAAGTGTTTACTAAGTTTTGAAGATGAAACGTTTGGGAATTTCGAGAATCTAAAGGAGGAGGCATTTGGGAGCGGTCACATTGTTCTTTTCACCCTTTAATTGAGAGATTTGGGCTTTCAACTTTTCGATCGTGTTACAATGAGCTTGAATTTGTTCATCACGTTTGTTTATTTGAAAAGCGCATCAAACTACGGAGCATCGAGGATGTCTTGATATTTGAAGTTTTACATTTTCTTTAAGATGTTGATATTTTAGTTGTAAATTAAAATGCTCAACCTCTAGCTTAGAAAAATGTTTAACCAAATTGTCGTGATCATCGGTTCAATTTTCTCGTTTAGTTTAGAATTAGTCTTTTCAAGCTCAATGACACGATCATGGGAGACTTTCGAGGCAATGATAATTCATGAAATTGAGAAGCGTTAATGGAACAATTTGTAGCGATGAAAAACACATCTTGAGCAATACATTCGATAATAAGAGTCTCATTCAATGTATGCAAGTTCTTCCTCTCAATCTCATTATATTTTAGTGCTCGCTCATAATCACTAACCTCAACTATCATTGCATCAAATTCCTTTTCCATTTCTTTAATGTCTAAATTCATTCCCTTTTAAGACTTTCAAAATGGTCTTTTAGTTGTTTAAAGAAAGGCATGACTTCGATTAAATAACATTCTTTCGTTTGCTCAAAACCCTTTCCCTTGATAATACCGGTGGGTGTGATCCTTTTCTTGCAAGTTTTCTCAAAATCAACAAATAGTTGAAAGATAACATATTGATGATTAAGGTCTTGCTTTTAGTGGCAATAGTTCTAGGAACTAGATGCATTGGTGTATTGGGAGGATACACGGTTGCTTTAGGCATTTTCCTAAGGGAGGATTTGTTTCAACAATATTTTCCGCTTTACGCTTATCTAAGTCCATTTTCCGAACACTTGTTAGGGATTCAACAATGTTTGAGGCTTAAACATGTTCAAGGAAATCCAATTCTCCTTTTTGTAGTTATGGGGAGTGATAATTACTTTCTTCTCTTTGCATTTAGGATCATCTAGTTTCTTATTCATCTTCTCCTAGTGATTTCATCTAATTTCTTATCTTCCTCTGTGCACTCAAAGCAACTAGGTTTTGTCTAGGTTTAAGAATCTCATTGCCATCATAGATTACACTTTGAGTCGCTTTTGCTATCTTCCGTACTCGGGGTTGGGTTTATCTATAATGGGAACACTATGCTTATCGCTTAAAATTCTATGATTAGTGATCATGTGAAGCGATCGAATGGTGTTTCCTTGTATGTACAACTTGTTTTCAAGTTTGTTTTCAAAGTTTTAGATTAGAAAAATCTTTCAAGAGTTTTGATTCCTTTGCATTAAATTCTTGCTTAAGCATTTTCACATTTTCTTGAAGTTCTTGTTTTGCTTAGCGGTTTTAGAAAGCTTTTCTTGCAAGGAATTTAACTCTTGTTTTAATACTTCTTCTCTAAAATTACTTTTCTAATGATTGTATGCACTTGGTCATCCATTTCACTGCTCATGAGTGGTCAACTCAAATTTTGCACGTTGTTCATAAATAGCAACACGTTCTTTATAGGCATTTAGTTGAAATTATAGAATCATCGAGGCGCATGCACTATTTGTCAAAAACATAGTCATTATTGTTGTATAAGATACATCACTTGGTACAATCACACTTTCACTTTGTTTCACATATTGATCATATGGGACAACATTGATATTACCATACTTTCAATATCGACTCAATAATTACGAGTTGATTGTACCGTTATGAATCTTTGCTCATCAACTTCATCGTATAATTTTAATACCTCGAAATGAGTTTGTCTTTGGATGGACCAGCTTGTGGTGATGAAGAGACTTTAGGAGAGACCATTGGAGAAATGCTAGCCATGAAAATGGTTTGTGCGGTGGGTTCTTCATCAACATCAGTCGTATGCATCACAATCGGCTACTTGAAAGGCATTCGATGATTATGGCCTATCTCACGAATTGGTTGCTCATCCACATCGCATCATATGTCTTAGCATTTCCTCGACCAAGAACAACAACTCCTCTTCATCCAAAGTCGCACCATTATCACGAGCTTTCACAAGCAACATCTTATCCCTAAAGTACTTTGCATTACGAGGCGTTTTGGCGATGTGCGGTTCCTTGCAATGTGTCCTCACCTCCACGGTTGTAACATTTGATTGGCTTTGCTTGACCACGATTTCCATTCCTTCCTATATACGATTGCGGCATAACCTCTACCATCTCCACCTCTTGCTTGTTCGTCTTGTCTTTCTTAAGCTGGTTGCACCATAACCTTCCCATCTCGTGATGGCTTGATTATGTGGGTTGGAAGCGTTCGAGATTGTTGTTGGTGTGTGGGAGAGAGTTCATGTTTTGACTAATCGGAGAGCTAGTTGATTAATGATGTTTCCAGCGTGTGCATCGGCATCGACTTGTTTGAACATAGGATCGGGAATGAGTTTGTGATTACCAATACCCATGGGTATGACTTGTGATGCTTTGGTTGTGATTCCGATGTTTGAGTAAAATGCGGTTGAATCATTTGATGAGCTTGTTTCTCCTGGTTGGTTTTGAGCGATTAAGAATCTTTTTTCAAACATAGCATGTCTCTCATTACGGAGAAGAAAGGCATAGAGTTGCTCATAGTTTGTATTCTTCAATCCTTTAGTGAGCTTCACGAGGTGACAAACTTGTGCCATTCGGGATTCATGTTGTTCACAAATTTTGAGTTCAAATTGAATGTTAGGCATAGTCATTCGATGTTCCTCATATCATTAACAAGCTTGTGGAATCTCACATAGTACTCATAAACACTCTCATCGGTTTCATCTTGAAGTGTTCAAATTCATCATAGAGTTGTGATTCTCTGTCTTCCATAGTTAATTGAACACGAGAGAAGCATCTTGACATTATCCCATCTTGCCTTTGCTTGGTGTTGTGATTGATCGACTTGTAGATATCTTTTGGAAGACCTTGAAGTACGATGTTAGAAGCCACGATATCGACATCGAATCTCTTTTCTCCTTATCATCGAGCTCATCATATGTCTTTGGTGCATCAATTCCATAGATCATTGTTCCATCTTCAATTGTATCAATTAAGTCTCTAGTTGTCTCAACCCGATATGGTCCTTCATCAATGGATTTGAGAATGTTGACTCCATTTTCCTTTCCAAGGCAATACAATCGATTCGTTGAGCCCAAGAGTCGTAGTCGATTCATCAAGCATGGGTGGGCAGTATCGAACGGTGCTTGAACATCCTCGACAGCAGTGGAGATGATTGTAGGAGCGTTGGTAGACATGATGACAAATTAAGCGGGATTTTATAACTCTATGATTAAACCGGAAATAGATTCTTTCACGGATTTTACTAAATCAGAGAAAATCGTATTTAAAGGAAATCACCCAAGTCGCTAGGAAAACTGTGAACCAAGTCGCTAAGTGCTAAGTCGCTAAAGTTCCAAGTCGTTATATAACAACTCGCTTCTGGTCCAAGTCGCTAACAAAATTTTGGCGACTAAATTAGCTAAGCACCAAGTCGTTGAATATTCAAGTCGCTAAATAGCAACTCGCTAGGTACCAACTCGCTAACACCAAGTTGCTAACAATATAAAGTACAAGTTGCTAACTTAAACCAAGTCGCTACTCGTAGTGGGGAATCCACTAACTTGTACTTTTGTCGACTTGTCTCAATAGACAAGTCGCTTAAGATATAACTTTTCACATACACATCAAACCATAACACAAAGTAGCATATAGATGGAATTCTAGAGAGAAAGTTAGAGGTTTAGGGAACTTAGTGAGAGAAAGTGAAAGATATTATTATGAGCTCAACTCTCTACCTTGGGAGGTAGAGAGTATTTATAGTCTTACATAAATCGCCACACACGGGTGTGGATCGGGCATCGGTGGGTAAAGACCGTCCAGTCCTCCACGGTGTTACTTAACTAAATACTACTTAACTTAAAGAACTACGACTACGAGCTTTCTAACGATTACATATACTTGAGGTGACCGACTCTTTAATACTGGAATTTCTAATTCCTAACAATCTCCCCAAGGAGGTCACCTCAATCATGTACCAAAATTACATTGAATACAAATAGATAATACATTAACAATTGATCTTGCATTCTTGATGTAGTCCTTTGCTCTAAGCTCGTAGTCATTGATTCTTCACATTGCATGTTTGGTTACTTCAAGTGGAGGTCTTTTCTTGATCCACGTGATAATAATTTTGAGCCATCTTTTGAGATCATCGACTATCAACAATCTCGACACATCCTTTGTGGTGTTGGTATTATGTGATGTTGTGACTTTAGGACCGACATGCTCACATTACGGATCATGAAATCTTCACATCGAGTAGCGGAAGCTTTTGTTGAATCATGATATTGGCGGCGTAGCGAAGCTTGGTGTGAAAATATCGAGTCATTGATGCACTAATCATGATTTCTTTGAGTTGAATGTGTTAAGTGAGCATGCGGCTATGGATTGACCGCTCCATTACGATCATTTGCAAGCGTCGGGTGTACTGCATACAACGATTAGCAATAAATCGCACGAAAGTGTCTTTGATCACTTCGTTGAATTGAGTACACGACCCACGGTTCCCGTTGATCGATACATGTCTTGCTGTGATCGGTATAATTCGAAGAATTTCCTTGACGGGGTTTCGCATTTGTTCTATTTGTTCTCAAACCGGAACATCTCAAAGAAGACAACACGGAGTGAGTGAACGGTAATTTTAAGTCCAGCGATTGATGAAAAGAGATTTGAAAAACAATCGTGTATTGCTCAATAGAAATTGTTTTGCAATACAACGAAGGTTTTATTGAAAATCAATTATCAATCATAAAAATACCTTTTGGTTTGAAAAATGAGTACACGGTCGATGTGCTAAAGAAAAGAGTTTTTAAGCACAAAGACCGGTTTTCAAAGGTATCCGTCAATCCATAACTGAACGGGTTTGATTCAAGAGATTGAATCGCCCCATTGTTTCATTCGGTTGTCACATGGTTGATCTATATAATAGATCTCACATGCCACCTACCGAGGAGCTTGTTTGATGTTGGCTCGAAGGCTTTCCATCTTCATTGTGAATATGTAAACACATCACTCGGATGTTACGGCAATACCACAAGGATAATCGTGGGACTCAAGATATAATCTCTCTTTCCACATTGTGTGAAGCAGAGAGTCTTCATTGAAAGTGTCCTAATGAGATTTATTGATGATCTCGTGGCTCTAGACTCAATTTGTGCATATTTGGATCCTATAGCGGAGACTAGGGAGAGGTCTCCTTCTTCAATATCAACCATCTCTAAGAGAAAGTCGATAGATAATGTCGGTTCCCGTGAGAATGAAACAAGTCCTTTTAAGAGGAACTTGAGTGGTTTGGAAAGTTGAAGTGCGGTCGTCCTTTGGGTCCATGACGTCTTGTCTTCAATACCGATGTTACCATCGGTAGCATATGAATTGAACCGGTTTACGCCCTAAGGTTGAATAAATGGAGGCTATTTGTTTTCACCCTTTTCTCATTCAATTCTTTTAATTCTTCACCCCTTGATGCTTACGAGACTTCATAGCTAGAACCTTGTTGGGTTTATTCGATTACTAGCTCGGTCTTAGTCCGCACTCTTCCCATATCTCATTTTCTCCTTTTATCATCATACCTAAGGACTTCTACACTAACTAGTGGATTGTCCTGGGTAGATCCCTCCGGTTACGGCGGATCATGGGAACACATACCTAACCTTATCATCCTTATATCACCGTACATGAAGTAAAGTTGGTCGGTCAATTTGGTATTGTTCATACGCCATTGGATCAATTGAAAACCATTTTAAAATCAATTCGGATACTTGTGATATATTATCAAAGCATTTTGTACTGAATTGTTTTGATATTTTAGAACGAGAACTCCCCTCAACATGTGCATCAAGTATTTGAAAATGTTTTGCACACGGAGGCAAGAGAAAGAATTAACTTCTTTGATTACCATTTTCTAAAGATATCAACATCACTTCCTACATCAAATCAAGTAGATATAGCATTTAGGGAAGGATGAGGTTTCCATAAATTTGCTCCCCTCAATATGTGCCTCGAGGTTTGAAAAGAGTTTTGCACATACTAGAGGAACTTGCACATGGGATGAATGATCACGTTTCAAATCAAAGGTTTAAGATAGATGCTCCCCTCAACATGTGCATGGAAAATTTGAAATCGTTTGTCACATGTGGGAAGGACGACATGTACACTCTTATGAAACCATTTACCGAATTATCGGTTTAAATCCAATTTAAATCACACATTCTCCCCGATCACAATTATCAAAACATTTGAGATTTGTGATCTCGTATAGATTAAATTGATTTTGAAAGCTTTAAGGAGAATTGTGACTTGATTGTGAAAGCGTTTGAGCGATAAGGATCGGATTTTAAGACTTTAAACTCCATTGATAAAACATGCATGTATATCTTTTGAAAACAATTTAATGCCAAATAACTTTTAATTTAATTGAAATCATTCTCCCCTCAATCAATGACATAGGTTGTTGATTGAGAGATAAGATTTTGACAAATAAGTCGATGATTATCAAAAATAGAGATCGAGTTATTTTTCAAAGCATTTGGTTTCAATGAGATAAATGTTTATAGAATCGAGCATGGAATTTGAAAACATGTTAAAACATGGCTCTGTTCTTTCTTTTAAAACGGGTTATTGCACGAAAATGACAATAAACCATTTCTCTTTCTCCCAAAATTTTTTTTTTTTTTTTTTTTTTTTTTTTTTTTTTAATAAAATTGAACAACATCTAAAGTCCGTGTCATTCTTTGAATGACAACATCAAAACCGTAGATATTATCGAATCGAGAGAAACATGACAAAATGACAATATTTTTGAAGATTTTTTTTTTTGAAGATTTTGAATTTTTCAAATTTTTATGGATTTTGAAAGTTTTATAATTTTGTATTTTGTTTTCAAATAAATATTTACAAGAGATAGATGAAGATAGACCTTTACTCCTCGTCTTCCTCACGAAGGCGTTTGAGTGTTACGGTTGAAGGCTTTTCAAGCCAAGGCGTGGAAGAATAAACTCAAGCGTTCTCTTGGAAGAGCTTTGGTGAAGATGTCGCTAATTGATATTCGAGACCTCACAAAATATAGTTCCACCACACCTTTTCTACTTGTTCACGATGAAATGATGTCGAATGTCGATATGCTTTGCTCTTGAGTGTTGAGCGTTGTTGCATGAGAGAGCAATAGCACTTTATTATCACGATGCGAGAGGATTTTGTTGAATTCATAGCCATAGTCGGATAATTGAGATCTCATCCATAAGATTTGAGCACAACAAGATGACATGGCTATGTATTCAACCTCTGTAGAGAAATAGAAGTACTCATTTGCTTCTTTGAAGACCGACTCACAAGCTTATCACCCAGCGAGCACCTCGGCGTGCTTGACGTGTATCTTGACAACTGCATGATCGGCATCTGCATAGGCCGTTAGTGACATACCGGTGTCCTTGGTACCATAGTCCCATATTGATGGTTCCTTGGAATACCGAAAGACCCGTTTAAGCGCTTCAAGGTGCTTTTAGTAGGCAGCACGGTATCTAGCACACATGCAAGCAATGAACAAGATGTACGGTCTACTAGCGATGAGATACATCGGGATCAATCATACTCCGATATTTCGTTTGGTCAATCATGATCCACGAGAGGTCCTCATCTAGTTTGGTTCGGTCAATCATGGGGGTGTCAGCGAGGTCACTTGAATCAAATCAAATTTCTTTAAAATCTCTGTTGCATATTTAGATTGATTTATGAAAATGCCTCGGGACTTTGTGAAATTTGTAATCCCAAGAAAAATGACATTTGTCCCATCATTGACATTTGAAACTTTGAACTCATTTCATTTGAAAACGATCACATTCCATTGGGTCGGTCGAGGCAAAATAATATCATCAACATAAATTTGAACATGAATCAAATGTTTGCACGACTCACGGTGAACAATGTAGGATCATTGCTCCTTTGATGAATCCGGTTGATAGAAGAAACTTTGTGATGTATCATACCATGCCCTTGGAGCTTGCTTTAAACCGTAAAGAGCCTTCTTCAAGCGATAAGCGTGAGTAGGATGCTCTTGATTCACAAATCCTTGAGGTTGGGTGGCGTGAGCGACTTCTTTAAGATCTCCGTTTAGAAATGCCGTCTTTACATCCATCGATAAACTACCATGTTCTTACTAGCGACATTAGCGGAAAGATTACGATTGCCTCGATTCGAACAAGCTGGAGCAAAAGATTCTTCAAAGTCTATACCCTCCTCTTGGCGATATCCTTTAGCAACTAATCGAGCCTTGTTCTTCAACACATCACCATGCTCATCAAGTTTTACTTTGAAGATCCATTTTAGAGCTATAATCATAGCACGATCTGGGCGGTACTAACTCCCATACATCAAGGCGATCAAACTCATGAATTTCATCTTGCATGGCATTGAACCATTGTCTTCATTCATGGCGGTTTAACATCTTTTGGTTCGATCTTAGATAGTGCGGAGTTGAAGAAACACCATAAGGCATCGGTTGCAAGTTGTTTCGGGTTGATCTGGGACGAGAGGATTACCAATGATGTTGTCTAATGGATGATCGTGAGTCCATTTTACGAGGTGTTCATGTGGCATTTGTTGAGGGCGAGGTAGGCGAGTCGATGTCTCTGAAGAAGATGGTTCGATGATGATTCGGGAGTAGCAAATATGTTTTCAAATGGAGCATCTTGAGGGGTAGCAAGGGATTAACTTCATCATTGATGCGAAACATTTCCATGATGTACATTTGAAGAATGATGATTTGTTGATGAGGCGAAGGATCGTGACGGTGCTTCTTGACTTAAAGATATTGAGGCGAAGGATTGACTTCATTCTTTGGAATATGAGCAACCTCATTGTAGGGATCGGCACCTCATTAGTAATTGAATCATACAGTTCATCAAACATAGGATCAAACAATTTCTTTACATCATCTTGGATGGAGGTACATATGGAGTTTCTTGAGAGGAGTTTGGAACAAGGATGAACCAATGGGAATTTGTTTTGAAGTGCGGGTCTGGTGGGTGTCCAGGAGCCATTTGACGGTCGACTCATCAAGCGTAGCGTGAATTGTTTCCATGATATTTCGGGTTCTTTTGTTGTAGATTCGGTATCCCTTTTGTTTGATGCATATCCTACAAATACTCCAATGTCGACTTTGGCCCTAAGTTTGCCTAAGTCTTGACCCTCATTAGTTGGATAGCACAATGCACCAAACACACGAAGGAAAGATAGATTAGGTTTTTGTTGTGGACAAGTTCATATGGAGTTTTCCATGAATAGTGTGAATCGAGGAGCGATTTTGTGTGTAGCATGCGGTGGCAATTGCTTGACCCGGAGAAACATTGGAACCTTTGAGTATATCGGCATTGTTCTAGCGGCTTCAACAAAGTACGATTTAGTCTTTCAACTACACCGTTACATTGAGGGGTTCGTGGAACACTTCTTTGATGGTGATTCCAACGCTTTCATAGAATTCACTAAGTTGTTTGTTGACAAACTCGGTTCCATTATGCATTACGATAATTACGGCGGTTTTGTTTAGTCGAACTGCATTTGTTTGATGAGTTTGATGATGATATCGGAGTTTCATCCTTTGTCCTTAAGAACTTGACCCGGTGAATCTAGGTAATCATCAACCACAACTAACACATATTTCTTCCCAAAGATATTACGCACCCTCATTGGTCACATAAATCCATATGAATCATATGAAGAACTTACGTGTGAGTTAGTAGGTTTGGGTTTATGGGCATACTTCTTGCTTTTCCCAATTGACATCTTGAACAAAGATGATCCTTTTCATACTTTAGTCTAGGTAAACCTACAACTAAGTCCTTTACGGAAAGATCGTTAATGGTGCGAAGTTCAAGTGATTGAGGCAGCGATGCCATAACCATGACTTTGTTTTAGAAGCCTTTGATAACAAGCGATTGGAGAGCCCTCATCATGTCATCGATAGAGATGGTGTAAAGATTTGAGCCACGAGTTCCTTTTAGCAGTTCCTTACCATTAAGATCTCTAACAAAGCGGTATGTTTTACGAAGGCTACTTCTAGATCGAATCACGAATTGACCAGCGAGAGAGCAGTTATGACCTAAACCTTCCACATAATACACTCTAGAGATGACACTATCACCAACAACATAATCTCCATAACCCATAATAGCACCGAAATGATCATTACCAAATCTAACGGTCCGATGAATTTGCTCACGAAGTTCATGAGCATGACCGGTCTCGGTCATATGCTTGGAGCGACTGAGTCCGGTACCACGAGCGATTTGAGCGATCTGCGGTTGAACACGAGACAAGAATGGATAAGCGGATAATTGGGATCCCCATGCAAGAATGGGTTCCATTTGGTTAGTAACAATGTTTGGAACACCCGCATCGAAATAGAAGCATTCATATCGAGAAAGTGAGGCAATGGAATCGATGTGAATAGATGCGATACTAGTGTCGATATTAGCCACATTCACGGTGTGATCACTTCTTAAGGAATAGTTCTACCGGTAGGCATCCATTTTCTAGTGGGCATTATCGATTAGTCTTAAGACCAACGGTGTCCAATAAAAGCCTATTTTCTTGAATGTTCTTCTGTGGGTTTCCTTTGTTTTCTAACTTTCTTACGTTTTGCCTTTTAGCCTTCCTAGCATGAACTTTAGCATTAACAATATTAGCTGGACAATTAACATCATTAGGCGAACATTAACACCACATTCATGATTAGAAGCGAATTCAAGCGGACATCGGTACAAGGTTTGCAAATAGTATCGAATTGAATTAATTACGATGCGCCTATGGCTAATACTAGAATCAACACGATTCGTTTTATTCGATTCAAACATAAAGTTCCTAGATTGTTCTTCTACTCTTTTCGGTGGACATTCTTAGCTTGCGAGGTCCTATCATTCCTTGTATTGTCTTGAGACTTTGACTGCTCCCTTTAATGTCATGATTACTCTGTAGAGGAATGGGAACATTAGTTTGGTTTACTACTCTTTGCACCACTGTTTAGATGTCTTTGGGATCGAACTACATGCGGTGCACTAAGGTTCACTTTCTTAAAACTAGAGTCTTGAGATTAGTACTCCTAGAAGGCATCTTTGAGTTCTCTCTTAGCATTGTGGATCTAGAATCGAACTACTCAAGGGTACACTCGGTTCACATTCAAAACATTGGGAATCGAGTGCATATCATATTGGCCTTAGGCATCGAGCATGGAATCAAGGGTTAACTCTCTCACCTAATGTCTTTGGGCATATTGTGATCAAGCATTCTAAGATTTCTTGAGATCGTTTGGCATATAAGCATGCATGTCCAATTGCATTATCATGAGGTTTCTCTAGCTTATCCTCTTCAACAATCTCACGAGACATTCTAGGCAATCCTTAAGGGATGAGAAGTATGTTTGAATGGCAAGTTTGTTGTTCCTTAGATGAGGAGGGACATATGTCACAGATAAAGCATATTTATTACAAGAGTGAACCTTTGATACAACATTCTCCCCATTGGTCATTGGCATTTTCCCTTTTACGACTCTTGATTCTCAATTTCCTTTTGCAATGAAGCTATTTGTTCGTTGTTTTTATTCTGAGTGACTTTAATTGATTCAAATAACTCATTGAAATGACGTTTAACCTTTTCATTTTCTTCTAGGAAACTTTCGTTTTCCTTTTGTAAAGCATTTACTAGGTTTTGAAGATGAAACGTTTGAGAATTCGAGAATCTAAAGGAGGAGGCATTTGGGAGCTGTCATATTGTTCGTTTGACCCTTTAATTGAGAGATTTGGGCTTTCAACTTTACGATCGTGTTACTTGAGCTTGAATCTGTTCATCTCGTTTGTTAATTTGAAAAGCGCATCAAACTACGGAGCATCGAAGATGTCTTGATATTTGAAGTTTTGACATTTTCTTTGAGATGTTGATATTTTAGTTGTAGATTAAAATACTCAACTTCTAGTTTAGAAAAATGTTTAACCAAATTGTCGTGATCATCGGTTCAATTTTCTCATTTAGTTTAGAATTGGTTTTCAAGCTCAATGACACGATCATGGGAGACTTTCGGGGCCACGAGATAGTTCATGAAATTTGGAAGCATTAATAGAGCAATTTGAAGCGATGAAAAAGACATCTTGAGCAACACATTCGATAATAAGATTCTCATTTAATGTATGCGGGTTCTTTCTCTCAATCTCATTATATTTGATTGCTGCGCTCATAGTCACTAACTTCAACAACCATTGCATCAAATTCCTTTTCCATTCCCTTAATATCGGTTTCTATCCCTTTTAAGACTCTCAAAGTGATCTTTTAGAAGTTTAAAGAAGGGCATGACCTCGATTAAATAACATTCTTTCATTTGTTCAAAACCCTTTCTCCTTGATTATACTGTGGGTGTGATCCTTTTCTTGCAAGTTTTCTCAAAATCAACAAATAGTTGAAATATAACGTATTGACTAATTAATGTCTTGCTTTTAGTGGCAATTGTTCTAGGTACAAGATGCATTGGTGTATTAGGAGGATACACGGTCGCTCTAGGCATTTTCCTAAGGGAGGTTTGTTTCAACAATATTTTCCGCTTTACGCTTATCTAAATCCTTTTCGAGAAGGCTTGTTCGGAGTCAACAAAGTCGAGGCTTAAACTTGTTCAAGGAAATCAGTTTTCCTTCTTGTAATCATGAGGAGTGATAATTATGTTTTCTCTTTGCATTTGGGATCATTTTGTTTCTTATTCATCTTTTCCTAGTGATTTCATTTGATTTCTTATCTTCCTCGGTGCACTCAGCGCAACTAGGTTTACGTCTAGGCTTAAGTTTCATCACCATCATAAAGCACCTTATGAGCATTTCTAGCCTTTTAATTACCTCTGGATTTGGTTCCTCAACAAGGGAATGCTATGCTTATCGCTTAAGACTCGATGTTTGGTGACCATGTGAGCGATCGAATGGTGTTTCCTTGTATGTACAACTTGTTTTCAAGTTTGTTTTCAAAGTTGTCGATTAGAAAAATCTCTCAAGAGTTTTGATTCCTTTGCATTAAATTCTTGCTTAAGCATTTTCACATTTTCTTGAAGTTCTTGTTTTGTTTATTTGTTTTAGAAAGTTTTTCTTGCAAGGAATTTAATTCTTGTTTCAATACTTCTTCTCTAAACTTACTTTTCTAATTCTTGTACTCACTTGGACATCCATTTCACTGCTCACAGTGGTCAACTCAAATTTTGCACGTTGTTCATAAATAGCAACACGTTCCTTATAGGCATTTAGTTCGAAATTATGGAATCATCGGGAGCACATGCGGTGTATTCATCAAAGACATAGTCATTGTTGATGCGAAGATGCATCACTTGGTACAACTTCACTTTCACTTTGTTTCACGTATTGATCGTATGGGACAATATTGTTATTACCCATATTTTCAACGTTTGATTCAATAGTTTGATTGATTGTACTTTGTCATGCATCATTGCACATCGACATCATCGTATAGTTTTAATACCTACGAGATGAGTTTGTCCTTGGATGGGCCGACTTGTGGTGAAGAAGAGATCTTGGGAGAAACCATTGGAGAGATGCTAGCCATAAAGATTGTGTGTGCGATGGGTCCATCATCTACATCAGTCGTATGCATCACGATCGGCGACTTGAAAGGCATTCGATGATTGTGACCTATCTCTGAATAGTTGCTCATCCACATCGCATCATAGGTCTTGGCATTGCCCTCGGCAAAAAGCAACAATTCCTCTTCATCAAGCAGCACCATTGTCACGAGCTTGTGCGGCAACATCTTATCTACGAAGTAATCGGCGTACATGGGCGCTTTGGAGATGTGCGGTTCCTTGCAATGTGTCCTTCACCACCACGGTTATAGCATTTGATTGGCTTAGCTTGACCTTGGTTACCATTTCTTCCTCGATTACGGTTGCCAACATAACCTCTCCAGCTCCACCTCTTCCACGATCATCTTGTCTTTCTGAGCTGGTTGCACCACGATCCTTCCATCTTTAACGGTGGCTTGATTATGTGGGTTAGATGCGATTCGAGGTTGTTGTTGGTTTGTGGGAGAGAATTCATGTTTTGACTAATGAGAAGAGCTAGTTGATTAATGATGTTACCAGCGTGTGCATCGGCATCGACTTGTTTGAACATGGGATCGGGAATGAGTTTGTGATTACCATTACCCAGGGTATGACTTGTGATGCTTTGGTTGTGATTCCGATGTTTGAGTAGAAATTTGTTGAGTCATTAGGCGAGCTTGTCTCTCCTGGTTGGTTTTGAGCGATTGAGAATCAATTTTTCAAACATAGCATGTCTCTCATTACGAAGGAGGAAGGCATAGAGTTGCTCATAGTTTGTATTCTTCAATCCTTTAGTGAGCTTCACGGTTGTGACAAACTTGTGCCATTCGGGATTCATGTTGTTCACAAACTTTGAGTTCAAGTGAATGTTAGGCATAGTCATTCGATGTTCCTCATGTCATTCACTAACTTATGAAATCTCACATAGTACTCATAGACACTCTCATCGGTTTCATCTTGAAGTGCTCAAATTAGTCATAGAGTTGGGATTCTCTGTCTTCCATAGTTAATTACGAACACGAGAGAAGCATCTTAACATTATCCCAAAGCGCCTTTGCATTGGTGTTATGATTGATCGACTTGTAGATGTCTTTAGGAAGACCTTGAAGAACAATGTTTGAAGCCACGATATCGCATCGAATCTCTTTTCTCCTTATCATCAAGCTCATCATACATCTTAGGTCATCCATTCCGTAAGCAGGAGTACCATCTTCATTAGTATCAAGTATGTCTCTAGTCGTCTCAACTCGATATGGTCCTTCATCAATGGATTTGAGAATGTTGACACCATTTTCCTTTCAAGGCAATACAATCGATTCGTTGAGCCCAAGAGTCGTAGTCGATTCATCAAGCATGGGTGGGCGAGTATCGAGCCATTGCTTGTACATCCTCGGCAGCGATGGAGATGGCGGTGGGGCGTTGGTAGACATGTTAACAGTTATACGGGATTTTATAACTCTATGATTAAACCGGAAATAGATTCTTTCACGGGTTTTACTAAATCAGAGAAAACCGTAAACAATCACTCAAGTCGCTAGAAGATTATGAACTAAGTCGCTAGAAGATAATGCACTAAGTCGCTAGAAAATAATGCACTAAGTCGCTAACTCATAATTAGCTAGGCGACTAAGTCGCTAGAATCCCAAGTCGCTAGAGCGGAAAGCAAGTCGCTAAGTAGTAACTCGCTCTGGACCAAGTCGCTAGCCAAATTTTGGCGACAATTAGCTACACAAGTCGCTAGAGATACAAGTCGCTAAAGAGCAACTCGCTCTGGACCAAGTCGCTACCACCAGTCGCTACTCGTGGTGGAGGTCCACTACTTGTACTTTAACTCGCTAGATCTAACTCGCTAGCTCCAACAACTTGTAAGTCGCTACAAAATGTGAAGCAAGTCGCTACCAAGAAAATACTCCGTGAGCTAAGTCGCTAGCTTGAAAAACCATATAAACATCACTTTTCAATCCAAAACAACCCAACCAAGATGATTCAAGCTTACCAAATGAAAACCTAAACACTTGTGATGATTCTAAACATAAAAGTACCAACAAAATTCAAACTTTAACACAAGAAATCACCCAAATGATGCAAAACCACTAAACTTTTCAAACTCAAAACCACCTAAAACCACTATAAATCCAAAGATGTGCAAGATATGATCTAACCATGGCTCTTGATACCAATTGTAAGATATAACTTTTCACATACACATCAAACCATAACACAAAGTAGCATATAGATGGAATTCTAGAGAGAAAGTTAGAGGTTTAGGGAACTTAGTGAGAGAAAGTGAAAGATATTATTATGAGCTCCAACTCTCTACCTTGGGAGGTAGAGTATTTATAGTCTTACATAAATCGCCACACATCGGGTGTGGATCGGGCATACGGTGGGTAAAGACCCGCTAAGCGATATTGAGACCTCACAAAATATAGTTCCACCACACCTTTTCCACTTGTTCCACGATGAAATGATGTCGAATGTCGATATGCTTTGCTCTTGAGTGTTGAGCGTTGTTGCATGAGAGAGCAATAGCACTTTATTATCACGCGATCTGAGAGGATTTTGTTGAATTCAAAGCCATAGTCGGATAATTGAGATCTCATCCATAAGATTTGAGCACAACAAGATGACATGGCTATGTATTCGACCTCTGTAGAGGAAATAGAAGTACTCATTTGCTTCTTTGAAGACCGACTCACAAGCTTATCACCCAAGCTGAGCACCTCGGGCGTACTTGACGTGTATCTTGACAACTGCATGATCGGCATCGCATAGGCCGTTAGTGACATATCGGTGTCCTTCGGGTACCATAGTCCCATATTGATGGTTCCTTGGAGATACCGAAAGACCCGTTTAAGCGCTTCAAGGTGCTTTTAGTAGGCTTAGCACGGTATCTAGCACACATGCAAGCACAAATGAACAAGATGTACGGTCTACTAGCGTTGAGATACATCGGGGATCAATCATACTCCGATATTTCGTTTGGTCAATCATGATCCACGAGAGGTCCTCATCTAGTTTGGTTCGGTCAATCATGGGGGTGTCAACAGGTCACTTGAATCAAATCAAATTTCTTTAAAATCTACATTGCATATTTAGATTGATTTATGAAAATGCCTCGGGACTTTGTGAAATTTGTAATCCCAAGAAAAATGACATTTGTCCCATCATTGACATTTGAAACTTTGAACTCATTTCATTTGAAAACGATCACATTCCATTGGGTGCATCGAGGCAAAATAATATCATCAACATAAATTTGAACATGAATTAAATGTTTGCACGACTTCACGGTGAACAATGTAGGATCAGCTGCTCCTTTGATGAATCCGGTTGATAGAAGAAACTTTGACGATGTATCATACCATGCCCTTGGAGCTTGCTTTAAACCGTAAAGAGCCTTCTTCAAGCGATAAGCGTGAGTAGGATGCTCTTGATTCACAAATCCTTGAGGTTGGTGGCGTGAGCGACTTCTTTAAGATCTCCGTTTAGAAATGCCGTCTTTACATCCATCGATAAACTACCATGTTCTTACTAGCGACATTAGCGAGAAAGATTACGATTGCCTCGATTCGAACAAGCTGGAGCAAAAGATTCTTCAAAGTCTATACCCTCCTCTTGGCGATATCCTTTAGCAACTAATCGAGCCTTGTTCTTGACACATCACCATGCTCATCAAGTTTTACTTTGAAGATCCATTTTAGAGCTATAATCATAGCATACGATCTGGGGCGGTACTAACTCCCATACATCAAGGCGATCAAACTCATGAATTTCATCTTGCATGGCATTGAACCATTATCTTCATTCATGGCGGTTTAACATCTTTTGGTTCGATCTTAGATAGTGCGGAGTTGAAGAAGCACCATAAGGCATCGGTTGCAAGTTGTTTCGGGTTGATCTGAGACGAGAGGATTACCAATGATGTTGTCTAATGGATGATCGTGAGTCCATTTTACGAGGTGTTCATGTGGCATTTGTTGAGGCGAGGTAGGCGAGTCGATGTCTCACGAAGAAGATGGTTACGATGATGATTCGGGAGTAGCAAATATGTTTTCAAATGGAGCATCTTGGGAGTAGCAAAGGGATTAACTTCATCATTGATGCGAAACATTTCCATGATGTACATTTGAAGAATGATGATTTGTTGATGAGGCGAAGGATCGTGCGGTGCTTCTTGACTTAAAGATATTGAGGCGAAGGATTGACTTCATTCTTTGGAATATGAGCATCCTCTGTTGTAGGGATCGACACCTCATTAGTAATTGAATCATACAGTTCATCAAACATAGGATCAAACAATTTCTTTACATCATCTTGGATGGAGGTACATATGGAGTTTCTTGAGAGGAGTTTGGAACAAGGGATGAACCAATGGGATTTGTTTTGAAGTGCGGGTCTGGTGGAGTGTCCGAGGAGCCATTTGACGGTCGACTCATCAAGCGTAGCGTGAATTGTTTCCATGATATTTCGGGTTCTTTTGTTGTAGATTCGGTATCCCTTTTTGTTTGATGCATATCCTACAAATACTCCAATGTCGACTTTGGCCCTAAGTTTGCCTAAGTCTTGACCCTCATTAGTTGGATAACACAATGCACCAAACACACGAAGGAAAGATAGATTAGGTTTTTGTTGTGGACAAGTTCATATGGGTTTTCCATGAATAGTGTGAATCGAGGAGCGATTTTGTGTGTAGCATGCGGTGGCAATTGCTTGACCCGGAGAAACATTGGAACCTTTGAGTAAATCGGCATTGTTCTAGCGGCTTCAACAAGAGTTCGATTTAGTCTTTCAACTACACCGTTACTGTTGAGGGGTTCGTGGAACACTTCTTTGATGGTGATTCCAACGCTTTCATAGAATTCACTAAGTTGTTTGTTGACAAACTCGGTTCCATTATGCATTACGATAATTACGGCGGTTTTGTTTAGTCGAAACTGCATTTGTTTGATGAGTTTGATGATGATATCGGGAGTTTCATCCTTTGTCCTTAAGAACTTGACCCGGTGAATCTAGGTAATCATCAACCACAACTAACACATATTTCTTCCCAAAGATATTACGCACCCTCATTGGTCCACATAAATCCATATGAATCATATGAAGAACTTACGTGACGAGTTAGTAGGTTTGGGTTTATGGGCATACTTCTTGCTTTTTCCCAATTGACATCTTGAACAAAGATGATCCTTTTCATACTTTAGTCTAGGTAAACCTACAACTAAGTCCTTTACGGAAAGATCGTTGATGGTGCGAAGTTCAAGTGATTGAGGCAGCGATGCCATAACCATGACTTTGTTTTGAAGCCTTTGATAACAAGCAGATTGGAGAGCCCTCATCATGTCATCGATAGAGATGGTGTAAAGATTTGAGCCACGAGTTCCTTTTAGCAGTTCCTTACCATTAAGATCTCTAACAAAGCGGTATGTTTTACGAAGGCTACTTCTAGATCGAGAATCACGAATTGACCAGCGAGAGAGCAGTTATGACCTAAACCTTCCACATAATACACTCTAGAGATGACACTATCACCAACAACATAATCTCCATAACCCATAATGCACCGAAATGATCATTACCAAATCTAACGGTCCGATGAATTTGCTCACGAAGTTCATGAGCGCGACCGGTCTCGGTCATATGCTTGGAGCGACTGAGTCCGGTACCACGAGCGATTTGAGCGATCTGCGGTTGAACACGAGACAAGAATGGATAAGCGGATAATTGGGATCCCCATGCAAGAATGGGTTCCATTTGGTTAGTAACAATGTTTGGAACACCCACATCGAAATAGAAGCATTCATATCGAGAAAGTGAGGCAATGGAATCATTGTGAATAGATGCGATACTAGTGTCGATATTAGCCACATTCACGGTGTGATCACTTCTTAAGGAATAGTTCTACCGGTAGGCATCCATTTTCTAGTGGGCATTATCGATTAGTCTTAAGACCAGCGGTATCCAATAAAAGCCTATTTTCTTGAATGTTCTTCTGTGGGTTTCCATTGTTTTCTAACTTTCTTTCGTTTTGCCTTTTAGCCTTCTTAGCATGAATTTTAGCATTAACAATATTAAGCTGGACAATTAACATCATTAGGCAGAACATTAACACCACATTCATGATTAGAAAGCGAATTCAAGCGGACATCGATACAAGGTTTGCAAATAGTATCGAATTGAATTAATTCTGATGCGCCTATGGCTAATACTAGAATCAACACGATTCGTTTTATTCGATTCAAACTTAAAGTTCCTAGATTGTTCTTCTCTCTTTTCCGGTGCACATTCTTAGCTTGCGAGGTCCTATCATTCCTTGTATTGTCTTGAGACTTTGACTGCTCCCTTTAATGTCATGATTACTCTGTAGAGGAATGGGAACATTAGTTTGTTTACTACTCTTTGCACCACTGTTTAGATGTCTTTGGGATCGAACTACATGCGGTGCACTAAGGTTCACTTTCTTAAAACTAGAGTCTTGAGATTTGTACTCCTAGAAGGCATCTTTGAGTTCTCTTTCTTAGCATTGTGGATCTAGAATCTGAACTACTCAAGGGTACACTACGGTTCACATTCAAAACATTGGGAATCGAGTGCATATCATATTTGGCCTTAGGCATCGAGCATGGAATCAAAGGGTTAACTCTCTCACCTAATGTCTTTGGGCATATTGTGATCAAGCATTCTAAGATTTCTTGAGATCGTTTGGCATATAAGCATGCATGTCCAATTGCATTATCATGAGGTTTCTCTAGCTTATCCTCTTCAACAATCTCACATGAGACATTCTAGGCAATCCTTAAGGGATGAGAAGTATGTTTGAATGGCAAGTTTGTTGTTCCTTAGATGAGGAGGGACATATGTCACAGATAAAGCATATTTATTACAAGAGTGAACCTTTGATACAACATTCTCCCCATTGGTCATTGGCATTTTCCCTTTTACGACTCTTGATTCTCAATTTCCTTTTGCAATGAAGCTATTTGTTCGTTGTTTTTATTCTGAGTGACTTTAATTGATTCAAATAACTCATTGAAATGACGTTTAACCTTTTCATTTTCTTCTAGGAAACTTTCGTTTTCCTTTTGTAAAGCATTTACTAGGTTTTGAAGATGAAACGTTTGAGAATTACGAGAATCTAAAGGAGGAGGCATTTGGGAGCTGTCATATTGTTCGTTTGACCCTTTAATTGAGAGATTTGGGCTTTCAACTTTACGATCGTGTTACACCGAGCTTGAATCATTCATCTCGTTTGTTAATTTGAAAAGCGCATCAAACTCGGAGCATCGAAGATGTCTTGATATTTGAAGTTTTGACATTTTCTTTGAGATGTTGATATTTTAGTTGTAGATTAAAATACTCAACTTCTAGTTTAGAAAAATGTTTAACCAAATTGTCGTGATCATCGGTTCAATTTTCTCATTTAGTTTAGAATTAGTTTTTCAAGCTCAATGACACGATCATGGGAGACTTTCGGGCCACGAGATAGTTCATGAAATTTGGAAGCATTAATAGAGCAATTTGAGCGATGAAAAAGACATCTTGAGCAACACATTCGATAATAAGATTCTCATTTAATGTATGCAAGTTCTTTCTCTCAATCTCATTATATTTGAGTGCACGCTCATAGTCACTAACTTCAACAACCATTGCATCAAATTCCTTTTCCATTCCCTTAATATCGGTTTCTATCCCTTTTAAGACTCTCAAAGTGATCTTTTAGAAGTTTAAAGAAGGGCATGACCTCGATTAAATAACATTCTTTCATTTGTTCAAAACCCTTTCTCCTTGATTATACACATGGGTGTGATCCTTTTCTTGCAAGTTTTCTCAAAATCAACAAATAGTTGAAATATAACGTATTGGCTAATTAATGTCTTGCTTTTAGTGGCAATTGTTCTAGGTACAAGATGCATTGGTGTATTAGGAGGATACACAGTCGCTCTAGGCATTTTCCTAAGGGAGGTTTGTTTCAACAATATTTTCCGCTTTACGCTTATCTAAATCCTTTTTCCGAAGACTTGTTCGGAGTCAACAAAGTCGAGGCTTAAACTTGTTCAAGGAAATCAGTTTTCCTTCTTGTAATCATGAGGAGTGATAATTATGTTTTCTCTTTGCATTTGGGATCATTTTGTTTCTTATTCATCTTTTCCTAGTGATTTCATTTGATTTCTTATCTTCCTCGGTGCACTCAGCGCAACTAGGTTTTGTCTAGGCTTAAGGATTTCATCACCATCATAAAGCACCTTATGAGCATTTCTAGCCTTTTTAATTACCTCTGGATTTGGTTCCTCAACAAGGGAATGCTATGCTTATCGCTTAAGACTCGATGTTTGGTGACCATGTGAGCGATCGAATGGTGTTTCCTTGTATGTACAACTTGTTTTCAAGTTTGTTTTCAAAGTTTCGATTAGAAAAATCTCTCAAGAGTTTTGATTCCTTTGCATTAAATTCTTGCTTAAGCATTTTCACATTTTCTTGAAGTTCTTGTTTTGTTTATTTGTTTTAGAAAGTTTTTCTTGCAAGGAATTTAATTCTTGTTTCAATACTTCTTCTCTAAACTTACTTTTCTAATTCTTGTACTCACTTGGACATCCATTTCACTGCTTTCATGGTGGTCAACTCAAATTTTGCACGTTGTTCATAAATAGCAACACGTTCCTTATAGGCATTTAGTTGAAATTATGGAATCATCGGGAGCACATGCGGTGTATTCATCAAAGACATAGTCATTGTTGTTGCGAGAAGATGCATCACTTGGTACAACTTCACTTTCACTTTGTTTCACGTATTGATCGTATGGGACAATATTGTTATTACCCATATTTTCAACATTTGATTCAATAGTTTCGATTGATTGTACTTTGTCATGCATCATTGCACATCGGCATCATCGTATAGTTTTAATACCTCGAGATGAGTTTGTCCTTGGATGGGCCGACTTGTGGTGAAGAAGAGATCTTGGGAGAAACCATTGGAGAGATGCTAGCCATAAAGATTGTGTGTGCGATGGGTCCATCATCTACATCAGTCGTATGCATCACGATCGGCGACTTGAAAGGCATTCGATGATTGTGACCTATCTCTGAATAATTTGCTCATCCACATCGCATCATAGGTCTTGGCATTGCCCTCGGCTAAAAAACGACAATTCCTCTTCATCAGCGGCACCATTGTCACGAGCTTGTGCGGCAACATCTTATCTCGAAGTAATCGGCGATACGTGGGCGCTTTGGAGATGTGCGGTTCCTTGCAATGTGTCCTTCACCACCACAGTTATAGCATTTGATTGGCTTAGCTTGACCTTGGTTACCATTTCTTCCTCGATTACGGTTGCCAACATAACCTCTCCAGCTCCACCTCTTCCACGATCATCTTGTCTTTCTGAGCTGGTTGCACCACGATCCTTCCATCTTTAACGGTGGCTTGATTATGTGGGTTAGATGCGATTACGAGGTTGTTGTTGGTTTGTGGGGAGAATTCATGTTTTGACTAATGAGAAGAGCTAGTTGATTAATGATGTTACCAGCGTGTGCATCGGCATCGACTTGTTTGAACATAGGATCGGGAATGAGTTTGTGATTACCATTACCCAAGGGTATGACTTGTGATGCTTTGGTTGTGATTCCGATGTTTGAGTAGAAAAGCGGTTGAGTCATTAGGCGAGCTTGTCTCTCCCTGGTTGGTTTTGAGCGATTGAGAATCAATTTTCAAACATAGCATGTCTCTCATTACGAAGGAGGAAGGCATAGAGTTGCTCATAGTTTGTATTCTTCAATCCTTTAGTGAGCTTCACGGTGTGACAAACTTGTGCCATTCGGGATTCATGTTGTTCACAAACTTTGAGTTCAATTTGAATGTTAGGCATAGTCATTCGATGTTCCTCATGTCATTCACTAACTTATGAAATCTCACATAGTACTCATAGACACTCTCATCTGGTTTCATCTTGAAGTGCTCAAATTAGTCATAGAGTTGGGATTCTCTGTCTTCCATAGTTAATTACGAACACGAGAGAAGCATCTTAACATTATCCCAAAGCGCCTTTGCATTGGTGTTATGATTGATCGACTTGTAGATGTCTTTAGGAAGACCTTGAAGAACAATGTTTGAAGCCACGATATCGCATCGAATCTCTTTTCTCCTTATCATCAAGCTCATCATACATCTTAGGTACATCCATTCCGTAAGCAGGAGTACCATCTTCATTAGTATCAAGTATGTCTCTAGTCGTCTCAACTCGATATGGTCCTTCATCAATGGATTTGAGAATGTTGACACCATTTTCCTTTCCAAGGCAATACAATCGATTCGTTGAGCCCAAGAGTCGTAGTCGATTCTGTCAAGCATGGGTGGGCAGTATCGAGCCATTGCTTGAACATCCTCGGCAAGAGTGGAGATGCGGTAGGGGCGTTGGTAGACATGTTAACAGTTATCGGGTTTTATAACTCTATGATTAAACCGGAAATAGATTCTTTCACGGGTTTTACTAAATCAAGAGAAAACCGTAAACAATCACTCAAGTCGCTAGAAGATAATGAACTAAGTCGCTAGAAGATAATGCACTAAGTCGCTAGAAAATAATGCACTAAGTCGCTAACTCATAATTAAGCTAGGCACTAAGTCGCTAGAGTCCCAGTCGCTAGACAGAAAGCAAGTCGCTAAGTAGTAACTCGCTAAGACCAAGTCGCTAGCCAAATTTTGGCGACAATTCAGCTACTCAAGTCGCTAGAGATACAAGTCGCTAAAGAGCAACTCGCTCTGGACCAAGTCGCTACCACCAGTCGCTACTCGTGGTGGAGGTCCACTACTTGTGCTTTAACTCGCTAGATCTAACTCGCTAGCTCCAAAGCGTAAGTCGCTACAAAATGTGAAGCAAGTCGCTACCAAGAAAATACTCCGTGAGCTAAGTCGCTAGCTTGAAAAACCATATAAACATCACTTTTCAATCCAAAACAACCCAACCAAGATGATTCAAGCTTACCAAATGAAAACCTAAACACTTGTGATGATTCTAAACATAAAAGTACCAACAAAATTCAAACTTTAACACAAGAAATCAACCAAATGATGCAAAAACCACTAAACTTTTCAAACTCAAAACCACCTAAAACCACTATAAATCCAAAGATGTGCAAGATATGATCTAACCATGGCTCTTGATACCAATTGTAAGATATAACTTTTCACATACACATCAAACCATAACACAAAGTAGCATATAGATGGAATTCTAGAGAGAAAGTTAGAGGTTTAGGGAACTTAGTGAGAGAAAGTGAAAGATATTATTATGAGCTCAACTCTCTACCTTGGGAGGTAGAGTATTTATAGTCTTACATAAATCGCCACACATCGGGGGTGTGGATCGGGCATACGGTGGGTAAAGACCGTCTGACCGTCCTCCACGGTGTTACTTAACTAAATACTACTTAACTTAAGATGTTGATATTTTAGTTGTAAACTCAACTTCGACTATCGAGCTTTCTCACTTACGAGTTTTTGATTACATATACTTTCAATGCAATAGGTGAGCGATAATAGAGTGCGACTCTTTAACTTTCTCCTAGATGCATCATCTAGTTTTCTATCTTCCTCGGTGCACTCAATGCAACTAGGTTTGTCTAGGTTTAAGAATCTCATTGCCATCATAGATTACATTTTGAGCGACTTTTGCAATCTTACCATACTCGGGGTTGGATTCCTTTATAATGGGGATACTATGCTTATCGTTGAGAACTCTATGCTTAGTGATCATGTGAGCGATCTGAATGGTATTCCCTTGTCACGTACAACTTATTTTCAAGCTTGTTTTCAAAGTTTTTAGATTAGAGAAATCATTCAAAAGTTTTGATTCCTTGCTTGAATTCTTGCTTAAGCATTTTAACATTTTCTTGAAGTTCTTGTTTTTGCTTAGCGGTTTTAGAAAGTTTTTCTTGTAAGGAGTTTAACTCTTGTTTTAATACTTATTCTCTAAACTTACTTTTCTAATAGTTATGCGCATTTGGTCATCCATTTCTGCTCATGGGTGGTTAACTCAAACTTAGCACGTTGTTCATAAATAGCTACTTGTTCTTTATAGGCATTCGATTCAAAACAGAATCATCATGGGCACATGCACGGTGTATTCATAAAAATATAGTCATCATTGATTGCGGAAGATGCATCACTTGAGTACGGTCTCACTTTTACTTTGTTTCACATATTGATCATATGGGACAACATTGATATTACCATATTTTCAATATCGACTCAAAAGTTTGATTGATTGTACTTTGTCATGTATCTTTTGCTCATCAACATTATCGTATAGTTTAATACCTCACGAGATGATTGATTCTTTGGATGGACCAGACTTCTTTGTAATGATGAGACCTTTGGAGAGACCATTGGAGAAATGCTCGCCATGAAGATTGTATGTGCGATGGGTTCATCATCGATGTCGATTCGTATGCATCACGATGCGCAACTTGAAAGGCATTCGATGATTATGACCTATCTCACGAATTGGTTGCTCATCCATATCGCATCATATGTCTTGGCATTGCCCTCGACAAGAAACAACGACTCCTCTTCATCCAACACAACTCCATTATCACGAGCTTGCACAAGTAACATCTTATCTTTGAAGTACTACGCATTTTGAGGGCGTTTTGGAGAAGTGCAGTTCCTTGCTATGTGTCCATTACCACCACAGTTGTAGCACTTAATTGGCTTAGCTTGACCCTGATTTGGATTCCTTCCAAGATTTTGATTAGCCACATATCCTCTACCAACTCCATCTCTTCCTTGTTCATACTGCCTTTCTTGAACTGGTTGCACCATAACCTTCCCATCTCTGACCAAAGCATGATTGTGTAGATTAGATGCAATCCTGATTTCATTGTTAATGAGAAGACGGTTAGTATGTGAAGTGAAGGTTAAATTTTGTTTAACCATAAGAGCTAGTTGATTGATAAAGTGTTCCATGACTGCATTGGCATCAGGTTGCTTGAAACTTGGATCGGGAATGACTTGAGAATCTTTGGTGGTAATTCCAACATTGGTGTAAAAAGTTGTAGAGTCATTTGACGAACTTGTTTCTCCCTGGTTGGTTTTGAACTGTTCCAGAATCTTTTTTTCAAACATAGCATGTCTCTCATTCTGAAGAAGGAATGCATAAAGTTGCTCATAGTTGGTGTTCTTCAATCCTTTGGTTAGCTTCACAGAGGTGACAAACTTATGCCATTCGGGATTCATGTTGTTCACAAACTTTGAGTTCAGCTGAATGTTTGGCATGGTCATTTTGATGTTCCTCATATCATTCATAATCTTGTGGAATCTCACGTAATACTCATAGACACTTTTTTCTGGCTTTATCTTAAAATGCTCAAATTCATCATACAGTTGTGATTCTCTGTCTTCCTTTGTTAATTCAGAACCTGAGAGAAGCATCTTGACATTATCCCAAATTGGCTTGGCTGCAGTGTTGTGATTGATAAGCTTGTAGATGTCTTTTGGAAGACCCTGAAGTATAATGTTAGAAGCCCTGATGTCAGCATCAAATATCTTATTATCCTTATCATTGAGCTCATCATACGTCTTTGGTCTGTTAATTCCATAGATCATTGTTCCATCTGCAATTTGTATCAATTAAGTCTCTTGTAGTCTCAATCGATAAGGTCCTTCATCAATAGACTTGAGAATGTTGACTCCGTTTTCCTTTCCAAGGCAATACAATCGATTCGTCGTGCCCAAGAGTCGTAGTCGGTTACATCAAGCATGGGTGGACGAGTATCGAACCATTGCTTGAACATCCTCGACAACGATGGAGATGATTGTAGAGTGCGTTGGTAGACATGTTAACAGTTACGGGATTTTATAACTCTATGATTAAACCGCGAAATAGATTCTTTCACGGGATTTTACTAAATCAAGAGAAAACCGTATTACAAACAAAAATCAACCAAGTCGCTACGAATTCTTGAACCAAGTCGCTAATCACCAAGTCGCTAAGTACCAAGTCGCTGGACTCAAGTCGCTAATGCACCAAGTCGCTACACAGTCAAGTCGCTAAAGAGCAACTCGCTAAGGTCCAAGTCGCTAACACCAAGTCGCTAAGCACCAAGTCGCTAACACCAAGTCGCTAAGCACCAAGTCGCTAAGTATTTTGACAGCAAGTCGCTAAGCACCAAGTCGCTAAGCAGTCAAGTCTCTAAAGATCAACTCGCTAAGGTCCAAGTCGCTAAGAATCTTTAGTACAAGTCGCTAACAAAATTGAAAGCAAGTCGCTACCTTCACCAAGTCGCTAGCCGTAGTGGAGAATCCACTAAGTTGTACTATTTGTCGGCTTGTCTCAATAGACAAGTCGCTAGGACCAAGTCGCTACCAAAAAGCACTACAACTCGCTACCTTTTTCTGAAGCAAGTCGCTATGATGAAATTCAATACGAGAACCAAGTCGCTACCAAGAAAATTACAAAACACACTTTTCAATCAAAACAAGCTCAACCACGGTGATTCAAGCTTACCAAATCAAAACCAAGCACATACAATGATTCTAAACACAAAAGTACACCCAAAATTCAAACTTTAACTCTAGAAATGATCCAAATGATGCAAAAACCACTAAACTTTTTCAACCTCAAAAACTATCTAAAACCACTAGAAATCCAAGTATATGTAAGAGAGATGATCAAACCATGGCTCTTGATACCATTTGTAACATATTGGATTTCACAAACACATCAAACCATAAACACAAAAGGCGTATACAAGAGGTTTTAGAGAGAGAAAGTTAGAGGTTGGGAACTTTAGTGAGAGAAAGAAAAATCTTATTATGAGATCCAACTCTACCTTGTGAGGTAGAGTACTTATAGTTCTTACATAAGTCGCCACCTACGGTGTGGATCGGGCATCACGGTGGGTAAAGACCGTCCAGTCCTCCACGGTGTTACATAACTAAATACTACTAAACACTAAATAATCTATGACTACGAGCTTTCTAACGATTACATATACTTGAGGTGACCGAGTCTTTAATAACTGGATTTACTAAATCCTAACAAGTGCTACAAAGTTATTTACTGTTTAGGGTATGGGTTTGAAGATATTTTTTATTCGAATTGTTAGTTTGTGGTGTGGATCTGGAAAAAACGTTTGATGGAGACTTGATGAGATCTGAGTTGTGGCGTCTGATTTGGGTGTATGTAGTTTAGGGTTAACAAGTGTTTTAACACTAGGGTTTGTGGTTATTTGTACCCTCAAAATTAGGGTTAATATTATTGTTGGGCGATCTAGTATATGGTTGTTTACAGGCCGGTCTTACCGACAACCAATAGATGTCTACATGTATATGGGGTGACGAAATGTGGTGTTGGATTTGGAGCAGTAGTGATGGGCCGGGTGTAATTTTGATGGGCTGGACGGGTGTGTGTGTATTTCATTTGGGCCCGGGTTTATTGTATCATGGAATTGACTATATTTATGATTCATGGACGGACCAAGGTGGTTTATATCAGAAAAATTATACTAACATTTTTTATTTGAAATTTAATCATTCAAATGTATTTTAATACATTGAGATAATTGTTGGTATAATTCTTTTTGAAAATGAGTGGTATTTTGGTGTTATGAATATTCACGAGTGATACATTTTGACAATATCGGAAACCATTATCAAAGTTCATTTAAACCTTTAACAAAGGCTAGTTTTGGGCATGTAACATAAGATGTGACTACGGCGTTAATTCTTTATTATTTATTTGAGGTTGAAGTGGGATATCACGGGTGTGTGTACTTAGTATCTGAAGATATCGGGGTTGGTTGGATGCATGATTCTTCGAGATCATTGTTCAAGCTTTAACCGTTACGAATGACAAAGACTTGAGTTGTCTAGTTATACCTGATGTAAGGAGTTACGTTGTTGTGCTCACAACGTATAGCTATCACTTTTAAGGAGTCATCTTGTTGTGCTCAAGTGTCACACAAAGTTGTGGATAATTTAAGAAACTTTAAGTTTACCTTTTTTCGATGGTTGTAAGAAAAAGGGTTCTTCGTCTGACAATAGTGCAAGTTTAAGTCACAAGTTCGGGTTATTTTACTTGATCTCAAGTTAGTCATATTGGGTTTTCTCCATCGGTAGTCACTACAAAAGCCGTCGAATGATAATGGGGTCGGTAAAGAGTTAGGCGAGAAGAGTATACACGAGTAGAAGTCTTATCGACAATTGATTCTCACAAGATATTTATGGTACTTCACAATTGTTCGATTACTTGGACATACATGGTTTCGTTGTCTCGATTCATCATCAACATCGTGGTGTATGATTACGATTCATTGAAAACATCGGGAAGAGAGTATAGGTGTTCATTGCCTCTTTGATGTTTTGGATTTTTCAAAACCCGTTTCCTTCATGAATTTCTTCAATCGGGGGGAAGAAATTAGACGATCTGTGGTTCAAATTTCTCACTTTGGTGTTATTGTCTCACTTTCACAGAGTTATCGTGTGTGAAGTCACCTAAATATGATGTTGTGATGTCTCACACAAGGTCATTTTATCGAGTAATTGCAGATTCACATGTTACTATTATTCTGATAGACCGCAACATTCAGGGGAAGTTGTTTCATTTCGTCTTTAGTGGTTTGTTTGGTGTGAAGCATCTACATACGTGAGAAGATCTTGTTGATTTCTTGCATGTTACCCCCGAACGGATTTTCCGCAATAAGTCAGATTTACCTTGTGTAGTTTCGGCTCGTCTACAAATTCGGCTGCGTCTTGAAAACTTCAGTTAGAAGAAATGTCTACTACATCAATGTTTGAATCTGCTGAAGGCGGTTGTCGGTTTGGGGGAAGGCGATTGAAACTTCGCCAAAAGGAGTGTCTGGAGAAGCGCTAAAGACATGCGGCATGAATTGGGGAAGTTAATCCAATTTATGCATATTACATCATTGCCTACAAGTGAAGAAAGCGGTTCTCGATTCGAGGTACAAGAAAGACAAAGGCGTAAACTTTCATCATCCTCAACACTTGAAGAGCTTATGAAGACATTTCTTTATTTGTTTTTATACTTGTAGAAAATGTTGTAAGTAATCCCTTATGTCGTCCCATTGGGGGAAGATTGTTGGAATCGCTCCTAACTCGTAAATGGAACGACATTGACGGGATTACATTTTCTATCTTTGTTACCTTAAACACAAGGGCTTGTTATGTCATTTAGTCATAGTTGTATGTGTTTAGGTATAAACACCCTCGTAGACTTTCCTACGATGGTGAGACTCTTAGTGTAATCCTTTCATTTCCCTTTAATAAAACACACACTAGTTTCCCTTCTCTCTAGTTTCTCTCTCTAACTTGAAGATGGTGTTCTTCCATCTTCCTAGACCTCCTGATTCACCAAATCATCCATAAATACGGTCCTAACAATAACCTATAAACCTGCTAGTAACCGGTCATATTAGCTAGATCGAAGATTATTTGAAAATATGTTGCGTATCTTTGACAATTTACAAAGTACATTGCGTAGACCTTTTTATTTGAAAAAATATATTGCGTATCTTTAGCTTTCACTCTGAACAAAAGAAAATTCAAACAGTTGAATGAGACTTTAACCCGACCTTAGATCATCACGACGAATCGAAGATCAGTAAAAATCCTTCATCGTCTTATTACACAATACCTTTGGTGTCGTACCATTGTTTAAGTGGATCGTGAAGATGTCAAGACCAGTAAATTTCTTCATTGTCAAGATGGGGTTGTGGTCTTGTGGACTTGTGGCAGGGGCTGTTAGGGTTTGTGTGAAGGGGAAATGATGACGACAGTTATGTTCGAGAGAGAAGGATTGGTTATTTTTAACCTAATTATGATAACGTAAATCCTTATTAAGTGGGTTAGTATATCTCCTCGTGAAAAATATGAAAATTTCATATATATTCAAACATGTTTTAAAAACATTGTATATTATGCATTTAATGATTGTACTTTAGTTATATATGAAATTAATCATGAAAGTAGGATGATATATGAAATTAATTCTAAGGGTGCGTCTGTTATCCTCCAATCGGAATGGAGGAATGAATATCATTCCGATTCAAAGTGTTTGGTATCCCGGAATGACTATCAAAAGTAGAAATGATATACAAATTTATTCCATACTTTATAGGCACCAAAATGGTAGTCTATGATTGTTTCATTTCCGGGCCCACCACTTCCCTTCACATAATTTATACCACACTTTTTATCTAATTATCCTACCAAACAACATTTATGAGATTAATACCTCAACTTATAGTCATTCCTATTTCACCCCTATATCAAAACCCATTGATAAAAAAATCTAATGGTCAAGATTAGTTTTGTCGGTACGCGCACTTACATGAGTTATAAAAAAAAGTTTCATCCTACAATTGGAAATACTGGTGTCTTAACCTTATCAGTATTAAAGTTCTTTATCATAATGATTGGATTTGGGTTAGCACAGTCCTAAAGTCTTAGGGTCTGTTTGGTTTATAGGTGGGTTTGGAATAGGATTTGGATTTTGTTTATGATTTGAAGAGAAAAAATATATTTATTAAATGTATTTTATAATATAATTATAATAAAAAAAATTATTTAAAGTTTAAAAAAAAAAGTATGTGAGAAAAGATAGTGATTGGCTCCACGGGTTTTGACAAAACCCTCCAAATTAATATGAAATGAATTATCAATCCATCTAACATTCTTAATATTAAAAGAATGAATCAAACGACATATTATTGTCACATCAAACTTAAAACCCAATCTAAAATATCAAACCAAACGGACCCTTAAAGTTCTTAAAGTTCTTTATCATAGTAAATACCAATAGATTTAATCACGATGATCACCGTTCCTACATTGAGAACACAAAAAGTCAAAACTCAAAAACATTACCTACAGAATAGAAAGGCTACACATACTCATATCATACACCATTCTTGTCTTGGACTCAATTCAACACGATTCTTATGACAATTTCACAATCCATAATTTATGTAACTTCAGATTGATGAAAATGAAGTCTCACGCATACATTATAAATTTAAAATTACAGGGCCCAATCAATCATAACTATATATATATTGTACATCTATTACAAATTTACAATTCTCTCCGGCACGAGAAATTGCTTGTGGAACTTTGACTAGGCTTGCGTTGTTGTTGCTTATGGTTTTCTCAAGAAATAATATGATCATGATCAAACCTTTGCAAAATCGATAGTATCCTTCCCATTATGAGATTTCTTGTAAAAATGCTTGACGTAATCCGAATACAAGACTTGCTTGTACAAAGCCTTCTCCCCTCTCTTGATCACTTCAGGCAATGGCCCAATCACGTCGTTGGGTCTAGGGTTAACAAAGATCGGAACTGAAATTCGGTTCTCATGCCTATTTGCAACCACATGATGTTCTATGCTCTTGTATCGACCATTGCTCATGATTTGCAAAGCATCACCGATGTTGATTGTTAATGATCCCTTGAGAGGAGGGACATGTACCCAATTGTCGCTATCAAGTTTTCTAACATATAACCCTCCGGTTTCGTCTTGAAGAAGGACAGTGAGGGTTGAAACATCGGAATGACCTCCCACGCCAACCGTGAGCTCAGGGTTAGGACATATGGGATAGTAGTTTAGGTTCACTCGTCTCGAGCCCATAAAGTAGTTGGTTTGTTTCGTCAAGGTTTGTTATGCCTAGTCTCTTTATAAGTATTTCTATCAGCCTTTTGATGAGCGATTCTGACTTGTTCATATATTCAAGAACTTGATCCCTACGAACGAAGCAAGATTAGCGGAGCAGACAAGAAATATTTATATTCATTGGTTTTATATGTAAAGGTAAGTTAAAAAAATTCAGGAAATTAGAAACAAGAGTTAAACGGATTAAAAACATAGTTACCAATATGATCTATCTCATAGAATCGAAACATAGAAACAACTAGGACACAATTTGTTATTTCGATGTATTTAGATAAGCAAAACTAGCAATCTAAATAGTACTCGTATATCGCAATATATATTACCTACATACGGATGGCCAAAATGCCATGGCTTCATCATCCGAAACATAGAAACAACTAAGGTAATCTTTCCATTCCATAGCTTTGTCCACTTCAGGAACGAAGCTCGAAAGCAGTCTAACGTTCTTTGTAGGAGAATTATTGAATAAGTACTTCTTTTTCACATCAGCTGGCAATTCAAAAAACCTATATGTTGCTTTCTTAACGTCCTCTAGTACGTTAAGTGGAACATCATGGTTAACAATCTGAAAGAAACCCCATTTCTCGGCTGCATCACATATCGAATCCATCACTTCTGGATCTTCGTAATTCGACATGTCGATTACTGGAATGGACTCTTTGAGTACCACTTTGCTCATATCGAGCCGTTTTTCAGAAGGCTGAATGAATAATTCAGGTACAGTTTTGATCTTGAGCTCTGATAAACCTTTGACACCATTAGCTTCATTTACTACAAATGTTTTGAGTTCATGCATATCGGTTAGAAATGGTGCCATATGTAGACTTGAACCGTTACTCCGTTAGGATTGATAGATAGACTAATTTGTGATAAAATACTAACGTTTAAGTTTGGCTCATACCATACGTATATAGCTTGAATATATAGAGGTATATAGTAGGGTTGGATCAGTTGGAAAGCTAGCTGCTCTCAACCAGGAGGTCGGGGGTTCTATCATCACTCCTACAAAAGCCGGGTCGCTACGTTTAGTAGAGGCGAAAGCGGCCTTTTACGCTACGTAAGGGAGGTACCCATGCGTGTGGAAGGCGGCGTTGGGAGTTCTTTCTTTCTTTTATAGAGGATATAGACATCTACAGTAACAGTTTATTTTTCAAGAATATTCAGATTCTTAGATGTACACAGTGTCGATTTTGAAATTAATATTAATTTAAACACTTCTTAAATCATGAACTTATTGTTTAATTAGCTTAACATTAGTATTCTGAAAATAACTATCCTCACCAAATGGTCTAGCTGCAAGACATGTAACCACATCAAAAGAGGTGTTGTGCTCAAACTTTACTCGCTACACATTTGTGGTTGGCTTTGAAAAGTGTCAAAACCGGATTTCGAGGTACCTTAGTTACACTACACAGTACAAAACATCTAGAGTAAGGAACTTTTTTTTTAAATTTTTAAAAAGAAGTGGTATACACGTCATGATAAGGGATGTCTGGCACAAAATCATGCATGTAATACATAAAATACAACATTATGTATTTTTTAAGTGTGCACATTACTTGTGATTCGCGTTATCATCTTTTTTTTTAAAGGACAAGTTATAAGCACCTCCTATTTTTACAAAGGGCACCCCCTCTATTTTTGTGTTTTTTTTATTGTTTCTATTTTAGTTTTATTTTTATAATTTTGTTTATATCCAAAAACTATAAACATGAAAGTACGGAATAGAAAATATAAAGTTTAATAAGTTAAACGCTTAAAAGCTGTCGAAATACGAACAGCGGTAAAAGCGTGTTTCTTTATGAAACAAAAGGACAAAAGACATTTTTGACAAAAAAACCCATCTTATGTCATATCATAAAGGGTTTGTATAATATTTTTTTAGGGAAATGATAAAGGCGCAAGTTAGGCGCAAACTTGACACAATTAAAGTGTTATCGTCGCTTATGGGTTTGTAGTATAAGTGAGTCTTTTGTCATAACCAGTGAGATGATAACACTTGGAATTAAATTTAAGTTATCTTTAACTTTAAACACTCTATCGTTTATATTTTTAATAATTTTACATTGCTCGAAAAGTCAAAAAGGAGAAATGACAAATTATAGTACTACATTGCTTTGGGAAAGGAATCAAGGATGTGGCTGGCAATGACAAGGAGCCTATTCGTGGCGTACTGGCGTGCAATTGCGTGCATGGGTTGTATCTCCGTTATCAACGAGTCGACAACTAGTATTTTTCGGTTTTCACAAATTTATGAAGAATATATACTCCGTAAGTCCGTATCTGATTGCTGAAGTTAAAAAGTCCTTTTCATTACCATGTTAATCTTTTCTTAATCCGTCTAAAATGATACGGTAAACAAAAATGCAGACTACGAAATTCGTTACTTACTCTGTTTTATTTACCATATCTATCTAATATAATAAATAAGTGTTTTGTATCTCACAATAATGCGGTAATTTCTGATTAATAGTATGATGTGTCTTTCATACGTTACAAAAAGGCTACATGAAAGCGCCATAACGCGTGAAGGGATTATCTGCATGGCCAATGCCAGCACGACGACTTATCTTGCGTGTTTTGTAAACGATATATATGAATTATGATATGAATATGTAAATATTTTCATCTTTGTCTTGCATTTTATCTGCGCCTTATAAAAGCAAAACTTCTCGCGACCCATGGCGTGGCGCTTGAGTCGTCTGTGCATGTGGCCTTGTTATTTATAACCTTGGTCTTTACTATGATTGGTCCAAAAGAAAGAAAAGTACAACACATTGCATACACACAATTTTAATACTTTACTCTTTCAAAAATACACAAAGTCAAAGCGCGGCAATCTCTTTCGATCACTTAAAATCGGTTACATCTACAATTAATTTTCTCATAATCAAATCAACATCCTAAAATAATACAGTATTTTTGAAGTTACCACACCTCTTATGCATTATCATATCAATGATCAATGTTTCTTCTATACACTTCTCATTATCATTGAATTAAAAACCGCAGTTTCAATTCTACCATTAATTGTTGCGCATTCAAAAATCATCCTAACATAAGTTACAATTTTTGTATTTGAATCATATATTTGGCTATGTTTTATTTCAATTCATCTGTGTGTTGCTAAACCTTAGAAAAAATTAAGAGAAATCACATTCATGAATCAGTTTTTATAATTCGTGTGTTCTGCGGATTAAATTTATATACAATTATTCTAATTGTACTAAGATCAAATTTATAACAAGTTATCAAGAGGAAGGATGATTTGTGGGTGGTCACTGGTCGATGCCAACGAACTCAAACAACGGGTATCTTATGGACCTTTTCTTTCTACATCTGATGACAATTGTATGTCAATTATATGATTATAAATGTTGTAATATGTGTTTCTCTTTTTTTTTCTTTTGTAGGAATTGTGGTCACGTGGAATTCAATCTTGATGACAGGTATATGTTTTTCTATCTCGATACTTTTCCTGTTCCCACCATATGTTCGATAAAATGTCTATGAACCAATTTTCTGCTTTTTATCATTAATATTGTTTTCTTCAGTAGAGTAACTACATGAAGATTGTTATATCATCATGTTTTTAGTAAGTACCTAGTTTTACAAGTTCTAGTTGATTGTTAGTGTTCATAACTTATGAATATGGTCAAAAATTAAGTTTGGTTAAAATCGGTGAAAAAGGGTAAAATGGTCATTTTTCCGTCACTTGAGAAAATACTTTTCCGTGGCATTTTATTTGATGGATCTCATATTAACAAGTATAATAAGAAGGCTACAAAGTTTCGTGGTTGGCGGTAGGGAACTAAGGTATTTAGGAAAAAGTTTTAGAAAGTTTCAAAAGGCTCGGGTTTAAACAGGTCCATCTCCACACCCGGGCCGTGCGTTGTTATGACCCGTGAACACGAGTTTTGAAGAAAGCGTCGTTCGGACAACTTTCGTGCTTTAACTTTTGATGAATCGGACCAAAAGTACCTCGTTTTGTGTGTTTAATGTTTACGTGACAAAATTATAGTTATAAATTTTTAGGTAACTTCATGTTGTCGTATCTTTTAACGTAGTATGTCCGTTTCGGGTGATTCAAATTGCTAAGTTTTCCTTTTAACCTTGTCTTTAACAATATGTAAAGTATCAAATCTATATGTGGTCGATTTTGTGGAAATTGTGTACATAAGTTTATCATTTAAACACTAATTAACCCTAATTAGCATAGAATGGTTTTTAGACTTGTTTTTAAGTACTTGTACATCATGAGATCAATATAACAAGACATATATAGCATATAGAGATTATGAAAACATAGTAAGAATGATGAGCATAGGTTTCCTTACAACGTTTGGCCTTATACAAGGGAAACTAAGAACAAGAACACTAGCTTAATTCTTCAACCAAAAACCCTAACTTCCAATTATTCAACACAACTCTTGCTAACCCTTGATAACCTTGTAAGAACCTTATGTATTCAGCCCCTGATCACCTTGTGTAGATAGTAAATTTACCATGGAATCACCAAATAAACACTAGGACTTTGGATCAATCAAAGCTTAACAAGAGCTTTGGAATTGATATAGCACTTGTTCTCTTAAATAATACTTGAAAGGAATTAGCAAATGAAGGTGTGTTTGGTGTTGGTGATGGTATGAACAAGTAAGAATAGGGAGGAAGGGGTATTTATAGTGTCTTGAGGAGGTTAGGAATGCATGTGTCATAAGTCTTGTTAGCTAAGGAAGGCATGTGTTGCAAGATTAAGAAGACTTAGTTACTAAGTTAGTATATGTGTAACAAAACTATTTAGATCAATTTTAACCATGCCATGTGCCCGGAAGGAGTGTTGGAATGAGGGATAATCATGAAGCTGAGATACATGGTGTTGATGCTTCCATCCATAGAACAAAAAGTGTTGTGGGGACATGGAACCCGATGTACATGATGCTTGAAAATCAGAGTCCAAATGGAATTTACTGCAAATCCTAGACTGATGGGTGATTTTGTCTCTAAAGAAATAGATCAAGATCTAATGTTAATGTGAGTAGGAAGAGAAGATAGTGGCTCAAAAATTTTTTGTTCCGCTAAGAAGGAATATGTTGAAAGTGGTTAGAAGACCAGTAACATGAACATCTTAGCACATGAACAAAGTACTCACCCATCTCTTTCTTGCAATGCGGTTCTATGTTCTGGTCATGAAGCATCCAAGGATGAAGTGACACAAGAAGGGAAGTCGTTTTCTATAGATGAATGTGGATACAAAAATTATCCAGTTGCAAATGGGATAGGTGGGTCAATTTTCAAAAAATTTGTAGTGAATTAGATGCATAAATCAATCTATTTGCAACACAAAATTGGGTTACTAGTGTTTTTTATGCAAATTTGTATTTGTAGTAAAATTTCAAGCATAAGTTAGTGTTATGTTGTATTTTATATACAGATTTGTGTTATTATCGTGATTTGACAAAAATATTTGATTTTGTAGTGGAATTTGATGCACAAATAAGTGGTACTAGTGTATCAAAAATTGTATTACTAGCGTTTTGGAACAAGCGATTTTGTGTACACTTGTTGTTGTTGTTGTTGTTGTTGTTGTTGTTGGCATTACGTTTTTTTTATGTTCATAGTATTAGTAGTCAATCTAAATACAAATTTTACCAAATCATTTGCCTTTTAGCTAGATCATTTCTTTTACCCTTTTGATTGGTTAGGATGAAATTAACGAAATAGACCCATTTACTAACAAAAGGGTTGAGTTGCAATGAAGAATTACATTTCTTATAGAAATATTAAATGTATCCATCTTGTTGTAATGATTTTACATCTCTGAGTTGGTCGAGAAGTTATTCGTAGTTGCACCAAACATTAGGACAAAAGTTAAAGTATTAGCGACATAGTCAAAGAACACAAATTTTTATTATTAGCCTTGAGTTGTGGATCACAATACATAAAAAAAGGTAATACACTCCGGTTTTATTTATCTTAATCAATTGAGGAGTCATCTTGGCTTCTGATTCCTTTCCTGCAAAGAAAGTTTGGATGCGTATTCGCCATTGAAGGTTGTCGTCATTTTTTATAATAACCTCTCCTACAGTGCATGACCCATATGCAACAAGCTTCAGGTTGCAACATAACACCTTAGAATCACTTTTTAAAAAGTTTCCGACAATCCTTTCTATATCGTTCACCTCGAATATAATACCTTCGACTAACTCGTTTTACTCGCATTTCATTTTGAATCTTGGTTGATTCATACATCCTCTTGAAGGTTAAGCTCTCGAACCTACATTGGTGACATCAATGCATATGTTATAAAGTTACTTGGAGCAAGTAACCATTAATATAAAATAGTTATGAGACAAATAGATATAAACAAAAGTCACAAATCCCATTACTAGTCACATCGTCAATGAAGTCCTAAAATCAAGCGGAAACATTCGGATCGATAAGTAAATAAATGTTTTAGCACAATTAACGATGAGCCCTTTGGGAATATAAGATTAATATAACATACAAACATACAAATACCTCTAGGATTCGATTATGTTTCTCATTTTGAGATACTATCCCCCATTATCAATCTTAGGGGCATGTCACTCATGTTGGTGTTTGGTTTATTGTACTGATTATCTAGCAAATTGGCTGATCATGAAAGCGTGCTAATTATCTAAGGATATAACTTCTTATAAAAACTAATGCACATTGATCCACTTTGATGCACAAGAAAGTGTTATTTCATAAAAAGGCGTGCTAATTGTCTTAGGATATGTCTTTTACTAATTTCTTATGAAAACTAAGGCACATTTAGCCATAATGATGCAAAAAATAGTAATATTTCATACAAAGGCATGCTGATTGTCTAAGGAAATGTGTTTTACTAACTTCTTATAAAAACTAAGGCACATTTAGCCATTCTGATGCACAAAACAATAATATCATGTACAAAGGCGTGCTGATTGTCTAAGGATATGTCTTTCACTAACTTCTTACGAAAACTAAGGCACATTTAGCCTTTCTAATGCACAAAAAAGTAGTATCTCATACAAGGCGTGCTGATTGTCTAAGGATATGTGTTTAACTAACTTCTTATGAAAACTAAGGCACATTTAGCCATTTTTATGCACAAAACAATAATATCTCATAGACTCATACAAAGGCGTATTGATTGTCTAAGGATATGTCTTTTACTAACTTCTTGTGAAAACTAAGGCACAATTAGCCTTTCTAATTCACAAAGCAATACTATCTCATGCAAGGCGTGCTGATTGTCTAAGGATATGTGTTTTACTAACTTCTTATAAAACTAAGGCACATTTAGCCATTCCGATGCACAAAACAATAATATCTCATACAAAGGCATCTTGATTATGCGAGAAAATGTCTTTACTAACCTTTACGAAACTAAGGCACATTTAGCCTTACTAATGCACAAAACAGTAGTATCTCATACAAGGCGTGCTGATTGTCTATGGATATGTGTTTTACTCATACAAGGCGTGCTGATTGTCTATGGATATGTGTTTTACTAACTTCTTATAAAAACTAAGGCAAATTTAGCTATTCTGATGCACAAAACAATAATATCTCATACAAAGGCGTGTTGATCGTCTATGGATATGTCTTTTACTAACTTCTAATGAAAACAAGGCTCATTTAGCCATTATAATGCGCAAAACAATAGTATCTCAGACAAGGCGTGCTGATTGTCTAAGGATATGTATTTTACTTACTTCTTATGAAAACTAAGGCACATTTAGCCATTCAGATGCACAAAACAATATTATCTCATTCAAATTTTGTCAATCAAATCACCGATTACATATCCAATTTAAGAAGTTTTGATTTGTTTGAACGATTAACGATGAAATCGGAATTTAATCATTCTTTATTAGAGAGAGAAAGTAAAGTTAGAAAGAGATTAAACTTTTGTTATGGCAGATCTGAGGAATTTGATGCTGATGAGATGGTGTCTTTTACTGAATTGAACATTTTGCCTTGCGATTTTAATTAGTATTAATGTTAAGGTTTTTTGATCTAGTCCGTTAATTTGCAAATCAATGGTCAATATTTCTTCTTATTCTTTTTATGGAAAAACCTTTTATTATTTTAACTCACCCATATATATGTATATAATCTTCAAAAATCAATATCTATATCTATATGAAAATTGAGTTTCATGTCATAAATGCAAAGTATTAATAATTATAAATGAAGTCGGGGGAGAACAAAATTTGGTTTTTTATTTTACAAATTGGTTGCTAAATCATATATCTAGCTATTACAAATAAAATAAAATCCTTTTATAATTTAATATATATAAATTCAGTTTCCTATTATAAAAGTAAGTATTGATGATCATAACAATTTTGTTTTACAGATACTTAGATAATTATGTAATATAATAAAATAATTTGAGATAATTATATAAAATAATAATAAAGTGTATTTTTAAGCAATAAATATAATTACTTGTTATATACATTTTATTACAAACATTATATAATATAATAAAAATTAGAGTTTCATGTGATTTATATAAAAATTAGTTTCATGTCATAAATACAAAGTATTAATGATTATAATACTTTTACAAATAAAATAAAAACTATATTGTTATATATATTTAAATTGACTTTCATGTCATGAATGTAGTATCAATGATCATAATATATTTTTACAAATACATAAAAGTTATATATTATAATAAGTAAAGTGTCGATAATTATATAATATAAATTTTAAGCAATTAATATGACTATTTAAGATTTAGGGCATTTACATACTTCCTATATTAACCAATATTACATATTTCAAAGCGCTGCTTTAAAAGCGTTGTACATCGTCATTAAAAGCTCGTGTTTAGAAATATGTAAATATATTGGATATGGGATATATAAATACCCTAAATTAAATTTTATTTATAACTATTATAAAATACGACAAAAATAGAGTTTCACATGAAAAATGTAAATATTAAATATTTTAATTATTTTATAACTTCAAAAGGTTGAGTTCATACAATAGATGTAAGTATAAAGATATAAAGTTGAGTTTTTCAAGCGATAAATATGAATTTTAAAGAGCTTTGATATATGAATTAGCAAAGAGGTGCAAAGAAGGCCTGTCGTAAATGAATTATGCGAGATTGCGTAAATGAATTATGCGATGTCTTGTCTGATTCGTTTATCGACAAATCTTCTTTTTAGGCACTCTTTAGTTAGGTCCATTTATCATTTTCCTTTTTAAAAACTTAAAACTTTTTTACAACTTTAACAAGGAAACATACATAATATACTTAATCAGAATTTTTCGGTAACACTTTGATCCTCCAAATCTATTAATTGCAGCTTGTATACAGAAAGCATTTACCTTTTTTTCTTCTTTTTTCCTTTTTTGAAAGGCTTTTCCTCTATTAAATGTACTAGTTATAATGCCCGTGCACGCACGGGATTTGTTCTAAAAATTTTAATAATGCACTTTTATCTATTAAAAGATGAATTTGATTATTTTTTTTATTATATATGATTTATTTACATGTTTTAATTGGTTTATAATTATGTTTGACATACTTGGTAAGTTGGTAATGGTTCACATATAGTTTTGCGTAATCTAATAATATGATTAGAATACATATTAACATGCTCGTTAAGTCATGAGTTCGAATATCATACATGTTTCTTCATATAAACGCTTACATATTTGATTAGTTACTCTTCATAATTTGTGTACTTTGTACTAAATTATTGTTAGTTTATAATATATATTTTTATTTTAGATACTTTTCATATAATTTATTTGAAATTTAACAATAGCATGTGGCTTTATTAAAGAATTTATTGACTTTCGTGCGTGCAATGCTTTTACATAAGTCACACTAAGTGTTTACTTGTGGGATGGCTACTTGGCTATACTCACTAAATCGTGTAAAATTTACATTAAATTAGGACGTAATGACTTGCCAAATATGAGTTATGGAAATTAGGAATAAAATGAAATTTGCAGTAACTTGAGCATCTTTATATAAAACATAAATAACCATGGTTTTTGACATGCCCAAAAACCAACTTATTACAAGTATTCCAAAAAAAAAAATAAAAAAATAAAATGTTTCGGAATAAAAAACAATCTAAAAGAATTATATTTGGCTCACTCCTTCTGATCTTAACTTCGACCATCGGCTTCTTCATTTTGTTGCAAGAAGCATCACCTTTTTCATAGTTTTCCAATACAATAATATAATGTTTTTCAGAATTTCTTTCACCACCGCTTCGACTGATGCCACACTTCATTCTCTTTCAAAGGGGTTTGAACATCATTAACAAACTAACTATCATGACCTTTTGATCGTATATTTTTAGGGGAAAGTGAATCCTACACAGTGTGAGGCTGACAATGGTATGTGCTCAGGTATGTATGTTCTTGACACTCTTTGGTAAGATTTGGGGTTAAAGGAGTCAGATGGTAAAAAGAGTGTACATATATTTAAGACTCGGCAAAATATATGCCAAAGTGTTAATAATATTATGCCATTAAAACATGATCATATAAAAGGTATTAGTTTTGAAATTGGAGTGGTCTATATGTGATGGTCTAGAAGTTCTCAATCCACATACATTACAAAATAACGCATTAGAAAGAAGCATCACTTCTATGTGATTGTAGATTTATAAAGATGTAGGCAATTGAGGATATTGTACATCAGGTACTCTGCCCTTTGGTTTCATAACACATAATCCCCAAACACCCACTAAATAGGCAAATTATAATTACTTGTTATATTTTTAAAAAAGGTACACACTCTAATTCTAAATAAATAAACTTCAAACAACCCTTAAAATCATATATATTACAAAATCTTAAACCAATATTAACATAAACCAATCCACATCTACTCTATTACCATAGTACAATGATTCCACATCCGTAGATCATACTAACATAAACCAATTTCAAAAGCTTTAAAACATAAACATAAGCAAAATAACACAACAAAAGCAAACCTTAAAAATTTATATGAATAGCAGAAAGATACCTCCTATAAAACTATTCAACATGAGTATTTTTAGAACCATCATCAATCAAATTTTTACAAACCTTACTATCAATCAAACAACTCGTAATCCTATTCCGCTTTTTTTATAACTATTTACTCTCTTTTCAACCAACCCCTATAACCCTCAACCTATAATCCTTAGACCCGTTACCAACCTGTTGTTCCGATCGGAGAAAGCCAGTTGCGCGCATAAAAATAAGCCAAAACATCTTAGATAAGTACTGATATCTTTTTTAGTTGCAAAGTATGAACTTATTTATTTTATTTCATAATCCGCAAAGTATGATTATTATGAAAGAAGTTAGCATGTCACTTGTGACAGTTTAGAAAAAAATCAAGCAAACAACATTGAAATATTTTATGGAACCATCATACCAACAATGTGTTACTTACGTTTCCTACATGCTCTTATTTCCATTTGCTTTCTCCAAAGTTCATTTTAAATGCTTAATTGTATGTAATTGAATTGTATTTATATTTAACTCATTTCCTATTCCTTTAAATATAAAATTGTAGCTGTTTGCAAGTCAAATGTTGCTGATCCATTTCAATTAAAAAATATAAAAAAATAAGAAGAAAAACACTACCGGTATCAGCCTAACCAATGCTAACCATGTTAACCAACTCGTACGACATGTTCATATTAGCATTTTGATCTAAATTTTATAACAGAAAGAATGATTGATACCTTAAAGTGTGTCTCGTCACAACTAACACACATGTTGTCTTAAAAGAACGTCCAAAACCCTTATTGCTTCATTAAATTGTATATTGTTTGCTCTGAGGTGATCGCCGTGATCGTATCTCCTCTTTTCGGGCTTTCCTCGTAGAGTTCTATGAACACAACACGTGTAAGTATTCATAGGATTCTTAAATAGATAAAAAGAGACAAATTTATTTTGACATTATATACTATTTGATGATAGATTCTCTAAGATAGAGTGAACTCAAGCTTATTCATGGGCAATGGGCCAAGTGTTAACAGAGTATTCTCACCATCATATGCAAACCATTTACCACCCACATCGGACTCGTATCTTTTATAAATCGCCATAGCAGGGCTCAAAAGGATTTCCATCTTCAAAGTAAAAGCCACCTAAAAGCAGAATAAATCAGAACCACATTTGACTTTCATTATTCAAAACCAGTTATTTTCAAACTTAAAAATTAATAACGATATGTTAAGTTTGTAAATATCCAAAATACTCCTATTTTTATAACTTTTGTGTATTTACATCAAACTAAAACAGTTTCTGACCTATGTGGTCACTTGTTCAGTTATAATCTATTTGACTCTCCAAAGTCAAAGTTGAAGATGGACTTTTTTAAACAAAGAAAGCATCTTAATACAACATTCAAATGCCTATTAAGAAACATCTACTATTTCACAGATACATGTTTATGAATCCACTTTTGACTATGATTATTCAAAATTCAAAAAGAGTGCAGAAGAGTAAAAGACATACACTATCTTGATAGAAGTGGTCATTGGTGCTACTAAGTTTTACATCTTGTCCTTGAAGTGCATTAAAAATGGATTGTATCGGTTGCTTGGTAGCATAGTTTATCTTCATAGTATCTTTTTTGCTTTGAGGGAGACGCCGTGATCTCTTTATATCTCCTCCATTCGGGCTGCCTCGTACAGTTCAAAAAAACAACACGTGTTTAAGCATTAATTAAATGCTACAAAAGGGAGCATAACCGTAAAACACACTTATAGTAGCACTAACAAATATACTAATATAGGGGCAAATTAGGATTTACTTCAACGCGATATAAGTAATCGCCTTAAATACTTATTTATATATAATAAATTACTGAAAAGAGAAATTCGGAAAACACCGTACATGATTACGTCGAAAAAACTCAGGATCACGATGCGGAGCGGCAACCACGGGAACCTCAACAAAATCATATGTAGAACAACATTCTTCCTTAACAAAGTTTGTTTGATTCAAGCGCCCATTTTATACAAAGCTAGCCTCTTCTATTGCCATACATAAATTCTATGGCTTGGATCCATATCATTGAGTTTGTTCCGGAAATTGCGCAAAAGAACATGCAATAAAAACATTCATCATCTCCTTCAAAACATATCAAATAAAAATAATCATATAAGCATTCAAAGTACGGACCTTTCCAAATACTCTTTAAGCGGAAATACCATCCATCCTTAACCAATGCATAATCCTAACATCAAAACACGTAAATCAACATATAAACTACTTAACAATTTTTAGGAAGTACAATAAATAGCAAAAAATATCCAAACCAAATGAAAATGTCACAAAAATAAAGGGGCAAACAAATACGATACTATTGCGCACAAAGATGTAATAGCTTAAGCTTGGCCTGAGTAGCCGTAGGTGCAAATGCAGCGACACTGTCTAAGGTGTCTGCATGACAATAGATTAAATGCACATCACACATATACTTAAAGAACACTATTTAGATGAATGAAAATGTGGCTAATAGAGGAACACTACTAACCCTACATAAATAGCCAACAACATGATTTACAAAACCTGACCATAAAGATACATTCAACATGGTTTCTTAGGACGTCTATATCATACACTACCTAGAAACATATTTAATCAATTTTAAATCATCAAACCTTATCAAGAAGATATATATGAGAAGGTTATAAAACTGGCAGCACAAAACTTGACAATAAATTCATTGTGGTTATAGGACAAAAACCATTAACCACTTGTGATCTTCATCAAATTCCATGAACATAAAAGCCTAACAGATTGTATCTTCACTCAGTTATAAAGAAAACTCAATAATGTGACATGTCATCACAAGTTCTTGCACTATGTAGATAAACATATTTGTATAAAATTGCTATCAAATTATATTTGAAGGTAATAGTGGTATCCGATAACTTGGCCAAAAGATTTCTTATAATGTCAGTCAAATAACCTTTGCGATTTTTGTCAACGGTCAGGACATAAAGATTTAGCTATCTAGAAGAAACATACTTATGTTCACATTGCTTCATAAAGAACAAATCTTAGCTGGATTGACAATCTTCCAAACACCCATAATGCAAAAAGTACTGAACTTTACGCTAGTTCTTAGCAATTCCACATTAAGATATAAAAAAATTGTGTGGCAAATAAAAGTAAATACCATATTCAATTAACAAACATAAAGATGAAAACTGCATAAACACTTACCATCAAATTTATTCAAACAATCTATTCTTGAGTTTCAGGATACATAATATACAATCATCGGGTATTAGTTGCATCCCTACAAACAGCGATCAACACAATGAAATCGAATTAAAGTCTAAAAACGAATTGAAAAAATAGATTAGACAATCTGATCATGTGATTTTATTCCTCGTAACATAGCAAACCCTCAAAGAGTAATTGATACTTATTAATAACCTGGATCATGAAAGAATAATATAAATAGATTACTCACCCAAATTTAGATGACAAAGGTGGGTTTGAGAGGAAAGAGTAGGGTTGATCATCTTCATCTACTCTTAGTTTAGATTATTAGAGTTTTTTTTTGGTTCGCAGGTTGTGCCGTAAACATATGGAACAGAGAGATAATATTATTGATTTTGGAGTTCCGATTTTTTATTCATAATTTTAGTCCAAAAGTATGAACTAATGAATCTTAAGTACATGTGTATTTTTGTTTTTTTTTTCCAACCTCTAATAAAAACCGAATTTTTTTAAGTTTTGGCTAAAAGAGGAAATATTTATACCTTTTTAATTTAAAATCTTTATAAAGAAAAATTAATATAATTAAATTATTACTTAATAAAGTATGAATTGATTTTTTTAAAATGAAAAATTCCCACTAAGGGTTTTGTTTTATTATATAAATAAAAGATTTTAAGTTTTGAGAGTGCAAATTAATATGCAATATTACAAATGGTAAATGCAATGTAAAATACATTAAAAATTCTTACGCACATAATTATTTAAAGGAAAATAATGAAAAATAATCGAACTTGACACTTTTTGTGATTGTGTGTAGCCATTATTGTTTTTCATTGTAACACAAACCTTTGAATTTTGTTATTGTATATACGATTTCAACGTGTCGCAACACGTGGGATCGCCAACTCATTCGGGTGTTACACGTGGAATTTGGCAACTCATTTACCCACTATTACTTTTAGGGATAATAACAAAAAATGTATCGAACTTGACCACTTTTGTCATTGTAACACAAACCTTTTGAATTTGTGTTAATGTATGTATCCAGTCATCTAAACTTGGCATCGCTAGTCCTTTATACTAACGGCCGTTAGCACATAACTTTAAAAAAAAACCTTACGTTTTCATCCCTTTTTATACGTTTTCGTTCGTTTTCTTACGTTTTCATTTTTTTATACAGTTTCGTTCATTTTCTTATGTTTTCGCCCGTTTTTATACGTTTTCGCCACTTTTCTTACGTTTTTGTACGTTTTCATCCGTTTTAACATGCGTTCATCCGTTTTTGTACGTTTTCATTTGTTGTTATAGCTACACACGTCCGTTTATTTTATTAATGCAACGTTAGTCCTTTATACGTTTTCGCCCGATTTTACACGTTTTCGTCCGTTTTTACATGTTTTCGTCTGATTTTTCACTTTTTCGTTCGTTTTTAGACGTTTCACCGATTTTACACGTTTTCGTCCGTTTTTTCACGTTTTCGTCGGATTTTACGTTTTAAATCTGTTTTTACGTTTTCGTCCGTTTTACGTTTTCGTCCCTTTTACGTTTTAAATCTGTTTTTACGTTTTCGTCCGATTTTTCACTTTTTCGTTCGTTTTTACATGTTTTCACCGATTTTGCACGTTTCCGTCCGTTTTTTCACGTTTTCGTCGGATTTTACATGTTTTCGTCCGTTTTTTACACGTTTTCGTCCGTTTTTACCCGTTTTCGTCCCTTTTTACACGTCTTCGTCCGTTTTACACGTTTTCGTCTGATTTTACACGTTTTCGTCCGTTTTTTCACGTTTTCGTTCGTTTTTCACGTTTTCGTCCGTTTTTTCACGTTTTCGTCCGCTTTTACACGATTTCGTCCGATTTTACGTTTTGTCCGTTTTACGTATTCGCGATTTTACGTTTTCGTCGATTTTACGTTTTCGTCCGTTTTACGTGTTCATTTGATTTTACATGTTTTCGTCCGTTTTACGTCTTTGTTTAATTTCACACGAATGAAAGCATATAAAAGCGGATGGCTGGCGAAAAAAGTATAAAAGCAGACGGCACGATAAACGTGAAAATGGACGAAAAGTATAAAAGCAGATGGCGTAAAAACAAATGAAAGCGTATAAAAGGATGAAAGCGTAAACGAAATTTTAAGTTATGTGCTAACGGCCGTTAGTATAAAGGACTAACGATGCCAAGTTTAGATTGATTGGATACATACATTAACACAAACTCAAAGGTTTGTGTTCTGATGAAAAAAAGTGGTCGAGTTCGATCGTTTTTGTCGTTTCTCTTATTTAAAATATACATTAATATAAGTTTAATGCCAAATTTATGTTCGGTATTAACATTTAAAATTTTAGAAATTTCATATTCAAAAACATTATCATCTATGTATGTATATTTTAGTACAAGTTTAGTGTAATCATAATCTTTTGCTAATAAATTTGATTGAAAAGAATCGTACATGTTAAAGTACAAAGATTTTCATGTTATTTATAAAGCATGGAAATCTATACTTTTTGAATACCGTAATTTATATAAGCAATGTCATATATATTATTAAACATATATTGTTGGAAATAATTTATATTTTTTATATGTTTACACGTTATATAATATTTTGACGAATATTACACAACATTTATTGATTATCAAGTACCTTTTACTGCTAATCATCACAATCTTGTAATACTCGACCACCGTTTTCGTCACAGTCATTGCGTCGTGATGCATAAGTATGGCATTTTAATATGAATAGTGTGCGATAAAGTTATTAAAATTTCCATATGTGTAAAGTAATTATAACGAAAAACAAGTAATCAAAAAATATTGTTCGTCAAAAAATTTGTTTACAGGGCACTCGCCGCCGAAACGCGCAGTTACCTGCTAATAATATATAAAGATTGAGTTTCATGCAATTAATGAAAGTATTTACGATTATAATATAATAATGTTAGTATATGTATTTTGTAAATATGTTTAACATATTCATGTAATTATAAAATGTAGTGAAATATTAATTATTATAAATTTTATATATAGTCTATAATATATAAAAATTGAGTTTTATGCAATACACTTACTTATTAGCGATTATAAAATAATAATTATAATTAAATTTTATAAATATTCTTTTTATATATTTGTATTTATATAACAATAAGAATTAAATTGGTTGAATTAAAGGGTCTGCTGCTGTTTGGATGGTTTAATTCGAGATCGGATTTCAGTGTGGTGACGTTTAAAATATATATATATATATATATATATATATATATATATATATATATATATATATGCTTTTAAAAGTTGAGTTCAAAATTAAGTTTTGATATACTAAATTCTTTTAAAAAATATGTTTTGTTATAAATAATCTTTTAGAAATCGTGTACAATAGAATTTTAAATACATATACGTTGCTAGTTCAACCAGTTTTTATAAAATGCAAGTATGAAAAAGTGTAATCATGGGCCTTGACCATCTTAATAAAAAGTTATTGATAAGCAAATTAATTTGTATGGTTGCAATTGGCAAATGCCTATAGATTGATTGAGCACTGTAATTCACACTTCCTGATACCTTAAAGATGGTTCTCAAACCATCATTGCATCCACACAATGATGTCGATTCACACCCTAAAGTTAAATGTGGAACATGTGAATGAGGATGTCGATATAATTAATAAGGGGGTAGGCAATGGTCACTTATCATGCTTCATGGCACCAATAATTTCATTCACTGTCTCATATCTCACCATACCTACTGTAGTTTTTAGTAGCGATGGTCATTCCATACCTCACTCGATTTTTGTTTTTAATTCATAATTATATTAAACAATTAAATAAAAGCATAACATTTCATTAATAATAAAAAACAAGCTTTTGCTCATTCTTAGCCCTCGCGTCAAACTTTTTTTCTTCCTCGCGTCTCGGCCCTCTTTAAACCATTCAAATGTCGCTTCAACATCGCCAACAATTCTTAAAAACAAGCTTTTGCTCATTCGAAATCTTTCACGAAAAACACGGTGGGGAAACTTTGGTCGGTCGATGAAATAGTCATTTATTAAAGTTTCTAATGCTTTATCACGAAAGCGGGTCAAAGATTGCCCCCGAGTATTGCTTGAGCTAGCGGTGTCTTGAAGGGAATCGCGCATAGCGAAATAGGTTTCTAGAGTACTACCGGTGGACAAAATGAGTTCGGACGACTCATCGGGAAAAATTACTTCGTCATCGGACGAAGAAGAGGATGATGAAGACATTTTTTTTGAATGTTATAATTGATTTGTGTGTGTAAAAATAATGTGATTTGGAATGTGTTGTGAAGAGTATTATTTATAAAGGAAAGGAGATTTTTTTTTTTTTTTTTTTTTATGTTAAATGCATGTAGCGGTCGAAAATTCAAGAAAACACCACACGCTCCTCCTTTTCTTCTCCATGCCGTTGCGGTTTGTGAAGCCGCTATCCATGCCGATTAGGTCATGCCGCATTGGTGGCAATGGGATGCCGCTCCATGCCGTTGCAAACCGAATCAAACCGTGTGGTGTTGCCACCCCTAAAGCTCAAAATTATTCCACAATTGTCACACCCCAAAATATCGCGGTGAACGATAGTGTCATTGGGGTATGGCGTCATAGCACAAAGTATGGATAAAGAAAGCGACCTCTATAATGAGGCGTTTTAAAGAGTTTACCATTCGATTAAATAAGTTAAAGTTTACAACACATGAGATTCCAAAGTTTGATAATACATAAAGGTTTACAAAACATGTCGAATGGTAATAGATAAAAACACTAGACTCAATGTATGCCATGAGACCCAAAGCTCCATGAAATGCTATCGCCTTACAACCTGAGATAAACATGCTAAAAAATGTCAACACAAAGGTTGGTGAGTTCATAAGTTTGTTGAAAATGATTTGAAAAAGTCTATAAAGAATGTTGATGCAGCAAAGGCCTTGTAAATCCACTCAGTTTCAAGTTCTGCCCATATAAAACTTGCAACCTGTGTGTTTACAATCCATTGCCAAAATATGGAATTGTCAATCTTGTATGTAAGTAGGACATAGGTGCATACGATATATACATGTACTTAATGCAAAGAATCACAGCCAACTGAACCTCTTGACAAGTCTAAATTGTTTGTTATGTTTCATTGAATAACAGATTATATTCACCCCAGTCGCGTCATCAGGACCCAAGGGTGGGGCGTCGACCGATAGTACTATCAATACCTCTCCGCCGGCTCCTGCGAGGAGTTAACGATTGCTAATGTATGTATGTTGAGGCATAATTGAAAACAAGTTTAGCACATTAAGGCACATATCGCAATAAACCACACATAATGTCCATAGAGTATAAAAGTATAGTGTAACACAATTGTATAAATGGTTTGAGTATTCGCAAGAGTAAAAACAAGTATTTAAGCATGTATCTCCCCAAATAGTTTGTAAGAATTTAAGCGAGTAAAAGCGGGTATGAACTCACAGGTATGATTGATATGCTAACAAAATGAAGTGCACTAAAATGAGGCTCGGAAACTATCCGCGACCTAGAATGAATGTCATGACTTGTGTTATGATGTGTTGTCGTGAATCGTGATACAATGTCGTGCATGCAAATCCATATGATATCCATACCACTTATGCGTTTTGGAAATAATGTTTATCTTCAAAATATATGTTTATGACATCCCGTCGTATATAAAAAAAATACTCTACAAGTAGTTATGTTGAAACAACCTCCTATGATAGTCACAAAATGGTGAACACCGAGTGTTAAGAAATGAACTCAACAGTTTTGGGAAGCTCGTATGATTATCTCAAAGTTTTAGTACATAAGTTTCCTTCCTAGAGGTCTCGATTACAAAGAAAAGTATAGGTTAAGTATGGTTTTCGGCCAAGTTTGAGTGACGATATTTTATTCGTTACAACCCCGCTAAACAAACGGTTGGACATTTTTGGAAAATATACTTGGCGAATTTACTTTGACTAGAAGACATCATGTTATAAAAGAAATTACTCCAAATTTGTTCTCCAAAATATTTGTTCTCCAAAATGGTTTGTTCTCCAAATTATTTGTTCTCCAAAATGGTTTGTTCTCCAAAATGGGTTGTTCTCCAAATTATTTGTTCTCCAAAATGGTTTGTTCTCCAAAATGGTTTGTTCTCCAAATTATTTGTCTTAGCTTCATATCAAAGTAAACTTATATATTGTTAATAAATCGACACATTTCAATACGCTTAAGACCCATTTTGACTCGTAAAAGTGGACGTAACATCTTTGAATTTTCAGAAATTATAGTTTTCGTAGCCAACTTGAAAAATTCATAACTTCTTCGTTATAGCTCCGTTTAATCCGTTCAGCGCCACGTTTCGTTTTAAAGTGTATTTTCTAAATATCTAGCCCAAAATATTATACCCACTGCCGGATTTTCCCGAATTAAAAATATGGACAGACCCTATTTAAAGCATGTCGAAATGAGTTTTTCTCGCCAAACCTATTCTAACCCATTCAAAACAACTCCGAAGCTATTCTAATCCTACCATACACCTTCTTAGGGTGTCATGGTTTCCTAGACATCACCAAAACTAATATATAACAAGGAATAATTATAGGGTGACTTATATATTCATAACTCTTGAAAATCCATGAAAAAGTGGTACAACATCATATGACTTGCATGTTTTTGCTCAAATATGATGAAATGAATATGAAATGAATATGAAAGATGAAAAATAAACATGAGATGCTTACAAGAATACTTGATGAGGTTTATGAGAACAAAGGTTTTCCTAATCACCCAAGGTTTTATTTCAAAACCTTAATCAAGAGTGTAACTAGAGTGTAAAATACTTGTCTTGAAAATATTTTGGGATGATCTTCCTATGATCCTTGGCTGCGGTTCACTTGGAGAAGAAAGAGAGAAAGTGGTTTGATTTATCACTTTGGATATTTTGCTAGTGTGTGTTTGTAGTATAAAATGCATCTACTTGTAAGATATTTATTAACCATAAGTGACTCACCTCCCCCCCTTGGTCGACATTATATAAAAAAAAGACTAGTTTGCATTTAGTATTATTAAGTGTATTAATGTAGAGTAAATGTGTAGTTAAGTTAATAATTATTAGTAACTTGTATAAACATTTGACTATATAGGGTAGCGTTAGTTAAAAATAAATTTTCACGGGTCAAGATAAAATATATTGAGGTCATAAAAATTATAAAAATACATTTCTTGAAAGATTTGAGTGAATAAATATTTATCGGGTTGAATTTAAGAAAACCGTCGTAGTTTATATAAACATTACAATTTATATACGAAATAAATTTAAAACATTGGGTAAACTAATAATAATATTTTTATAGACTTAATATGAGTATAAAAATATATTATGATAAATTTTGGAAGTATCGGACCAATTATTCAAAATAATTAATTACGCAATAGCGTTTATTTTAATATGAAATTATGCGTTTAATGTGAAATGCAAAACTATGCATGAGCTAATATGATGAATGTAGAGTTTGAGAAATGACCGGAAATTGAGAATTGTGACAACAACTTTACAAGCCAACCAATAGAATTTTTTGACCATTTAACTTTATTTGGATCACCAAGGACATATATCGACTTGGAATATGTAGACGTATAGTTTTTACTCTTGCTCAAAATTATGATTTAAGATTATTTAAGGACAAAATATTTTTTACGGGATCAATCTATACCTTTAATCTTCCCTCTATTTTTATTTGATTTGATGGATGAGATTAATCACAACAATTTAAAAAACACACTTTCATCCTTTTATTCAAATATTAATATCTTACAAATCGTTAACCGTTAATCGAAAAAAAATACACCATTACGACAAATATTTAATTATCTTTCTATAGATAGACACTTTGACATATTTCGACAAAAAAAATCGTGTTTTACACGTTTTTTTATTACATTTTTTTTTACTGAAATTTTGCATGAAAAACACATGTGATTAAACACTAATTTGAATATCACATGTGATATTAGTGTTAAATAACATATGATATTACACTAATATCACATGTGAATATAATATGTGATTTAACACTAATATCACATGTGATATTCAAATTAGTGTTTAATCACATGTGATTTTTTCATGCAAATCTCAGATTCGAAAAAAAAAACGAAAAAAAAGACCAAAAAACGTGAAAAAAACGATATTTTCTCTTTTTTTCGAAAGTATATCAAAGTGCCCATCTATAGAAAAATAATTAAATGCTTCGCGATGGTGTAATTATTTTCGCTTAACGATTAACGGTTTAAGAGATATTTATATTATAAAAATAGCTGAAATAATAAAATGCTTCTAATCTCAACCATTGATTTCTTTTTAAATGGAGGGTGGGGATAAATCCTTTGGTATGTGAGAAAAGTTTGGTTTGTAAAATAACTCACCTCCAAAATTATTGTCCCCAAACAGAAAACTCAAAATTTAGGAAAATAAAACATCTCACTTACTAAACTGTTAGGATTTAGTAAATCTAGTTATTAAAGTGTCGGTCACCTCAAGTATATGTAATCGTTAGATAGCTCGTGATCGTAGTTATTCTATGTTAAGTTGTATTTAGTTAAGTAACAACGTGGAGGATGGACGGGTCTTTACCAGCTGTATGCACGATCCATGGCCGTAGGTGGCGATTTGTGTAAGACTATAAATACTCTCTACTTCCCAAGGTAGAGTTGGAGCTCATAATAATATTTTCACATTCTCTCACTAAGTTCCCAAACCTCTAACTATTTCTCTCTCTAAAAACATCATTGTGTACGCCTATTATGATCATGGTTTGATGTGTTTGTGAAATCCAATATGTTACAAATGGTATCAGAGCCATGGTTTGATCATCTCTCTTACATATCCTTGGATTTCTAGTGGTTTTAGATGGTTTTTGAGTTTGAAAAAGTTTAGTGGTTTTTGCATCATTTGGATCATTTCTTGTGTTAAAGTTTGAATTTTGAGTGTACTTTTGTGTTTAACATCATTTTAAGTGCTTGGGTTTTGATTTGGAAAGCTTGAATCACTGTGGTTGGGCTTGTTTTGATTGAAAAGTGTGTTTTGAAGTTTTCAAGGTAGCGACTTGAGTCTCGTTGTGAAATTCTTCGTAGCGACTTGCTTGATAATTTCTAGCGAGTTGTAGTGTTAGTCGTGGCGACTTGAGCTTAGCGACTTTTCTATTGAGACAAGCCGACAAGCGATACAAGTTAGTGGATTCTCCACTCTGACTAGCGACTTGGTGGGGTTAGCGACTTGCTTTCATTATTTCTAGTGACTTGTACTTATTGTTCTCAGCGACTTGACATTAGCGACTTGGATACTTAGCGAGTTGCTCTTTAGCGACTTGACTGTTTAGCGATTTGGTGCTTTACCGATTTGTGTCCAGCGACTTGGGTCTTAGCGACTTGTGCTTAGCGACTTGATTCACAACGACTTGAGGTTTAGCGAGTTGCTACCTAGCGACTTGGTGACTTAGCGACTTGGTTCATAGCGACTTGTGTTTAGCGACTTGGTTCATAGCGACTTGAGCTTTTTTAGCGAGTTGTTACTTAGCAACTTGCTGATCTAGCGACTTGTCTCCTAAGCGATTTGTCAAGGACTGAGATTTGTCTATTCCTGCGATTTGTCTCTAAACCTAACATACAAAACCCTTGTTTTCAAACCCTAATTCTCCGAAAAATCCTTCGGGGGCGCACTGCCCCCCTGAACCCCCCAGCGAAACATAGGGAATATCACAGTTCGATCCGCGGAACAGGGGGTATATATAAAGAATTAGGGAATATCACAAACTCAACCATAACACCATATATATCTTTAACACTAAATCATCTCCTAGTTACCTTACTACATCCTATTTCTCATTGTCTCACGGTTTTGTCTTGATTTTTATAAAATCCCGCGAAAGATTCTATTTCTCGGTTTAAATCATAGACTTGTAAAATCCCGTGTATACTTCAACATCATGTCTTATTCTACTGACCCAGTGATTTAAGAAGTGCTTAAATTGTATGATGCTGTGGACAACAATGATAATGAATGCTACATTGAACGATTAAAGATGTTTGAATTAATCAATGAGGATGTGAGATCTCCATGTTCTAAGTACAATGAGAATGAATTGCACTGCTAATGCTCTGAATGCCATGCAAATGGAATGAAGCATTGAGCCCTATCGGCTACTTCATCTGCGCCTCATACGGTTGTTATCCTGCGGGGATCGAACATGTAGTGCTCTCTTCGCTGAGGACTTACCCACATTGGCGAGAACCTTGTTGTTGAACTTAGAACAATTGAAGTGCAACTTACCATTGAAAAGGTTCAAAAGAATGATTCGGTCGACTTTTCAAGTAATCTACAAACAATTTATGCCATTCATCGGTGGGGAATATTGATGATTACGATCAACACTTGGTGGTATTTCCTTCAACAAACATCTTGGAATGGAAATTGAAATTCATTGAGACATTTATCCAACTCATGGATAATGTGGAAAAGTACATTGAGGAAGCTGCACAAAAGGATGGCGTGAATGAGTGTCGGTGCAATTGAGAGATAGTTGTGATGAGTCGGGTAATGTATACATTGAAAGGTCGGGTGTTCTTGTTGCGAGAATATTAGAGACAACAAAGAATGATGTAACCAATTCTTTGAGTAACTCTGTCACACAAGAAGTGGATGATGTGATCGAAAGGTGAATGAATATCGGGCACAATCAAAAGATTGTAGTGTTGAGTCGGGTAAAGCATTACATGATGGATCGGTTGGAGTGAACTCATAGATTCGAAAGCAGATAAGCTTGACACGACCCGATGGTTCGATGATTCTTGTTACACATGATGAGGTACCCTTAAGCGAACAACATAATGCATCGAAAATACTCTTGTGCAAATCGATCACATCACGAACATGTTCTTGATACATGTTCAGAATCAAGTCGAGTGCGAGATAAAGTGTTTCAAAACTAATGATATGGTTGATAAGATAACTTTTGATGAACTTTCATATAAATTCTCGAACTTGAAAACATTGCAT